>OY776682.1:46428095-47875380 GCA_963675555.1 Leptura quadrifasciata | reverse complement strand
ATTTTATGCCATTAAGTCCAAAACGGATCATTTTTTCCCGAAATTTAGGACTCGACGAGCTCTTTGATGCCGTAAAAAAACCTATTTGGGCCATTTTTTTGCATTTATTTAAAACCCAATTAACAAATCCTGAATTTTGTTCGGCCATTTTGAAAAGATTTTTATCAGATCAGCAAGAAAAGTTTAATACCTTTTTTTTTAATAAAAAATAAGTTTATTTTGGTCAAACTAGACTAAAGATATTAACTTCTTTAACACGCTTTTATTAGCTTCACCTGTATGTTTGCTTGTAATGGAATCTTTGAACGTGATTCTCACCCAACGTCAAATTAAGCTGAAACTTTGCACACTTTTCAAGTACCGATGACAATACAATAATTTGACAACTTTGTCCTAATGCCCTCACCGGGATAAAATAAAACAAAAAAATACTAATTTATTGTCGAAAATTTGGTGGAGGCGCCGCTGGTAATAATGTATATTCTAACTAATAATAAAAGCGTGTTAATTAAATGATTTTTAGTAATTTTTAAAAAATTATAGTTTAAAAAAATTTAAAAAACACGCTTTAAAAACCGAACTAAAAAGTAAACAATAATAATGTTTAAATATTAAGATTTTGTTCAACAGCAATAGATTGTAAAAAGCGTGGGGTGTTTAAAATCAATTGTTATAAATATTTTATTGGTAGCTATTGATAAAACTAGAATTATAAAAATATAGTAAATAAAAAGCACTCCACGATTTTTACAATCTATTGCTGTTGAACAAAATCTTAATATTTAAACATTATTATTTTTTACTTTTTAGTTCGGTTTTTAAAGCGTGTTTTTTAGTTTTTTTAAACTATAATTTAGCCAATTGTTAATTATTAATAAGTGCATATTTTTGGCCAAATTTGAACTGTATCCTTTTGAAACATATTCAGTTCATACGACATATTAAAAAAAAATTCTTTTCATAAAAACAAATTTGCAGACATTTAAATGTAGTTGTTAATTTACCCGAAAAGAACTTTCGATCTTAGTTGCAAAATGCAATAACTTCCTGGTTTTTTACCTTTTTTGGGACTTTTTTTTAAATATTATTTTTTCTCAAGCAATGCAATGAACAACTTACTTTTTTATTGGTATGACTCATCATTTAATTTCTATAACATAATGTTATTTATGAATTTGAAGGATCGGCATGAATAGGAACTATAAAAATAAAGGCAAATAAACCCAATTATTGTTTTCAAAATAGCAAAAAACAAATCATTTTTTGTTAATTGGGGTTTAAATAAATGCAAAAAATGGCCAAAATAGGTTTAAAAAAATTTTTTACGGCAACAGAAAGCTGGCGTCGAGAACTAACTTTTGAAAAAGTGATCCATTTTGGACTTAATGGAATAAAATGGCGGCCAATTCAAATTTTAAATAAGAAATTAAATTGCCCACACTGGGTTTAATATTTTTGCACCAAATTTTCAGGGTGTTTTTGTTAGAGAAAAAAACAGATTTTCTGAAAGTTTGAAGTTCATGGGTTCACCCAGCGGCTCTGGGCAGCGAAATGAAAAAATAAATTTGGCCAGACTCACACTAAACATAGATTTGTAGAAAATTTAATTAGAAAAATTTTGATTTTTTTTTTTGTCCCGATCGGACCTATTATCTCGAGTTATACACATTCTTAGGTTGAAAAACGGTTAAAAAAATTAAATTGTTGGTAGCAATTGGAGAACGAGGTCTTTGAAGTACAAAAATTTTTTGGTCACTCCTGAGCATCTCCCAACAGGATCCAACCATAAAATTGCTCATGGAAAAAGTTATTGTTTTTTTTTGTACTATTTTGACTGCGCTAACAGGACATTTGTTTCCTTCAAATATTTTTCTGATAGAGGCCCAGTTTCGATTCCCGACCATAACACTGGGATTTCTGGGAAGAAGAAATTGATCCCGGTACAGTCTTATTCACTTTTCACAAGAAAATGAAGACGTTAATGAAGTAAATACACTGTATATCTAGTATCTGGGTATTGGTAGTATCTCTCCGTCTCTCTCCGTGCAGCCCTCTCTCATACGAAGCTCTTCCTTCCAGAGCCTTTAGGGATAAGGGGGCTCGTACTACCTGTGATATTGTGTAAGCCCGTAAAGTAAAATACTTGTTATTTGTTATTATTATATTCTCTCCAAATTCAGCCTCTCATTTTGTCATAAATGAAAGGTTTAAAATTTGTATATTCTTTGGTCGAGTGAAATGATCTATGAATTGTCAATTAAAGAACGGGAGTTAACAATACAAATAAATATGTTTTATATATACCGAGATATACAGAAAGTGTTGCCCGTTTTCTACAGTTTAAAATTTTCTTTGAATTATTTCTTTATTTTAGTCTGTTTATTCTAACTATGTGTACTTCCTTCTGCTGACATTCAAATTGGTCTAAAAACCTGATTTGACTGAAGTATTAATAAATATCCAACCAAGGTATAGCTCATAGAAGTCTCATTTGGTATCGTTTCATATATTTCTAACGTTCAACTTTCAGAGCTAGGAGAAATAATGCATGGCCCTGATTCTCTGTTATTTTATCATAACATTGTACCACTCATTCATTTAATTTTCTTTGCTCACCTTTAAATTTAGGCATACAGATATTTAAGACTAATACTAAGATATGAAATGCATTGACATAACAATGATACCCGCGAGAAGACATGGAAGAAATTGGTACATAAGGAAGGAACAAGGAGTACTTAGACTAATACTTAGACTAAGATCGTTGTTTTAACGTACCTATATAATAATAATAATATTAACATATTAAAGCCACAGGTAGTACGACACCCTTTATCCCTGAAGACTTTGGAAGAGCTTCGTGTGGGAGAGGGTTAATATCTAGAATTTTGAGGGGCAAGTGTTTGTGATTTATGCAAACTTCTCTAAGACTTTTGACGTATAGGTTGGTCCAATCTCCCTAAAAAAACCTGAGAGATTTGATATTAGCACGTCACTTTCTTATCGATTTTGTATCTAGAAGTAGTAGTAGTTATTACGGTACAATACTTAACCCCTTGTGTATACTGCCCCTTTTAGGAGTACCACAAGGTTCAAATCTTGGGCCACTGCTTTCTTATTGTTTATATATTAATTTTCTATATTTGACACTGTTCTATCGTTTATTAAAATATTGAAACACTAGTAATGGGGCGGGCGTACGTGCGTCTTTATTATATATGTAAAGTATACATGTAAAGTAAAACAACGTTAGTCGCGGTTAGTACTTTATTTAAGAAATTACAGTGTCCTCGTTCTATCTTTTAATAGCTTATATATCAGTGTATATACAGATGCTATGCAATCTGCGTAGTGGATATACCATCAAAGACAAGACGAAGATGTATCACCACGCTAAGAGACAGTCAAGTCAAATGTCTAAGAGCATTGTTAAATCCAAAGGTAACGTCCAAACTGTTGTGGGAATGCCCAGAAGTAAAATTTCAGCAAATCACAGTAAGTTGTTCTTAGTGCAGGTTCTAGAGCACTCTGTTAAGGCAATGAAACAGCTGAGCACCTGAAGAAGGATTATTCCATGTCAAATCAACGCCTCACTATCCCAGATTGTGGGAATCTAAAGTGTAGACAATATTGTGGGTAAACAGAGTCTACCACATCCTGTGTGGATGTGAAGCTTTGAATAACAGAAACCAGGCATTATGTGAACAACTAAAATTGTATCCAGGAGTCTGTAAGGGTAAGAACGTGGTGGAGCAGCCCATCAAGCTAACTCTGGAAGTATGAAAATTTAACAGACATAAAATTTCTGTGCAGTTTATGATGTTATGAATTATCTTGTGTAATAAGCTCAGATAAGCTCTTGTGCGCCTGTGTTCGTGTGAATCGAAGCCGAAATGTATGAAAAGTTCACAGATTCGATAAATCCTATAGGAGGATATTTCCCTTCCGTTCTAGAATGAGCGTATTTTAAAAATCTACGCTGTATTCCTTCCAAATTCTCAACATATGTTAGGTAGTTAGGACACACACCAAATAATAGAAGTATGCTCCAAATTAGGGCAAACAAAGTTGGTATATAATAACTTCAGTGTGTTAATATTCTAAAAGTTGCGGCTGGTTCTGATAATAAATCCTAAAGCTAAGCCCTAAGTCTTCGTGGCAATGTATGTGATGTGATTGTTAAAGGATAGTTTTTTATCAAAGATAACATCCAGGTCACAAAATGTTTCGGGTCTTGAGAGCGTGTTATTATCAATAAGTGGATCAATGATTTTTTGGTGGAATAAGAATGCGTTACATTTCTGTATATTTAAAGGTAAGTTATCTATTAAGCACCAATCCTTAACGTGATTTAAATTTGGTTGAAGTACAAGATAGTTGTCGATACTTGCAACCATGCAAAAAAATTCACCATCAGCATAAAGAAGACGAGGTATTATCAGGCTGTCAACAACATCATTAATGAATAGGATAAAGAAAAGAGGTCTTGAAACTGATCCCTGCGGTACACCCAACGTAGCAGATATAGTCTAGTATACTTTAACTTGGCGTGTGTATGTATGAGTTAATATTTCCGTACGATTTCATTTTCTCTTGTACACAAAGATCCAGAAATATTGTCCACGTAGACAATGTTTCTGGACTATTGCTTTAACTTTGTGTACAAAGTATACTAGACTATATTTGGATAGAATTGCAAGTGCGATCTACAATATGCTGGATCCTCTGGAAATTATCACAAAATCTACAAAAAATAACAAAATTAACCAGTGCATTTGAGAAATAACTAATGATTGTGTTATAACATAACCTTTGTTACCACTCGCGCGGTTGCTCCTGGTTTAATGTTGCTATTGCCAAGATAGATCTCAGAGAGTTTCCCGTTTGAAATATCGATGAGATGATATTATTACGGCTCTAACATTTTATAATATCCCTTTTAACATTTGTGGACTGATTTAAAACTTAAATATCAGCAAAACAATTTATCCTTATTTTTGTTCTACCTAATTTGTATTGGTTTACAAAAAATAGCCTCGACTGTTCCTTTCACATAAATATTGCAGATGTGGGATTATTTTTCCAAACACTGATTAATTTTGTTATTTTTTTTTTTATACATTTATTTAACGTCGGCCTATTTCCGCTACTGAGGCCTAACACCGACGCCTGTAGACGAGCTACCCCCAACCAGGAATTTTGCCGAAACTCTTCCCTTAAGAAGAGTAAGGATCTTTTACTTGCCTAACATTTAATAGACAAGGGACCGACGGCTTTACATCCCCTCCGAAGGATGGTGTATCTCCTATACAACCCTCGCCTAAGGTTGTATAGCTTCCGCGCATACACTGATATACAAGCCGCTGGAAGATGTGTGAGGCGAGAACGCGGTTTCCGTTGGAATGGTCACCCATCCAAGTACTAACTGCGCCTGTCGTTGCTTTACATCGCATACCGAAGTATGTATATAGTAAATACGCACCTACGCTCGCCCCAATTTTGTTATCTATTGTAGGTATTTTGTGATAATTTTTAGAACATACATGTGGTTGAAACATCCATTAAAAAAAGGATATGCACGGAGCACCATATTTAATGTTCAGACGATATTATGAAAGTTCTAACCCCCTGTGTGCCTAAATTATGTTGTCAGTCAGCATTTATCTTATTTAATATGAACACAGACAAATGTACTTATGGCGTTCTTACGTAAATAACAATTAGATATAATATATTATTATATAATAGCTTGTAATGCACGGTAAAAGTAAAGTTTCTTTTTAATGTTAGCCACAAATGGAATGTTCAAAAAATATGTTAAAATCCGAATTACATTCTCATGACTTTTGCAATAACAACTACTTATTATGATAACTATAATTAAATCAGTTTTGTTTTCTATTCTTTACTATATAATTCGATGTGACTGCTTGTTTGTTTCTTCATAAGATTAAAATGGCAGTAACAAGTAAAGGTCAGATTATTTAACTAGAAAGTAGCTTTTATTGCGAAATTTTCACATAAGCGTTTCTTTTGTCGATCATTTTTGATCATGCGGTACAAAATCGTTGACACTTTAAATATTCAATATCCTTTTTCTTGTCCGTGTTCATTATTGTCATTTTTTTATAAACGCAACTCTTTGTTAAATGAACTTGAAATTTTGATGGAATGAAAGTCATTTTGACTGTTAATTTACAAGTACAATTTCCTCACTCATATGGGAAACGTAACGCATTACTGTTAAAATTTGTTACATTTACATATCCAATTAAATTTTTTATTATGTTGTTTTTTCCTTTATTGCTTGGACGTCATTGCTTTAATGTATTTAGTTTGTAATTTAATTTAACATTCTTTTTAAAAAAATTTACACTCGAGTGATATATACGTGCTATGTCCTTGGAGCAGCAAATAATGTGAAAAGCAAATGTATACACTCCACACAATCTTATTATTTTGTTTAAGATTAAACCCCATCATGTTTATTGTGTGATTAAAAATATCTGCCTAATTATATTTGTGCGGTACTTACAAAGTAATAGGAAAGAATGTAATATAGTGGAGTAAAAATAACCAAAAACAAGGCGATAGAGAACATTTTACATAGAGCAACGTGACATAGACAAATAAGTTTGATTTGATGAAACTAAGTATAACCTGAGTTTTCTACTCGAATAGGTGGGGGAACCTTTTTTCACGAAAAAGAGGTAAATTTGGCATTTTTATGGGTGGTTTTTCAGTTTTAAATTATTTTGGATCAATTAAAGAGACTGTTAAGGAACGAGAATAGTACCCTTTTATTGTCGATGTTGAAATTTCGTGAAAATCGGTTCCTCCCCACACGATATGTAGGGATATATATATATACTGAAAAAACGTAAAAAATTCAACCGAATTTGATGACATTTTAAATGAAAGTAACCTATATTACCAAGAAATAGGCTGCCAAAAAATATCCAATACATGTGGTAGAAAACCCAAATAGAAGGAAAGAATATATCCAATAGTTTGGCCGCAATTTTCAAAACGTTCCCCAATTTATGCAAATGGATGTACGAATTTTTTTTATAACCAAAATTAAGGTTTTTTTATATACTTCCAAGTTATGTAACTAAAAATTTTTTTTTTAATTTAGCCGATTTTTTGGCATTTACAGCGTGTCGCAACTTTCATGGAGCCACTCATATCTCAGAAACTGCTCGTGCAATTTTTTTGAAATTTGGGTGATTGATCAATGCCCGCAATTAGAACTTAATGACGTAAGAAAATTTGATAATCATCATTGGCGTACCTATACAGAGGCTTACGTAAGGGGTGATTTTTCGAGAACTTATATTAGCGATTTTTTAAGATAAAATCTAGTTGGATATTCTTAATTAGCACCTTAAAAAACCACTTTGTACCAAATTTCGTTATGATAGGTTCAAAGGTGGTTGAAATATAGGCCGCAAAAAAAACTTTTTCAACGAAAATTTTTTTTTATTTGCATAACGGTTACCCAAATGTGAAAAAAATATTCTTAATTTTTTATTTTTTCAGAACAATGTATTTTACTAACGTGATTTGGATTTGAATGACAAGTCCTATTTTTTTAATAATGCAAAAATTCGAATATAAATATTACATCTAAAAATAAAGTAAGATCGAGAACAAGAATACAAGAAAATTATATTAATAATAGGGAACTAAATAAACTTAAGCAGTTCTCTCCATTTCTATAAAACCACCATCATTTCGAATACATTGTTCAATTATTTTTCTTGTATGTCGTATAACTTTCCGAATTTCACCAGGAGTGATTTCAGCGCATGCCTGCCTGACTCTGTCCTCTAATTCTTCTTGGCTACGGGGTCTGTTCTTGTAAACTTTATTTTTTAAATGACCCCATAAATAGAAGTCAAGACGTGTGAGATCGAGAGACCTCCTGAATTGGACTTCTATGACCTATCCATCTGCCCGGAAAATTTGTTTCTAAAAATACTCTTCCAACGTTATGAGCTGGAGCACCATCAAGTTGATAGTATACGTTTTCTCTAGCATCTTGTGGCAGATGGTTTAGAAATGGGGCAATTTCATCCCGCAACAAATTTAAAAAGGCCTCCCCATTTAATCTTGGGATGAAGAATGGCCCAATGATCCGGTCATGCCATATGCCACACCAAACATTGACTTTGGAAATATATTGCCGTTTGGTATTGATAACTTATTTGGGATTTTCGCTAGCCCAAAAGCGACAATTCTGGGAGGATACTATCCCATTTGTGGTAAAGGTAGCCTTAAGTAAAAATTATATTTTTCAAAAAATTCGTGTTATTTAAAAATTCGCCCTGTGCCCAAAAACAAAAATCTAATCTTCTCTGTGTATCCCCATCCTCTAAAGTATGTAATATTTTTGGCTTGAAAGCTCTTTGCCTATTTTTTTTTAAAACAACGCCAAACTCGGTCTTTACTTATATTAAGATCTACTGCTGCTTGTCTTACACTAGATTCTGGGTCTTCTCTAAAATGTAAAATACGTTCTTCGTCTGGATATTGTCTATTTTCTAAATCATATTTCTTTTGTCTTAATTTGCGTACGTTTCCTGTGTTTTTAAAATTATTCATGATGTTTGCCACCAATTTATGCCGAACAGGAAAGGACTGCTCAGGATGCCGTGCGTTAAATTCAGCAGCAGCTTCTCTATAGGATCTGGCATTATCTCCAATCAATAGAACCAACTCACTTTTTTCCTCAATCGTTAAACGGCGCACCATTTTTTTGATAATACAAAAATTTACTCAATTTAAGCACTTATTTGAAATACACTCACGTACAAATATAGATTTACAAATTGATGTACTTTCAATAATAAATTGACACATGTCATAACTTTTGTTTTCATTGCCTACTTGGGTTTGTATTTATTAATAATAGAATTTTTGCATTATTAAAAAATTAGGAATTATCGTTCAAATCCAAATCACACTAGTAAAATACCTTGTTTTGAACAAAAAATGATTAATATTTTTTTCACATTTGGGTAACCGTTATGCAAATAAAAAAAAATTTTCGTTGCCTTAAAGAAACAGTCTTATCAACTTCTATTCGAGTCAAAATATTAATTTCCGTTCTTTGGTCAATAATGAAATTTTCTTCGGGATCATTGTTGGGTTCTCTTCGGAATTGGTTTTCAACACGTTTAAAATAATTTTTCGCTGGACATTGTCTATCAGAGTATCGTTGGGCATAAAGGTCGGTAGCCGCAACTGCATTTCTTTTACATTCCCCATAAATAATTACCATGTCCACTTTTTCATCGCTTGTATAAATTTGCGACATATTGAACACAATTAACAAGAATTTTAAACAATTTTTAAAGACACAATAAAAACACCGTTAAACCAACAAATGTTTGACAAGCTAAATATTTCATTGTTTTCAAAGCCACCTTAGTTCTGAACATTTAATTAGAACAAAATTGTATTTTCTTATCTTATTTTGTTTTAGCTGTAATTTTGTTTGTATTTATCGCACATTTTAATACGACATATGAATAAATTCTTTATTAATAGTACTAATAGATGGTACCACGGTACCGATATGGTTCCATTTGAAAAATTGAGATTTGCCCCAAAAACAATGTTGGTGAATTTTATTTGCTCATAAATTACGTAATTTAGTATTTTTAACGAGATTTCGATTTTTGTAGCATTACACGGGTCATTTAGAATAAATCGGAGCTATCATGGCACACTTAAATGGAAAACTAAAAATTATATTAATTAAAAAAATTATGTTTGAAATGCCACTTATTTGGCATCGTCGGATTCAGAAAATTATGCAGAATTCAAAATGCAATAATATACAGGGTGTTCCATTTAAAAATCGAAAGTTAGTATCACTTCCGGCGAAACCGGAAGTGAAGGAAACCAATTGTATGTCAAAAAGTGCCGCTTATTATGTATGTAGTATATCTTAAATTTCAATCAATTATCTTCAAAACTAGAGAAGAGGGGGGTATACCATGATCCTATTACACCCTTTATGTTAATAAATATTGATAAATATTTATAATCATCAATTTTAAAATATTATACTGACCTGATTGATTGATGTTTGTGATATGCCCTTTCCAAACTATATTATTTAACAAATTTTCATCCATACAAATAAATATAGTTGTTATTGCAATGTTCAACAATCTATATTTACATTTTAATGTTAATTGTCATTGTTGTATATCTAATGTCAATTCATAATGGCGAATATTGGTTCTGAAAAAATATCAAAAAATTGATAATTGTGTCATGTTGGCCTTCCCTTTGTAAAGTCTTATGGTTTAATCGATAAACAATGGCCTTACAATAAAAAGTCTGTGCTGATTTCATTTTAGAAATCTATGTACTTAAGCAATATCAATAAATAATGACTATATTGGTTTTACAGTACTGAAAAATTTATATTTGTACACTCCCATTTTAGAAATATTTGTCAATTTTCACCGCCAATGTAGGAATTGAAACAATAGATTAAAACTGGTTTCGAAATATTAGAAGAAATATATTTTACCGTATATTTACTCCGTATTCATATTAATATTCATTTTTTTAAATCTGTGCTTTTAAACACTACAAGTATTTGATGTTCTATGTTCTATTTGTAGAATAAAAATGTTCACAACTATCCTTTGTTCAATGTTGAGTTTTTGTATTGAACCAACTTTTAGAACACTATGCGTGTTTTCACAAACAATAAAGGTGATTTCAAATATATTTATAATTTTTGCCACACATTTAATTTTCGCCTTGCAGTTTATTATTTTCCTGATACAAATTCCGCACAAAAAAATATGCGCATTTCAATTCTCACAATTTTCTTCGGTAGATAACCCTTAATCCAGTTTCATTTTGTTCTGTATAAAACTGTTGTGAATGCAAAACTCTATACGCTAAAGGAATATTAATAATATGATCCGATTTTTATCCTGTTTATGTTTTTGCTCCAAAGTAGCAGAAAATGGAATTTTAAAATCCCCACGATTAGTAAATTGACAATTTCCGACCTACAGAATGGAATTAAATTGTTACGCAAGTTAGCGTCTGTTTCATTTAAAAGTTCTGATGTTAATAGGCTTATATAATCGTATTTATTTATCGTGTTGTTATGTATCTCTTGTTATTTTTAACATTTATTTATTTTTAACGTTTACCAGAAATTTGGCTAAAATGCAAAAACATCAGCAAAAGAACTTGATCATTTCAGTTGAAGACTCATATAATTCACTTTCGTAATTGTGCCAAGAAATGTATGATAAAATGCTCTATTTTTGCATAGAATTGAACTGAAAATATTAAGCAAACTCTATTTAAAAACAAGATCTACTACCGACTAATTTTCTCTAAATTAACCAGCACTGAATATCTAGTGAAAATAAATTAAATATGTGTTCTCTGTTGGTAGAAAATTTAATTCCTTACAACTTTTTGTGTGTGATTTTCAACATTTAAATGTTCTGATTATGAAGCAAACAGGGACGGGCCGAGGGCTAATTTATTGGGGGGGGGGGGGGTTGTATGCACAGTGCACAATAAACCCTTATACTAATTTTATTAAAATACGCCATAGAAAATCAATTTATTATTTTATGAAATACCCCAACATGTTAAAAATACCATATGACAGAAAATCATGACTTCAGTGATGACGGACTAGACAGACCACCGTAAATTGAGATACAATAACATCGATACCAAGATCGATAACATTTCATTTCTTTTAGGGACATTTTAGAATAAGTCATTTGGATATTATTAAAGTGATTGTCGAAACACTATCATAGAGGCGAGCGTAGGTGCGTCTTTACTATGTACATACTTCGATATGCGATGTAAAGCAACGTTAGGCGTGGTTAGTAGTTGGATTGGTGACCGTTCCAACGAAGACCACGTCCTCGCCTCACACATCTTCCAGCGGCTTGTATATCAGTGTATGCGCGGAAGCTATACAACCTTAGGCGAGGGTTGTATAGGAGATATACCATCCTTCAGAGGGGATGTAAAGCCGTCGGTCCCTTGTCTATTAAATGTTAGGCAAGTAAAAGATCCCTACTCTTCTTAAGGGAAGAGGTTCGGCAAAATTCCTGGTTGGGAGTAGCTCGTCTACAGGCGTCGGTGTTAGGCCTCAGTAGCGGAAATAGGCCGACGTTAAATAAATGTATAAAAAAAAAAACACTATCATCTCAATTCTTTTTTATTTTCAATTTATAAATCTGTAAGGCAATAAAACTGAACCTGTAGATTATTTGTCCAAATAAAACATGAATGTCCACTGTCAGTTGAGAAATATGAAATATACGTAAATTCGACAACGTGGTTAGGATTCGACAAAGTTTATCACGTCACTTGTGCTCTCTCATTTCCGATAAGAATGAGATAGTTGGAATTTTCTATCTCGATAATGTATGAATAGTTTTCACTAATATATTAGCAGTCAAGCAGTCCATTATATTGATATGGAAATATGTAAATTTTAAAAACTATTTTGCAATTTCAACGACCAATCTCCTAACTCATCAAATGTCGGGGGGAAAGATCACTCCCCACCCCCTCATGGGGGTATGCAGTATATGCGCTTATTAATAATGTAAGTAGAATAGTATAAACTCATCCTTTAAGGTGTCAGCACTGTTTTCATTCCTTCCATGTTTAACTTCACTATTTATATTCCGTCTTAGTTTATACGCTTTGATTTACACCAGTATTGTCCATATATCCACTTAAAAGTTAAAGTAATTTCGGATTTTCCTTGGCATTATTAGATTCAATTATTTCATATTTAGACAATAGGCGACAATATGTAGAATACCATGGTTTCAGATCGTTCGAAATCTTAGTTAGTTCAGGTGTCCCCCAGGGATCCGTACTGGGACCGTTACTTTTTAACATTTTTATTAACGACGTTGACTCAGATCTGGACGTACTAACTTATTATATGCGGATGACTTGAAAATATATCATGTAATTGAAGCTGAGGAAGACGGCGAGAAGCTTCAGAATAATTTAAATAAGATGAATGATTATTGTATACTAAATCATTTATCTTGCAATGTATCTAAGTGTAGCGCATTTACATTTTATAGAGCCCGCACTCACGTCAGTGATAACTACTATTTAGATAGAACAGTTATAAAAACTAGATACAATTAAGGATCTTGGTGTTGCCTTCGACACAAGCTTAAGTTTTAATGAACATGTAGATTTAGTTCTGTCCTCAGCATTAAAAAGCTTAGGATTCGTAATTAGAAATGTTAAGGGTTTTAATAATACAGACATAATAAAATTGTTATATTTTTCCTTTTTGTTGTCAAAATTAGAATATTGCTCCCTTGTATGGTCCCCGGGATATGCTACATACATAAACAATATATTGAGAACATTCAGCGGCGTTTTGTTAATTATTTGTGTTTTATTGAAGATGGCAATTATCCTACAATTAGATACTCACAAATTATGTTAGAAAGGTTGGACATGTCGAGTCTACAAAACAGAAGAATAGCCCACTCCGTGGTATTCCTATATGAAATTATTCGCAATATCTTTGATTGTTCGCTTATTTGGGAGGATTCGTCTATACATTTTATATATTTATATTCATATATACCAATGATGTACTGCAGCTTGACAAATATTTGTACTTTTAGTGTATTATTAAAGTAATTTTCCCACCCTGTAATTGGGTGGTTGTATCTAAAAATAAGTAAATAAATAAATAAATAAAGAGGTTCTTCTATCTGACCCTTTATATTAGGAAACTAGCATACCGGGTGTTAGAAAAGTATGGGAAAGGCGGAAAATCTTGAACAGTTTGCATCAAATCGAAAAATAAAAAAATACGTCTCAAAAATTTTTCAAAAAACTATCTACTGATACCAAAATGACTTCGCCACCCACCACCCTGTGGGTGGGGTGAGGGCGACGTATTCTGCATGACCGTGTAAAATCACTGTTCTCAAAACAGTTCGGGAAATCATTCACTCTGAGATCAGTAGTTTTACTTTTCGTATCTTTTTAATATGCGTTCAAAACTTTCATGTTTCCACTCAATTTTTTGCGATTGCAGCGACACCTTGCGAGAATTGAAAAAAATGCCTGATATAAAATTCACGTATTTTTGGCTGTAGAATCCGAATCCGCAATAAAAAATAGGGATTTTCATTACGGATTTCAAAGTTGCCCCCCGCCCCACCCACTGGGTTAGGGGTGGGAAAGTCGAATCCAATGTCATTGGATAGATTTCGTAAAAATAACAAAGAGGTGTTTTTCAGTTTTTGAATTGAACGTTTTTTTATGGGCATAAGACGCTACTCTTGAAACAATAACGTTTTCTTTTCATTTTTTGCGATTACAGCGACACCATGCAAGAATCGAAAAAAATGTCCGGAATAAAATTTACATATTTTTTGCCGTAGAATCCGATTCCGCAATAAAAAATAGGGATTTCCATTTGAAATTTTAAAGTTGCCCCACCCACAGGGTGGTGGGTGGGGAGGTAATTTTGGTATCAGTAGATAGTTTTTTGAAAAAATTTTGACACGTATTTTTTTATTTTTCGATTTGATGCAAACTGTTCGAGATTTTCCACCGTTCCCATACTTTTCTAACCCGGTATATTAACACAGGTACTTACATCATTTATATCGTTGACTGGCAATTTTAAATTGATTATTCTCTTTCATTTTTTTTTCATTCCACGATGTGTTACGAAATATTTGTAGGTGCACTCCGGTTAAATTTTTTCCCTTTGTTTGTAATATTTTCGATAGAGCGCACCTCTATATGACCACTCTCTTCGAACACGTATTGAGAACTTCCGAAATAATAAAAAATAATCAAAATCAAAATATAAAATAGGAATTATAATATTCCAACCTATCTGCAAGTGCCCTTATATACAATAATGACTAAACAAGTTAAACCAAAACATCTATTCTCCCAGTTACATGCCAACGGCGAGCGCTGAATTAAATGGTGAAATTTGCCGTACAGCACTAAAATGCAATAACTTGGACTGCTCGAATGCTACGAGGAAGATGCGATGCGATGCCTCCTTGACCTCAGGATGTCACTAACTACAGCTAGGTTGGAATATTATAATTCCCATTTTTATATTTTTATAAAATTTCCTTCTGCTGTAAAATTGATTATTCAGTCATCAAAATTAATTTTTTAATAACGAAGCCGCTAGCATCAAACTCAGACCATGTGTAAGATTATCTCCTTCATCATACAAGTTTCAGGAGATTCTGGACAGTTTTTCAAACCTTTAGTAGCTTTTGGTCTATTGAGTTTTTTACTGTTTGGGGCGTGTAAATTAGTCGCAAATTGTATATTTGTTCTGTAAGATATTTGACTTGTAACATCTCCCAGTTCAAGCAAAACTTGGTAATTAATTAAATAAGAGAAAGAGTGTAAACGCGAGGAAGAAAATAACGAAAACGAACCTGTCAGATGAGTTGCGACAACGGAACTCGTCCAATTATTCCAATTAAAACTTTACTAATTTTCACGTAACTGTACAGTAGTATATATAATACAGAATATTTTAATAAGAATGATTGTACACGAAAACTTCTATCGGTATAAAAGCGGTGTTTGCCTAATACAATGGCGATAATATTTGTCATTAATTTTACCATACATTTGAGCATCTGGCGAGATTCTTAATCTAATAAAAACTACTACTTTTCTATTCACAAAGAAGGTTCTTAAAAACCAACAATTTACAATCTGACCTACCCATTTTGGTGTCTAATTTATATACTAATTTAGTAAAATTATAAGCTTAGAATGATGTAACCGAAAGCTGCTAGAGTGCACCTTGTGGTGTGAATAATAATTTGTTAACCAAAAGGGTTTTATTACCTACACACATTAGAACAGGTGTGTATGGTAGTAACTTTCGGTGCCAGGGAAAACCACTGTGGAAGAGGTCTCTGCACGGATCTCTATTGATTTTCTGGGGACAAGTCGACAAGGGTTCTTTGCTTTCCACTGGGATCCGTTCGCCTCTTATTAGGATAGACCACAACTGGCTGGCTACTAAACGTTTCTACTTTTACACCTATTTTTTATAAGCCAATTTATGTCCAAACTTTTAACTAAACACGACCCCAGTGCTCAACACAATTTTATTGGCCTGTCGGAACTAAACTCTCGATGCTTTAGTCGTAAGATTTGTGATGGTGAATTAAAAAGGATAAAATACACAAGAGAATAAAAGATTCTCACGGATTTTTACCTCCAGTGTAAGTAAGTATCCTTAATGATTGTAGGTCAAACTTCGCTAATGCAAATGTTAGCACAAAGATTCTAAAGTACTTTTTTAAAGGTCCATGCAAGCAACAACGTATTGCGTATTATACAGGGTTAGACAAAACTAAATGCCCTTATACAAGGTGGTTCAAAATTGTTTCCCGATATTTCTGCGGCTGATATACCCCTTAAAAGAGGGATAATAAATTTCAGTTTTTCTGCAATGTCTTCCGACTCGCTTAAAATATCAAATTCATATTTTAAACTTAGTCGTATGCCATCCGAACACTAGTTTACATGGTAATCAGTCTAACCCTCTTTTCTGATTAAGGGGTTGTTTTAGGGGGTGACTGTCAGTGTTTTTCTCATAACTTTTTAATTTTTTTTCGTATTTCTGAAAATTATTATAAAAAACTAATTTTCAGACAATCTAAGACTTTTCTTAAGGAACGTTGAATACCCTGTACAATTCCTTCATAATTCTGTAGCATTGTAAACTCTTGATCGATTTTTTCTCTCAACTGTTCAATCGTGCCAATTTGAGTATTATAAACTCGTGATTTTAGATAACTCCACACAGTGAAATCAAGAGTGGTTAGGTCAGGAGACCGAGCAGGCCACTTGATCGGTGCACCTGCCCGGCCAATCCATCTATTAGGATAGTGGTTGTGTAACCATGTTCTAGTATAATGCGGTGTTGCGCCATCATGCATAAAAAAAAAATTTCTCCTTTGCAATGAAATATTACCTAACATTTCATGCAAAGTGTTGGCACTATTTTAAAAATTCAAAGATATTTTGAACCTAATTTAATGAAATAAATGACACCTAGTGTTTATAGGAACTGTTCAAAGTGGTTTTTATTGAGTTTTTACATATTATTTAGTGCTAAACAATTGGATGTTTATTTTGTGGCCAAAATTTGAAGGAAAATAACAAATTAGTGATACAAAATCCTAGATTGCAAGGATTCAAAACAATTATATGTGCCGCGGAAAAAGGCAAGACATTTGTGCCAAAAGATTTTGGAACAAAAGGAAAACATTTTATGTGAAAAAGTCAAAGTGAAATTTCTATAGCCTGCAGACAACCTATATTAGTTTGCAAAATCTCAAAAATGTTTCATCGTCTCCGTTAAGATGCAATAAAGAGAAATTCAATATTCGGGCAATGCGCTTAATATGTAATGAATTACGGAAGAAAAGCCAAAAAGCCTTTAATATATGTGCAGACAGGTATAGTCGGGTGTATATTTACTGGTCAGTCAAAAAATGCAACAAAAACTTTACGACTGCATTAAAATACTGTTACTCTCTGTACTATCTCTCGTGCAAATTGAATCGGTTTTTTAGGTACGTCGGCTTGTTTGATAAGTCATTAATGTACATTTTTTAGTTTATTAGGTTGTTGACGTGTATTTTAGTCTCTTATTTGAATAGGTCATTTTACGTAATATAGCACGATTTTTCTCTGGAGACGTTATTTATTTCTCTATTTCTTTACCGGTACCAGTACATTTTTATCCTACAGAATCCCTGTGATAAGCGTGGAGTGGACGTTTTCATTTCTTAATAAATATAGGACTAATTTAAAAAAAGAGAGAAGTCGAGTTACGCCTGCAGAAAAAATCTCACTATGACTACGTATTTTATATATTTATAGTGATGAATTCTTTACTGAAAATACTAAATAATATTTGACATCATATCACTATATAAGCAAAAAATTTTTTTGCCATATGATGGTTTTTTTTTTTTAATTAAAGCGCATCTTTAGATCACATTAATATCTTCTAATTAGCTAAATTCTTTTTAATAATAATGTATAGCGCTATTATTAAAATTTTTATTCTTATTTAGGGACGGGGAAAAACACGTACTCTAAAATAATCGAATCTGCCCAAAAGCGACAAGATATTGACATGGTTTGTAAACTAGCCGGTTACAAAGATCTCTTTGCCTATAATGCTAAATATCACAAAAGCTCTCGGTACATATGCAAACGAAATATCAAAGCTTGTCAAAGTAAGTCTACTGCTACCACAACTCTCCAATAAATAAAAGTCCAATGTGATACATCTGAATCAGAGACAATCAGCTCTGACTGTCAACCTTCTACCAAAATAAAAATCAAGTGAACATTCCCAGACTTTTGAAGAAAACGAAATTCTAATTGTATACAAAGCGGGCGGGTGTCTTAAAGAAAAAAATTAAGAATTTAAAACTCCAGCAACATGTTTTCCTACTCCAGGTGATATAAACCAGAAAGAGTTTGAAAATCAAGTTCCTAATGAGTTACTAAAATCTGTATCATGGTACTATAAAATAGATAATTATCTCGTGTTTTTTTTAATTCCAATATTAAGTTTTTATGTATAAATATATGGAATTTAAATAATGTGCAACGTAAATAAAGATAAGTAAAACCTGCTGAGTCCTTATGAAAATAAAATTTATATTAAAGATATGTTAAAAATGATATTTTACGTATGCACGCACAGCACCTATTGCACACTGATTAAAGCACAGCAGAACCGGACGAGCGAAGCTTCATGAAGTATCCTGCCCGCAGAAACTTAACTTCAATAACTTGAAACTTATAAGTCGTAGAGTACTGTGTTTTTTTTCAAAAATTTCCTCGATGTGTTAGCTTCATTTCATAAGCATACACTATGGCAAAATTCCTTAAAACAAAAAGTTTTTCGCTTACTGAAAAAAGTGCTGTAAGAAAAGTAAACATTAAAGTTTTACCTAATTTTACAAAAAACTAGGTTTTTCATAAAGACTAAATTAACTCTTCCTTCTTCTTCCTTTATCGACTGAGAAAAATAAATCTTGATTATCTCAATTGGTTCCGGACATATCGTGAGGGACGTGTGAAAAAGTAGTAAAAATTAATTTTTACAGATTTATGTCATTTTTCATATAATAAAAAAAGTTGGACCTCCCAAAAAATGTTGTAATTGGCCAGTTCAGATGGCCAAGGACCTAATCTATTATTCTGTGAAGGTCCCATGTGGTTGTATCTTAAAAACATTTTTGTCTCTTTTTCGGTCGACTATTTCAATTATTCTCACTTTATGTCAAAATTATACATCAGTTCAAAATAAAAAGTATTATAATTTGATGGTTTTTTAATGAAAAAGTGAAAATATCTCTGGAAATATCGATTTCAGGATATTATTCACAAAAATCATAGAGAAGTTAACGTACCAATTCAAAAATAGAGTAATATAGAGAGTGTTCCATTTGAAAAAAGTCACTTTGAAATGATCGGAATTAGCGCTAGTATAAAATACACCCTGTATAATTATAATCAATATTTGGTGGTTTGGTTTATCGAAATACAATAAGAATGCCTAAGAAAATTTTATGGAAAAAATGTGTGAGATTTAAACCATAAATTAAATTAGAAAATTGTAAACCAAGCTGATGAATTAAAAAAATGTTGCCATCAATTGCACCATCATTTGGATGCACTGACTGATGTGGCTTAGTATACAAATTAAATTAGAGTAAAGCCAAAAGAATAGACACGTTATCTGCTTGTCCAATTTGATTCCCCTTAAACCGCCGAAAAATCGACATAAACTTCTCGTCAAGTTTATAAACGAAATCTGCCTTCAACTTCGGTTAGAAAGTTAAGTCTTACTGTGTTATATTTACGGATATATTTAGATCGACTTTTTAAATTATTTTTTTGCGATTTACAGCACGAAGGGTCTGGCGAAGAGTAATACTCTCGGACGAGAAACCCTAGAGGTTCTTTGAAAACGTAGTCCGTCAAAAAAAATGTATATATAAAATGAATGTTTTATGTGTCAAAGGTTGCCCGAGAACTTTAAAGATAAAAGACTAAATACATTTTTGACTGACGCATATTTTTCGTGTGGTTGATTATTAAGTGAATGTGCTTGACAGATTTGATGTAAAACAGAAACTTGACGTTTTATTCTGTTATGCGGTGGCACGTTGTTTTATTTATGAAGAAAAAATTGCCAGATAAAACAAAATTTTTATTTATGGAATCTTTTGAGGAACGTATTATGTGATATATCCTCGGGTAAACTGTTCCGATCCGATTAGCATGTAAGTATAGTGGAGAAAACGTAATGTCCAATGACACATTTATTCCTTACACCAAAACAAGGGTCTTCATATTAAATTTATGAAAGAAAAGAAAACATTCATGTTTCAATTTTCACGAGTAATATATAGCAAGGATCATTGCGAGCAAAATAATGACACAAGATATTCACGCAGGCACTTTTAAATTCTGAAATTTTAAGTAGATACTTGTAAGTTTTCATGTCGTAAATTGGGCTTTCCTTTAATAGTTAAAGATTATGTGTCTGACATCCGTCAAATGGAAAAGATGGTATTTTCCATTCAGTGTCTGCAGATTTTCCAATTTTGTTTTTTAAGGACATTTATAAGGGTTGTTGATTTATGTTTCTTCTACTATTTTTCAATTATGTACCTGAATTTTTGTCGCCCTGATTGACAGGCGCCATCTAGCGGTCCAGTGTCTGTAGCAATCGAAAAATAAATAGCCTGACTGGGCTTAGCATAGTTCAAAGGTGCTTTTAGAGGGCGGAATATTAAAATATAATATTAAGGATTTTATAGGGGAGTTTGCGACTTTAATATTGCTGACTATTTTACATGTCGCTATCCCAAAGATACCGAAATGTACTAAATAGTCGAGTGATCCTCGTGTCGGTCGTCACATGCCTACCTTGCACTGATCAGAAGCCAACAGCTCAAAACTGCAGTCTGCAAGTGGTGTGTGACGACTGGCATGAGAGCTCCTTTAAGTAGGATCAGTCTTTCGGCTGATGTTTGTTGCAATCGAAGCATTAGCGTTTTGATGGTAGTATGCACTTATTACACTTAACGCGCCAGGCTTGTAACTTGTAATTCAACGCTTGGCGAGGCACATAGCCCGGAGAGTAGATGTTGGTTGCAGTCTGGTTACGTTCCTTATAGTAAAATAAGGATTTTATAGAGTTTGCGACTAAAAATATGTTTTAATATTACGCCCTCTAAAGGCACCTTTGACTTATGTAAAACATGTCACAAAAATTTTAATTCATAGTGTCAATATTTAATATTTTACGAAAACCACAATTTATATCATCAGCTATGCCATAATAGTAAAAATTCAGTTTATAATAATAATTATAATTCAGCAATTATTTATTACAATTTAATACAAACAAACAAATATCTCAAATAAAAATACAAGGACAAAATGAACATCCAGAAAAACGAAAAACTATGTATAACTAACAGCACTACCTACTAATATTGAAAAGAAAATGTGTGTATTTATTTTTCTAACCTCAAATGCTCAAATTGTGCACCATGCATTCTAATACACAAACGTGCTACGTGACATCTCACGCATTTCATTTTGGAGCATTTCAGGAGTAATTGCCTCACATACGTTTCTAATTCTGATTTTGATGTCCTTCAGAGGCAGTTTGAAATACCTTGTCTTTAATGCAACCCCAAACGAAAAAAATCCAAGGGAGTAATATCTGGTGATCGAGCTGGCCATAGAATGATTGATTTGAATAACTTGATTTAAATAATTTGTGCATATTACAGGAGTGTGAGGTGGAGCCCCAACTTGTTGAAAATATGAATAATTTAATTTTTCTGCCACTGTTAACTTTAGTCACTAAAAAACCCAGTCTTTCTGCACTAATGTGTATTTTCTCGGGTCCACTTATAATGCATATTTCTATTGAAAAATCTACTATTAGAAAAATTTGATTCGTCAGACCAAAGAATTTTGCTACATATTTTTATTTAACAACCATCTACAAAATCTTACTCACCTCAGTTTATCTCCCTCATTTAAATGTTGAACTTTTCTCATATTGTAGCATCGAAATCCGTTTTTTTTTGTTATATTTTTCTTGCACTGTCTTTTTTTGCGACAGTTTCTCTGAATTTGTCTCAAAAAGGTTTCTTCATTTTGGTTAACATAATTCAGTACTCTATTCACTTTTCTTACATTATCCGCAACATGTCCTCTCCTTTACTACTTTTTTTGAAAATGAACCGTGCGTTTTTAGATTTTGAACTAACTTCCTAAACATATAGTTCCATTTTGCCTGCAGAGCATCTGGAAATCTATCTCTGTAAGCGGTGACTGCCAGCGTCAAAATTGCACTGACAATAAATGCTAATCATATCGAATTCATTATTATTGGTGTACACCATAATTACTGATATAAAACTGGTCTTAGTACTCGACAACGCAACATACAACAGTGACAATCTGTCAGAAAAATTTGTTAATAACTGTATACATTGTTTTTCACTAATCATGGCATAGCTGATTTTTACGATTCAATGATATGAATAATTGTTTATATCGTTGGAATAAACGAAATTAATGGTGTCATGGCCTACTTTGAGATTTGTTATTTTAATTTTTGCACAAGAGCGTATATCAAGGCCAACTGCGTTTTTCGAATTTTTTTATACACATTATTAATTCTTATTGTCTTTGCCGTCAACGTTCATCCCTTTAACTTTTTTCGTATCTCCCCAAATAAGGAAGCTATAACTTTACGGTTTTTCTATTTTTCAGGTTTTTGTAATATACCTCACAAAGTAGGCTATGGATTTCAAATTTCTTTTTACTGAAATATAATAATAAATTCTTGAATATTATATATCATAACTCTTCGTAGTTTTTTGAAGATAAGTAATTTTTTATTTGAGTACATTAACATCCAAGGTCCAACGAAGAAGCCAATTTCAATATTTGACTATGAAATCCCACATCATTTTCATCGTTTTCTTCCAAATAGCCTTGATCGGTTTTAGCTCAGGTTTGTTTCAAGTCCAAAGCAAAGTATCCAATGTCCAAATACTTCAATACTATTCTTGCTTGATGAACTGGTAGTTAATTCTCTCTTCAGCGAATAAACATATACTCTGATTTACGTATAATTCATCATAACGTATGGTCTCTAAGGTTTGTAAAAGTGAATATATTCGCAAATATGTATTCTTAAACTTTGTTTTCTAATGATACTGTTGATGACCATATATTCTTTTTCTTTTGCAGATACCTAGTTCATTCGCAATGGTCCGTATGGTAACGGTATCGCTTATGTGTTTTTGATTTTATAAAAGTCAAAATTGACTAATCAAAAATGTGAATCATTAAAGAGGAAGAGAGCATGTCACAAGCTGTATTAGTCTGCTTGAATTTATTCGTCCCAGGTTCTCGTGCCTTTGATGGTATAATTTCGATTTACAATTTCAGTGTGGGCAATGTCGCAATGTCTTTTTATATATATTCACCCCATTGTATTTTATTTTACTGTTTATCAACAGTTTATGTACAATTTTAAGTTACTCCTTATATCTACTGTTTAAAAAGAAATAGAGCATTTCTTGAAACAAACATCCAGATTGGGTAAACTATTGTAAGCCAGGATCTTAAGATAATAAAAAGCATAAAGTACCGGAAATGTGTCTAGGAAACTTTCATCGGGCCTCGAGGGCCTCCGTTCGAGTTGACTTTATGTATGCGATAATCTGAAATATATATATCCGGATATATACTGGTTCCAGTAAAAGACGCAATACCAAAAATTTATTGAGATATTTTGTTGAAATTATCAAGTTATATTTCATTTTATTAAGAAGCAATGAAAATTTGTACACAAAATGACTAAGAATACGTTGAGTGGATTTTTTTAATTCAAGAAAAATAGTAACTAAAAGATAATTAAAGTAATAGTAAGTTGTAGACAAAATATGAAATGATACTGCGTGTATAATCGAGCTCAGATTTGCGTTGCGCCCAAAAAAAGGCAACAAAAACTTTACGACCTCATTATTATCGCTGTTGGACCATGTGGCATGGCGTCATCAAACAAGCCGACGCACATTAAAAACCTATATAGGTAAGCAGTCAATTTGCGAACGAAATAATACAGAGCCAAACTTAAAATTCGGGTGTATTAGAATGTACATATTAGTAATACTAGACCGTAACACGCTGTTAAAATTGAACGACAGTTGCTGATCTAAATATTTCAAGTATTTGCAACTAGTTTACCAGCATTTTAATGAGGTCGTAAAGTTTTTATTGTCTTTTTTTATTGCACCGTAAATCTGAGCTGGACTATGCAGAACATAAGTAGAATTGTATTTAACGTGAAGCAAATTAATCGCGCTAGCTATAATTTTTGTTGTGAATTTGGGGTAGGGCGTTAAAGTTTTCTCCTGAAATTATGGCACACCTCTAGAAAAAAAAAATTTTGCAATTGCAAATTTATTTTTGAACAAAAATGATCTCTTGACATTTTTGCATAGATTTTACCGTTTGAAAATGTTTATAATTAAAACGTAATCACTTACAACGTTTTTAAATTAATATCTGGGCGGTATTGCCGACGATTTTTCAATTGGTCCATTTTGGTGGATGCGCCACTGTTAATAATATGTATTCTAACTAATAATAAAAGCGTGTTAATTAAATGATTTTTAGTAAGTTTTAAAAAATTATAGTTTAAAAAACTAAAAAACACGCTTTAAAAACCGAACTAAAAAATAATAATGTTTAAATATTAAGATTTTGTTCAACAGCGATAGATTGTAAAAAGCGTGGAGTGCTTGATATCAATTGTTATAAATATTTTATTGGTGCTATTGATAAAAGTAGAATTATTAATAAAAATATAGTAAAAGGCACCCCACGCTCTTTACAATCTATCACTGTTGAACAAAATCTTAATATTTAAACATTATTATTTCTTACTTTTTAGTTCGGTTTTTTATTGTAGAGTACTTGTGATATGGGGTCCAAAGTAGAGCCTCGTATCCAGAATTACCCCTAGATAATTGACCTTGCTTTTTTCCCCAATCTCTTTATTATTTACCTTTATTTTGGTAAATGTTGTATTCGTAAATTTTCCAGTCTTTGTAGTAGTCATTGAGCCCTACGAGATGCTGCCGGATCATCAGGAAGGCCGTCTCGCAAACCTAATACGTAAGCAATGAACCACTGAGCCGGAATTTCTTCTACCCCGAATGGAACTACTTCTATTGGAAATTGTTCCACCAGCCACAAGGCAACGTATTTTTTTAGGCATGATGGTTTTTCATCTCATTTTTCCTTGGTAATACGAGGATGTCTCAGTGAAACTTATCCCACTGAATAGATAGGGCATGAAGGACCTATAGCATAGCCACCTCGTTCTCCAGAACATAATTCACTGGATTATTGTTTATGGGGCCATTTAAAATCCTACGTTTATGCTGGGAATAGGAAATTTTTGATGAACAAACTGTTTTTCATAGGATTGCAATTTTTGGTAGAATGAGAGTATTGAAAGGTATGGAGACAGATGGACGTCTCCTATTAGTTCTCTAGTCTCTAGTTATGGCAACAATTTATAAAATAGATTTTCAAATTTATTCCATTTGTGTCTTTTCCACAGCTGTATAGACATGCTTCTTAGCTACAGCGATTAAAGTGTCATCAGCAGACAGGTTGACAAAATCGCAGTTCAAAGAGTAAAAAATATCATTTAAATGAATAATGAAAAGGAGTGGTCCAAGGACACTTCCTTGAGGCACTCCTCTATCATTTATAGCTTCACATGAAGTTGAACCATTAATACTAGTGACTTGAGAACGATTTGTTAAATAATCATGTAACCAATTGAACACTTTACCGCCTATACCATAATATTTAAATTTTTTTCAAAGGCTCTTTTAAAGTCAATAAAAACACCAACAATATAATAATCTTTATCCATTTTTTAATTCCAATTAGCAAAGGTCAGTTGTAATGCAGTTTCACATGAGTGATGAGCTCTGAAACCACATTGATTCCCTAATAATAAGTTGTCTTTATTAAAATAATCTAAAAGTTGTTCATATACTGCCAGTTCTAAAAGTTTTTCAATAGGAGGAAGTGTGTTTATTGGCCGATATCAGAGGCTTTATTAGAATTTACAACTTTAGGAATAGGGATAATAGAACTGCACTTTAAGTCTCTTGGGAATTCACCTTTCGAAAGAGAAGTGTTGGCAAAATGTAGCATCACATGACCAATAATTTCAAAAGTATATTTTGTAAATTTACCATTTAAAACACTATTAACGTTATTATTGGTGTCTAAGGACATTCTATATATTATAATTAAATCAGTATCTACCCACTCGTGTTCAGTGTCTATTGAAACTACTATGTCTTGAATACTTGAGATAAAGTACTTATTGAAGTCATCTGCAATATGTTGCTCCGTTTGAGCTATTATTAATTTGTTGTTATTTTCAAACATAATACTATTTTCTGCAAATTTTTCTCGTCTAGGTTTTATTAATCTTTATCATCCACATCATTTTAAAATTATTATGGTACAAATCTTTATTTTCTTCATAGTAATGTCTTTTGTTTGTTTAATTAAATTTACAACTTCGTTTCTTTTTTGCTTATATATTAACCATAAGGTATGTTTTTCACTAATGTCACATCTCTTGAAGTTCTTATAAGCAACATCCCTTTCTTTTGTTTTATTTTTATTATTAAAATCATACCACGGTTGATCATTTGATTTAATTTTTATGGTTTGGATAGGTGCAACATTATTTAATCAAAACTACCTACTCGAATGTTGTTAGTGTGGCAGTTACTCATTCGAGGTGCCTGTCTCAGTAACTGTTGCTTTTATGCTAGTTGGGATAATAAAAAAAAATTAATTTCAAATGAGTTAAGGATTTCGTAAATTTTCAGTGAACAGGTCCGTCTCTAAGGTCCCAGTCTGTCTACTGAGAAAACTCGGCATAGCCATCTACTCGCTTCTCAGTCTATTTTCTGTCTATTCTCTGAAAGTGGTGCACCATTTCCAGAATGCCTTGTATATTTATCATTTTATGCCAGTATGTCTATCATTTTATGCCAGTATGTCTCTAAATAATGATAAGCTGAGTCTCTGCTGTCTTAGGTTCACTCCCTCTGGTTTTGGACACGTGACTCTAGAATCTACAACCACCGGCGATGCAGAAAGTGGTAGTAGACATAATTACAAAAATGAACGTCACATTATCGCTGTGCAGATCTTGTTAGGGAAAACAAATAAATGGTATCTTGTAAATACCAGTATCCGCTTTTCATGTACCCATTCAATTCGAGTGACAATGGATCCCCGCGTTTGTAATTAATTGGCGCTATTGGTAGTGAAAACATGTATGATGGAAATCTTAGTTCTCGGCGGCAGCCAGCCCTCACGATGGCGTCGATGAAAATAGCGGTAGGATAGCGTGGGTAGGTTTTGGAGGTATTGATTTATCTCCCGTACTAGAGTTGCTCTCATACACCCTCGCCGTTTTAGTTTGTCCCCAGGCATAAAGAAGCCACTCTAAAACTCAGGTTCAAAAATTTATTGTTCAATTATTATACACGCGCGACACTATTTACGCGATCTCTCTACAACCTCTAATCGGAACGGTTTTATGTTTTGCCCTTTTTAAAATCTCAAAGGCATGTGCCTAATTATTACATGTTAATGTGAGTTTTTGTTTTAGCGCCCCTGGTAGCGCACCAACAGGGCCGTTACTTCTTGATCGGTACAAAATTTATAAGGTAGCTCGTAAAATGACAAACAACTATTGTTAAGTGTATGGGAAGCGTGGGAATTCTTCTCATCATATTTTAAATTTAGTATCTTACATTCTAATGCAATCTAAGCCTTAAATTACTGTAACTGTTTTATTCTATTTGATTCTAATCTAACTCATTTTTATGTTTAAAATTATTTTCTAAAAATTGCAACAGGCTCGAAAATCGGTCGTAAATTCTCCACTCTTAGAGCTCCTAGTTCGCAAACTTGTAGGTTAGAAGAACAACGCCAAATAATAAATCAGTTTATCTCATTCTCACTAGATAATGTAGTTTACACCGACTTTTCGGAAGCGTTTCACCGAATTAGCCATCTCAATTTATATAAATTGAACAACTGTGGTTCTGGATTTGCTCGTCTCTAAATTATAGGTTACAGCCTGGTGCAATGTTTGGGGTTCCGCAAGGATCCAACTTAGGACCACTATTATTTATCATGTTTATTAATGGCCTTTTATAAACATAAAATTGGAGTAACCTTCTTTTTGCTGATTATCTGAACTTGTATGCAACTGTTCAAAGTCTCAATGACTGTCTCGACCTTTAATTGCGAATTGATACTGTGGAAAAAAACAAAATACTCATGAATGTGTCCAAATGGAAAATGTGCTGTTATACACAGAGAATTGAGTCAATGTCTTATGGTTATACATATACAGACGGTCTATTTTACGAGAGCCACAACAAATATCACGCTTAGTATCTATTGTAGTTAATATCTACAGTAGGAGAATAAAATTTTAGAAAGTTATCCCATCTTTTGTGAGCTATATTTCAGTAAAAAGAAATTTGAAATCCATAGCCTACTTTGTGAAATGTATCACAAAGACCTGAAAAATAGGAAAACCACAAACGGTTATATCTTCCTTATTTGAGGAAATACGAAAAAAGTTAAAGGTGCTCTCCCGATGAAAGCGACAGCGACCGGAGACCGAGACATATACCACGTGACAAGCAGAGACCAACGACAGGAAGGGCTACTAAAGGTGCTCTAGTGTAGCCCTCCCTGTCGTTGGTTTCTGCTTGTCACGTGGTACATGCTCGGTCTCCGGTCGCTGTAGTGTCCCATTTTCTCAATGTTTTTCAGTGAAAGACCTTGATTTCGTTTTGATAGCAGACTATATTTTGGCGACGACGTTCAACAAACTACCACTATGGCGCATTATTATTAATAATTGCGGATGCCTTTTTAATATGACTACTCTTAAGACCCTCTATTTTACTTTCATTATTGAATTAAAAATAGGAGTACCTAGGCTAAAAATTGGATATAATAAAATAGTAAAGTAGTAATTTTTTCATTTAAAAGCTTTATAGGATAGATAATAACATATCAGTGTGTATGATGAATGGTTTAAAAGATATTTTTAAAAATATGTTTTTATAACATTTGACGGGCTGTAGATTATATGCTGTAAAGAAAAGTTTGATATAAAAATTGTACAAAATTTAGTATCCTAAACATTTACCCATTTGACATTTTAACGGCGAAATAATTCTCAAAACTACTTTTTGCAAATTTTTGCGTTGTGTAGCTCGTAAACTATCAGTTCTACGAAAATTACAAAAGAACTTGTGGAACATTTAGTAATGAACAGAAAGGATTTGAACTATCTGTAACATCGCGTCAACAGTTCGTGAGATATTTAAGTTTGAGCTTTCCGCCAAGATAGTATAGTGTATACGACCAGAATTGAAACCGTATAAAAACTAAAAGACGGCAAAAACAGCCGGCATCGCTTGCGGAGGTAAATAGAAAAGCTTATCATAAGAAAAACAATAAAGAGATGCCGACTGTTTTTGCCGGCTTTTAGCTTTTATACGGTTTCAATTCTGGTCGTATACACTATAGCTAAGGACACTCAAGAGGTATCCCAGAATATCTAAAAAAAAGGAAAATAGCGTTACTCCGCTTTTTTCACTTATAGACTGTACTATAACTTGTTAGTAGCTTCCATCAAATTCCAAAATTATTTTAAACTCTGAATTATTTTCTAGATCGTTAATAACAGTACTAGATATTCGGTGTAGACACCGCCGTAGTGCAACTATTTAAATTAATTATTTTGGGGTACAGTGGTTCTCTGGGTGAGCTCCTAAAAGTTTGTCATGGCTAACTGCACTTAATTATGCTTCAGTAAACGTAATTTCAATTTAATAATTATTAATGATTCACTATTTTGAACCACGAACAAGCTACAGACTATATTTTAATTAACTCTATTTCCTCTAACTTCTAAATTAATAAAACGTCAGTGTTATAAATAAAGCTTCCCATGTACGTATGTTTCATTTATTCATTAAAAGCATCCGAGTTCTACACGTTTTCAAAATAAGCTTCGTATTAGAGAATTTTTTGTTACATTTACTTGCAGAATGAACATTCAAAGTAGGTGTTTTCGTATTTTTGCTGCTTTATATATTCTCATTTATTTCAAATAACCATTTTGCGATCGTTTGTAATAAACAAGTATACATTTACTTCAATATGAGACTCCGTGTTTATCAACGTGTTTGCAATTTTAATTATCGTCAGAAGTGATTATCGGGGTGTATAATTAATTGTGAGTAATATTGTTATTACGGTGTATACAAAACGTCAAGAGATATATGTAAAATAATTGATATATGAAAATTATTCATACATGGGAAACGTCAATGCTATGCATCAGCATATATACTACCTATTTATAATTATAATGTGTTAAGGACAAATTTACTAGATGAAAGTTAAAAATAACTGTAGTCATAATTATAAATAAAAAGGATATAAATAAGAATGCTCACATAGTCACTGTGTTTTGTGAAGATTCATTTAAAAAATAAAGATAGGAGAGCGTCAGTTTTCTGAAAACAAAAAACAATTATCCAGAATATGTCTTAAATTACTGGAAACTATCAGATGTTGGTTTTGATATATCAAATATGGAAATTGTAATTTTCTTCTTATGTATTTCTTATCCGTTTCTGCTCTCTTGCAAATCCATTAAACGAAACGACTGTTTTGAACCATCACGAAAAAAATATATATTAAATTTAACTTTTTAAATAGGACAGTCCTGACTTCGGATTACAAATGCAAATTGATCCTCGACTAAACAACAACAACGTCATTTTCAGGGATTCGGATGTAATTGAGATGTGGTTAAATCCTCCATTTCTTAGATTTAGAAATAATTTCAAATTCCCGCAGGATACACGTATGAGAAGAGTGCGACTCTAATAGTCCTGTGACCAGCTGGCTTTTTGCTCACATCTTTATCGCATTCATTATCAGAAGGTAGACAATAATCTACGCGGTTACCTGTAGCTGCTTCATTCAGAAGTGACACTCAGCTAAGATAAAAATATGAGTGAACTTGCATAATTAAGGTAACGCTTAATATTTTGTAGCTATTTTAGGTGTAAATAATCGCAACTTTATTGGTAGTAGCGGATCATATGATCAATGTCCTATTACGACCTAAAGTCAGGTAAAGATAAACGAGGTCCCAGATCTTACGAATTCTTGTAGTGAGAGCAATCAAAAAAAAAGAACAAGTAAAACAAATACAATTTATTAATACAATATGCAAAGTACCGTACAAAATTTAACAATAAAATACACATCAAGAATATAGCAAAGTGTAGAGTTTTTCTCAGCTTACGCTATTATTAATTTTTAATTTCACAATGAAAATTATATACAGTGTGACCCATATCATTGTGTATATTAATCGATTTTGACCGGTTTTTTTTTAAAAGGTACAACACCAAAAACTGCACTTTTGGACAAAACGTTATATTTTATTTTTTTAAATCATGGCTGAATACAGATTTTACGTAAAAAAATCGCGAATTACGAATTACGATTTCTTAAATTTTAGTCCCTAAAAATATCGCGGTAGGCCATGATTTAAAAAAATAAAATATGACGTTTTGTCCAAAAGTGCAGCTTTTGGTGTTGATGTTGATCGAAATTTGGCCTTACCAAAATCGTCTATAATTAAATTTGCAAAGTTATTCTAAAAATTAACCTCTAATGTGAGCAGTCTAAAATAAATCGAAGAAATTAACACTTACCCAGAATAGTACTTCTGAACGATAAACCTGCTAATGAATCCAAATGAATCGAAATTTGAATTAAATAAACCAAAATATTAATTGAGAATTAGGTTAAATCTAGTTTTTGATCCGGTATCAAACCGACTAGCAACCATGTGCCTTTTAGCTAAATTAATTCCGAGCAAAGTTCTCTGCTCAATTTCTTGATTTAAAAAGTAAATATAAGGTGCTTGGGTAATATTTATAGAAATTGTTAACTTACAAAAACAAGAGGAAATTACTTAAACTGACAGTTCGACAATTCGGCAATTAGAGTATCAACTTGAGAAATGTTAAAAACTAAATCGATTATTAAGGACTTTTCGATCACTACTACTATCTGCACTCTATTAGTATATATACAATTTCTATGCACTAATAATAATAATAGTTTATATTTTAGATTTCCATAGCATACACAATTATTTTATAACTTGGTAGAACTTTACCTAGTGAGCCATCTGTAGGTGAAAAGCTTAATTTAGGTGATAATTCAACTGACGTGCCACCTATCGGTAAAAGTGCAATTTATTACTATAGATTGGTGAATTGATCTACTATTATTAGCTTTCGGAAACCAGCGAAAGATGGCCCGTCACGGTCCTCGCGCACTTTTAGGGAATTAAATGGATAAATAATTTTACGGTGGCGTTATTGCTATTGAAATACCAAAATAACTATTCCGCAATCGAGCCCAGTGCTACCCTCTTCATAACACATGAAAAACCCTATTAATAAACATCCGTATCATAGTCAGGAATCGAACCCGGGATTCGTCTCAAGCCTAACACATAAGCACTGACTAGCTGAGTCGGTCCGTAATGATTTTCTTTTACTGTAGGTACATTAAAAACTAACGTTTGAGCCTGAAAAATCATCGATTACTAAAGCCGTCTAATTTTTTCACACATTCAACACATTTGGCTTTTTATTATGGTTATTTACAAGAAACAAACTAGCATTTGAATGAATGAATGAACAAAATAAACTACTTTGAAACTGTGCTCCGACGACGTGAGCGAAAAGTCAGAGAAAATTTAAAAAATGCGGCAAGGAAAGTTGAACTGTCGATTATCAAATAATGGGAATAAAGACCTGCTAATGCAATTTCCCCAATATCATCTTTACTTCCATTTTACGCACTGCTGAGGAGGGTCCTCTCAGTAACAATAAAAATAGACCCTGCGGCAGTGATTCCATACTACCGGTTATCCGTGAATGGCTTGCTGTCAGTCATGTGTCGGTATACACTGTATGCATACGTTCATACGTAGATGAAACGACATATCACCAGGTCTGTGGAGAATGGGGGCAAAGAAATGAGGTGTAATAATGTATTCTATACAGTTTTTTTCACCACTAATTAACACAAACAGAATGGAAAATAAGGAACAAAACAAAAACCGCAGAAACTAAAGTAAACATCTGATTCAGGAAGATGATTCATTGCTTATTATCAATGATAATAGTATTCAACAGATAAAATACCAACCGATTAACAAATTCACCCAATTATGCTCAAAGCTCAGAAATAAAAATTACTCACTTCGTTTATGTTTGATTATTTGTTCAATGTTTGTTTATTTGTTCACGATACTGTACGACACATGAACTATTATTGTCTACTCCTGGGACGATAAATAATACGGTATATGCATATCATATGTCATATATGGAAGTAGAAGTTTATTTTGAAACACGATGTTTATTTATTGTTTAATTTATTTTGATTGCATTTGAGCAATACTTACTGATGGTTAACATGATATGAACACCCATCAACTACCAAATAAATCTTGCTTAGTTGTGGCGGTGTCCTTTTTTTATTAAATAAACCCAAACATTGAATTTTTTTTATTCTTTCAATTTGTTTTTGTCACTTTTGGATTATACTAACAATGGCTGGCGAAATTAAAATTTTGCGTTAGTTTCTAGAGTTCTAGTAAGCTTATCGGAAAAATAACACATTGTAATATGATATAAATGTGTGTGAAATCATTTTCAAACAACATAAAGATGATGAAAGTTCTTATGTACTGTGCAATCTGTATTCCTCATAAGAGTGGGATCATACAATTAAATGCTTTTATCAGAAACCTGGACAGATGTAGCTATAAAAAACAATTCGGCACTGGTCGGCCGGTCTATACTTATAGATTTATAAATTTTTTAGCAGCCCTTTGTTTTTTTTTGCATATTCATATATTTTTGTGTCGGCTTCGTGGTGTGATGGACAGTGGCGCGTTCTAGCACGCAGACGGCCCGGGTTCAAAACCGGGTCATAGCAAACCGATAAGATATATTGGATGAGCGGATCTGCTCGCATCACCATCTTTCGAAAGAGATGTAAAACTGTGGATACTATGGAGGTTCGGCAAAATTTCCAGGTTAGGTGTCCCAGTGCCTACACAGACACTGATGAGCTTATCCCCTGGCGTCGGTGATTGGTCTTGGTAGCGGAAATAGGCCGACGTTAAATAAATTATTTAAAAAAAATACATTTATAAAAAATAAGAGCTACCAGATTTCACTACTTTTATGGAAATCTTAAATCATCTCTTTATGTTCGCACTTATGTTTATTTTTTTGTTATGATGGGCTCAGAGTCTCGATTTTTTTAAATTTTCGTATATATTTTTGAAAACCGTGTTCTGATTTTAAAATGTAAGTGCTGCCGAAATTTAATTCTTTTATAGAAACGTTGAATCATCGGCATTGTGTTCACATTTTTTACATGGTTTAAATATAATACGTATATTATTGGAGACAATATAAACTGAAACGAAAAATACACCAAAGATACCATATATAATCGTTTATTCAACGAACCTATGTTAGGTGGGATCTCCTTCCATGTCAGCCGTATTGTAATGTTTTTAATGCATCGGTTTCTTTATTATTTTTTCTCTATACAGGGTGTACCACTAAAAACTCACGGGGCCATTTTCTGGCTGATCAAAAGAGATATTTGAATTCTGTAAGAGGCATTCACTAGAATGTAAATGACTTCACTTTTGAGTGAAAACGGTCTTTCTTCTCGTTGAGATCTAGATGGCGTTGGGATTCAAAGAAATTAATCGCATCCAGGAACCTTCAACATACGTGCATGTGAAAAAACTCAATTCTAAGAATTTTTTTATAGGATGATCAGTTTTCAAAGACACGATGATTTTCGAGATGTTTGAATTTCAATATATATTTTTTTAATAACAAATATTGCCGTAATTTTGTTTAATCAAATTTTAAACAAAGGATTGTCAAGGCATTTTTCACAGTAAAACAGTCTGTTTTGGATAGTAATGAAACAAATTTATTTAAAATACCGATTTGACCGGAAATTGCATTATTGTTGTTTTGACAAAACTTGCATGTTGCGTCCTTTGCCAGACCCATTAGACTCATGTGTCTATTAAGCCGGTAGTGCCCAGTTAGAAGGCCTACTGTTACTGTGATTGCCTTCCTATTCTGGCTTAGTAGATCTTCAGTGAATTTGGCCGAACGTTCTTTAATAAACTCTTTGGTCTGTCCCTGTCTTGGGAGATTCCTCCACTATTCCAGAGATTTAATTTGCTCCGATTCCTTAGTGGCTGCTCATATGCATGTCTTTGCCATGCCACAAAAGGGCTCAGGTCCTATTGAGGCTGTGAGTGCCTTCCTTTGCCAGTTTATCGGCCATTTGGTTTCCTCTGTGTCCCTCGTATTCTGGTACCTATGCTAAGGTCACTCTGTTCTGACTTACCAGCTCTATAAGAGCCGTCAAGCAGTCCCACACCAATCTTGAGTTGATTTACATGGAACTAATTGCTTTTATTGTCGCTTGGCTATCAGAGAAAATGGCAATCGACTCTTTAACAGTGCCTTGTCCTATTATTATCTCCCTTGCGCAACAGTGTATGGTGATCACTTCTGCTTGAAACATCCTTGCGTATTTCCCTAGACTTATCGGGATACTGGCTTTTGACCGTGTCCCGTAAATCCCGGCTCCGACTCCTTGTTCTGTTTTGGAGCCGTCAGTGTACCAGAGTTTGTGCTGCTATGGGAGGACCGTTTTTCCAACCTTCCCTGTCTGGTATTACAGTCTGAAAGTTCTTATTGAAGTTGTACCTTAGGATCATTACGTCCGTGGGCATGCCTTGGATGGGATCTGCCCTCATCTCCGAGTACTCCGTCCCGTGTTGTGGCTAGTTGGCGTTTGGCCTTGCATTAACCTGTGCAACACAGACCGGTCTTCGCCTTGTATGAATATGTGTAATGATGGCAGATCCAAGAGAACCATAAGTGCAGCCGTAGGAGCAGTTTTTATGGCCTCCGTGGCGCACAGGCAAGCAAAGCTTTGTACGCCACCTAACAAACGGCCTTATTGCTCCCGACTGCACCGTCTTTGTCCACCATACCACTGATCCATAGGTTATTATGGGCCTCACTACCCTGGTGTATAACCACAGGTTCATTTTGGAATTAGCCCCCAGTGTTTTCCACACATTTGCCTACAACTGCTCGGGGCGATCGTTGCTTTCTGTGTGACCTTTTGGATATGGGAGTTAAATGTTAATTTTTGGTGAAAGATGACTCCTAAATATTTTGCCTCACAGGCAAATTGAATTTCCACTCAGTTGAGCCTTAGGGACTTTAGGCCTTCCAGTGCTCTTCTCCATGTAAAAGTGGCGACTATGGTTTTGTGGGGATTTATAGAGAATCCTTCCTTACAACACCATAACGCTCCGTTATTGTATTCGGGAATCGTCCCTTGACAACTATTGCTAGATCATCAGCATATCTTAAGCCATAGAGCCTTCTGTGGACAGTTTTCGGAGGAGTTCGTCAACCAGGGTTGCCCACAGTAGTGGAGATAGTAGTCTTCCTTGAGAGCAACCTGTGCTCACTTTCGCCTCAATGGAGGCCTCATCTAGATTGGATATTATAATCCTATTTTCTAGTCTGGCTTTAGTCCACGGGCAGATCACTGTTGAGACTCCTCTGTTTGATAATGCCCTCGTTCGTGAGTGCGTTAAATGCTCCTTCTATGCCTAGAAATGTTACTACTGCCATTTCCTTGTCATCTAAGAACTTTGCTAGTAGTCTATTTAATTAATCCAGCGCAAGGTCTGTCGACATTCCCGGCTGGTATGCATTTTGACGTTCACTCAGGGGGGTTTTCCATTAATAATTCGTCTCTAATATACCTATCGAGCAGTCTTTCCATCGTTTTAAGTAAGACCGAGGATAGGCTTATATGCCTATATGATTTGGGCGTTTGGCCTATTTTTGATAGGTAGATTACTCTCACCTTACGCCATATGTTTGGTTGTATCTCCAGAATATTTTACACAAGTAAGGTATTAATAATACCGCTAGCTCCTTTTGGAGCAAGATTGGATATATTCCGTCGATCCCACGAGATTTGAGTAGTTGAAACTTACTAACTGCCCATCTGATTTTCTTAGGTTTTATAACCTCGGTGGTCAACCTCCGTAACCATACATCTACCATTAGTAATAATAATAGAATTTATATAAGAATTAAATTGATTATTCATTTTCATTTGACATACCCCAAACAAGTGAACAAATATTTAAAAACTGCTGTTGTCATATCAACAGCAAATTAAAACAAAAAAAGTCGGTGTAACCAACAAATTTTTCCAATTGTCAAGAACTATTTGAAAAACAGGAAACTATTTCCAACTAGGTTTCATAAACTATTACATCGACTAAATTTTAATACAAATAAGAAGCATAGAATTGAAAACAGAAAACCACGCTTGGAAATGTATAATTTATATTACCATTACAGTGGTGTAAGTGAACTTGTCAATCCTGTTATTTAGATGGGGATATCTGGGCATATTTCTGATACGTGTTGCGATAAATACAAATCGAGAATGGCCCTGGGTGTAATTCTCATTTTCCTCTAGCAGCGTTAGCAGAAACACCTTCGTTAGTAGTGCTGATGTCATAAAAAGCGAGTAGAATAAATAAAATTTGTCCGTCGTGTCAGAAATTTACTTTGTTGAGCGTGCAGTCTTAACTAATCCACACCTGCCTATAAGGTATGCGCGGTATAATGCGATTGCTTGACCTCGTATGTCTTCCAGCTGTGATAATTACAGCAATTAAAACTAGCATGAAAGGTTGCATACCGTCGATACAATTTAATACTAAGTACTGTTTGACATAGCCGTCGATGGTAGGCAAGTTAAAATACGTCGGAATCGGGAAAGAACATAAGCAGTGTGTTTAATTAAGACAATCCCTAACGTCATTAGTCAAACAAAATATGTCCATACGTAAGCTCTTCTTCATTATCTCTAATATTGATTCTTAAATATGTAACCTACGCATTGTTTCTTTGTCTAATCGAAGAACGATTTTTGTAACGAACTTGCTTTTGTTATACATTCAAAAAGTCGTGATAGAAGTTGATACACAATCAAAGTTTGGAAGATGGAGAGATGTAATTACAATAAGTCTACTCGTCAACTCTGCAAAATTTTCCATTTTAAGCAGGATCAGTTATGCAGCATGATGTAAAATGGGCCCCTATTTCATGAATATAATGTACTTATTATACGTATTTGAATACTGTAACTGAATAAATTTTTAGTTAATCATCGTAGGGTTTTTTTACAGAAACTCGTTTAATAATTCAAATATAAAACAAAAATTCTCTGTGTATGCGTGTGTGTATGAGAGTATGTGCGTAGACCGCGCCTAGTAAGAGGATGTGTTCTATTGTTTTTCAAAATTTCGTAACCAGCTCTGCTGATTCTTATTGGCATTATGAAAATCATAACCAACTATACATGCTATAACAGCTTACCAAAAAATGTGCGTGACCTACCATGAAGACGTTATAAAAAAATGGTAAGAAAACTGCTAGTAGAGAAAACTTTTTTTAAATTGTAGCTAGAATTTCTGGCATATATATCTGCATGTGAACTTGTATGTGCGTCAATTTTACTTATATTTATTTTGTTACTATATATAGATGTGTGTTATATTTTAATATATTTATTTGTTTGTTTTTAATATATTTATTTGCTTGTCTGTTTTTAATATATTGTTTTGTTTGTATGACGCCCTGTAATTTTTTATATTGCATACGAAAAATGTTTTACTTCTATATTGACAATTGGTTAATTGATATTCTTATTATTTTCCAACTGCATATGCCACTTGTAATAATTTACAGTTATGTGTAGAATTAGTATTTTCGTGTTTTATGTTTTACATATTTATTATTATTTATTCTTATTTTGACTTGTCCTATATCATTGTCTATGATCTAAAGGAGGAATAAAAATTATTATTATTATTATTATATTATTTTGTTGAAACCGCCTTCATTACTAGGTTATTTCGATTATAAAATATTTTTCTTACATAATTGTGTTTAATTGCAAGGGAAAGTGGGCAAGTGCCACATTATCATCATTTTACTCTATTCAAAAATGTAAAAATACAATATGGCTCCCACGAAAAATAAGACAGTTATAGTCATATCTCAAAATTTAGTAGGCCCCAGTTTTGAAATATTATCATATTTAATCTCGGAAAACAATGTAATTCCATTTTTGGAATTATCGAAATTGCGTAACTTCTCTCCAATTAAACTAACTGTCCATCTTCAATGATGGTGGGCATAGAAAAAGTGACCACCTTGTAAAGTGTACAAAGCAAACGCGTCTGTTGTAACTGACGATGGCAATAATAATAAATTTAAAAAAGTGAATTATTCGAATCGTATTTATTATTAATTAAGATAATTGTCTGGGCGATTAATCACACGGACATCGCACCACCGGGTTCGAATCCTGGCTCCGGCACTGTCGGAGGAAATTGTTGTATGTCCGCATTTTTTCAGTGTGTAACCCACTTCCGCACAAGCCCTGGCTTCTGGAATTGGCGGTTGTCTAATTTCTGTGGTGTTTATTTATTATTTACCAAAACTTCTTTATATAAACTCGTTACAACTTATATTTCGACAATTTTTATTAATTAAATTAATAACGAAAAGTAAAAACGATAGTAAATTGTATATTCTTTCCTATTATTTGGGTTTTCTACCACATGTATTATTGTCCTCTTCAAAAACAAATCATCTAATCTACAAAATAATAGAATTATTGGAAAAAAGTCTCTGCGCCCGTGATGTTTACGCCAAAGGAATAGTCAGAGGTTATGTTTTGCAAATAATATAAATCGGAATAAACACAGAAATAATGTATTTTGCTGACGGTTCGGAAAATAATCTCTTTCCGTTTTCAAAGCTTTTTTTGGAAGAACTCTTATTTTGCTGTGTATGTCAAATACACAACTTTAAGATTCTGTTTATGTTATTTCCATAGATACTTACTACTTACACAGAACATAGAACTGATGATATTTTCTTTTAGATAATGTTGAGTTTGTTAAGTTCTTCTTTTAACATTGGTAGCCAGGTTGTACAAATATCTACAGAACAATTCGATACGCACTTGTCTTCATTTAATAAGATTATTGCTGATTCTTTAATGTTTCTTTTTTTGGTATGTTTCTTTTGTTAACATTTTTGCCGAGTCCCAGTTTATTCTATGTCCGTTTTCCCAAGCATGTTCACAAATCTTTGATTTCTGAATTTCATTCTTTCTGAAAACACAGATAGACACTAAAAAAAATTATTTGGGGCAACAAAAAATTATTAACACCAAATAAAAAGTTTCTTTATATTATATGCGCAGCGTAACAAAATGTTTGTTTGTATAAAGAATATTTAAGTCATATTTTCTATTTGATTTAAATAACAAAAAATTAAATTTTTCAATATGGGGGTGTAGACTACATGAATGGCGGCAAAATTTTTGATCTCGGGGATCGGTTTGGGGTAGTTAGAAGGTAAACATTCTGAAAGTCCCCGACCCTAGGAGGTGAGCTTGGCGGGGGAGGGCTTCCGGAAGGCCCTAAATTTTAACTTTTTTTGATTTCTCACTAATAACTGGAAAACTATTGGTCCTAGAGGAAGAATTATTCTCACCTTTTTGAAAGCTGATAAAATTTCCCACATTTTTTTAATTTGGACTAAAAGTTTATATCTTCAACTGTTATCGGAAAACGCTGTTCAGCAGGTTTCGTCATACTCTGCTCCTATTTTTTTTACATTTATTTAACGTCGGCCTATTTCCGCTACTGAGGCCTAACACCGACGCCTTTAGACGAGCTACTCCCGACCAGGAATTTTGCCGAACCTCTTCCCTTAAGAAGAGTAGGGATCTTTTACTTGCCTAACATTGAATAGACAAAGGACCGACGGCTTTACATCCCCTCCGAAGGATGGTATATCCCCTATACAACCCTCGCCTTAGGTTGTATAGCTTCCACGCATACACTGATATACAAACCGCTGGAAGATGTATGAGGCGAGGACGAGGTCTTCGTTGGAACGGTCACCCATCCAACTACTAACCGCACCTTACGTTGCTTTACATCGCATATGTACATAGTAAATACGCGCCCACGCTCGCCCCTACTCAGCTCTTAACACCTCAAATCTTCTTTGTAAAATAAAAACAACCAAATGAAGTGAAGTGGATTAAGCTGACTTAAAAATTATATATTCTACATATGATCTAACGTGATGTAATACATAAATTATTGTTTCTTAGACTAAAAAAAGTTTCTCTAGCAAATTTGACGAAAACCAGTCAAGAAGCAAAAAAATTTAATTGTGTATCAGCAATGCTCGATTGCAATTTTATCACATTATATTCAATCGATCTAGATATTTTTACCCAATAAGTGAAAAATATGTCTTAAATTAACGGTATAAATAATGTTTCAGCTTCTTTCAAGAAAGACGCATTTTTGTTGTTAGTGAATAGAAATTTCCATCTCAGTTGTCAACTTTCATTTGCTTCTTTCTCCCTCGCTGAGTTCCCTCAGTACGGCCCTCTCTTCAATCGGAAAAGTGTTCACTTATTCAAGTGGTAATATTCGTAAGAGATATACTGATTGCTTAAACAGCAGCATTCTGTGCGGTTTTCCTACGAGACTCGAAATGTCATATCATATATTTGTCAAATGAAGTCTATATTACGAAAATTTACGCTTGTGAGATTACGATATTATAATCTTATATACGTAACAGATAGGAGGAAAATCAAATCATACTCTAAGAGTATACAGAAAGCATCATTTAATGTGATTAAAATCTGTATAATATGGGTTAATACAAGAAAAATATATTATTTGGGAATTACTGAAGCAAAACTTCCAAACTGATAAGAAACTTAGTTTTCATCTTTATATCGACATTCTTTCGTTTTAACATGCCATATATAAGAGTACTAAGTTTAAAAAATCATTATTATAAGTATTTTATTTGAATAGTATACTGATTTTTGGAAAAGTTTACATTTGAGAAATATTTAAACAATCTTTTGTTTTTTTCGGAACTTTAGATAATATTGACAATAAAGGTGATTCTTTTAAGGCGGGCATTAGAATATTTCCCACCTGTAGATGTGATAGACATTTGAGATTTGGTACCCTACAATAGTCGACCATTGCGAGTCCGAAAATAATAATTTCAAAATGGCGGTACTTTCGGAAATACCGGAAGTCGATACTAACTTGCTTATTTTAAATGGAACATCCTACATATTTTCGACTTTTCGAAATGGTCATAACATTCTGAGTCGAAACATGTAGCACAATCCATACCTAACCTAAAACGAGCAGTTTCGGAGATATTTGACATTTTATAGAAAATTTGACAGGTGCAACGGTTTGCAAGAACCGTTAACTTTCTTCGTGTAGGACATCCTCATTTGCTCCGTGGCACGTAGAAAGAACACAAGATGAGATACTCTCTACAATCAAAATAAATTCCATAATAATATACCAAGTGTTTTATTTTTCACGTTACATTTTGTCAAATTCAGAGCTCAAAAACACTTTTTGAATTATTCACAGGTTTTTGTTGAAAATTATAATTTATCCAAAAAAAACTAGTAGCCTATGAGACAATTGAAACAATAGAAATAAAAGAACACAAAATAACAACTAAACTTAGATAAGTGTTTAATACAACATATTATGTAGATATTTAGCCATAATAAAATTTGGCACGTGCCATTTGACAGAGCCGAATATGTATTCTAAAATGATCCAATGTACGTTTTACAGTGTAAGGCGGATGGTTTCTGTTCTTGTGGGTATCGAGTAGCAAAGCAAATGTGTTACATGTTTTATCACATTCCCCATAAATAATAAACAAATCTAAAAGTCTTCGTGGATGCAATTTGAACGTGCTGGCATTTTTTTAACATACGAGAATGGCTGACGTTAATGATTGTTTTTAATCATGGCTAAGTTGATGGCAATTTTTACAAAAAATTCTTGGACATTTAAGAAAATCGCCAATATCGCTTATACTAGAAAAAAGGAAATTTAATTTTACATAATTTGATGTAAAAAAATACAGGGTGTTCCATTTGAAATAAAAAGGTTTTTGAGGTTTGAATTTAAATAAATAAATAAATAAACGACACAGAAATTAGACAACCCCCAATTCCAGAAGCCAGGGGCTTGTGCGGAAGGGGGTTACACATTGAAAAAACGCGGACATACAACCATTTCCTCCGACGGGTCCAGTGCCGGAGCCAGGATTCGAACCCAGTGGTGCGATGTCCGTGTGATTAATCGTGATTGCCACCTCGCGCCTTAACCCACTCGGCTATCGACCAGACCAGACAGATTTGAAAACACATAACGTGAAAAATAAAACACTTGGTATAGAATTTATTTTTATTGTAGAGAGTAGCTCATCTTGTGTGGTTTCTACATGCCAGAGAGCAAATGAAGAAGGTTAACGGTTCTTGCAAACCGTTGCATCAAATTTACTATAAAATGTCAAATATCTCGGAAACTGCTTGTTTTAGTAGGTATGGGTTGTGCTACATGTTTCGACTCAGAATTTTATGGTCATTTCGAAAAGTCGAAAATATGTAGGATGTTCCATTTAAAATAAGCAAGTTAGTATCGATTTCCGGTATTTCCGGAAGTACCGCCATTTTGAAATTATTGTTTTCGGACTCGCAATGGTCGACTATTGTAGGATACCAAATCTTAAATGTCTATCTCATCTACAAGTGGGAAATATTCTAATGGCCGCCTTAAAAGAATCACCCTGTATACTAGAGGAAAAGGTTTTTAACGAACTATCGACATTAGTTTGAAAATTCATTATTTTGCTCTTGGCCAGTTCTAATAAAAAATGATTACCCAAAATAAAAAATATTGCAAATAAGATTACTCATGGTTGAATATTAATGAATTAAGGATCCAACTAATAATAATAGTCGTTATTTTCAATATAGAATGAGAACTACAAGAGATTGCATGACAGATGGTGATATTCAACATATAGTTGCTCTTCCATATAACCATCTCAATTAAGAACAGAACTGCAATAAACAACATAAAAACAAAATACAATAGAGTACAAAATTAAATATGATTCCTTTCACTAAATTTGTTTGGGCTTTGACCTGCCTCCTAAATGAAGCAACAGGGGACAGATTTTTCAGATTATTAGGTAGAGATGTAAATTTTGGTGGTGTTGAAGCTAAATGAACGTTCAAATAGAGCCGTATTATGCTTAGGTATATTATAAAGATCACAATGCCTAGTAGGACAAGTATGAGTATCACATTCTCTAACGAGTTTACTCAATAAACGTTGTGGTGAATGAGCGAGGTTCGCTTTAAATAAATATTAAGCAAACGAGGTGTACCTGGAACCTTTCATTAAAATTAAATCAGTTTGATTCTTTAAATTTGGCTGAGATGTGATATCAAACTTGCGTAAATTAAAACAAAGCCTTAAACAGCAATTTTGAATTTTTTGGAAACTGTCTTTATCACTCTGTAATAGAGCCTGGCTGTGTTAAAATTAGAGAATCATCTAAGCTTAATTTAATGTCAGTATTTAAGAAATCTTTGTGAACGTAAAGTATTTCTAGTTTAGCAAAGGATTTTTGAATTAAGTGCAAAACATGTTGTGAAAACCTTAAGTCAGCATCAATGAATATACCCAAGTTTTTACAATTATCACTAGATTGTGAAATTGAGTTATTAAGAATTATTTTAAAGTTATTGTCTTCCAGGATTGAGTTTTTATTTCCACTTAAAAGTAACAAGTATTTTCATTCAAAATAAGACCATGAGATTTAGACACAACAGAAATTGCGTCAAGATCAAAGTTGATTAGTTATGCAGCAAGATTTATATCTGTTAGATAAAAGGAGTAGGATATTTGAGTGTCATCAGCATATTGGTGGGATTTGCAGAAGTTCAAATGTTTTTAAAAATCAGCAGTATATATAGAAAGTAACATAAGTCCTAAAATACTACCTTGCGGTACTATTTGCTCAATATCGATACACTCCGAAAAGCAATTGTTTATTACTACTACTCTTTGTTTTCTTTCAGTTAAATAATGTTGAAAAATATGATTTCAAGTATCAAAGGCTTTACTAAAGTGTGAGAGAATTAAGCAAGTACTTTTGTTATCATCAAATGATCTTAATAAATCATCAGTCACAATAGTTGTACTAAAGTGTGGTCGAAAACCAGATTATGTAGGTGGAAAGACCTCGTTGAATAATAGAAATTGACTTGGCATTTTCAAGAATTTTAGATAATGTGGGTAGTATACGGATAGATCTATAATGTGAAAATAGAGACGGTGAATTAGTTTTCGGTGTAGGGATATTAGCTATTTTCCAACTAGAAGGAAAGGCAGAGTTTAAAAGATATTTGTTGATAATAAACGTTAGATGAATGCTTAGGTGAGTAATAATAAAATAATCATTTTTAAATCTAATCCGTCAGCCCCTACACCTCTACAGAAAAATTTAAGCCAACGCCTACATAATATTTATTAAAAAACAGTGGACTTTTTAGCCCTTTCATCTTTTTAATTAAAATTTCGCAGGTTATTTTTCCGAGCTGTTAGATGTACGATTTATTTCATATCAAATTAAGTCAACAAAAGTGTTGTTCTTTTCGCCTACTTGGATAGGTACATAAGTTAAAAAATCTTCAAAGGGATTTTATGAAAACAGTTTTACTCATTTCGTTTTTTTTTTATTTGCAAGAAGTATATTTAGTAAACTTATAAAGAAATTAAATGGAAATATTCAGACCTGTACAACTTTGAAGTTCCAAGTGCGTGTATGAAAAAAACCTAATATCTTTTTTATAAATATGTATATAAAAGATCTTAAATGTAATTAGTGGTGCTTTATAACTTCAAATGTATATTCTACTATGAAATTGGGTTTGCAGAAAATATATTCTTATTATGCGCTACGGGTATAAAAGCATTTTATACATTTTTCGAAGGAAATATATTAATAATGACTGGCGAAGCTAAATTTATTAGTTTTTATTAGAAATTTGAATATATTTCATCAAGAATGTTCTGCTTATTACTTATTTTTAAGTAACCGAAAATCGCAAAATATCACAAAATTATTAAACATCTAGGTGTTTGAAAAAGTTAAGAAAACTTTTTTATTGAGCACAGTATTAGATATTGTCTCCATCGAATTAGCTTACCGAACTAAGTTTAATAAAATGTGTGGCCTATAGGTTGAATCAACTAGTTCTCAAGTATCTCTGGGACTCCCATCCCTTTACTCGCTCAAATCAAGATTTTAGAGTTACTTCGGGAAGTTGGAAGACTATTAAGGGCCGGTGACCACGTATATAGTAAATCGATACAAGTTGATAGATAAAGCGAATGAAATCAAGTACTTAAGAGTAATTATTGATAAATATCTTAATTGCAAAAATCATCATAATGAGGAAGATGTATGCATTTTTAAAATGCTTACATTTATTATTTTTCCAGAATATGTATTATATAAGTTGAGAATGTAATTTCAAAATTTATAAAAAAATTTACTCGTTAAATGTTCGACTTTAAAATTCGAATTTTTATGTAAACAAAACCACATAACAGAACAGGTTTCTTATTGGTATGACGCCGCAAGTCACAAAATACGGGCATGCCAATAGAAACGGCATTTTAGTATGATAAAACTGCTTAAAAGTGTGCTTTTATTGTCTGAAAGTTATTTGTGGCATTCTACGAATATTCTTAGTTATCCAAGAAAGACTAATTGCACTATTTTGACTGTTTTGTGGAGGAGTATGCACGTTTATTTTTAATAAATGTTGTTTTAATTATTGTGCAATCAAAAAGTTAAAGTGCCCTAACCTTTGAATTTGACGTTGTCAAAGAAATAATTTTGAAGAATCCTATTGGCTATTCTGTAACTACATATGTCAAATTTTAAAATCTGTTACTTAGCGAAAAAATTATGGACAGTTCTCAACTGTCACCAACTGCAGTTTTCGTTGTACGTGAATCCAATGTGTACCCAAGTCAAATCCTTGCCGGATTCATTTGTGTGATTTTCGTGTATTTATTTATAGTACACTGTTCTACAGGTAAAACCGAATTGCAGAACAGGAAGATAAAAAATATAAATAGATAAAGATAAATTATTTGCCATGTCAAATTTTAACTATACATTAAGAGGATACGAATACAGATTAATACGGTTAAATATAACAAAAACGGTTAAAATAAACACAAATCTATACATAAAAAACTAAGAAAAAGCAAAGAAAATGAACAAACTCGTGAACAAAGCTCAATTTAACTAATATCACTAAGACTGGAACTAAACATATCAAGATGGCTACCATTTGCATTACAGATATCGCACACTGTGTAAAGCGGGGAGTATTTAGAACATTCGTACGAGACGTTGACACATAAAAAGTTAGAATATTCCTTGAATTTTACCCTAGGTACTATAAAATTTAATTTAACCAATAATCCTTGGCAATCAATAATATTATGAATCATTTTAAAAAGGAATGCCTGAGAACAATATCTACGCCTAGCCTCAAGACTTGTCATGGCGTGTTTATCGAGCAGTTCCTCTTGCGGAACTCCCAAGGGTGAGTAAACACCGTCCGATATTGTCTGAAAGTTATTTGTGGCATTCTACGAATATTCTTTCCTATTATTTGGGTTTTTTACCACATGTACTATTATCCTCTTCAAAACAAATCACCGAATCTACAAAATAATAGAATTATTGGAAAAAAAAGCCTCTGCGCCCGTGACGTTTACGCCAAAGGAATAGTCAGAGGTTATGTTTTGCAAATAATATAAATCGGAATAAACACAGAAATAATTTAAAAAAGGAAACTCAGGGATTTTAAAAATCGACGTTGGATTGATTCCAAATTATTGACATAAGTGATGTAATATGGGGACCATACAAGAGAAGCGTACTCGAACTTAGATCTAATAAAGATAAAATAGACAGGTCAATTTCGCACCAAAAACCCATGCGTCTTACTGACTTCTAAGGTAATGGTGCCAACATGAGCGGAAAAAGAAAGCTTGGTATCATAAATTACGCCAAGAGCGCGAAAAGTAGAGATGCGGTTCAAGTTGACATTATCTAGGTTATAATCGGAAGTTATATTGACGGATTTTGTATAAAAAGGCATGGCATTGCATTTGCTGGCATTTAATGACAACTTGTTTTCCTGACACCAAGCGTTTACAGTGCCTAAGTTTCTTTGAAGACGTAGACAGTCATTGTGGCTATTAACTTAAGATCTTTCAATCAATCGCATAAATGAGACAATTCACATCTAACACATCTACAATATCATTTATAAAATTAATAAACAGCAGGGGACCAAGGATGGACCCCTGTGGAACGCCAGAAGTTACATTATATTCAGCCGACTTGAATACAACATATTCAGTCCTGTCAAAAAAGTTTAATAGAGAATCAGACAAGCCGAATAAATGCAGTTTGTGAAGTAGCAAGCCGAAATTTAATCTATCATATGCTTTCGAAAAATCTGTATAAATAACATCAGTTTGTATCTGCATATCTATAGATTCTGCTATAAATTGAGTAACAGGAATCAGATTTGTCGCAGTAGATCGGCCCTTCATAAAACCGTGTTGATAAGACGAGATTTTGTTGGACACATGATGGTATAGAAAATGCTGTAGCAAGATTTCCAAAACTTTACAACAATTGCAGATAATGGCTATATAGGTCTAAAGTTGCTAATATGAAACTTATCATCTTTTTATATATAAGACATACTTTCGACCGTTTCCATAATACAGGCAACTCACAATTAACGAATGCACGTGTTGAATATGACTTTTAGAGGGTACGCAAGCATATGAGCACAATGCTTCAGTAAAAAAAACAGGTATTCCGTCAGGACTAGTAGTCAGTTTAGATTTGAGTCTTTTTAAGGCAGCCGCAATTTCATCTTCATCAAATTCTTGTAGGTGAATAGTTGTGCTGACGATTTGCTCATTCGAGGATTGGTTAGTAGACCTAGTTAATGGTAAAAGAGATTTACAGAAAAAATCTGCGAAAGTGTTTGAGACTTCATTAGAATCGACAAGCTGTCTCCCGTTGTCGGACATTTGAGAAGGTACGCTAGGCGATCTCTTTCTACTATTGATAAAAAAGCAAAATTTGCTGGGATCATTTTTAATGTTTATTTCAGCTGATCTTATGTAATCTTTGTAAGATGCATCAATATCTGACTTTATTATAGACCTCGATGTTTTAAAATCATTCAAAGTTCTCAAATTAGCATACCTTTTATAATATTATTGTAGGGAACATAATAATATCTCAAATTTTACAGGAAATAATTTTTTTTATTTATTAAAAATCAATGTGTTTTTAGTTTGTGTGTTTTATGTGATAAATCACTTGGATATTTGTTATTGCATATTCTCACCTAACTTCAAAGTTGGTATTACCAATGATTTTTATGTTAACATAAAACAATATCTTGCAAATTGTATTTTAAGCAATCCAATTTATAACATTATCTTATTAGTATTAACAGACAAATTATTAACTGCTATTAAGTGCACGTTTTCGAAAATGAAAAAATAATATTTTTTATTTATAAATGAGTTTTATACATATACTTTTTAACAATTCTCATTTTTACATTTACACGATAAAAGCTAATTGTACGGAATATCACTAGTTAAGCAAAGTTGATGTTTTAATTAGTAAGCGTTTTGAAATTCACGGAATCTATTATATGATATCGAGCTTTATTACGAATGGGTTTATAATATATGTGGTATTTATAGAATCATTTTATATACCTTTTCTGGGAAAAATATTTATAATAAAAGTATGTATGACTTGGCAAAAGCAGTTCGCAACTTCAAAGTATCGCCTGCCCATATCAATTTCTTTCGTGTAATATTATACTGCCTTGAAAATAAATTGCAACACCTAAAATGCATGGAAATATTTTATAGCAAATGCTAATATTGGGTCTTCCATGGATATAAGGATTCCCAAGTTTTCTGTGGTGATGAAATTTGGATGGCCTTTTAACAAACTACCGACTTTAGTGTTTGAAAATTCATTACGCTCTTGAACGGTTCTGTATATGTAAAAAAGGGGTTTACGAAGAATAAAAAATATACCTAACTGGCGGTTGAATATTCTTTAATTACAGAATCATCTAAGGGAATATTGAAGGCCAACACCTACCTTATATTTATTAAAATACAGTGGACTTTTCAGCCCTTTCATCTTTTTAATTAAAATTTTGCAGGTTATTTTTCCAAGCTGTTGGACGCACGATTTATTTCACATCAAATTAAGTCAACAAAAGTGTTGTTCTTTTCGTCTACTTGGAGGGGTACATAAGTAAAAAATCTTCAAAGGATTTTATGCAAGCAGTTTAACTCATTTTGTTCTTTATTTAAAAGACGAATATTTATTCAACTTATAAAGAGCTTAAATTAAAATATTCAGACTCCAAGTCCCTGATGAATTGTCAACAAAAATGTTACAGTAAATATCGGCCCCATTGCACCATATTAATATATCATTAGATTAGAACTTGGTGGTTTTGCTTCTCAATGGAAAACGTCCTTATTAAGCCTATACATAAGAACAAAATTACATAGCCATTGTGTCTTAAACTTGACAGGGATAATATATACTAAAAACGGATGATTTTTCATTGTTTGACACTTTTCTACCACTTCCTGTTTCCCCGGAAATGATTCCATCTTTCAAATTTTAAGTAAAACACTCTGTATATTTTTACATTGTTGGATTCCGGAGATGATTTTAAGTACGACTGCATAATTTTGAAAACATTTTTGAGACTACTTGCTTTTAGGGGTTATTAGGCTATTTTTATTTTTGGGCCTAGAGTGCAGGGAAAATATAGGTCTCTTTAGTTAACAGAACACAATGCGCGGGAAAAAATTTTTGTGGTCATATATATATTTTTTATCGAATGTTCTGCTAACTTGTAAGAAAGATAGCAGAACATAACGTAAAATAACAAATTCTTGATTTTCAACCGCGAAACAATAAGAGCAGATTAAATGCGCAAGAAAAAATTGTCCAGCTCATATATATTTCATTTGTCGCATGTTCTGCTAACTTGCAAAAAGATAGCAGAACATTAACGTAAAATAACAAATTCAAGATTTTCAACGCGGAACAATAAGAGCACATTAAATGCTAATTAAATGTGCAAGAAAAAATTTTCCAGCTCATATATATTTTTGTCGCATGTTCTGCTAACTTGCAAAGAAGATAGCAGAACATTGATGTAAAATAACAAATTCGTGATTTTCAACCGCGGAACAATAAGAGCACATTAAATGCTAATTAAATGCGCATTTAATGTGCATTTCATTCTCCTTATGAAATAATTGTGTTCTGCTAACTGAAGAGACATAGAAAATATCGAAGTCTCATGGATTTTTGGTTTCTCGAAATCTCTTTTTCCGGCATGATATTTAGGTTCATTGAGCCTCACGCGATTTCACACTACTTTCTAGCTTAAACTCAAATTATTTTATTAAAAGCAACTGTCTCAAACTGATATTTATCAGAAGCACATTAATCCTGAAAATGTAGGTAATCCGAATGACTTTAATAGTTATGTCTTGAACAGTATTCCATCTATTGATTACAACAATAATGAATTTTTTAATTATTATAATGATAATTTACTTATTAATATTACTCATCAGTTTGACTTTTCTGCAGTTAATGAAGAGAACGTTGAAAAAATTATCTCACAGATCAGATCAAATGCTAAAGGGATTGATGGTATTGATATTAAAATGATATCTCTTCTCATTCCTTTTCTTACGGCTCATATTACTTTTATAATAAATACATGTTTATTGACTAAAACTTTCCCATCAAACTGGAAACAAGCTAATGTTATTCCTATTGCCAAAATCAAGAATTCAAATGAATTTTCCCACTTCAAACCAATAAGCATATTACCAGTTTTGTCCAAAGTTTTAGAAAAAATCATGAATGAACAGTTAATCTCACACTTCACCATTAATAATGTTATACCAAGTACACAGTCAGGGTTCCGTGCTCAACATAGCACCACTACAGCATTACTGCAGGTTAGCGATGACATAATGAGGGCTTGTGATGAGGGAAAAAATACTTGCCTTATTTTGCTTGATTATAGTAAGGCATTTGATACCCTTGATCATAGAATTCTATGTGCTAAACTTAAGTATTTCGGACTGAGCCCCCTTTCATTAGATTTTATCAGCAATTACTTAGCTAATCCGCTACAAAGGGTTATAATAGGCAATGAAACTTCGGATTTTGAAAGTTTGAGTAAAGGTGTACCGCAAGGAAGTGTATTGGGCCCCTTGTTGTTTACTGTATACACTGCAGACTTTAGTAATCATTTAAAATATTCTTCTAGTCACCAGTATGCAGATGATATGCAGATTTACCATTCATTTAAGTTCGATAATATTGACCTGAGTAAAAAATTTATTAACGATGATTTGGATCAAATTTTCAAAATTTCAAAATTTCATGGACTCAAATTAAATGAGGGTAAAACCCAAATGCTTATTTTTGGTAAAAATAGATCTGAAATTATGAATAGTGACAGTTTTATTATACACATTAATAATGTCAACTTAAATTTTTCTGAATCTTGTAAAAACTTAGGAGTATTTTTTGATAATAACCTGCGCTTTGAATGTCACGTATCTAAGATTTTACAGAAAAGCTTTGCGAAACTGCGTACCCTCTACTTATTTAAGGATTTTCTCTCTGTGCATATAAAGCTAAAACTCTGTGACACACTCATCTTGTCTGTGCTTGCATACTGTGATGTTGTTTACTGGCCTGCTTTGCTATATAAGGATAAACAGAGTCTTCAGAAACTGCAGAATAGTTGTATTAGATACTGCTATGGACTAAAAAAATTTGATCATGTTTCTGCGTATTATCAGGAAGCTGGATGGTTTAAACTGCATCAAAGGTTTTTTGGGCATTTATGTATGTTAATATATAAAATTGATAAGTTTCACCAACCGGTATATCTTTACAACAAACTTGTTAAATGGTCTGACATACATCTAAGATGTACTCGTCATAGCAATTTATACAATGTTCCCAGGCACAGCACTGCCCTATTTCTCCGTACTTTTAGTTATAATGCAGTAAAGGCTTTTAATTCTTTACCACTTGATATAAAAACAAGCTCGACTGTTATGTTGTTTAAAAAACGTTTAAAAGAATTTTGTAAGTAATTATAATGTATCGTAATTTTATTTGTTTAATAGCTGTATATTATTTGCATTATATCCTTACTTCCTATTGCTTCTATAGATTGTGTTTCTATATTTAATTTACTATTATACTATTTTCTTTAGAAATGGTGTTAATTCTTATTTTCTTGCCAGATGGTTAGGTGAGTAGCTATGCTAGATCTCGCCACCTTCTAAATAATTCTGTATTATGTTGTATTTTTAATTAATTAAAATAAAGTCATATTATTATTATTATTATTATTAATCTTTAACAAACAGTTTCGAATTGGTTACCCGAGTAAATCAACTTAAATCTTAGCAGAATAATGTACAGACCATTTAATAGAGGAAATAAATTGAAGACATTCTTGAGAAAACTTGCGTGTGTACTTCTCCTCCTCCTCGTCTTAAAAGTGTATCTGCTTCAATATTTCTTAGATCATCAAAGCCATCTGTACGCGAGCACCTAACAAATTTATGTACATTTTGAATAGTGGTTCTTGTACTTCGTTGCAATAACACGCAAAAATACGATATGCAAATTTTAAGGCTGTATAAATTGCAGACTGTAGATTCGACCAAAGTGTAAATATGTAATGTCATAGTAGTGCTTATATTAAGGACGAAATAAAACTTCCACCTAATGAAATCGATAGCTTATTCTTTGCACGTAACATAATGTTTTGAGGTTTGTAATACTCTTATGTATAAAGTTACAATGCAGTTGCACCAAGCTTGCCTTTTCAAATATAGGCTAGTAATTGAGTTTACTAAAACTGGAGCATGGTAGTATAATTAACTTTGTGCTTTTATGAAGGGTGAAACCGAGATGTTCATAGAATATTTAAAATATATCAGAAAGCCCTGGAATAAAATTTGAATATATAAATATTTTATCTGTAGTGTCGACGAATGGTATATAATTATTGTTTGTTCTAGCAGTACAAAATTGACTAAATACAGCCTACATTGAGATGATATATAGCATGATATAATCGCAGTATAAACAACCCAAGTAGAACATAATATTTGCTTGAATTTGATTTCATATTATGTCAATATAAAGACATATATTGAAACCGTAAAAATATTGGATCCATATTAATAAATATTGATATTAAAATATTGGGTATGTTTATATTGGTTATATATTGTTCCCAACGTTTCAATCCAGGTATATGCCTAAAATAAATAATAAATAATTTTAAATACATATTAACTCATATCTGAGGCAACTCAAAATAATATATTCAAATACTGTGATTGTAGCAGCTATAACTTTAATAGTGATAGAGACAAGACCAGTTTTTGTAGCAATTATTTCTCAAGTAGATACCGGTAGATAATAATGAATTAATGAGGCAAATAAATAGGCTAAAAAACAACAATTCTCCTGGACCAGAGGGAATAATTAGTAACTATGGTCCAATAAGTCTAATCAATAATATAGCAGAAATATTTGAAATTTATCTTAAAGAACAACAAATTATTCCTCTCTTTCCACCAATTTGGATTTTTTCTTAAACCATGCTGAAATTTTTTAAATCGTAATTAACAAACTATCAGGTGATCCAAAAAACGTGTTCCGCAGGGTACGGTATTAGGACCAGTACTTTTCAGTGTATCCATTAATTACTTCACCAACATAAATGTCAATGGTAAAGTTTCATATGCAGATAATACTGTACTAATTTTGATTGGAACTACCTGAGATTATACAAGGGATCAAGGAATATCGTTAAACAGTACAGTAAAACATCTGCAAATCATGATTATAACATCATAAAAGTAGACAACTTCCAGGATACAATAAAGGAGATCACAAGTACTAAGTACTTAGGTATTGTAATACCTTGTTCATAAAGACTATAAAACATGATGCTATACATTTTATTGAATTTCTGGGTTGAAAGAAATATTTAAGAACTTCCAGTGCCAATCTAATACACACAAGATATGTTCAAATATATGTATTTATATAAGGTTTAATAAATTTTATTTTATTGCCGTCCTCTAGCTCCCTTCCTAATCATTTTATCGCGTTCTGGCCGGGTGGAAATTAAACGTTGTAGCATTGCATATGCTACATTTTTCATAGTAATCAATTTAAAAAGTAAACTGGTGCATAGTGAGTTAGGCCACCCAGTATGTGGATAAATGTATTACTGGTTGCAGTGAAAAATCTCCTGAAAAGGAATTTATTAGACAAATATAAATATTTTTTTTATTCTTTCTTTCCTGCAAAAACATGCAATAATAAATATATAAGTAAATAATAATGAAAATAATACGGCACCGTTTCAGACAATTAACACTGCAATTATAACTTGTTCAGGTTGAAAAGCACTTGACACCTCATTTTGAGTTAACACCGAAATATAGTAAACACACGACGTCTTCTCTTCCTGGCTGGTTTAACACCATGTTTCTTTTGAACTTGTTTTATTTATTTCTTCAGAAGCACATAGTAGCACACTCTCTATTTTAAGGTTATATTTTGGATATTTTAAATTCATCTTCTTCTTCTTATCGTTCGATTTTGCCAAGAGCACAATTCTGTGATTTGAGTTGGTAATTAAGACCTGCGTGTAGGGATCGTTAGTTTTTTAAATTCGCAAGACCGCGTTAGAAAGCTAAGCCATCTTAGCAGCCCTTTTAAGCGTGATCCATTGAAGGAGCCGGTAGTGCTTAGGCTTGGGGCAGTAGCCTAACTAGTAAATTTGGTCAAGCCATAATTTTTATTCACGCCATAAGCTTAGGCTTATAATCGATACTGAGCCCCCACAGGTCACTTGGGGTAAGTCTTGCGAATTCGTTTGAATTTCATTTTGTAAGGTGTATTTTTTTTATATCTTAGGGTTGCCAGTATCCCTCATATGAGGCAATTTTCTTTGGTGTGATATCATTATTGGTATATCATCTTTCCGATGTAGCGGCCACACACAGATGGTATTATTTTAAGAAGCAAGAGGTCAATAAGCGAAAGAATCCGAGTCGTCGATTTTTTTTTTGGACCACGTAGACAGTGAAGACAATTTGAGAGTGGAGGCAGCGTGTTGTAGAGGGGTCCCTGCAGTCATACCTGATTCTGGAACAAAGTTACACCAGGGCCTTCTGTTGGGTGGTATTATTTATAACATTTTGTTTGATTTAAATTTCTACTTTTCATATATTTGTTTTACTTGTAAGAAATGGTACCATTTTATTTAAATTTTAACATATTTCAAATATTCATACATTTTCACATAAATATTTTTACATAAAATTTTCTTAAATAATACTTGTTAAACCTTGTCATAATTTAATATTTTTTTTTATCAATCATTCAAATTTCAACTTAACTAAATTTTTTTGCTATTGCTAAATAAATTATTCAACTGTCCCATTGTCAAATATTAAAGTCAACTTATTATTAACATGTGTGTTTCCTTTCTTCTACTCATTTAGCTGGATATATATTATTGGTGAGCTTATTACATAACTTAGGTACTCAGTATTGTTTTCCTTAGCTTTCACAATACTCATGGTTCATATAGTAAGTTAAGGTGGCGCCCTGAACATCTATTTTTTTGTTTATATATATATTCACTATTTTATATATTTTTTTTTTTTGCAAGTTAACAAATGAGTAAATATCGAACCACGACCTCGCTTTCCCATAACCCAGAGCTGCCGTTCGCATAATTGAAACACTTCCTGGTTTTAAGCCAAGGGGTGTTACAATGTTAATTAAAAAGCTATTGTGACCAAAAGGATTTTTTTCCCCACCGTGCCAAAAAAACAGTTTGGAGAAAAACGTGTAATTTTTATTTCGCGCACCAAGCGTTGTTTGAGTGCTATCTTGTAGCACATAAAAAAATTCAAAAATGTACGTCAGTCTGACCGCGATAGGCCAATTATACGGGGAGCTATCAGCATGTCAAATATTTTCGTTTTCCTCTGCTCCCTCCCCTCCTGATCATCTCACCGCGCCTAGCCCCCGGCCCAACAGAATATCCGCCAATACCCTTCTATTAAATAAAAATTGGGTCCTCAACTCCACTCCTTCATGATAAAAAATGAATTTAAATTTTTTAATTTTTGCACCTTGGATTCGCGATATCTCGCGAATCAATGGTCTAACGTCGATGAGGTTGGAAGCAAAATTTGCTACGTGTAATTTTTATTTCACGCACTAAGCGTTTGTTTGCGAAAAAAATCATTTTATGCGAGTGCTATCTTGTAGCAAATACAAGAATGTGTCGGTCTGACCGCGAGAGGCCAATTATACGGGGAGCTATCAGCATGTCAAATATTTTCGTCTTCCCCCTATCTCTTCCTTCCTAATCATCTCACCGCCCCCAGCCCCCGGCCCAACAGAATGTGCGCTAATACCCTTCTATTAAATAAAAATTGGTCCTCAACTCCACTCATTCATGATAAAAAATGAATTTAAATTTTTTAATTTTTGCACCTTCATTTTTGGTCTGAAGATTTTTTTCGTCAGATCAAGAGCCGCCGAGTTATCTTCGAAAAACCATTTTCTCATACATTTAACGTGTCATTTCACCCTCCCACCCCTTTGACTTCCTCCTTCCCTTGAAAAAATCACAATCGAATGTTTCTTTATTCCAAAGCCAGATCTGCTCAACTATTAGCCGTATGTATTATTTTATATAAATTCTATCTATAATATTGGCTATTATTCATATTTATCTCATATGATGTAGTACGAAATAAATAAATGGATAAAAATAAATGAAATACGTATAAACATTTTACAGTATTGTAATCAGTATATTGATTCTATTTGTAGTGTCTTTATTATATTTATATTATAATATTTTGCAAATATGCCTCCATACATATAAATGTTGTTATTGCAATATTCAACAGTCTATAATTACATTATGTTATTTTAACACTAGTTGTCAATATTATACATCTAGTATCAATTCGTAATGACGAGTATTGATTTTCAAATGTTGTAAAGTTCATACTATTATTTGCTCCATATTGGCCGATTCCCTCAAAGTCGTATTTTTTAAACGATATTTTCCAATGCAAACATTCATTTTAAATCATTGTAAAGTCTATATTTACGTCACACTGTCATTACTTTTTTTGGCAATATCGTACAATATGGTTGAATGTAACAAATATTTATTTTAAAAATTTATATTTACCCCCATATTGGCCAATGTTGGTCCAATATAACACTTTAAATACCGATTTATATTCAAGTAAAATATAATAAAGTATGGTTTAACCATTATTGAGTTTATGGGACCAACATTTTTAGAATATTGAACCAATTTTAGTCCAATATTAGTGTTCTACCCTGGGAATAAAAAATATTTTGTCTCGTCTTGTATATGGCCGGTTTTAAAAATAAAACATACACCCTTTTAGGGTCGTACCGCGCAGAAATTTCGGCGAGCTATTTGTGTTGGATATGTGGCGTATTCATGTGGCTAGCGTAAAAATTGTAAATAAAATATAACAAGGTACGGTTTTAAAAATGTGTGGAATGGGCCCCATTCGCGCACGTTGAAAACGTGTAATATTAGACCTATTATTACGTGACATTGTACCCATATGTGTGAATCGCGTTAAACATTCTTTGTGTTTGGCAGATTAATGTCAGTTTTTGAATTATTTCTGGGTCATTACTTAACAACGCGAGCGCACATACATGGATGGTCCCTAAACCCTCTGTTACCGCTCAGCAGGAATTCTCCTATGCAATGTTCAATGCATCGTTGTTTTCATTTCATTGAATCGTGTTGTGTATCGGATCGGTCAAACCGGTCTAAAACGCCAACTGTTATGCCTGCGATGTTGCCAGCTCGGACAATTTCAGAATGCGTACATGGATGAGATGACATAGGGCATACCAGATTCAGTGTCTATTCGGGCGCCACTTCGTTTGGTCATTATCCGATTAGGGCCAGTTTAGAAATAATAAACCGATAAGGACGTTTTTACTTCTAAACGAGATGTCTATTTAATGTCCTCTCGTTATCAAAAAGGGTAGCCCCAAGAATAGCTCGGCATTCTTCTCTGATATGCTTACTTAACTGCTATGAGAAAATAAATCTTACTTGAGAACATTCATTTCCATCTTAATTTTATCTCTTCTTTTTTTCTATTTTAGAATTTATATTTGATGTACTTATCTGATCAAAAGACTGCTCAGTCCATCTTCTTCTTCTTTAATTTTAAGAAAGCATGCAAACATTAAACGCTGCTATACAGGATGAGTAACAAGAATAGACCATTAGTGGAGTAAAGATGGATTTTGAGAGAAGAGGGTACCATTCTCGTTTCTTAACTAGCATTTTAAACGGTCCAAAATAAATTAAAACTGAAAAACACCTTTAAAATTGACCAATTTACCCCTTTCTCACGAAAAAAAGGGTTACCCCACTTACTTGATATAGAAAACTCAGGTTATTCTTAGTTTCACCAAAACAAACTTATTTTTCTATGCCGCGTTTCTCGATGTAAAATTTTCTCTATCGCCTTAATTTTAGCTATATTTTTACTCCACTACATAAGAGTAAATAAAGTTATGAAAATTTAACCAAACAATCCACACCAACCAAACAATCCAGTCAATACTTCAAAACTTTTATGTTTGTTGTAACTTGAAACTTCAAATGTGCTTTTAGAGGGCGGAATATTAAACATAATATTTTTAGTCGCAAACTCCTCTATAAAATCCTTGTTTTACTATAAGGAATGTAACCAGACTGCAACCAACAGCTACTCTCCGGGCTATGTGCCCCGCCGAGCGCTAAATTACAAGTTACAAGTCTGGCGCGTTAAGTGTAATAATTGCATATTACCATCAAAACGCTAATGCTTCGATTGCAACAAACACCAGCCGAAAGACTGATCCTACTTAAAGGAGCTCTCTTGCCAGTCGTCACACACCACTTGCAGACTGCAGTTTCAAGCTGTTGGCTCTCGTCAGTGCAAGGTAGGCATTTGACGACCGGCACGAGGATCCTTTGACTACTTGGTACATCCCGGTATTTTTACAATAGCGACATGTAAAATAGTCAGCAGGCGCCATCTAGCGGTCCAGTGTCTGTTGCAATCGAAAAATAAATAGCCTGACGGGGCTAGCATAGTTCAAATGTGCTTTTAGAGAGCGGAATATTAAAAATAATATTTTTATTCGCAAACTCCTTTATAAGATCCTTATTTTACTATAAGGAATGTAACCAGACTGCAATCAACAGCTACTCTCCGGGCTATGTGCCCCGCCGAGCGCTAAATTACAAGTTACAAGTCTGGCGCGTTAAGTGTAATAATTGCATATTACCATCAAAACGCTAATGCTTCGATTGCAACAAACACCAAAGCTCGCTCGGTATTTTTTCAACTATTTAACTTTAACCATCGCAGATCCACAAAAGCGTTAGTTATATGATCATGCTTTCTTAAGTTACTAATAAACCTACAGCAAGTATTTTAGGTTTTGCGTCACGACAAGGGTACTACATGATATTGCAGTAGGCTACTTTAGATATAACTAAACTTTCGCACAGCATTTTTTGGGTATTTTTATTCAAAATATGCTTATTAGAATAAAGTGACTAGTCTAGCATAGCGCTGCTTTAAAATATCATTGGTATGATCTATAAATCTGAGGTTTTCGTCAAATATTACTCCCAAAATGTTTGCTGTGTGTACAAAGTGTATAATTTAATCATCAATCTTGATGGATATAACTGATTTTAAATTTTCACGTTGTTTTTTCGAACTAATTAAAAATACTTTAAGGGATTCAATTTTAGGTTATGTTTATTAGCATAGTTATTGATATTTGATAAGTTATTGTTGATAACAGCGGTAGCGTGGTGTATTGTATTAGCTGAAAGGTGATGGTAAAGCTGTATACCATCTATTGTCTGAAAGTTATTTGTGGCATTCTACGAATATTCTTTCCTATTATTTGGGTTTTCTACCACATGTATTATTATCCTCTTCAAAACAAATCACCGAATCTACAAAATAATAGAATTATTGGAAAAAAGCCTCTGCGCCCGTGACGTTTACGCCAAAGGAAAAGTCAGAGGTTATGTTTTACAAATAATATAAATCGGAATAAACACAGAAATAATGTATTTTGCTGACGTTTCGGAAAGTAATCTCTTTCCGTTTTCAAAGCTTTTTTTGGAAGAACTCTTATTTTGCTGTGTATGTCAAATACACAACTTTAAGATTCTGTTTATGTTATTTCCATAGATACTTACTACTTACACAGAACATAGAACTGATGATATTTTCTTTTAGATAATGTTGAGTTTTGTTAAGTTCTTCTTTTAACATTGGTAGCCAGGTTGTACAAATATCTACAGAACAATTTGATACGCACTTATCTTCATTTAATAAGACTATTGCTGATTCTTTAATTTTTCTTTTTTTGGTATCTGTCTCTTTTGTTAAAATTTTTGCCGAGTCCCAGTTTATTCTATGTCCGTTTTCCCAAGCATGTTCACAAATCTTTGATTTCTGAATTTCATTCTTTCTAATGTAATTCTTGTGCTCATCCAACCTCACACTGAAAGGTCTGGATGGCTCGCCCACATAACATTCATCACATTCGCATGGGTTATTGTAAATACAGTTTTTTGAATTCTGCTCCCTATTTATCGGTTTTGTTTTTGTTAAAATATATCTTAAAGTGTTCCCCGTTTGAAATATCGTCCTAACATCAAATTTGTCACCTATACGGCGTAGCTTTTCCGATAGTCCGTATACCATCTACAAAAAACTGCACATTACAGTGATTTGCTTGTTCTTGCAAATCAGAAGTGTACAAGAAAAATAAGAGAAACCCCAAAACTGGGCCTTGGGGTACACCGGATGTAATAGGCAGATCACAGGAGACTTCGTTGTTTATAATGACTCTCTGTGTGCAATTTTTTAGATAGCTCTCTAAAAAATTACATGATACAAGATTTAGACCAAAATAATTACATTTAGCAACAAGAAGACTATGATGAATAGTGTCAAAAGCCTTAGTAAAGTGTAACAATACTAAAACAGTTGCCTGACCCTTATCCAAAGTTCTTATGATTTATCACTCATGTTTAACAGAGCAGTATTTGTACTATGCCCCTTCCTAAAGCCCGATTGATTAGATGGCAGAGTGTTATTTAATGAAAGATATTCATTTAACTGTTTGTACACAATTTTTTCTAGTATTTTGGACAACAAAGTTACAAGAGTGATCGGACGTAATTCATTGTATGTTGCCGGGTTATTAACTTTATGAAGGCGTTGTGTAACGATAGTCTTTTTCCAGAAATTTGGAAAGTACCCTATTTCTAAACAAACATTGTCAATATGAGTAATGTATGTAGCTATGTTCATATTTGATTTTATTTACAGTAAGTTTATGTCACCTATTCGAAGATTCCTATTGTTTTTAAATAAATCGCCCAGTAAATATAAAAGTTATAAACCATTTTAAAAAAGAAAACATATATGAGTGTTGCAACTTTTGACTTTTTGTTAAACAATCATCAGGGAATAGTTATAAATATTATTTAATTATAATCCAATATAAAGACATGTTCCTTTATTTTTTTGTGTTTTCCTTTACTAAATATATATTTCCACGTGTGCACACACTATTCTAAAAGATTTGATATTGTGGAAATATCTACACGGGGGTAATCTATTTGAACAAAAACCATTTTTAGATGAGCCCACGATTTTATAATATTTTGAAATAACTGACAATAACAGTTGATGGTTTCTATTTGTTACTCTATTTGAAAACTCATGCCCAAATATGACGCACAATAATTGTAGGTAGGTATGGTATTTTAAACCTTTTATAATCAATTATTATGCGACACCATAATAATAATGGGCGGTAATATCTTTGAGCAGCATACAATAGGTAGTTTGTGTAAAACCATTCGCAATACTCCGTATGGATTTTATTATTTTATTTAAATAAAATATGCCAAGGTCTAAAGAGCTAATAATTTGCAGTGACTAATTTTAGCGCGGCCTTTCAGAAAAAAAGTGTTATTATTACTTATATATCTTGCACAAGCTGCCTGTTCATGATAAATGCGGAGATAATTTCTTAATCTGCGTTTCTAATTTACAAACCTTTCTCTCAAATATTTACGCTGAATAAATAAAAGCTCGAAAGATGGAAGATGTGTATAACTTGTTAATCGTTTTGCTACGTTGAACACCATTTTATTGTATGCTGTGGAAATTATCTAATAACCAAACATGCCAACACAATTCTACTGATGATGACATCACGCTGGTATATTAAGAAAATGAACCAATGACATCACTCTCAAAAATTATTTCAATGCCTGAAAAACTATCAGGAGATTTCCCGTATAATTATAATCAATATTTGGTGGTTGTGTCGTTGTAGTACATCCCTTGTCTACATAATTGCAAAATAAATTTTCTTAATTAATACACACACAGCGAGTTAATTTGCTAAACCTTGTTTCGACCAATATTTTCATATTTTTTCGAATAACTCGGCAACGTCACGTTAAAAACAAAAAATCTGGAAGTCGTTGGAAAGGTAATTTTATGCTGAATTCATAAATGTAAAAATATATACAGGGAAATGACCTCATCATACACCCTTCCTCACTTCGTTTTATTCATAACTTACAGAACACCATGTATATTAAAAATAGATAATGTTCGTGTGTTTTTCATGTTATATCGGATATTGAATGTGTGAAAGTTATTTGTTAAATATCCGCAACAACATTTTTATTATAATGGCCACATTTTTTTTCATAGAACTAATAGCGTTTGGGATGTGTACAAAAACATGCATTTTGTGCTAGATAGGTGGATAGCTCTGTGCTTCAGCTGCCGAAAGAACGAACTTATCCCCTAAAATAAACAGAAATATTTTAAAATGTCTTGTTACATAAAATCGTGATTAATTCCCAGAAAGGGAAAAAAGACCATTGTGTTTAGCAAATTTTATTTGAATTCCCAGCAATGAGTTAATTTCGGCATGGAAAAGCTAATTTAACGCTGGAACAGTTAACAAACAATGTTATCCGCTCTCATTGCAGTAGGTATCCCAATATTATGATTATGAATAATAATAATAATAATTAAAAAAACGTTATACTTCGGGAATTATATTTCCCAATTATTTTTTATAGGTATGTTTATTCAAATATACAAACAAGATAATAATAAAATAAAATTCCGGTTGACAAATGTGCGTAATTAAGGTTTTTATAAAACTTGTGCTGTACAAGATAAAATTAATTTCACGGATTATGATTTATAAAATAATAAATATTATACGAAATAGCAATTTAATATACTTTCTTACATTTTTTTGACGGTAAGTTTATAATAGAACAGAATTGGTTCTCCTAGTGTAGGTTAAAATAAAATAATAGTTAATTAAATTCGCTAGATATTTCCTCAAATTTTAAATTTAAAGAATACTATAAAATCCTCTACGGTATAAAAATGGCCATTCATATGAGTATATTTCTACGACATACGCTGAATTACAAAAAAAAATAGTTAACACGTTTTCAATTCCAACGGAAACCGCGTTCTCGCCTCACACATCTTCCAGCGGCTTGTATATCAGTGTATGCGCGGAAGCTATACAACCTTAGGCGAGGGTTGTATAGGAGATATACCATCCTTCGGAGGGGATGTAAAGCCGTCGGTCCCTTGTTTATTAAATGTTAGGCAAGTAAAAGATCCCTACTCTTCTTAAGGGAAGAGGTTCGGCAAAATTCCTGGTTGGGGGTAGCTCGTCTACAGGCGTCGGCGTTAGGCCTCAGTAGCGGAAATAGGCCGACGTTAAATAAATGTATTAAAAAAACACACGTTTTCACTGACTAGCTCAGAAACTCCTGCTTTAAGTAGGATGTAATAGAGTACGGGGATCGCTTCTAGGTGTATAGGGGAATTCTATACACTTATGTACATGTGCAATACGAGTGAAAATGTCATCTAATGGAATGTGATTCAGGTGAGGCGATCTAATAGGCTGGCGCTGCTGTAATTATCGATGTTATGGAATTATTTATTATTTACTGTCCGTTAAGCTTAGGTCACAAGTAACCTTACGAAATTTAAGTATTACTGCACTCAAAATAATATTAACCTGTTAAAATGGATATTTTTTCCGTTTATTTGGGTTTTCTACCACATGTATTGTCCTCTTCAAAAACAAATCACCGAATCTACAAAATAATAGAATTCTTGGAAAAAAGCCTCTGCGCCTGTGACGTTTACGTCAAAGGAACAGTCAGAGGTTATTTTTTTACAAATAATATAAATCGGAAACAACACAGAAATAATGTATTTTGCTGATGTTTCATTAAGTAGTCTCTTTCCGTTTTCAAAGTTCTTTTCGAAGAACACTTATTTGCTGTGTATGTCAAATACACAGCTTTAAGATTCTGTTTATGTTATTTCCATAGATACTTACTACTTACACAGAACTGATGTTATTTTCTTTTAGATAATGTTGAGTTTGTTAAGTTCTTCTTTTAACATTGTTAGCCAAGTGGTACAAATATCTACAGAACAATTCGATACGCGTTTATCTTCATTTAGTAATATTATTGCTGATTCTTTATTTTTTTTTGTTATCTGCCTCTTTTGTTAAAATTTTTACCGAGTCCCAATTTATGTCTATTTTCCCAAGCATGTTCACAAATCTTTGATTTCTGAATTTCATTCTTTCTAACGTAATTCTTGTACTCTTCCAACCTCACACTGAAAAGTCTGGATGACACACACACATAACATTTATCACATTCGCACGGGATATTGTAAATACAGTTTTTTGAACTTTGGTCCCCGTTTATTGATTTTGTTTTTGTTAAGATGAATCTCAAAATGTTCCCCATTTGAAATACCGTCCTAACATCAAATTTGTCACCTATACGGCGTAATGTCTCCCATAGTCCGTATACATAAGGAATTGTTGCCGTATAATGACGTTCAGGGTTTTGTCCTACCTGATTGTCCCTATTTTCAATATTTATGAAAACTCTATCAACAAAGGCTTCAAGGTATTGATTTTGTACTAGAACCTCTTTGATAAATTTTTTCTCGTTATTTAATACTTCATTATTAGCTGAAATTATTTTGGCCCTATCGTATATAAACATTTTACAACACCCCTTTTAATATTTATTGACCGGTAGCAGAATTCAAGAAAATGTATTTACAATGTCCCGTGCGAATGTGATAAATGTTATTTGGGTGAGTCATCCAGACCTTTCAGTGGGTTGGAAGAGCCAAGAATTGCATTAGAAGGAATGAAATTCAGAAATTAAAGATTTGTGAACATGCTTGGGAAAACGTACATAGAATAAACTGGGACTCGGCAAAAATATTAACAAAAGAAGCAGATTCCAAAAAAAGAAAAATTAAAGAATCAGCAATAATCTTATTAAATGAAGACAAGTGCGTATCGAATTGTTCTGTAGATATTTGTACAACCTGGCTACCAATGTTAAAAGAAGAAGAGTGTAAGTAGTAAGTACCTATGGAAATAACATAAACAGAATCTTAAAGCTGTATACATGTGGTAGAAAACCCAAATAAAAGGAAAGAATATTCGTAGAATGCCACAAATAACTTATTTTGAGAAAGATACTTTTGCCTATTTTGGTTATTTGTTGATACGTGGTAATTCGTACATTCCTTATTTGTCAGCCGGTCACCTACAACTTCCGTTCCAAATACATTTACATTACTAATCGCAGCCCGCAGCGGATCGACCAACTGCCATGCCTATGCCCCACCATAAATTTCATATCAGCTCGTGAATCTAACCCGTATTGCACATGTACATAAGCGAATAGGATTTCCCTATACGCCCAGAAGAGATCCCCGTAGTGTATATACTTTTAACACAATTCAAATAGAAGGTTCTAGAAAAAGAGAACTGACACGAATACATTAATCATTTTTTCTTAATAAATATTCTTCCTATCAAAGCGATTTATCGATGGGTAAAGCCTAGAGCGGACTATAGAATTTCGAGGAAAATTAAAAATTGTTAAATTTCAGAATGTTAAATAATATCGAGAAATGTAACTTGTTTTAATGACTAAGTCTTATCGACTACATTATACAAACTCTATATCTGTCCTTATCTGCCACATTTTTTGACAGTGTGAGGATTAAGAAAAAGAATATGAGTCAACGTGGTATTTCGCTCTGTCTCTTGAAGATACCAACCTTAATGAAAATAAGACTGGGATTTTTTCGAAGAAGATCCTGTTTACACTATTCCTCTTGGAAACTTGTGTACGAGTGCGTGAGGTGTGTCCATTATTTCCCCTTTCTGTATAGATCGCTTTAGGGAGGTAGGGAATTCTATTACCTGTGGTGTTTAATGTTTAATACTTCAGTTACCTTGCGTTTTGTTTAAATGTTTAAGTTGCAATATCCAGCGATACTAGCGTAAACCGGTAAACTCTTATGGAGGTTCCGTTACAAGCTGAATTTTTTATAAAATGATGCGTATGTACTTATGTTTCAAAATCCTAAGGGATTATATTATGTATCTTATGTCTTTACTGACACAAAAATCTAACAATTTTGTAACAATAACCATTATCGATTTTCCAGGAAATTGCCCCACGTTGGGCGTGTAACTTCCCTAAAACTAAATATACAAACTAAACTCAATTTCTATATTTACCCTTCTTTAATATCTCCAGCAATATCAAGTCCAGGAGTGATATATTTAGCAGTATTTCTACCTAATTTTTAGATACGGAACAAAACGTACCGTAATCGGTACCCAAAGAGAGCTGAAGGGTGAAAAGTATTTGTTAGGGTTGATTTTTATTTACATGTTCGTTCATTAAAAATCAGAATTATAAATAATACATATTTTGTGAGAGAAATGATCCATTTCAAAATCTGCACTACTCTGCATGTCTTAAAATTACTTTCTTTGTTGTAGAATACCGCTATGAAACGGCTTATGCTTGCGAGGGAAAAATCTTGAAAATTGAATGTAAAGAGGGTGAACTGATAAAGTTAATCCGAGCAAATTATGGCCGTTTTTCCATAACCATCTGCAACGACCATGGCAATACCGACTGGAGCGTAAATTGTATGTCACCAAAGTCTCTAAGAGTTCTTCATAGTAGGTAAGTGAACGACCGGTGTATTTGTTATTAATACTTCTAAAATACTAACTAACTTTATAGATATCATGCCTACTTGAATGTTATGCCAACTCAAGTGTAATTCATATATTTTTAAAAATAAAATACAGGCTCCGCGTAGTTTTTTACAAAATAAACTAGCAACAATTACGACAAACCGGCTAAAGAGAATGTAAAACAATTAATAAGTCATGTTATTATGTTTTTGTACAAGGTGTGTTGTCTTTACTTGCTTCGGGTATTATCAGGTACTTTGTTCACAAGTTTACAATTATCGATTTACATTTGTTGTTTTCACGTTTCCATTAAAAAGGAAATATTTAGAATAATTTTTTTATAATAATTAGATTTCAGACCTGTAATAATCTAGCTCCACTTATTTGAATGATTCTGATACTACTTTTAGTTCAATTATTCTACAATCATTACAGAAAATGTTTCAAAATTATGTACTGTTAGATCCACATTTTTTTTTAGAAGGTAAGCATTTATAAGTAAATGATGTATGTTTAGGAAAGTTCATATGCCTATTGTCAAGTTAACAAAATCAATGATCTAAATAAAACGAACGAAAACAATTTAAATGTCAATGCCCACGTAATTTGTTGCCTGTTGTTTTTTCTGTATTAAATATGTATGAATTATTGTGGTTGTCTCATAACATAATTAAAATAATATTGGGTTTACTATTATCGAAATACTATTTTCATGTCTAATATGTGTTTATGTGCTTTTTTGTATCTGTCAGTATTGTATGTTATATTATGTTCATGTAATCATGAAAAAATGTTACAAAAGTTGAAATATACTTCAGTTAAATGCTTATAAATTGCTTTTGTTAAGTCCCGGGCAACAAAAAAATTGCGCTTTTGGGGTTTACAAAAATGTGTGTTTTGTACAATTAACTGCATGTGATTAATAGGTATACAGAGTATTGACTTTAATTTGGCTGATATTTGTATTGGTAAATATATAATATTGTTTTCATTTCAAAACTACGTGGAACTATGCATCTACAGTGGACGCAAAAAAGTACGCCGATTAATTTTCGAGGGTGAAGTTCGAAACCGCTGTCAATTGAATTCTGTCTCACCACTTAAACCCACGGTTGGTGCATCTTGTGATACATCGTTTAAGACCATAAAAAGTTTTATAATTCTACAAAAAAATTTGAAACCGGTTTGCCCGTTTTTGAAGGTCGTACACATTTACGTGTGGGGAAAAAGTATTTTATTAAATGTTGAAAATGTGCGATTACAACAGTTAAGTTATCCCGGGCTTGATACGTCCACGTTTTTCCAAAAATCCATTTTCTGATGCTCTGGATTTAGATTTAGGGGTCGTCTCATATATGTGGTGCGCTTTTTGTTTTTCTTGTTTTGTGCTGGATCTTGATCAGCGCGTCGTAGATTATTTTAAGGCATCCTTTTTCCGCTCAATCTCTCACACTTCTCAGTAGATCTTAACAAACTTATGTCTATAACGGCCTTGTGTTTTTCTCATTCTTACTTATTAATACAGATAGAAGCAGCCACATACGTACGAATTTATAGGTAACCATTAATTCTGTTTATTTTTCTCTTTTCAACGATATCAAACATGTCACAAAAATTTTTGATAGCATCAATATTTAATATTTTATGAAAACCACAATTCATCATAGAATCGTAAAAATCAGCTATGCCATAATAGTAAAAATTCACTTTATAATAATTATAATTCAGCAATTGCTTACTACCATACTGAAAAGAATATGTGTGTATTTATTTTTCTAACTACAAATGCTCAAATTGTGCACCATGCATTCTAATACACAAACGTGCTCTACGAGTCATCTCACGCATTGCATTTTGGAGCATTTCAGGAGTAATTGCCTCACATGCGTTTCTAATTCTGATTTTGGTGTCCTCAATATTTTCAGGGGCAGTTTGAGATTCTTTGTCTTTAATGTAGCCCTAGACGAAAAAATCCAAGGGAGTAATACCTGGTGATCGAGGTGGCCATAGAATGGGCCCATAAGTGCCTATCCAGCTATCTGGCATAACTTGATTTAAATAATTTAATCTTTCTGCCACTGTCAATTCGTAAAGAAAATCTTGAAATTCGTTTTGCAGGAAATTAAGGTACCTAGAGCGGTTAATTTGCCTTCATAAAAATAAGGTACAATTACTTTAGTCCCTAAAAGACCCACCCAAACATTCTTAGAAGATCTCTCTTGGCAAGCAGTCTCTCTGCACCACCTGCAACTTATAATGCATATATCTATTGAAAAATCCATTATTAGAAAAATTTGATTCGTCCGATCAAAGAATTTTGCTACGTATCAGCGGGTCATTCCTTTTTTTATTTAACAACCATCTACAAAACCTTACTCTCCTCGGCTCACTCCTTCATTTAAATATTGAACTTTCCTCATTTTGTAGCATCGAAATCTGTTTTCTTTTAAATATTTTTTTTGCACAGTCTTTTTTTATGCAACAGTTTCTCTGAATTTTATCTCAAAGAGGTTTCTTCATTTTAGTTAACATAATTCAATACTCTATTCACTTTTCTTACATTATCCGCAACATGCTCTCGCCTTAGTACTTTTTTTTTAAAAATGAGTTTTTAGATTTTGAACTAAGTTCCTAAACATAGTCCGATTTGGATGCGGAGCATCTGGAAATCTATCTCCGTAAACTGTGACTGTCATCTCAGCGTCAAAATTGCACTGACAATAAATGCTAATCATATCGAATTTGTTATTATTAGTGTACACCATAATTACTGATATAAAACTTGTATTAGAACTCGACAACGCAACATACAACAGTGACAATCTGTCAGATTTGTTAATAGCTGTATACATTGTTTTTCACTAATCATGGCATAGCTGATTTTTACGATTCAATGATATGAATTGTGGTTTTCATAAAATATTAAATATTGACGCTATTAGTTAAAATTTTGTGGCATAATTTATATCGTTGGAAAGAGAAAAAATAAACGGAATTAATGGTGTCATGGCCTACTTTGAGATTTGTTTTTTTAATTTTTGCACAAGAGCGTATGTCAAAGCGTTTTTCGAATTTTTTTTATACACATTATTATTCTTGTTGTCTTTGCCGTCGACTTTCATCCCTTTAACTTTTTCGTATCTCCTCAAATAAAGAAGCTATAACCGTTTGTGGTTTCCTATTTTTCAGGTTTTTGTCATAAATTGAATAATCGAAAAAGCGTTCACACCTTACCAGTAACGTCGCATGCAAATCCGACCCGATTTATGTATTTAGCTGCGGGAACCTGATGTATTAAATATTATACATCAAGTGTTCGACTGATCATAAGTTAACAACTTAATCACCAATTAAAAATCACGATCTTACCGAAAATATGTATTTATAACTGTGAATATATAATTACCAGTACGTCTGCCAAATCATTGCCACTCAGTATATAGTCACTCAAAATGCTTCCTCTGTGTGTACTCTGTTTATCAGTCATATTGACTTTGTTAATCGGCTTTTCAGTACTAACTTTTGTTAATTACCATGAGACGTAATTTGTGATTTTATAACAGAACAATGTGCACCCTTTTGCTAATGAACTTCTGGGATAATTTATTACAGTTTCCTCTAATTGCTAGCGTGTAATGCTGGCAATTTTTACTTGTAAATAACCTACATAAAAATGCTTTTGGGGCAAGCCATGTCATAAGTAATAATTAATTAAAGCCATTTTTATGTTTCTGTTACACCAGAAAAATTGTTTTCTCTTAGTAAGTAAATATTTATAATTAAGCAAGACTAAAATTATAAAGCATTCTGTAAACTTAAGGCGATGTATTATTTTGAAATATTTTGAGAAATCTATAAATGGGGGAATTTCCTACTGGGTTTATTGTATTTTATATTAGCTTTAGTGAGAATTCGCCACGTTTACTTTGAAAATAATTCTTTTATTTTAGCAGTGGCGATCACAGCGACTCTAAAACAGTCGATATTTTGACCAAACAAATGTAGCAAAATAAAATTCGTTGAAATAAAAGTTCCAGTGCTAGCGACATTGTCATTCACCATTGTTAACTTCGGAGATCAAACGGATCGTCAGCCTGGCAATCCGTTTGATCTCCATACCTTCCTCATTTAACAAAGTATCTTATAGAAAGTAAAAAATCTAACAGCTTCCGACCTGTGAGCTTTGTGGAAGTAACACCAATAGAGTTTTATGCGTAACATTTAAACGACAACAGTGAATGTAAAGAGGGAGTTTGTTTTCAGATGTTCTAATAAGCAAAACTGTACGATAGATATCAACAACGAGACATTTGAGGACCCATGCCCTGGGACTAGTAAATATATAGAAGCACACTATTTTTGCGATTCTGGTAAATTATATAAATATATTTAATATAACATACAATATTGTCAGAAACGAGGAAGCAAATTCATGAACTTTAAAGTTATTTATTTGGTGGGATATTCTATAGGTGCACCCATAACCAAAACTGCAGTATTCCGGCAAGCACAAGTATGTTTGGTGACCCCTGTCCTGGTACTCATAAATATCTCGAGGCCCATTATCAGTGTCTGCCCGGTAAGTGAGACTGCCCTATATATCGCAAAGTAGAAAATATCTACAAAATATTTTTAGAAGTAGCCCAAACATTTTTCATATTCTAACTTGAATTATCGCAGTTTTTACCTTAAAGTAGGCAACCCAAAATAGTTACATTCTTATTCATGACTCTAAAATTGTAATGTTTCATCTTATAAGTAACTAAAATATAACTTACTGACATATGCAAAGCCTAATTTTGCGCTGTAAGATGTAATTGACATTTGTGTTCTTGTTATATGTATGTACAAACTAAATTCGCATGACATATATGTATTTGTATAGTAAGTAACACTGTATATAATATATAAAACTATTACGTACGTACAATTTGAACTGCAGAAATTGATGTTATTCATTATACAGGGGCTGCTAAGTACGCATCAATATTTCTTTGTTAAATAATTTTGAATTTTGTCGCGTTCTCAGAAAGCACTATGTATATGCCAAATAGATGCTAAATCTAAATCTCGCCGTGTAGAAATATGTTTCGTAAAAGTTACTTTATAACAACGGGAACATATGTGTACAAGAAATGTCATATTCAGGTAACAGCATTCTTGACGTTTTTTTAATCGATTAAAAACAATTGGTTTGGCTCGTACGTAAACTTGATTATTGTTCCTTCAGAACTTAAAAGCCAATAGAGATAATTATATGAAACTTATTGTAAATTCTTCAGAGTGCCATCTACAGTTTTTTATGGTTATATCCTAAAGCAGTTTAACATAATAATATAGGGCCTAAAAAAATCATAAGTAGAATTATAGTTCAAGTAATAAATTCCCGAGACAGAACAAACGCAACAAAAACTTTACGACATAATTATATCGCCGCGGGCCATGGCGCCAAGCCTGACATGAAACATCCACGACGCACATTAAAAACCTATAAAGGTAAGTCAATTTGTGAACAACACAAAAGAGAGTACCGGTATTTTAATGAGGTCGTAAAGTTTTTGTTACGTTTTTTGTGTCTCAGTTTCTTCCTACTTGAACTATACCAAACGTAATATTGGCACCTCTGCCAAATTACGTTTGGCGTAGAGAAATACTAATGGGTAAAAGAAATTACTATTATCCTCCTCACTTTTGGTGGGTTAGTGATGTACTTATAATATTATATAATTTATTCCTTGAGAAGCTTTTACCTTTCAATGAAAAATTACGGTTTAGTTGTTTATGAGCAGCATTTCTTAGAACGATTAGCAACGCGCACATAAAATACAGAACGAGCAATATATTTTTTGGGAAAATTTCCACTTTCTCTCTTTGTGGTCTCATGTAATCACCATGTCGTTTCGGGTACTCAGCATGTAGTATGAAGTCTTTGGAATGGATACATTTAAGTAATAACCCTTCCCATTGATTCACCGTTGAGGCGACGACAATCTCTAGACATTCTTTTTCCATCGCAATTCCATTTTCCCCAATAACCATGGAATTGTATTAGTTTTCCGCCATAAAAGCTGTAGATATCCTCTTTGCCTAATGTGGTAACTGGTATTTTCCATTACAATTACAGACTGCGTTCGTATCTTCATGCTAGTGATAGTAGATAGAGTATAAATGGCTTTCCACGAAACCAATAGCACTGCCGATATGGGTGACTATTGACATTCCATCCAGAAATGTTAACCGAGAAACTTTAACACAGTATATACCTCGTTAAGCTAAGTTTCGTCCATAGTACATAGTCTCTTCCTTAGCACAGAATTTTCAAGTTTATCTTTTTCAACAAACAATTTGGCAGCTCACGCAAAGCTTACCAGTTCAATGGCTCATTGCTTATGTCTTAGAATATTTATGAATTAAATTATTTACAAAAACAAGTTTAAATTTTCATGGCGAATTTCTGGCGTTTCGTATTTTCGAATAAATATGGCTACTTTCTCACAATGGTACTTAATAGATGGCACAACTTAATTTCCACCAATATTTTTGACCTCATTTTTAGAGAATAGTGAAAAACAGGCTATTTTTACCGTCTACTAAGTAATGCTTATTTTTGGTGGAAATATAAATATTTTTAGAGTACTTATTAGGTGTCTAAAAAGCTTTGTTAAAGATATACAATCACCTGTTTAGTCATTTTAATATATTTCACTAATAACTTACTTATATCAGGGTATATTGATGACGTCAACAAAATTACTTAGTGAGTTATTTAATGAAAATATTACTTATTAGGTGACAAATATTCCCTTATTTACATTACCAAATTGTTTCAAATAGGTTACTTTTTACCTAAATATTTGTCATAACCTATTTGGGCATTAATTTCACTAATAATTTACCTGTACTTAATAGGGAATATAGCGATTTAACCAATTGAACTTTAACATTACCTAATTTCGACTTGCTCTGGTCGATTTTCCTTTAGCTGAAGTCGTCGACACCTAAATTGTTAGCTGGGAAGGTTTTAAAGGAGGAAACATGAGATTTATATGTAGGTATATTTTATAAAGCAATTTTAAAACCATTTGAACGCTTCATAGTTTTATAGTTGCTTGAAGTGATCAGATTTGCATTCGAAGGATTTTTTTAAAACCAAACTGTTCTGTTAATTTCTTTCAACATCAACAATAACATTTTTACAAAACTACAGCCAGAGAAAGTCCAAAAGGTTTTATGGTCAAGTTTTAAGGTTATACTACAAGGCTTTTCAATAAATTTTTGTACTCTAGAAATATATTTGGTTTCGAATAAACCTAATTTAAAATTAATCTGCAAACATCCTGAATAAAACCTTTATAAAACGAGAACCAGACTAAAGAGCATTTAAATTGTTGCTTGAGTTGTTTCTGCTGATTTGTGGTATATTGTTTTCCTCTACAACCACAAGTACACATAAAATATTGAACTTTCCTTTTTAAATTAATATTAGTGCACTTTTCTGCGAATAACATCTTTGATGTATTTATTAACGGAGATTTTAGACCTCCCAGAAGAAAATTTTCGAGAACTCACAGTCCCATTTTCACCTTTTGTCTCTTTTAAAGTCTGTAGATAGCCGATAACTGCCCTTCCATAAGTGTGAAAAGAAACATGTCGGTCTCAGCGTTTATGGCATGTGCGTCACGACAAGCGTACGGTCTAAGACGATTTAAAGCAGGGAACGAACAGTGTCGGCTCAACCCGTTTTGCACTGAAGTTGAAATTAATGAATTAAATAAAATCACTCTCAAATAGATGCAGTACCACGCTGCACAGTTTTATATACTTTTTATACATTATGCTACGCTACAAGTCGGAACTTGAAGTTAATGCAGGTGACATCATTTCGAGACAGCCAGCTAAAATATTACTTATTTTTTATACCACCTTAACCTTTACTTGTAGTTCTTCTATGCAGTAAATAGTTCATATTATGTAAATGATATACAACATACAACCACTAATAGTGAAAATTTTCAAAATATTTTAATATTTTACAATAGATTTAATGAAATATGAAGTTTTCACGATATTATTGAAGTAGGTATTTTGTGAGTACACTAACGGACATTTTCAAAATATTTAATTACATCCACGTCCAGTGGAAATATAGTAACACCAAAAAATGGCTTAGAATGTCATGAAACGTCGAGATTTTAAATTTGAGCGAAACAAATTTTTCTGTGTGTCTGTCTCTAACTTTTTTATGCGCACGTTTACTCTGGAACCGTTTATGATGTTGACTTGAAATTTGGTACACTTATGTATTATTTATTTATCTATTTAGGTACACCACCTCACAGTAAAAACCAATTACGGGGAAAAATACAATTTAAGATCAAACAATACAATACAATATGAGAATAGCAGATTCAGTACAAAAATAGGTATAATATACAATATACATAAAGGTAATAATATATATAGATACAAAGGTAATAAAAAAACAATAAATGTACAACAAATCAGGGGATTAAAGAGTACATTGAGATTTATATTGAGATAAATAGAAAAAAATACTTTTATTCGCTATATTACAGTGAAATATATCAAGCTGATCCTCTATAGACATGCAATTGTTGCACATAAAGTACAAAGGCGAGAATTTCAGTACGTTTGTTCGAAGGGTGGGAAGATAAAAGGTATTATGATTACGTGTTTCAAATGTAGGGTCATTAAAATTTAACATAGATAAAATATTTGGGCAGTCAATTAGATCATGAATTAATTTGTGTAAAAACAAAAGAGAATAGAGTTTCCTGCGGTCGAGTAAGCTACAAAAGCCGAATCTATTTAGCAACTGATCATGGTCAAACCCTATCGCGGGATATGCATTATCCAATTTTATTTTTTTTTTTTTGACCTTACGAACTCGCGTTTTGGCCACGAATTTATTATTAAAGGTTTCCAAATCATAAACGCGCACATATATGTATTACAATTTATAACAAAAAGTAAAGGCGGCCAGCTATAGGTGCATGTTACACGCCCATACACACACAGCTACCCACCTACATCTATAAAGTATAAGATAAAGGAAGAATGATCGAAAAATTAATAACCACAATCGTAATGACAATTTTTTTTCCCTATATTATATAATAATAACAGCAACAATAACAAGACCGCAAAATTTTATATATCCAATTTGTATGATGCAAATTTTAGATAGCGACGTTGAATGTTCTCGAGACTATTACAATATTTACTATAGCCGGGATTCAAAATAAATGAAGCATATTCTAACCTGGATTTAACAAATGCAGTATATAACAGATTCAACAAATCAATGTCATTAAAATCACTTGAATTTCTGATCACAAAACCCAAGTTTTTATACGCAGACAGAACAATATTTTCTATATGCTTGTTAAAAATTAGTTTCGAGTCAAAAAGAACATCGAGATCCTTGAATTCATCTGATCAGTTCAGAACAGTACCGTCCAGTTCATAGTCGAATATTCATTGCTGCTTTTTCCTGCTGAAAGACAAGACGTTACATTTGGTGATGTTTAAAGGCACATTATTATAATGGCACCAATCATTTACATCATTCAGATTCCTTTGAAGAAGCATGCAATTCTCGACGGTATCAGCAGTACAGTACAATTTCATGTCATGTCATGTCAGGCGTAAAGCAGACAGTTAACATCAACACATGTAACTATATCGTTAATAAACAAAATAAATAATAAAGGTCCCAGTATTGAGCCTTAAGGCACTCCAGATGTAGCCAGGAATTTCTCACTTAAAACCACGGTACTCTACATATTGAGAGATCTGGAACTAGATTATATTGTAATCTAATTCCATTGAAGGGTTCGAGGGTAAATAAGGATAAATAGGCAAAGCAAGAAAGCAAGCGTCCATAAAATTACGATTTAAGGCATGTACGAAAAGTCAAGGTCCAAAAACTTTTTTTGACAACAGTCACCTTCACTATCAACCCCATAACCATCCTCACACTGTTATGAAAAGGGGTAAAAAAATAAAATATGCGATTTAGTGTGTATACAAGAACGAGAAGCCTCAAAAAATTTTTTTGGCATTGGTGTCCCCTCTACCACCTCCATCCTATTGTGAAAGGGAGTAAAAATTAAATTGGCATTTAGTGTTCGTACGAGAACCAAGGGCCTCTAAAATTTATTTTGGCATTACCTAGTTCCATTGCCACCCCCACTCTATTATTAAAGAGAGTAAAAAATTAAATTGAGACTTGGATAAAAAATCTGGATGTGGAGTGTTTCCTTGGGCAGCGGTTTTTTGTTTAAGTAATTTCGAAAATATTTTGTAAAATATTTCTAAAATTCGTTTAATATATTTTAAACATATCGAAAACATTCAATTAATACATACGCTTAATTTAATTTTGTCCCACGGCTATGTCGGCAATAATTAAGTGGACACAAGCGTTGGCCCATTATCAGCGCATTTAACCGCACTAACGAAGGAGATAAACGTATAATTGTAGTAGTTTGATAGAGTGGAAAGTCATAGGTAGCTTTACAATGACCGCTTGATATGTGTATGAGTGAGAACAAATCTTGAAGCAAGGCGTAGCTCGAACCGTATACACGCCATAAACGCTGAGACCGACTTCGATATTTGTCCGAGTGATTTATTATGATTACTCTTTTCTAGATAGTGTGTAGTAAGGTGCAATTTCTTGTTCTTCTTCACTAATAGGCAAATACGCATTTATATAACTGAAATTTTAATAATAATTTTGCGAATTTGGAAATTTCAAGATCTGAAAAACATTTTTGAGCGGTCAGATATTTTCATAAAGTTTTAGTTCGATTATTATTGTTGTGTATGCACGTATCGACTTCGCCGATAACAATAAGGTTAAAAATCCGGTGAACCGAATGAAATCATGATACGTTTGGGAATCGAGCTTTATAATGCAATTTAAATAAATTTAAACTTTATGTACCATTTCTCGCAAACGTATGTTGGAGTTGAATTTAATATTAAAGCACCCATAATAAAGATAGTTATTAAACTTTTGCGTACCTTTCACGTTTCAGTTTTGAATTTTAGTTGCTATATAGTACTTATTACCTCACTATTGCATCATGTTTTTCCTAATAATACCATTTTAAATAATAATATAGTTCGGCTTTTAACACGAAATACTGAAATTACCATTTTTGAGGTCTATTTTATTTGCAAATTTTTCAAACTGGAATTCGCATGTGACATGGAATTGGAATTTCTACAAGGCCAATAGGGACACTCATATTGCTAAAGATTTTCTTTTAAATATGTAAAAACTGCATCTTCAATTATAACATTAAACATTGACAATGAACGATTTTAGATTAGCATTTCTCAAAATTAAGTAGAGAGATGTTCAAAATTCGAAGTCAAAATTTTGAAATAAAAATTTTCGGTTCTTGCCCCAATATTTCATGATTTCCGCATAAGAAATAATAACTTATCTATCTTAATTTCATATATGTGCTTCCTCGATTTCTCTCAATACATATTTTTAACATGTTCAAGATTGAAAAAATAATTAACTTCAAAGATCAAAGAACCCACTGACGCACTATAAATAAATAAATCTAAAAACTAGGACTTACATAACAAATCAATAATATTGTAATTACCAATTTACTGCTCTAATAGCAATTTAAATATTAATAAAGTTTATTCGTGTAAAAAAAATAAAAGTGTTGGTAAAGTAATAATACTGCTTGTGTACTTGTAATGCATGTTGTAGTAGACATGCGACTTTTTTGTCAAGTTCTTTGCTAGAGTACAGTTAAAAATCGTTCAAAAGAGAATTCAAAATGAACATTCATTTTGTATGCACTATAATTGATTTTCCTGTTCTCTTTTTGCGTTTGTGTTGAAATGCCTCTTTTAATAATGAAAGGGTGGCATACCGTAATTAATGATCCGCGTCTATCTAGATCATATTAAAATTACAATTTCTGATAGCGATTTTCTATATTTTCTATTTTTATTTCCTCTCAATTTATTAAGTAGATTTAATGCCTTATCCATTGCATTCTAAAATACTAATACAAGGTCCTACCCTAGGTATGATCTACAGGGTGTCCCGTAATAACGTGCAAAAAATTAAAGTGTAGATTCCCTGTCGAAAATTAAGACGGGTTCTTCGTATAAAATTTTTCGAAATAACCCTTTCCTGTCCAGCTACACTCACTGTTAAAGGGTGTGACTAAAAACTGTTTTTAATTTCAATCTCAAAATAACGTAATCGAAAAAGACGAAATTTGGTACATCTCGGTTACTCATCAAAAGGTATCTAATCTAGCATCATTTCATCCGCCTAGCCTACCCTTCTTGAAATTTTGTAAATATCTTTCTGCCTGCTATTTTTTTTTTCAATTAAAAAAAAACAAACATGATTCATTTAGAAACTTTTTATCTCTTGAAAAAATTTCGTAATATGGACCATTTTTGAGAAAAAAATTAAATTACTGCCTAAGTCTACTAAAAGTAGGCTGGTGTCAAATTATAATTTGACAATATTACGTACTGACATGATCATTTAGTGTTTATAAATTGCACGAGACATTGCAAATTAAAGGGGAAAGCGTTGAAAAGCAAATTGATTAGTAAACTTAAAAAAACTAACAAAACACACAAAAGATGAATTTAAACAATAAGAAAATTTAAACATGAAGACAACGATTGTTGTTTTTAGATATTAAAGCATTTGTTCAAAATGACGACCTCCAACTTTAATACCGTTGCAACGTTTCCTAAAATTTCCATACAAGCTATTTAAGCATGTGGAGAGTTTCGAACTTTATTGGCAGCATTAAACATTCTCTCCTCTTAAAACATTGACGTTAGGAACAGGTGTTGAGTAAACAACATTTTTCAAGTGGCCCCAAAAGTAAAAGTCCAGTGGATTCATATCTGGGGACTGATGGGGTCATTTAATTGTGGCTTCTCGCCCCCTTCCAAGCCATCGATTTCTATATGTTGAGTGTAGCCATTCTCGAACCTCTAAAGAATGATGAGGTGGTCCATCCTGCATAAACCACAGCGTTTGACGTAATGCAAAACGTGAATCGTCTATAAGTTGATACAGGTCATTTTGTAAAAAGTTTAAATAAACTGCATCATTTAATCTCTTTGGTAACTCAAAAGGTTCTATTAATGTATTGCCTATAATTCCGGCCCAAATATTTATTGAAAAGGTGTATTGATATCTTCCATTTACAACAGCGTGAGGATTATCGTCGCTCCATAAATGCTGGTTACGAAAATTTTAAAATCCATGTCGAGTAAAGCAGCATTCATCTGTGAATAGTACTTTTCTTGTAAAATCTAACGGCTTCCTTAGTGTAATTCTACAAAAATCAAGTCTTACTGGAAAGGCACGACGTAATAGCTCTTGTATTATCTGTAAATGATATTAGTAAAGTCCTTGCATTTTCAAAATCCTCCATACTGATGTTCTTTAAATGGACTTGAAGAGTAGCCTGTCTAATACTACATTCAGGATATTCACCAAAATAATATAATATTTGTGTGTCTCCATTGCATCTCGTATTTTTAGTTTGATCACTTAGGCAGATGTAATTTAATTTTTATCTCAAAAATGGTTGATTTTACGAATTTTTTTCAAGATATAAAAGAGTTTCTAAATGAATCATAATGTTTGGTTATTCTTTTTAAATTTAAGAAAAAAATAGCAGGCAGAAAGATATTTACAGAATTTCAAGAAAGGTAGTTAATTTCACCCCTTTATGTACACACTTGGTGGATGAAATGATTTCGATGAATAACCTAGATGTGCCATATTTCGTCTTGTTGGCACAACCTTTTAAGTGGGTGTAGCTAGACAGGAAAGGGTTATTTTGGAAAATTTTATACGATGAATTCGTCTTCATTTTCGACAGGGAATCCACAGTTAAATTTTTTGCACGTCATTACGGGACACCCTGTATATACTGTCCAAGTACTCCAATCGATGTACTTTTATAAGTAACTTAGACTTATACACTTTGGGCTCCAAAAAATAATGAAATTAGGACATCCTTCATTCAAAGCAGTCGTTTTAAAAATACGCTGTTCCCATTTTTCTATTATCGGTCCAGAAATCGTACTTTTCAATTTTTATAAAAACCGTTGCCCTTCATTTTCCATACGTGAGAGATTTTTCACTAAATTTTTAGGCAACAGTCTAACACCTATATTGCAATTTAAGACATAAAAATCTTCACTGGAGTTTGATCCGACCTCCTCCTTCCTGGAATAGAGTGTGAAACAACGCTTCTATTAATTTACCAATATCGTTTATTAATATGACAACTAGTTCTCAGCAATCAAAATGTAATGTGTTTTTCGACAACAAACATTTATATTTGTGTTAACATGTAAATTTTCAACATAAAATACAGTTATGTTACGATATGGTTTAAATTACATACAAGTTCGTGTAGCTCATCACATATTTTAATTGGCCTATTTAATTTTGTGAATCACCCTTTCATAAGATCGTTAGTTTTATTATTTCTGTATGTTACATATGTAAATGCTATTATTAAACATTAAGTATAATTGAATGAAACTAGAAGAGTATGCCCAACAATATCGAGATAAATTGGTGTGTTTATAAACATTACATACATGAAGTGTATTTATTTTAAACGGGTTTTAATTGCCAATCATTATCGAAATATTTATCCAAATAAACCCGTGTCAATATTTATACTAAATGAAACATATTTCTGTATTTACATTCGTCATGTACTTCTAGTAATTTTAATATCAACAAATACACAGCAGTCCAAAACACTTTTGTTAATTAGGTTCTGTTATTAATAATAATAAATAGTTATAATTAGGAGACAGTATATTAATACACTTTTCAATAGCTATAACAATTACGACTACAAGCCGGCCAAGTCCACCATGGTTAATAACGTCCCAGCCGCCAATGTGGAGCACCATCAAACCACCCTCAGCCAGGCCACCGCACTTAATGCCACCATCAAAAGTATCAGTAACTCCACCTTCGCCAGTACCAGTTCCCACCACTACGACTGCAAAATCTTCTTCAACTATTAGTCATTTTTCAGCAACACCACCACCTCAGCAACCATTACCACCTCAACCTGAAGATACAGGTGTTGACGTATATCCAGAAGAAATCACAACACTGCCTTTTACAACTTTTACACCCAAAGATGGAGAACCTGTGAAAGTAACAACACGTAAGACTTTTTACGTTTCATAACTAACTTATTTATTAATAGTCGAAACAGCATAGCCAAATTTTTGCATTTTATCAAGTTCTCTGGAAAGGTGAATTTCATTTATGGAATTAACAGTTAACATATTTTGGACAATGCCAGTCTTCCGAAAATCCCTATTTTAAACAATTTGTTTTTTAATCACATTCTTTATTCTTTTTTGTCGGTTGCATTTGTTATAAGGGAAAAATAGGCTTCTTCGGCCATTTTTCAATGAACTGTTTCTAAAACCTTATGCTTCTACAATTGATATTGACGGATTAAAAGGGATATACATTCCAAATGGCTATATCGAAATTATTCGATAAAATTGCGCATTGCCAAAACACAACCTAAAACTGATTGGAGACTCAAAATTTACTCGCGCATGCAGGTTTGCTGCAAACATACATAATATGGCTCAAAAAAGCAAATGGGCCTTCACAAGAAGCATTAAAAAAATCATTGAAACATTTACTAGGTTGCTTTTCAATCTAGTAAATACATGGCGAAGGCTCCATAGGTCCGAATATTGCCCTGTTCTTCCACAATCTTTTGTTATTTGCGTCAAATACATCTACGTATATGGGAAGGTAAAAAGTGATTCTAAATATTTGCATTTTATAATATTCTTGACATTAGTTATTAATGTACACAGAAATATCCATCGTTTATGTTGTTCACGTTTTATTTACACTAACATTGATTTTATATAGAACAGATAAAAAAAAAAACTAAAAACAGTTTTGAAACTGCGAGAATATTCTAATAATATTAATTTATTTTTTTAACTATATTTTAGGTTAAATTATCAGTTTATAAATATGCAATTTATATAAACAGTTAAACTGTAAAACACATTTTTAGTTTTGAAATTCTCAATTAAGCTGTGTTTTTAATTTTCATTTTAGTCAAAAAACCAAAGAGTGACTATAATTTGTTTATAACAAAACAATTTAATAATCAAGAACAGTTATAAAGAAGCTTTTTCTTTTTAAAAGTCTTGTTAGAAAATATACAGGCTGTTCCACTCCAACTGACATTTTCTGTCCTAAAGAGACATTTAAATTCTGTAAAAGGCATTCACTAGAATATGCAAATGCAAATAAGCAATTTTACAGCAGAAGGAAATTTTATAAAAATAAGAATTTTCGATTTGGATTGTTTCGACACTACCGAGAGATGGCGCTAGTTACGCTCTACTGCCGTGGAACTTAACAGTGTCTATGAGCTATGACCCAGGTTAATCAAAGCTATGCTCACTTGCGCTGCACTGACGAGACACAAAAATAGGCCGAAACCGGAAAACATTTTTTTGGATTTTTTGGCCTTGAAAAAAAATCGAAATAGGTCTTGAAATTTTTAATTTCGATCTGAAATTTTGCACCAAAGTAGAGTTATTGAAGCTGAAAATCATTTAAATTGGCCTACAAATAAAAATTTTAGAGAAGTGCCTCGCTTTTAAATAGGTCACTTTGTACATACCCGACCTGTACATTGCATTAACGAATTTCGCCTTGCCACACAATCCATGCTATTTGACTCCACTATAACCTGAGAATATTTATTTTAACCGTCTTAACAGTAATTGATACTTAATTATGTTTACTACATACACCAGTGTAGGTTTGTCAAAAGTTACTTTTTTATTGCAGTTTTTGTATCGAATAAATTTTTTTACAGCTGATGGAATTATGCAATCATATACGTATGAACCGAGCGTATTGCCTTCTGGAGGAAAGGATGTCGATAGTATACCCTATCATTGTAGTCCAGTAACTGTTCGAAGTATTTATTGGAATTGGACAAAAGTCAATGCCACCGCCATCCAGCCTTGCCCAGGAGGCACGACGGGCTTTGCAAAATGGCATTGCAATGCTTTGTCTGATCCTCGTCAACCAAAATGGTTTCCCCCAAATCCAGACTTAAGCGAATGTAGGTCTGTGTGGTTGACGAGTTTAGAACAAAGGATAATAGCGGGAAGAGATCCACTGGTCTCTATAACTAACGATTTAGCTCAAGTAACTAGTAGTAAGACTTTATATGGTGGTGATATGATGATCACTACTAAAATTATACAAAAAATGACAGAGAAAATGAACAAAGACATACAAACATTCCCTGATACAAGGCAACGAGAGGCAATCGTAACAGAAATGCTAATGGATGTTGCTAAGACTGGTAGTAATCTTTTAGATTCTTCTCAACATCCTTCCTGGAGGGATCTTAGTTATAAAGAACAAATGAGCGTCGCAACCTCGTTACTCATTGGACTAGAGGAGAATGCGTTCCTTCTAGCAGACACCGTAATGAGCAAGAAAACTGTAGATCGAGAGTTTAAGAATATATGTAAGTAAAAATTAAATTTCATATCAACCGAAACTAATTGTAAATATTTCTTTGCAGTGCTTTCGGTTCGCGTTTTAGATACAAAATCACTGACAACCGAGAGGTTTCCATCAGGTGACATGAAGTCAGAATGGCACGTAAGCAATGACTCCATAGAGTTACCGAAAGGTGCATTATTAGAGAACAGCGATGGTAACTTAGTAAGACTAGTTTTTGTCGCTTTCGACAGACTGGAAGAAATTTTGCAATGGCAGCCAGACGCGGTGGACTTAGGCAATTCAAATAACGTTACGAAAGTTTTAAATAGTAAAGTTATTTCAGCGAGTTTAGGGAAAGGAAGGCATATTCAGCTGAAGGAGCCCGTTAAGTTAACTTTGAAACATTTAAAGACTGAGAACGTAAGCAATCCCACATGTGTGTTTTGGGACTACACTACTAATTCGTGGTCAGAAGAAGGTTGTCATGTAGAAGTGTCACTTTCAAATTTGTCTCATACAGTTTGTTACTGTGATCATTTAACTAATTTTGCCATACTCATGGACGTACGTGCCATTTATTTGCCAATACCGCACGAAATTGCCTTGCAAATTATCACTTACGTTGGTTGCATAATATCAATTATATGCCTGATACTGGCTATTATTACATTTCAGTTATTTCGTGGGCTCAAGGTGAGATTATTGTCAAAATTGCAATTGAAATGTGTTTTCACTGGTTTATTTTCAGAGCGATCGAACGACAATCCACTGCAATTTGTGCGTTTGCCTCCTAATTGCAGAGATCATTTTCTTATTGGGAATTAGCCAGACAGAAAGCAGAATAGTTTGTGGAGTAATTGCAGGATTTTTACAGTACTTCTTTTTATGTGCATTTGTATGGATGTTCTTCGAAGGTTAGTCATTAGCCCTTTATAAAATTATCCATTATTTACAAGATTATATAAAGCGATCAATCAATTGTTTAATACAATTTACGTGTTTCAGGTTTTCAATTGTATGTTATGCTAATAGAAGTTTTTGAAGCGGAGAAATCCCGGGTTCGTTGGTATTACTTTTTTGCATATGGTCTTCCCTTCCTTGTAGTTTTTATCTCAGCCACAATATATCCACAAGGATATGGAACTGACAGGCACTGCTGGCTTCAAACAGACAACTATTTTATTTACAGTTTTGTGGGTCCCGTAATTCTAGTAATTGTGGTAAGTTTTTAATGAATGGCCCGAGGGTTAGAATATACATATTTTTTTGTTTTTAGCTGAATGTTATTTTCTTAACCATGGCCATAGTTATGATGTGCAGGCATGCTAGTAACTCTGTCTCCATGAAAAACAAGGAGCATTCTCGACTTGCAAGTACCAGGTAACATTTTAATTGTTCTATTACAGTAGATAGTAAATATAATACTCTGAATCTGAATTACTGATTGATGGTTAAACTGCAATAAATGTAGATATGATTAAAAGTCTTGCAACTTAGCCATAAATATTGATTAGTTCATATTAGATTTATGCCCAGTTAGTTAATCATTAAATCAGTCAGAATTTAAAATGAACTAAATTGTTAACTGCATGTGAACGTGGTGTGTTAAATATCTGTTGTGTAAATTATCGGTATTAAGGCAGAATTATAAAATACCTATGGCATTGAAGTAAATTATAGCTGTCATGGGATGGTGTGTGGTGTGTTGAACAATTTAGAAAGTGTAATAAAAGTATTAATTAATACTTGTACATTATTAGTATTACCTTTTTTCTTCATATAGAACGAGTATATCTTTGCCTAGGTATATTATTTTCAACCTGACCGATTGTCTCGTTCTACCTTGAATATTAAATTCTTCTGTATTGTAGTAAATGTATGTTAAATGTTGCATACAAATATGTGGGCATGATTCACATCGTTTATATTTGTAAATTTGTAGGTTCATGTTAAGTACATATTTTGTTTGGTTTTGGTTATGTAACTGTTTAAAACTGAATTGTTTACTTTTGAAGTAAATTCGAGTGATATAGATGGATTTTTTTGGAAAATTGCAGTTCTGTTGTGCTAGGAATGGAGTCACTCAAATTTGCTTATAGTTTGTGGTGTGGTATTAATTCTAATATAATTTCTCTCTCTTGCATGGCGTCTTATCCTATGGTAGTGGAAAGGAGGAAAATGCACTTCAAATCAAATTTCAAGCTCACTTGTAAGAAACTTTTCTTTAACATCTTTCTTACTTATCTACCATAATCAGTAGTAGTGCATGATTATTTTTTAGATTTTGCATGATTTTAGATTTTCTGTAATAAAAATCGCTACAACTGATAACACAACTGGTAGACAATAAAAGGGGCTTGACTACTTTTATGTCGTTACTTCTGCCTAGTAAAAAAAATATTTTTGAATCGGCAAATGATTTAGTTTACCATTATTAAAAATTCTTTAAAGTTGATAATATTCGAATTATATCGTGTAGGTAACTTATTCCTTTTATATATTTTTACTACTTTGTTGGAATACGACTGCTTGGTTGAGGGACAATCACAGTTGTGACTTTCACCCTGAGCGTTCCATTCAAGGCTCATTCATAACACTGGGATTTCTTTGGAAGAAAAAGTAATCCCAATGTACTGGGGTGCTGAGCACCTTTCCGTTTTCTCTAAACCTGCAGCCTCATTCATATAAGGTATTTTTTTGGATTATACAGTGCTGTATTAATTGTGGTAGTTATATTACCTACTTAACACATTCGCTGCCTCTTTAAAAATACATGTGCGGCCCCAGATGCCATCATAATAGTTTTGTTTAATTTGAGAAAATATATCATGACCAGTTCTATGCAAGTGTGCCCGTTTTGGCTGCTACGGCCCTGCTTCATATTGTGAACTCATTATTCGTATGTAATAATGGTCTAAAGTAAACTAAAATACTGCACTGTGACTATAAAACTATGAAACAGCAAACGCTACCCAAAATGTGATCATTCTTTTCTAAAAAAAAAAAGAAGTGTTAACTGGCGACGTAAGTGGTCGATGGCACAGGGGGATAGAGCCGAACATCCCCGTAAGTGTTGAAAATGAAAACCTGTTTTGTAATTATTTATATAGTATGGGGATCGCTACTAGGATTATAGGGGAATCCTATACACTTATGTACATGTGCAATATGGTTGAGAATGTCATCTAATTGAGTGTGATTGGGGTGGAGCGATCCAATGGACTGTATGCTGGCGCTGCTGTGTTTGTGGATGTTATGGATTTATTTATTATTTACTAGAGTCCCACTCCCACTTATTTTGAGAAAGATAAAAATTTTGTTTATCATAATTAATTTAAACAAATTAATATTTTGAGATGACACATGGTAATTCGTAAATTCCTCATTTGACGACCAGTCACCTACAAATTCCGCTTCAAATACATTTTAACAGCAAACTGCAACGGATCGACCAGCTGCCATGCCTCTGTCACACCATTCATTTCATATCAGCTCTTGATTCTAACCCATATTGCACGTGTACATAAGCGTATGCGATTTTCCTATATGACTAGTAGCAATCTCCATACTGTAGAATATGCACAACTCATTGCTAGAATTTGTATAAGCATTCACTTCCTATACACGTAAATTAAATATTACTCCACTTTTTGGGACCTGGGCCAGGAGTCTAATTTTTGCAGTTTACTAACATATTGACACAAAAGTAGAAACTTAGGTCTCAAACTACCAGAATAGCAGTCACGAGTTATTTTAAAAGTATTTACCTTTATTGTCGTTACCGTTGTGTTAAAAATAAATTGTAAATTTAATTCAAATATGCTTAACTTCTTTTAATTTTCAGAGCATGGCTGAAAGGTGCATTTGTCCTAGTATTTTTACTGGGCCTTACCTGGACCTTTGGCTTTCTGTATCTCAACAAGGAATCCGTGGCTATGGCTTATCTATTTGCTGCATTAAATTCCTTACAAGGATTTTTTATATTTTTATTCCACTGTATACAAAACGAGAAGGTAAGATGTTGTACCTACAAGCAAACTTCAACATTGCTATAACTTTAACATTACTCCACTTATTGTACTGTACCTACCATGACTTCATTGTGAGATATTAGCAATCATTCTAATATTCGTAATATAATCATGTATACCTTGATAAATGTATATATTAATGTAAGAAAGTTAAATAAATGACTTGAGAAAAACGGGTGTCAATTTTCATTCACATATTTTGAACTTCAAAATTTTTTAATTTCTGTGCAGCCTGTAGATACAAGTGGAATGAAAAAACAAGTATTTTGAAGTGTGATGTCGGAGAATGATAATTCAAAAGCCTTATTTTTATTCCACGTAGATGTTGTTTATGTTATAGATGCACCATGTTGCTTTTATGATTTGCTTTTTCTTCTGCTTTGAGTTTTTTGAATTTTATTTGGTGCACCGTTTTGATTAGTTTCTTCTTTAGGTTCGCAAGGAGTATCGTAAGTTCATACGGAGGCATTCTTGGCTGCCGAAATGTTTACGGTGCTCGAAACCAAGTGGTGGCGCCAGCAGCAGCAGCGGCAGCTCTGGAATGGCTAAAGAAAGGAGGACGAGTTTGTATGGTGGCTCCAACGGCAACCAATCAGGAGGCACCAATTCGCATTCGACTGACAATTCTGTTCTTTCACCGCATGGAACTAGTGTGGGTACCAACAGTATAGTCATCTCCAATAACCTTAATAATGCGCGACCTACTGCGCTAGTCCAGATTCTGTCTAGAACTGATCTCAACAATGCTAGTACCACCATGACCAACCACAATCGACTGCATAATGTGTCGCAACAAGGTACTGCCAACATAAAGATGCTTATGTGCAGCTCGTTTTGTATTTTCTCTTAATAATCCTGTTTTTTGCTTACCTTTCTAATATTTCGTCACCCGTCCTAAGCACCTGTGTGTGACATTGTTATGTTCAAGTCTGTAAACTTTCGTACAGTTACAGCATGCTTCCTTTAATAAAGCTGTTATATAGGTTATTTATCCCACAAACATAACTTGTGGGATCAGCTTTATTAATTGATATATGTTATTGTCATTGGTAAGGTTTTTGAGGATGATCTGTGTTGTACCTGATTTATAAAGAAAGAAATCTTTCATGTTAAATGTCTCAAAATATCAGACAATAAAATAAATATTTAATTTTTACTACATTCATGCCTTAATTCGATTTATTCTAAAATATTTGACTTCAAATTTTGGCCTTCGTTGCTTTTTAAAGCCGTTAGGCATATTTTAATAATGAGATTAATTTTCAAATAAAATCATTCAAAATTTAACAATGCTTGTAAGTATATTTTTTGTTTTCACTACTTGGTAGAAACCCACTGCTAGTACTGAAATATCTTGTGACCACATACATTTTTTTAATCATCACAGTCTTATTTATTTTGTCATATTTGACTTGAAATATGGAAAAATAGAAAGCCCTCGATAGTACCCAAGAAGCTACATTTATGATACACAATAACCGTTAAATTTTTCCTAGTTTTCTCTCACCTAACTAATAATTAGAAATTTTGATGCACCACACCTCATACGAGTTAAAACTAATGTAAAGTAGTAAACAGAATCTTTTTGACGTAAACTTAACACAAGCAAAAATTTATAAATACATTTTTGAGCTGCTTACTAACTAGTGTTGTGGTGGTGCGTGCATTGTGTACCTCTTGGCATGTATTCTGTTACTGGTGTGGTAAGACTTACTAATGCTTTCTGCTTAGTTGACTAATTAAAGGTGAAGGTGAATTTTGTTACAGTTACAGCGCGGCTGGAACTCCCGGAGTTGCACCAACGTCAATCGAGTTTGCAAAACTCCTGTGCCCACATCTACTTCGGGCAACATGGCTGTTACTCTGTGTCGCCCGATTCGGGCTACCGCTACAAACCCTTCGCCTGATATGGAACCTAACACTGCTACACTTCCTTACATCCGTAACTTCTATAAAAATTCTACTAACAACCCTAATATACCTAAATCAGTCTCTACATGGGGTCCTCTACACAAACCTTTACACTGGAAGGTGCGTAGATGCTTTGCACAAATCTCTTTCCTAAACTTTCTTTCAGTAGATGTTGAGGTTATATTTTTTGTTAACTAATACATATTTTGGTTTCCTTTGCTAGCAAGTCCAAATTGCTATATGCACCGTAAATAATGTATACACAGAAAGGTTCTAGTACAAGTGTCTTCAAAATTGCCACTGATCCTTGAAGCAAGTTGTGTTTTCTAAAATACCTTGATATCAGAACTCACGGGAAAAGTTGCTGAAAAAAGCAGTAGAACACTAAACTAATGGGTCGTTTCACTTAAAAATATATCTAAAAAATTATATGTAAAACAAAAATCTAGCCTAATAGTTTCTAAATTATGCCTTTCAAAATATTTTGCCTTCTAGCACAGAATTGTACATTTTCAGATAAATAAATAATAATAACACCACAGGTAATTACGACCCCCTTTATCCGGAAAGCACTAGAAGAGCTTTGTGTGGGAGGGGGCTACACATTTAGAGACAAGGGACACACGCCCAATATCCGTGTATAGTGGAAAAATCCTTCTCACAGTATTTTCCACTGCCACGACCGGGGATCAAACCCGGAACTTTTGGGTGAGAGGCAAGTGCGCTCACCTCTTGACCACCAGTCAAATTTGTAATACTATTGTTTCTGATGATGATACATAATTATATTTCTTATGAATTAAAAAATCAGAATTTCTCAAAGCATTTTCCTCAATTTTTCGAGTCTGTTTAGCAGAATTGCAGTTTTTTAAAATAACACTCCTAATGGCTATAGGCAATGCCCACTTTGGTCGAACCACACATACAGTCGAACACACTGATTTTGTCAAAATAAATTGTAATGTATGTTGTAGTATATTTACTTCAACATGAATATAAATAGTAGAAAACAAATTACAATATTAAATATTGCAAATATGGAGGCTAATTTTACTCCACTTATGGTGCATAATCCACGCAAAGGCATATTGTTTATTATTTATTAAACAATGAAAAATAAAAAAACATAACCTCAATCTAGTTAATTAGCATGTAACATCTAAATCTTTTTAAGTTTCCTTCATTTCCATAGGCTATTAGTTTAATTAGGTATAACCCGATTGCATCGTACAGTATTTGAATCTATAAATTTTAATGTAAGCAAAATCTTCCTTTACAGAACATTTCTTTTAAGTCCTGTAGCCGAGACTCAGGTCACGGAGGTTCAGAACAAGAAGACTCGCCTAGGTCGCACATGGTTATAACAGACCCCGGACACCATCTTACACTTACCTGTAATACCAAAGATGCCAGACATCAAGTTCTCCCAGGGGGGAACCAAGATTTTTCTGATTACGGAATGCGGCTCGAGACACATATACAACCTAAGCAATTGCCGTTACCTCAGACTTTGCATGGAACTGGAAGGAAAAAGAATGGTGGTGGCTTGAAACCGAGCCATTGGGGTCATCATACTTACACTGAAATATATGATATCCAGACTCCTAGAGGTGGATTAGTTCCGGAAGATGATCCGGTTTATGAGGAGATAGATCGCAATGAAATTCAAGTATCTGATATGAGTGATGAGGACGGTAAAAGGCAAAGCGACATGAGCAGGCAGTCGTCTCGGTCCTATGGAGACCATCGTCCTTTGATTCCATATAGCCCTGGAAATGACAGAAGTTTTTTGGAAGCAATGAGCAATAAGCACTATGCCAAAGATATGAACCACTGCAATAGTAACATGGACACGTACCGTAGACGTAACAACATGTCTTATCGTGCTGGTATTGGAGATGCCGCCGCGGTTCGTTCTCTGGCAGCTGTGTTGGATGGTGAAACAGTTGTGTGTCACTTAGAACCTCCTGAAATGTATCCGAACGATGCATACTTGTCTCGAACTTTAGTCCTTCCCCCATATAGTGAGAGTTAGGAAACTGCCATTGCAAGTGAATATCTGTGATTACCACATGATCAGACTTTAAGGTCATATTTAATTAATTAACTTAGTAAAGCTCAGCTTGTATGAATGAAGGAAAGTGATAATTTTATAATAATCAACTATTTTATAAAGAGTATTTCTGTGAATAAAATGTCTCTTAGTTGTGAGTTATTCCAGTCAACCTGTTAATATTTTTTTGACATTTTTAAATAGTTGCAATAAATTTCTGTTATACTCTCTACTATTAAGTAATCAAGTAACATCTGTATACCTATATAATGCGAATGCTTGCGACGAAAAGCATTCTGTTACAGGAAAAAAACAAATATTTATAAAATTGTTAAGAACAAAAGAATTATTAGTGATTTTATAAAATTTTTGGTTTTTATACCTGTATAAAATGATTCCTTCCATTTATTTACAACTACCACTGTCGTGATACATTGTTTTTTACTTATCTTAGGTCCCAGTAAAATTTTTCAATGTTTTTATTTATTTGTAATTATTTATGTAAAATTTTATTGGGTTGATTTTTCCGTAGTGCTTTTTAAGTTGTTACTTAGCAAGCACAAAATATGTAAATATAGGAATAAAGTTTCTAATGATAATTGAATAAACCTCGGCAGTTTTTATTTTCTAATTTTATTTAAGCTCAGGATATATTTTTTCAAATATGAATATAGTTGTTCCCTTTAAAATGTTGCATACTGACTAGACGATGTTTGAATACCTATACCTGTCCCAATGTTTTCCTATCTGTAAATTTCTAGTGTCTTTTGGGTTATGTGAACGGATAACTTTGAAGGACACAAGTATTAGTTTATTTTGGAAGTTTACAAACTTTAGCCACTTTATAGGCATTATGTTAATTGAATTGTATATATTGTATAGCGCTTTGTACATGATCATTCGTGAATGGACTTAGGTTTATAAATTGTTATTCTTGCTATGTTTTTTTTACATAGCCAAAATAAACAATACACAATTATATACAGATATTTAATTTTAACGTAAAACTACAAAGTCTGACCAATTAATTCATTTTAAATATAAATTCATTAATTCCAAATTTACATCCAATCTTTATTTGCAGCAAAAGTTAGATAGTAAAATACTTGTGCGAGGAAAGTCGCTTAGTTCTTGACCCTGTTTACACTAAACTGTATACCTGATAAAGAGTAGATAGAGGTATCATTTCTCGAACTATTAGTAGAGAATTTATTCATAAAATTTAGGCCATTTTTACCAAATTATAGCAGCTACCAAATCAGATTTTTAGAAACATTAATAACCGAGAAATTCGTTCCCAGATAGAGTCTAGTATACTTTAACTTGGTGTGTGTATGTATGAGTTAATATTTCCATACGATTTCATTTTCTCCCATATTGTACACAAAGTTAAAGCAATAGTCCAGAAACATTGTCTACGTGGACAATATTTCTGGATCTTTGTGTACAAGAGAAAATGAAATCGTACGGAAATATTAACTCATACATACACACGCCAAGTTAAAGTATACTAGACTATAGCACAAATATGTCAAATATGGCGTTTCAAAAAAATATAGGCCCTCGACATTCGAACATCTCCAGGACATCCAACAACTTTATTGAAGTCATCCCAGGGCCTGATAGTGTTGCAAATTGAAACGCTCATAAAACGTACATTTTGTGTCCATTTTCAATACTAAATTTGGGTTTATGAAACCATCATTAATAAAATACTTGCAATTATTTGGAGGGTATTAGTAAGGATCACTAAATGTAGCATCCGCCAGCATCTATTTGCACTAGCAAGAGTATACAATATACTTACCAAACGACGATACTGAAAATATTGTACAAGCTGCGTGTTGCATGGATACGGTTCAATGCAAATCACTCAAAATTTGTTTGCGCAGGCAGTTTTACTGTAAATATACGAGGTAGGTGAAAAGAACAAATGGCGATGGCTGATGGCTCCATATTTTTCAGTTGTCAATGCCAGCACCACCTAGGTGGTGTATGTTGTACTAATCTTCTACAAACTTTTTACAAAGAACAATAAAAGGAATTTATTGAACCAAAATTTATTCAACAGGCTATTGACTGAGGTCTTTCTGCCTATTATTGTTAACAATATCAATATAATTTACAATTTAACTCCAAATTTAAAAAATAAATGAGATTTTTTTAAAACTAAAAAGTAAAAAATAATAATGTACGACTGCAAGAAAAGCAAGGCGTGCACACTTTGTATAGTTGTATGAAAGGAGTGGAATCGTACATATATTGCCTTCAATCATGCATACATAAAGATGATAAATAAACTTATATACTTAAGTAACAGTGGAATATTGTATTGTTATCCGATCTTAGTAACTGTGCAAAATTTCAACAGTTGATTATGTCAGGAAGTATATTAAATATAGGATGCAAGAGAACATTTAAAAAAAAAATTGAGTTAAAGAAAAGCAAATACAAAATACAACTGACATTGGCAGTACTACATAATAATAAATTGTCTTTATTTTTAACATAGCTACTCCACCAATGTAATGGAAAGAATGTTGACATAGAATGAATTGTTCAAATTAATTCTGCGATTGTGGTGTGTGGAATTCATTATTTATGAATTTATTTCACCATACAAGTGTACAATGGGAAATGACATTGGCAACATGACATTAACGTCAAATAAATTTTGATAGTTAAAATTTAATGTTGAGTTTTCAAGCAAATCCCAAAAATTGCAAAATATACTTTAACTAGCGAGCTGTGTTCGTCAATTAAAAAAATTGTAATTGAGATTCTTCTAGGTGTGTATATTTTCATTATACAGGAGTTATGGACATACAGGGTGGACCAAAATATGAGGATATACCCATATATGCAACGTTGCAGTGGAAAAAGGTACATAAGCTCAAATTGTTTTTTCGTTTTTTTGCAATGACTCAATAGCCTCTTGACTGATCTTCGCCAAATTACTAGGGGAACTTTTTTAATTCTAAGAAACAATAATTTATGTATTACTTCACGCTAGATCATAGAGGGCGCCGCAGGACCTGTATCTGATGAAGAATTTTTTTCATATTTATTTTGGCGAAACGTACTTCTGACCAGAAAATCTGATGAGGGCGTCATTTCCACGTATAAAAGATACACTTGGTAGAACTTGATAATTCCAACGAGTTTCGAGGAAAGTGCCATTAAACATTTCAATAATCTTTTGAAAGACAAATTCAAATTTAAGTTATTTATTGAAAAGTGTGCTTTGGTTACATTTTAGTTCTGTCATTTATTTACAATGCCTAGACGTAATAATTTTTCAAATAGGGAAATGAGGGATATGGTATGTGTTTACGCACATAATAATTTTAGCGGACATGCTGCAGCGAGGAGATACTCATTGCAATATCCAAATAGAATACATCCAGACCACAGGGTTTTCAAAGATCTGTTTCGTCGTTTGGGAGAAACGGGTTCATTTCGCCATAAAAACGATGTAGGACGACCCAAATGAATTACTCCAGATCAAGAACTAGAAGTTTTTAGTTTGTATGGATGAAGATCCTCAAGTTGTTTAGCAGCGGCAACAGGGAATAAACAATCTGTCCTAACAGTCTTACATAAAGAATATTTCTACCCATATCATCTCACTCCTGTACAAATCTTACTTCGAAGGAATCTTCCACAAAGGCTACAATTTTGTCAATTTGTTCTAATCGAATTGAAATTTTGTTAAGAACTCTTTATTTACCAACGAAGCAACTTTTACTCGCCGAGGCGTTTTTAACTCAAGAAATACCCATTACTGGGAAGTAGAAAATCCTCATGCCGTTAAAGAAAGGAATTTTCAGCAAGAATCTGTTTTTTCTTCAAAATACTCTTGCTGATATATTACATGCTAGACATACGGAACAGAATGGTCGCGTTCATCACGGGGTAGCGCTAACTCAGCGATCAAGTATCATTATGCAAGAAGCCAATGAGGACAGTGCAAAAAGCGTAGTTTAAGCATCTGATCAGTAAGCGCTACCTGATCGCTCACTGTGATGAACGCAACCAATGTGTTTCATGCAAGATGGAGCTCCCCCTCATTTCTCCATTGAAGTCAGGTATTATCTTGATGAGACTTTCCTACACAGATGAATCGGTCGAGGAAGTGAGTTTATTTGGCCACCAAGGATTCCTGCTTATAATCCTTTGGATTATTATGTGTGGGGAAATATGAAGTCCTTAGTCTATACAAATACTATCATCGAGAAGAACTGTGGGACAAAATATAAAATGTAGCAAATTTTATTAGAGGACAGGAAAATGTATTTTTCAATGTAAAAAAATGTTTTATGAATAGAATTAGAAAAGGCATAGAAGTAGGTGGAGACCATATCGAACATTTACTCTAAGGTGCAGCAATGGGGTTTTCGCATGAGGGGAAGTTTATAATGTCTTTAAGTCAACTTTTACGTAAATTTTTGGTCTTCTAATAAGATCAGATCCTTGTTTTAGACAATCTTTTGATTTATGTATTTATCTCGGTACCATGAAAATAATAAATTAGTTTACAAGAAAGTGAGAAAGAGTTTACGCTGTTATTATTACAATTTTGTTTTCTCTTACATTTTGTCCTTTTTTCAACTTTGTTTCGTTAAATTTAAATTTATCTTTCAAAAAATTATTGAAATGTTTAACAGCACTCCTCGAAAACGGTTATAGTTATTAAGTTCTACCAAGTATACCTTTTATATGTGGAAATGACGCCCTCATCAGATTTGCTGGTCAGAAGTACCACAAAGTTTTGTCAAAAAAAATTCATCATCAGATACAGATCCTGCGGCGCCTTCTATGATCTAACGTGATGTAATACATACATTATTGTTTCTTAGAATGAAAAAGTTCTTCTAGCAAATTAGTATACTAGATCCTTGATATCTTCACCGATATGAAAATCGGGAGGGGTCAAGTCTGGGGATCCGGCAGACCATTGCACAACAAATATCTAATAATGGACAAGGTATCCGTCGTTTTGGTATATTACTTGTCTTACATCCAGGATCACTTCAGTCCAGATATCGGATACATTTAGAGTAAGTGTGTAGGCAGGTGTAATTTATTGAGTTTTAATTGGTGCATATTTTTTGACAAGACAAATTAAGCTTTCATAAGTATTAAGAGTTGTTGATAAATAATACTTGATATTTTGACTGAGGTGCCGACTAGTAATATACCAAAGCGATGGAAGTTCGTCCTCCCCAATTCTGGATAATTGTGATGAATTAAACAGATTTGTTGCTTAGGACGACATAAGAATATTGTTATGTATTTGACAACGGTTTATAGTACTGACAGAGATATAAAACTTTGCACCAATTCAATTCGATAAGAAAGACATATATAACAGAACTAATTAAAGATGTTAAATAGAATGAATACAGAATCCAAAGAAATATAACCACCAAGCCTATCACCATCATAAAAACTACGTTATCATTTGCATGCAAAAGTCATCTCTGGAATGTTATACCTGCTCGCGCTCTCTATTAATAACCCATTTCTTATAGGTAGACAAGACAAAATGAATAGATAGTCTGGCTGGTCAAATCTCCAGACTTGAGCTCCCTCAATTATCAAATCTATCTCATTGAAAAAATTAATGAGGCAGCAAAAATAAGATTAGATGTAACCACAACTGAGATGTGACGAGGAGCTGGAATTTGTATTAGAAATGGTAGCTCATTTTCAGTATGAAAATAATAATTTTATTTCCTTGTATGAAATAACCCTTTTAAGAACTTTTACCTTCTTATAAACTTCATCAGAATAAGTTTACCTATTAGCCCCGCCTGAATGCTTATTTTTACTATAACTCTATGATGGTAGCCCAGAAACTACAATGGGTAGCGATGCAGGCTCCAGCTCCATTGGCTGAGAAATAACTTTAATTTTAAAATCATCCCCAAGAAATGGTTCTGACCACCTTAAATTGTACGGCCTCATTTCTCCAAAATCATGGATTTTTAAGAAGTTATTTTGGTGATTTGGGAGGCAAATAAGAGAACGTTTATATAATGATGTAAATGTCAATTTTTTATTTTTTTTTCTGCAACTTCGTCGATGAAAATTTTTTAAATTATTATATTTTCTCTTAATTTGCTTATTTAACTTTATTTTGTGACTCTATGCATATATTTATATCAAAATGGGTATGTTTTATCATTGTGAATCAAGTATAATTTTTAACACTTTTATAAAAAAAAAATGTGACCACAAAATGAGAAAGAACGAACAAAGCAGTCCCAGTGCCATATAAATGATTCATCGAAATTAACACCCGTTAGCGCTCCAACAAAAACCATATAGTAGAATGCAGGTTTTCACGGCCGTTGTCCAATGAAATAGTTTCTTCCGGGTCTTGCCGTGGTCGTCGAACTTGACAACAATGTTGTGGGCTCTTAGGCCTGAAGAGTACGAGTATAAAATGCTTTTTTATAACACGTAACATCCTCTCGAATTCTGACCGAGTCTTAAATTGGCAAAACATAAAATATTGCAGTAGCTGATGCGGTAGGTATTACTTCAGACAACAAAAACAGCTCAGTACGTTATTTGATTTGTAAATAGGTACTTACCGACCTTGGAACAAAAATGTCAGAAGCGCATCAAACTACACAGTATAAATGAAGGTAGACGGAAAGAGAAGCATGTTACGTGCACAATTAGAAAAATGTATTGTTGGTCATTTTTACCATAAAGTGACCAATCTTGGATTAAATGAGACGCCTAGTTTATAAGACATAAGGCAAGGTAAGAGTAGTGTAAAAATGAAGTAAAAAATAGTCTTGGCTTTTATTAATATTTTATATAATCTAATAACTATATAAGGCATTTATATAAACTTAAAATAACTAGAACTATGCACCATGAAAACCCAATAAAAATTTAATATCTGAAAATAGTGTTTTTCGTTTTTGCTATTTTGAAAATTGTCGAGTTAAAATTTCTTTATATTTCGAGCTTGATGTATTTCGAGTAATTGCTTGAAGGTAAAACAATACTCGCCAACTGTCTTAATTTTTGAATTTAAACAACGATGGCAGAATGTTCAAAATTTGATTATACAATAATAAAATAATAATATATTTTATTTTCATAAGACTTACAAATACAAGCATAGAATATTGTCATAAAAAGTACAGAGGAAATAAAAAAATTATATAAAAGAACAAGTACAATAAAAAATAGAAAATGTAAGACAAATTTAATTGCTTAAATAAGTAGGTCTCTGTAGGAGTATCTGGGGCTTTTGAACATCATTGTTCATAGGATTCTTTTTTGTATGATTAAAATTTCACTAATTCTTGTACAATTTCTCCAACATAAGATTTAGTCTGGAGTAGACATAAGCATAATAATATGTTAACAAAATTTCAATTGTAACATAATTTCTCAGTTGCCATAAGACAAAGCATGTTTGTTGTTGATAGTTTTTAATATGACGTCAACTTGGACAATCCATGTTAATTGTGAGTTTACACATAAGCCAAGAAATTTAACGTGTACTCTGGACCGCTAGATGGCGCCTGCTGACTATTTTACATGTCGCTATCCCAAAGATACCGAAATGTACTAAATAGTCAAGTGATCCTCGTGTCGGTTGTCACATGCCTACCTTGCACTGACGAGAGCCAACAGCTCGAAACTGCAGTCTGCAAGTGGTGTGTGACGACTGGCACGAAAGCTCCTTTAAGTAGGATCAGTCTTTCGGCTGGTGTTTGTTGCAATCGAAGCATTAGCATTTTGATGGTAATATGTAATTATTAGCGATGGGCAATACGACTGTTTTCAAAGATTCGTATCGTACTGACTCCGTATACAAAAAGATTCGCATCCATATTTCGTACTAAACGTACCTAAGCGTATGTCGCATCTCACGATGCTAGTACTCTAGGACGCGAAACAAGAAAATATCTGTATTGACTGGGCGATTTAAATTAGTCAATTCTCGAGGTATTCTAAACAATGCACGAAAAACAAATATGAAGTTTGAGCTTCATACATTATTTGTTGTTTTCTGTATCTACATCTTATTTATCTAATGTAATATCAGTAATCATATAGCGATACTGCAATTACTACAGCACCCACCATTGACTCATCTCAACAATATACAAGTCAGTCAAATACGAAATAAATACTACTAATATACTACCGTCTGCCTCAAGTAGGTACGAATTATCTCAATACCAAATATGAACCAGTAGTTTGTTAAGTTTCTTTTTTACAGCACGCGTTCTCGTTCGGTCAGTGTATACTCTAGGTACAAGTAGTAAGAAATGTACGAATACGAAACCGTATCAGTTGCAAAGATTCGCATCATATGATTCATCGGAAAGAGTCGTATTATTATACGATTCATACATTCATGAATACGACCCATCACTACACTTAACGCGCCAGGCTTGTAACTTGTAATTCAGCGCTCGGCGGGGCACATAGCCCGGAGAGTAGCTGTTGGTTGCAGTCTGGTTACATTCCTTATAGTAAAATAAGGATATTATAGAGGAGTTTGCGACTGTTTTAATATTCCGCCCTCTAAAAAGCACATTTGCACTATGCTAAACCCAGTCAGGCTATTTATTTTTCGATTGCAACAGACACTGGACTGCTAGACGACGCCTGATGACTATTTTACATGTCGCCATCCCAAAGATACCGAAATGTACTAAATAGTCAAATGATCCTCGTGTCGGTCGTCACATGCCTACCTTGCACGAGAGCTCCTTTAAGTAGGATCAGTCTTTCGGCTGGTGTTTATTGCAATCGAAGCATTAGCGTTTTGATGGTAATATGCAATTATTCCACTTAATGCGCCAGGCTTGTAACTTGTAATTCAGCGCTCGGCAGGGCACATAGCCCGGAGAGTAGCTGTTGGTTGCAGTCTGGTTACATTCCTTATAGTAAAATAAGGACCTTATAGAGGAGTTTGCGACTAAAAATATTATGTTTTAATATTCCGCCTTCTAAAAAGCACATTTGTACTACGTGTACTCTGTTGAATATTACTTTTGTTTATTTTTACTAATACACTTTCATCCAGTTTTCTTGGAGAGAACAGTATGAGATCAGTTTGACAGTAATTCTTTATTCTGTGAATTACATTATTTGCCAAGGTACTTAGGTCATTCAAATTAATGTTAACTGTGTCAAAAGCACGTTTTAGATTCTATATTCAAAATTCTGCAAGACAAAATTGTACACTGTCAAAATAGCATCCTGAGTTGATAATTTACTCCTAAAACCAAATTGGTTATTTGATAAGATTTTTTCTGATTCCAAGAATTTTGAAAGCCTAATGTCCCCTTTTTCACGTAACGGTGTAACTGACAAAAGTGGAAAAAATGAGATATTGCCGCTTGCAGACCTTTCTTGATTGTACTTTTTATGCTCAGGAAGTGATGTAAGTGCAGTTACACCTCTTAGGTATATCGTTAATATGTTGAAAACACAACAAAAATTTTTGTCGCAGGACTAGATAAATCGAATATGGTACAAATGTAAAATGATCTGATATAGTCGAGGCAAGAATTCAAGCCATGCACGTCTCAGATCGATTCTATAAATAAGACAATACTGCTAAGAATCATGAAGCACCATTAAACTGTACCTATTTCTGAAAAAAGGTTAATAACTGGGTGTCAATAATTACTCTTTTTAACGTAATTAATGATTAAAAATTATGTTAGTATTAAAATTTCTTCAATGAGATCACTCATGACGTGCATTGCTTGAATTCTTTCCTCGACTTTAGGATGGAAGTATGGTGAAACAAATTGATGCAACAGTGGTAGTTTCTGGTTCTGTCCCATGAAACTATACACAAATGATATTACAGCCAAAGGGGATGATATGTAATAGCTTCACAAATGGTGACCAATCAGAGTGAATGTGATCCAGAATAGTGTAACTATAAACATAAAAATATTACAGTATAATCCCTTTCTTAAATTAACATTTAATAGACAAGAGACCGACTGCTTTCCATTACCTTCAAAAGATTGTATATCCAATATGTAATACTCGCCTAAGCTTGCATAGCTTATGCATATACATTGATATACAAACTGTTAGGAGACAATATCGCTGTAATTCTCTGGTAGTCACTCATCCAAGTACTAGCCGCGATTACTGCTTATCTTTTAACCTTTTGACAGCGGCTATCCATAAACTGGAGTACTCCACCAGTGCGGCTATACATATACGTTTCCCCCAGCATGGGGATATGGGTATTGGGTTATATTATGGAATGGTGTCAAATAATTGTCAAAGTTTATTTTATTGTCAATCCTGGTGTTGTTATACTTTGTAGTTAACTTTAGTCCAATTTTCAACCATTTCTATTGACTAATTGGATTGAAGTTGATTACAAACTATACCAGAATCATTACCGGTGATGAATAAAAATCGGGGGGTACTTAATATTTTTATTAAAATCGAGACAATTCATTTGATACCTTACATCGTTGTTTCGAATCCGGGGACATGATTTTATACTTGAAATTGAAACCGGAAGGTGTTATTTTATAGCGATTCCGACGTGTTTCAAACCTGAGGACATGATTTTGTACTTGAAATTCAAATTATTAACTTCTAAGCGCCATTTTTAAGCTTAGATAGAAAATACAATAAAATTCCTATTCTAGATGTCGAGACGATTCATTTGATACCCCACCGCCACATTGCATGTGTTGGACGACCGGACGTTGTATTTTTAATGTATCAATAAGGCCAATTGTTATGATTATTATTACATCTCCAATCGCTCTGGAATTATACCATTTTGTTTTTGCCAGACATCATCTGATCTATCGTCAATAGCAAAATTTTCTATAAAAATTCATCTTCACTATCGCTACGTACTAGAATTTCTTCCAATTCTACAACAGAATAAAAAGAACCTGTGACGGCAGATTCATTTTTACAAATGGTGACCACGTCCGGCGCGCACTCAATGTACTTGGGCTAGCTGCAATGTAGCTCTGTGCGTGTGTATTTAGGATATCTCTACTACAGTTTTGTTTTTGCGTCAAACAAATACAAATAAATGTTAAATATATACTTTGTCCGAGTTTGTCGCCAATTTGATTGCAATAAGTCGTCACCAGATGGAGCTATTCGTAAGTTGCGGACACCTCGTGTCTTTAATTTGATGACTATAGAAGGCCAGTGAAGTGATGTTGTGCATACAAAACTTAATCTTAATCTTTTGCAATTTAATGCCAATGGCATTATCAGACAAAATACAGAACTGCAACACACACTTCAACAACGTAGCATAGACATATGCTGCTTGTGTGAAACTTTACTAAACCCTAGACTGACATTTAACATCCCTGACTACAACATTTATCGTTCAGACCGACCCACGAGAGGCGGTGGCACAGCCATATTAATCAAAGAATCCTTGAGACATTCACAGGTGCTACTTCCATCATTCCATTCTCTCGAAGCCACCGCAATTACGCTACACCTCTCTCAAAGAGATGTAACTATTATATCGGCTTACAAAAGACCACAGACCACCCTTGACATACGAGACCTAGACCACTTGACTAATACATATAAATCCCTTGTCCTGCTTGGGGATTTAAATGCAAAACACCCCCCCTGGAGTTCCAATACCATCCCTAATACCTCAGGTACAACCCTATTTGACTATCAACAATTACCCTAACCGTCAACTTTTAGCCCCCACCCGCCCCCTCCCTAGCCAGTCAGTCATAGATATAGGCTTCACTAGTAATTTCAACTATCCATATGAAAATCAAGTTATACAGGAATTAAATAGTGATCATTATCCTGTCAAAACAACATTTAACTTAAGCTTACCACAAGTTAGACGTCCTCGCGAGGACGACTATGACTGGCTGGTTTATTCCATGCATCTATTGCAAAACATCCCTAACAACCCATCCTGTGACTCTCCTGCTGAAATCGACCAAGCAGTAGACCACTTAACGAGACAAATCACCCAGGCACTATCCTTAAGCCAGAAAATAGTCCCCACCCAATCCTATCAATTGCAACTTCCTAGGCAACTAGTGCAACTAATTCAATTTAAAAATAGAACTAGGAAACACTACAATCGTACGAGAAATCCAAACTTAAAAACGCGAGTTAATTTGCTTGAAAAACAAATTGATATCGAAATTAAACAATTTCGAAGAAATTTAATCGTGCAACTAGTTGCTTCCCATCCTGAAGATCCCCATTTTGTCTCAAGGATCTTCAAACGTAAATTCACCCCTATACCACCACTAAACACCCCCGTTGGTGTGGCAGTCTCTGACTTGGATAAAGCAGCTTCCTTTGCCACCTACCTCGCCACTGTGTTTTTTACTCGCCCTCCGAAATCCGCAGGGCACTTAACTCCCTAGATAGTAAAAAAGCACCTGGACCTAATGATATCCCTACTTTCGCCTTCAAACACATCCCCATCACCGTTTATCTCCATATGACTAAGCTCTACAACTCGTGCATGCGCTGCGCCTACACTACCCGCACGCATAACGAGAGGTGAGAATAGTTAATATTTTGAAGCCAAACAAACCTCCCAACCTCCCTTCCTCTTACAGACTATAAGCCTGATTTCATCCCTTGCCAAAATTCTCGACATCCTGCTCCTTATCGGGTCCAGCAGAGCCTGGATGCCACTGGAGTTTTAAATAATTACCAGTTTTGTTTCAGAGCCAGTCACTCCACCACCCAGCAGCTTTACCGAGTTGGCGAAATAGTCACAACCAATTTTAATCGAGGTCTATACACAGGGTTTATCGCCTTAGACCTCGAAAAAACCTTTGACAAAGTCTGGCATCCTGGACTTTTATACCAACTCCATATCGCAAACATTCCGATTTTCATCATTAAAATGATGCAATCTTATACTTCTAATCGCACATTTCGAGTAAAAGTCAACAAAGACTGCTCTCCACTCACCCCCATATTATCTGGCATCCCCCAGGGGTCATCCCTTGGTCCCGTTTTCTCCAACCTGTATATTAATAACCTACCCCATCTTTTAGATCATCGAACTACACTCTGCCTTTATGCAGACGACGCCGCCATCCTAACCACATCAGTAAGTCCTGCCGTAATGACTAACATACTACAAAGACAGACAGACTTGACTATACAATACTATAACGACTGGGGCTTAGCCACTAACCTATCAAAAACTCAGGCTATTTATTTTACAAAAAAAAAAAACATATCGTTAACACAACCCTAACAACGCATGGTCACGCTCTCCCTTGGCTCGAGCACATCACATATCTAGGTGTAATACTTGACCGTAAATTACATTTACAAAAGCATGTATCGAACGTTCCCTCGGCAAACGTTGGCGGCGCACCTCTTCCCTTCTTCCTATCCTTAAAAATTCCCCATCTCACATAGTTTCTCTCCTGTACAAAGCCTACCTACGTCCCATCCTAACTTATGCATCCCCAATCTGGTACCCTTTAATCGCTATTTAGAAGCTAAGCTGCAAACTGTGTAAAACAAGATTCTAAAAATGTCTCCACCTTCCTGCACACGAAACTCAGATTTGCACCATCTCACAGGCACTCCGTTACTTTCGGACTTTATTTTTAAAAAACTGTTGCCCGGCTTCGCTGAAACGTTGATCCTATCCCAGAACCCCTCTCTCCTCGATCCCCTCACCCCTAAATTTTATGAAGCTCCTAAATACCCTTCCCTCAACTACATATTCACCCCATAAAATTGTAAATGTTGTTTGAAAAAATAATAAAAATAACCAAAAAAAAAATAAATAAATACAAAATATCAAAAAAACAAAATTTTATAAAACTTAATTCAAAATAATCCAAACAAAAAAAGGTTGTACCAACAAAAAATACAAAAAAAATCAAAAACATAAAAATAAAACAAATATATCTATATTACCTAACAACGTCCTTCAGACCAGAAACAATAAAAGAGCCATTATTTCGTTTCACAGTCAAAAGCTGCCACCTACGAAACCTTTTATTCTAATCCACTACTAACTTAATACACTAACTTTAAAAAACACCCTCAAATACACACGCTAACACAAACTATAAATACACACCAGACAGCTATAAGCACGTTATCATTCTATACCACAACCTGTAGCAAGCACTTTTAGTGGAACGCCACGAGTATCCCTCGAGGGAACGCATACTTACAATGGTGATGTTGTGCATTTGCCTGTGTCGTATCGATGAGAGCAACAAGCTCGGAACTAGTCTGCGGCTGGCGATGCACAACAGCACTGCACTGGAAATCTGCCTACTGAGGGCTTATTGCAATCAGATTTTATTATGCATTTTATAATTGAAGACGTAGTACGTCGGAAGTTTTAGGACATTATTTTCAATTGATTTGGAAACGCACATTGTGCACCGTGATTGGTGGCAATGAATCGATTTCCTTTCATAGGAAATAGTGGAATACTGAACTGTCATAGTAGATATATTTTTACTTTAGTACACTTTTATTATTTTTATATAAATATAAATGTTTATTTATATTTGTTTTACGCAGTTCACGACCGAATAGCAAAACATACAATTCTGTCAGTAGCAACAGTGGCATGATTTCTCAGAACACATCTATACGGCGGCAGCAGTCAAAAGGTTAAATAATCACGCAAATATACATAACTATATCTTTTTTTACCGATTATGTCATATCTACCAATTAAGACATCACAAAACTAAGGATTACGCTTTAATATTTGCTCCTTGAAGAAATTGTAAAATGTCAGTTATGTCCATACGTGAGAAAGGGGATGAGAAAGAATTTTACCTTATTGTATTCTCATTCTGTTTATACATTTTTTTTATCCTTGGTAAATTTATGATTTCCTATTCAAATTAATGATCCAATTGAAGAGGATGTGAAGTAATATGATACACCCTGAGAAACATTACAGATATAATGCATTTCGATTGTAAAATATAATGCATATATTTAGGAACCGGCATGACTAACAAATTTTATTATAAAGGTTACTTCAATCTTTTACAACTTATATATAACTGTAAAAATAAACAAAGAATATTGTCATTAACAATAATTCACTGTGAAACGTCTTTTACAAAAATAGCATAAATAAGTTAAGCCTAAGACACCGTTGCTTGAGTTTTCTTGGTCTTTGCAAACAGAAAATCCAAAAATTGTTTGCAAAGTTCGAATCCTACAAAACAAGCCGCATTCGCTGGGAATGCTCTCAATAGCACTGGGGTAATTCCTTTATATAAAGCTAGAGGGCCTTCATTTTTCATTAAATGTTTAAATACGTCTCTAATTCCTTTCGGATAAGTGCCTTCGGGAGCTAAAAAAAAAAGTTGTAAAGCTCATACTCTATCCAGCAGTTTCTGCTTCTTACCTGTTTGAAGGCGGCTCTTCAACACATCGGGAGGCATTCCTACCGCCCAATTAGCTATCCCTGCAGCTCCTCCAGCAGCGATTGTTCCTAATATACTAGGCTTTTCGGCTCCATTATTAGTTATGTAATCTTTAATGGCTTCATAAGTCAAGAAATACATGCCACTAGCGGGAATATCTGAAAATAAAAAGCAATTTGTATCTCTGCTGCTTTTGTTCAGAATTAGGCCCAAAACAGACGAGGCGGATAATGCCGAGTCGAACTCGGTCGACGCTTCCTGCTGCACATACAAGATGTTGTTTAAGTTGCGAGCCACTTGGCATACAAGGCGACGTAGTTACATGTGTATTCAGTGTGTATTCAAAGCATAGGATGTGCCTAGTCTGCAGTCAGCTCGGTCTGTTTTAGGCCTTAGGGTTTAGTCAGTTGGGGTAATTTATTCAAGACAATCATGGAAAATAAAAAAGAACACTGTAAACTAAGGAAATTATATGAAATGTAATTCCAATGAATCATTCTTTTGAAAATATTAAGATTGATAATGAAAATTTTGTAAAGAAAAATGTTATACTATATATTATAATATATGCAAAAAAATGATTTTTCCTACGGTTTTGTGTAATTTCTACTTACTATTTCGTATTAGGTATAGCCTTGCAGAGACCTATGAATAAACCACCAAAATAAACTGACTGCATTATATAATAAGCACGTTTATATATCCTAAAGTATCCCTAAATTTGGTGTCTCAAATGTGAACTTTTAGGAATGGGGGTGTTACTCCTATAGTCCAATTTTATTTTAAAATTTTCATTGTTTTATACAAAATCTCTAAGTAAAGTTCTCAAACAATATCTACAACATTAGCAATGGAAACAAAGTAAATTTTGTTTGGGAACTATTTTAGATGGGTTTGGGCTTCTTGCCACTTATTCACGACATCAAAATAATAGAGTGTAGGCTCTCACAACTATTATACAAAAAACTAGTATCTTTTGGGTTTTGCTTCATTTGACATTATATCGGCTCATCAGCCTCACGTCCTCTCTACTGAGAAGTAAAGACTATGTGACTGAGAGATTAGGGATGCAGTACTAGTATCACACCCATTGAATCGGATGAAAAAATCAATGGATGTGAAAATGTTATTATATATGTCGAACTTTCTTAGATTTTTCAATAATACTTGAAATTAGAAAGATACTTAGTAATTTTATGATGGACTAAATTAAACTTCTGAGATGTTAGGAGGTTTCGACATTAAATCTTAATTTTTAAAATAAAACGATTGTTTCATTTTTTGCAATATCCAAATATACCTAAACCAGATAAGAAGACTCCTCCTCCTCCTAAATACAGCCGTAGTGTTAAATAATGTTGTCAACGACTTCTCAACGTCGATTAGTATCCGAAACTAATTTGTCGGTATCTTTGTGCCATAGAATATCGAATAAATACCATCCCTACAAATTGAAATAGGCCTATCATTTAAAGTTTATGAAAGGAGCTTACACTTTCTGCCTGAATTTTTAGTTATTTTTCAAGGAATTGTCAAATTTTTTGAAAAACGTGCTGGAACGACGGAAGCCGTTTTCACAATAAAGGAGTTTTGAGTAAGCATGATTGCCTATACTAGTCCTAGGTGGATGGGAATGACACGAAATCAGATAATTTTTGGAGTTAATGTGTGGTGTGGGATATTAAATGGTTATATTATTGGGCCATATCTGTTTCATGAAATTTTAAAAGCCACCTCTATGCACTGCAAAGGAAAAACTCTAACTACAGTTATTTAAAGTCTTTCTATTTTTAGTGTCGAATTTTTGTCGGCGGGAGTCTATTACATGGAGGCACACTAATTCTTGTTAAGGATAGTTTTCAAAAATCCTATGACTTTATTAATGTAGATAAATATGATTCTCTACTGGTGGAAAAACAATTTGAATTTTCCATCATAAACTGCCCTCAATTTCTTCTTTATGCACTGGGCATTTATAGCCCTCCAAGTAGTGATGTGATTATTTTTCTTTCAAAGTTACAGTCACTTAAACCAGCTTCCACAAAATGCAATATTAATTTTGATGGGAGATTTTAACATAAATTTTTTTGACAACACATCAGCGGGCACTGAAATATTTAATTTCTTTTAACCTAGAAATGCACGTTGAGGGAGCAACACATATTACCCCTCATTCTGCTACTATCTTGGATTATATATTTACCAATATCGATAGGGATATGGTAATCTGTTCAAATACTATTGCAGTACCGCCCAATCATGAGGCAATTCTATGCAAAGTATCATTAGAAATAAAGAAGCCTGAAGTAGCAGGCTCTTCGTTAGGGGTAATTATAAGATGTTCTTACAGATATGTTTGGAAGTAGACCGGTGTAAGGTTAGAGGATCTGATGATCCTTTAGAACTATTTCACTCAATACTCACAAACATTTTCAGTATGGCACTTCCAATGAGAACCATTAGCCAAAAAATAAATAAAAAACCTTGGTTCACCAAGGCCTAAAAGTTTCATCTAAGAACATGCTTTCCCTGCATTCAATCATAAAATATGCACTGGATAATTTTGAGTTTATTGCTTACTTTAGTAGATATCGAAAAAGTTCACAGGAAGACTATTTTAGCTGTTAAAAATCTTTATTATAGAAACAGAATTTCGCAGTCATCTAACAAACAAAAAGAAACATGGAGTATTGTGAATGATCTTAGAGAAAAAAATAATAACCACTATGAATAGCAAACTGAGCGCTGATGAAATTAATAATTTCTATTTTTCTGTAGCTAAAAATCATGCAAAAAAATTCGCCCAAAGGTTGACCCTTTAAAGTGGAATACTTACTAGTAGCTGGGATTGTATCTTATTAAAAAAATATCTACAACTACCAGAAAATGTTTTACAGATTTAAGTGGAGGCCATTAACACCTTTTGAAACAGAAACTTTTCCATCATGTTTAAAAAGTGGAGATCAATCCCCCTCTAATTATAGACCGGTGTTATGGCTCTCTCCTCTGTACAGAATAGTTTGGCTTTCATGCCTCAAAAAATACTAAATATAATACTATACTTGCTTTCCTAGAGAAATTATATCTTCAACTTAAAGTTGGTGAGGTGGCGGAAGCAGTGTTTTGTGATTTGCCCAAGGCATTTGATTGCGTAAATCATGGGATACTACTGAGGAAGCTAGAAACGTATGGGTTTAGAAATAAAACATTAGGTTGGTTTCAGTCATATTTGTCTGGTTGCTATCAAAAAGTTATTTTTAATGATAAAGAATCAAAACAACTGGAAATGCGTGCCACAAGGTTCCGTCCTTGGGCCAGTACTGTTTCTAATTCATTTCAATGATCTGGTTTCTGTTACAACGCAAGGAAAGTTCACTTTTTTTGCTGATGACACCACAATACTCAAGTATATTGATGAACTCCATGAGATCGTGAATATTGATTTAGGAATTTGTTATCTTTTAATATATCTATAACTAGCATTATTGCATTTAAGTGCAACCTGAATGAGGTATATTTAGATGACTAAATTATTAATAACCAAATTGAAAGTAGATTTTTGGGCTTACATATTAATAGTAAAATAAAATTTGAAAATCATATCTCTAAGCACCTGTCTTCAGCAGCCTCTGGTCATTGTCTTACTTCTTGCACACACTTCTTCGCCACCCCCTAGACGAATACGCAACCGCGTCGCAACCCTCTGGTCCACCTGTCTTCAGCATCCTCCGCCTGCAGGTTGTTATTGAGTACACCGAGCCACTCTGGCCATTGTCGTTACTTCATTGTTATGCAATTAGAGTGGTGTTAAACGGATTTAAATTGGACTTGGCAAGAAACGCGTATTTTGCCCTTATGGAGTCACATCTGCATTACGGCATTTTTTTTCTGGGGTTGCTGTTCGCAATATTTTTTTAATATTTTCTTTCTGCAAAAAAAGGGTTTTAAAATATATGTGTAATGTAAGAGACCCGTCTAAACCTCTGTTCTTGAAGCAAGGAATTATAACGCTCTTATGTATATTCAGTTTTGAGACCGTATGTGTAGTGCTTAAAAATTTGAATTATTTGTATGCTAATCTGATTTACATCAAGCGACTAGCTCATAATATCGAATTCCCTATTCCATCTTCTGTTCAGATGAAAAACTAAATTTTATACAGGGTGGATCATTAATAATAGGCCACAGTTCAGGGGTAGATTCTTTCGGCCAAAATATGAGGATATAACCAAATATGCTTTAGTAAAATGTTGCTGTGGAAAAAGATACAGGGTGTCAAAGTTCCAATTATTTTTTCGTTTTTTGCAATAATTCGACAGCCCCTTGACTGATCTTCACCAAATCTGCTACAGGAACTTTTTTTTATTCTAAGAAACAATAATTTATGTATTACATCACGTTAGATCGTAGATCTGATGATGAATTTTTTTCATTTTTTTTGACGAAACGTTGTGGTACTTATGACCAGAAAATCTGATTAGGGCGTCATTTAAACGTATAAAAGGTACACTTACTAGAACTTGATAACTCCAACAGTTTTCGAGGAAAATGCTGTTAAACATTTCAATAATTTTTAGAAAGACAAATTTAAATTTAATGAAACAAAGTGTATTTATTGAAAAAAGTACAAAACGTAAGGGAAAACAAAATCGTAATAACAGCGTAAACTCTATCACTTTTTTACGAACTAATAGATTATTTTCATGGTATTGAGATAAATATATAAATCAAAAGATTGTCTAAAATAAGGATCTAATATTATTAGAAGACCAAAAAAGTTGAGTTGACTTAATGACATTATAAACTTTCCCCCCCTGCAAAAAACCCATTGCTGTAACTTAGAGTAAATGTTCGATCTTTGAACTTTGACACTCGTATCCTTTTCCACAGCAATATTTACTAAAGCATATTTGAGGCAAATTGCGAATGAAAATAAAGTTATTGAAAGAGAAAAAGAGAGAAATTGAAAGAGAAAAATAAAGAAATTGTTGATTAGTAAAGCTTATTACTCACTAACTGAATTCTTTCACACATTTTATTGACCATTAATTATTGTTCATACTACAATTAAAGTTTGGCTTGATCAACAAAAATCATTTGTATTGTTTCTGACAATAAAGCATATTTGATTGATTGGTTGATCATTCTCCATTTACAAAATCAAATATCTTGATTATTTTTCGAAATAATGGTCTGGGGACTTTAAACTGAAGCACCCTGTATATTTTACGATCCTAGTTTGAAAACTTGTACCACACGTTTCATAATATTTCTGCCAGTAAATCAACCTTATTGTTTGAGACATCGAATTTGAGAGGATATTTTAATAGCGCCTGAATCAAAATTTCACGTAAACACATATAGCATTATACATACTCCTTAGAATGGCAGGACAATATAATTTTATTTGTGAAACGTTCAGAGAACTATAATGCTTGGTTCGTAAAAAAATCTTCTGAACTAATTTTTTTACCTGTTTCATAAATTACACACAACCTAAAAAGTAAGAAGTATTTACCAGAATACGCCAAATCAGCTATAAAATGCTGGAAGGCCATTTTTGAACTTCAAATAAATCAAGCCATCTAGAAAAAGTATTTATAATGCAAAAAAAGATAGTACGATGTATGGTTGGAGCTCATCCTTCGTCCAGTTGTAGGCCGATTTTTAAAAACCTAGAAATTTTGACATTACCATGTCTATATATTTCTCAACTAATTATGTATATTAGATCTAATGAAAAGCAATTCTTAAGTAACAGTGATATCCATCCTCACGATACACGTAATAAACATTTAATATCATCCATTCTCTAGGCTCAACATCAGTAAAAAAATTTCCCACGTACATCAGCATAAAATGCTATAATAAAATAAACTTTTTTGTAATAACTGACAGTATCAATGTTTGTAAACATAAATTAAACCTATTTCTGATAGTAAATGCATTTTATTCTGTGGATGCATTCTTGAATTCTTAAACCATTAAATATTTTAATATTTTAAATTTTATTTTTATTTTAATTGTTTTTTCCTTTTGGATATGACTAGTAAGATAAGTGATAATGTAATATTGCCGCTTAATGGATGAATAAATTATTATTATTATTATTATAACTTTGTCCAACTTCCACGACAATAAATGTAAATGGCGAAATTTTTTATGTAGGGCCCAGCCTAAACGACAAAATTCTGAACAAAAGTGGATCCTATTTTTGTGATTTTTTCCTTAAATAAATTACAGAATATATAACTACTTCTTTCACCCTGATATCACATATTAGACCGATTCCACAGCAATATTATCTAATGAAAAAAAAAAATTCTTCTGGTAGATGACAACACTGGGTATGTTTATTATCTCCAAAAATGCAACGTTGCATACAGGTATTTGTATGAATTTTTTTTTTTACTTTTATTTGTCTGAAATAAAAAACAGAGCCAATTGTCATGATGTATTATTTACCGCTTAAAAACATAATTATTTTTATATAATCAATTTTAATATTATTAATAAGGATCCCATAAAATTTATCATAATTGTTACTAACACCTTTCTTAAATCTTTGAGAGGACTATACCAATCCAAAATAGATAACAGCACAAATCTATATTTTTATACAATTCATCCATCAGGAAATGAGTGGGGGGTGTACATCCTGTATAGTATCAATTTAATTGTACAACTCAGTCTTCAAGCAGATTCACAAAATGTTGAATTATGTGGTTTTGTTGTTTGTGCTATCAAATTTTATTTTGAAGGTAACTTAAAATATATTTTTCTAAATTTAACTTTAAAAGTAAATTATTTTAGTCTTCTGGATTATGGGACCAAGATAGTAATTGTCCACTGATTTGCACCTGTAGACTAGAACATTTAACAGAGACAGCTATCTATAGATTTATGCAAAAAGACAAAAATAAACCTATACCAGGAGAAGGTGGATCTGTAGAAAACAATGATGTATGTATGTTTTAATATTTATAAAATGTATTTATGGCAAATATGCAATTATGCAGTATAGTTTTCCTAAAAACTATTTTAGCATTACTACTTAATTAAAAAACAATTTTGAATTTAAATTAAATGTTAATTTAACGTTTTAAAGAATTTTGTAAGCAAATTTCTAAATAAATAAAAAATGTTAAGCAAAGGCCAACATTATCTGAGATATTTAAGGTGGGTGTATAACAATTTACCATCAAGTTGATATAACTTTGTAAAACTTTGTCAAATTAAGATTTATTGTTCCATAAAACGAAATACACAGGAAGCTACCTTACTGTTTAAAAACAATATTAAATATGGCGGTATTTTTTTATATTTTTTAAATAATTACATACAAATTTATTTATCCACTACTACGCAAAGGTATGTCAAGTAAATTTATTATTTAAATATTGTGAATTAGAAGGCATACATTTTAAAAAAAAATGGAGGATAGTCACTTTATTCGAACTTCAGTACATTTTCTATCAATTAAAGCACCTACTTACTTTATTGCAAAAAGCTCCTCCCAAATATATGGCACTGTGAAAGAATTACTTTCCTGGACCCAGGTTTTAACAAAAAAAACACCAGAATATTATTTAAAATTAAGCTTATTGTATGCAAAAAATCAAAAAACAGGCTTGTCTTTGAAAATCTGAGATTTGTTTTTACAAAAATTAATTTGCTAACTTATATTTTACCATTAAAAAGCCCACACCTTTTCATCTCCTGTTATATTTCGTATCTGAATCTGTATAAATGAGCAATTAGATAAAAATAATCAAAAATCTAATACTATGAATTATTTTAAAAATTAATTTCAATAAAACAGGCTGCAGTACTTATAAACAAACTCTTTACGCATGGGGTGTAACTTTGAACTGTTATTCCAACTAATGATTTTTCATAATATTGTCAGACTTATATGAATAGTTTGGTAAAACTGGTAATTCCACGAAAAATTTATGTTCAATGGTGTGCTGCACTTTAAACTCATTGGAAGATGTATGTAAAAGACTTAGACCGGTCAATGTGCCAGAGTGAGGCAACGTGACTGCCCGTTCTAAAATAAAAGAAAACTCTTATCTTAAGCAAATTTGACAAACTGTTATTAGCAAAAATATCTTTTGTTCTATGTGCATAATTTAGTATTCATATACTATAATGTATAAAATTTCCAGGTTATGCAAGAAGAAAATTTCGACACTGTCGAAATTTTAGAAGCTCATTCGTCTGCCATAGTTCGTTCAGCAATGTGTATTTTACAAACAGAAACCGAACCTCTCGATTTACTGGAAAGTCTACCAAAGAATATTGAAGCTTTAACATTAATCCAGGGATATGAATCTGGTAATAAAACAATTAGGTTCAGTTACCTCGGTAAATTCCCACAGTTGCTGAGTTTGGAACTCGTTGGTCCAAACTTGATGAATAAGCCTGCTAATAGTAATTTAATATGCGAAATTGACTTACCAATGGCGCAGTTAAAATACTTAAATCTCGAGAGGATTTTAATAAAAAACAGCAAACAGCAAGTTGAAAATTTCTTAAAAGAAGTTAACGAAGAGGATTTAACGTTTGAGTATGTGCAAAAATTGGATGGTAATTTACATCCTTTGACGATGGTCCGAAAAGGTAACAGTGATGATGAAATAGTACCATACAAAGTATTCAAAGAACAGAGAGAGACCAACGGTGATATTCCTTTGTTTATTGGATTTAAAAAATTGTTTTTATTAAGAATAAAACACTGTGAATTAAACAACGTTCACTGGGAAATGTTCGATGGGCTACGAGAGCTGCAATATTTAATTCTGGAGAAGAACAACTTGCGGTTTATCCCGGCTTTTGCTTTTTATGGTACACCCAGTTTAAAAATGTTATCACTTGCTCACAATAAATTATTAGATATACAAATAACTGATTTAGCGGGACTGTTGCAATTGGAATATTTAGACTTGTCGTTTAATAATTTTACCCAACTATCGGAACTGTCTTTGCCACCGTTTCCAAAATTGAAATTGGCGAATTTTGCTAATAATCCCATTAGTATCATCTTTCCTAATACGTTTGAGGTTATGAACACTACAGACTCCTTGATAATCGGTAGCGATGATATGCCTTTAACATTAATAACAAACTCATTTATTGGCTTAAATTTATTACAAAAATTAACATTAAACAATTTAGAACTTAGGTTATTGAAAAGGGACTTATTTGTGGGGATGCCAAGTTTAACAGAGTTAATTTTGACCGGCAATATAATGGAAATAGAATATGATGCGTTTTTAGAAGTTAACAAAATTAAAAAATTAATATTAAGTAACTGCCAAATTACAAATATTTCCATGGATGCATTTATTGGCTTGCAAAAACTGCAGTTTCTTGACTTATCCAAGAATAACTTGGAGTACTTACCCCCAGGGATTTTTGATCAGTTGATAAATGTTAAAGAGCTTTATTTGAACAGTAATAAATTTGCACAACTTCCTCGCGATATATTTTCAAAAATTCACGCAAAATTAATTAGACTAAATGACAATCCTTGGCACTGCTCATGCGAAATGAGCGAGTGGAAACCCATGATTATTAATAAAATAAAACAGAGAATAATAAAGCAATGTGAGTATACTGGTGATAAAGGAATAGGATGTGCGATGGAAAACCGTTTCGACTTTAAATATGTTTATGAAAACAAAGTAGCACCCAAGTGTGCGCACCCTGAGCAGTTTATTAACTGGAGTGTTTTTCATGCGATGCGTAGAATTCTGAGATGCCCCGATTACAAACCTAAACTTCGAAAACAACATATAGTTCTTAGTAATTCCACCGTTAAACAAGTTTTAAGTGTTTCAACTGAAATGCCTGTAACTGATGTTCCTAAATTAACCAAGATGGAAAAATTACAATACAAAGTGAAGAAACAAATGCTTATGTCCAATAATGCTGTTGTTATCGAGGATAATAATCAACCAACTAGTTTAGATAGCAATGATTTTAACAACCTCCATCCGATGAAAAACTATAAAAAATTTCCAAACAAATATAGTCGTACAGGACCACAAAAATTTCGCAGGAAAATCAGGAAAGGGTACAGAAGATTTCCCCAGAAATACAATAAGATGAGTAATTCTATATAGGACTTAACATAATTTTTTTCTTTATCTTAGTAACATATTTCTTCATGAGTAAAAATAAAAATTTTGTCATTCCTATTTTTTTTTTAACCAGCAATGTGTTCAATAATTATTCCGTGGAATCGTTTTTTGTAATTATGCCGTATTTATTTCATATCAAATGTGTAATCAAAGTTAATTTTATTGATTACAACATACAGATCAGTCTTTAACAGATAAAGAATGTAATTTTGTTCATGGGATCTATTAACCTGCTTAATTTAGATTAAGTATTTTTATATCAATATGTAAATACGTAAATATAACATTAAAGAAGATAAATCGGGTGAACATATTTTTTCTTCCTTCACTCTGGCACCTACATGGTCAACGATAACCTTTCATCTGTGTTTATAAGATGAAATGGTAAGGTATGTTTTATATTCTATTTTTTATTGTATTTGAAGCGATCTACTGGTAAGTACCAGTATTTACCAAAGCATTCAGGGATACTCGTTATAGGTTAAAGATGTGATCAATAAATCCTTATTGAAGTCATTCCGGCTTTTCAAGGGCTCACCCTTATTGTGACATCTTTATTAGATGAAATCTAAGTTGGATAAGACCAAGGGCAGAACCAAAATAATTACCGATAAATCACTTGAAATTGACTATAGCTGCACTGCTACAGAAAGAACCCTTTTGATTATTTGGCGAAGGGCACCTGTTGCCAGAGGACCTGGACAGTTTCTCACCTAATAAGATCAACTTTTTGGAAAAACGGAACTTATTGGGTGAAATATGATTAGGAGTGAGCCACGCCAGATCAAAGTAGTCACAATGGCCACTCACATATTAACCTAACCTAACACACAAGTGTCACACCGCAGTAATTCTTGCCCATCAGGAGTCCGCATAATTATTTAGCTGACATCAACTTGACTATCCGATGTCATCTTATTCCCAAATTTTCATATTGAATTGTTCGAGGGGGTAATCACTTGTGAAGTATATTCACCACCATTGTGTGAAGTATCATGTAGTATTATGCAGTACCAATGTAGTATCATGAAGTACAATGTAGTACTATGAAGTATAATTTAGTATCATGTAGTACTAATGTAGTATGAAGTACGATGTAGTATCATGAAATACAATGTAGTATCATGAAGTATATCATGCAGTATTATGTAATACCAGTGTAGTATCATGTGGTACATATGTAGTAATAGAGTCCCGATGTAGAATTATATGGTGTGATGAATGTAGTATGTGATTTATGTAGTATAAAATTTTGCCAGTGCTATTTTTCAATGTAATTGAATGTTCAATTGTACAACTTACAAAGAGACGAGTACGTTAATTATGTTAGTTATTTTATTAGAACTACTGACTTTATTAATTATATTTATTATTTAAGCTTTTGGGTACCCACAATATTCGTACACCGCATCGTTGTTATCACTGTCATAAAATCATTAAATAGTAAGGCGGTGCCTATGTAGAAGCAAAATTAATTTACAATTATTTAGGAATTTTCGAGGATATTTTGCTCGAAATATTGCTGCTGCGTTAAAATTACTTAAGTTGAACAATATTGTTTATTATTTCACAAGCCTATACCGATATTTCATGATATTTATAAACTTTTTATCTATTTTGAGACGAATCCCAGGTAGAACATAATATTGGCTGGACCGTGGTTCAATGTTGGATCAATATAGATACATTGAAATTGTAACAAAAATATAGAACTAATATTAATATACACTGGTATTAAAATATCGGTGTGCCTATGTTGGTAGTATATTGTTTTAACACATTCAAATCCAGATATACACAGACAATATTGATAAATATCTATTAATATTAATTTTACAACATTGAAAAGTCTATATTCGCATTATATTGTTATTACATTTTTTGATAATATTGTACAAAAAATACCGATTGATAAAGATAAATATTGATTCTAAAATATTGGAAAACTCATATTTAATTCATATTTGTCAACTATATGTAAAATTATATTGTTTAGGCAATATTTTCTAATACCAATAAAGATTGATTTTCCAATATTGGAAAGTGTATATGTTATTATGTTGTTATTGAACTTGTTAGTAATATCGCACAACAAACATTCACTGATAACGACAAATATTAATTTTAAAATATCGGGATATTCATATTGAGATTATATTGTTAAACTCTTTTTTAAATATTATTTAACCGATTTATATCTATATTGGATAGTCATGCTGCGCCTAGGTCGATTGCAATAAGTTGCAGTAGATGGCTCTCATTGCAATATGCTTGTACAAGCGTACAATTTCTGATTTAGGGTCTCAGGCAATGTGATTCAATAATGACAAAGAGAAATTCACTGTGGTGATGCTCGCCTAATCTGTGTACTAACAAAGGCCCAAAATGCGTTTAGTAATTTTACAGATGATGTAGTTGTACCTACCATACAGAGGTTAAATATTTCGGCTGGAGGTTTTACTACAATCTTGTTAGTGAGGTTCTTAAAATAATAATTATTATTCAAAAATTGTATTTTATGAAAATTACAAGAAATAGCATTACCATCTTTAGGCGTTAGGCTAAATTTTCATTAAATATTGGATCAATGTATAATCTTAAATAATAATTTATATTAGAATAAAATATTATATGATATGATTTTTAAATATTTGTTGAATATAGCTTAACCAATATCGAGTCTATATACAAAAATGTTCACATTTTTTATTGGTTCAATGCTGCGTTTTTTACATTGAGCCCAACGTTTCTGTAATATTAAACCAATATTGGTTCAATATTAGTGTTCTACTTGGGATCGGATCATAAACGGTAAAGTCGTCCGCCATTATAAATTTTTGACTAGAAATTACTAATCCGCGACCCCGAAAACCACTAGATATCGATTTTGATCGATTTGGAGCCAAATAACAAAAGTCATCAGCCATATTGGCGCCGCCATTTTGAATTTCTGAATTTTGACTAAAAATTCATAATCCGCAACCTAGAAAACCCCCAGATATCGATTTTGAGTTGAATCGGATCTTAAACAGTAAAGTCGTCCGCCATCTCGAAGTCGCCATCCTGAACCAACTTTTTGACTAAAAATTCGTAATCGGCAAACCCGAAAACCCCCAGATATCGATTTTGATCGATTTGAATTTCTAAATTTTGACCCAGAATTCATAATTGGCGATGTCGAAAACCCCCAGATATCGATTTTGAGTCGAATCGGATCATAAATGGTAAAGTCGTCCGCTATCTTGTTTCTTTCTTATATGAACATGTTAAAGTGTATTGTCACCAGACTTCTACACACGTACAAAATTTCAAAGCTCTGGCTTAATTAGAACTAATCAAAATTTTGATTGCAAGATGTGACTTAAACAAACTAACAAACATTAAGTTTAATAAAAGCTTTTAAAAACGATCAATCTTAAAAATCCCCAATGGGCAGGATTTTTGTATACACCTTTATTTTTATATTTTAATTAACATGCTAAAAGTCCCAATTGATATCGTGTCAGCGTTGCGAGATACTCGATGTCAAAGGTTACGAAAAATGTTTTTTGCTCCCTACAGCCTAGTTATTATAAAAATTGTAGTTTTTCTATAGAATTTTCTGATTTTCGAGCACTGTACATCGCCAGAAGAACACATATTCCGTCCCCATTTACATAGTTATAACATATTATAATAATAGTTCAAAGATGCTTTTTAGAGCTTTTAGAAAATATTAAAACATAATATTTTTAGTCGCAAGCTCCTCTATAAAATCCTTATTTTACTATAAGGAACGTAACCAGACTGTAACCAACAGCTACTCTCCGGGCTATGTGCCCCGCCCAGCGATAAATTACAAGTTACAAGCCTGGCGCGTTAAGTGTAATAATTGCATATTACCATGCTTCGATTACAACAAACACCAGCCGAAAGACTGATCCTATTTAAAGGAGCTCTCGTACCAGTCGTCACACACCACTTGCAGAGTGCAGTTTCGAGCTGTTGGCTCTCGTCAGTGCAAGGTAGGCATGTGACGACCGACACGAGGATCACTTGACTATTTAGTACATTTCGGTATCTTTGGGATAGCGACATGTAAAATAGTCAGCAGGCACCATCTAGCGGTCCAGTGTCTGTTGCAATCGAAAAATAAATAGCCTGACTGGGCTTAGCATAATTCAAACGTGCTCTCAGAGGGCGGAATATTAAAACATAATATTTTTAGTCACAAACTCCTCTATAAAATCCTTATTTTACTATAAGGAACATAACCAGACTGCAACCAACAGCTACTCTCAGCCCCGCCGAGCGGGGCACATAGCCAATGCAATTATTACACTTAACGCGCCAGGCTTGTAACTTGTAATTCAGCGCTCGGCGGGGCACATTAATGATAATAGCGTGTATTCCTGTCTAATATATTGACATCCTCGTAGTCGATTTTATGGTTCTCATTATTATGAACATGTTCTGCTATCGCCGACGTATCCGTGTATCCAAATCTGGTATTTTTCTGGTGTTCTTTGATTCTGCACTGGATACTCCGTCCGGTTTGCCCGATATAGCTCTTACCACATGTGCACTTCAACTGGTAAACACCTTTTGATAACAGTTTGGGGACAGGGTCTTTGATTGAGGGAAGCATCTGATGTATTTTCTTCACTGTTCAAAACCGTACACCTACATTCTTTTGAATAAAATCTTCTGTAGCCTATCTGTGACTCCCGCGACGTAGGGTAAGCATGCATACATTGTTGGTTGTTGCTGTTTTTCTTCTGTAGTTCTCCACTGGTAATAACCTAATAATAGTAAATAACTATTCGAAGAACGGATACAGTCAAAGCAATATACAACGAATAGTAAATAACCAGAGGAGAACTACAGAAGAAGAACAGCAACAACCAACAACGTATGCATGCCTACCCTACGTCGCGGAAGTCACAGATAGGCTGAAGAAGATTTGATTCAAAAAGAAAGTAGGTGTACGGTTTCGAACAGTGAAGAAAATACAGCAGATGCTTCCCTCAATCAAAGACCCTGTCCCCAAACTGTTATCAAAAGGTGTTTACCAGTTGAAGTGCACATGTGGTAAGAGCTACATCGGACAAACAGGACGGAGTATCCAGTGCAGAATCAAAGAAAACCAGAGAAATAGCAGATTTGGATACACGGATAGGTCGGCGATAGCAGAACATGTCCATAATAACGAGAACCATAAAATCGACTATGAGGACGTCAAAATATTAGACAGGAATACGCGCTATTATCCGCGAATCATTAGGGAATCAATGGAAATTATGAAAAACGTGAACAACTTTAACAGAGAGGATGGGTATCGACTTCGTAACACGTGGAGACTGGTATTGCCAAGTACCAGCACCGTAGTAAGTCATGGTCAACCAAATGCGACGAATGAGCAGCGAAGCGAACCAAGCACGACCAATGACAAGCGAAGTGGCGCCTAGGTATGTAACGAGGAGTGTAACACAACAAATTCAGTCTTAAGAATCCTTCTGAAGAAGCTGACAGGATGATCAGCGAAACATCAAGTCAAGTTCGACGACCGCGGCAAGACCCGGAAGAAACTACTTCGTTATAATAATGTTTATACTTTATTATATAGATTACTTAAATTATACGTCTTGCCCTGAAGTGCATTATCCTATAAAGGAATGCATTGATTATTATATTGTTATGTGCTGCCCTCTAACGGAGAGAGATGTGATTAAGTTCCTGGTCAAAGTAAAGGGAAACCTGTTATTCTGTTACTCCCTGGCTAGTAGGGTGGCGCCGTCTATGAGCCAATTGATGAACAGTCATCTAACACATAGTAGAAAACTATGGAGGATTCTAGAATGTTATGAAATAGGATTCTGGTACATTCCAAGTGTGTATATAAAGAGGTGAATCCAGCAGATGGGGGAACAGTTCAGTTGAGTATACAGTACAGTTCTGGTTACAGAGACAGTTTTTAGGTTAGACATGAGTTGACAAGTTTAAGAAGAAAAGTGAAGTACATAGTGTTTTAAAAGTAGTGAATTTATATTAGATTAAGTTATTATTAATTGTGTGATTTTTAAGTATTTACTAGTGTAATTTTAGTGATTAATAAAATAGTGGTAGTGAAGATTCTTGTTGCAAGTTATTTGAACCCACAGAGTGTTTACTGAGGACTGTAAACACGTAACATTTGGTGTCGGAAGCGGAATTGCAACAGAATTTCTGAAGAATTCGACAAAGTTCTATAGTGTTCTATTTGGAAACCACTGGAGATAGTGAAGTGGGTCGAACTGGAAAGTGATATAGACATTAGACAAGACTAATTTGTGCTAGTGTGAGAAAATTTATAGAACATTCTATTCCGAATTTTGTGAAAATATTTGACTTGTACCTGGCATAGCCTTTAAATAAGACTTGTTAGTGTTGTTCATTAAGTTTTGAATGGAAACAAGAAGCATGGCTGCCGAAAAACAAAGGCAAGACATGTTCGAGCAACTTAGAAAAATGATGCTAGACCAAAAAGAGTAACAAGAGAGACGGGAAGAAGAAAAAGAAAGGAAACGTCAGGCAGAAAAAGAAGAACAAGAGAAACGACACCAAGAAGAAAAAGAAGAACAAGAAAGACGTCAAGAAGAAAAGAAAGACGACGTCAGAAAGAAAAAGAAGAACAAGAGAAACGTGAAGAAGAATTAAGGAAAATTATACAGGGACAAGATGTTATCCTTTCGGCAACTGAAGACCTCAAAAGTGAAATTAAAGAGGATATGGGCAACATAAAGACTGAAATATGTGATGTCAAAGGAAAAGTAAATAAGGTTGAAGAGGAAATATCTGAAGTCAAAAAGTTACTGGCGTCGAAGGGAAAGTTACCGATATAGAAGGAAAATTTCAGGTAGTTAAGGGAGAGGTAGAACAACTTAAGCGACAGTTAAGAGCGCAAGGAGGCCACTTAGTATTATCATCGTCAGGTCCTCAATTACAACCGCCTTCCTTTGATGGTCAAACTTCTTGGTCAACTTACAAAAGACAATTTGAGGCAGTGGCATGCGCAAACAATTGGAGTAATGAAGACAAAGCTATGGCATTGGTGCTAGCATTAAGAGGTCAAGCCTCAGAGTTGCTTCAGACTATCCCAGTGACGCAGCAACGGGATTTTAAAGTTTTGGAAGCTGCACTAGATCTAAGATATGGCAACCAACACCTCGCCCAAGTATACCGGACTCAGCTCAAATCACGCACACAAAAGGCTGGGGAAAGTTTACATGATTTTGAAGCAGCTGTTGAGCGATTGACATACCTGGCTTACCGGGATGCGCCCAAAGAATTCCAGGAACAATTAACAGTTGGTACTTTCATTGATGGCATAAGAGACGAGGAGATCAGGCGAGTCTTTAGATTATCTCGAGATAAGACTGGTAGTGAAGCCTTGATCCGTGCCCTCGAGGTTGAAGCCGCTTACAAAGAGCCTGCACGTCCGAGAGTACGAGCCATGAAGGTAGAAGAAGAGGATCATTTAGAAAAATCAAATATGGAATCTTTGATGGATGACATGCACAAAATGATAAGCCAGTTGATGACCAAATCAGATGCTCCAAAAAAGCAGGAAAGAGAACAGAGCGATGAACAGTCAAGGAAGGTGATTCGGTGTTATAAGTGCGGCAAACCAGGGCATATTAAGCGAAACTGACGGTAGCGGAGCCCTGAGAGAGTAAATGCCGCAATGACTGAAGAGCCGCAGGAAAACTAAAGATAGCCAGCACCTTGGGGGCTGTGCTGGCTGGTGAACGCGGTGCCCCCAGAGAGATACGGGTTTCCCAGATTAGAAGAGACCCGAGTAGTCTGCTATTGAATGGCTATGTAAACAAAAGGAGATGTATCTTCACTATCGACACAGGTGCCATGTCATCAATAGTGCGACCCGGATTTTTATCAGGAATAAAAGTTGATAAAAGCCAAAATGGATTGGTCGTTCGAACAGCCACAGGAGACAGGTTAAGGGTTCATGGAGAAGTTGACCTAGATCTGCAGTTTGGACGCCTGTGCTTTAGTCATAGGGTTATCGTGGCTGACATCACTGATGATTTCATTTTGGGGCTGGATGTTATGGGAGTACAAGATTAATTTATACTTGACGTGGTAGAACGAGTTCTAAAGATTGGAAATGAAGAATTCATTTTGTCAACAGCAAATGACCGATTTCAAAAAGTGAGGCTACTGACGGCTCAGACAATGAAGATTTCTGCCCGTTCAGAACAAATAATCGAGGCCATTCTGGAAAGAAACTCTGGTGGATACCGTGTTGGCCTTGTTGAAAAAGATGATTCAATTAAGACAGAAAACGTAGTCTTAGCAAGAACTCTAACCCGAACAAAAGACAAAATTCCAATTAGAGTGGCTAATTTAAATTCCCACTCAGTGACTTTTAAGGAAGGCGAGGCAATAGGATCCTACGAACCAGTCCAGTGGATAGCAAGGTGCGAGGAACGAGGCAAGAAATGTTCGCCAACCAGTGTAAACAGGGAAGTTGTGACATTGTTGAGTTCCCAGTTTGAACACCTATCTGAGGATGAACGTCGAGAGGCAATCAAGTTTTTGGAGAAAGAAAGTGCGGTATTTGCCAAAAACACAGACATCCTCATGAAAACTGATATAGTACAGCATCAGATAGACACTGGTGATTCAGCCGCAATCCGCCAACAACCTAGGAGGTTGCCACTAGCTAAACAGGAAGAAGCTCCTGCGATGGTTCAAAAGATGCTACAAGATGAAGTAATTGAGGAATCAACCAGTCCCTGGTCATCACCGGTAGTTTTAGTTGCCAAGAAGGACGGAACTTTGAGATTTTGTGTCGACTACCGGAAGCTGAATGATGTTACGAAGAAAGACAGCTATCCACTACCACGAATTGACGACACATTAAGTACGCTGGCAAGGTCACAATGGTTTTCAACTTTAGATCTTCGAAGTGGGTATTGGCAGGTAGGGACTTCACCCTGACGACAGGGAAAAGACTGCCTTCTCAACAGGTAGTGGTCTATATCTATTCACCGTGATGCCTTTTGGACTTTGCAATGCGCCAGCTACTTTTGAAAGATTGGCTGAATTGGTACTCCGAGGACTAACTTGGAAAACGTGCTTAGTTTATCTTGATGATGTAATGGTTATGGGACGAAACTTTAAGGAACATTTGGAAAATCTTCAAGAAGTATTTGGGAGAATCAGAAATGCACATCTAAAGTGGAATCCGAAGAAGTGTATACTATTCAAAAAAGAAGTGAAATTCCTTGGACATGTCATATCTTCGGAGGGAATACAGACAGACCCGGACAAGATCTCTGCCGTACGTGATTGGCCAAGACCTTCAAATGTCGTGAACATTTACGAATTACGAAGCTTGGCCTCTGCACTTACTATAGACGTTTTGTGGAAGGATTTGCAGATATAACAAAGCCACTACACCAGCTAACGGAGAAGAAAGTTAAATATCAGTGGACACCGGACTGTGAAACATTATGGAAGAAGCTGAAAGCAGCGTTATGCAGTAGTTCTGTGCTAGCATATCCTCAACAAAAGGGCCTCTATATTCTTGACACGGATGCTAGCAACTCCGCAGTTGGATGTGTACTATCTCAAGTCCAAAATGGAGAGGAAAAAGTAATCGAATATTTCAGTAAGGTACTGTCGAAACCGGAGAGAAATTATTGTGTAACAAGGAAGGAACTATTAGCCATTGTTAAGTCCGTGGACCATTTTCACAAGTACCTCTATGGCCAACATTTCAAAATCAGGACCGACCATGCTGTATTAAAATGACTATTGCAGCTGAAAACCCCAGAAGGTCAACTGGCTCGCTGGATAGAAAGACTGCAGCAATATGACCTCACAATCGAACACCGACCTGGAAGATCCCATAAAAATGCAGATGCTCTGTCAAGAAGACCGTGCAAAGATGACTGCAAGCACTGTTATCGGGTTGAAAAAGCACAGGGCATGATAACAGTAAACACAGTTCAGGTAGATGTTCCAGACGATTGGACAAAGGAAGTTCTAAGACAAGAACAATTGGATGACAGCGTAATTGGTCCTATATTAAGGGCAAAAGAAAAAGGTACGCAACCGGAATGGAAGGATGTTTCGGACAAAAGTGTGAAGACTGTAAACACGTAACAATATATATATAATATTATTATTATATTATTTGACTTTATGCCACGATAAAGGTTGGTTGTACAAAAAAAATGTATAGAACCTTTTTTGTAGGCAATTTGAAGGTTTGCAATTTCCATAATCGACATCTGGGTCATAGGAAGTGCAGTTTTTGAGAAAACCCATTTTGCGAGACCTTTGACCTCGCATATTTCGCAACTCCGGCATGATATTGATTGGGACTTTTAACACGTTATTGTACTCGCTTCGGCGGTACATATACTAAAATTGGAACGATACAGAGAAGATTAGCATGGGCCCTGCGCAAGGATGACACGCAAAATTGTGAAGCGTTCCACATTTTTCAAGTATATTTAATAAATTAATTTAACCTTATGTGACTCTCAATTAGATATTTCGTGACTGGCAGTTATGGTCTTCGACCAAAAGCAAAAAAAAAATAAAAAATTAACACGTTATTTAAAACATGGAAATAAAGGTGGATTCAAAAATGAAAGGGGAATTTTTAAGAAGATGAAACCTAAAAATTATTGGACTATAAAGTATTTTAGTCTTAAGCAGTGGGTTACAAATTTATTTGACGTAAAAAAGAATAATAAAAATTCTTAATTTTTTTTTTCCAGGTATGACACTAAAGCATTATCCGTTTTCAGTAAAATATGATGTAGTTACTTATGGACTATATTTTTTTTTGTTAAAAATAAACTTACTATTGAATATCTAAAATCTTTATTTAACCAACGCTGCGAGGTAAAACAGTTTTTACATTCATACTAATAGTTTCTATTAATCCAACCATCTTCAGTTAGTTTGGCGGCGGAAACCTCTTTATTGGCGTAAGTACGTATAAGCATGGGTTGCTATATCAACAACTATACCGTGCATCTTTACAACTGTCATCGTTCTGGTATTATTTATGACCAAGTTAAACCTACCGCTAGGAAATAATGTCGAACATCAAGATCGTTTCACGATTGGTTATGATAATGTCAATTCTATACTTCATATTACATTAATACTTCACCGGACTACAATATACTCCATCATACTACATAGTATTTCATGCATACTTCACGATACTTCATCGTACTACAATGATACTTCATATACTACACTGATACTTCACGATACTTCATTAAACATTTTCGTATAAAAAAGTACCTATTATAGATTACGAATTATACTAGATAAGTAATTTTAAAAGATATATTGTATGCTACTATATTCGTGATTTTTTTAACTTAATAAATACAAAATAAATTTTGTTTTAAATGCTTTAAAAAACTTTGTTCTCTCTACAAAGTGTTACGGGCTTTTAGACCCTTGCTTGGCAAGAGAAGTACTCGTGACAAAGACCTAAAATGCAAAAACACGTGTAGAGTTTAATAACAACTTCTTTGAAGCAATTGAAACAGAATTTCTTTTTTTTTTTTAATACAATAGTTCTTTTTTCAATAAACCAAATATTTATTTTATATTTATTATTTATATTTTTTATGAATGAGAATTAAGAAATAAAAAATATTAAACATGTTTAGGTAGTAACAAAATAACTCTTGATTTATTGCAAAATTTCATGTTCGCTGGACAATATATAACATATCCAAAGAAACACAGATAAAACCACAGATGACAAAATTCTGAATATAACGTGGATAAAACAATATATATAGCTGTATATTACTCAGCATATATTTAAAAGATTTTTATGAGATTGTTTACTTGTCAAAAAATATCCTCCAATTGTTCATTTGAAGTAAAAATCAGATATTATTTCTTGAGAATATACCAGGTATTCTCTTAGTTTGTAGACTGCCTTAATTTTTTCCTCAGGAGACATGTACGGAGTGACTACTTTTTGTACTGAACCGTATTGCTATCTTGCAAATCATAATAGTTACAAATCCGGTTAAATAGGAAAAAGTTTTGCATTTTGAAGGCCAATGAAATTGGTTAAAAAATTGAAAATATGCCGATTGTTCCAGTTATATGGTAAAATACGAAATAAATCGTTTTTTTTTTTTACTTAACTCTGTTATTATATAAAACATTAAAAGGCTCTGGCTTTCTATAACCCATTTCAGACCTGTTCAGTACGAAGCTTTTTTCCCATTTAACCGATTTTGTAACCGTCATGGTTTGCAAGATGGCAATACTGTTCAATATGAAGAGTAGCCATCCTATATATGGCAGAAAGTACCACAACATTTAGACAATATTCCTGTAAAATAATTTTAATTCAATATTACACAACCAACCTCTTAACAGGGTTGCTCCAGATCCTCTGTAGATACTGGCCAACCCTCCTTGCTTATACAGCTTCTTTGCACAATCCAAAGGCCCATCATATAGCTTAGGAGCATTTGCTCCTTGCTGAATTTGAAGTAGGCATTTAATTCTTTCACCAGGAGCCATTATTATAGTCGTAAAAATTCCAGAGAAAGCCCCAGCAGTAAAATACTCTAAGTATGAGAGCTGCTCGCCTCCACCCGGACCAAAAATCTTTTTACCCACTCCATAACCCATAAATGAGATGGCAAAAATCGGCGCAACACCGACCAAAGGCGCTCCCATACCCTTATATAAACCTCTGATTCCTTCATTTCGAATTGTTTTTTGAAAACAGTCTAATGTTCCTGTATATAGAGGTGCCTCCCCTGCTACTTTGGGGATGGCCATAGTTTGAAGTCTTACCTGCAAAAATATCAAAATATTAATATCAGTTTAAATTGAACCTGGCATAGTTATATACACTTTACTATTAAATTAACACGATTTGTTCCTAAAAAAAGTACTAGTAGGAGATCTGATGATCCTTAGAAAAGTGATCATGGACAGGACAGTTTTGTAATACATGTTTAGTCACTTAGACAGAGGTTTGTGGTAAGTATCTTTCTCTAGTAGGTAACAACTAATTTTTAACTAGAGTCTTAGCAGAGATGTGGTGACATGAAGAGTTATAGTGGTCAGGAGTATAGGTACCCTTTTGATTAAACACCATGTAAGTTTGACTACAGTTTTTACATTAATACATAAACTAATAATAATAATAATAAAACTCTTTGAGCGGGGAAAGCATAGAATAGATATGAAAACATCAATATCGTTTATTACAAAAGGTTATCTGCATCCTGAAACCGAGGGCTTTATATTCATCATCCAGGACAAAGTGATAAGAACCCGCAATTACGAGAAGCATATATTACATCTTAATGTGAGTGATGTATGTAGGAAATGCCAGAAACCGGGTGAAACAATAGAACACGTCACTACGGGGTGTAGTCTTTTCTAGCCTATCTAGGATGGCATAGTCAAGTCACTAAAATCATCCACCAACTCGCTATAAAACAAAACCTAACTCAAAGTGCAGTCCCCTATTACAAGTACACACCCGACCCTGTACTTGAAAGTGAATCATCAGTCCTATATTGGGATAGGTGTATAAGGACTGATAAAAGCGTAGATTTTAATAGACCTAATATAGTCCTCATTGATAAACGACAGAAGATAGGTTACATCATCAACATAACAGTGTGCCCCTCACCACAAACCTGATACAAACAGAGTAACAAAAGGTAGATAAGTACCAAAGCCTGGCTATTGAACTTAAGTCCAACTGAAAGATGAAGAACATTAACATAATCCCATTAGTCGTCTCAGTAGAAGGAATGTTTCAACGAGGCTGCCAAATTATCCGGAAAAATTAGACTTCCACATTTCCACTGGTTCATTCTTAACTTCATCAATTTTGTTTGTATAATATTCTTGTTTTCGTATTCTAATTAGGGATACTACATGATTTCTTTGTTGTTTAAATAATGATCAGTCTTGATTTTCATCCGTTAATACTGCTCTTTTATTAATCGATCTCTTTTTCAATTTCTTGTGTAATATCATTTGCCCACCATTTTTTGTTACCCCATTTACTGCTTAGTATAATTTGTTTTTCTGGTACGTGTTTATTTAGAATTTCTGTTATTCCACAAAAATACTAAATCTACCTGGAACTGAATTTCATTAAAATTGTCATAGTCTAGCTTCATTATTTTTTTATCTGAAATTTCTAATTTACTTTGTAACTCAATTGCGATTATTGAATGGTCTGTTATCTTTGGCGTTGCATGGACCTTAAATTCTATATTCTTTTTGTAGGTAATAAATAAGTCAATAATCGTTTTACTATCTTTTGTTACTCGCGTATAGCTATCTATCTTTTGACATAAAACATTATTTTGTATACAAATTTTTATTTTGTTGCTGTAGAATGAGATTCGGTCTACATTAATATTAAAATCCCCTAGAAGTATTAGTATACCATTTTTTAGTGACTATTCCAAAATATTTTTGTTTATTGATTACAATCTCCATTCGTATTAACCACATATTCATGTGAAGAGTTTCATTTTATATTTCTTTACACTTGAATTCTTCTTTAATGTAGATTATGGTACCCCCTTTATGTCGACTTTGAGAATAGGAACAAATATAATTATACCCTTCCACTTTGATTTCATTATGCTCTATATCTTCTGTTAGATGTGTTTCGGACAGACAAATGACGATTGGTTTCCATTGGTTCACCAACCATTCTACCTGCGTTTTGTGAAGACTAAAACTCAATATTTGTATATAATATTTTTTTGGATAATTTCTGAGTTTTTTTATCGTTAAACATTTGAGGATAATCTACTTTTAATTTTAATTGCCCATATATTCTTTTGAAAGCCGTACAGCTTTTGTCATAAGCAGGCTGGTTAATCTGAATATTAGGAATTTTTAATACTTCTGTTGCAATTCACACACGTTTTTGCTTCCGACTGGCAAAGCGAATGGCTATATAGAGTCTTATTTTTTAGCGAATTCAGATTCTAGTTGAACTTCAGTGACAAGGGAAGTACAGATGTACAGAATACTGGAATGCAACTTGATACAGCAAGAAAATTGTTGGCCTCAATTTTTTTTTAAATAGGCATAAATTGTATATTATTTTGAAATTTGCACATAGAGCAGTATAGATAACAAAATTAGTACAGGCATTTAATTTTGGTGGACTTTGCTCCTTAATTAAGAGTATTCCTGGCATTTCATATTAAATACCTATTGTTATATAAATGTTTTAAAGGCCGATTTAACTGAATAGACATTTAAAACTATTCAAGGTATGCTGCCCACCAGTTTAATACATTTTATTAGAAATTAGTATTAATTTAAATATTAGTACATACTTTAATTGTATCTAGGGGATGTCCTACTAAAACCGTACATATCCCACCAAATCCCCCACATATAAAATATTCTCCAGGCCCCATTTCACTCATATTTAAAGGAAAATATGTTCAAAATACTGCTAAAGATACTTTCACACGAACCATATAACAAGGTTAAGTGTGATTGTCACTAATTGTAGTCTGTGTAGTGACTTGGCTGTGGCACAGCATTAAATTTAGAATTTATTTTCGTAACCTTAGAAACATCAGAGTACCTAAAACCGCATGCGCAACATAGAATCCTATCTAACTAAAGGCGCTTCACATGAAATTGAAACGCGTATGGAAAATATAAAGTTTATAAAAAAACATTTATTTAGGCACTAAACAGATGAAAACGTTTCACACTTTTTTTTAATTCATATGAAATTTTCCTTTGCATCAATAAAACCTATTTTCCCCAAGAAACGAAATTGATTTGAACGGGATGTTTACTTTGCGCCTAATGTCAATCTACTATCACACAAAATACTCACTCTATTCGTTTGGGTTCTGTCTTCTGTCAGCTCTGTGACTCTAACCTCGCTAATTTAATAAGAATTTTTAATTACAAATATTTTCACGTGTTAAAATTTGTTTCGTTTGTGAAAAGTTTATTAATATGACTAATATTTGGAAACCTACTGCAATGGATAGTAGCTTGTTTGCTGGAGGAGTCGAAGGTTTAATAGGAATAGAAGAATGTACAGAATATGATCTAAATATTATTTCAAAAAAGAGAACTAAACACAAATTACCAAGTCATCAAGCAAGTCCCGTTAAAAAGAAAAAGATATGGAAGAAAACGAAACCTAATAATAAAACATTTGCCACTGAGTTATTTTCTCCATCGAAATGTGGAAACACAGATGAACGAATTAAGGAAACACCACATGCTATGGAACTGAAAGAAGATGCTGCTAATTTAGAAGCATGGCATAGCTTTGATTTACCTCAATCATTGCTAAAAGCTTTACAAGACTTGAAATTTACTCAACCTACAGAGATTCAGGCCTTGACTTTACCTCCTGCAATTTTAGGGAGGAGGGACATATTAGGAGCGGCGGAGACAGGTAGTGGTAAAACTTTGGCATTCGGATTACCAATTTTAACTGGTATTTTAAAAATTAAAGAACAGGCTACTATTGACATGGCCGATGAAATACTGAATAAATCGGACTCTGAAGAGTCTGAAGTCAACCCACTTTATGCATTGATTTTAACGCCAACAAGAGAATTAGCAATCCAAATTAAAACCCATTTAGATGCCGCAGCCAAATATACAGGAATAAAAATAGCAATAGTAATTGGAGGCATGGCTGCTATAAAACAAGAAAGGATTTTACGTACAAGTCCAGAAATTGTAGTGGCAACTCCTGGTCGACTCTGTGATTTAGTTTTCCAGGGAAATTCACATTTATCACAAGTAGATAATGTAAAGTTTTTGGTGATTGATGAAACAGATAGGATGTTAGAAAGAGGACATTTTCATGGGTTGCATGAATTATTTGAACGAATGAATTTTGATGAAGTTAAAAAGAAACGAAGACAAAACTTTGTTTTTTCAGCAACTCTAAGTTTAGTACATGAATTACCAAGTCATTTCAAAGCTAAAAGTAAAATTAAAAGAAAAATCTATGATATGACTCCAGCCGAAAAATTGCAAAAAATTGTGGATATATTAGGGATTACTGATCCAAAAGTTATTGATATAACTCAAGGAATTGGTACATCAGGAACTCTTACTGAATGTAGAATAACATGTGATATCCAAGAAAAAGATTACTATGTTTATTATTTTCTAAAACAGCACCCAGGACGAACATTAATATTTTGTAATTCGATTGGGTGCGTTAAACGATTAGTCACTTTGTTGAGTTTACTAAATTGTCATCCCTTGTCTCTTCATGCTTCCATGCAGCAACGACAAAGATTAAAACATCTTGAGAGGTTTAGGGACATTGAAAATAGCGTATTAATAGCGACTGACGTGGCGTCTCGTGGGCTTGATATACCTTGCATTGAGCATGTTTTACATTACCAAACTCCCAGAACAAGTGAAGGCTATGTTCATCGGTCAGGTAGAACCGCTAGAGCATCTCAACAAGGAATTACTATTTTACTTATTGAACCGAATGAGCTACAGAATTATTTGAGATTATGCAGAACTTTAGGGAAACGTGAAGATATACCTATTTTTCCTGTGCAAGAAAACTACTTGAATGCAGTTAAGCAGAGGGTAAATTTAGCCAGAGAACTTGATAAATTGCAATTACAAATTAGAAAATCAAACTCAGAAAGTGGTTGGTTGCAAAAAGCAGCTGCAGATATGGATATTATTGTTGATGATGTTACAAAAAAATACGATACCAAAGAAACAGAAAAATATAAAAAAATTGCTGACATAAAAATGAAGCAGTTATCGTCCCTTTTAGCAACGCCCATATTTACGAATAAGTTTAGTGGCAGATATCCTTTAAGTTTAGGAGAAGTAAGGGGCATATTTAATCAGGAAGAATTAAAGGAAAAAGCAATAAATGTAATGAAAAATTCCATAGAAAATACTGCTCAACAAAAGAAGAAAAGTATCCCTTTGTACAAACCAAAGAGGAAACACACTAGTAAACAAGATATCAAAGTTAATAAAAATGAAAATCTTTTAAAGAAGATGAAGAAATCTAAAGGCAATACCCATGGTTAACACGTTTTCATTAGAATTGTAACAAATATTGTTTTATTGTAAAGATGAAGTCAAATAAATTGTTTTGTATTTTTGATAGGTATGTGATAAATACATATTTTGAATTAGAAAATTCTAGTTGTCATTGAAGAGAGGGGAGAATTCCTACATATCTAAAAATTAATTATAATATAAATAAATAATATAATACAGGAAATTACACCAATACAGGTGGCCTAAAGTTCCAAACATATTGGACCTTGTGAAGAAAGCATTGCAGCAATTATATATTGTATTTTGAAATTCTCTGTGTGAACATTTTTCAATATAAAATTTAAATTGTGTGGTCTTTGTAGTTTGTTCTAGTCAAGAATGACTAATAGTTTTTTGAAGGTCCATATATGCATGTAATTGGGTGTTTTTAATGTATCGACACGTCAATTCATGTTGCTAAAAGTGCTTTCCATTAAATTTGTGCTGCTGCGAGTCTGTGGCAAAGCTCGACTTGCAGCGAGAAGTAGAGTTGAAGTGTACTAAGCACAGCGAATGGATTTCTTTTTTTTTAATGCAGGGAGATTCGAACAAAAAAGTCTGCAAGAAAATAAAAAGATGTGTTCAAGAGTTGACAATAGTCACGTAAGTGGAAAACATCTATTTTGCGAACCGTAAGAAAATAGGTCTTTGTTGGATGCTGTCAACATAAACTGATACTTTAAATTACGCGCCATTATACTCGCACCTAATAGTTATACTCGCACCTAATAGTCAATTTCAAGCGATCTACCGGCAAATAGCAGTAATTACCAACGCATTCAAGCGATAGCCGTAATGGTTAGTTCTCACAGCTGCGGCTTGCGAATTTTCGCTTACGGATTTTTTTTCATTCGAGATGTGCGTTCCAGGAGAACTTAATTTGCGAATTTAACTTTTAATTAAAAGTAAACGAATTGTCTTACGAACATTTCACTACACCTGCAAGAAAATTAGGCTGCTGTTTTAGAAAAAAATTTATAAAAATTCGCATTCCGCACCTATTACTCGTTGTAGCTTGAAGACGTCATCAATGAGCCTTTCTCGACGTCATAATTTTGAAAAGTTTCAACTGGTGTATTTGCCTACCATCGGAGCTGTTTCATTTATAGTTATTGTATAAATTATGATCGAACTTTTTTCATATATTTCAAAACCTGTTTTGATATAGATACAAACACTTATAAGATAAGAATTTAGATGTCTTGCTGAATATAAACTGTTTACTTTATTGCTATTAATTATTTATATTTTCATTAAGGATATTATTTGACACTGGACAGCAACATTTAAAACCGATACATAAATACAGCCGCTATTTAACTGCTCATCTTTCTTATAACGTCATTATTCATGAAATCTAATAGTGGGTTAAGACCAGGGGCAGAACTAAAGTAATTGCCGATAAATCACTTGAAATCCACTGAAAGCTCAGTTTTCTGTCAGGAATTCCAGCAAATTTGATTTAAAAATATTCGTGGCAGGAGACCTTTTTTATTTATGCACCTTACAGCGCTTGCAAAAAACGTTCGAGGTTACACTTGCTGTTTCGATAGATTCTGAGATTTATTACGTAGTGCAAAATATTCGCAGAATTTTAAACTTCAAATTCATAAATAAAGTTGAATGTTTCCCACCTCGAATGCTTTTAAATCAAAGGTACCGGAATTCCCGCAAAAATATTCGAATTCCGCATCTGTCTAAGGTCCGGTTTATCAACTCTTAACTCTATAGGATAAATGTCAAATGAAACAATAGGTATCTATTGTTTTGTTTAACATTTATCTTCTAGTTATAAGTTAACCCTGCATTGACAAACCGTACCTAAAAGAAGCCTCTTTGTTTGACTTAGGGCCGGTTTATTAATGCAACGTTAACTCGTAACCAAAGGATAACTGTCAAACATAACAATAGATACCCATTGTTTCATTTGACATTTATCCTATAGTTAAGTGTTAACTCTGTATTGATAAACCGTCCCTTAGAAAATCATTATCAGACAGTAGATGGCGCTATTGAAAACGAGATTTTATCTTTCAAGCGTGTTCCTCATAAACATGTGGTAGTGAGGTTGATTGTGTATTGTGTATGCGCCTTTAGATATACTAGCCACAGAAAGCTTCCTACACGTTGCCAAAGGTCTACAAGGCTGGCTTTTTTCTCGATTTGCGTCATTTTCTGAGGAGTGTGGTGCGAGGTGTTGAAGTAAGCACAAGCACAATAAATTTATATATAATTTTGAATGTGGCGTACATGACTAAAAAACTAATATGTGTTTAAAGCACCTTTGAAACCCATCGACACGTGAGTCAATTTGAAAAATTTTTGATGACAAATGGTGCAAATTTTAAGTAAAATTATATAACCTAATATATTTTTTTATTATTCAGGTCTAATTGTAATTTTCTATGTCGACAGTGAAAGTACAAGATGTTGAACTTATTATTATTGATCCTAACAATACTGGCCAGCTAAATGTTACCACAACAACAGCCATGAAGAATCCCTCGTCAACCACGAAGAGTAACCTCTCTGTGTTTAGCCATTTTAAGTATGAACATCTCTTAGCTGGAATATCAGGAGGAGCTATCTCAACCTTAATTCTACATCCTTTAGATTTAATGAAAATTAGATTTGCAGGTATGGTAGCTTCATCAACTTATGATTTATACTAATGTAAGTTTAATATTCTTTCATAGTTAACGATGGTAGGACCGCGATTCCTCAATACAGCAGTTTGTCAAGTGCATTTTATACAGTAGTTAGGCAAGAAGGAGTCAAAGGGTTGTATAGAGGAGTTGCGCCTAACGTTTGGGGATCCGGAAGCGCTTGGGGTTTCTACTTTCTTTTGTAAGTAAATTTATGAAAATTAAGAAGTATAGGTATGTATAGTAGAACTGTATTATACGAGGCATAACAGATGACCCTTATAAGTTTGATAACTGGAATAGGTCGCATGGAATATCATCTAGGAATTTTCCATATTGCCAATATAAACAAAAAGTCAATTATTAGTCTGCAAATGATTATGAACCTCCTGTAAAATATTTGTTAAGTACATTTATTTTCAAATTTAAATTTATAGAATTGGGTAGGTACATTCGGTAAGTTGCTTAACAGTCAGGTATATTTTTTATTTTGTATAATATACAGTCTGGAATTTCTAATAATGTTATTGCTTTTACTAAACATTTGTTTTTATTCGAATTCGATGATTAAGTTGGAATTTATTACAATTAAAATCATAATATTATCGTTTTGTTTATTATTCATTTAGTATATTTATTTTTTTGCTTATCTCTTTATGAAATATGTATACATTTTTATTGACAGGTTTTTCTTAAAACCACTCAAACAATTTTTGTTGATAAATGTTAAAGACATTTTTTACTATGTTTTATTGCTTGCCATTAGATACCTTGCCTCTGTCAACACAGGCTGATATCCATCTCTCAATATGGAAACATAAGATCCAAACAATATTTTAAGGCATAATTAGATGCTAAGACCAATTGAAGAAGTTTTATGAAAAATATTTTTAAGCATCTAGGTTTTTGTGAAAATGTTTGCGAAATATTCTTTTTCAGGCTAAAAAGAGAAATTGATTGGCATTTCAAATTTCATTAAAAAAAAATTTGCAGACATTCTACAGATAGATGCATTTATTAACCTGTACAATTACAAAAAATACAACATTGCTTAGGTACATTCAATTTTACATGAGAAACTAAAAGGAGATAACATCTCCCACTACATTCTAAAAACAATGAAGACAGATTAGAATATAACATTGACTCTATCGAAACCAACAATACTTATTATTATTATTTATTTATTTGTTAAACCCAGTTACACTCAAAAACTTCATCAATCCTGAAAAAGGCCTGTACAACTAAAACCCTTTTAACGGTACATTTTAATTTCTTTCGTGAGAAATCCTTCCATACCTCTGGTAGTGTATTATAAATTTTTAATGGTAAAAATTCTGATTGCCTAGTGGTCTTATATAATTTTACTTTTGGTAGGTGTAATACATTTTTATTTCTTGTATTATATCCGTGTATCAATGCACCAGTGGTATATTTACTTTTATTTTTATGTACATACCCAATAGCTTCTCGTATATACATACTGGGTAGGGTGAGTATTTCCATCCTCGTGAAAATAGGATGTGCATGCTCTCTATATCCTGCATTTACCATTTCTCTTATAATCTTTTTTTGGTATACGAATGGTTCATGTCCACATGCCCCCCCAGATTAAAATTCCGTAAGTGAGATGACAATGTACGAATCCGTAATATGGTATCCTGTCTTTAAGACATCTTTAGATACGATGCTGCGCAATCGACTCAAGACAAACCGTGATCTGGAAATCTTTTTACATAGCTCCTGAGTATTTTTCCTCCAAGTGAGGTTGTAGTCGATATGAAAGCCTAATAATTTCATACTCAGAGGTCTCCTACATCGCTGTCATGCCATGTCTATTGAAGAAATTTATTGTTTGAGTTTTATTTTGATTTAAGGACAGAATATTTGAATTGAAGTAGTCTTCTGGTTTTGACAATGTGTTCCCTGTCTTCTCATCTAATTCATTTTTATCTTCCCCGTGTAGTAAGAGAGTTGCATCTGCATATAGAAAAACGTCAGCAATATCGACATAACCTGGTAAATCGTTATGTATATAATAAACAGGTGTCCCAAAACGGATCCCTGAGGAACTCCGTGTTTAATAGTTTTAGTGTTTGATTTCTTTGCTTCGTAAATTACATATTGTTGTCTGTCTTGTAAGAATGATTGTATTAAGTTTAATGTACAGCCACGTACTCCGAATTTTTCCAATTTCATTTTTAAGACGTCGTGAGACACACTATCAAAAGCTTTAGACAAGTCACACATAATTGCTGTGTATGTTTCAACATCGTGGTTATTTATTACTGAATGGACAATATCTAATACTGCTTGAGAAGTGGACCTTAGTGAACGAAAACCATACTGCTGACTGCTTAGTTGATTTTACTTCAAAGTACTCTATCAGCTTATTTTTAACCTCTCCACAATAAAATTGTGAGAGTACTAAAATTGGTTCAAAAACGAAAATTGAAATAACATCAAATCTTTACGTTTTGAGGTCCTAGGAACCCAAAAAAGTTGTTTTTAAAATATGTCTGTATGTGTGTTAGCACGATAGCGCCGAAACTACTGAACGGATTTGAATGAAACTTTGCATGTGCGTTTCTTTAGTGCCCCAGAAGATCTGAAAAGGTTTTGGTTGAGATCGGATTACGTTTAGTGCCATTTTGACGCAACAAGTTGTTTATTTTATAATTACTTTCAATTTGTAATGAAACCATTGAAAAGCAGTTAAAATTCTGATTTCAACGATATATCACACTTCCACCCTTTCGATTTGATTTCCGTGAAAAAAATTAAAAACAACAAATATGAAGCATTTTGCATGACATGATCGATACGCAAATTTTGACGATTGTCATTGTCATCGTTTGTCATCCAATAACGTTGGTGTCATGTCATGTTAATAAGATTTCGGCATATTTGTAACTTTTAGTGGATTGTCACAAACTTTAAAGGTAGATGTAGCAATATCAATATCATATGCTTTCTGTAACTTCGTTGGTGCATTTATTATAGATTATCACTTTACCAATTTTCAGGTTGTTGCTTTACAAATCTGTAGTATTTAGGATAACTAGACTTTCTTAGTCGTTCAAGTGATGTTAAAGTTGTTAATATCCTAATAGTATATTATTCAACGAGCGATAATGTAGGTAATAACTCGCATAGATGCTTGTAAATTCATTAAGTTGAGGGTTTTTTTTTAGTGCCCCAGGAGATCTGAAAAGGTTTTGGATGAGATCGGATTATGTTTAGTGCCGTTTTGTCACACAATTTAATGCTCTTTTCGGCTTCAAAGATCCACCGAGTGGGGAGGTTCCAGCCGCTTCCAGCAGCTGCCGATTTTTTAAATCAGTATTTCAATTATTTTAGATATTACCAGAGTTATAGTAATATATCTATAGTTATCACAGTTGTTTGGGTCTCCTTTTTTTAATATTAGAAACTCGACATACTTTCAGGTAGAATGGAAACACCCCACCTGCAAAACAACGATTTGCTAGAGGCGATATCGGGGCACATAGGATCTGTGGTATTATTTTAATTATTTTTGTGCTATAAGTCTTTTCACAAATGTTGGCAAATGTTTTCCCACACAAAAGTCTTGTTATGCCTTAAAGTATTGTTTGCATCCCATGTCTCAAAACTGAATTATGGTTAATCAATATTTCACCAGCTGCCGCTTACTGTCTTTCCTCTGAAACCACAAAAAATCGTTCACTTTCCTTTTTAGTTACAATTCTATCAAAAACTGGATTCAACAAGGAGACACCCAGTATGCACTTGGACCCTACTTGCATATGCTTGCAGCTGCCGAAGCAGGAGTTTTAACTTTACTGGTGACGAATCCTATTTGGGTTGTTAAGACACGACTATGCTTACAGTATGGTAACGAGGATGCTTATCTGTCGAAAGGTGGCCAATTTTACAATGGGATGTCAGATGCGCTCGTGAAAATTTACAGAACAGAAGGCGTTCGTGGTTTATATAGGGTCAGTTTATATGGATCGCTATACTCATGTCAGTTCTCATTTAAAGAACTGACTTAATAAAAGTAGGTAGGGAGTTGGTTTTCCTTATCTGCTCTTTGTAGGGTTTTGTTCCTGGAATGTTTGGCGTCACCCATGGGGCCTTGCAATTTATGACGTACGAAGAAATGAAGGCATACTATAACCAGTATAGGAAATTACCACACGACAACAAATTGGTGAGTTCCACCTCTAATTTTATTAAATTAGTATTTAGTTCGTTATGTACAGCTAGGACCATGTTTCTTCAATATTATGCTTTAACGCACGTTATATTTTAACGTGCATACTAATCATTTTGACATCATCTGGAGGCGAATGTAACATTCGAGTTCAGGAATCCAAAGATTCAACTCCTTTTTTAGAACAAAAAAAATGTGTGCACCACTGTTAGAATTGAGTTACATACATCATAATTCTTTTAGGTTTGAAGTATTTTTGTGTCTCCCTAGCCTAGCTGTACATATTTTTAGATTAAAATGTCTTTAAAAACATTACTTGTACAAGGTGTTGATGCATATTGTTAAAAAAAATTTAGTTGCAGAATCTACAACATAAAAAAAATCTCATACACAGAAAGTGCACACACACCTGTTCATTTATTTTTACAGTTTTTAATATAAAATTTTCATATTTAAGGCAACAAAATCACTTTTGGTGCTGTATTTTCACCACTCTTGTTAAAATCATTCCAGTATATTTTCATAAAGTTCTAATTTCTTTTTACATCAGTTTTTTCGGATAAAAGATGGCCTTGAAAATGGCATGTGTATGAAAATTCAATCTGTCACAATTACAATTTTTCAAATCGCATACTGTATAAGGTGTTCATTTTCAATTCAGTCCGAAGGGGGGAGCCATCCATTTTTATAGTTTGTTTTTTTTTTGTAAATAGATGAAAAATGTTAATATTGTTTTTATATATAAAATGCTATCTTTGACATGAATGACATCGTATGACATTACATCACCAGGAAAATCAGAAAATACAACTGCATTTCAAAATTCAGCTTTGAAAGACATCTGGATGCTCCAAATGTCAAAATTATGTTTTAAAAACTACGAAAAAGTGGGAGGGAAGGGCGAGTCATTTTATGAAACCCCATAGACGTGCCGACATGCGAAATTTTGCTGAAAAATGTACCTAGGCTCGTTAAAAAAATTTTCTGTAAAAAAAAATGATGGGGTGAAAAGAAACCAGCAAGAGTTGGTTATAAAAAACCCTAATCGGGTATATGTAATGGTGTAATCGTCCACTTAAAATAGGTTACTCAATGAAACTCTTAAAATTCTAAAACGAACATTTTTTCCCGACTTCGAAATCGCTACAAAAGCTACCCTTATTTGCAGTCTTTAAACTTTTTTTATTTTTTGGGGTGGCAGGGGTTGATTGTAGCCGCGTAATTTTTGATCTTATTAGTCTCGAATCTGAGTATTTTTCAAAAATTTTTTAAAACTTCGAAATCGCTTTAAAACTAAAGAAATACAAATATTTTAAGGGTACTGATAAGGGTAGCTCCCGTAGCATTATAAAAGTCAGAAAAAATCTTTAAAATAGTCCGAGTCGAGGCTAATAATGTTCTCTCTAGGTCTTATAATTTCCGATATCCCAATGATAGGGATCGAATTTGGGACACACTGTGTATGTTTAACTACCACATGAAAACGCAAAAATATTCTCTCGATTAAGAACCACAATGAATTTTCTACTTATTTCATAAAAATTAACTTGTGTTTTTGATATATCGATTCTTTGATTAATTTTTTTAATGTTTATCCGGTCAAGAGATTTAAGGCTATTGTTTATGTGAGGTTATGGGCGTGATGACAAAACGCAAATGAGGTCAGAAACGAGTTATGTTTTACAAATGTACAGGAATATCTGACCGAAACAGGGGGCGAAGTACTGAGGCGCTATATGAGCTAAATGTCAGTTCTACAACCGGAGGTAAGTTATAAAAGTCAATCAGAGGTTTGACACAACCCTATTTGGGCCCGTTCGGAGAGAGGCAGGCTGCTTTGCCCATTTTTAATTAATTACCAATAGTACGGGCGAAATAATTCATCGACCTGGAAAATTTATTCGGATGGAATATTTTTCTGCCATCTTGTTGAAAACGTACTGCTTTATAAGAAAGTACAGTTTGCCAGACTGAAATGTAGTCAGGAATTGTTTAAACAATATTTTCATAATTTTAAAGCAAACACAAAAAGTTCTTAAGAGATTTTTCTGGAATGTTTATAGATTTTGAGAAAAATATTTGTGAAATCTCAAAAAACGCGAAATTTGCAATTTACAGGGCTCAAAAACTATAATGAAAATTAGTCAAATTTAGAGAAAACATCTAACAGCATTTTTTGTTTGTTTTGATGTGAAAAATATGAAAATATTTTTTTCGAAACGAAAAAGTAAATTTTTTTAATTTGTTTAAAAAAAAATTATTTAAACAATCCCTGACCACATTCTCATCTGGCAAACTGTACTATCTTATAAAGCAGCACATTTTAAACAAGATGGCACAAGAATATTCCATCCAAGTAAATTTTCCTGGTCGATAACTGATTTCGCCCGGACTACAAGATGTTCTAATGCCTAACAAGTTAGGTCTTATATACACCTTTTAACGATATTTTGTATTTGTCAGAACTTATTTTTTTTTTTTTTCGGTCAGATTCTAATATTAAATTTTTTAACAACTTGTTAACGCCTTGTATAGGTTATGGAGGGGTGTGCTTTCAATATTGTAGACGGTTTGTTTGATTTATTTGACTAATACTTATTGCAGACAACAGGAGAGTACATAGGTTTTGCAGCTATTAGTAAATTGATTGCTGCTGCAGCTACGTATCCGTATCAAGTTATTAGGGCCAGATTGCAAGACCAACATCACAGCTACGGGGGAACGTGGGACTGTATCAAAAAGACATGGAAGTATGAAAGGATGAGAGGATTCTACAAAGGTCTAGCTCCATACTTACTTCACGTTACACCCAATATATGTCTAGTCATGCTTATTTATGAAAAATTTACTAATAACAACTAGGTACCTTAACCATAAATAACATAAGTATATAATCACCGAAATCAGGATTTATTTGATTGTCACTATTAACTATTGACAGTTAAATTTTCTAATATAGTTGAATTTACTAACTACAATCAAAAAGTTGGCAAGGTTTAAATTAGATATTGCTCATGATTAACTCTCTTTTGTTTACTTCTTTTAACAACATAGTGTAAGACGTCTCTTAGTGAATGTACATTTTTTTAAATTATTTTTTTCTGTTTTATATAATTTATATTAATTTTAAATGATTTTAGAGACTATGCTCTGGTTCCCATCGATTATTATGTTATAGTAATTATTTCTCGTTTTTCCCCCTTTAATAATGACTAAGGTTATGAGCAATAGTAAATGTTTACTGTTTTGCCAAGAAAACATTGCATGTTTCAGTAAAATTTGAATTTTTTTGCATATTAGATGAAGCACTTTCAGCTGGTTCTGGGTGTCGATACTCAAATTTACAAAAAAATTCAACAGGCCTATAAGGCACTTAAGTGATAGATGTCATTATTTTATTTTTCAAAAAAAAAAAAAAAAATGTACACCTATGCGTCCACGGCAAAGCGGTATTATAGGTATAAATGACAATTTTTTTTGGATTGCAAACACAATTTTTTGTATTCTGCTTTTGCTTCACCCAAAAACTATTTTAAAAAAATTACAGAGGGCGTTGGTAACAGCTTAAAAACAAAAATCGCATCAGGTAAAGTGCCTTTTCTGTGCGAAATATTGCTGTTACCAGCGCCCTCTATAAATTTTTTAAAGTCCAAGAGCAGAATACAAAAAATTGTGTTTCTAATAAAAAAAAGGATGTGGCTATTTATACATACTGTATGTATACGCAATTGGCTATTTATACATACAGTATGTATACGCAATTGGCTATTTATACATACAGTATGTATAAGAAATTGGCTATTTATACATACAGTATAGCCGTCGAGGGCAAGGGACATTATCTATCATAAACAACTATACTACATCAAAAAATATTAACATATTTAACCCAACGAACTAACCTAAAGAAATATTCGTATTACGTATTTTAGTTAACAAAATGTGGTAAAAAAAAAACTGTAGCAAGCGGATTCGAACCGTCGACCTCACGTGTGAGAATCGGGAACACTAAGTATTACACCACAGACTGCTGATGGTTAACCTTATAATTCTTACTATATCAATATGTTTGAACGTCATCGCGCATGTGCGGCGTGAATTGCCTGGACAGTATGTATAAATAGCCACATCCTAAAAAAAAGTTATAATTTACACCTATAATACCACTTTGCCGTGGACGCGTTGTATAACAGTAAAAACTAGAAAAACATCTAGAATATTAATAAAATGACTAAGCAATGCATAAAAACTGTATTTTAAGCAATTAAAATGATTGATTATGTAAGTATTAATTATCGATTATGGAAGTATTAGAAAAGAAAAATTTTACGGCTCGATAATTTTAGTAGTGATTTATTTTACATATCAATTTTTATGCGTAGGTACAATTTAAGAAGTGAGATAAAACAGTCTTAGGAAATAATTGTGAAAAGGATCGACAAAGTTATTATTTTTCTATAAAAATAAACTGGTTAGCTCATAGTATTGTTAAATAAAATTTCATAACTGTACATGAATAAAATTATGTGATACATCAACCTGCATTTTATTAGAAAATCTTAAATTGCAATGCTGTTCTGATAAATTTAATAACATACACGTGATAAAATATGAGGTAGACGTGCTTGAATCTCTGCCAGACATGGAAAATGTTATCTGCAATTGCACAACAAATGTTTATATTTAGGGAACAATGCTTTATCAATCATAGTATATGTAAATAAATTTTTATCGATTATTCCGGTTAATCAAATAGTGTTTTATGAGTTGATAAAATGTTGAGTTAGAAAGTTTTACGTAATGTTTTATATGAAAGACTAGAGAAATATATTATTTATGAATTACTGATCCAAAACTTCCACACTGATGAGGAGCTACATAGTTTTCATCTTTATATCGACATTCTTTCACCTTGCCATATGAGAGTAGTAAGGTTAAAAAAATTATTATTAACAAGTATAAACTAATAAAATTACCCAGCTTTTCTGCATTTTTATGAACATTTGTACTTCTACTGCGTCGCCTTAGGCAAAAGTTATTAAGACACTTTAAAAGCAACCCATTGTAGGATAACTGTAATTTTATTAGTTTGTATTTGTTAATAATGATTTTTTAAAACTTAGAACTCTTATATGACATATTCAGTTGAAAGCGTAATCTTATACGCACATGTGCGTGTTCAGAAATTGGACATTTACTTTTTAACTTAAACCTATTTTTTCATTGTTTCCAATTTAGTACAAATGACGAAGTGGATGGTAAAGTCGGTCTCAGCGTTTATGGCGTGTGTACGGCTCGAGCTACGCCTAGCTTCAGGATTTGTTCTCACTCATACACATATCAAGCGGTCACTGTAAAGCTACCTATGACTTTCCACTATGAAATACTACAATTATATGTTCATCTCTTTGGTTAATGCGGTTAAATGCGTTGAGAATGGGCCAACATTTGTGTTCACTTAATTGTTTCCGACATAGCCGCGCGACAAAATTAAATTAAGTGTAATTGAATGTTTTCCATATATTCAAAATGTTTTAAACATATTTTAAAAACATTTTGCAATATATTTTCGAAATTACTTAAACAAAAAACTGCTGCCCAGGGAAACACTACTTCCACATCCAGATTTTCTATCCAAGTCAATTTAATTTTTTACTCTCTTAATAGGGTGGGGGGGTTGGTAGAGGGGGTAGCTAATGCCAAAAAAATTTGTTGAGGCGTTTCGTTTTTGTATACACACCAAATCGCATTTTTAATTTTTTTACCCTCTTTCATAATAGTGTGGGGGTGGCAAATTTGTAAGCAAAACTGCCGAAATCAACGGCGATACGTTATAGATGAGCTGCTGGACGAACATTGTCACCAAGTACTAAGGTTATCTTCATACCACTGCCAATATAACCCCATTGAGATGGTTTGGGGATCTGTAAACAGTATTATGATCGACACATTGGTGAAAATGGACACAACGATGAAAATGTGCTAAAAGTATGGAACGATGCTCTGGCAATAAGAGCTACCCCTGAAGTCTGGGCAAACACTTATGATAAATCTGGCGGAAAGTTCTGACGAGGAAGATTTTTGTGATGATTATCATAGTGAGGGATTCTAACATTCAACTGGGACAGATGCACAGACAGATAATTTTACGATAACCATTTTCTACGACATTGTCATCTGCCGCAGCTGACACTCAAGCGATTCGCCGTGTTCTCTCACCGAAACATAGTCTAGTTCACTAGTAATGTCTCGGAAACACATGGAAAACGCTATATCCTCATTAGGATTCTAATCCGGAACACTCTGGACTCAAGCCTTACACGTAAGCATTGAGCTACTAAGGCAGTTATGTGCTCTTTATATATCTAACCGATATACAGGGTGTCCCGTAATAACGTGCAAAAAATGTAACTGTAGGTTCCCTGTCGAAAGTTAAGACGGGTTCGTATAAAATCTTTCAAAATACCCTTTCTTGTCCCAGCTACACCCCCTTAAAAGGGTGTACCAAAAAACGGTTTTTAATTTCTCTCTCAAAACAACGCAATCAGAAAAGGACCAAATTTGGCACATTCAGTTACTCATCAAAAGGCATTTAACGAAATCATTTCATCCACTTAGCATGTACACAAAGAGATGAAATTAACTACCCTTCTTGAAATTTTGTAAATATTTTTCTGCCTGCTATTTTTTTTCAATAAAAAAAAATAACATGATTCATTTAGAAATTTTTGTATCCCTTGAAAAAATTAAATTACATCTGCCTAAGTATCAATCATGATGGAGAATTATTTTGTTTAATTTTAAATCAATCTGTTTGAGAGTTTGATTTTATTTAATTCATTAATTTCAACCTCAGTGCACAACTGGTTGAGCCGACACTATTCGTCCCCTGCTTCAAATCGTCTTAGACCATATGCTTCTCGTGACGCACACGCCATAAACGCTGAGATATATTGCTTATTTCAGGCATAATTTTGTGTTGTCCGTTATTAATTGTATTCTGAAAATATTCTACGGTAATAGTGAAATATTTCGAAATAAGTGCTAGAGCCACATGGTAACTACTGAGTTACCAAATACCCCTTAAATGGATCCACTTTTACAGAAACCCATAACTCAAATTTCAATAGTTTAACTTAGAAAAGATGCGAATAATAAATAGTGGTTCTGAACAATCTTGTGATCAGAATGCAGTTGCTACTATCGAAAAGAAGTCAAACGTGATAAATTTTAAGAAAAAATATACAGGGTAATCACTTAAGAAATGGTACAGGCATAAAAAAAATTAGTCCAAATAAATGTTTTATGTATGTAGTTTTATATAAAACACGAAAAAAAAACTTTAGAAGATACCTGCATTTCTTTTTAGAGAAGCAACCAGTTTGAATCTGGTATATGATTTTACACAAAAATTTAATTGAATATAATAAGTTTCCTCGACTTTTTTATTTTTTAAAAAAAGAAACTGTTTTTTCAGTTTCCACTTGAGCCAAAACATTAATTTTTGTTCCATCTTCAATGATAAAATTTTCTTCGGGATCATTGTTGGGCTATCTTCGGAACTGATTTTCAACAGGATATAAATAATTTCTTACAGAAGACATTGTCTATCAGGATATCGTTGGGCATAAAAGTTTGCAGCAACTGTATTTTTCTACACTCCTCACAAATAATTAACATACCCACTTTTTCACCGCCTGCATAAATTTGCGGCATTTTAGCATTTTAAACAATTAGATCGGTATTCCGGAGGGAGGAGTATACCTTCTACGCCTTCTTGATTGATATCGGGGGATTCCGCTTCTATCTTTGAATTCCTCCATTGTTTTGACTTGCATTCATGGACACTTACGATCAGGAGGTCAAAAAGAATCTACTCAACTCTATACGTCTCTTCTACACACTGCTGGCAAGTAGAAAACTTAAATCAAGACCTGTGCAAGATAGAAGAGATATGGCCAAATAAATGCTGAGACTGCATTTATATTTCACTCTATCTTATTAAATAGGGACCGACCCAAGATCTCTGGAACGGCTCGAGATAGGTTGGAATATATTAACAAAAATTACTCAGAATTGGGTGTAAATTCTATTCTAGAAATAAAATAATCCCAAGTAACACATGTCGTCCTCTTATTACGCTTAAAGCTTTATAAATAATACATTATGGCAACTTGTACAGAAAATTGATTATATTGACGCTTTATTCAACACTGAACTGCTTATAAAGTAACTTGGCAGAATAAGAATGCTGGTAAAATGTTTCCGTAGCGTAAATATAAAGCCTCTTTATTAAAGCATCTTATACAGTTTTTTTTTTAAATTTATAAGAGACTTAGTAAGGTCTATTATACAGATACACACCATGTATATCTATAACAGGTGTATAAACCTCTATATAACATTTAAACATCTGTTTTACAGCTTAGCAATTTCTCTATAATGATTTTGTAACATTGAGTTTTAAAAACTTTTAAAGCAAAATTTTATAGCAATGTAGTTAATTAAGCAAGCCAAATCTGGTCTATAGCCGAGTGGGTTAAGGCCCGAGATGGCAATCGCGATTAATCACACGGACATCGCACCACCGGGTTCGAATCCTGGCACTGTCGGAGGAAATGGTTGTATGTCTGCGTTTTTTCAATGTGTAACCCCCTTCTGCACAAGCCTTGGCTTCTGGAATTGGGGGTTGTCTAATTTCTGTGGTGTTTATTAAATGCCATTTACGTCAGCCCTAATATAGAGTATTCTATAAAGCACTTATTCAACTGAAATTCTGTTTTAGAGCAATGTAGCTGCAATATTCCACCTTTATGGAACTCTTATACAGCTAAACTAACTCCATTTCATAACCTCCAATTCCGTTTGATTTGCTTTCGAATTTTTCTTGTATGTAACAAAAATTTTTATGCAGTCATTTTCTCATTACGAACTACAAAAATCTAACAAAATCAATTAAAAAAATATAGGTCATAATATATAGGTATAGGTATAATATCATATCCCTCAAAATCTAAATGATGTTATTCTGAATTCAATTAGTATACAAAATGTGGATTTCTATCAAAGAAAATTCACCTGTCCGAGGATTTTGTCTTCCACTACTACTTCTACACAGCCAAATAAGTGCTGTTTGAATAATTTATAACTGCTTCTGTAGTGACCTTCTTTGGATACTTATATAGAGAATCATATTGTATTTTCTAAAAGTAAATATGACAGGGCGGCCATTGTTACCGGTTTGAGGTAACTTTATCACTTGAAAAGAAAAACTTTGCAAAATATTTACAGCAATCACTTATGGGGTGTTCAAAATATCTGGCTTATCATTTTAAAACAATTCTATAAAAAAAAATTAAAGAATATATTTTTAAAAATAAATTCAAAGAATTTTTGTAGAATAGCATATTTCAACAGAAAAATTTTCTTCGCAAGACAAATGCAGTTTTCTACGAACCACAGCATACACTAATTCGCAGGCAATATTCATTCAGCTTCCTAATAATTTGTCATAACAAAGTTATTACATTGAAGCTCCTAGAGACGCTGAAATATCGATGCTTTATAACAGCAAACAGTAACTCACGTTTAGAGGAATTTTTACTGCATAGACTTACTTGCAGCAATTATATAACAACTATAACTAACTATAAGCAGTCATCATGATTTATAACAGATGGTAAGACACACGAAACAAAGAGGTTGCCATAATGTACTTTAAGTATTTAAGTACTTACCTTTTACAGAGTTTACCGAGGTTGTATAAACTGTGCCTATTTTTGGATATATAGATACTTCATTAATACTGGGCTATTGTTGTTAACTCTTAATTATAAAGTATTAAGCTTTATAAAAAGATGGAGTAGATATTCATAGAGCGTTTAAAAAGCTATTTGTGCTACTTGGGATATACAAGGTGTTTCATTTAAAATAACGAAGATGTTGCCAGTTTTACCTACATTCGGCAACGCCTCGCTGTAGATAATATTTTAGGCTGACAGAGCGTATTTTGTTACCTTTAGTACCCAAAATTTAGAAAGAATATGTTTACCCGTTCTGCATACTCCATCTACCATGGATCACCCTGTATTAGAAATAAAAATTATAAGTCTCCAAATATATCGCATTATGCTTAGACTTGGTAACTTTAAAGGATCTAAGGTCTCTAAAGTTTTTATTAAGCTTCAAATTAGAAAACTATAGCAGAGCTGCGTCCTGAGTCAGGTATTTTCAATACGTCTACGATAGGTACTTGTGTAGATGCATGTGAGGTCTGTAAATTTTTTTTAAATCGTACATACCTACTAAAATTGTAGAAAGCGTTAAAAAACGATTATTGGTATAAATTATCGAAAACAATATTTGTAAAGCTTTAAAGTTATGTTTCGGAAATATTTGTTCGTACAGAGGGTGACATTAAACCTACTTTTTTAAAATAATACATTAAATTTAACTTAGACGTCTTGGTAAATATTTACCACCCACGCGACACCTGGTTTACACGAGGACGGGACATTGAACCAGGACACTACAATGACACAAAAGGAAGGTATTTTTTTTTTGGCGAATAAGTGTGTGTATCTATAAATGAGTGTTAACAAACGAAAAAAAATTGTTCATACTCATTACGTTTAAGGTAATATTTTAACAGTTGTTAAAAACAAACCTTAATATTTTCTTTCTTTCTTGTGTTTCTGTAAGAAATCGAAGTCTAAAATTTTATTTCATTTTCATATGAATGGTATATGTAGTTCTGTTAATGGTCAATAGATGACACAATAAATATTATGCTGCTGATTATTCATATTGACTTTAAACAAAAATAAAACTGAAATCCACTTAGATATATACCTAAATGGATAGATTACATATTTAGGTACTTCATACATACATAATCTAGATATAATTATGATTCACTTTAGTCTTATTTTTGTTTACAGTCGATATATGGGGTCTCTAGTCAATATGAATAATCAGCATCATTTTAATGTAGGTATGGTGTGTAACTAGAATGCGAATCGATTCGTGTTTACTTCTCCAAGAGGAATCTTTGTTCCATTTAAGTAGTTCATTTAAGTTGAATATCCAACATATAGATGGCGCCAGTATGATATAGAAGTATTTATAAGGCAAGCGGGAATTCAAAATATTTGCAATTTAATAATTATCTTTCTAACTTTTTTCAGACAACAATGATATTTGAATTTCAACTTTAACAACGTAAAAGTTCAAATGTATGCATTTATTATTATAAATTAAACAACTGATAACATATATTTGCTATTGTTGACACAACACTAAGTTTGAATTAATTTTTGTTTCTTTTTTTCTTATGCAAACTTATTACAGAATTTTACATATACCAGATATGAAAATTCAACTTGATATTATTTACTCACGAAACCGAAAAAATACTTGGACAGATCTAAAATTTCTATATTGGATCAGACGAGAATAGCTGATATTCTTCTATGTTTCTTGTCACGTAATTAATATCTAAGAAGTCGAAACTTTAGGTACCTATATCAAGTAATGTGAAGCAGTTGACTCGCAAAATTCGTCAGCTATATTGTTTAGTAGTGTAGAAGTGCCGAAGTCTTTTCGAAATCCCCACTGACTAGAAGGAATTATTGAGTTTTGAAGGACACATGCACATTCAGAAAGTTGTTTGCATATGGTTGATTTTGCAATTTTAACTGAAACCGAAAGCAAGCCAGCAAGTTGTTCAGGATATTTTTTCATAGGTATATATAGGTTTAATACAGGACGTTTTCCATTGAGGGGAAATGATATACTAATAATATGGGTCAGAAGGGCCGATACCCACTTTGGAAATTATTGTTTTTTTATATATAAACAAATTTAAACAACGTCACAAATATTTGTTGCGTATGATTGCAACAAAGAGGATTCATAAGATTTATAGAGGCATACATTTTTTTAAAAGTTGAATTTTTATTTAAAATTAGTTCTTAGATAATCAGTTAATTTTTTCCAATATCCATAATAATAAATAAATAAATAATAAACACCACAGAAATTAGACAACCCCCAATTCCAGAAGCTAGGGCTTGTGCGGAAGGGGGTTACACATTGAAAAAACGCAGACATACAACCATTTCCTCCGACAGTGCCAGTGCCGGAGCCAGGATTCGAACCCGGTGGTGCGATGTCCGTGTGATTAATCGTGATTGCCACCTCGCGCCTTAACCCACTCGGATATCGACCAGACAACTCGGATATCGACCAGACAACTCGGATATCGACCAGACACTCGGATATCGACCAGACAAGAGACCATGATGGCTGTACTAAAATTTGAACATTTTAATTGCATATAACAATTATATATATATTTTTTTTGTTGTTGAAATAGGTTTAAAATGTCATGAAACGTCGAGATTTTAAATTTGAGCGAAAAAAAAATTCTGTTTGTCGGTCTGTCTGTCTATAACTTTTCTTGTGCGCACGTTTACTCTGGAACCGTTTATGAAATTGACTTGAAATTTGGTACACTTATGTATTATAACGAGATCTGGAACTAGTTCATATTTTGATTTAATTCCGCTGAAGGGTTCGGGGGTAAATTGGGTAAATAAGCAAAGCAAGCAGGTAAGAGTCCATGAAATTGCATTTTAGGGTATACTATTAGATTTATAATGAGATAACTGCAAGCCTTATACAAACTTGTAATATATTGTGGTAACGGTTACTGTAGATTTTATAAAATAGTGATGAAAATATGGCTGGAAATGTCACTTCATTATATACCTGGATCTTACAGTAATCTTATAAAACCCTAATAAATCTTGGTAATTATTGGCAACTAGTGGCACCTTTCTTGTGCCTTATACCCTTATAAATCTTTTATATAACTAGGTGTTATTATTAGTAACGAAAAGTATTTATTGGGATGATAATTATTGGTTTGCAACAATTTAAACTAAAACAAATCTAAAAAAACGACTATGTATTTTATTATTCAAAAAATTAAATATCTGTTCCAAATTTTAATTGTGAGTTGGTGTCTATAACTCATCTACCCAATGACGGGAAATGGGAGCCGACTTAACTTGAGGAACAAGCTCACGCTTATCAAGACCCTCATCAGGCCGCAGCTGACGTACGCCTCGGTAGCGTGGGGCTACCAGGCGAAGTCCTACATGAAGAAAATTCAGGCAGTGGAGAACATCGCCCTCAGGACGGTAGTTGACGTCCCATGGTACGTGAGAACCGCAGACATCGTCAGAGACCTGGAGTACACCATGGTCACTGAAGTCATCCGGGAACGAGCGAAGAAGCTGTACGCCCAAGCCGAGGAGCATGGGAACTCGCTGATCAGACAGGCCACTGATTACGACCCCGCCGACGCCCCGAGGCACAAGCGACCGAGGGTTCAACTACTGGACAACGGGTAAGTATAACTTTATTTCCCGCTAACCCAACCTCCTTGCGGGCGTCGGACAACATACCGTCCGACGCCCGTTGTCCTACCTGCTCCGTGGAGACCGAAAGTGCTAAAAGAAGCACTTAGGTCTCCCACTCCCGAGCTACACAGCTCATCCTTATCTTTCCGACGATCCGGGGTAGGATATCAATTGATGTCCTACGTACCGGCAGTCAGTCCCAGCCAAAACTTCCTAAACCCAACTCGACCGATGACTACCCCAGGGGATGACAAGCTGGCGAAGAAAGAAAACATCAAGACAAGAAGAGCGCCAGAAGAGACCTCAGCCAGCGAGGTTCAACAGCCAGGACCAGGGGAGGTCCGCAGAAAATACCACGACACATCTCACATTTGTGAGCTGGGTCTGGTAGAAGTACGCGGGCCCACCTACCACGAAGGCCGGTCCAGGTCTACAGAGATAATCTAGGTGCAAAGAGTAATAGTCCTACTCGGCCCTAGTTATCGAGACCGACATCCAGCCAATGGATATTGGCGCGGTGTCTATAACATGCACATTTTCCCCAGAAAAGAAAGCTCTTATATCTGTTTTTTTTTAAGAAATGAAAGATAAATTTAAATTTTCAACATAAATTATAACTTTTGAAGCAGTGGGCGTGAGAGAAAACTGTCAAAAAATCTTCATATGATTCACTAGGGCTGTTTTCGACCAGTTAAGTGTTAAGTTTTCAATTATTTAAACAATGACCAACAAAAATTCAGATTATTACTATTTAAGGTCCCCTTGACAATATAAAGCAAAAAAATGAGTGTCAAATTTTATATTTATGTTTGCATAATACTGTAAAAGGATGTTCATTACATTTTAACGGGAAACATATAAATCAAACACAATTACACATTCGTTTGTATCTCTTGCTTGTGTTTTTATTCTGCCTATCACAGTACTGGTTAGTACATTTGTTTTAATAAGGGCAAATGTATAATACTAGTGTTTTAGTTTTTAACCGAAACTACTAACCAATTCCGTAAGATATTATCATAAAACCTAACTCTAATGACTGGGTGCTGAACAAGTTATTAGCAAGGGTCCTCAAATTCTCATTAATTATTTAAATTTTAAAAGCAGCTCCTATTGAGACTATAATGGAATCAAAAATGGCTACCGTCCTATCATAATTAATGAACTGACCTTTCTATATGATTCTTTCCACATTAAAAATGTAAAACAATCGGTATTCATGTGCCTGTACTTTTATCGACAATCGGTTCAACGGATTTTAAATATTAAACATTACATTCCAATATTATTTAGTCAACAGCTAGTTGTCGTCATCTGATTGTTAAATTTTTTTCTGCACGATACCAATTGGGATAAATACATATTAGCCAAGATGAACACTTGTTTTTTCTTAAATTTTCATAAAAATAGTTCTTCTTTAAAGCAAATTTGTGTGCGGTCCTATTTTTAAGTTGCAGTAAATCTTTTAAAATATCTACCACTATCACTACTTATCACTACTAATACTTACATGGTGTAATATATCCTTTTTGATTTAATTTATTACATTGAGGAGACGAACACTCCCACTCAAAGATTAATTGACTATTAGTATAAATCTGGGAGCACTAATACTAATTTGTTGCTAGAATAGAACACATAGGCCTATGTGTGTGCCTATTAACTTTAGAAGTTTGGCAATTTACACAGGTTTTTGTCCATAAGGTACAGTCCGAGTTCATTTTAAAATCTGAGATTTTAAAAGTACATACTTTTAAAATCTCAGATTTATCAGTTAAAAAGTAAGTCACTATGTAGTGAGTGTAAGCAAGAAAATTTGTCTAATAAGTTAATGTTTTTTTATGTACAATTTCAATATTCGTGTCTGCTACAGTCCAATCGACAAAAACATCGTCACTGTCCCAGATTTGGCAGATCGTTAGGGTATATTATAAAGGGCCCTAATACTGATCCCTGTGGCATCTTTAAAGATAAATTAACTTTTTATGAGTAAGGATGCCAAGCCATTATATTATTGTACGATGACATTTGTCACCTAGGTATTTATAAGTAGTTTTAGAATGTTATTTTGTGTTGGATTTCATGTTAATAATGTTTTTCAAGCGGCCTACTTTTATGACTAATAAGCATAAGTAATCTTAAGATATTATTGTCCATACATCAAAAGAAATAAAATTTTAGATTAATTTTTATTCATAAAAAAATGGACCTTTTATGTATCAGATAGGCAAAAGAGGGCAGTTAGGTTATAAAATGTAAAAAGACGCTTCCACAAATTTCTTATACCGTTCGTATAAATTATGTTTCCCCTCTGTTTTGTGACCCTAATCAGCATTTAAGCTCGAACATATTTTGTTCAGTGAGTAGAAGATACTTTTCTTTCTTTCTATATGTATGCTACAATTCGTTGAATTTGTAATTACCTTATGACCATGGTTTAACATTTGAGAGAAGCAATTGAAAATCTGCAGCACCTCTCGAACAATAAAATATTCCGTATAAAGAAATGCAAAACTGTTCCAAATATAAATAAATTCCACCATAAAGTTACGAATAATTCTCCATCAATTAGTTTATTCCAACAGGCAAATACCTACTACCTAGGTGTCAGTGGCTTAGGCGGTAGGCTTAAGACCAAGGAGTCCCAGGTTCAAATCCTGACTAGGGCACGGATATGTTTAGTGGCGTTTCTCATGTGTAACCAAGTTGGTAGCAGTGGATTAGGCGGGGTTGTGTGAGAGACAACACGGCTAGTCGCTCTACCACTTCCGAGTTCGAGTCTCAACTCAGATGACAATGTCGTAGAAATGGTCATTGTGTAATCGTCTTTCTGCATGCGTGTCCTGGTTGACTGGTAGAATAGTTAATGCGAAACTATGCCAGGACGATAATCTAAATAAGGCGATAAAAAACGAAATTAAACAAAATAGAATATTAAAAACGCAATACTAAATTGAAACGGCATCTTAAAATTTCCAAAAAGCTATCCAATTATCACTTTGAAACTTAAATAACTACCAAATACATCACTAGTTTGTATTAAGACAGTGGATAGTGACAAGATTTGACAAACGCCTACTTTGGATTTTTAATACAGTAGTGCAATATTAACTAATAAAATATCTAACCGAAAACTGAAGATATGAGTATTTATAGTCTAAGTCAACGCATCCCTGCAAATAAAAAACGCAACAATAACTTTACGACCTCATTAAAATACCTTCACTCTTTGTGCTGTCTCGACAGCAATTGACTCACTTACCTTTATAGGGTTTTAATGTGGTCGTGTTGTCGTAAAGTTTTTGTTGCGTTTTTTATTTGCAGGGATGCGTTGACTTAGACTATACCTAATGTGAATTTTGTTTAATTAAAACAAATTAATGTTCTTCAAACACCAAAAATGTATTAACGTAACTTATTTTAATGGTATATGTTAGTGCAAGCCTACTTATAGTTAATTTTTTTTCTATGAGTGAAATGGAAAGTTTTATTTTGAATGGAAATTTAAACTTGAAAAACCTAAATACGGTGCAAGAAACAAATAATAAAATCTTTTGTAGGTTATTTAAGTGAACTTAACAATATAATGACGTTAGCTAGTTGACTATACTTAAATAGTAGAATTTAAAATTTGGTTAATCGACAGTTTCAAAAATATATTAAAAAATAGCTGCAAATGTGCCATCAAATATTATGAAGTTATTTTATTTTACAATTATTTTTGCTCTTAAGCCTCCAACATTTTTGTTGCTATTTGGCTTAAACACTGTTGTGTCTATTTACTGTTCAGAAAAAATATCGAAAGGCCATTGTAAGCAAAATAATATAAAACAGCAAAACCGATCTGAATAACCCGATGGGTTGATTCTAAATAAAATCTAGTAGGTACGTACACGTTTTTCTTGCTGTTTTACAATAACCAGAATCAAAACAAAAACAAATCGGTGTTGTTTGAAGTATAGAGTTATAGACGCGTCTTTTCTTATCGTTTAGGCTTGTAAAGGTGTATGTTTTAAATAGGTTCAACAAACAATATTCAAATTATGTGTAGCTTATATCAATGATTATGGTGATAGTGAAAATTTTGCCTTTAAATCAGATAAATATAATAACTGTAAGTATTATCTATACCTATGTACATTTAACCTAGAATTTTTACATTAGAGCAAGTAAACTGGTATTATATTTTGCATGATAACAGTCCATTATTGAATTTCGTTCTAATTGGTAACTTTCATTATCGATATTATATTTAAGTTCAGGTTATAACATAATTGATACAATTTCAGTGCGTTTTTCAACTTGAAAACTATCATTGACCTTCATTTCCTAGCTATAAAAAAATGTATATCTAAACCAGGGTTTAAACTGACATTTAAATTAATTTATGTCTCTGTCACTTAATAGGTAGGTATTTCATGTGATGATTAATAACAAAACAGTTTTGAATATTATTTGAGTTAAAGGGAATATTGACAATACAGAGTATGGTGGAAATGTATGGAATAAATTCATTATTTTATGGGCATATGATTTAAAAGAGAATCCAGACAGGTTGATTTTTATTTTTAAATGGGCATCTTTAGATATACAGGCTGGTCCATTTTATCAGGGCCCTCGAGAATATATCACTTAATATCGGTTGCGGAAAAAATTGTTTCTACAAAAATTATGCCGGCTTTTATAAGCTACAAAATGGTTTAAAGACATTAGAGATTCATGGCCTCTACTTTAAAAGTTATGACGGAAAATATCGAGTATACGGAATATGTCTAAACCAAACATCTTCGTTATTTGAAGAGATACGACGAAAATTCTAAGGCGGCAATTTTTTGCGAAACAGAGTATTCCAACGGGGTTTTATCTAAATTTCAAAACTGCTATATTTTGAAATCTTCTCTTCGGGGTGTAAATGTTTTTTTTTAACGGGCAGGAAATGCCGGCATTAAATTGAGTATTTTCCTCCCCTTTCAACGATGTATCACATGCCATATTTATTCATTGGAATTAAACAAGTAATTATAAAAACAATTTTTTTAATCTATATATTTTTTTAACTGGCATCATACTTGCCGTGGAGAAGTATGATTAATTAAAAGTATTACAAAAAAAAATAACAATCAGGAAAGCAACATGGAGCAATTATGGGAAGAGTATTCACAGTTATGCCAATGCATATAGAGCTCATCCATAAAAACGTCATTCCTTGCTCAGAAAGTTAAAATTCATTAAATTCGTTCCTCAATAGGTACCGTTGGCCACTGAGATGACCACCATAAAAATGAGGACCTATTAAATTGGTGTCTAAAATATCTAACCACACATTTATTGAAAAACGATTTTGAAACCCAGTTGGTCTATGCCAGTGTGTATTTTCAGATGTTCATTTGTAATGAACATTACGATTAAAAAATCCATTATTGGAAAAATTTGCCTAGTGGGAACAAATTATTTTACCACATATTAATGGATCGGCATGCTTGTTTTCCAACAGCCACCCTTGGTTTGTCCTCCTCTTGTAAATTGTGAACTATTTTAACTCTTAAGACACCGGTAACCATTTTTCTTTAAACAATTTTTAAACTTGTTTTCTTTATACGATAGTTAAATTGAATTTCTCTTAATAATGTTTCCAAATCTTCTGCATTGTTTCTTACATAATTAATAACTGGGTTTACCTCATTCACATTATTAGTAACATTTTTCATCTTTGCCTTCTTCTTTAAGAATGAATCATTACTTTTTAGTTTCGAAGCTAATTTTCTAAACAGAGTTCTATGCGGTTGCAGTGCTTGTGGAAATCTGTTTCTCTATTCTACTGCAGCTAATCCAGAGTGAAAATTGCATTGGCAATATGTAACGAACATATATAACTATCAATGTGAGTGAAAATCATTTTTGTAAATACTAAATTCTTGAAATAGTACGAGTGGACCAGGGTTTAATTATTAACTGAGATGATCTGTCAAAAAATTAAATTTTAGTTTAGTTTTAGTTTTTTCATAGCCAACTATTTTAAAATAATTGAAATAATAGTGCAATCAGTTTAGTAGATAACATGGATATGGATATATAATGGATATTGTACTTAAATTACTGTATATAGTAGTTTGTGCAACAAGAGTGGATATGATAGCCATATCGCACGAGAAAGAAAATTGAGCACGACGCCGTAGGCGGAGTGCCTCAATTTTTCTAGTGCGATATGGATAATCCACTCGAGTTGTACAGTATACTTTTTCTACGAGGATGCTAGTTAAAAAAAATTATTGATTTGAAAAATTGTTTTTATAATTATTTATTAAGGGAGGAAAATACTCTATTTCAAAAAAATTTTTCACACCCTGAAGAGAAAATCTCAAAATACAGCGGTTTTAAAAACTTTTAGATAAAACCTCGTTGAAATACTCTGTTTTGCAAGAAATTGTCGCCTTAGAATTTTCGTCGTATTTCTTCAAATAACAGAGATATTTGGCTTAAACATATTCCGCATTTTCGATGTTTTCCATCATAACTCTTAAAATTGCAAATGCCTTTAAACCATTTTGTAGCTTATAAAAATCGGCACAATTTTCGCAGAAACAATGTTTTTTTGTGCGACTGATATTAATTGAAATATTTTCGAGGGCCCTGATAAAATTGACAGCCTGTATATTAGGATATGCGCATTTAAAAATAAAAATTGACCTGTATGTGATTTTTTAAAAAACCATATGGCTTTATTTCCACCATACTGTACATAGATAACTAGATGTGTACGAAATGCAGCAGCTACATTTTTACAAATTTCTCAGAATTTTTGTTATTGCAGCATCTCATTTAAATAGCAGAACCGCGAGAGTTGCAAGAAGAAAATGACAGCCCAACTAACAAAGTTGTTCTATACGTTTAAAATAATAGGATAATTTTATTTTATTACTATTGCATTACTGTTCTGCAATAGCTATTTTGTTTTATTAAAACCGCCAAGGTGGTTATTTAGCGTTCACAACTAAATTATCATATAAGTAAGTGCTAAGAATGTTCTTGCAGATAAATTATAAAACATTTTGTAGAATTTGTTTTTCGCTGTTTTATAAATGTTTATACATCAATTATTATAAGATGTTTTAGCTCACGGAAGAAAATTTATTTATAATAATGACTCCTAGCACTTATTGGTCAATTGACGAATGCCTATAAAACTATTCTGTAAAAGTTTAGCTAAACAATAATAAAATAATTTTATTAGGATTTTTCATAACACATATTATTTCAGGTAACATATTGTATTCTGCTGTTACTGCTAAACAATTGTTATATAAAGGAAGCACGCATTGCTGCCATAAAACACTTATAAAATAATTAATAAACTAAACATTGTCTTTAAAGACTATAATACGTTCGTTACCATTTTTATAAAACATGGGTAGGTGTTTATGCGCCCATCAACGGATGTCTCACATCTAAAAGTAGAGGAAGTTAGCCGTAGGTCGGTCTCCCCCCACCACTGACCTTGACCTTGACCGTGCACCTGTGGTCCGTTCCTTCAAGGCCACGGTGGCATCGTAGGTTCGCATAGCATATACCGTGACCTTGACCTTGGACGGCCGCAGTGCGTTTCGACTTCAAGGGCGCAGTGTTGCTGTTACCCAGAACGATCACTTGCGGTGACCTTGGCCTTGGCTAACACTATTAGAGAATGCAAGGACGGAGCTTCCTCCTTGCCACGCAACTTGACCTCTAAAATCACATTAGTTCAATACGTACACAGTAAAATGTGGTGGGGTTCTATATTTTGTGACGTAGTATACTTTTTCTATAAAAAAAGCACGGACTATTAGAACAAAATCATATTTAGTCTGGTTCACCTACAGTTAATAAGTGAGCATAGTGTTGTGATCTGAAATATTTTAAGTAAGCAAAGTTCTGTAATATTTCTTGGTTAGTAATTCTTTCACTGTACTCAACTACTTAAATATGACTACCAATATCGATTTATTAGCCCTTAATGAACTTATTATTAAAGATACTGAAGTTTTAGACCAAAAACCTATTTCATCGTTAATTTTAAATAAGGTTTACGCCATTAAAAAAATGTTAATGCTTAATACACGTTTTGGAAAATCGATATTAGTACATTTATTTGATGAAAGTACAAGTACTACCTTTAAATCATTTTTGCCTAAACGTATTGCTGAACTATTAAATATAACTTTTATAGAAGAAATAAATTCGTCTAGTGGTAAATATGCGTTGATTTATTTAGGAGAGAATTCACCCATTTATACCGGTGCTAAATCAAGGTCACTAATAAAATTCGAAATTATTGCGTGATTTAAACTATTTAAAATATTTGTATACTTTAAATTATCAGACCAATAAATAAGGTATAGTGAAAGTATAACTTAGACTGAAATATTATAAATACACTACAATAGTAGTAGAGATGTAAGTAGTTTTATCATATATTTGATAACTTGTTCTAATTTTATTTATGTAATTTCTAGCCTCACTATAACTGGCAAGAATGTGGATGCAATATTCAGCAGAACGTTGGGTAAGGGCAGAAGACATTAATTCGGCAATTGAAAGACTATCTTCTGTACTAGGCGACTTAAGTATGGATAGACTCCATGCAATAAATTATGATCTGAATTACTGCTTCGATGCTGAAAAAGTTAAACAGCTTAATGAGGATTCTGAGAGGTATTACAGAGGTGCACAACTATGTGGTAAATTCTCTCGTGGTATTGTGAATTTAGAAGAATTCTGTGAGCAACTAGTGGAAATAAATTTAAAACATTTCCTATGTGACATAGAAAAATACTTACCTAAGAAAATTATTGAAAAGTATCAACTCGACCAATCTGATGAAGAACAGGATGAAGACAACTCAATTAGTAGTTAATCACTTATTGTAATTCTTCTGTTAATAATATTAATATGTAAATGGTGTAATAAAATTATTATTATGGAAATATAGTTGTTTTTATTTTTAAAATTAAAATTGAAATAAATGAAACACATTATTAGATTATACATTAATTTATTTATAATTATTTTTGGTGACATACATTAAAAAATATTAATTATTAATCCTAAATATAAACATATTTAAAGATATTTATTTTAACTCTATATTTAAATCTATAATACATTTGTTAAGAAAGTGAACGTTTGCAAGAGAGCAGTGACTATATTTTGGTTGGGTGTGTTCCATACATCTTGGTACCTTTAACGATTTTAGATTGGGTATGCAGGGTGAGAAGTCATCTAGATCTATAACTCTATTCCATTTTAGATGATGCTGTAGAACATTTTTCTTTAATTTGCCTTTGCATACAATTATAACATCCTCTGACAATACGTTGCGTCGAAAATTATTAACAGCGTTTTGACAAAGTCGATGAAGTATTAGTGGGAATTCTGACAGTTGAATATATCCATCACTCCATTTTATGCCCCCATGGTAGTTGTTTTCTAACCATCGGTAGTGAGTCTGTTCGCCTTGGGTTAGTGATGAGAAAGGATTTGGTGGTTTGAAGAAATAGTGTGCTTGCTGATTAGTGTTACAACATAGAACAGCTAATTCTTTAACGGTAAAATCATTTGTTTTATATTGAAACCCCTGCAAGTCAACTATCAAAGTAGGAAATTGGCTACCTAATGACGTCATGGTAATAGGTATTCGTTACTTAGCACCAGCAATGCCACACTGAACTGAACCATCTAATGCGCTATAACTTAAATACGCATCGTGAAGTATAAGTGCATATACTCGAGTTTGTTCGGGAAACTTCGTCTTCCGTGTCTCAAATTCAATTTTTATATCGACGGTGGATGATTTCATTGCATCTGGTTGGTGTGAGCAATCAATAACAAACAATGGATTTTTTCTGAATTCGCCAAGGTCCATCATAGGTTCACTCATATCTTTATCGTAATAACTACGTTGGAAATTTTCATAGGCGTAGTAGGCTGCAGAGTCGAGTTTCTTATCGAAATTTAAATTCCAACGTTCATATGGAAATACTTCGGCATTTAAATATAGCCGAATATTATTTATATCTGCATGTATAAAACTTGCGGCGTCCTTGGTTCTGTCACTAGAGTTGCCATTGTTTTGAAATCCGATAATGATGTATCGAGGTCTCTCAAGACTGTTAGTGGTTTTAACAGCCCATATATCAGAAGCAGTATCACGTAGAGTGGGTAGCTCATAGAGATCCCACATACGGTAAGCCATTTTAACTTTAGCATTATTACTGCTCGTATCAATTTTCTTTAATAGTTTAACCTTTTGTCTAACTTCAGGCACAATATGTCTTATCTTCCATTCGATTTTGTTAATTTCTAACTGTGCATCAACTTCTCCAATGTAAGAGTCTTTAAAGGAACGTGCTATAATTAAAATTAATTCCTGTTTTGTATTTAAAATACCTTTGGTATAATCTTCTGCAAAACCCATGAGGTACTTAAGAGGGAGTTTACCGCTGAAAACGTGGCTGGTAGTATCTAAAATATCCTGTTTTTTCTCGGTGAGACCCCAACCTATAGTTAGTAGCGATGGGAGGGATGTTTGTCCATATGACACCCTAGTTTTCATTGTAGTAGTGATGCCAGGCTTCCTAACGACAGCGACCTGTTCACCACCCATTTCATATCTTATTTCTTCGAAGAGAAAAGCTAGCGCATTGTTAGATAGATAACACTTCTTGGTAACATCACTAGGGGTAAATTTTCCTTCTATATAAATGTAACTCTCTGTAATGTCAAGTATTAAGTCCTGAAAATTGACAGGAATGCGTACTTCATCAGAGTTTCTATAATATGGTGAACCGTGTGGTTTATATGTATGCTCATGTAAGCTAACGAGTGACTGATCGAATACAGGTTCCTCGAACACCTCAAGTTTTTCACTAGATGTAAAAGTCACCATTATTAACTATTTTTCTCTCAGTTTCAATCCGATGGATCGAAGAAATGCACGATCTTTAGCTGGCAGGTTATGTCTTAACCGTTTAAGCTCTACACGTTGAATGAGTCGATTTCCGCAGTCATTAGTCTTTTTATCGTCAATCACATTGAAACGATTGTGTGCTAATCGTTGTTGATTATATCGGAAACCCATTGTGTTTGCGATTTTAAAACTGTTTCAATTCTAGCTTTACGATAATCTTCTCACCACGAAAATTGATTAAATCTCCATTATCATCCAATATGCGTAGTGTAATGTTGTCGATAAACTGACGTCCTTCAGGTCTAACAGGCAAATATATGATGTTCGCTGGCTCTCTGGTAAGTTTGTAACCTGGTTCAACGTCTATGTCGAACTCGAAAAGGGTATGGGATTTAAGGGTATTCAGATATGCTCCAGAGATAATGTTGCAATCTACACGTATCATCCTTACTTTCATAATATCAACAGGTAATGTTGATTCATGATTAGTGTTTGGATGCAAATAAGTCGATTCAAATCCCAATAAATTACCAATAGAGTTTGCTTGTGTAAAGTCAATTCCATATTTTGACCAAATCTCACACTTTAGCGTATTGTTGTTCGCTCGCAGTCGAAATAGTTTTTCTTTTTCCTCTTTCTTATCACCGGGCATAGCTTTCAGTATTGCACGATATATCTCTTCAATTTCATAGGCTCCGCAAGGTATGTGGATAAGTGTGGGGGCTACTTTTGGTCCAATTCGATAGCAAAAACGATTGTTGGTTTCGTCCACATTGAATATAGAATTGTAAGAATAGAAGCCTGTTAATCCTAACCCATATCGACTATTAGTATCTAATTCAATGGGAGGATAAAACTCAGCACTGAGCACACTAGATCGGTTTGATAGAGTGAACGTATACGACATGACTGATGATATTTAGTGTTCTCTCATGAATTTATTGTGAACTACAGCAATAATCGTGGTGTAATTTTCGTTTTTTGCTGGATGACGGAGACGTTTGTATCTCATTATTTGATGCAACATTGACATCGCGCACTTTACAGTAGCAGCAAAATATTCTTCGAGGCGGCGGCCCATCATTAACATCAACACTGCTACCACCGCCATCATCATCATCATCATGATAATGTTCCTGACAGTATTGATATTTTAAAATATCAATATCATTCTGGAGATGCTGGGGTAGTTTGTCCCATACTAATGCAATTTCATGTGCAGCACATCCAATCATTACTTCTTTAGGCATATTTGCCAGTTGTTGTTTGCTCATCTTCAATAGACTGCGTAAACGGGAGAATGCGATTAGTGATTGACCCATCTGCTTGATGCTTTCCCGATCCATTTCAAGGTCTGCAGATGTTATTTCACAAGCGTTTGTAGTTATTTTGTAGTGAGAAACTTCAAACACAAATGACCACACCACACTGTGTTAAAATTTTGTTGGCGTTCATAGTTATAGTAAATTTTGTCGGTCGACTTTGAACCTCTGCGCAGATATAAAACTAATTCTGTCGGTGGGGGTAAATCACCAAAACTATCGAAATATGTGACTAAACTACCACGTTTTTTAAATGCAACCCAGTGTGTTCCAGGGCCATTTATACTGTCTAGATTTATGATGGCCGACTCATTATGACGTGGTCCAGAATATGGTAGAGTGTCCCGCATAAATATCCCCCGAAAATAGGGCACTTTCATCTTCTCTGCATAATATTTAAGATCGATATTAGTGAGAGGTTTTCGGGGTAGAGCATCTAGAAGTTTTTTGAACTTTGTGGTTTTAGATAAAGTCCTAGTCCTTTGCGATATGGTTTTAAATATAGCCCTTTACCACTTTTTCCTATAGAAATCGCCTCCATCTGCCTATTATGGCGATTTTTTTCAGCTAATTCCTCTCTACTCGTTTTAACATCATTTACAGCTTTAGCTATACCAGCAGCAGTGCCAGCTAAACTACCCAAAGCTGATAATCCAGCAAAAATGGGTATTAATGGTAGAATTCCACCCACTTTCGGTATTGGTATTATCCTAGGTGTACGAATATTACGTTTTCCACCAGCTGCTCTCATGTGTCGTCGTGCTGCTTGAAGCGCAATTTGCGTAACTTTTTTTGTGTCCTTAGCGATTTTTCGTTTACCACCGGCTTTACGTATGTCATCACGTACTTTACGTACTATTCCAGCACCAAAAGCTATATTTCTAGTTTTTTTCTTGTTTTTCTTTTTAATTATACGTTTCTTTGTAGTACGGGGTGTTGTTGACGTACAACCCATACCAAGACGTTGCTTTCCCTTCATTATAGTTGTAACTAACCACGCGGCGGCCTTTTCTTTGAAACTTACGTCTTTTGATTTAACTCGTTTCCAGGCAGCTTGTTCAAGTTGATAGTCTGCTTTGTGTCGGGCTGCTAAATTACTGGTGTTTTGATCGTATGCAATATCGTGCTGCTTGCATGCAGCATCGAGTTTGTTTATGCCTGGATCACCTCGGGCTAATCTTTTTTGTAATTTGGTGCCTGGACCACAATACTGGTAACCTCCCGGTAAGTGTAGTTCAAATGGGAGCTTATTTATTAGAGAATTGACTACCCCCTTACCAATCTTTAAACCACGACGATTTTCACGTGTGTGCTTCTCGGTTGACACCATTTAAATAACAATCACAATACGTACATCTATTTATATAGTATCCATCCGTGCTACGATGCGCATTGTGAAGCAGAAACAGAAACTTGCTGTAGATAATTTAGATGAAAAAGTAGGGTGTGGACTACAAGTCGAATCACGCCATGGCCCGCTACTTCCCTCAACTATTCGCGGACTCTTAATAGGTCCAAGTGGTTGTGGCAAAACAAATTTACTAATAACTTTGCTTACTCATCCACTTGGGCTACGTTTTTCAAACATTTACTTATATTCAAAGTCCTTACATCAACCCAAGTATGAATATTTACGCGATATATTAGCACCGATTACGGGGCTAGGATATTACACCTTCAGTAACAACGCGGAAATAGTGCAACCATCCGACGCTGAGCCTGAGTCTATATTTATATTTGATGATGTTATATGTGAAAAGCAAGATGTTATTCGAGCATACTTCTCAATGGGGCGTCATAAACATGTAGATTGTTTCTATTTGGCACAAACGTATTCCCGCGTCCCTAAACAGTTGGTAAGGGATAATAGTAATTTCATAGCAATTTTTAAGCAGGATGATATGAATTTACACCACATTTTCTCAGACCATGTCTCACCGGATGTGACTTATAAAGAATTTCAAGAAATGTGTGCAGAGTGCTGGGAAGACAAATATGGGTTTCTTGTAATTGACAAGGATAGAGAAGTAAATGAAGGGAGATATCGCAAAGAACTTGATAGTTTCATATATCCATGAAGTATTGTAATTAAAATTTTAATTGGTCTACAGATAGCATCGGGATAACTTCAGCAGTGAGGCTGCATTTGTTAGACATGAATGACAATGGTGAGAATAAACTCAGTAGTGCTATAGGTAGAAACATGAGAGAAGAAATAAGACTGAAACGTGAATTGATTGAGGCCACCGATTCAGTGCGCAAAAAATTCAACTCTGTGAAGAGAAGAAACGTTGAGAATCAGTTAACACTCGAAAAAATTTATGAACCCATAACAAAACCATTAAAGGTTATATCATCTGCTTCACATAACCAATCGCTAACACAACCTCAGAAACCAACACAACCGATAGAAAGTGCAAGAGCTAGTACTAGTACATTTAAAGCAACACCTGAAACTAGTGATGAAGATGGTGACAAAAATGCAAGTCAACAATATTTTTTGGAAACACCACCGGGATCGTCGTTAATGAGCACTCCATGTTCAGAAAGTTCTATTAGTGGCGCAGAAGGAAAATGTGATATAGTGCAAACACATTTAGAAAATCTGAAATTCGACAATGCTAGGTATGATACTATATACGGTGTACGTTTAGACCCCCATACAGAAAAACTACAAATGGGTAATGCTGAAATACGCTTTTCTAATGGAAATATCACATTGTGGCGTGGAACTAAGAAGGTGGGGACGTATTCTGGCAGTCCTAAGTTATATGATATGATATTTATGAAACAACCACAAATTTCGCGTAGTAATGAGGCTATTATTGGCGACAAAGAGTGTCAATTATATGGGGGGATTTTAAAACAGACAAAAGCACCATATAAAAATTATGATATGAAACAGGGTTTGAATAAAGCTAAATGGAAGAAATTCACTAATATTATAGAACCATTGGTATCTTCTACAGTTGTGACGAGATCTAAAACTGGCTTAGGTGTTCCTATTAATAAATTATACAATAATAGAGGTGTTGACTATGTATATTGGAATAAACCGAAAGAACTGGTGGACCGCCTACGCCTGCTCTATAGCTCAAAAATGGTTGGTAACAATGGTGTCAATAACGAAATAGTCAGTTTATTGGAAGAAATGAGGGAAGAAAGGATAATCTATTAGTGAAGTTAAAATTCATTTCACACTTATTTAATTAGTATAAAATATTGTGAAATGCTTAAACGGGGTCAGACGTAAACAGAAATGGCTGTTGTAAACAACACAATTGACAAGTTCGGTAGACGAAGAAGTAAGAATAATAAATCGATTATCGTACATGGACCTCCAGGTATTGGTTTTAAACTTACCGCAGATAATCAATTTGATATGCAAAATAAGCGTTTACTGAACATTGGTGAACCAATAAATCAAAAAGATGGTGTAACTCGTAACTATGTAGACGAAAATATCGATAAATGTATGAAAGACATTAAAAAGTCACACATTGCTTTTATGGAGAATCAGTGGACTGAATATAGTAAGTTTGTACACAGCAAAATTACCGAGATGATTAATGACGCTCTGCAACACATTAATAAAGAAATTTCTGGAGTTAAGAAATTAACCGAGGACAATTATACTATTTTATATGATGCAATAAGCAAAGTGCACCACATTCTCGATGAATCCCGTCTGAAAGGTATGACAGTGCGACAGAAATCACTTGGAAATATTGTGGCACAAGCTGGGAGGAACGATCGTAATCAACAAGTGATAGATGAAATAGTGGCTGAAGTCACGGACAACGCTGCTACATTAGGAAAAAAGTGAAAAAACAGACCTAAATTATCTATATAAACGCCTGACTTAAACTTCAATTATGGTGATTAGTAATGAGAAATTACAAGTTGTTAACGAATTGCATAAAGCTTGTAGGAGAAATTTCCGTAGAAGAAGAACAATAATCAAAGGTTATGGTGATTTATGGCAAATGGATTTAGCTGAAATGCAACCATACGCTGATGAAAACAATGGTTATCGATACATTCTCGTAGTGATCGACTGTTACTCAAAATATTTGTGGACTAAACCTCTAAAAAATAAAACTGGTGTTGAAATTACTAAGGCTATGAGAAGTATTTTACAAGAATCAAATTATTCTCCTAAAAATCTACAAAGCGATCAGGGTACGGAATTTTACAACAAAAACTTTTCTGCTTTAATGAAACAGTACATCATTAATCATTACTCCACGTATAGTACGAAAAAAGCAGCAATTGCAGAAAGAGTAATACGAACATTAAAAACCTGGTTATATAAAGAATTCTCAGCTAGAGGTAAATACAAATGGGTTGACATTCTATCCGACATTACAAAATTGTACAATAATAAAATACATCGTACGACTGGTATGAAACCTGCTGATGTTAAACCAACTACACGTTTAAATGCTTATAATCACATTAAAATTGCTTTGAAACCTAAATTTCGTATTGGCGATATAGTTCGAATCAGTAAATATAAAGGTATATTTGAAAAGGGGTTCACACCAAATTTTTCAACTGAACTTTTCAAGATCGTTAAAATAAATGTAACAAATCCCACAACATATACACTCCAGGACATTCATGGCCAACCAATAAAGGGGTGCTTTTATGAAATGGAGCTACAAAAAGCTAAATACCCTGATGTCTACTTGGTGGAAAAGGTTTTAAGAAGGAGAGGGAACAAGGTTTTTGTGAAGTGGCTCGGATTCTCTAATGACCACAACTCTTGGATTAACGAAGCAGCTCTTATTTAATATTGTCACATTCTTTATATAAAATGTGTATATTTATAACAACTAATATTTTACTTATGTTTAGAAATTTCATAATAAAATGTGTGTATTCCATTAATATTTGTTTTATTTATTTTCCCCATATAAGACTCCAAAGCCTTAGTAATTATATACACATTAACGAAAAAATATATACAAATGCAAATTTGTTAAAATTTTTGAATTAATTTTTACTCCTAAAAATTATTAGATGAAATCAAGAAAATCATTTTAATAAATTTTATTGAGAAGAAAATATTTACAACGAATTATAGATTAAATATATTTATTTAAAACGTATATAATACAGAAAAAATACAAATACATATTTATGGAATTAATCAGATGAAATCCCCCCGTCTCGACAGTAACGCTTCCTGACAGAAACATTCTCTGTTGTGTTTCATCACACCTCCATAAATATGTCCAACATATTCACAAAGTAAAACACTGTATGTCTTCTCGTCTCTGCATTTGCTGCAAATATTGTTCCAACAATCACCAGTGTACTTGTTGCAAACCAGACACCGCTGCCTCAATGGGTGCTCCACCTTGCATGTCTCACAAACATCTCGGATAATTCCAAAATTTGTACGAGTCGTGGGTTGTAGACACTTGTAGCACTCTTGCTCCAGACGCTCACGTGATGCTGCTTTTCGGACGGTATTCACTGGCACTGGATTTTCTTTTATACAATTTGAACATAGTCCAGTACATGGATTAATTTGCTGCTTTGCCCAGAATTGGGAACAATTATAGCACAGAATTGCACCATCCATACTATATGGATATACGGCGATTGTTGGTTTCGATTGCCACTCTCTTGGACAAGACATTGCTGTTTTAAAAACAAGTGTACGGTATGACAGCTGAATAATAACTGAGTTCCTCCTCATGGCCTTGTTTGTTTAAGTAGTCGCTGGAATTGCCGATATTAGAGCCATGGTATGTCGTTAGAGATGATGTGACGTCACCAGCAACATGTTTAAAAGAGGAGGTGTAACTCCACGTTAGATCAGTTGCTTTGCAAACTTCAACGTTGATCATTCCGTCTACTGTCTTATATATTCGTTTCCAAGTATTAATATGGCTGCTGTACCTGCTGGTTGGGCTAACCTCAGATTCCTGGACTGGTTAGCATCCCTAGATGTCCTCAACAATATATGGTACCTTGAAGAGGTAGAGGACGACTTGGCTGCTCCCGAAGACGACGAGGTAGAAGTTGAAGACGATGAGGAAGGCGATGAGGAAAGCGACGAGGAAGACGATGAGGAATTTTTTGACGCTGAAGAGGGTGCAGACGATTCAAGTGATGATGAGGGTATCGTCGTAGATGTTCCCCACCAAAGAGGGCAGCGGTGGATAACATCAGAATATTTAGCAAGGGTGAACCCGATGGATGGCATCTTCTGCACCACCATGACCTTTGTTGCGGTCCAAGTAGTGGGTGGTATGGAATACAATCTTTGCCACGGATGTTTTCTGGGATACCAGTCTAGGGTGGATCCTGGGAGACATCGTCATGTGGACTACCATGCCACTACAAGGATAATGAGAGGCAGGCGGGGATATTGCAAATCTTGCAGAGATCCACTCTATCAGATTAGGCGAGTGGAAATCTGCAATATTTGCAATATGGACAGATAATTTGTAGTTTTTTTTTGTAAATATGTATATATCTCTTAGTTTATTGTAAATAATTATGTAATTAGTTTTAGTGATAAATAAATGTATATATTTAATTTTTAGTTTATTGTAAATATTATATAACTAGTTTAAGTGTTAAATAAACGTTAAATTGAATCTTATTTTTTGTTTTATTTACTAAATATTTAAATGTAAGTAACACAATGTTACTAGAGAAATCTGTGTTTCACTTCGATTATTGCTTATGTTGACAGTGCTATTGATATTGATGGTGTTAAAAATATGAGTATTAGGACACTTTCTACTCTTATTTGTGTGAGTAGTGAGGTGGGGAGTGATGAGGTGGGGGTGGTGGTAGGGGCTATATATACATAAGAAAGCCCTCACCATCCTCAGTTTACTTTCTACGCTCCAACATGTCTGAAGTACAAGACAATACTGTATCTTCCACTTCAACCATGTTCGTTTTGTGCGAAAGGTATCGTGCCTACCTGCAGCGCGTTAGAGAGGCGACAAGGGGTGGTGTAGCAGATAGCACCACCTCACCAGAAGAATACCAACCATTGGAGAGGTCTCCGTCCACATGGTCGATGGACACTGTGCCCAATGATGATTCCGAAGACGAGATGGATGGAGTAATTCTGGAGGAATCATCGACGGACACAGCGGAATCGTCTGACTCGGAAGATGATGCAGCCATTCTGGTGGAGGAATCTACCGATGAAGATGAGGATGCAGCCATTCTGGTGGAGGAATCTGCCGATGAAGATGAGGATGCAGTCATTCTGGTGGAGCATGATTCGGACGGATAATTCTGTTTTATTTTATGTATATATATTTTTGTTATTTATAAATAAATGTATTAAGAGTTATTCTTTTTTTATTTCATTTCATATACAATAAATAACAGTAGTAAAGTAAAGAATAAAAAATTGCTTTAATATAAGAAATAACGGGGTACTTATTTAAGTAAATTGGTTATTCGTATTTGGACTGTCGGTCAAAAGTGTTGCAAAAGGTGTATCGAGGTCACAGTTGTCCTCCAGTACCGTTTCTACTCACTTCCGACCTTTAGTTTTGCCGCAGCAGACTTTTTCCCGGAACGGCTAGTCGTATCGCTCCGAAAGTGGTTGCAATCGCTTCCCAGTGATCGATTTAGTCGAAAACGATACCTCGCGTGTCCTCGGGCGTCTTCGGGTGGCTTCGGGAAACTTCGGGAGTGTTCGGCATGAGTTCGGCTTTTCGCTTAAAATTGCAGCCTTTGCATGTGTGAACTCCCCTGAAACGTGTTTTGATTTTTTTATTCCCCCAATCCTTGACAAAACAGTGAATAACGCGTTCGGTAGTGTTCGGATCGATTCGGAAATTATCGGAATCGATTCCCAGTGGTCAGTTTAGTCGAAAATGACCCCTTACGCGTGTCTGAGTGTACTTTGGAAGTTTTTCAGTTGTTTATATATATATATATATATTTTTTTTTTTGTCCAATATTTGTGTATAAATAAATGTATTAAAATTTATTTTTTATTTCATCTACGATGAATACAACAGTTCTAATCTAATTATATACTTAAATACACAATTTACCAAAAATTCCATGAAATATATATATAAACTCGCGTTATAGGTAAGTATAAGAGTAAAGTATAAGAGTTTCCTAGGACCAAGGTAGCCCAGTGGTAACGTGGCTTGCTTTGTGCAGAGCTAAGTATCTGGGGGTAACCTTGGATACAAGGCTCTGCTTTGGACCCCACATAACTGCAACATTGCAAAAAACGTATTCAGCCCTCAACAAGCTGTATCCATTGGTGAATAGACGGAGCAGACTTTCGACCGACAATAAATTGACTCTTTTTAAAGCAATTTTTAGACCGACAATGACATATGCCTGTGCGTCCTGGAATTGCATTTCAGACGCACAGTGCAAAAGACTACAGACCACACAAAACAAAATACTTAGACTCCTACTAAACGCCAACCGTTACACATCGGTCGCTGAATTGCATGAGAGGGCTGCCGTCCCCCTTATGAGGCAATACATAGATGACACGGCCCAAAAATTCTTTGCAAACAAAATTCAGCGATCGATATTAACACGTGACCTGACTAACATACGACGACATAACGATACATTACACGCACACCGTTTATTACATCAAAACCTACCCATTTACGACACACGAGACTAACGTTGGACAATTACATAAAACTTTTAACATACATATCCCTCATACAATCCTACCTCCCATTCCCTCCCCTTATTTTAATCCTTTGTAATATAATTATCAGAATAATTCTTAATTTAATACAGAATTCACTTATTTTCAAACCTTGTATATAAATATTACTTAAGAAAAATTTTTTACTTTCATTTTTATTTTATTTTTTAACAATACAGAATTATTTTTAATTTTTTGGACAACACACACACGGTTGAAACAGGTTTTTCATTTTATTTTCCTGTACGTACACCAAATAAAACTTTAATTCACTTAATAAAATATTTTTAATTTCACTTTACAACTGCATTGCAGATAAAACTTATAAATCTATGAAACTAGTAGAAAATAGAAAAATTAAAATCATTAATTAAAAATTTCGGAAGGAGTAGTCATTTCCCGGCACAACACCAGCCACCCTAACTCATAAGGAGGAAACTCTAATATTAACTAGGTTTAGAATTATACAGCACGCAGTGCAGGTTTATAATAACATCTTATACAGGGAAAAATGACATAAACGGAATGATATGTACTTAAAAAACTCAATAAAAGATTTTTAATTGGTAATTGGTAATTGGCTTGCTTTGTAAACTTTGTGAACGAAGGTTTGGTAGTTCAATCCCTAGCACTTGCAGGGATTTTTTTCAACACGTAAATTATAAAATTATAAAATTATAGAATTATAAAATTATAGAATTATAAAATTATAATTATAAAATTATAGAGTTATAAAATTATAATTATAAAATTAAATAACAATTTTCCGCTATACCACTGCGCTACCTTGGTCCCCCCCCCCGGGTGGGTGGGTGGGCGCGGGGGGTTTTGGCAGAGGCGGGGGCGACGCTTGCAGCCTTCGGTCGCTTCGCCCGCATAAACCTTTTTTTAATTTTTTGACCCGCTTTTTTTTTTTTTTTTTTTTTTTTTTTTTTTTTTTTTTTTAAATATATAAACCTGAACTAACCATAACCCAGCGCGTGACGCGGGGGGGGGGGTTGGGGGGGGGGGGTTATTACTTTCTACATTTACATTTTTTCTAACCTAACCTAACCTAACCTAATTTTTTTTTCACATTTTTGCATTTAAATTTTTTTTTACATTTTTTCTAACCTAACCTATTTTTTTACATTTAAATTTTTTACATTTTTCTAACCTAATCTAACCTCATTTTTTTTCAGTTTTACATTTTTACTTTTATATTTTTTTACATTTTTTCTCTTAACCCTAACCTAATACTAAATTTATGTACAAACATTTTTAATGCAACATTCTGTAGTGTGTTTACGCACTACCTTATTCCCAGTTTCTTTTTTATAGCATTTAGCTTCCTTGTACATCTCTCAGAGGCTTTGCGACGCTTCGCAATGCCTCTGAGCATTTCATCGGCCCGAGAATTCAACATCTCCGCCTTCCTTTTGAGGGACTGCGCGTGATCCTTTAATTTGCTGTCATCATCAGTTGCACTTTTAAGTTCCCTATCCTCCCGCTGCAACTGTTCATACATGCTCAAGAAATTTTTGAAAGTTTCATTTTGCTCTTCTTGGGAGAATAACTCCGATTGTGAATCAGAATCACTTTCATTCACAACCAGAGCACGGTTACGGGGTTCCTGCGTTGGCAACACCGCATGAGAGCATCCTGGCAACGGCGCGCTCGAACATACCGGTTGCACTTTCGTCGGCTTTTTTGCAGCATCTTTTTTCGGTTTCTTAGCTACCGACTTTTTTGCAGCAGCTTTTTTAACCACCGGTTTCCTTCCCGATAACGGCTTTTTATTTTTAGCTGCTGCTTTCTTAGGCTTTTCAGGTATCTCTACCTGCCCCTCGTCTGAGCCAACATCGGGAATAGGGCTCAGGCGAGCAGGTACAGATGCTTGCGCCGATAAAATTCTTCTAAGAATCGACACGTCATCATCTTTCTCGGTATTCTCTACCTGCGTCTGCTTTGTAGATGTTGAAGGATGCGTCGTCATCTTCTTTTGGCCTTTCTGCGAATAAATCTTTGGTTGCGCAGGTTGAAATTCGTCCTCAGAATTTGTCTCCGTAACCGTAGGGAACCTAGACCACGCGGCGTTCGGGTAGGCCTCTCCATTAGATGTACTAGCTCTGGCTTCATCTGAAGCCAAAGCCTGCGCGTCCAATTCGGAGAAATCGAAATCACCCAGCAAATCATCGTTCAAATCGGTCAAATCCGTCGGGATTTCAATATCCGGTAGTAAACCCACGCCAGGACTCGTCTGGTTGTTCGCCACACCATTACCCGGACAAGCGTCGCCATTGTCACCCACGCCAGGGCTCGTCTGGTTGTTCGCCACACCATTACCCGGACAAGCGTCGCCATTGTTCGCCACACCATTACCCGGACAAGCGTCGCCATTGTCGTCTTGCCCTGGCATATAATTAATTAAGTATGCAGCCACAGCACTCAACAAAGCGCCTCCCTTACCGCTACCACCAGAAACACCAATCTTTTTTTGTCCTACCATTGTCACAACAAACACAAAACGGACACGAGAAACGGGCACGAAACACAAAACACAGAACACAAAGAATGCTAGGAATAGAGCAGACAGCACTATTTTGCACACTTCCTTACAACTCGAGAGCTGGAGACGGAAAGAATCTTTGTAGCATCTCTGAAGCCCATAACGCTGAACTAACCCCTCCACTCCCTACCACTCTTGTTCCTATTGGTTCAAATTATTTCCCTACACACTCTAACTAACCCCCTACTTCCCACCCCACTCTTCCTATCGTCTCTCTCTATCTTATTGCCTACAGTACTCATACAATAAAAATACCATTTAGTAATTTAAATCTTTATTTATAAATTAACATTTTATTTCATACAAATATCTCTTACTTCGGCTTACACATAACATGAAATATCACAATGAATTTTTCAATTGAATATTATAATTGTCGACCTTTGCGTTAACAAGTAGAAACATTATTAACAATTAATCACTCAACTCATTCATTGCTTTGAGTAACACATCTAGTTTATCATCATCCTTTAAAACATTTCGTTCAACGACACTATTTAAGGCTGATATTAACCACTTTAAATTCTGCTCTGGTTCACTCTGAAAAAATGTTATGTCTGAGTGACCCCAGGGTAGAGTTTTAGTGGTATTGGGAATCACAAAACGTTTATCGTCATAATAAGAAAGAGCAACTTTATTCCGCATCTCTGTATAGATATCATGCAAGTGACTTCTGAAAGTATTCATTTTACGAAATATTAACCCGCCCTGCTCAACAATTTTTCTGTAGTCATCTATTGTAAGTTGTTTTTCAATCACAGATTTCTTTACTCCCTTGGCTTTTTTCAACTCATTACCGACCGATTGCACGTAGTACGCTTTCGCTCCAGTACCATAAAAGCTGATAATAGGATCTTCGGGGAATTCGTCTTTCATATTCCCAAGCACAGACGAGCCTTTTGGAATATTAAATTTATTTCCCTCCCTGTAATTAGAAGTATCAAATTTTTCTGGATTTTGTACAATAAAGTCATAGAAGTTATCTGTATAAACTTTCATAATTAAGGAATCGGTGTCGGTGTACAACAAAGAAGCATTAGCACCGAATTGACGTTTAATAACACCATAAAAAAAATTATACAGTACCGTCTTCGATAATTCAAGAATACAAAATCCTACGTAAATTGGTTTGTTATAGACTACTTGCAATTTGCTCATTTCAATCGCTACAAAATCCTCAGAAAAAATTGTGCAAGATTTGAAATTTGGACGAGCGATTAATGCGTTTGCACCTATAGTTCTTCTAACATTTTCCCAATGAGTAATCAACTTTATATCTCTTCTATTATCAACATTTTCCATGGTTTTACCAAATACTGCATTATTCATTAATTTATATTGGTCTTTTTCAAATTTATTGGTCGCTGAATTTCTCATTTGCGTATTTAAATCGATGTATTTTTTTAACCAGGGCGACTGCTTGAACTTAAGTACTCTATGGGTTTTTAACACCATTAAACCATTTTCAATGGCTTGTTTCAAGTTTCTATAATGCACAACATATCGTCTCTTATCATTCAAATTTGGGATTAATTTTGGTGATTTTGATTTTGATTGGGGGGGTATAATATTTTCTACTAAGAAAGGGAGATCTGAATGTAAATCGTGTAACTCTTGCGGATAATGTATGTCTACTTCAAAAACATACCCGTGTGGACTCTCGTCTGAAATATTAGTAACATCTAAGTCGATAATTTCTCTTTCGGACAGCCACTCAAATCCCCCTGTTGGTAATGCTTGGGACATACTATGACCGTATAAGTTCGTAGCATCAAGATATGTGATAAATGACGACGGTTCTGAGGGATCATAATTGGGTACAAACTTATTATTTGCGATATGCTTCCTTTCTGTACACTGGCTGACACCACCGCGTATAGCTTTTTTAAAAAAATGTATCATATCGATATCTGTTAACAATTCAAGTTCTACCGCTGTTAGTTTCAACATAGCGTCCCAAGATAAACCTGGAGCTGTGTAATATTGAGCTGGATCCAATTTATATTTATTCACGCAAATTTTACGAAAATTTTCAAATACGTCACACAAAAGAAGGACATCTGATTTTAAATACAGGTCTGAATAGTCACCCAAACTCTGGCACTCAAACAATTCCCACACATTTTTAGCCCTTTCATAATCGTCATCTGATATATGTGTTTCATTTAGGCTGTCATAGAATTCCTGCTTGGTGGGTAGAACACGATTATTTAATTTCTCTAAGTTATCTACGAAACTATATGGAAATACACCCTTCCGTCGCATTAAAATAAATTTTGCATTATCGGTAAAAAAGTTCTTCATTGTAACCATTTGACCTTCATTTAAATTTTCCCCTAAATTTTGTAGTGATGCTGACATAAATTTAAAACTATCGATGAAACGTAACCGCAAATATTTATTTTTTGTTTCCCCCTTGTCAGTAACGTAATCATGCATGTAAAGATGTTTTGTAAAAGATATATATTTTTCTTTGTTTTGTGGTATTACGTCAACTTTATCTTTATGAGCGCATAACTCTTTTACAAATAAGTGAATATCGTATCCACTCATGTTGTGAAATATGATAGGTACAAAATTTGGTAGTTTATAATTTAAATTACAGATCGAGTGCGCGGCACCGAATCGTATCTTACCAGTTAAGTGGCAATGATCTTTCACCTTTATATCACCTTCTGCAAAAGGCTTCTCACATATACCACAGATGGTTGCATTGTCAAAATTTTCTCTTTCTATCGCTGTAAGCGGGGACATGGGGATTACATCTTTCATATATCTATTATAAATTTCCCTTAAATCAGCCTCTATACATGATACAAATACTTTTGCTGCATCAGATCCGCGATATAGTTCAAATTTAGAAATGCTATTATCAAAGGAACATTTTATGTAATACGCGAAAGAGTAAGGTTCATGAATAAACGTTTTGTTGGTATAAGAGCGTTCAGGATTTGGCTCGCAAGTATTTATCGGTTTCAAAATGGATTCAAAGTCTGCATATACTACAAATGGTACTTGCATTTGTCTGTCAAAATTCTCAAATTTTAATATATTTTCCGGTACACGTTTCCCATATTTATCAACCCGAAATTGTGTCGATGGTGTTGTAGTGTAAATATGATTACAATCATTTGTTTGGTGAGACATTAGCTGACGTTCGTTACAGAAATACAGCAAACACCCATCACAAAAATATTTTCTATGTCCGTGAGCGGATATTTGATTTGATACTAATCCAGATAAATTTTTTATCCAACAATAGTGAGTTTTAGCACAATCCGATTTACAATGATGATTCTGATCACATTCCGCGGAAATTAATAATAAGTTAACATGAATACGTAGTTTCTTCTGAGAATAACGCAAAGGTCCGACAACATCATATTTTACTTTATTATTCTCGAATTTCTTTTCTAACCCATACACATTAATAGATATATTATTCAATTCCTCAAATTTTGAAATGTCTCTCAATTTCATTGGAAAATTCATACCTGTCAAATTTAGAACTCTTGAATAATGTGGATAAGATGACATTTGAGATGTACCACCATTTGCAGGATACAATGCTGAAGTGACTGCCCAAGCAAAACAGTATTGGTCCTGGTTTTCTATATTCACTACGGCCTTCTTATTTGCGATGAACTTTGGTAACTTGATATATGATGAACCACCCATTGGACTGTACTTGTTTATATTAATTTCAACAAATTTTATTTGTTCGAGGGCCCACCCTAAAAATAAAAAAAAAATGTCAATTGTTATTCCACATACCAGAAGATATTTACATACCAGAATCACGCTCTTGGAACTCAGTAGTTTGCGCAACCATCATGTCTATAAAAGTGTCGAGTGCAATGTTTAAATCCACACCTTGATCCAATATTTTATTACACGTATTAAACGATTTAATTTCAGCTATTTCTTGTGCTTGTAATATATAGCTGGCAAATGTCTCCATGTTTACTTTCACAGTTTTATGAAGTAATAATATTTCTTCTAGTAAATTCAATATTTTATGTCGAATTTCGTTGAAAAATATTATATAGTCCAGTTTCTCATTATCACTATGCACTCGGTATGTTATGATTCTATATTTGAAAGCACTGCGAACAATTTCTGTACCATCCATCAAACGTACACATGAATTTGTTCTGTGTTGTAGTGTTCTTTTATGAGACTTCATTTGGTTAGTTGTTAAAGTCACATTACAGCTATAACACGTCTGCATAATTACCGATGTTGATGGATTCGAATCCAATTTCACTTTCTTTGCTGGCGGTCCATTACCATTTAAACTGTTACACGCCTCCCTCTGATGACGTCGCATATTGTCACTGCGAGTGAAGCTTGCACCACAAAAACTGCACGAATACATATTTGCTTCTTTACTCTAGGAAATTGACGTTAAGAATGATCCCATATTAACTCCTTTCACTCTTTTATAGAAAAGATATACTACGTCACAAAATATCAAACCACGGCACATTACGAGTTGCGTGGCAAGGAGGAAGCTCCGTCCTTGCATTCTCTAATAGTGTTAGCCAAGGCCAAGGTCACAGCAAGTGATCGTTCTGGGTAACAGCAACACTGCGCCCTTGAAGTCGAAACGCACTGCGGCCGTCCAAGGTCAAGGTCACGGTATATGCTATGCGAACCTACGGTGCCACCGTGGCCTTGAAGGAACGGACCACAGGTGCACGGTCAAGGTCAAGGTCAGTGGTGGGGGGAGACCGACCTACGGCTAACTTCCTCTACTTCTAAAGTTAAAACTATATTATTATATTTATTTCCACCCTTAAGAAACAAGTGAATAAAAGATCCCTGAGATACATTTATTTAGCTCGACTAAGAAGCGCTTCAGAATGTATTGCTCTATAAGTATTGCAAATAGAGATTTTGTAGAACATTAAAACATGTTGCTGTATATATGTTTTATAAGATGCTCTTTCGGAGCAAATATATTGTTTTAAACTGCCATAAGCACTGGGTCGGAGATTGTCAGTTTATTGATATATAGCAGTTCTTCGGAAAATATCTTTGTTCTGTAAGTGTTTTTATAATTATAGATTTGCTTTATAAGATGGACGCCATAATGTTATTATGTTTGAAGTATAGTGGCCATTTTGGACTTTAAAATAAAAATAGTTCAAAAATAAAAATGATTGAGATATAAGCATTTTAGCAATAATCTATTATTGTGAAATATGTTATCTGCGAAACACAATTGGTGCAACACCACAAAAAGATAAAATACAAAAAATGTATTTCCACTTTATTTTTTTAAATTTTGATAAATATTCGTTATTTTTAGGGCGCTCAAAAATTTCATTGTATATATACCACATATTTCACAGAAAAATTTCCTTCGCAGTCCAAAATCGCTTTGCTATTGGCGAAACGAAGTCTTGATCAGTTAACTTTTATCTCATGTTCCACTAAATATGTTGTTAGTTACGCCGCCGCCGCCATATATAGTCACATAGAATCTAGCTACCTTTGTAATATTTTAAAACTATTTTGAGAATTATTATTGTCTGCAAAAACATTTAAAAAATAAATAACCTCTCTTGTTGTTGCTGCACAGAACAAAAAAGTAGCAATGAAGATAATAACACAATGCTTATAAAATTTTATAATCGACATATTACAAAAAAAGGTTTACGTTTTATAACTGTTTGCTATAAAACTATTTTATAATTATCGTCTACCATTTTTTTAAATTCTATGTAAACGTTTACACAATTATTTTATAACACCTCTGAGAGCCATAATAAAATAAATTAAAGAACTACATTGTTTTATAAACTGTGCCCATTTCGCGTGTATAAGCGTTGTATAAACGTTTTAGAAATGTTTATATCAACAATCATGTTTCATAAAAAATATTCCATAAACATTCTTTCAGCTTCTACAAAACATCAATTTGCTAGTTGGGAGAAAAGTAATAATTCTATAAAATGTTGAGTGGCATTTTATTCAAGCTTTACTAAAAATAAGGTGATTTAAATAGAACGGATTTATATAATGTCTAATTAACTTTTTTGAAATATTTTCTGCTTTGCCATTGCTCTTATTTGAAAATAAGTATTTTCTTTAGATCGAGATAAAAACTGAGTTTCCAACTACAGTCGTCAGATTGGTACAGAACTTGGTAACGTACAAAGAAGTTCCAGTCGTAAAATTAACTGTATCTCACTATTCACCGTTTGTAAATATAATTTGTCAAAGAATATTTCTGAAATTAAGTTTCTTGTGTTCAGTTAATACCGATATTTTTGTGTTCGGTCGTTTGTACCATACATGCGTTAAACTATTTACATTGTATGGGTATTGTGATATTTTACAAATTGTACTAATAGTTTCTGCTAATGGTTTCCTTTTGTATTTTATACCTGGTGAAAATTGTCAGTTGGCTATTTAGGGCTAAGCTGACAAAATAATTAATGAATCTGGTCAAACTTTCGTTCACAGTCTCGAAGTGCAAAATGTTATGCAACAGAAGGGATTTCGACAAAATTATTTATTTATTGTGTTTATTGTTTGTCCCTGTTTTTAATTTTACGGAAATTTTAGACAAATAATATTATCCAGAGGGGATTATGGATTTTAAGAAAAAAAATTGAAAATACCAGTTACGACACATCTGTCTGATGTTTTTGATTCATTTGTCTAATCGATAGCCGAAGTAGGTTAAGGTGCGAGGTGGCAATCGCGATTAATCACACAGACATCGCACCACCGGGTTCGAATCCTAGCTCCGGCACCGGCACTGTCGGAGGAAATGGTTGTATGTCCGCGTTTTTTCAATGTGTAACCCCCTTCCGCACAAGCCCTAGCTTTTGGAATTGGGGGTTGTCTAATTTCTGTGGTGTTTATTTGTTATTATTTATTATTATTATTTTTACTTCCTAAAAATCTACAGGGTGGCTAGAAATGGTTTTTCAATTTAGGACTTTTTTTATTGAATTTTTCGATTTTTTTCTGTAACAGACACTGGACCGCTAAATGGCGCCTGCTGACTGTTTTTCATGCCGCTATCCTAAGGATACCGAGATATACCAAATAGTCGAAGGATCCTCGTGCCGGTTGTCACATGCCTACCTTGCACTGACGAGAGCCAACAGCTCGAAACTGCAGTCTGTAAGTGGCGTGGGACGACTGGCACGAGAGCTCCTTTAATAGAATCAGTCTTTCGGTTGGTGTTTGTTGCAATCGAAGCATTAGCGTTGTGTTGGTAATATGCAATTATTACACTTAACGCACCAGGCTTGTAACTTATAATTCAGCGCTCGGCGGGGCACATAGCCCGGAGAGTAGCTGTAGGTTGTAGTCTGGTTACATTCCTTATAGTAAAATAAGAATTTTATTGAGGAGTTTGCGACTGAAATATTATGATTTAATATTCTGCCCTCTAGAAGCACATTTGAACTATACATCGAAAACGGTTACTAATAACCATAGAAATGTACTCATATACAAAAAATTTTGTTTTTTTATTCCTACATCATATAGTTGGAAAATATACAGGGTTTTTCCATTTGAAAAAATTGAGAAAATTCAGTTCAAAATTGAAAATTCCTGTACAGTCGTTTTCACCATGTATATTCGAAAATAATTTCCAGTTATATACTTCGTTACCTATGTAGTTTATCTGTATTTTTTAAACTTCTAGCTACCGTAGAACCCAATATATATAAGTCGGACGCACTATTGCCCCACCCTGTATAAGCTTTTAACTATCTCACTTTTCCAATCATAAGTGTTGCTACTCTTTTTCTTGTTGATTATTCACAAATTGGCACGATTAAAAATGATGTACCTCAAGGTAGCATTCTCGGACCTATACTATTCTCTATATATACTCTTACTTTTCCAGTCATGAGTGTTGCTTATTATTTTTCTTGTTGATTATTATTTACAAATTGGCATGATTAATAACGGTGTACCTCAAAGTAGCATTATCGGACCCATATTATTCTCTATGTACACTTTCTACATAATATACACAGTGGTGTACCGACAATGGAGTTAAAATCAATCCCAAAAAACTGCTTGTCATTACCTGGGTGGATCCAACCTTTAAATTTCAACCAACACTATACCACCATCCAACCAACTAAATTACGAGTACATCGTACTTTAAATTGAAATCCTTATATCATCTAAAAAATGAACTACAGGAGCAGACCAAATTTCAACTGGTAAAATCATTAGTTTTTTCCCACACAGAGTATTGTAGCGCAGTGTATTATTATTTCTTAAGGTGGGTATATCCAAGAGAGAGATCCGAAAGAGAGAGAGAGAGAGATCCGATAAGGAAATATTTATTATTTTTGACCATAACTTTTTTTAATAGTATATTCAACGAGCGGTAATGTAGGTAATAACTCACACAGATGAAGTTCGCCTGCGGCTCGTGCTGCAATTCATCAAGTGAGTTATTACCATTATCGCAAGTTGAATACTATACTTTATCTACGATTATTATATAAATATTAAATTGCAAAGGGGGTGAAAACCTCCCCTTTGAGTCAAAAGACGGTCGTAACTGATTTTTTTTACGCTATTCGAAGGGAATGTAACTAAAGAAAGCGGATGAGGGAGGCAAAATTGAACCACCCACCTCTTATCTCCAGTCAAGGGGGTGAAAAGTACCCCCTGCAGGGATTACGGTCAGCCTCAATTTTTCTGCCGGTTTTACAAAAGGTTTTCACCCCCTTGACTTGACTGGAAATAGTGAATGGGTGGATGATTTTACCTCCCTCATCTTCCTCGATCTTCTTTTAGTTTTTTGCTACAAAGGGTTTGATCGACCCGCTCGGTGGCCCTGCATCAAAAATCATTTTTACAGGAAAAATTTCGCACAAAAACTGCCCCTTCACTTCCCAGGTAAAACATAGTATTGGCTGGACCGTGGTTCAATATTGGATCAATATAGATACATTGAAATTGTAACAAAAATATTGAACTAATATTAATATACACTGGTATTAAAATATCGGCGTGCCTATCTTGGTAGTATATTGTTTTAACACATTCCAATCCAGATATACGCAGACAATATTGATAAATATCTGTTAATATTAATTTTACAACATTGAAAAGTCTATATTCGCGTTATATTGTTATTACATTTTTTGATAATATTGTACAAAATATATCTATTGATAAAGGTAAATATTGATTCTAGAATATTTGAAAACTCATATTTAACTCATATTTAACTCATATTTGTCAACTAGTGTAAAATTATATTGTTTAGAGAATATTTTCTAATACCAATAAATATTGATTTTCCAATATTGAAAAGTGTATATGTTATTATGTTGTTATTGAACTTTTTAGTAATATTGTACAACAAACATCGACTGATAACGACAAATATTAATTTCAAAATATCGGGATATTCATATAAATATTATATTATTAAACTCTCTTTTAAATAATATTGTTTAACCGATTTATATCTATATTGGATAGTCAAGCTGCGCCTAGGCTGATTGCAATAAGTTGCATAGATGGCTCTCTTTGCAGTATGCGTACAATTTCTGACTTAGGGTCTCCAGGAAATGTGATTCAATAATGACACAGAGAAATTCACTCACTGTGGTGATGCTCACCTAATCTGTACTAGCAAAGGCCCAAGATGCCTTTAGTAATTTTACAGGTGATATAGTTGTACCTGCCATACACAGGTATGGAGGTATATTTCAGCTGGGGAGGTTTTACTAAAATCACTTCTAGATCTTGTTAGTGAAGTTTTATAATTATTCAAAAATTGTACTTTATGAAAATTACAAGAAATAGCTTGACCATCTTTGGACAGGCTACATTTTCATTAAATATTGGGTCAATATATGATTTCAAATAACAATTTATATTGGAATAAAATATTATATGATATGATTTTTAAATATTTGTTGAATATAGCTTAACCAATATTGAATCTATATACAAAAATGTTCACATTTTTTATTGGTTCAATGTTGCGTTTTTTACATTGAGCCAACGTTTTTGTAATATTAAACCAATAGTGGTTCAATATTAGTGTTCTACCTGGGTTACCACACCTTTTGGGGGTAGTTTTTGGCAAATAGGGTTGAAGGCAGATTTTTGTACCCTTCGACTTATTGTAATCGATTCTCCACTTCAAAACACGGGAGGAGAAATGTCTTTTAGCCCTGGCCCAGAAGTGTCCAACTTTCCGTATTTACCTGGACAGAAAGTAAAGGAGATTGGCACTGTACCTAGTGAGTTATTATAACTCACGCTATTTGTTTATGGATACTATTACTTGTTCAAAAGCAGCTCATTAATTAATATATAATCTAATATGAGTAGATAAAAGCTTTTATTTAAAACTTGCAATGTTTGTTAGCTTGTTTAGGTCAAATCTTGCAATCAAAATTTCGATTTAGTTCTAATTAAGCTAGAGTTTTGAAATTTTGCACATATATATAAGTCCGGTGACAATACACTTTAGCATTTTCGTATAAGAGAAAAACAAGATGGCGGCATCAAGATGGCGTGCGACATTACTACCATTTATGATCCGATTCGACTCAAAATCGATATCTGTCTGTTTTCGAGATCGCCAATTATAAATTCTTGTTAAAAATTTAGAATTTCAAAATAGCGGTGCCAATATGGCGGACAACTTTTGTCATTTATGGTCTAAATCGATCAATATCGATATCTGGGGGGTTTTCGGGTTAGCCGATTACGAACTTCTAGTCAAAAGTTTAGTTCAGGATGGCGATTTCAAGATGCCGGACGACGTTACCGTTCAAGATCCGACTCAACTCAAAATCGATATCTGGGGGCTTTCAAGGTCGCGGATCATGAATTTTTAGTCAAAACCAGAATTTCAAAAGGGCGGCGCCAATATGGTTGACGATTTTTGTCATTTAGGTCCAAATCGATCAAAATCGATATCTGGGGTTTTCGGGGTCACGGATTACGAATTTTTAGTCAAAAATTTAGTTCAAGATGGCGGACGACTTTACCGTTTATGATCCGATTCGTCTCAAAATCAATATCTGGGGATTACAACATATCAAAAGACTAAAAAGTAAAAAATAAAATTATATAAAAATATATTTAAAAAAAAGGTTTTATTTAAATGCTCTTAGAAAATAAACTTTGAAATAAATCAAACCCATCATTTTGTTACATTATATAATTTTTTTTTTATAATATAAAAGCTTGTCGCGACCAATTTCCTTTACACAGGAAAATCTCACGACAAGCTTTTATATCATAAAAAAATTTATGTAATTTAACAGAATGATGGGTTTGATTTACTTCAAAGTTAATCTTCAACTTTTTTTATATAATTTTATTTAATACATATATTGGTTAAAAAAGTATAAGGCTACCTAAGTAGAACTATGACAGGTGTAGTGATACGGATTTTCACTCAATAATTTTAGTTCTTAATTTAAAACTACTAGATATGAAGATTGGCAATATTTCTTAACTTAAATTCACTGATTTTGCAAACAACTGAAATTATTGACTGAAAATTCATATCAGTATAGCTGTCATAGTTCTACTTAGGTAGTCTTATACTTTTTTTACAAATATATGAATTTTAAAAAAGTTATGGCCAAAAATAATAAATATTCCCTTATCGGATCTCTATCTCTTGGATATGTCCACCTTAACAAATCATAATCAACAAAAACTGCAGAGTCGAAAATATCCGTATAAGATTTGTGTGTTGCATACCTTGTAGAGCCCATGTATCTCCATATTTAAATAGATTGTGCGTGTTTAATGTAGCAAATAGAATAAAATATCAATATATTATATTTCTCTATAACTTAATAACGCATAATAGCCCTCAATATATATTTAATATGCTTAATAAAAGATCTAATACACATGATGTCAATATTAGATATAACATATTAGTATACTGCAAGACCACACAAAAAAGTTTGTGGGTCCCTTTTTTGGTATAGAGTCTCTCATCTCTCTCTTCTAAATGACGTGCAAACTGAATTACATGTGTCTCTAACCAATGTTAAAAATAAAGTGAAAGAAAATTTATTAATCTAGTTGATTGTAAGTAATAATTAGTAAGTATTAGAATTTCAGTTTTTTTTCTTAAGTTCATTTTATCATTATTATTATATACACCAGATCTTATTCTTTTTAACTACATGGTGTATTATTATTTATTTATTTAATTAGTATACGGCGAGTGGAAGAATGGCACCGCCGAACCCTCGCTATTTGTGTGTATTTTTTCTTTCTTCTGTTATGTTCCATAAAAGGTAGTTGGAATTTCCTTTTTAAAATACCATCTTCTGCAAATGATGTTTTTAAAGAATCACTGATTTTTGGCCTCTCTGAAGGTGATTTTTGGGCTACTCAGAATCCCATTTTTTTTTCTCTTAGAAGTTTTTAGATAGTAAAAAGTAAAAGTAAGATTAGTAAAAACCTAAACGTGTGTCAATAATTTCAACACAAATGATGCTCAAACCACTATTTATTTTACAGCTAATTAAGCTACAATAATTAGTCTTTATAATTACAACAGTAATTACTATTTTTATCCACTGTAATTAATTCAATACCTAACCTTGTAATTTTAACTAATCTTATCACTTCTTCCTTTCTGATTTCTTCACTTTACTGTCTAACAATAGGTCTTTCCATAAAATTTACCTCAACGCGTCCAGACCAGAAAACGTTCCCTTGGCGCGAGGCTAAGCGGGTGACGTCACATGCCTGCGATATGCGCTGCGATACTCTAGGTTTTGCTATAGTGATGGAGTTAATTTTGCGACTGTCATGAGCTAGGACGATCCGGATATTTTTCCCGATATTTATCATAGTCGTATTTACGTGTGCTTTGAAAGAAAATCAGATACCATAATCAAGTCTACGTTTGGAAAATTATATGAAAACTCTCCTCCATATTTGACAACAATAAATAAACTCTATTTGACGTTCTAAATAGTAGAGGCACTGTTACTGCCGTGAATTCAAATTGTTCTAACGAGAACGGCACGGAATAAACCTAACGCAGCGTACAGATGATCTGGCGCCTGCCGACCCAGCAAGCATGTGACGTCATACGCGTTTCTCTGACTGAAATAAAGACGTCCGTCAAGTTAGCATTACTATATCGAAATTTTTCAATGTCAATATATGGTTTAATTGTCTCTTTATTGTCTTAAATTTGTCGCGAAAAGAAAAAATTTGTGGCGCCTTGTTTAAAAAAAACCCTATGGTAATGCCAACCTGATAGTCAAGTTAGCATTACCATATTCCGAAACGGGCTAAAGTGGTGGAAAACAGAGCTCTAAGTATCAAAACAATTTGTCGTGAATTTGTCGTGAGCCAATAATATGCGATAAATCACCCCCTGATAATTTACGGGGGTGGTAGTGCTCAGTACAGAGAAAATGTATTAATTATTCTATTTCTGCATAATGAAAATTCGGTACAAAAAACCACCCCTTGATGGTTTACGGAGATGGTAGTGCTGAGTACAGAAAAAAATGTATTCATTACTCTAATTCTGTGTAATATAATTTTGCGACAAATTCCTGAAAAAGAATCGGTCCAAAAGTATCCCTTGATGATTTACAGGCGTGGTAGTGAGTATTAAGACAAATATATTAATTCTCCTATTTCTGCGTAACGAAAATTCGCGACAAACTGTTTTCTGACACGACAAATTCGTGGGCCACTACGACAACTTCCTAAAAAAAATCAGTACAAAAAACCTCCCCTTGATGATTTACAGGGGTGGTAGTGCTGAATACAGAGAAAAATGTATTAATTTAACTATTTTTGCAAACTAGAAATTCGCGACAAATTGTTTCGTGGCACGATAAATTCCTACATCCCTTACGACAAATTCCTGAAAAAAAATCAGTCCAAAAAAACCATTCCTTGGTGATTTACAGGGGTGGTAATGCTGACTTCGGCAAAAAATGTATTAATTTTCCTATTCGCGACAAATTGTTTCGGGGCACAATTATTTTTGGTACTCGATACTACCACCCACGTAAATCATCAAGGAGTGGTTTTTTAAACTGATTCTTTTTTCAGGAATTTACCATAAGGGACGTAGGAATTTGTCGTATCAGAAAACAGTTTATCGCAAATTTCCATTACGCAGAAATAGGAGAATGAATACGTTTTTCCCTGTACTGAGCACTACCACCCCCGTAAATCATCAGGGGGTGTATTTTCGCATATTATTTGGTCACGACAAATTATTTTGATGCACCGTTTTCCACCATTTTAACCCGTTTCGAAAAGTTGTAATGCTAACTTGACTATCAAGTTGGAATTACCATAGATTTCTTTTTAAGTAAGGCGCGACAAATTTTTTCTTTTCACGACAAATTTACGACAAAAGCGGCAATTAATCCATATATTGATATTGTAAAATTTCGATATGGTAATGCTAACTTGACTTGTTGTTCGGATTGAATTTTTTCAACCACAGTTCTAATATTGTTATTATTAGGTAAAAATCTTTATTTTTCACTAGTTTTAATGTATATTAATTTTTTTGTGGACAAACCTATTGGACTATTTCAGTGCCTTGGTTTTACTTATTTTGTACTTCATGGTCTTATTCTAGATCATTCTCTATTGGTCTGGTTCATAATGGCTTATAAAACCAGTAGCGCCATCTCTAAGACAACTAGTTGAACGACGGAGTTAATGAAAACCTACTGTACCATTATTTAAGTAAATTTTTAATAGTGGCTAGCCGGATCCCTGAGAAATATCCAGAGATCCTGGGCCTCCATGTAAATATGTCGCTAAATCAAATACATGAGTTAAAAAATTCAGATGTGTCCTTGATTGCGTTTTTGTTGGTCACTCTGTAGGAAAGATTGTGGAGTCAAAGATTTGTTTTCATTGTGAGAGAGAAAACCATAACTTCTAATACAGAAACAAAAATTAATAATAATTCACACAGAAATTTTTCTATCCGTATGTGAGTGTGAGATGTGACACGAACATAATTTTTAAATTATATTCTAAAAATTCTAGTTAGCTTCAATATGAGTACATTCACATTAAAAATGAACGATGGATTGTGCCATCTAAATAGCTAATTAAACAAGGCTTATAGTACAATGAAGTAATTTGATCTTTCGAGGATTCTAAAAAAATCCAAGAGTTTGTTTATTTTCTTTTTTATTTGTCGAGACAATCTAAATTAAAAGTGACGGGCTCTTAAGAGGCGAAAACAGCAGCCAAATTGTCACATGTCAACTGCAACGATTTTCAGTCTTTCCGTAAATTTATTTGAATTGAAGAAATGTGTATTTTTTAAGAACCCTTGTGATTCGCCTCGGCCACCCTCAATCTCCCTAGTCTTATTCTGAAGTATTTGCCCTTTTAACATAAATTTACCACGGCGCATTAAGTTCCGATGATATTCTCATCTAGCTAAATTGGTTTACAACTTTTATTTTTGCATACTATTCAAATTACGTTAAATCAGTAACATAAAATATATAACGCAAGAGGAATTCTCAGTCAGATATATATAACGTATGCAAACCACTTTTAACAAAATACACAAAGAATGTTTCACGATTTGTTAATTTTTTGTTGTTAATTAGTGCCATCTTTAAATTTGTACTTTGTCACAGTTATTAGGTTCAAAGAGCTTCAAGATACCAAAAATATATTTTTACTTCGACCAATTTTTAAGCACAATTAGCTGGTAAATACTCTTAAAAATCTTAAAAATACAATGAATAAAAATAGCAGGTTCACAAACAAAATGAAAGAGATCAAATTTTTCAAATAAAATTGTTTGTTGTCGAGGAGAGACAAATGATAATATTGACTTTGACCTTGGCCACGGTTTCAAGGTCATTTTGGGGTCAACTTTTTTAAAATGAAAACCTATATTTTTTTATTGCAACGTTATATTTTTCAGAAAAAAAGAGCAACTTTTATCTGAAACTTTTTTTATCCTACCTCAACTTTCCAAAATATTAATTGCTTAACAAAATTTTTTGGTTATTTTAAATTAGCACGTATGCAATGGTAGCCATAAAAGTAATGATTGCAAGTCTGAAGTAAATGAATGCTCAAACTGCAGATATGCCCATGATGTGTTAAAAGTACCGAATATCCAGTACAACCATACAGTATTTGACACAATTTGTACGTATTATATAAGAGCACACGAAAATGCTAAATCTAGGGTACAGTGCTCACAGCAACTAAATAGTCAGTCATCGCACTGACCAAACTGCTAAGAAGATATATAAAGATAGGATAGGAGATAAAGATTAACAAGCCACTTTTATGAATCTCAAAAATTTATGTACACAGAATGTCCCGACTAGCGATATGCTTAAATGAAACGTATGTAACAAAGGAAATACAGGAAAGTAAAATAAAAATAAGTGGTTATAAACATTTTGTTTGATACTCTGAAGGTAGGCACACCAGTGGAGTAATTATATATGTTAAAAACCACGTCAATACTATTCCTACGTATAATAAATTCTCAGAAAAGTATTATTGGTCTATGTTTGTACAAATTCGTATCAGTAGCCAAATATTCATTATAGGTGCTATATATCGGCCACCGAATGGAGATTGCGAGAAGCTGTTGGAGTTTTTTAATCCAAACTAAACAAAGTATCGATATTCAAACAAGAAGTGACAATCACAGGTGTTTTTAACATTAATCTAACAAACAAAAATTCATGAAATGGGAAAAGAGGTCTAAATATCTCTCACGCTACTGACTTTAACTTTTTAATTGACAAAACTGTTTATAACAATCCAATTAGACATAAGAAATGAAAATTTTGTATTAAAACTAAAGAAAAAAAAAACAGAAACGCCATATGGCGACACAAGATAGAATTTTATCCGCAGTGCTGATATCGCCATATGACGTCACACATATAAAGGGTAGGTTTGGTCAATCTACAAATAACAATGCTCCTTTCTGTATTAAAACTTTATAAAAACAAATTAAAATACATAAAAACAGCTTTGGGAGTCCTATTAGGCCTTTTAGGAGCTGAAGGGTGCCTGGATATCACTCATCGCTAGAGGTTAAACTAAGTCGCACTGGGTATGAAAATAATCTTTACAGTACTTTAACTCCACGCTGATTCGATTACATGCATCCACCATCAATACTGAATACAGACTGAGCGATATAATATACATAAGATCAGATCAGCACTGCACAATATACTACTGCGTCGCCATATGGCGACGTCAGCAGTGAATGTGTTAAGCAAATTATCACAAAATCCACACGTATTACAGACATGTCAAGTTTACCAATTGACCATATTTATACGAACATTTATTGCAACAATCACCGAAATGCTACGCAAATCTTACGGATCACAAAATAATTGGGGTCAAATAGGATATATAAAAAAAACAAATCAATCCACCAAACAATCAAAAGCAAAACTTACTTTCTTACTGTTCGACTTAGCAGGTGGATCAACAAAATTGGCTAATAAATACCCGGGTAATCCTATCAACATTAACAGTGACATCCTTCCCGCGTTTACGGATCATCATAAGTTTGTCAGAACGAGAAACAACAAAGAAAGGAGCTTCGTAACAAGGAGTCGAAGTCGGCTTAAGCCTGTCCTTGCGTACGAAAACAAATTTGCAACATCTAACGTCAGGACTGATAAAAGTATGCCGGGAAAAACTACGTTTAGGACTGGTAAATTGCAAATGATTAAAATAGTCCTGTAATTTAGTAATAAAAAAATGTACGTCTCTGTCAACGGTCGATTTAATCAAAAAATCGCCAAGGTGTCGTAAAGTTTGCCCGAGAACCAGCTCTGAAGATGAACACAGTAAGTCAGACCAATGCATGGAGGTAGCCCTGGTTATTAACGCAGTCTTCAAGGTTCTGTGAAACCTTTCAACCATACCGTTACTTTGGGGGTGATAAACAGTTGTATGAATTCTATGAAATCCTAAAAATTTTGAAAATTTGCGAAACAACGTTGACTCAAACTGAACTCCCCGATCTGTAGTGACAGATAGCGGAATGCCAAAACGATACACATAATTTTGAAATAGAGTTTTAGCAACAGTTTCGGCAGAAATGTTCGGTGACGGGTAAGCTTCTGGCCAGCGAGTGAAACGTTCAACCACAGTGAGTTTGTAAGAGAAACCATTCGAAGAGGGCACGTGTTCAACCAGATTGATATGGATATTTATTTAAGTACTTCAAAATCTCTAACTGGTGTTTTGGTATGACGAGTGATCTTAGAAGTTTGACAATTGTGCGTTCTTTAATGTTTGCAAATTGAAACTCTGGACAGGGAGTAAATAGGTTTGTTGTTCGAGGGAAGAAAAATCGTTTGTAGATGATAGTGTATCGGCTACGATGTTTTCTTTACCTCGAACATGTCTAATGTCGTTCGTAAATAGTGTGATATATTCCAAATGTCGAGTTTGGCAAGTAGTCTTTTCAGAACGAGAAACTAGGGCTGTGGTTAACGGTTTATGATTCGTGAAACAGATAAACTTACAGCCCTCCAACAAATGCCTGAAATATCTAACTGACGTATAAAGTGACAGCAGCTCCCTGTCAAAAGTAGAGTAACGCTTTTGAGCATCGTTCAACTTGCGCGAGAAGAAAGCTAAAGGTGTAGCTGAATCTCCAACTGTCTGCTCCAAAACCGCACCCATAGACACATTATCATATAGTTGCATTTATCAAAGCTTGTTTAGCTTGTAAAAAACTATTAAAAAGTCAGTTGGCCAGAAATCAATGGTTTTAATTTTATCGCGAATCAATCGAGTTACGAACGTGTGCAAGGGAACTAAAATTTCTGCGAGGTTAGGCATGAAACGGTGATAGAAGTTTATCATTCCTATAAACCTCTGAAGTTGCTTGATGGTTGACGATTTAGGATAATTGTTGATAACTTCAACACGCTCGTGAGCTGGCAAAATATCAGTAGCAGAGATCTGATGTCCAAAGAAAGTTAAGGTGTTCACTCCAAAAATACACTTAAAGGCCTTGACATTTATACCATAATTTTCGAGGCAGTCGAAAGCAAGACCCAAATGTGATAAATGTTTATCATGATCCTTGCTAGCGACTAAAATAGCATCTAGATATGCAAAAACTAATGGCAAACCTAAAAGGACCTCGTTCATGAAGCGCTGGAAGGTTTGACCAGCATTCCATAAACCAAAAGGCATTCGTAGAAATTCGAATAAGCCAAAATGTGTGGTAATTGCCGTTTTATAAATGCCGGATGCAGAGACAGGGATTTGGTGATAAGCTCGGACTAAATCAAGTTTTGATTTGATGACATCGGGGTCAACAATTTATGGGAGTTTTACCCATAATTCTAAACTAAAAATAAAATTCGATGTGAAATGTTTATTCACGTATTAAATCTTCTTAAAACTCAAAATTCAAAATCTTTTTTATATTATATTATTTATTAACACTTTTCCAAGGCAACCATCCAAAATCGCAGTTACCAAAAGATGGCTGTGGGTGGTATAAGTGTGTTCTACCTAATACACTACAGGGACAGAACAAGCATGGAGAAAGTAGTTTTTGAAAATGATAAAGGTAGATAGTGGATAATTTTAACATGTCTTATGCAGAGATTTTAAAAGACATAGCAGACAGTAACGAAAGTGACGGAAATGATAATATAAATGATATTTCAAGTACAAAATGATAGAGACGCTGGAAATTAAAGCTATTTTCTTGAACAAACTGTATAAACTTATCATGGGTTTTAGAAATAACCCGATAATAAAATTACTGAATTACATTTTTTACGTAGTAAATACATCCCTGACTATGGGCGTAATTTCCGCAGAACTGAAAACTAATGTGCTCCAGTACCCAAAGTCGGATCTTCTTCCCAACCAACTGATTAAATAGCAATAGAGGGCTGGATTACAATGGCTATCGATTGAAGATATTATTAGAAAGTCCAATTTAGTTTTTATTTGCAAGACTAAAAATTATTGCAGCAATATCTGCAGAACTTTCTAGTGAAAAGGTCAGAGGTCCATTCATAGAAGGTCTGAAGATAAATTTACCATTGATTTTGTAAGAACCAGTAATTTACAAAAGACTATTTAACAATCTATCACATGAAGTTAAATCTGCTCGGAGTTTAAAATTATTTGACAGGAAATTTAAAAAACTGTATCTAACATAATATCTCTTATATATCTATAAAACAGAAATATTATTGAAGTGATAACCACAGTATCAAAGTAATCCGCCCGTTATTTTAATTCAATTAAAATTTTTGAACCACCCAGTGGTTGTAACATCTAAACGACCATATAAAATTATAATATATTTATTTTATTAACCCTGTTGTCGATGAAATAAAATGTTTTGAATTGACAGTATAGCAGCAATGTGAATACTTTGCTTATGGTCTAGACGGATAATATATGATAGGCTATAAAAAGGCCTTTTAGTATTTTTTAGTTATTTTAAAATATCAAAGTGTGAGAACCGATTGAATATTGTCGCTGTAAATTTAAAATCCCATTAAGGCGATGTTACAATGTATTTCGCAAGATCGGTATACGGGGCGATTAGAAATTCCTCATACAAGCTTTCACATATCGCTAAAATTTTTTGTAAGTACCTACATCCAGATATTATAGTATATATTTAAATTTGATATATTTTCATGTTCATCATGTGAATGCCCATCAAGTAGGTTTTTATAACATTCCGTGATGCTACCTAAATTGCGTTGAAATAACTGTGATAGAGGCGTCCGTGTCTTTGTTAAAGAACGCTATAACCCCGATATACTTTTCGACGTGGTAACAAAATCCGACTTAGGAAATACTTCGTAAGAAAAGCGTGCTTCACGTAAAAACGCCGTGGAAGAGGTTTTTAATTCTTGGAAACATAATTTTGCTCTTCGGAGCATTTTTTATGCTAAATTTTCGCTAACTCTTCAAGGAGCGTTAATTTAGAAAGTGTAGTAAATGTCGCTGCACAGGGACGTAATGTCGCCCCGACCACCCAATTTTAGAAAGTATACTAAAATTGGATTGAACTTCAAAATTTCCAAGATTAAAAACCCTTTTACGAATCCACGTTGTCAAGCACTGCAACTCTTACGAGGTATTGAATATGAGGACAAGTTAGTCCAACAACTATTCAAAGTATATCGGAAGTTATAGCGAAAATAGCCCTTAGCGACATGGGACCCCCATCATTTCCTAGCAGTCGGATTTGACGGGGAAATGATGTATTTTGACGGGGTTTGCCCTAAACCGGTTCCTCGGTGATTCGGAGTCAAAAAAGTATCTATACCATGTACTCACACGTGCATGGGATCTGCCTTGCCTGAACGTAAAAGTTGTTATTGCATAATACAAACGAAGTAGAGACGCTTCAAGCAATTTTAAGCTCCGAGGAGCGACCAAAATTTATGTGAATTAATAAATACGTTTATAAGACAGGCAAGCAAAAGCCCACCAAAATTTCAGTTACATGAAACTTTTCTTGAATCTTTTTGTGCATCGTTAGCTTATCAAACTGCATATTGGATGGTAGTTGGTACCGTATGAATCGTCCCGTTCCTCACCATGTGTTGTACACGGGTCAGACCATTGTTTGTTAACATTTTTTCTTGAAAAAAGTTGTTGTAAAAACATAAATTTTTTAAAAGATTTAATATATACATTTTGAACTTTATATTGTCTTTTAGTTGTGTTTTCTAACAAAATTCCTTTTCAGGTTTAATTTTAAGAGAGTGTGATACAGACAGTGTTAGATTTATAGTGTTACGACGTCGTCCAATTGATACCATCAGAGCAGCAGTTAAGCATAAACGACAGTAAGTATGATTTATCCATTATTCTCCGTCTGAAACAGTCACGTTGAACCCTAAAAATTTTGTGAACGTAATATTTATTATCTAGAATTAAGAAAAGGTTGAGGAAAAAGAAAATTAATTTTTTCTTTTTCCTATTTTTTTTAATTTTTCTAAGTTTTTCGAGCAGAAAATACGTCCTTCAGACATCCATCAAAGCATGGATCGTTCACATCTTCACTAGGTCGCGTGAAAATTGGATCTATTAAAATTTTCAATATCTTCTTAAATGCTTTTCTAGACAGTTCAAATCATTGAATCGATATATCAATTACTAATGATTATTATCGATGACCCTTACACTTTGAAGCCTTGAAAAATATAAAAATATTTTGATTTATTGAATTTTTAAAATTTGTGTCTAATTGAATTGGTAAATTATGTAATAGCAAAGGTAAATCATTTTCTAAAAGTTGTAAGTAGTGATCGCCATTTAAATTTCCTTCACACAGATATGGCCCAACTATGAATTCATTTGCAATGCCACATTAAACATTTACCGTAAATCGTGTCTGCAATCTGGTTTGTCTCATCACTTAGGATTTCCTTTAGATCAGTATCGACAGTTATGTCTGGTTATAACTCCATTAATTACTATGGAATCGAGATTCATCGCTCCACATAATTTCCTCAGAAAATTGTAATTTATCTCTAAAAGAATAGACTCAATTAGTGTGACGTCACGTATTAGGCAACCCAACATACTACTGTCATAACGCTAATGGCGCGAAATGAATTCACTGTAACTTGACTCTTAATGTTGTAGTTAATAAGGACTATTATCAAGAGGGTTAAGACCTAGCTTACAATTTCACTTTATAACTAATTTACATTCACAAAGTATGTAAAATACATTGGAAGAAATGAACTTTTAATTAAATAAATTGATATTACATATGAATTGTTGTATCCTCCAATAGGAATTGAGAATACAAAAATTGTCATTTAGTGTGCTGCTAACTTCAAGTTAGTTTACACTTTGCTCTGTTAATTCTCTAAAAAGTTTACAACCTCGTACAGCTAACAGGTATATCTCTCAGAACCTTTTGATTTCTAATTTAGTATTTTATGAATAAGTTTTTTGCTATATGTAAGTATACCTAAATAAAATATCTAATAAAACAGTTGTAAGTATGGATGAAATATTTGACTTCTGTAAAGAAACTAAAGTACGAAATGAAGAAAGAAAAATAGGATGGGCACAGCAAAAAACAGTAAATTAGATAAATATTATAATAATTTTAAAAAAGAATACGAAATAAAAATTAACACTACTAAGAAATTGTTTTTTTAAAGCCTCTTTCTAGGCTCTATTCAGCAGAAAAAATTATAATAAATGTTCCACATGTTGTGCATGTTGATACACATTTCTATGCTCTTTTGAAATGAGGTTCCCACTGTTCCTAAAACTGCCGGTGTGATAGATGTAAAGGCAGTTATTATTCTTTCCTTCATATTTTGTACTGTTGTTGGTGTGTCTCTATAAACAATTTCCTTCACGTATCCCCATAAAAAGAAATCCATTTTTGTAAGATCTGGGGATCTAGCAGGCCATTTAGTTGGTCCATTTCCTCCAATCCATTGATTAGGGTAGGTATTATTAAGTGGCCCCTAACTGCACTTAAATAATGTGGTGGAGCACCATCTTGCTAAAACCATATCCTAATCCTATTTAGAATTCTTTCAGGGAGATTTACCAATAATTGTGGCAGATAGGTTTCCAAAAAATGAAGATAAATAGCTCCAGTAAATGTACCATCAAAGAAATGTGGCCCCATTATATGTTCTCCAATAATTCCTCCTATTAACAAATCCATTTTTATGAAAAGTTGCTTCATCACTGAATAAAACAGTATTGGAGAAGTTGACATCATTAAAACATAATATTTTTAGTCGCAAACTCCTCTATAAAATCCTTATTTTACAAGGAGCGTAACAGACTGCAACCAACAGCTATTCTCTGGGCTATGTGCCCCGCCGAGCGCTGAATTACAAGTTACAAGCCTGGCGCGTTAAGTGTAATAATTGCATATTACCAACAAAACGCTAATGCTTCGATTGCAACAAACACCAGCCTAAAGACTGATCCTACTTAAAGGAGCTCTCGTGCCAGTCGTACACCACTTGCACCAACAAATACGCATAGAGGTATTTTAGGCTTTCTGATGGAAGCGCAGTAATTAATTACTTCGCAGTAGGCTGTCACTGATAATGCTATGACAACAATGTAATCGTTTGACATTTAGTATTATTATTTGGTTTACACAGAATCAGAAAAGATTGATATGAGAATAATATACAGACATTAAAAAGCATTATTCGATATTTGAGTCAAGCGTATACAGGGTGTCTTATAAGTAGTTGTACACAGAGCAACGGCAGACTTCTTACGTCGAAATATGACGATTTAACCAAACAGAGATACAGGGTGTCAAAGTTAATTTTTTTTTGGGGTTTTTTAAAATAATGTATTTAAAAAGTTAAATATTTTAACAAAATTTGGTGATTGGGGTTTTTTTGAGGCGAGGGATTCAAATCTGTTCATAGTTTTGCTGTTGTTTGTGGAGGGCGCCATCTACGGTAGTTTCCGTGTCATTTATACGTCATATTATTTTTGGCGATTTTTAAAAAAATTTCTAAAATAAAAATTCCTGTTTTCCATTTTTACGTAAAAAAGGCATACCTTCAAATTGTCGCTACGAGTAACCGTTTTCGAGATATTTGGTTTTAAAGTATTCAATGCAACCAATTTAAATTATTCCTTTTTACGTAAAAATGAGAGGAAAACTTTTTTTATTTTAAAATCATTTTAAAAAATCGCCAAAAAAAATATGACGTATAAACGACACGCAAACTACCGTAGGTGGCGCCCTCTACAGGCAACAGCAAAACTATGAGATTTGAATCCCTCGTCTCAAAACCCCCAATCACCAAATTTTGTTAAAATATTTAACTTTTTAAAGAAATCGTTTAAAAGAAACAAAAATTTTTTTAACTTTAACACCCCGTATCTCTGTTACTTTTGGACTAAGGTAAATTTGGTTAAATCGTAATACTTTGACGTAAGGAGTCTGCCATTGCTCTGTGTATGATTACTTATGGGACACCCTGTAGAATTATTTTGCCAATGATATCTTCTAAAAATGTGTTCATTTATAATATTGCTATTAGATTCACACAAATAGGTATAATAAGAGGTAGTGTGCAGTTAACCTTAAAAATAAATGTTATTGCTGGCTGCACACACTAAAAACCTCATATGTTAAGATGAACTTTTTAATTGCCGATTCCTTTTCAAAAAAGCCGCTAATATCTTCTGTTACACCAAGAAGAAAATTAAACATTATCTACGACAGCTAACGATTAATAGTAGCTCGGTTGTTGGAACAAGGCACTTAATGCGAAAAGGCAGGTAACTTTGAGATACAATGTTTTAAAATGGGGTACGAGGGGGTCAAATATTAATACTTATTCTAATTAAAGAGCCATTCTTAAATTAGCTTCCACAGCGCACTGTGGACAGGGCTGTATTAAGGTAAATATTTACAGGAAAAATAACGAAAGTGTTTTAATAACTAGCATAAAATATGGTGAAATAATTTTATTGAAAATTTTATACCAATCATTATTAGCCAATCGGACACGTTTATTTTGTCATTGTTGCTATGACAAAAATCAAATTTTTGGAAATCTTACTTACCCATGAGCACCTATAAGTGGAAATTTTCCTAGTTTGACAGCAATGATTAAACAATTGAGTTTATATTGAGAAAAATATTTTTATATTTATTTTAAATTAAATTGGTAGAAGGTGGCTTACTATGTTTTTTTACATCATTAAATAATTCCAATTGCTTTAAAAATTCACTTGTACATCTTCTTTTCTCAGTGGCCATTAAAGCACAGAGCCGTTGTTTTTTTTTACTATATAAGCTGTCCATTTTATCAGGGCCCTCGAGAATATCTCACTTAATATCGGTCGTACAAAAAATATTATTTTTAAGAAAATCGTGCCGATTTATATAACCTACAAAATGGTTTAAAGACATTTGAAATCCATGGCCTACTTTAAGAGTTATGGCGGAAAATATCGAAAATGCGGAAAACGTCTAGGCCAAATATCTCCGTTATTTAAAGAAATACGAGAAAAATTCTAAGGCGAAAATTTTTTGCAAAATAGAGTGTTTCAATGAGGTTTTATCTAATTTTTTCAAAACCGCTGTATTTTGAGATTTACTCCTCAGGCTGTTAAAAAAATTATTTTGAAACGGCCGGGAAATGGCGCCATTAAATAGAGTATTTTTCTACCTTTTCAACGATATATCACATGCCATATTTATTCATTGGTACTACGTTAGTAATTATAAAAACATTTTCTTAAAACCAATAAATTTTTTTTAACAAGCATTATACTTGCCGTGGAGAAGTATGATTAAATAAAACGATAAAATAATTCAATAAGTTGTTCAAATCTTTGCTATAATAAAACATTAACACAATTAAGAAGAATAAAGTAAATTCAGGTAACAAAAACAAATTAATAATAAAAAGAATATAGCACACAGAACATTAATATTTATCTAATCATCAAAATAATTTTTAAGATATCATATCAAGTATTCAAAGTGTCCACCGCGATTTCTTATGCACAATCGAGCGCGGCGAGGCACTGCATTTAAAACATTACTCAGCATTTCGAGGGTAACTGTAATACATGCCTGTTGAATTCGAGCTTTTAGGTCCTCTACATTTTGCGGTGTTGTCGAAAACACCTTATCTTTAATATACCCCCTTAGAAAAAATCCATTGGGGTTATATCTGGAGAACGAGGGGGCCATCGAATAAATCTATTGGTACCTATCCAATGTTGAGGCAAAATTTCATCTAAATAATCTAGGTAAATCTGGGAATTGTGGGGAGGAACTCCATCTTGTTGAAAATATTGAAAGTTGTGTCTATTCTCTAAAGGTAGGTTATCTAAGAATTCATTAAATTCATTTCTCAAAAAGTTTAGGTACCTTTGACCACTGAGGTGACCATCCTAAAAATAAGGACCTATTAAATTGGTGCCTAAAATACCTATCCACACATTTATTGAAAAACGATTTTGAAACCCAGTCGGTCTATGCCAGTGCGTATTTTCAGAAGTCCATTTGTAATGAATATTGCGATTAAAAAAATCCATTATTGGAAAAATTTGCCTCGTCGGACCAAAGTATTTTGTTACATATTAATGGATTGGCACGCTTCTTTTCCAACAGCCACCTACAAAAAGTCGTCCCCCTTGGTTTGTCCCCCGTTTGTAAATTGTGAACTTTTTTGGCTTTGTAACACCGGTAACCATTTTTCTTTAAAATTTTTCTAGCACTTGTTTTATTTATATGACAAGCAATTTGAATTTCTCTTAATGATGTTTCCAAATTTTCTGTATTTGTATTTCTTACATAATTAATAACTCGGTTTATCTTATTTACATTATCAGTAACACTATTCAACCTTGTCTACTTCTTTAAAAATGAACTATTATTTTTCAGTTTCGTAGCTAATTTTCTGAACAGAGTTTTATTCGGCTTTAGTGCTTGTGGAAATTTGTTTCTATATTCTATTTGAGCTAATCCAGAGTTAAATTTGCATTGGCAATATGTAACGAACATATAACAATCAATGTGAGTGAAAATCATTTTTGAAAATTCTAAATTTTTAAACGAGTGTGATTGAGTGAGAGTTTAAGTATTAACTGAGATGATCTGTCAAAAAATTAATTTGTCAAGTTTGTTCATAGCCAACTATTTTAAAATAATTGAAATAATAGTGAAATCATGAAATACAAATAAATGTATATTATACTTAAATTAATTGGTAAAGACATTTTAACTTTCTGAGCAAGGAGTGACGCTTTTATGGAGGACCTCTATACATTGGCATAACTGCGAATACTCTTTCCATAATTGCTCCATGTTGCTTTCTTGGTTATTATTCTGTTTTTGTTACCTGAATTTACTTTATTCTTCTTAATTATGGTAATGTTTTATTATAGCAAAGATTTGGACAACTTATTGAATTATTTTATCGTTTTATTTAATCATACTTCTCCACGGCAAGTATAATGCTTGTTAAAAAAAATTATTGGTTTAAAAAAAAATGTTTTTATAATTACTGACGTAGTACCAATGAATAAATATGGCATGTGATATATCGTTGAAAAGGGAGGAAAATACTCTATTTAATGGCGCCATTTCCCGCCCGTTTCAAAATAATTTTTTTAACAGCCTGAAAAGTAAATCTCAAAATAGAGCATTTTTGAAAAAAAATTAGATAAAACCTCGTTGAAACACTCTGTTTTGCAAAAATTTTCGTCTTAGAATTTTTCTCGTATCTCTTCAAATAACGGAGATATTTGGCCTAGACGTTTTCCGCATTTTCGATATTTTCCGCCATAACTCTTAAAATAGGCCATGGATTTCAAATGTCTTTAAACCAATTTGTAGGTTATATAAATCGGCATAATTTTTTTTGTAGGACCGACATTAAGTGAGATATTTTCGAATGCCCTGATAAAATGGATAACCTGTATATATCTGTCACTGTCAAGCTTATAATTTCTGAAATCTGTGTTATAATATAAATATTTACAAATATAAATCAGATAATACTAATTAATGAATAATTGAATTGTATTTGGTTTAATCAAATAAAAAATTAAAGTTAAATGATTTTACTATTAATAACGATTTTAGTATAAAACACCCAAATATACATAAAATAAAATATCCAAATAAAGACGCCATGTCATCAATATTTGTCACTGTTAATTTAATGGCTCGCTAAGCTCGCGCGTTAAAATATCTCGATTATTAATCACTGTTATTAATACACTCGTTCGTGTGTAACTATTTTACCATATTTTATTTACATTAATATTTCATTTTACTGAGACATGAGGAAACTACATAAGAAAATAATAAAAAAAATTAATCTGCAGTCAAAACCGTATACCATTTTTTATAATATATTTATATGTTAAGCCCCATCCTCCAAAATTGCAGCCAGTTCTATGACAGAGGTTCCTCCTTCAATTTTGTATGATTTCTTGGCAAAATTCTAAAAATTGTTTCCATGTAGTTGCCTTAGACCTTTTCGAATTTGTTGGAATTAGTTTATCCACCTCTTTTCTGATTATCTCAGTATTTTCCTGTCCAAAATGCGACATTTCCCTCAAAAGCGGTAATAAAATAATTCATACCACGCTATTAAAATTTCTGTATTAGATACAAAATTGTGTGTGGATAGTTGGTTTTCTTTGGCACTATTTGCAAATAATTATTGATAATCTTTTTTGTATTGTCTAAACTACTTTGACTTATTAATTTGTAACGGAATAATAACTTGAGAATCATTTAACCTTGGATCAAATCAATGAGACAAATCGTGCTAGATGTTTAGAATTGACCGAAGAACATTATTGGAAACTAAAACACATTTTTAATTAAGTATTATTTTTATGTACATACCTACATAAAGATAATCCTAATTTTACACTTGATAACCCAACTAAAAATTGATGTGCGGGCGAGCACATGATTCTCTTATTATCTTTTTTGGTACGTCCTACAGAATTCGAAAAACTATTAAAAGTCGTTAGAAATTTATTTAGAAATTTGACTTTTCATATTTTCTTTAAAAACACAATTATCAAACATTGAAGAACTGTGGGACAAAATGATAAACGCAATCTAAGAAAATGTTTTATGAATAGAATTAAAAAACGCATAGAAGTAGGTGGAGACTTTATCGAACATTTACTCTAGGTTGCAGCACTGGAATTTTTGCATGGGGGAAAGTTTATGTCATTAAGTCAACTTTTACGTATTTTTTGGTCTTCTAATAAGAATAGATCCTTATTTTAGACAATCTTTTGATTTATGTATTTATCTCAATGCAATGAAAATAATCCATTAGTTCGCAAGAAAGTGGGAAAGAGTTTACGCTGTTATTACGATTTTGTTTTCATTTGCGTTTTGTACTTTTTTGAATAAATACACTTTGTTTCATTAAATTTGAATTTATTATTGAATTATTCAAATGTTTAACGGCACTTTCCCTCGAAAACGGTTAGAGTTATCAAGTTCTACCAAATGTACCTTTTATACGTGGAAATAACGCCCTCATCAGATTTTCTAGTCAGAAGTACCGCAACGTTTCGTCAAAAAAAATATGAAAAAAATTCATCATCAGATACAGGTCCTGCGGAGCCCTCTATGATCTAACGTGATGTAATACATAAATTATTGTTTCTTAGAATAAAAAAAGTTCTTGTTCTTCTTGTTGAGTTGACATTTTACTAAATCATATTTGGTTATATCCTCATATTTTGGCCCAAAAAATCTTACCCTGAACTATTGTTACCTCCTTTCCCTTGTTATTTATTTTTGAGAAAGAATTGAGGCAACATATGCGGACGACTAGCTGGTTTAAGTCGGAGCAGAGAGCCATGGGTCCAGAGTATTCGTAAGAGTGGAGAAATTTACCCTTTTCGATATGTACAGCATAAGCGACAGATTTCTGTTTAGTTCGAGAAAAGGAGACAAAGAAAAATTTATGTTAAATTGGGCACCATCTATAGTAAAATAAATAAAATTGTCTCTTTTTCTCGAATAACCAGTCTACTATAGATCAGACTGAAATTGTTGGTAAGAGAAATATAAAGATGGTTTAAAATAAATGTTAAAATATATTACATGAATAATAGACAAATTGAAATTAAAAAATATATATATATATATATATATATATATATATATATATATATATATATATATATATATATATATTGCTATGTATTCGCAAATGGGTGAACTCGTATTTTCATTTTATTTCGAAGGACCGTTTATTTTGTTGAATCTGTTCGAGAACAAGAATTTGTGAATTTGTTTCTTTCCTGTATATAAATTCAAGATTATAGAAATTTTTATCTATATCCGAACATGGTGTTACTAATAGTTTTAATATTTTAATTTTTGAAATTTGTCATTCAGACAGCATAATTTAAATTGATTTTAAAAAAGTTTATTGAATAGGTTAATTTAGTAATTTTGTTTAATACGTGTTATATCTAATGATGTATTAAGGTGGAAATCTGCTTGTTTTTGTTTTGTGTTTCTTTTTTGAAATTAAAGATAGAAATAAATGGATTTTGGAGATCAGAGTGATAAACATATAAAAATATGAAGGAGGTCGTTAAGCGACGGAAAGAAAAAAAGAGGAGAAGTAAATAGTTTTGACAAGGGAGGATTAATTAATTTTGTAAAGAGATTGGATATTTGGAGATTGATAAAGCGAACATCTATCATATATCATAATACTACTATTATAAGAAAGTTGAAGACAGATATAGAATTTAAAAGGAAGACATATGGAGATAGCAATAAAAGAGGCATTTGAAGATACATGGACTGAAATTTTAAACTGGATAGTCGAGGATAGTATAAAAACAAAAGGAGCAAAGAATTTAGTAATCAAGAAGAAAGAAAATTTAGTGTAAATCATTCGGACATTAAGGTTGTAAGAATATAAATTAGCCAATGACATTTAAAAATTTATAAAACTCAAAATTGAAATTTCTGTTGATAATTTCGGAAAGGAATAAACGGAAATACTGACATTGCTAGAATTTTACTTTAATATAATTTTTATACATAGATCAAGCCCCGGAACCTGCTACTGAGCTAGTCTTGATAATATTATGAGTTAAGGAAATTAAGGATTGAAATTCTGTTGGTGGTACTATTTCGGATTAACAAGGTAGGAAATTTATTTCTAATTAAATTTCATCTTCAATTAAAGGAAGGAAGCACTTTTATAGATATTATTGTATGTTAAAAGATATCATTTTGTTTTAATGTTAGATTCACAAACTAAGCGGGTACAAGAAAAGAAAGAATATTAAAATTTCCAAAACAATACAATAATATATAACAAATTTATACCAGTATCCTAGATTGATTATGGTTGAGGTGACTGGTTCTGGGACAGCAATCCAGGCCCACAATTGTCTCTTGTTGCAAGAATGAATTCTAAAGTTTCCTTGGCAATTTACGTCTCTCAATGAAATGGGGTGAAAGTTGTAAGAAAATTAACCAACTATGTGGTTTAATGAAAAGATAACGAAATTTTATCTATGAAAGATAAGCTGTGCAAAAACTATGCAGGAATGTAGAAGAAGTATCTCAGAATTTAAATATCTAAGAATATAAGCATCTAAGCATGTAAGCATGTAAATATCTAAGCATGTATGCATGTACAAAATTTAAGCAAGTTAAATGTACAAAAGCTGATTTCATTAAAACTGTATATTAAACACTTGTTAACTCTGATATAAAAATTATAATATCAATTACTGAAGTCCACAGTTAAAAATTATATACGTTTGAATCAGTACAAAGGCTGCAAGCAAATCTTCCTGGTGAGTTTTACTGATAAGGTAAACTTTTTGTCCTAGTTAATGGAAAATAACGGTACCAAAAAAATGTGAGAAATCTAATTCCCTATTTAAATTGAAAGCTATAAAATCTTAGAATAGTATAAATATGGCCATCTGTCAATGGCTGCGTTAAGCGCACCAGCTTGCCTTGTAGATTCCCGTACTCACAACTAAAATAGTGGCATATAATCGATAAAAGGAATCTATAATAAAAGTTTTTGTTCCATACCAATGCCTTTGCCTCAGTTTGTAATTTCTATTTTATACATAACCACAAATATGAACAGATGTAAATAAATAGTAAAACGTATTGACTATGGTGTGAACTTAGTAAATATCTTACATCTTATAGGATTTACTATATATAGAATGAGAAAAGGTAAGGAAAATAACCATATGTACTCCATAGTAAACAAAAATATAAAAATTGAAAAATAGATATCTGAAGTAAATAAATGTATTGTAGACAATTGTTTCCTGGGATAATAATGCTGTATTACAACGGAAATGAGATACATAATAGTTAATAGAAAAACATGACCGAGTTCCTAAGATATAAAACTAAGTACATAAAACAGTGTGAAATGGTTTAGCAGTTATACAAGTAAAATTCTGTTAGTTGAAAACAGTTTCACTTACAAAAACTAAATCGAAAAATGTTGTACAGATCGTGCTAAATATAACCAAATCACTAGTTTCTATATAAAACTGTTAAATAGACATAGGCCATGTAACACTATGGTCTATTATTAATGGTCCACCCTGTATATAGGTTTAAAAAATCACCCGGTATAAGCTTTATTGAATTTATATTTCCATTCAAAATAACACATAAAACAGCAAATTTTATATTAGGGACTCTTATCTTCAGCTTTGAGTTAGATGTTTTATTAATTAATATTGCACTGTTGCATTAACTGTACTCAGTTGTTCATTTGAACATTAATCTTTTATCGTAATTTAAATACATAATTTATTTTTTAATTATGATTCCGAGGATTGAACTGTTTCTTGTAACAGCTATAAAAAGGGCATTTACAAATTAGTCAACAGCCACTTTAACAGATGAAAGATATTTATACCAACAAAAGAACGGTTCTTAACAATAGTAGAGTTAAAGAAAACTGTTCCGCTCCCTGTTTAAATGAAAATAACAACACATATTAATTAATACTTTTCGGGGTCATACTACTACCAATAATAGCAATTAACAGCGTAATTATGTTAAATTTTCTGGATAAAAATATAAGGGCTATTGTTTAATTGAAAGTAACATATGTTCTGCTTTCTCACATATGCCTCCTTAAGCACTGGCAGTGTATTTAAGATTTGGTTCAATTAGAGAGAGCTTATTTAGCCAAGGAATAGGCGCCAAGCTTATTGTTGAAGATTGAATCCATGGGTGCCCCAGGTGGGTATAGAATAAAAATAAATATTTTTGCTTTCCGCATATTAAACTGATAAATATTTCTATTGCAAGTAACTGTTTTTTTTAATCAGAAACTTACCTTTCCATTTACTGATAACGCGAAATATTTAAGTTCTTATGTACAGTATATCCTGCATTGAGTGTACAAGAGGGGACATTTTTTATTTTTAATTTTACATAAAGGAATAAAAAAAATTCTTTATTTAAAACCCATAAATCTATAACAAAAACTTCACAGTATGTTTTTACAATAGGAAAATAAAACAGAATTTAATTAATTACCTCAGTTTGTTAACTTACCTCGTATTTTCTTTAAGAATTTTATGGAAAACTAGATCAAACGCCTTACTGAGATGGAAAATGATGAAAATTGTTTTTTCGCTACTTTTTCCTAATAGTAATTTTATTGATAAAGCGGTATGACTAATATGCTCACAATCCCTGTCGAAGACAATTAATCGTGACTCCTGGAGGAGTCGACCATCGACGCGGGAGAACACATTCATTCATTTAACACCCGCGAAAACCTAAAAAGCAACATAGGCTGAGAGTGTCATGAAATGTCGAGATTGGAAATTTAAGCGAAAAAAAAATTTCTGTCTGTCTAACTTTTTTGTGCGCACGTTTACTCTGGAACCGTTTATGATATTGACTTGAAATTTGGTACACTTTTGTATTATAACGAGATCCGGAACTAGATTATATTTTGATCTAATTCCGTTGAAGGGTTCAGGCAAAGCAAGCAGGCAAAAGTCCAATGAAATTGCAATTTAGGGCATGTACGAAAAGCCAAAGTCTCAAACTTTTTTTGGAATCAGCCACCCCCCACTATCACCCCCAATACCACCCCCACATTATTATAAAAGGGAGTAAAAAAATTAAAATGTGATTTAGTGTGTATAAAAGAACGAACGCTTCATCAAAAAATTTTTTTGGCGTTAACCACCCTCTCTACAACCCCCACCCTATTATTAAAGGGAGTAAAAAATTAAATTGGGATTTAGTGTGTGTGCTAAAACCAAGGAACTCTAAAATTTTTTTGGCATTAGCCACCCCCTCTATCACCCCCATTGCCACCACCACCCTACTATTAAAGGAAGTAAAAAATTAAATTAGGATATAGCGTGTATACGAGAACCAAGGGCCTCTATAATTTTTTTGACATTAGCCACCCCCTCTATTACCCCCACTCTATTATTAAAGAGAGTAAAATATTACATTGGGATTTAGTGTGTATAAGACTTGGATACAAAATCTAGATGTGGAAGTAGTGATTCCTTAGACAGCGGTTTTTTACAAAAGTGCACAAGCCCTGAAAAATGTTTTTGCATTTAATAGTTGCTATTAAAAAAATTTAATAGATAATATAGGAATAGGTTTAATAACTATGTACTAAAAATACAAGAATACATAAAAAGCGATCCGCAAAAATTCTGGTCTTACATTAACGTCAAAAGAGGTAGCAGCTCCATTCCCGATAATATTACATATAATGATACTCAATGTACGAATCCACAGGATATTGTTAATGCCTTCGCTACCTTTTTTCAAACTGCATATTTAAAACCTAACAATAACGAAGATAAATATCATTTCTACAAAAACGCTAGTAGTAATAGCACCAATTTATCTTTAACGTCATTTTGTGAAACAGAAATATTTAAGTTAAGCTTACTAAAGGACCTGAAAACTTTCCCGCGTATAAATATTCACGCTTATGTCCCGCTTTTAAAAAAGACAACACGTGCGTGGCCGAAAATTATAGACCCATTAGAATCTGCATTTTCGCTAAAGTCTTTGAGATCACTTTGCATATATCATTATCCAGTCACGTACATGGCCAAATTATTTGTAACCAACACTGATTTATTCCCGGTAGATCAACTGAACCTAACCTAATCTACACTGATTTTTCCAAGGCCTTTGATCGCCTGAATCACCGTACTCTATTAGAAAAATAGGGTATGTTTGGATTGTTAGGGATGCAGTTAGAATTTTTCTCTTCATATCCAAAAAATAGGCGTCAGTATGTTGAATATCGGGGTTACAAGTCGTTTGACATTCTGGCCACCTCCGGTGTACGCCAGGGTTCTGTACTGGGCCCGCTTATGTTTGTTGTTTTTATAAATGATATTGCAGATAATCTTAATATAGAGTCTCTTATATGCCGATGATTTGAAAATATATTGTGTAATAGAAAACGAACAAGACTGAAAATCTTTAGAGTAACCTAAACGTGGTAAATGACTGGTGCCTATCTAATAACTTGCCTCTCAACATATCTAAATGTAACTCATTCACCTTCTCTAAAATACGTAACCGTATCAATTACAATTATCATATAAACAATCGAATTTTGCAGAGACCGGATACAGTAAAGGATCTTGGAACGCATCGGTTTTAAAAAGTTTAGGTTTTTTAATTATAAATTGCAAAGGGTTCAGTAACACTGATATGAAACTTCTGTACTATTCATTTGTACTTTCAAAATTGGAATACTGCACGTTGATATGGTCCCAAGGATATGCTATTTACATAAATAGTGTTGAGAATATTCAGCATCGTTTTGTTAAATATTTGTGCTTAATTGAAGATAATATTTATCAAATAATTGGATATCCGCAAAATGTTATGTTGGAACGATTTCACATATCTAATTTGGAAAATAGAAGAATAGTACAATCAATAATTTTTCTTTACAAAATTATGCATAACATGTTTGATTGCCCTCTCATTTTGGAGCAACTGAACATTCATATACTTCGTATAACAAGTAACAAGTCGGGATTGTGAAACATTTTATCTTCCTAAACCTCGAACTAATTTATTAAAATTTTTCCCTCTATATTTTATGTGTAAAAATTATAATTTACTGCAAGATCAGCTTGATATGTTCAACTGTAGCATTCGATCAATGAAACAACTTGATTTATAAATTATAAGTTTCACTTTCTGTACTAGTCTGCTGCAGTTTTGTTTTAATGTGTTTTTTATTTTGTTTTATTTTATTTTTTTATTATTGTAATGTACGTTGCTATCTTGTAATACCTGTTTATTATGGTGTTTACATGTTCTTCATTGTAATGTTCCCACCCTATAAATGGTTACCTGTTAGGTGGTAGTATCCAAATAAGTAAATAAATATATTAGAAAACGTATTTTATTTAAGAAAATTTGTTTTCATGCATTTGAAATTGAAGTTTTTTATAATAGATCCCTACGAATCAGAAAAGTACTATACATATTTTTGTGTTTTTGTAAGAAAAATAAATATTCCACCACAGCCGCCTATTGTTAGAATATGCAAGTAAGAATATCTAAAAGTAAACCAACATACTGTGTTGAGTTGAGCTTGTTTCTTATTTCAACAATACAATTGGTGTCAATTAAAGGTCAATTTATATTAAAGATTGGGAATATGACAACAGAACTATTACGTCATTTTGTTCCAGATATTTTCAGATTTGTTTAATGAGGATTTATTATACATATACATGAGTAGATTTACTTGTAATTAAGAATAAGTCTATAACAATAATTTATTGCATAGCTGGAAATATTATTTGCTTATCTTATTCTGTGAATCGTGTTTCTTACAAATTATACTCTATTATTAGACACATAATTTCTTACAGACAACTAAGAATATCGATGTAAGTAATTTTTTTAAGTTAAGTGCATCGACTAATGCGACCTGTTTTAACCCTAAAGAGAAATTGTTTATGCGGGAGTATTCTTCAAGTACAACTGACACAGATCCAATGCTAGATATTTATTTATTTATTATTTATTTTATTACTGCGACATTTTTACAACTTGTACAATTCTTGTAATTAAATAGTTAATATATTTATTATTAACATCGTATTAGCATCGTATGACTCGGCTTTCGGCCGTGCCCTCCCATACGGCTTAAAATTCTAAGATCGATCTGCCAATTAGGCTCAAAATTCTAAGAAATTTTCTCTAAATGTACGTCACAAAATTATTATTAAATTTTATTTTTTACCATTTTTATTTTTCATTTTTCAGTTTTTCATTTTTTCAATTTATCAGTTTTTCATTTTTTCAGTTTTCCATTTCAGTATTTCATTTTTTCTTTTTTCATTTTCTTATTTTATCAGTTTTTCATTTTTTAATTTTTTAGCTTTTCATTTCGCGCCCAAAAATGGCAAAGAGGGAGGGGCTCGCACCTCTACAATTTTAATATATATTAATTTATTAACAATATGTGTTAGGACACCTAAGGGGACCTCGTGTTGCATCTAGCAGTATTTAACATTTTGTTCATACTAATATTGGTTGCATTTTCTAGGAATATTACGATTTGTTGGTTTGTAGTTATAATATTATAAAAGTGAAATAATTAGAACAGAGGGAAACAAGGAGAATATATAATTAATTGTATTTAAATGTATTATTTTTTATTATCTTTATTTTCGACTTGGTTAGTTACACGAGCTGGTAGTTACTGGGGAAGGATTTGTTTTATTTTTAGGCCAATAGTTGGAGGAGTGTAGTATAATTTTCTGTTCTATACTTTTTACATGTCCTTTTGAATTTCTTTATATTATAGACTTTAATATATTCAGGTAGTTAAATTTGTGTCTACCAAGTTTTTGACTTTACTAATTCCCTCAGCCGCCTTTTGTCGCGCTAAGTTCCAGGTCTCTCAAGAACATATCAAAAGCGTATCATCTGCATATGATATGACGTTGCATCCAAAATTTTTGTCCAGTAAGCCCTTGCTAAACAGCAGGAATAAGGTAGGACCTAAGACTGTTCCCTGTGGAACTCCAGTTTTTATTATTCTCTTAGTGCTAAGAGCACTGCCAATTTTTACTTGCTACAGTCTATTTGACAGATATTGTTTTAATAAGTTGTAGGTAATACCTCTAATTTTCATCTTGTTTAGTTTGTCTAGTAATTGGCTATGTGACGCCGTATAGGGTTTTTGTAGATTTAAAAAGATAGCTATGACTTTTTCGTTCCCTTCAAAATTTGTTGTAATTTTATCTGTTAGTAACTGGAGAGGAACTTCTATGCTTAGATTTCTTTGGAATCCATACTAAGTGCATTAAGTGTGTGCTCAGGTATCCCTCCCACTGGAAATAAAGGAACAAGCCAAAATCTGTTCGAGAACGTGTACCAGTAAAGGCGACACTTCCAGTTATGATAGTAAAGAAAAACAACTCTAAGGTGTCTTATTAGTTTATTGTTCAAGGCAATAACAGATCAATCTGTATAATTTACAAATCTGAATCCCATTTGATTGTTAATTGTCAAAAGTTTTCGGAATTTTCTCTTGAGGAACGTTAAAGCTTGTAAAATTGATCAATCTGGGCATAAATTGCTTGTCAACTCATACAATTGTCCATTGTACAAGTAATTATAGATGTAAAGCCATCAAATACAAATGCTTTATTCATGTTACTTGATTGAATAAAATCATTACATTCGTAAAAAAAAATTAGAACTAACTTTACTGCAGAAGTATTTAAAAACGAAATTAATAGATTTAAAAGAAGATACATCACAAAGATGAAGATAAAACTACAACACAGTTTCGTTATACAATAAAATAAAATTTGTAACTAAAATGATAGTAAGTTACCTAAATACATAAGAGACGGAAAGGGGAAAAAAGGATATACTGATTTAGTAGCTTGTTATAAAATAGGGGGCTGTAATAATTAGTTGCCAATCGTGATTTGCCTAGTCTGAAGTAATCTATCCTAATATCGCCGCCTTCTCTGCTCAAATACTGATGAAAGTTGTTATTTCCCTCGTAAGCCCTTTGGTTGGTATAAGCAGATACTAGACATTCATATATAAACCGGCAGGGTATGGTTAGAACTCTTAGTTGGGTAAATACATTTTTTTACATAACCTCTATAGTATGTTAGCTATGACGCGAATAGCCCTTCTCTGTAAAGCAAAAATACACTCCACGTGACAGGAATGACCCCAAGCCAGAATGCCATAGCAGCATAGTGACTGAAATATTTCATGGAATGTTTGGAGAAATATATTACGCGGCAAAATTTTTGACAATTTTTTTAGAAAGAAGATATTTTTAGAGAGTCTATTGGTTGTCAAATTCAAGTGTCGGATCGAGATTTTTTTTTATACATTTATTTAACGTCGGCCTATTTCTGCTACTGAGGCCTAACACCGACGCCTGTATACAAGCTACCCCCAACCAGGAATTTTGCCGAACCTCTTCCCTTAAGAAGAGTAGGGATCTTTTACTTGCCTAACATTTAATAGACAAGGGACCGATGGCTTTACATCCCCTCCGAAGGATTGTATATCCCCTATACAACCCTCGCCTAAGGTTGTATAGCTTCCGCGCATACACTGATATACAAGCCGCTGGAAGATGTTTGAGGCGAGGACGCGGTCTTCGTTGGAACGGTCACCCATCCAACTACTAACTGCGCCTGGCGTTGCTTTACATCGCATATCGAAGTATGTACATAGTAAAGACGCATCCACGCTCGCCCCTGTCGGATCGAAATAAATTCCCAAAAATTTGGTTTCATTAGGATTATCTTCATTCGTGATTTGTCTAAGACTTAAAGTTATGTTGACTGTTTTAGATGCATTTAGTGACAATTTATTAGCAAGAAATTTAGATTTGAGTTTACCAAAGTTGTATCATCCGCGAAGAGAATCAGTTTATCGTAAGGTACCGCAGTATTTATATCGTTTATATATATTAGGAACAATGAAGGCCCTAGTATAGAGCCCTGAGGGACTCCATGCTTTATATCTTCCCATTCAGAGATTGATTTCCTATAGTAAGTTTTTTATTTTCTTTCAGATAGATAACTCCTAATAAACGCTATACTGTTTTTCCCCACACCATAGTAAGATATTTTGTTTAATAATTATTGAGTGAGATACGCAATCGAAGGCCTTCGAGAAGTCGCAAAATGTAGAACCTGCATAAAGCCCCCTCTCAAAGGCCTCCGATATATACTCCAAAAGATCAGTGATCGGAGATGTAGTAGATTTGTGAAGTCGAAACCCATATTGACTACTCGTAAATATGTTATTTTCAAAATAATCGTGAAGTTGATCTTTTAATAAGTATTCGTATAATTTAGATAAAGCAGGTATTAGTGTTATTGGACGGTGATTATTGATATCGTTTTTGGATCTTTTCTTGTAGATGGGTGTTACTTTGTTCAGTTTGAAACATTAAGGGTATATTCCTTCCCTTATGCTGATGTTTATTAATTTAGTTAACGGAATTGTGAGGAGATTTTTGAGCGATTTTATTAACGTATATCATAAATGTCTTTGCCAGGTTTATTTTTTATATTATCAATATCATCTCTGACCTCTACTTACCTTCCTAAATTCAAACTGAATATTTTTATTGATTCCCAATTTAGACATATACACTGCATGTCCCTGGTTACAATTTGGCATTGAAAGTAAAGTATTCTGAGCTTTTACTAGTTTTGTTAATACTATCGGTACTTCATCCTACCCCTGAAATACAGTTCATTAACAGGCATTTTGTCTGCAACAAACAGCCAAGTTATGGAATTCATCACCCAACTATATCTCTAGGACACATTAGAATTTAAGTAAAACTAAGTTTTAAGTATTCACAACCCCTTTATGTAACTTGAAGGAATTTATCTTGGAATTTTAAATCTGGTTAATCGATAAAAAATTTCTCCCATTACCATTGTATATACTTTAATTTAAACATATTATAAGTTCAGACTAGTTAATTAAATATTAGGCTGATTTCCTTTAAAATTGTAAGTAACAAAAGCTCCATGTGATAGTTTATTATTGAAGTCCTTTCAAGAAGGAGAATAAGTCAGATTTTAAAGTTGGCAAATCGTAGCGCGGACCGTTTTTGCGACAACAATGTTTCAGCGTCAATAATCCTGTGTCTTGGAGGCTTTTTGTGAGAATCCCACTGATCTGTCTTTAGATACAAGGATATGAGCAAAAGGACTAAAAGGAGCAACTAGAGCTTTATCACAAGTAAGGACAAAGATGGTAACCAAGGTAACAGTTGACCTGCTCCTATTGGCTACTAGAAAAGTGTCAATAGATACGCCCACAGTTCCTGCCACAGGAGTGATTATTGAAGACCCCCCTTCCTTATGCTGCTCAAAAAGGATAATCAACTGTCTAAAGAGGCTAAAGACCGTAAAGCATTTTGTTTCAAATAAACTGAAATGAAAAAGCAAGTAATTATAAAGCTCTGTTAATGGATAAACTAGTCGAACGCATGGTTGGCGCCGGCAATTTTCAATAGGGGAAATATTTATTAACATACAACAAACATAGTTCTTTATTTTAATAAAACAAAAATAAGACTTAAAGGGGAATACATTATTTATTAAGCTAATATAGGAGTATTTATTATTAAAAAATGATAATTAAAATGATATTCTACAGGGTGGTACTGTAAGATTTTTTTCCGTTTGTGACTGAAGGTATCGAAAAACTTCAAATACTAATTCATTTCTTAAAATAAACATTTACACTTTTCAAAATGTTCCTGCCTTTTTAATACTGTGGATTTCTTACTTTCCCATATAAATCTAGTGACCGCGCGAAATTTCTATTTTGTGTGAAATGCCACACATATTAAACTATCCTCAAATCCAAAGTTAATTCTCTACGGAATGGAGGTAGGCATTTTGAGAAACGCAGACACACATCTATTATCCACCGATATTTTTTGTGTCGGAGTTGGGGATCGAACCCAGTATCTGATAAACAACGTGATTAAGCGTGCTCGTCACACAATCCATCCCATCGGTACACGATAGATACACGGCAGGTTTTTAAAGTTTTCCGAATACAAATAATTGTATTTTAAAAAATGTCTGTCGTCTGTTTTGAAGCTTATTGTAATTGTTAAACGTTCTGTAGGATACTGTTCATGTTTTTTGAAAATAAATTAAATTTTAGGTTTAATTGTTGTATTGGAATTCCAATGAAATATCAATTCCAATAGTCCCTATATCTTAGGTAAATAAACTTGAGAATGATCTGACCATAAATATCCTCAGGGCATCATAAATCGTTAGCTAGGTACTTATACAGGGCGGGGCAATAGTTAGAAATTAAAAAAATATAAGTAAACCACATAAAAAAATTTATAACTGGTATTATTTTCTAATATACAGGGTGAACCAAGACGATTGCACAGGACCAAGTGTCATTTTTTTAAATGGAATACTATAAATATCAGTACATTTTTAGAAGTCTTTTTCTAGACTCCTTTTACTCCTATATTATTATTCACTATCTCCCAACCATTTGGATATAGTGATTTTTTTTGTTGAAATAATGCCATCCGCAGATTCATTTTGAAGAAATCACTATCACCATTATGAATTTTAAGGAAAAAAAATGTAGATACTAAATGCGAAACATCTGTGTGATGTTTTTGAATAATTTTCACTTCCTGAAAATATACAGGGTGGCCAAAATGATTTTTCAATTCAGAACTTTTTGAATTGAATTGGAGGATATTTTTCGACCATATAACTTAGGAATGAAAAACCAACATTTTTGTATGTGTACCTCTATGGCTATTTGTAACCATTTTCGATTTATTGAGCAGTAAATACAATATTCAAGAATAAACTTAAAAAACCGCTGCCCAAGGAATCACCACTTCCACATCCAGATTTTTTTATCCAATCTTATACATACTAAATCCCAATATAATATTTTACCCCCTTTAATAATAGGGTGGGGGTGGCAATTGGGGTGATAGAGGGGGTGGCTAATGCCAAAATAAAGTTTAAAGGCCCTTGGTTCTCGTACACACACTAAATCCCAATTTAATTTTTTATTTTACTCCCTTTAATAATAGGGTGGGGGTGGTAGAGGGGGTGGCTAATGCCAAAATAGATTTTAAAGGCCCTTGGTTCTCGTACACACACTAAATCTCAATTTCATTTTTACTCAATTAATAATAGGGTGGGGGTGGCAATGGGGGTGGTAGAGGGGGTGGCTAATACCTAAATAAATTTTAAAGGCCCTTGGTTCTCGTACACACACTAAATCCCAATTTAATTTTTTACTCCCTCTAGTAATAGGGTGGGAGTGGCAATGGGGGTGGTAGAGGGGTAGCTAACGCCAAAAAAATTTTTTGAGACGTTTCGTTCTTGTATACACACTAAATCACATTTAATTTTTTTTTACTCCCTTTTATAATAGTGTGGGGGTGGTATTGAGGGTGACATTGGGAGTGATAGTGGGGGGTGGCTGATGCCAAAAAAATTTTTGAGACCTTGACTTTTCGTAGATGCCCTAAATTGCAATTTTACGGACACTTACCTGCTTGATTTGCCTGTTTACCCTTATTTACCCCATTTACCCCCCGAACTCTTCAACGGAATTAGATCAAAATATATTCTAGTTCTAGATATCATAAACGGTTCCAGAGTAAACGTGCGCACAAAAAAAGGTACAGACCGACAGACAGAAAAGTCTATTTCAATAAAAAAAAAAAATTTTTGCGTTTCTATACTTCCACTGAACGTGGAAGTAAAATTAGAGGTTTTTTGAAATAATTGAATAGAAAGAATTATAATAACTGTTCCACATGTCATTTTGATTGACACACAACTCTATGCGTCTTTAAAATGAAGTTTCTACTATTTTAAAAAAAGCAGTTATTATTCGTTCTTTTATATTTTGGGTTGTGAATTTGATTTTTTATATAGTTCACCTGTATTTTTTTTATTTCTATAACTTAACTTAAGCTTTCGAAATCTGACGCTTTATTGCCCCACCCTGTATAATATTTGTTCTGTATCCAACGTGTAGTAGTACATAATAAAATATAAAATAGAATGCTTGAATAGAATAGTGATATAAAGGCTCGAATATCAGTAGCAGATAACATCGCAAGAACACCAATGGGGATGTATCCGTTTTAAAATGCGACATCGACATTGATTTTTTTTCGTACGAGATGAATTTAAATAGAAAACAAGACAAAATGAAAAGTGTCAATCAACCAACACTATTCTTTGTATTGTATGTCAAAGGTTGTTCAGATAAAAAGTTCATTTCCTTTTACAAACATGTTTATTATTCAATAACCGATGTCGAGTTTTTTCTTTTGTAAAAATTTCAGTTTGCTCATTTTTAACAGATTTTAAAACGATTGTGAAGTTGCGTGTCATCCTGAAAATTTATCTTTGGTAAAGTTTATTATTTAGAATTCAGTAGCGCCTCCATATTAGCAACTCGCAGAATCGTGGAGGTATACAGCATCATAGCACCAAGTAGTAAAGTATTTATCACAAGAAAATAAAATCAAAGCGAAATTATATAAATTATGAGTCCTGTATGTATTCATGTTTTATTTTTATTTATTTATTTTATCTTACACCACCCAGCAGTATTTAAACCAATTAGGGGATGGGAACATACAACAAGAAAATTATATAAGTATACAGATACAAAGTAAATAAAACAAATAGCATTGGAGGCATATGATAAAAGAAGGAAAAAAAAATACTACATAATACAATTATAAATAATAAATAAATAAATAATAATTAATTCAATATATACGCTTTTTATAAAAACCTGTAATTATAATTAAATATGTCCAGCCTCGCACATAAAGAAGAGTGGGAGAAATTTTAACATGTTTGTCCGCAGGGCAGTCAGATAAAATATGCAGCAGAGATGAGCCTCAACTTTAGGAGTATAGAAATTAAGTTGCTCTAATTGGGGATAATCAATTTTACTTTTTTAATTTATTCAGAAAAATCAAGGACTGCGTTGATCTACAATCTTGCAAACTTGATACAAAAAATCTGTTTAATAGGTTCTGCTGAGGTATTCCAATTTGAGGGTAGTGGCCATCCATTTTAAAAGACAAAAATATTAAAGCAGCATACTCAAATTCAGGTTTCACAAAGGCATTAAAAAGTAGCATTAATACCTTCATGCCGGCAAAATCCTGAGAGTACCCTATAACAAAACCAAACCTTTGTAGCTGGTCTTTATGGTTTCATTAACATGCTGAATAAATGATATTTTTTAATCAAATATAACCTCTAGATCTTTAATTGAGCCCAATCGATTTAAGGTGACATTGCCTAGGATATAATTGAAAGAAATAGGTGATATTTTTCGGGTGAAAGCTACAATATTGCACTTGTGTTATTGAATACGCACCACTCATTTAATTTTGTAAGATTATTTTGCCACTTTAGGCAGTCAGGCCTATTATATATTAAAGCAGAATATATTTCTGTCGTCAGCGTATAGTAAAAAATGCTCATCAAGGCCTTTCACAATGTCATTGATGAATATTATGAAGAGGAGTGGATCGAGGATTGACCCTTGAGGCATTCCAGAGGATATATAGATCTCCTTGTAAATGAAACCATGATATTAGCAATGAGACGATAGCAATGGGGATCGCGGTTATGTGAGAGGCAACACGGCTAATCGTTCTTATCTCTTCTTAGTTCGAGTCGGTAGATAGCAATGTCGCAGGGAATGGGTGTTGTATCATTGTCTATATGTGATCGTGTGTTCTAGTTGGGTGGTGGACTAGTCTATGGCTAGGCTGCGCAAAGACGTTAATAGAAATCATCGAATTCGAGCAAAATATTAAACAAAAAGGTATCCGCCGTTAGCCACGCCTGATTGAAATTTCTACATGTTTTTATTTGATATATTTCTACACCCTTTCTTTCTTCTAATTTAGGAAATTCTTTGTGAATTTAATATTTCGAAAATAGATTGATGCCGTATCGACGTTATCATATTTTTTCTACTAAAGCTCGGTTGTTGCTTAAAATATTATATTTTATAATAAAAATAACATTTCATCTGTTAAACATTTGGCAACGCCAACTGATTCAATAGGTACTTTGTTATAATTAGAAACCGGCTAGGGTGTTAATTAATATAACTTTGCACTTTGCAACATGGTTCGAGTTGTATGCAGCTGAGCCACAGTTCTTTTACCGTAATTTCAACCCCTCAACTCGAAAAGTCTTGATTTTCGACGTCCAAAGCGCCACCCTAAGTGCTGTAGTTAGTATAACCAAGACGAGACCGCACCTGAGCAACTAAAATATAATCAGCCTGAAATTAGGTACTTATTTTGTCTTGTACATTATGCCATTAAAATACCTTATCTCTTGGCGCTTTTATAGGTACGCGGTAATAAATTATGTTTTAATGTGCTTTCTTTAGTATTCATTTGCAGGTATTTAACATTGTATGAGAAATCACAAATTTCATGAGCGATCCGACTACATACGCCACTTTGTGAAATAAAAGAGCATTTTAAAGGTCTTCAGACATTGATGACATTGTAACTCTGAAGAATCCGAACAAATTTAAAGTAGGTACATTATTTATATTGGGTTACGACATAGTCCTGAAACGGTCGATTGTTATTTGCATTTGCATTTTTCTTTAATTTGGCATGCACGTGTTCAAAAGTAAAAAGAGAAATTGATGACATTTTACAATAGAGAAACATCAACATAAAGAGAGAACGGTAATACAAAAAAATTAAGAAAACCATTAACGCAAAATCAGATACTTTTGAAAAGAATCTACCGCTATTTTTTTTCTTATGGAGATATTTCAGATACCAATATATAGAAACCACACAATGTACAAGAATTACAGGAGTGGATAATTGAAGAAATAACAATTATTGCACTACAAAACCAAATAGAAAGAATTGCGCATAGACTGAATTTTTGATATGTTGTTATTGGTAGTTAGAAAGGTAAAATCCCAAGTTGGCGCATCCCCATCTGTTTCGGAGCCGCAGAAATCTGGAAAAAAAATTTGGAATCGTTATATCTTGTTTCCTGTTAGCCGGAGGAAAAAATGTAATGGCAAAAATTGTAGAGCTCAAAATTTGCAACATTTTCTGTTTGACGCCGAACAGTTAGTTAGTTCCCAAAAAGATAGAGGGCGCTAAAATTTCCAAAATTCAGATTTTCCGTATTTCGTAATTGATTTAAACCGAAAATTTCTTCATAAAACTTCTAAATCTCTAAGAAATGTATTAAAAAAACAGTCTCTGAGTTACAGTTATAGAAAATGGAAAATTCCAGCAAGTTCTTTATATCCGACTGTGTTCATGGCAAATTTAACAAAACAATCACTTTGCATGGAAACACGATAATTTTTTCAAGCAGCACATGTACAGTATGCCTCTAGGTTGAGTAACAAGGGAGAAATTATTTAAATTTTTAATTTTATTTAAAAACTGTCAAATAAATAAAAAGCTTAGCTTAACTTAAAATTCACACATCTGCAATTGAAAATTTAATATTAATGCAGTGCGATTACGATAGTGTGATGCACAGTAATGGAAATTTTAATACAATTACGCCAATGTGAAAAAAGATAATGAATATTATCAGTGGAGGAAAATATAAACAAAGAGGGACAGAAAGAACAAAGATACATTTAGGAAATATTGAGTAATAGAATGAAAATAATATGCTCGGCATGTGCTCAATGGCATTAAAGTCTGGTGAACTTAGTGGAAGCAGTAGTGATTCAATTTTCGAGAGTATCAAGAGCTGCGCATGCAAACGGGTGGGCGTTATCATGGGCTCTTTGCGGGTTTCGCGCCTGAACATCAAGTTCATCTGCAATTTGGAATTTGGAATTGGTTGAGGGGGTGGTCAAAGAAAAATATTGAACCACAGCACTTAAGCCCCATTCGGCCCCTTGTACTTCCGAGCTGTAGGCAAACCCTTGCCTAGGCCTCCGACCAACCTAATCTTGCGAAGTAGGTGGTGATGCTGCCTAGGGACATCTCCCTTACATCGGCCAAAGTAGGCAAATGTTCTCCCAAAATTGATTCTCTGATTGATGTGACGTCAGAACAGTCACAGGGTACACGCTGGATCGTCTCTTTCTTTTATTCACAACCACTATAAATGTTGAACGAAGTTGCCGACCAGGCTCATTTTTCCAAAGTATCATACGTCATTTGATTCGTTTTTGGACCAGGAATCGAATGGTGTATGATAGCCTTCTGGATTTGGCAGCTTAAGGCCGCCATTTGGTTTACGTTTTTGAGTTTATTTAAATTTGGATCATTCTGGCAGAAAAAACTAAGGTTACCAAATTTCTACAAATTTTCTTTACAATGAATAAATAAAAGTTGCTAAACATTTTACCGTTAGGCCGCCATATAAAAAGATGGCGGACATATAATTTTTTTTTGCGTTTTAATACTTTTATGATTATTTTATAAAAATACAAATTTCAAAAACTTACTTTTATTTTTTATTGTAGTTTTTTTTGTGCAGTAAAATAGATTTAATTTTGGCGCTATTTACAAATCTATCTAATATTAAAGAATTTCTTTCAGGTTTTATTAAAAATGGGTTATGTACTCCCTCAAGAAATTTTAATATATGTACAATACATAGAAAAAAAAAATTGTATACTTTCAAGAAAGGTTTTAAGCTTACAGAAACTATACAATTTTTTATTTTTGGTGTACTACCATGGAACAAAAATCTTGTTTCATGGTAATGTTTAGAAGTACGCTTTTTATGATTGGCATTCAAAATTTTTTCAACTGTAATTCTGAATCGTTTTTCTAAACGTCTAAATTTTTTTATTACAGGAACACAAGTGTTATTTTAAAAAAACTTATGTTTAAAGTGACTAGTAACGTTAAAGAAAAATTAAAAGCGTGACTTATAGTACACATTCAGTTAGTGAAATTCCTGGAACAACTTTAGAAATGGATTCTCGAGAAGAAATCAGGTGTATTATTCATTCTACCGATGACAATATAAAATTGAGCACTTTGAAATCTTTAACATCTTTAGCGTCATGAAAAACCCTTTTATCATCTCCACAAATTCGTGGACATTCAGCAATTTTGGCAATAGCGAATGATGTTGAAGAAGGGGACCTTAGTAGAATATCACCGTAACTGTAGATCCAAGTTTACATTAAAAAAGAGCCTTCAATTAATTGCCAAAAAATTGACTTCCACTTTAGTTCTGGATAATCCAACATCATCACACACCGATCCAATAGTTTCTGAAATTCGCCCAAGCAGATCAAAGAATCCAACCACAGCTCAAGCTAGCTCGGCACTTTTAACCACAGTTATGCATTTTTTGCAATAAATATAGCAAATATCGACGCAAATCAAATATGCGTGACGACCTTACAAAAATTGTTGAATTAAGGTCACTATTGAGGCAGCTTTAGTAAAAAATGGTAGCAATATATTGGGCCTTTGCAACACTCGAAATCTAATTGCAGCAGACTCCCATTACCATCAACAATGCTATAAAGCCTATATTTTTGTCGAAAAAAAGGAAGAAATTAACGACAATAACTTCTTGGGAGCTGTTGCTTTTAATGAAGTAAGGGTTATCTTGATAATTTGTTTGAAAATTCTGAGATCATTGTCTTTAATCATATCACAAAAAAATATTCTGAACATTTACAAGAGATTAATAATATATAAATAAATAAATAAATAAATAAACACCACAGAATATAGCCAACCCCCAATTCCAGAAGCCAGGGCTTGTGCGGAAGGGGGTTACACATTGAAAAAACGCGGACATACAACCATTTCCTCCGACAGTGCCAGTGCCGGAAGGATTCGAACCCGGTGGTGCGATGTCCGTGTGATTAATCACGGTTGCCACCTCGCGCCTTAACCCACTGGGCTATCGACCAGATAGATAGATATAATGAAGCTTTAGAATTAAGGACAAACAATTTAAAAAAAAAACTATAAGCATATATCGTAGCCGCTTTCATTTTTGCTCAGATAACAATGGAAAACTACTTCCCTGGATCTAGACTGGATGGATTGTTCCCCAGCTCCTGATTCGGTTTTGGAGTTTATGTCCTGTGCATGCTCAAAAGCTTGTATACCAACGTCTTGTTCATGCATAAAGAACGATTTACAATGCACTGACACGTGTCGACTTAAAAACTGCACAAACACCCCATCTCAGGAAGAACTTAAGGCAGAAGAAAACTACGACCTGTTTGAGGAAGATAGTTTGGATGAGGATTAGGTTTGTTTATAAATTGTTAATTTTTTTGGTTTTCTTAATATTTGAAATAAGTTTTAAATTTGACAACTTTTGCTTGCACGTACCATAATACTAATTTTAGTATGTAGGAGGTGGGGATAAAAAGTTATCAAAAAATGTTCTAATAAAAAATATGTTTTCTTTTTGTTTTGTTTTATTAATTTTATTGTAAATCATCTTCCAAGCATTAAAATTGCAGAAAACGCAAAAAAATATGTCAGCCATTTTTTTATATGATGGCCTAACGGTGAAATGTATAGCAACTTTCATTTATTCATTGTAAAGAAAATTTGACGCTCTACAAATTAGTTTTTCTGCCAGAATGACCTAAATTTAAATAAACGCAAAAAACGTAGAAACACCAAAATGGCGGCCATTTTTTCAGTATGGCGGCCTTAAGCTCCCAAATCCAGAAGGCTATCATACACCATTCGATTCCTGGTCCAAAAAGGAATCGAATGACGTATGATAACCTTACAATGGAAAGATAGTCTGAAACAAGATTTTTAGGGGTCTGACTCAATGTCGAGAAGTGTTTAGTTTAATTTCATATTGAGTAGTTTCCTTAATGGACAGTGTCCAGTCTGGATTCCCGTTATAAAACGTAGGTTCCTTCTGGATATTGCCAGGTAGTCCATTGCTGTACTCTTGTTGGGATATTTTAGTGGTTCCCTAGCAAGCTGACAGCTATTTGTTTCATTCCACAGCTTCTTCAATTCATTGTGGGTGTTTTCTTTAATTACTTATGTTATCGTCGTGATCGGTAATAGACTGGCCTGGTCCAAAGATGTTTAGGCCTGCTGCCTTTTTGGCCAGGCTGTCGCCTACTTTGTTGCCACTACACTGTGCATGTCCTTTCATCCAGCATACCAGTATGTTATTCATTCTGGAGGCATCCACAAGTGCTTACTGACATTCCCATACTGCTTCTGTGGTAATTTTGTAACGTCATAGGGCTAGTAATGATGTTACAATGTGTGTAGATCCGGATTGTTTTGCCCGTAGTTTGTCTATGGATAATCTCTTTTGCAGCTATGGTTATGCCCGCAATTGGCTTTTAAGTTTTAAAAAATCTCGCGATTGACTGATCTATCATTAAAGTCTAGTATACTTTTAATTTGGCATGCTTATGACTTGACATTCCACGTAAGATTTCATTTTCTTTTTCACACAAAGTTATAGCAAAAGCCCAAAAACATTGTTCATGTATGTCTACCAAGCTTCTCTTCCACCTGTTTTGAAACGGAAATATAAAATATACATAAAATAATGCATATTTTCAATAAGTTGTCTGTCAGTCCTTATTGTGAACTATTATTTATTTGGTTTAAAAGTCGTCTCATATTAGAATTAAATTTGTCTTTCTATGAAATATTTAATCTATTTTAAGTGGTAAATAGTGGACATTCATTCGACAAACGGACATTGTTAAACCATTAAAGGCACTACAGTTTTCTAGTACCTATATATTACACGCATATAGTAGAATTGTTGTTCTTGTGTAGCTCAGTATGTAAGATACTGGATTAGCAATGTATATAATGTCCACTCTGTCTTCATTTTTTATTTATATTTTATTATTACTATTTAGCGATCGTTACAAGTATAAAATCATTCGTGAACTGTTTGAGAACCACTGGAATTTCTGGCCCATCGAATAAATTCTTAGTTCAGGTAACGAAGCGACCTTTGGATCCACCAAGTTAAAATATACTCGACTATATTCGCAATTACCAAGCATTACTTAAGCACTAGTTGATTGGTTTCATGATCTGGTCTTTCTTGTAAATAAATCAGATCGTCCTGACGTGTCCATTGTAATCTAACAGACGTTAAATTCTATCGTCAAAGGAAACCTTCCCACAAGCTTTCTAAAAGCGGTACTATGACCAATAAATGTATTCAAATAGATTTCTTTTCCCACTCAATTGGTCATACTTGGATTGTTTGTTCGTGAAGAATCTACTTCTTTGACACTGATCTAGTGATTTGGTAGTATGAAAGTGATCGATAAATGACAGTTTAAGATAGTGATTACGATGCGATTCATTTCAGTGGACATAATTTTCTTCTAGACATTTTATAAGTAAGGCATCTCGATTTCTTTAACGCTGATCTAGTGATTTGGTAGTGTGAAAGTGATAAATAAAAGACAGTTTGAGATAGTGATTACAACGCCGTTTGTTTCAGTGGACATAATTTTCTTCTAGACATTTTATAAATAAGGCAAATCTACTTCTTTGACACTGATCTAGTGATTCGGTAGTGTGAAACTGTGAAAGTGATCGATATATGACAGTTTGAGATAGTGAATTACAACGCTATTCATTTCAGTGGACATAATTTTCTTCTAGACATTTTATAAGTAAGGCATATCTACTTCTTTGACACTGATCTAATGATTTGGTAGTATGAAAGTGATCGATAAATGACAGTTTGAGATAGTGACTACGACGCTATTTATTTCAGTAGACATAATATTCTTCTAGATATTTTATAAGTAAGGCATATCTACTTCTTTGAAACTGCTCTAATGATTTGGTAGTATGAAAGTGATCGATATATGACAGTTTGAGATAGTGATTACAACGCTATTCATTTCAGTGGACATAATTTTCTTCTAGATATTTTACAAGCAAAAACAAAATGATTTTTTTATTAAAAAGATTATCATATCGAATATATTGTCATTAGTAAATATAAACAAAATATTCAACTTTAAGTTAGAGTAATTATCTAATGCTTCCAGACTGATTTTTTAAGCCGTCTCTGTCATGTCAGCTAATAGTACATTTTGAAATTTTGACAGACAAATTGGGGACTATATTATTATAAATTGATACTCCTAAGCATCTTAATGAATATTAATCTCTACCTGTTTTAGACTAGCAATAGAATACACTAGAATACTTGGATTGTTTGTTTGTGAAGAATCTACTTCTTTGACATTGATCTAGTGATTTGGTAGTGTGACAGCGATCGACAAATGACAGTTTGAAATAGTGGTTACGACGCTATTTATTTGAGTGGACATACTTTTCCTCTAGACATTTTATAAGTAAGGCAAATCTACTTCTTTGACACGGCCCTAGTGATTTGGTAGTGTGAAACTGTGAAAGTGATCGATATATGATAGTTTGAGATAGTGATTACAACGCTATTCATTTCAGTGGACATAATTTTCTTCTTGACATTTTATAAGTAAGGCAAATCTACTTCTTTGACATTGATCTAGTGATTTGTTAATATGAAAGTGATCGATAAACGACAGTTTGAGATAGTGATTATGACGCTATTCTTTACAGTGGACATAATTTTCTTCTAGACATTTTATAAGTAAGGAAAATCTACTTCTTTGACACTGATCTAGTAATTTGGTAGTGTAAAACTGTGAAAGTGATCGATATATGACAGTTTGAGATAGTGATTACATCGCTATTCATTTCAGTGGACATAATTTTCTTCTAGACATTTTATAAGTAAGGAAAATCTACTTCTTTGACACTGATCTAGTAATTTGGTAGTGTAAAACTGTGAAAGTGATCGATATATGACAGTTTGAGATAGTGATTACATTGCTATTCATTTCAGTGGACATAATTTTCTTCTAGACATTTTATAAGTAAGGAAAATCTACTTCTTTGACACTGATCTAGTAATTTGGTAGTGTAAAACTGTGAAAGTGATCGATATATGACAGTTTGAGATAGTGATTACATCGCTATTCATTTCAGTGGACATAATTTTCTTCTAGACATTTTATAAGTAAGGCAAATCTACCTCTTTGACACTGATCTAGTGATTTGGTAGTGTGAAAGCGATCGATAAATGACAGTTTGAGATAGTGATTACGACGATATTCATTTCAGTGGACATAATCTTCTTCTAGACATTTTATAAGTAAGGCATCTCTACTTCTTTGACACTGATCTAGTGATTTGGTAATGTGAAAGTGATCGATAAACGACAGTTTGAGATAGTGATTATGATGCTATTCATTGCAGTGGACATAATTTACTTCTAGACATTTTATAAGTATCATTATCAGTATAATTATTATATCGAATATATTGGCATTAGTAAATATAAACAAAACATTCAACTTTAAGTTAGAGTAATTATCTAATGTTTCCAGACTGATTTTTTAAGCTTTCTCTGTCATGTCAGCTAATAGTACATTTTGAAATTTTGACTGAGACAAATTGGGGACTGTATTATTATAAATTGATACTCCTAAGCATCTTAATGAATATTCTCTATCTGTTTTAGACTAGCAAATGTAATTTATTCACTCATGTTGTGTTAATTAGCAAATAACTGTTTTAATTGTCGCCCTCAAAGTCGTGTTGCTTTCTTATAAACCACTTTAATAACAGTGTTCGTTCATATACAAATTGTTTTTTATTCGACTGCGACACGTCAAAGTGGTTTTTATCAGTGTATGCATATTATGCTCTACAGCCTAAATGAAGTAATGCGATTTTATTAAATTAGGTGTCGTTAGATTCGTTTCGATCTTTAGAATGCCACAAGGTACCGAAAATTTGAAGAATCCAAAATGGTGGATGTAGGGCACGGGCACCTTCTCACGAAATAAATTGAAAAATTCAAAGAAATGTCGTGTAGGTTATTAATATAATTTTGTTTTAACAGTCCCGCATTTTTTTTAAATAAGTGTCTTGATAATATAATAACATCTTGTGAGTTTCAAATGTTTAAAGTTGGCAAAGTACAATTAGATTTATTTATTTGGGAAATCAAATAAGAAAATATTATTTCTCTGTATTATTACTTTAAATTGATTTGTGACTTATATTAATTTTTGAAGCATTAAAACACAATATTATAAATACAGTGACTTTATTAAGTATACTATTTAGATATATACACGGTTTATTACAAATATTTATAAGGAAATCCCGTATAATGCACTATGATTAAAATTTGTCGGTGATCTTCAATATGGGCAATGGCCTTTTCTTTTCAAAGCCATATACAATCTAATTCACAGTTTTTTACATCTAATGTAAAAGAAAATAAAGAAAAATTAGAGAATCCAATAAATAGTTTTATTTTTAAGATTGCACTATAAACTAAATACTACGTTAAGGTACAAAACAATGTTATACAGAAAAAAACAAACAGAAATTCTACCAGGAAGTGATTGCATTATAAAAAGTGTTCTTTCCTAGAGGAACTAAGTGAATCAGACAAACAAAACAAAACGTGATTTATATCGAAAAATATTAATCGATAGTCTATAAGTACGTAAAAAATTAAAACGTTTAGACGCTTTAAATTAAGTAAAATACTTTTATAAAGAAACTGGCCATCTTATCATATTAAGAATGACAAGAAATTGTAAGTAAAAATGTATAACAATTATTTAAGATAACAATATAACAATGAACAACTACTTAAACCATAAAAAACAATCTGAACGTTGACTAAGAAAAATAACACAATAAAAGGTAACTATATTGTTAACTAAAATATTCGCAAATTTATCGTAATTTTTTGTAAAGCCACACAAATCGAAGACATATTATTTACAAAAATTAAATATTTGGCACACAATAATTTGTTTTTCGATTTACAATTTGGTTAAAATGAACCATTGAACTTATGCTAAACTTTTTTAACACTGCTGGTTCGCATTTTAATTTACAGTAACAAAATTTATATACTGTCTAGGGATGGTACTACTATATGGGTCGATATATGCCGCAATCCATCTGTACCGTTACATAATGTCCGTAAGATTTTGTTGCCTAGCTCTTGTGAAAAAAAACATACAGAGTGACCCATTTAAAAGCGGGGCACCTCACCAAAATTTTTATTTGTTGGCCGATTGAAACGATTTTTTTTTATGACATATCTTCAATAACTCTACCGTGGTGCAAAATTTCAGCTCGAAATTCAAAATTTCAATGCCTATTTCGATTTTTTTCAAAGCCAAAAATCCAAAAAAGTGTTAGCAATTTTTTTATCTCTTTGACTACGGCACTGGGTTCAGAATGCCTTCAAATCGATGTGACCGAAATTTTACAAAAAATATTGGTCTTTAGCAGAAATATAGCATAATTAAAATTATATTATGTTGCCGAAATAATTAGAATATTCATCATGTAATTCACAATTGTTTAAATAATATTGTTTACAATGCTCATTTAGATCGTTATCAGTTGAATTTTAAAAATTATAACCAATATTTATTTGGCAATATTTCTTTTCTTTAAACATGGTCCATATTGAGGATCATTATTTTTATTAGCAAGTCTTGCAATTGTTTTTATTATTAAAGCTGGCGTTGGAAGATTATGTAAATAATAAAACGTCCTTAAACTAAAAATTGTCAGACCTTAGAAAGAGGAGATATTGAGAAGACAATAACAAATTGATATTTAATAAATAAACTGCACATCTTTAATTAAGGTCAATTAACATGCACAGTACAATTAAAAGCGTCAGCGTGTTGGTGTTGTTAGATTTTTCGAAAGCCTTTGATACGATTAACCATAGTCTCATTTTTTCTAAACTTCAATATTTTGGCTTTGATAATTTTTCAGTTTCACTTATTAATTCGTATTTGCATAGTAGAAAGCAGACAATTTCTATTGACAATGTTTATTCTCCTGAGATCGACATACTTTCAGGTGTACCGCAGGAATCAATTTTAGGTCCTCTACTTTTTATTATTTATACTTCGAATATTTTAAACTCTGCAAGATCGTGTGAAATCTAAGTGTGCGCTGACGATACTGAGGTATACTTGCATTTTGATGCAAATGATTGTATCGAAGTTACGGACACCATCAATTCGGAACTGCTAACCATTAAGCAACTATCTGAGGAACTTGATTTAAAACTGAATTCAAAGAAATCTAACTTAATTATATTTGCTAATAGAAACAAAAAAATATTCTTAAAAGAGAACATAAAAATTAAGATTGATGGTGCCTCCTTGCCTGTTAGTGACCATGCAAAAAATTTGGGAGTAATCATTAAATAATAATAATAATAATAATAATAATAATAATAATAATAAATAAACACCACAGAGATTGACTCTTGACTTGCGCTTTAAAGAGCATGTAAAACAACAACAGAGATCTTATACGGCCTTAAAATTAATTTACTCCAGACGTGACATTCTAAATTTCAAACTAAAAAAAATGTTCTGTGAATCACTTGTTCTCTCCAGCTTCAACTATTGTGACTTTGTTGATTTCCCATGTCATGATAACATGGATAAATATCGTATACAAATCTATGGAATCAGACAATTTGAACATATTTCGCATAAAAGAAAGGAGAACAAGTGGTTGAACATGAACAATCGTAGAACACATCACCTGGGGAATTTTGTCCACAAAATTTTAGGCATACGCACTTCCTCGTCTCTTTTGAAAAATAAATTCATAGCTCCTTCAAATGTACATTCGCAAAAATAAATTTACGATGCTACATCATCAGACAGCCTTGTTTAGAAGAAGTTTTACGTACTATGCCATCAAATTATATAATTCTCTTCCTGAGGAATTTAAAATTTTCAATATTGCAAAATTAAATTTAAAATTCATTTATTCAGTATGCAATAGAACTCTAATGTATTACCTTTAATATCTTTTTGTACATTCTGTGCCCAGCCATCTTTGTAATTAACTGTTCTAGAAAAGCGGTAGGTAAGTAACAAACTGTCGGCTTGGTGGTGGGATGAACAGTGGCGCATTCTGCCATGCAGAGGGTTCAAAACGGGGTCACAGCAAGTCGATGAGATATAGTGGATGAGCGGATCTGCTCGCGTCACTATCTTTCGAAAGAGATGTAAACCTGTGGGTTCCGTGTATCTATAATGTGAGCAGGTTAAAGATCGTTACCTCACGACAAGCTGTGTGGGTTCGGCAAAATTTCCAGGTTAGGGGTCCCAGTGCCTACACAGACACTGATGAGCTTATCCCCTGACGTCGGTGATTAGCCTTGGTACCGGAAATAGGCCGACATTAAATAAATGATTAAAAAATCAAATAAAATAAAAAAGTAACGTTATGCAGAGTGACGCTTAAATTCTTAATTTTGTTTCTCCATTTGTGGAGAAATGTCACCGTCTTGTGGTTGAATAGGAGTAGCTTACAGCTAGACTTCGCCATACTTCGGCTGCATTTTTCCATACAAAGTTTTCATTGTTGTTTTTTCTTTGTATGTAATGTTTGATTTGTGTTCAAGATTTTTTTTGCTGCAATATAGCCGATTTATTATTATTATTATTAATTTACCAACTTATTATTGTCTTATCAATATCGCCTCTTTCAAAGGTCTGACAATTTTTAGTTTAAGGGCGTTATTATTATTTACATAATCCTCCAACGCCAGCTTTGATAATAAAAATAATTACAAGACTTGCTAATAAAAATGTTTATCCTTAATATGGAGCATGTTTAAAGAAAACTAATATTGAATAATTCATGGTTACAATTTTTAAAATTCAATTGATAAAAATCTAAATGAGCATTATAAACAATATTACATAAACCATTGTGAATTACATGATGAATATTAGAATTATTTCTGTAACATTATATAAATTTTAATTATGCTATATTCTGTTCAACAACCAATATTTTTTGTTAAATTTCGGTCACAAAAATACCTACTGCGAAAGTCCAGTAGTCCGCTGTTTCCTTGGAAAGGAAATCGATTCATTACCACCAATCAAGGTGCACAATGTGCGTTTTCAAATCAATTGAAAATAATGTCCTAACTTGCTACATACTACATCTTCAATCGGAAAACGCAAAATAAAATGTGATTGGAATAAGCTCCCAGCAGGCAGATTAATCCTAAAGAAAGGATTCCAGTGCAGGGCTGTTGTGCATCGCCAGCCGTAGACTAGTTTCGAGCTTGTTAGCTCTCATCAGTATGATATAGGCAAATGCACAACAACACCTCACTAGTCTTCTAGTCATCAGTTTACAGACAGGAGGTGTCCGCAACTTACGAATAGCTCAATCTGGTGGTGATTGGTGGCAATGAATCAATTTCCTTTCAAACATTGGAACACTGGACTTTCGTAGTAGATATTTTTATGTTACTACACTTTTATTATTTTTGCAATAATTTCCGTTCAAAATTTTCCTTAAGGAGTTCTCTTGTTTATTGTATATATTAGTTTTTCTGTATCTATATTTTATAATTCTTTTTTTAATACTGCAATAAACATTATTATATGTTTATCCACTTTGTGTTGACATTTTGGGAAAAAAAATAATTGGGGAGGACTTGTTGAGCCGGTACAGTTTTGGGAAATCCGAAAAGTCAAAGAAATCTGAAAATTATATTATCAAAACTAAGAAAAGAAGGTAAACAAACCAATAATCTACGTATACAATACACATTGTTTTATTTAATTTTATATTTATTATGTGAGTTATATACACTGAAATTAAAAAACTAAAACGATGTAGATGTCTATTAATGACTTTTGTTAACACACATTTTTACAAAAAAATAATTGAAAAATCAATTTTCATAGCGAAATCTATAGCAATTCGGGAAATTGGCTTTGAAAATTCTATTTTTGATTATTTGATTTTAATTTTTTCAAAAATGTCTCATAATAAGTCTCATAAATAGACTCCCTATGGATTTACTTTTTGAATTTAGGTGTTTATAATTTATATAAAAAATGAAGGAAAAATTATAGAAACCAAGATTATTATTTTGTTTATCTCGGTATTGAATAAGTTTTCTTAATTTTCATAAACAGCAAACTAGTGAGAGTGTATATGGATATTTGACGACGTTTGCACCTTTAAATTCCGTATTACTATAAAGTTATTAATATCATATTTCTTATTCTTGATTTTACAGTTGGCAAAATATTTTGACAAGTATGACACTATTCAATATTAGAATTTTTCCATTATTTACAAAATGTGAGTAATATTTAAAAACCGAATAAAACATTAAAACCGAGTAAAAATAGCCAAAAATAAGGCGATAGAGAAAATTTTACATGGAGCAACGCAACATAGAAAAATAAGATTGTTTTGGTGAAACTAAGAATTACCTGAGTTTCTACATCGAGTAGGTGGGAGAACCCTTTTTTTGTGAAAAAATGGTAAATTGGTCATTTTTAAAGGTGGTTTTTCAGTTTTATTTTATTTTGGACCCTTTAAAATGCTAGTTACGAAGCGTGAATGGCACCCTTCTATTGTAGATCTTCAGTTCAAATTTCGTGAAAGTCGGTTCATCGCCTCCTACGATATGAATATATTTATTAAAAAAACTTAAAAAACTGAATTACGGATACTTGGGCAAAATTAAACCGGATTTGATTACATTTTAGATGCTAGTAACCTATATAACCAAGAAATAGCTTGCCAAATTTTAGCAAAAAATATCCAATAGTTTGGCCGCAATTCCATTTTTAGTCAAATTCCAAAAAACATTTCAAAACGTTCCCCAATTTGTCCAAAGGGTAGTACGAAATTTTTTTTTCACCAATATGAAGGGTAACTAATATACATATATTTCAATACTAATAATAAAAAGTGATTGTCAGCAGGTTTTAAATATTTAGATAAAAAAAAACTTTGAAGGTAAGATATAATTTTTTCGAAATTTCACTTGATTTTTATTAAACTTTTCACATTATTATTTTATTTTATTCATGTTTTCTTTTTCTAGTAGTTGTACTAGATATGCTACTGCAAGAAGTGTCTACTTCCGAATCGGTAACTGGAGTTTGGAATATTTCTTCACTCTCGTCATCGCTAAAATCGTAAACATCTGTGATATTCTCTGAAGTACAAACAACTTCTTCATAATTATCAACTTCTTCGAATTCTTCAATATCATAAATATCAGGACAAATTTCTAATTGCTCAAGCTCTTCATCAACCACAGCTTCGTCAACAATATTATCTACTTCTCAGCACAAAGTATTCCTTCCATTGTGGTATAAATTGCTGCATGTGATGCTAATAGTTTTACATGAGCAAAGTTTAGTTTTGCACCTTACAATCACAAGCCATTATATTGAGTAATTCATTAGGAAGAAGAGCTTTATCAGTCCAGATGTTTGCTGCCATCCAAAAATCCTGTTAATTTTGGTACTTCAGAGAATATCTCAGATGTATACGATTTTATCGATGACGAGGGTAGAGAGATAATCCAAACTCCACTTCTTTAAATTTTGTGGAATTTGGACTGAAAATGGAATTGCGGCCAAACTATTGGGTATTTTTCGCTAAAATTTGTCAGGCTATTCCTTGGTTATATAGGTTACGTTAATCTAAAACTTCATCAAATTCGGTTTAGTTTTGACTAAGTTAGCAATAATTCAGTTTTTTACGTTTTGTCAGTATATACAGGCTGTCCATTTTATCAGGGCACTCGAGAATATCTCACTTAATATCGGTCGTACAAAAAAAATTATTTTTACGAAAATTGTGCCGATTTATATAACCTACAAAATGATTTAAAGACATTTGAAATCCATGGCCTACTTTAAGAGTTATGGCGGAAAATATCGAAAATGCGGAAAACGTCTAGGCCAAATATCTCCGTTAGTTGAAGAGATACGAGAAAAATTATAAGGCGAAAATTTTTTACAAAACAGAGTGTTTCAACGAGGTTTTATCTAATTTTTTTCAAAACCGCTGTATTTTGAGATTTACTCTTCAGGCTGTTAAAAATATTGTTTTGAAACGGGCGGGAAATGGCGCCATTAAATAGAGTATTGTCCTCCCTTTTCAACGATATATCATATGCCATATTTATCATTGGTATTACGTTAGTAATTATAAAAATATTTTTTTAAAATCCTTGCTATAATAAAACATTAACACAATTAAGAAGAATAAAGTAAATTCAGGTAACAAAAACAAAATAATAATCAAAAAAGCAACATGGAGCAATTATGGAAAGAGTATTCGCAGTTATGTCAATGTATAGAGGTCCTCCATAAAAGCGTCACTCCTTGCTCAGAAAGTTAAAATGTCTTTACCAATTAATTTAAGTACAATATCCATTTGTTTGTATTTCATGATTTCACTATTATTTCAATTATTTTAAAATAGTTGGCTATGAACAAACTTGACTTAATTTTTTGACAGATCATCTCAGTTAATACTTAAACTCTCACTCAATCACACTCGTTTAAGAATTTAGAATTTTCAAAAATGATTTTCACTCACATTGATCGTTATGATATGTTCGTTACATATTGCCAATGCAATTTTAACTCTGGATTAGCTCAAGTAGAATACAGAAACAGATTTCCACAAGCACTACAGCCGAATAAAACTCTGTTCAGAATATTAGCTACGAAACTGAAAAATAATGGTTCATTTTTAAAGAAGAAGACAAGGTTGAACAGTGTTACTGTTAATATAAATAAGGTAAACCGAGTTATTAATTATGTAAGAAATAAAAATACAGAAAATTTTAAAACATCATTAAGAGAAATTCAAATTGCTTGTCATATAAATAAAACAAGTGCTAGAAAAATTTTAAAGAAAAATAGTTACCGGTGTTATAAAGTCAAAAAAGTTCACAATAATATAAGTGGGGGACAAACCGAGGAGGACGACTTTTATAAGTGGCTGTTGGAAAAGAAGCGTGCGCCGATCCATTAATATGTAGTAAAATATTTCTTTTACAAATTTTTCCAATAATAGATTCTTTAGTCGCAATATTCATTACAAATGGACTTCTGAGAATACACACTGGCATAGACCGACTGGGTTTCAAAATGGTTTTTCAATAAATGTGTGGATATGTATTTTAGGCACCAATTTAATAGGTCCTTATTTTTATGATGGTCACCTCAGTGGTCAAAGGTACCTAAACTTTTTGAGAAATGAATTTAGTGAATTCTTAGATGACTAACCTTTAGAGAATCGACACAACTTTCAATATTTTCAACAAGATGGAGCTCTTCGCCACAATTCCCAGATTTGCCTAGATTATTTAGACGAAATTTTGCCTCAACATTGGATAGGTACTAATGGATTTTGATGGCCCCCTCGTTCTCCAGATATAACCCCAATAGATTTTTTTCTATGGGAGTATATTAAAGATAAGGTGTTTTCGACGACACCGCAAAATGTAGAGGACCTAAAAGCTCGAATTCAATAGGCATGAATTACATTTACCCTCGAAATGCTGAGTAATGTTTTAAATGCAATGCCTCGCCGCGCTCGGCATAAGAAATCGCGGTGGACACTTTGAACACTTGATATGATATCTTAAAAATTATTTTGAGGATTAGATAAATATTAATGTTCTGTGTACTATATTCTTTTTATTATTAATTTGTTTTTGTTACCTGAATTTACTTTATTCTTCTTAATAGTGTTAATGTTTTATTATAGATTTGAACAACTTATTGAATTATTTTATCGTTTTATTTAATGATACTTCTCCACGGCAAGTATAATGCTTGTTAAAAAAATTATTGATTTAAAAAAAATGTTTTTATAATTACTAACGTAGTACCAATGAATAAATATGGCATGTGATATATCGCTGAAAAGGGAGGAAAATACTCTATTTAATGGCGCTATTTCTCGCCCGTTTCAAAATAATTTTTTTAACAGCCTGAAGAGTAAATCTCAAAATACAGCGGTTTTGAAAAAATTTAGATAAAACCTCGTTGAAACACTGTGTTTTGCAAAAAATTTTCACCATAGAGTTTTTCTTGTATCTCTTCAAATAACGGAGATACTTGGCCTAGACGTTTTCCGTATTTTCGATATTTTCCGCCATAACTCTTAAAGTAGGCCATGGATTTCAAATGTCTTTAAACCATTTTGTAGGTTATATAAATCGGCACAATTTTCGTAAAAATATTTTTTTGTACGACCGATATTAAGTGAGATATTCTCAAGGGCCCTGATAAAATGGACAGCCTGTATATACATCGTGGGAGGCGGTGAACCAATTTTTACGAAATTCGAACTGAAGGTTCCATGAACATCTACAATAAAAGGGTACAGTTATCGTTTCTTAACTAGCATTTTAAAAGGTCCAAAATAAATTAAAACTGAAAAACCACCCTTATAAATGATCAATGTACTCCTTTTTCGCGAAAAAAAAAGGGTTCCCCACCTACTCAATGTAGAAGACTCAGATTATTCTTAGTTTCACCCAAACAAACTTATTTTTCTATGTCGTGTTGCTCTATGTAAAATTTTCTCTTAAAAATCTATTTTTACTCCACTATATGAGCAAAAGATGAAGAATTCTATTTGTTCATCTATTTGTTTTCAAATAGTACGCTACCTACCTTGGAATCTACGAAAGTATACTTGTAAAATATTTTCAACGTATTTTTCTCCAGAACAAGGAAGAAAAAATGAGAATATTTTTTAAATTTTATTAAGAATATCTGGATTTTTATAAAGTTATACCATTTTGAAATTTGTAGGTCAGTGCTAGAAACCTAAAGATCTCGCCACCACGACCACTGATATAAATTCTTTACAATATTATCACACCTAAGGCAACTTGCCTATGAAGCAACTCAAAAAAATAACTGGGAATTGAAAGAACTACTATAAATTTCGAACTAAATTTTCAGGCATGTTTCTTTGTCTTGAATATTTAAAGTCTTGGAACTTCTTGGTCAAGAGAAATGGACATTCATTCTGATGTTTTCTTAGAATCAACTCAGAGTTCGTCTGTCAAAGTTAGTCAAAAATTAATAAACTATCCACTCTAGTAATTTCTGGGTGGAAACATGTTTTTAATATTTTCACTACTAATTTCGTTACACTGTAAAATTACGTATTCCTTCTTTGTTATTTTCATGTTTAGTAAATCAAATTAAATAGCAAATTAGGTTTTAATGAAGAGTGTATCTCTTGTGGCAGTATGGTAGTAACTATAATGGTTATACCTTCGCAACCACTTTTCCCTACAAAGTATTTATGTGCTAGAATTATGGTAACTTTAAATTTGTCAGTGATTATTCTAATTTTTTGTAACATACACTAAAAGGTAAGGTCAGGTATTAAACGAGATCAACAATTAATTGCTTGGTGGATGTGTATGAAACAATTCGTATCAATATTTACCAATCTTTAAATAAAGAAACCACCAAATAATGTTAATAATTTAAAAAAGAAATTTCCATTATTAACATCAATACATCTTTTTATGTCCTCTTCATTTCTAAGAGTAAACCGAGTATAGAAGTTCTATAGCGTAGGACACGTAGTTGGTTCATCCATTGCATTTGCGAATTAATCTTTTTGCGTGCAAATTGATCTTACCAAAAATCTAGCTATTTTTCAGATCTACAGGATTAATATTAACCGAAATAATAGAATTTATTTATTCACTAAAACGCCTGGCCCTCCTGTGTCATCACTCCACCGTATACCTTGGGTCTAGGACGCTGCAAGTTTAGATACATGCAGAGCAGTTTATTAAATTTGTTGTTTTTAATAAACTGTTTGGTTTCTTGTACTGATTTCATTTGGTATTATTTTTGAATTTAATAAGTAAACATGTGTTCGGTAGAGATGGGTTTTGCAAATGGTGTCCTATGTCTACTATTTTTAATTGCTTTATATATTAAATAGCTCAATAAGTATCTCCACATAATTTTCTATTAATTTTTTAAATATTTTTACTAAAATGTAATCAAGTTAAAAAACTGCGCATACATACAGTGATCTAAAAATAGTACAAAAAAATACTGATTGGTAATGAAGTTCCAACAAAACTGTATATTTGTCGTGGTGAGGCGGGAGGTCGAGAGACATTAATTGGCATGCCAATAACATAACAATCCTCTCTCTCGTTTTCACGTAAGCGATTTTTGTTTTCTTTCTCGCACTCGCACTTTAGGATATATGAAACTACTTTTGCCGAATCTGTATATTTTGTAAATGGGAAGTTCTTGATATAAAATTTTGTTTTTGAGCCCCTTATTTATAACAATATTTTTATATAAATCTAAACAGTTTCGGCTTATCTATAATAACCCAGGTACAGTATTTCTTATAAAATAAGCATCTAACAAATTAAATGGCTAATGTGCATTCCAGCTGATATTTTTTTGTAAGTAACCGGTTACATTTACGCCAAAATATCAAGAAATTAACTGTATAAAGAAATTAATGACAAATAACATACATTTCACTTTCCGGTTTTGCGTTTTATGAAATATTGATATACGCTTCAATATGTAGGTGGCAAAACCTGTATACGCAGTGGAAACTACAATTTTACTTTATAGAATTTTACCTAAGTTGGATGCATCACAATATGATTCACATCTAATTTTCCGGTAAGACCAATTAATAATATTAAACCTTAATATCACTGAATTTTGCTGCGTCTTATATATGTCGTAGTCAAATGGTGAAATACGGCTTTTCGGGAAAAGCCTAGGTAGGTCATGAAAAGCGGGCAGATAGTGTGAAACACCTCATGTTACATCATGAAGTGCCTTAAAATTTTGGTATTTTGGTGTAATGAGAAGTTTAAGGGGATCCGCCGTGATTTCGGCCATCGGCATTTCATGAAATTCCGGTAAATAGTGTGAAAATGTTCATGAAGAGCCTGGTTAGTCGATTAATGTTATAATTCGGGCTTTACATGATCTGCCGACTTCATCGCTTGGCTCATCACAATATGACTAAATCACGTCATTTCATGTAATGCCGATGGCCTAAATCACGTCATTTCGTGTAATGCCGATGGCCTAAATCACGGTAGATCATGTAAAGCACGAATCACACCATTAACTGACTAAATAAACCAGGCTCTTCATGAACAGCCTAGACGAATCGTGTAGCATACAAATTTCACACTGCCGGTATTTCATGAACTGCCTAGGCATTTCTCGGAAAGCCGTATTTCACCATGTGACTACGACATATAAATAAACATTAAATATCAAACCATTATAAAACAAATTATACCAACAACCAGTCAATATATCCGGGTTATTTTAAAAAGGATGAAATTTATGCTACTCGATACATCATGTCATATATATCGTTAAATTCAATTTGTATATTTCTATTTTGCGGTGTGATTGAATTTTTAAGGAGTAAAGTTGAAGAAAATGTCAAGAAATCCTATTTTCTAATCATTAGGTTGAACTGGGGCTAACATGACGTCAAATAGAAAGAAATTGCACAAGAACCCTGTGTGTAGGATATGAAATTTTCTTTAAAAACGCAGTAGTATACTTAATAATTCAGTAACATAGGAAATAGGAATCCACAAATTGATCTAACGATATATACTACCTAACTTCAGGGTCTACAGTTACGTTCATCATTCTTAAAATATCCCTGATTTGAAATTTCTAACGTGCCTGGGCAAGTCGTCGAGATGGTGCAAAAACGTATGACGTACGATAGTTATATACAATAGATACAGTCTTATCGACTATAAGAGCTCCACCTTGAGCTAAAGTTAACAGCAAAACAGATAATACAGCGGAAAACTTTACACTGGCTGTACAAAAAATTAACAATTGCTTATATATTTGTGAACAATGCAGATACCAAATAAAAATATGTACTATTTGACAAACTACATATTTACATATGGTACAAATATCCAATAAAATATATTACTAATACATTTATATATACCTACGTCGTAAAATTAAGCTGAACGCTTATTCATTTCTTTTTGATATAAAAAGGAACATTAATTACATCTGGGTATTACCCAGTTGTTTATATTTGGCAATTTGATATTTGCTCGAACTTTGCTCCTTTTGATATGTTAACTATAAACATTCGATCCAGTTATTTTCCACAGAAACACAAAACCAGTCCACACTCACAACTCTTCATCAATCACTAAACTCGCGATTGTTAGGAGCAAACCAGTTAAACATTATTCACGACATATTTGACTAGTACACCTAGTACAATTTCAAGTATCACATATACGGCCACGAAAATGAGCTTCCAGATAGAAGCATGTCTCTGATTAAGGTTTCGATTGGGGTTTTACCCACCAGTCTTACGAAAAATAATTGTTCAATCACCGCCGAACTCACAGTCCGTAAACTTGGCAAACGGAGTAACAGTTTCCCAAATCGAGTTGGTTGGTTGGGATATTGGGACCTACAATATTCTTCTAGGGCGCACTGAGACTTCTCTTGGATGGATTCGATGTGAGCCACGTCGCTTAATCCACAAGCATCTGAAACAAAGTTTACCGTTAGAAGCTATCTCACTTATTGTATACAACTAGCCAAGAATGGTGGGCACTAAATTCAAATCAATCATTTGTTTATTTTGAGTCAAATCTTGAAAATAGAAAAAAAAGTTTCGTATGTAGGATCTTATCTATGTTTTATCCTGATTTCAAATATATAATATTGTATAGGTCTATCTTAAATACTTCTTGACATATTTGACATTCAAAATGCAAATGAGCTGCTTTATTGCAAGAAAAGTGAGCCGTGGGTGTCAAAACACAAGTGAAACAAAAATAGCAAGGTAGGCCACGAAAACCGTCATTATTAACATTTATTTAATCAAAATGGGTTATAGTGACGCTGAAAAGGTCGAAATATTTTCTCTTTATGTGAAAAATAATAAATATAAGTGTGCCGCAAGAATAGAATATATGACGTTGTATCCGAATCTAGCGATTCCTAGTGTAAAAACACGTTCTTGAATGTTTATCGTCATGTAAATAGGACCCATAGTTTTTCAAGAAAACGACACAACGTTACAGCAAACGACGAAGAAGATCTAGATGTATTGTTATATTTTGAATGTAAAAAAGTAATCCATTATAAAAATAGATCGATACCTTATTTTAATGTGTTTTAGAAAATTCGGCTAACAGTTTATTAAATGCTTGTCGTGAAATGGAAAAAAGTTATTCCAATATTGAGAGAACTTTGAAAAAGCATCAATATAGACCTTACAAAATATTACCCGTCCAGGAACTGATTGAAGGCCAAAAACGTAGAAGATTGGAGTTTTGTCAGATCATGCTCCATGAATTAGATGAAAATCCTGATTTTTTAAAAGAAATTATGTGGTCAGATGAGTCAAGTTTTTTACGGTGGGAGTTTTTAATAAAAAAAACAGACGTTCCTGGGAGAATATAAACCAAAGACCGAGAAAGGTCAAAGCAAATAAAAGAATCGCATAGAAAATCAATCCACGTTTGGTGCGGAATTTTTCAAAACAAAATAGTTGGGCCTATATTTTATGATTTTACTTTGACACGGCAAACATATCTCTAAATAATTTTACCAAAGGTAGATGGTCTAATTCAAGAATTCCCTATGGACGTATTGTATAGAATGATTTGGCATCTCCACTCCACATAACGTTTTAGAATTTCGGGAATATTTAAATAATCAATTTCCAATATCTGGATAGGCAATGCTTGGACCATTCTCCACCAAATAGCCCTGATTTGACGCCATTAGATAGCTTGTTATGGGGGTTTTTAAAAGACAAAATCAATTTTAATCATAACTACGATCTTCAGGCCATTAAAGCAAAAAGTCAAGAAGAAATTAACAACTTAAACAGAAACCATAATAACGCTATTTGCAATATTTTCCTAAACTTATGAAAATGCTATGAGCTTTGCATTGAAAATAATGATGGCCACTTTAAACAATTTCTTTAATTGATTACTTATGTAGTATTATTTTATTATAAAGAGTTTTTGTTGCTTTGTTAAATCCGTTTCTTAATACATTAACTATGAATTTAATTCTAATATTATATTAATTATTTACACGTGATTATAGTTAGGTCATATATAATTTACATGTTGAAAATAGCACTTTTCATACGTGAAAGTGTTTTCACATACTATTAGCGTGCGTTAAAGATTTACCACACGCTATGTGAAATCAATAACTTTCAAGCGTAATTAGTAGTGCATAGTTAGTAGCACCTTTTCAAAGTAGTCGTAAAAAAAACATTTTATTTTACTAATGAAAAACAACTATTTACGGTTGTTGCTATAGAGTTAATAATAACGGTTTGAAATGTCAAAATTGAATAAACAATGAAATAATTGTTTTCCTGGCCTACCTTGTTATTTTTGTTTCACTTATGTTTTGACACGCATGGCTCACTTTTCTTGCAATAAAGCAGCTCATTTGCATCTTGAACGTCAAATATATCAAGAAGTATATTATATTATTATATATTTGAAATTAGGGGAAAAAAGGCTTCTCGAAAATGCAAGAATATGTAGGGTGTTCCATTTAAAAACATATATATATTTCGTATCACGTAACCTATACATGATATTGTTTTTTTTTATATAAAGTATAGGCAAGATCCTACAACTTGTATACGAAATTTTTTTCTATTTTCAATAATAACAGAAATAAAGGAAGGGGTGAATATATAGTGAATAACCCTGCGCAATATTGACAATTAAAACACAACATTAACATATTTATTGTATGAATTAATATTTATTAAGAAGTGTGGTTTAGAAATCACACAAATTAGGGTAGAGCTCTGTACAATATTGTAAAATTAACGTACAGATATTTCAATGTATGTATATTGATACAATATTAAATCAGATTCCTGCCAATATTATGTTCTATTTGAGATTAATCGATTAATCAGAGGAACTAATGATTGATTATCGTTTTGTCATCGGGCAAATCGTCATTGTGCCAAAATTTCAAACCTCTAAGTGCACGGAGAATGAGTGAAAAATGTATTAAAACATTTGATATAAAACAATCAAACAAACAGAGAAAGTGAGCATGTAAAAATATTTATACTGTTCCATACACATATTTAGGTATTCAGTCTATATTCTACATGGCAATGAACCTCTGAGGGATATTGCCATATAAAACAATGCGCCCTGTATAGATATAGGTGAATTATCAAACTAATGAATGGATTTGCTGTTGTAAGAGACGGCGTTAGGATACATGGATACTCATCAGCTCCCTACTGACCCGGAGATGAGATAATTTATCTCCCATTGGATTAATGAAGCTAGATTTATAACAATGGTAAGGAGATCCTGTTCCCAAAAATATAAATGAAAATGATTACTCTCTATAATGAAAATTTAAGATTAATTTTAGGAGAGGTTTTACGTAATCTTAAATAAGTTAATAAATAAAAGTTTGGTGCTATTAAAGTTATAGCTGTAAAGAAGCATCTTTGACAAAGAAACTTCGTAAATGAACAATTGAAAGGATTATGGAAAGTTTACAATCCTGCGTCAACATAAAGTAGACTTATATTAGGAAGTTTTAATTGTCCCCATAGCCATTAAAAATTGATGAACAAGGATTAGCATAGACGGGTGTCTTTAATAATGAATTAAACTAAGGTTTAATTTATACTAGTTTATTAATACAATGTAGAACTTGTAACAGCTGACATAAATTCTGAATGGATTGAAAAAACTCTCAAGCATGAGACAATTGCATTTAAACGCGTATTTATAGAGATATGTCAAATATATAAGAAGAGGTCAAGTATTTTCAATTCTATTTTAAGAACAAAATGTAATTAACTTACGAACTTTGCTATGCTAATGGCCACTTTTTTATTTTATGTCATTCACACCATCTTTTTACGCTCAAAATTTATGCTGCAATTTATTTTTAAGCTCTCCTCTTACAAAATTGCAGGAACTCGTTTGAAATAATTGCTAATAATTTTATAATAAAAAAATTCATTTGATACACAACTTTCTTATGCTGAATTACTCAATACTATTGAAAATTTTACCTTTTTGATCACAGACAAACTTAAATAACACAATATGTGAGAAATACACAAGACACATTGTTTATGAATGTGATTGAAACAAAAAGTATAGCGAATCGTTTCACAGGAACAATAAGGCTTTCTGGGACAAAAATGCCATGGTTGAAATGATTAAATTTATAAAAAAATTGAACCTGTCCCGAATATTTTTTTAATTTCAATATTTTTTGCTTTCAAATTCTTTGAATTGTATTATACAGTGTGGGGCGATAGTGTGGGTCCCACTTCGATAGCTCCAGTTTTATGATAGAAATTAAAAAAAAAACAATTGAACTAGATAAAAATATCTATGATCGGAAATTATGTTCGAATATACTGGACGAGCCAAGATAATAGGGTTTTCCCAGAAAAAAAAATTATTGCTGAAATACTTAACTCACGTAAAAAAATGATTTATGGCATATTTATTATCTTATTAATTTTACTAATAGTAACAAAAAAAAACCTTGAAGTTTAAAAAATATTGGGTTCATTTTAAACAGCCATAAATTGGCGCGTTGTGACGTCAACACCCTGAAATCCAATCACAGAGGTTGTCTGTGTTCAAGATTGTTTATTAATCTTGATCTCTGTTAACATAACATAACCTCTATTTATTGACAACACTCAGCACTTTTCTACTTTAGGTAAATTATCAGCGGCACCTTTAACATATCCCTCTTCTACTTGATTCCATTTTGATTGTAGAATTAATAAAATATAAACCAGAAACTGATAAAATAATATTTTCACTCCAAACAATACAAACATAAAAATATAAATTTAACGTCTTAGGTTAGTCATCTGATATGTAATGGCGGTGAAGGTTAAACCTAAACTACAGTACAAAATATTAACGTCCGACGCTTTCACGAATAACTTGTGCGGCATTTATCTGGATTCTGATTGGCCAATATTTACACGTCCACTGCTTTAGACCAATCACAGTACAAGCATTACAAATTGAAATTCTGAGAAGTTTTAGAGGAAAGCTTTCTTTAACACACAGTTAGAATCTCTTACAAATCAATTATATCCATAATCTCATTGGTTTTCCGGGTAGATACGTAATTCTGGTGCGTAAAAATGTCCGTTTTAAAAAGCAGTGAAATTATCAACAAGTTGTTTTAACGATATTTTCTTAGAAATAATTCTTATTAGAAAAGTAAATTGTTGTAAATTAATAAAATGTTTTATTATATCATTTTCACGACACAAATTGTTAAAATAAAATTAGTGGGAAAACCCTATTGTACAGGATCAAGTGAGTTCTTTTAAATGGAATACTATGTACACCCATGCATTTTTTGAAGCCTCTTTCTATACCCCTTTCGCTTCTATATTATTATTCACTATCTCCTAACCACCCGAATGTAATGATTTTTTTTGTTGAAATAATGCCATCTGCAGATGCGTATTGTAAAAATCACTACAGTCAGAATTGTGGATTGTAAGCAATAATTATGTAAATACCGCTTACTTGTGTGATGTTTTTGAATCATCTTTACTTCCTAAAATATACAGGATGGCCAAAAACATTTTCAATCTAGAACATTTTGAATTGAATAATCTCAACTTTTCCAAATTTAGTGCACTGTATATTTTTAGACGACGTGATCCAGATATAAAAAATGAAATTTTTTTTGTATATACATCCTTATGGCTATTTGTAACCATTTTCGATCTATTGAGTAATATGTACAAAATTCAAGAATATACTTAAAAACCAGAGATTTTTTCGAATAATTCAATAGAAACAATGGGTTAGTAGGCAATAACGAAAATGACAAAAGTAATAATATAGCATTATAGTATGACTCTTCAATAAGGTAATTTTACAGACTGGTGAATATGCTTAAGATTAGAGTAGATTTAAAAAAGATGAAACCTAAATTTACTGCTGGTCCTGATGGTATACCTGCTTTTCTGCTACGGGACTGTACTGTAGTATTTGCCCTCCCGCTCATGAAAATATTTAAGGTCTGTTTAAATTCTAGTTCATTCCCGGATATGTGGAAAATATCTCGAATATGCCCAGTTTTCAAGAAGGGCGATGAAAATTATGTGATTAATTATTTGCAATTATTAAAAGGCTTTCGCAACCACTACTAATCTGTTTTGTATAACTCAACAAATCTCAGAATCTCTGGATTCTGGAGGTCAAGTTGACGTCATCTATTCTAATGTTAGTAAGGCATTTGACAAACTAGATCATGGTATTTTACTGCGTAAACTTCGTCAATTTGGATTCTCAGATAAACTGTCAGATTTGTTTGCATCGTACCTACGCTGCAAACGACAATATGTAGAGTATCGTGGTTTTAGATCTAATGAATTTATAGCCTCTTGTGGGGTGCCTCAGGGCTCAATGTTTGGCCCTCTTCTTTTCGTTATTTTTATTAATGTTATTGTCAGTATGAATGACATTGGCTGTCTTCTTTATGCAGACGATTTAATGTTGTATTGTGATGTTAATTCTTGCGGATTGTCTTAAATTACAAATGAATCTTGATCGTATCGATAATTGGTGTACTACAAATAAATTACCATTAAATGTGCAAAAGTGGCATGTACTTTCTTTTACCATAAGAAATGAGCAGTTACATTATGATTATACACTCAATAATACGTCCCTGAATAGAGTAACTGAATTTAAAGATCTAGGAAGTATTTTTGACTAAACTTAGTTTTAACCAGCACATTCTTTTTGTTGTAGTTGCTAGTTACAAAAGTCCTGATTTTGTCATAACTCATGGATTGATAGTAGTGTATTGTTCCTGTTATTTAACACATTCGTTTTGTCTAAACTTGAATACTTAAGCATAATATGGAATCCAGGGTATCAAACTTACAGACACACTTTGGAAAATATTCAACGTAAATTTTTAAAATATGTATCCTTCAGGACTGATGGTGTTTACCCCGCTGTCGGTGTTGATCATTATCAATTATTGGCCAGACATGATGTATTAAGTTTATCTGTTAAGAAGGTATATGCATTTTCTAATTTTTTTATTTAAAATTATCCGCAATAAATTAAACTGCCCATCGATTTTAAGTCAATTAAATTTCAATGTTCTGGTAGTCGCTACTAGACGTACTAATACATTCTATTTGTTAACTCCGACGATCAACTTACTCAAATTTTCACCTCTCTTCTGTTTGTGTAGTATTTATCATCGTATACAGCAAGAACAATTTGGATATATTTTATTGTACTATTAACTGTATCAAAAAACTGTTTTTGATACATGATGATGATGATTTTGATTACTATAAGGCATGATTTTTTTTTACTATAAGGCATTATTAAAAAAATAAAATAGAAAATAGGGGCCAACTGTTTCATGTGAAAATGTTATTAAAATAATAATAAAAAAAATTGTCTACTTGCCCATTATAAGTGCTCCATATGTGGCCCATAAAAAAGCATCGCTCTGATAATGACAAACGATATGAGCGATAAACTTAGGTTTCTCTATAGTACACTCAATTTTCATGCTTGTTGTGTTCGTTTTACTTAATTCACTAGTTTTAAAACAAAGACGCGAGATATTCCACAAGCATCTGTTTAAGTTTACTTTTCTCAGTCTCCGTAATATCACCACTTTTAAAATTCGAAATTCCCTGATTGTTCATTGGCTCATTGACCTTCACACAATTTATGGAGTATTTGGTACTCACATTCAGCGGTATTTCAGTGTCATCGGGTAACTTGACTATTACTAAATGTTTTGTTAGTAACCAAAACAGATGGAAAAATTAGTAACATATACAGATAATTCAACAAAGGTGGGAAGAACGCTTATCCGAGAGACCTGTAATGCGGAATGAAATACGATATGCAATAAAAGTAGCTAAATCACGTAAGGCATCAAGACCAGATGAAATTAATACTGAGGCAAAAGAACTATTGGAAGAAGAGAACGTTGACGTACTAGTCAAACTATTTAATAATAATAATAAAGTATTTATTCACCCAAACTCACAACAATTGACAATAGATTATATAAGTAACAATACAAATGATTGGTAAATAAAAGGCAGAATAGTTCAGTTGACTGACACAATCAGCAACTGTTATTCCATTATAGCCTAAACTATGTGACAAAATAAATATAATATGGCATACAATTCATATCTAGACAATCATAAAATCCATAATCTAATTAAATTAGAGAAATACATCAAAGCAGAGAGGGAAAAAAGAGTAAAACAGATAACTAGAGCAGAGAAAGGAGAGGAAAGCAGGAGAATAGAGGAGATAGAAGAAAAAGAAGAGAGATTTATTGGTTTCGCATTAAATATTATTTGTCTTTTTAAAATTTACACATGTAAGTAATTTATTAATATAGATAGCAATGTTATAAGAGAATGATCTTTTGAAAATTTCCATATTGCGTTGAGGTTGAGGTGTGTAGTAAGAATAGGTTTACGTCTATATTACTGTTATGAACATCAGCGCCATAGACCAAATCACATGGTTAAAATGGGACAAAACTAAAGAATCACATAACATTTTTTCACATCAATGTCATCTAAAAAGTGTCTCTCAGTATATATCATTTTTAATGCAGCGTATGCTAATCTTAATTTACTCGTTATATTATGCTGTTTAAACTTTAATTTGTGATCAATAATAAGACCAAGACTTTGGAGCTATGATTTAAGGCGATAATATCATCTCCAACCTGTATATTAAATTCTCTTGATACACATTCATTGTCATTACAAAATATTATAACAGATGATTTACTAGGGTTAATTTTAAGTAGGTTAAATTGGAAAAGTAATTGTTCATTTATCATTGATGACTTAATTGATTAGGTTAATTAATTAATTTTAGGCAGAGGAAATACTAAGCGCTTTTCCAGGTTTCAGGGAAGTACTTTCTACGTATGTATATAATACCGGCGATATTCCGGTTACTGGTTACAGCCCACTTTTATAATGCAGCCGAAAAAGGCAAATTCTGTAAAATGTAAAGATCATCTCTAATCAGCTTAATAAGTCTACTAAAAAATATTTTACGTATCCTACATACAAGAATGTTCAAAAACCTAGAAGAACTAAGCGAGGAGACACAATTTGGGCTTAGAAATGGATTAAGAAAACTTAGATTGTGCATAAGGGAAAAGGAGAATATTTCGAACAATTCTTTAATTGATAATTAGCTACGTTTAATTATATTTCAAAGCATGTAAAAAAGAATTTATTAACAAAATGTTGTAAAGGCGCTTTGTTTTTACTTCCACGTCCAGGGTCCAGTGGAAGTATAGTAACACAATTTTTTTTTTTTTTTGTTGAAATAATGGAAGTATAGTAACGCAATTTTCTGTCTGTCGGTCTGTCTGTAACTTTCTTTTGTGTGCGCGTTTACTCTAGAACCGTTTATGATATTTACTTGAAATTTGGTACACTTACGTAATTATAACGAGGTCTGGAACTAAATTATATTTTGATCTAATTCTGTTGAAGGGTTCCGGGGGTAAATGGGGTAAATCAGGGTAAATAGGCAAAGCAAGCATCAGGTAAGAGTCAACAAAATTACAATTTAGGGCATTACGAAGAGTCAAGGTCTCAAAATGTTTTTGGCATCAGCCACCCCCCACTATCACCCCCAATACCACCACCACACTATTATGTAAGGGAGTAAAAAAAAATTAAAATGTGATTTAGTCTGTAAACAAGAACGAAACGTCTCAAATTTTTTTTATGGCGTTATCTAACCCCTCTACCACCCCCCTATTGCCGCTCTAAAAATTTTTTGGCATTAGCTACCCCCATTGCCACCCCCACCCTATTATTAAAGGGAGTAAAAAATGAAATTGGGATTTAGTGTGTATACGAGAACCAAGTGCCTCTAAAATTTATTTTGGCATTAGCTACCCCCTCTACCACCCCCTTTGCCACCCCCACTCTATTGTTTAATCGAATAATAAATTAAATTGGGATTTAGTGTGTATACGAGAACCAAGTGCCTCTAAAATTTATTTTGGCATTAGCTACCTTCTCTACCACTCCCAATGCCTCCCCCACACTATTATTAAAGGGAGTGAAAAATTACATTGGGATTTAGTGTGTATAAGACTTGGATACAAAATCTGGATGTGGAAGTAGTGATTTCTTGGGCGGCGGTTTTTTCCAATCCAGTTAGTTTTAAGTATGATTGTCAGGGAGAATGATACGTGAAAGAATTTGGCATTTGGGCGTATTTTGAAAACTATTACCTTTTTTACTATGAATTTGATATTTTAGGGGAGTCGGAAGATATTGCTGAAAAACTGAAATTTATTGTCTCCATTTTAAGGGGTATATCTCCCTTATTATTCATTTTCAGAAATAAGTTTATATAAAAAACTACCATTATTTTTTGATGTTCTATCACCCGCAGAAATATCGGGAGACAAGTTTGGACGACCTTGTATATGTGAATATTGTTTCGATATTTAGGCTACTTCATTAAGCCTATTTTTATTAATTGATTAATCAAAAATATCCTCTCTTGTGATTTTATCAATACACATCATGGGGTCCACATCTCATGTCTCGTTAAAACACAATGTCATGAAATCGAAACTTAATTGAAAAGAGTATATACGTGAATTTAGAATTGGAAAGATCTAGTAATATACTATACGATTCTAGTAGTATTTTCAATACTAAAAAAGTGAAAAAATAAAAATTTTATGAACAAAGAATATGAGTTATATTTATTTGTCAAGCAATTAAATGCAAGCAAATTATTCTATTAATAATATTAAGGAAATGTTTCAATTCGCGAAAAGTTTAAATTATATATTTTAATAAGAAAAGAGGACTGCATAATTCGATTATTCAGTTTGTTTTTAAATGAAGTTTTTAAGGTCGCCCATTGTGTTTTTGTTTAGAGTGTTAATGCAAATTTGAAAACCAAAGTTTCGCTATACCATGGAAGTTTGTCGGAATTTATTAATACCTAAATAATATTTACAATTCAAAATAAGCATGTTTTAATAGAGTGTCACTTTTTAAGTTATTAAATTATAAAATCCGCGGCAATACTGAGAAGGGCAAAAAATAGGTGTGCAGTAACGTCGCAACCAAATTCTCTTAAAAATCAGTTCACAAAAAGTACGAACTACTTTGTTATGCACCCTATCCTCGGCCCTTTGCACTATTTCATTGTGATTTATTTGCACTTCGGTAAAAGAATCGAAAAAACTAGTCAGAATCAATCAAGCATTACTTCAGATGGAGACCTGCAGAAGATATAGTAGTTGGGTCAACGCGAGGTCAGTGTCAGCAGAAAGAATTGGTGTCCCAACGAATATGGACGCCATGGCCGTTCAAGCAATTCACCACTTTAATATAATTAATTACTCCTAGTGTTGATTTCTCTTTTAGGTTGAAATAGCCTACATTATCTTACTACACTAAGTTGGAAAATTTACGCAAGTGAGGGACCATTTTTTAAAGTTTCCTACGTATGATATACAAAGTTTTAGTCTATAGCATAGGGTTAAAAGACGCATTTTCTGCCTGAATTTAGTATATTATATTTTTTTCAGGAACTTTAAAACAATAATAACAAACTTTATTATCCAATAGACCACAGTACAAAGTAAAAACACAATGGAACGGTATAAAACAAGTCAAGACAAAAAAAAGGCAGAGAAAAGAAAAAAATAAAAAATCATAATAATTGTTATGTGTACATGGCAAGATTTAATATGCGAGAAATTCCGACAATGTGTAAAAGTTTTTGAGTGATAAAAATGTTTGCACCTCCTTCTTAAATTTTCTTGTTATTAATATTTTTAATTGTGAAAGGTAACTTATTATAACAACTGATACCTATATAGGTTTTTTCAAAAAGAGTACTATTGTGAGCGGGTATTGTTATTTCAGTATTATATCTAGTATAACTACGAACTTATTCTGTATAACGCAATTCATAGCTGATACATTAACACCGGTCTGCAGGTGGACGTTATATACACTGATTTCTCGAAGGCATTCGATAAACTTATGGTATTTTGCTTAACAAATTAGATCTTTTTGGCTTGTCAAAAAATCTGCTATATTTTTTCAAATTTTACGTTGAAGACAGAAAACAGTTTGTACAATGTTGCGAACAAAAATTTACTGACATATCTGTCACCTCTGGGGTCCCTCAAGGGTCTATACTGGGACCATTATTATTTAATATATATATTAATGATATAACAGAGGTGGAAGCAAACTATTTATTATACGCGGATGATATGAAAATATACAGTGCTATTAAGTGCTCTGATGACTGTAATAAGCTACAATTAGCATTAAATAAAATTAATAACTGGTGTACATCAAACAGTCTGCCTCTAAATCCTTCCAAATGTAACGTAATGTCCTTCTCTGTGAAATACAATGTCATAAAATATTACTATACCATTGATGAAGTTTCCCTGCATAGACCTAACACTATCCGTGACCTTGGCGTAATTTTCGATTCTAACCTATCCTTTACAGACCATATAAATGATATAGTAACAAACTCCTTCAGATCTCTTGGCTTTGTGATACGGAATACACGCGAATTTAATGATATTAATACCATCAAGTTATTATACTGCGCCCTTGTTAGACCTCGCGTTGAATACGCCTCCATCATATGGTGTTCTCACTACAATATTCATATGCAAAATATAGAAGGAGTTCAGAGACGTTTTTTGGAATATCTCAGCTTCAAGATTGATAATTTATATCCACCAATTGGATTTCCGCATAAAGAATTACTGTCTAGGCACTCTTTCGACGCTCTTGAAAATCGCCGTATTATTGCCCAACTAGTTTTCTTACGCAATCTAATAACTAATGACATTGACAGTGAGGAGATTCTCAGCCAGTTGAATTTCTCAATTCCCCATGTAATATTACGGCAATCTCCTACTTTCAATCTCCAAACACCCCGTATTAATGTACTGAAATTCTCACCGCTTCATCAAATTTGCAACAATTATAACTCTGTCCAAACCAAGTTTGATTTGTTCAACTGCAATGTGGCCTTGATAAAAAACCTAAGACTGGTGTGTACCGACGTTTATTATATCCGAACTTCTAATAATTTAGCGGCACTTAGTTTTTAATTCTTAGCACTTTTTGTATTCTCTTTTTTAATATTTCTTTTGTTACTGATTATTGAGTATTGTTAGTTAGTATTGTTATAAATAGCATAACTCTGTATTGTACCCATTCAGTATAGTGAATACGACCAGAATTGAATCCGTATAAAAACTAAAAGCCGGCAAAAACAGTCAGCAGCTCTTTATTGTTTTTCTTATGACAAGCATTTCTGTTTACCTCCGCAACAGATGCCGACTGTTTTTGCCGGCTTTAAGTTTTTATACGGTTTCAATTCTGGTCGTATTCACTATACTAAATGGGTACAATACACAGTTATACTATTTATAACAATATAATTGGTGTTATACTGTTGAATGGTGTAAGTTAAATAAAATAAAATAAAATATTGTGGGTATGGAAATCATGATTTCTCAAAAACTTGTTTTCATTAGACTTGACCTATACTACTAGCTCCAATAAATAAATAAATATAAGCAGGAGGTAAAAGTTGCAATTTATCAAAAATAGGACGACCTGACTGATAGTTTGAGGCTCCCACAATATTTCTTATAATTCCCTTTTGTAATACAAAAATTCTGCTAAAATTCCTCGAAAAACCCCAAAAAATTATTCCATATCTTACCCTTGATATAAATTCGGCATGATTGACTCATCCTATAAAAAGCAAAACAAACTGGACATAATTTTTTCGACAAGTTATCAATATGATCCTCCCAACTAAGTTTATTACCAATAAAAACGCCTAAAAATTTTATAACCCTCATCGCAATTGATCAATGATCTACTTTTAAAAGATAGCTTTCATTCATTCTACTGCTTTTGGATGCGAAATTAATGAACACAGATTTAGAGGCATATATATAGTTTATTTGCTTTGAACCATGCCATAAAATTAATAATAATAATAATTTGCATTTCTTGTAAATATACTTCTTTGTTATAAAATATTTGACATCTGAGTCTTCACGAATAGACTTCTACGTATCATAGTTAGAAATTGGAGAGGGAAAATACAAGAGAATTATCTTATATCACTTACTATCTTTTCCTGATTGTTTGGCAGGATGAAATTTTTTGATATTTTCAGCTTGAATATGGTGCTTTTCAGATTTCTTGAAATACCTTCATCGTACGCAAAAGTGGCCCAAGGATAAGTTAAAGTTTACTAAATTTCCCATAAATAATAAAAAAATAAGATGCAAAAATGCAATCAGATTTTTCTTTTCATTTTCCGATAGAAGACGTAATTTGTCGCGAGTTTTCGGGCATTACTTTCAATTGCTTTGGAAACGCACATTGTGCACCTCGATGAATGGCAATGAATTAAGTTTCTTTTATAGGAATTAGTGGTATTTTTGGTCTACCGTATTATTTAATTTTCTACATTTTTATTTTCATAAAAAACTATCAAGAATAAAACTATTTTTACTTATTGTACTTCAAGTTTGAACTACTTTCATGTGATTGTTGGAGGCAATGGCACTTCAAGATATTAGGATTTCTGTTCAAGATCGCTTAAAAAAGATGATCCTTTTGGCAGGGCGCGTTATGGTAACAAATAATATTTATAATTATTTTATCCTTTCTTATTTTTACGTTGAATGCATTTACCGAGTTATTTTGGAAAAACTGCAATCCTGCGAAAGAGACTCGAAAAAAAAAACAGTCAAACTAGAACTATTAAAGTTAGAAGGTTATTTTTTCCGACCTAGTAACTTTTAAATATGATTGTCAGAGACGTACGTCAAGAAATTTGGCAAACCTAATTTTTTTGCCATAAGTAACAAACAAGTCGATTGTTATCATTTGGAAATGGTTATTTTGTAAACTATTACGGCTAAGACATTACCTTCTTTATAGTTTTATAAAAAATTCTATCATTTCCTTTTTACGTTGATTGTATTTACAAATAGCTATTTTCGTACAACTGCAATCGTGTAGAACAGGCTTGAAAGACGGCAGGAAATGAGTTAAAGGGTTGTTTTTTAACTTGTAGGGTATAGTTTACCACAACTTTGAAAAACTTTTATGCATGATTGTCATGGACAGCCAAAATTTAAAAAATTTGAAAAGCAAGATTTTTATCCATTTCTACTTTTCTACCACATATATCTTCTGATCACATATTCTGCAAAATAACAAAATTGATCAGTAGGTTGGGAAAATAACCTCAACGTCAGTGTCAACGGATCAGCCAGTGTGATTTTTTTTGCCAACTAATACAAATTATAACAAAAATTAGCAGGGATGGATCGGCCACGATGACTGCAGTCAGGGGTTGTCCACAAGATGGAGTCTTATTGCCCCTGCTGTAGTCAATGATCCATTCCATAAAATGAGTAATTCTGGCTTCAACGTCCATCATTATGCAGACGACCTGGTAGTGATTGTGAGAGGCAGACATGAGGTTATGATCACAAACCTCATGCAAATTGCCTTAAACATAATATCCAAATGGTGCTCGTCAGAAGGGCTTAGTGTCAATCCGAGCAAAACAATTATTGTTCCGTTCACCAAAAGGAGAAAACTCAATCTTAGCACTACTACTGAATGGAACAATGCTGAACTTTTCCAGCGAAGTCAAATATGTAGGAGTAATCCTGGATCAAAAGCTTACTTGGAACTCGCATCTGGAAATGACACTTACTAAAGCAACAGCGGCTATTTGAACATGTCGTAGGCTGTATGGTAAGACTTGAGGTCTGAACACGAAAATGACACTTTGGTCCTACCTTTCGACATGTATGGTGATCAAAAACAGAAGAAAAGTTAGCACAAGGAGAGTTGCAGAAATCGCAACGCCTTGCCTATCTAGGGACTACAGAAGCAATGCACTCTTGTCCCACAGCAGCTATGGAGGCAATGCTTGACATACTTCCTCTGCATTTGCATGTGAGGAAAGAGGCAGCACTTGGTGTCTTAAGACTGCATCAGGCACTTAAATTTAAACCAGGTTATCAGTTGGCCATGTACGGATTTTGGAGCTTGTCCATATTGAGTCCATGACCAAATCTACTGTCTCAATGCCAATCGAACAGGACTTTGAATGCCCGTTCGACGTGTTGATTGAACGGCGTCAGATGAGCAGGATCACTGCGATAGGAGCAAGGGCCTGTAACTTCGAGTCTAAAATTTCCTGAGAATGTAGACCATCCCTGAAGCAACTGACTAACAACAACAAGGTACCTTGATGTGGGTGCCCGGGCATGGGGGAATATAAAGTAACAAACTGGCTGACAGCCTTGCAAAAAAGGAGCTGAAGCACCATTCTTTGGACCTGAACCGCTTTGTGGCCTAGCTAAGGGATATATATCGGAGGAGATCCAAAAATGGGAAAAGGAACAGAAAAAGCCATACTGGAGGACTACTCCAGGCCAAAAACAAGCGAAAAAGTTTATAACTTATTCGGCAAAGAATACCACAAGGCTTCTCGAACTGGAAAAGTCTGAATTATCACAGGCCTTCTAACAGGCCATTGCTCCTTGAGATACCATCTCAAGAACATGGGCAAGGCAATAGATGATAAATGCAGATATTGCGATGCTGCAACTGAAACATATACTCTGTGAATGCAAGGTATTAATCCGCATAAGCCTAAAGTACTTGGAGCAGGCGGAATTAACTCCTGAATACATTGGGAAATTATCCCCCAGGAAAATCACAAGCTTTGGAATGTCTTGGAATCCTGGGCAACAATTAGGATATAGCGTGATAAGCATTATATAGGTAAGTCGTCCAGGTCTTTCAGTGTAAGATTGGATGAACACAAAAGTTAAATTGGAAAAAATGAAATTAAAAAAATCAAAGATTCGTGAACACACTTGTGAAAACGGGTACAGCACATAAAAGAAGAAATGAATATGAACAGGACACCGCAATTAAGGTTTAAACGATGTTTTAGATCAAAAGTTATAAAACAATTCAGATTTTCTGGGAGGGCATATTTTGGAAACTCTCACTACTGAAAAACATATTTTTTGAAGTTGTATACTTTAATTTTTATGCTGAATGCATTTATATACAGTTATTTACAAAAGACCACAACTGTGTGAAATATGTTGTGAAAACTGTCGAAAAGGCTCTACTTTGAGGATCAGTTATTTTTCAGTTCACAGGAAATCTAGTATATTTTTTTACATCATCTTTGACCTACTTTGATGTATGTTTGTCAGGGACAACGGTTGGCCATTTTTTCAGTTTGTGACCTACAACTGAAAAATAATGCATCCAATCGAAAAGTCATGTATTATTACTATTAAAGAGCATTGAATTTCGCTTCGAATGAGTACCTCAAAGTTGAAATTTCAGTTAGAGGTATGGGCGTAACTGACAGTCGAATAACAACAATTTTTACCAACTTATAAAAAATTCACAATTGGTAACTTTTTAAACGTCTTTACCTCTGAAATGGCTAATCGAAATGAAAAAATCCATAGACTGAAAGTTGTAGAGCATGTAATTTCAAGTTCATAGATTACCTGATTTTCCAATTTCGATCAATATTAATCAAAACACGCTCAAAATCCGAAATGTCCTACATATAAATATATTTATTATTTTCTTTTATTCCTTTTTAATTTTTCAACATCAATTTGAGAAAATGGGTTGTCGAAATAAAAGCATAATGTAAAGAATGGCCCACAGTTTATTAACTAAAAATAAAAATTTACCCAATAGTAGTAATACAACAAAGTGTAAAAAAAATTTAACAAATACAAAGTGCAAGAACAATACAAAGCGTAAGAAAAAACTGAAATGAAGTGTTTTGGAAAAAACGAATTATTTGCGTGTAGTGGTCATAGTAGTCGAATCCGTTTGGATTGGGGCTGACTAATGACCTCGTACTGCAATACTGCATCCTATCTTTCTGATTCATTGCAGCAGCACCACCACCACCAACTTTCTCAAGCTCGAAGTAATCTTCGTCGTCGTCTTCATCTTCATCCGACTCAATCTCAGGAGCGTTCTGACATGAGGGACCAGAGCAGTGTTTACAGGTCAAGGAGTAGTTCAGGTCTGACTTCCTACACCTGCATGCTACAATGCAACCTTTTTCCATGTACACGAAACAATTTCTAGCAGCATGTCGGGTCCAGTATCCTTTGATATTGTTATAGGCAATAAGCCTGACGAGCCTTTCTTCCAACTCCATTGGCATGGGTTTTTTACGTTTCCCAGCAAAGTTTGCACTTGATGGTATGGGCGTATTGAGTGCCACCTTGCTGCATCCGATGTTGGTGGCAACCGTTCTAGGTTGAACGATTTTCTTGTAGCAGATTTTGTAAAAAACTCGTATCTCGGCTCGTCCAGAGGTATGCTGTGCATGTGTCCATAAAGTGCCAAGACCAGCTGTTCCCCTGTCTGTTCTATCAAGTCTTGAGAAACAGATTTCTCGAGAAATGTAGCTGCTTGTGTTTTCAGGTGTGGATGTTGCTCAATGAGGAATCAAAATTTTACCATCCCGTAACCAAAAAATGATGACGTCGTCACACCCAGTAAATGCATGCATGAAGAGGATTAAAGTTGAAGGAAGTGGTCGAGTACCATAAACCTGCTTTTTCCCTTTCCCTGGTTTGTGGAAGTACAAATTCTCGTACTTGTTTTCGAGGCCCGTTAGGAGTACGAGAACGTCAATGTCCTCGCTAACAATTGCCATACTGTCGTATTTTGCTGCTTGGGAAATAACTGCTTCTACAATTAATAAATCTGCATCTTTTTCGGCCTGTTGCGCTTGGATTCCTCTTTCCTTAAATTTTTGTATAAGCATCAAAATCAAATGGTTCTTGTTGCTCCCGTTTGTAAGAAACTCTTCCTGTGACACTGCAGCATTTGTTTCTTCACTACTGAAAAACCTGATGTCTTCAAACGATTTTTTACAAGTTGGTAAAAATTGTTGTTATTCGACTGCCAATTACGCCCATACCTCTCGATGAAATTTCAACTTTCAGGTACTCATTTGAAGCGAAATTTAATGCACTTTAATGATAGTACATGACTTTCCGATTGGATGCATTGTTTTTAAGTTATAGACCACAAACTGAGAAAAGTGCCAAAAATTCGTGGTTTTTTTCGGTCACACAAAAATTTTTCAAGGTTTGGAGGTCTTAAATTTAAATTCTACATACTCTCTACAACATATATACAAGATGATAAAAAAAATCCACTACCTCGTTTGTTGTAACTATAATACCCCGTTATTAAACAATTTTAAATTTGAATCAGAATTTTATATTTTTTCTTAGAACTATTTTTAACATATGACGATTTTGAATCGAACAATTCGCGATTTTATGGTTTTCTGTACTTTAAAACAAAAATTGAGTTCCCTATCAAGTTAGAATTATTTACAATACACTTTTTTCAGGCACTGAAAATATCCGTCCGAAAGAATATCCGTCCTTGAATTATTTAGCTACAAAAGTACTGGAGTATTGGGTGAGGAGTTTTTAACCATTTGTGTAAGTATATTCTTTAAATGTCTCATTTTGGTTGTAAATCAGTATAGTTTTATTTGTATCGATGATCAATTATTTGGGGGCGAGTGTAGGTGCGTCTTTACTATGTACATACTTCGGTATGCGATGTAAAGCAACGATAGGCGCAGTTAGTACTTGGTTGGGTGACCATTCCAACGGAAACCGCGTCCTCGCCTCACACATCTTCCAGCGGCTTGTATATCAGTGTATGCGCGGAAGCTATACAACCTTAGGCGAGAGTTGTATAGGAGATATACCATCCTTCGGAGGGGATGTAAAGCCGTCGGTCCCTTGTCTATTAAATGTTAGGCAAGTAAAAGATCCCTACTCTTCTTAAGGGAAGAGGTTCGGCAAAATTCCTGGTTGGGGGTAGCTCGTCTACAGGCGTCGGTGTTAGGCCTCAGCAGAGGAAATAGGCCGACGTTAAATAAATGTATAAAAAAAAATCAATTATTTGACATTGGCCATTTCATTAGGTTTTAAAATGTCTATTTTGTTTTAAACAGCTTTTGGTTAATTCAAAGAGGAATAAACGTGGTATTAATTGTGGTAATAACTTTTGAAAATTCATAATGTGTTTTTAGTATGCGTAAAGTATATATGACAACTGTCTATTGTGTTACGATACTTTAGAGATGGTTTGTCATTTGCATAAATAAGTATATTAATATGTGCATTATTAATTCCACATATTGGATGTGGAAGTGTATAATGCGGAGATAGTAAAGTTAAATGGTTATTGTGTAAAGTGTTTATGCAAATTGAAGTGACGTCACAAGACGCGTGTCAAAAGGTGACAGGTCATATAAAGTGATAAATATGCTCATCGTAACATATACAACACGTTCTGCTTTGTCTGACGTTGTGATGTTATTGTTGTTTTTAATTTTTGCGAGGATTCTGTTTTTTTCCAATACGGAATTCCGATATATACCAAAATTAAACGTTTCTAACCATACGAAAGAATTTGCTATTTACATATTTTAATAGAGAAAGTGAAAATAAATTCGTTGGAATGTAGGAGGCAGAAACAAACAATTGGCATCTTGTTTAATAATGTTTCTCTTTTAAAGAATCTGGATTCTTGATGAGTAAGAAATACAAACAATTTGTGATTGTTTGTGATTTTTCTGTGAATAATATTTTTTATGTACCTATATTTTATTTATGATTATATTAAATTTGTTTCATTTAGGATGGTCCTGAGATGAATTAGTATTAACCCCTATCCTCGACTAGTATATTTACTAAATAGGTCAGTTTACATTCCAAAGTTTCTCTAAATACTTTTTTTAAATAACGTCTATAATAAAATAACATTAATAGCAGTTTATTTGTGGCGGCCCCTGCCTTGATTATTTGTAAAATGCTCACTCTGAACTCTTGAGGGTCACACGAGCAGATATTGAATGACAACAAGATGATGATATTCTACCACCTAATGCCAATATTTATTTATTTAGAATACCATTCCACAGGTAAATAAACCCAACTACAGAACAGAGGGGTACACAAAAGGATATACGTGAGTAGGTATTGAGTAGGTTAAAAACGTAACAATGTAAAAAAAGAAATAAGTACGCAGCACAAACTCAAACAGAAATGCAAAAAGCATAGTTACAGGGAACCAAATATTAAACATAGTCTTACATGTGTACACTATAAATAGATTTAGAACTCGTATATATTATAAGGAAAAACTAATTATTATTGCCTAAAATAAAATCATTAAGGCTGCAACTGAACATATCTTAGTGGGGTTCCCCAGGGATATGTCTTAGGACCCCTGCTGTTTATCGCATATACATCAGATCTGCGACATTGTATCAAATCCCGTTGTTCTTTCTACGCAGATGACACAAAAACTTACTGCAACCTACTAACAGATCACGTACGGTTGGAAGGAGAACTAGATCGCATTCAGAAGAGGAGTGAATCATGGTTATTTCCGTTAAACATCGATAACTGTGCAGTACTCCGTTTAGGAAAACACAATCCACGCTTAGGGTACGACAACCAACTGGTTTCATCCGACTCTCACGACGATCATTACGGACAATTTTTTCTAATAATAACAATATTGTCATAGTGTCATCAGCGACAGCGTACTGCGTAGTAATTAATAATCCATCAGAAATCCTAAAATACCCATATGCATATTTATGGTGTTATGGCTGATATGTCAAAAAATGTTATAGCTAGACCTATAAAACCCTATATTTTTATATGAAACTTTTTTTTCACCAATAATAACAGAAGTAAAGGGGAGGTCAAAATATTGCTAAATATCCCATATTTTTTTAAAAAACAATAAATGCAAAAGGCAAACTTCAAGTTTTGAGCTTATTGATTTTAATAAAAAAATCATTAAATGTATGAATATTCATATGAACATAGCTGAACATATCATATTTTTTTAAAGACAATAACAAGAGGAAATTTTTTTCCTATAACTAATTAACGACTAAAAAACGGCAAGCAAACACACCATGCACAATTCAATTTGCTTAAATTGTTTCGCTAACTTTATATACATTTATATCACACGATTTACATGCTAAAGGGGGAAATGCACGACTGTACAAGTATTGGGAGGTAGAAAGCTAAATTATTCCTCGATTGTTCTGGGAAACATAAAATTTAATTTAGGTAACAATTTTTCAGAATTCGTTTTGTTATGAATTACTTTAAAAAGAAGCACTACAAAAAAATATTTTGGCATATTTTCAAATCTAATCATAGTGTTTCACAAGCAAGTCCGGTTGTGGAAAGCCGATAGTTGGATACGCATCCCGGTTCTTCCTCTTCTTAGCAGTGCGATAATAAATCGCAGCACTCAGGCCTTGTGGCCCATTGTGCATCCGCTAGCTGGTCAGTGAATGTCTGTCCCCATCCAGGCCGGACTCCGGATCAAGGACCAGAGTCCTTCCGAGCGGGGCATTCCTTATTTCCTCCGGCCGACCGAAGTTCATAAGACAGGGGTAAGAGGTTAGGAGGTGGATGGAAGTTTCCTCTACTTCTCCACAGAACCTACAGTCGGGATTGTTAACCACTCCGGTGTACAGATGTTTCCTGAAAGAGAGCCGTGTCCAGTCAAAAGACTTACCACGACTTGCTGCTTAAACGCAGTAATTGTTCTGCCCTCTTCTGCAAGGGTCCTCAAATAAGGAGCTTCGCCTGCCGACGTTCTAGGTGGGAGGTCCAGAGGACCACGAACTGGGAGTGAGAGCAGTCTTCTACTGGTTTTCTGGCGTTTGCTTTAGGGTAAGCCAGAGCTGGCTCCGGACCCCTCAAGGGCTACTTGGAGCCCTCCCTAGTATCTTGGTTAGTAAAATCACAATAATATTGCAGTTTATCCGTAAGAGATTTATTTGCTTCGAGGATGATAGCGTCCAAATGTAAAGCTAAAATCACGGTAGTCGAACGCTTCAGACTTTAACTTATAATCAAACATTATACGTGGTGTAACATTTCTCAGCATTTAACAATAGTTATTTGCCCTATTTATGCTACTTTGAAGACGAAGATTGAGAGTATCAGCGGTAGTGAATGTTTTCAAATCGTCAGAATAAATGAAGCAGTAGTCCTACGATATCGTTGATGAAGATACTGTACAGCAACGGACCCAGTACGGATCCTTGGGAGACATCTGATGTCGCCGGATATTCGACAGGCTAAGCCTACCAAATATGGCGTATTGAGTACTGTTTAGTAACTATAATTGGAAAATACTAATTAGAAAACCAGACAAACCGAGAGTATGAAGTTTAAGCATTATCAAGTTATGATTAAGTCTGGACTGCTATTTCTTATAAATTCTTATTAACCGCCTTCCAGGTCACTTGAGTCACCCTCTTAAATCTAGGAGATCTAGATTTGTCTGAGTAAAGGAGACGGGGCCCTACAGTTTAGAGTGGGATCCGAACCACTTTTTGGGAATAATTTACATTTGAAAATTATTTCGCAAATATGGGGCTCGAACCCACCTCGCTAGGTATGTACAGAGACAAAGCTAGTTAACCCACTAAGATACCGTCCCCTATAACTTCCTATGTACTGAAAATATTCCAACATATAAACGAGCCACACGATATTCTTTCATTTTTACTATACTGAGTTTGCGACTGTCATATGTTAAATGATTCTGCTTTTAACTGGGTGGCACAAATAAGATTTGTTGTTGCAGAACGACATTTCGTAAATACATCCAAATACTTGGATAGGAGATACTGGGCCCTTAAAATGGCCAGCGCATATTCCGGATGTGTCACCACTGGATTTATTCGTGTTATTAAATTTATTTAAATGTGGTTAGAGCTTTGACTACAAGAGAGTTGGTGAGAGATTTGAGGCATGTGGAAAGAAATTTTTAGCATATTCTTTAGAATTTTACTGATTAATTTATTCTCTACGTGACATGTATTTTCACATCGAATCAAAGTAAGAGGGTGTTATTTGAAAAAATGAAGTTATGATTTTTTTAGAAGGTTAGGAGAGTGCTTTTATACTGCTAATCAAATGTTTTTGAATTCCATTTAATATAGTATTTTGCTCAAATCTCTATCTTTTCAACTAACGAAGATATAACTTACGAACACTCAGTATATCACGAAATTAAATTAATTTATGTATTATGAATTAAATTAGTCTAAATTATTAATAAAATCTTGTTTTCCTCAATTTTTACAGTGTATAGCTGTATCAACACTTTTTGTATTTTTTTCCAAAACTACTTAAACTGCATCACTTCCTGACACATAGATACGATAACAAAGCGATGTTTTCTAAATGACTCGATAAGCATGACGTATCTGAATGAAAGAAATAAAAAGCATTAATTAGTGAAGCGTTCGGCACACTTCATCATCAATAAGCAGAACTGAGTAAGAACAAGACTAAAGCAATGGTGAATAAAGAATAAAATATTCGTCGTGCTTGGTACAATTAAGGACAAGTGTTACTAACAACTCCTCTGGTAATTACTAATGTAGCAAACTTTAATTGTTGAAAAACACCAGCTGCATCACAAATAATAATAAATATAACCGACAAATTGCGTAACCATTCATTAAGAACACTAAAAATATCTTGAAGTTATTTTTCTCATGCTTAAATTATTTTACCTTAAATTCATTTCTTCTATAAAATTCTTCTGGCCTACGTTTTAATTACGTTTTTTAAATTTCTTAGCTTTAATATTAAAATACTTTAGTAACTTTGTTAAAACCGCCGTCGAAATATTCATCGTATTGAAATATTTGTGGATATTCGTATGATCATGATAGCGCAGTTTATGTTATACATGGTGGACCGTTAATAATAGGCCATAGTTCAGGGATAGATTCTTTGGGCCAAAATTTGAGGATATAACCAAATATGCTTTAATGTGAAAAAATATACAGGGTGTCAAAGTTCAAGTTATTTTTTCGTTTTTTGCAAATAACTCAACAGCCTCTTGACTGATCTTCGCCAAATTTGCTAGAGAAACTTTTTTTATTCTAAGAAACAATAATTTATGTATTACATGACGTTAGATCATAGAGGGCGCTGCAGGACCTGCATCTGATGATGAATTTTTTATATATTTTTTTTTGACGAAGCGTTGTGGTACTTCTGACTAGAAAATCTGAGGAGGACGTCATTTCCACGTATAAAAGGTACACTTGGTAGAACTTGATAACTCCAACCGTTTTCGAGGAAAGTGCCGTTAAACATTTCAATAATTTTTTGAAAGACAAATTCAGATTTAATGAAACAAAGTGTATTTATTGAAAAGTGTGCTTTGGTTACGTTTTAGTTCTGTCATTTACGTAATTTAATCATTTTATTTTGTTCTTGTGTTCCTCGAGCTAATTTCTTTAACTTCTTTATTTACAATGCCTTGACACCACTTGCAAGTGGTGTGTGACGACTGGCACGAGAGTTCCTTTAAGTAGGATCAGTTTCGTCTGGTTTTTGTTGCAATCGAAGCATTAGCGTTTTGATGGTAATATGCAATTATTATACGTAACGCGCCAGGCTTGTAACTTGTAATTCAGCGCTCGGCGGGGCACATAGCCCTGAGAATAGCTGTTGGTTGCAGTCTGATTACGTTCCTTATAGTAAAATGAGGATGTTATAGAGGACTTGCGACTAAGAATATTATGTTTTAATATTCCGCCCTCTAAAAGCACATTTGAAGTATGTACTAATGTATGTATTATATTTTACAAGCGTGCCATGATAAAATGACCTTTCTTTTCAAACATCATTCAAACAGTTATTATTTGATAAAGTTTATGTAGTGTTTTTTTAATTTGTTTGTCATTTATTTGTTATATTAACTGTATTACAGAAAATGAAATCTTTGAAGCAATCAAAAATCTGAAAAACAAAATGACAGCCGGTATTGACGGTGTTCCCAGCTTCGTAGTTAGAGACTGTGCTGCGGTGTTTGTTACTCCGCTGCGTATTATTTTTAACATGATACTTACAGCGTCCAAGTTTCCAGATATCTGGAAAGTTACCAAAATATGTCCTATTTTAAAAGCTGGCGATCCATCGTCCATAATCAATTACAGACCCATTGCCGTTTTATGCAATTTTGCGAAAGCACCGGAAATAATTTTGTATAACCATATTTACAGCACAATAAAATCGTCCATATCACCCATGCAACATGGATTCATGGCACAAAGATCCACAGTAACAAATCTAGCTTGTATTTCCCAATTCATATGTGACAACCTGGATTCAGGGGGGCAAGTGTATGTCATATACACGGACATCCAAAAAGCCTTCGATCAGATAGATCATTATTTGTTATTGTCCAAGTTAAGAGCTTTTGGATTTTCGGATACATTAACCTTGATTTTCACATCTTACTTGTTCTCAAGGTAGCAATTTGTGGAACACGGCGGTCACAGATCTCTTAACTATACAGCAACGTCAGGCGCCCCTCAGGATTCCAACTTGGGGCCCCTGCTGTTTTTGATTTTTATAAATGATATAACATCAGTAATTAGTTGTGAGTATCTACTTTTTGCAGATGATCTCAAAATTTTTACAAATATAAATAGTCCCAGTGACTGTATTTACTTACAAACAGAAATAGACAAAGTTTCTACGTGGTGTTCCAACAACTTTCTTAAATTAAACGTCTCCAAATGCAAAATCATTACTTTTACTCGTAGGCACAATTCTATACAATTTAACTACAACATAAACAATTTTCCACTCGAGCGTTGTTTGGAATTCAAAGATCTCGGTGTGATTTTCGACTGCAAACTTAGTTTTTCAAGCCATATTAATCAGATGACAAAGTCAGCTTCTAAGTTGCTCGGGTTCTTTGTCAGAAACTGGAGCTGTTTCTCTAGCGTTGAAAGTTTAAAAATATTATATTTCACGTACATTAGATCCAAGCTGGAATATGCCGCTCTCATATGGTCTCCCATATACCAAAATTTGATTTTATTAACTGAATCTGTTCAGAGAAAATTTGTAAAGTCCATGTTTTTTAAAACCAATGGTTTTTTCCACAGCAAGGCACTGATAATAACCTCCTGTTAGATATGTTTAATATGATTTCACTTAGTGAAAGAAGGAACTGCGCTACACTTTCATTTTTGTACAATCTAGTTAACAACAAAATCGATTGTACATCCCTTGTTAATAAGCTTTGCTTTTTGGTCCCTCGATTGCATTCTCGTGATAGTGATTATTTTTATACCCCCTTTAGTCGTACCAACCTTATGTGTAAATCACCAATGTTTAAAATGTGTAAGGTATTCAATTCAATCTCCGGTCTTTGTGATATTAATCACAACAATTTAAATAGTATAATTGACTTATATCTAAGAAGTAACTCATAATATATGTACACCTACCCTGATCCTATGTTTTTTACCTTATTTATTTATTTATATACCCTTACTGCCTCATGTACGGCTCACTGCATTTTAAAAGCCACCTATTTAGATTTTTGTTATCTCCAATGCATAGAATGTACAATATTAGGGTCCAGTTCGTCATATTATTTGGAAATTATATTTTTATTATTTCACAATGTTCTGATCACTTGTATATTTTAATGTTTTTCTCATATTTTTTTTTACGCATACTTACTATTCCATAATTTTAGGCTTACTCTGTATTTGAATATTTTCTCATATTTTTGTAATTTATATTCTCATGTTCTATGTAACAATTCTATGTTTCCTGTAATTGGGTATTTACCTGTTTGAAATAAATGCATTATTTATTTATTTATTTGTTAATATAATTATTTAAAAGTTTTAAAAATACAAAATGGCGGTATTTACCCAAAGTGAAAAGGTGGACATGTTACTTATTTATGGGGAATCTAAAAGAAATGCATATCAAGCTGAAAGGTTATATGCAAAGCGGTATCCTGGAAGGCATCGCCTTTGTACTAAATATTTAAAGATTTTAGAAGAAAAATTTAGGGCCCAGTCAAATGAAAAAGAACAAAATACGTTTATTATTGATGACGCCATAGAGATTTATGTTTTAGCGACCGTGGAAATTAATAAAAATGCAAGTACACGTAAGATTGAAAGTGCTCTTAATATTAGCCGAGAGTGTTAAAGAATATTAAAAAAACGTGGATATAAATTATATAAATATCAATCAACTTCATCAGCATTTATACGAAGCTGATGCAGGTAGGAAAGTCTATTATTGCAATTGGTTAGTAGAAAATAGAAACATTTTTCCCAGAATTCTGTTCACAGATGAAAGTCGGTTCACTAACAATGGCATGTTTAACCGAAATAATTTGCGTTACTGGTCTCAGAAAAAATTACATGTATTTATACAAGGAAATCACCAAGAAGTGTTTGGGGTAAATGTATGGGCAGGAATTGTGTGTACTAGGATCATAGGTCCTATTTCATTTCAGGGGACTTTAAATGGAATTAGGTACCTGAACTTTTTGAAAAATGAAATTGAGGGCTTTTTAGGAGAATCGCCTATGAATTTGGGAAGAAGCATTTATTACCAACAAGATGGGACTACGCCACATAACCTTCGAAATGCCTCTAATTATTTAGAAGACAGATTTTAAAATAGAGTCATTTCGACATATTGGCGCACAAGATGGCCTGCCAGATCACCTGACCTAGTCCCTATGGATTTTTTCCTGTGGGGGTACGTCAAAAACGAGTTTATTCATTATCTTCAAGAAACCTCCAGGAGTTGGAAATCAAAATTCGCCAAGCTTTTGCAACAGTAACTGCGCAAGCGTGTGGTAAGGGAAACCATCAGTAGGGGTCAAAAATGTACTGAAGTTGAAGGAATACATTTTAAACAATTGTTATAATTTTATATTCCCCCTATCTTATTATCAATAAATTATGTAAATTTTATTTAATCTGTGTATTTTTTTAACAATACCAATTGGCAAATGTAGCATCTACAGAAATCCAATAATTTCAAAGTAAATTAGCATCGAAACTAGACGTATTATACATCAAATGAAAGGCTAATGTTTTGGGCTTTGTTGATACAAGTAAAAAAATAGGTTACTATTTAAAAAAATTGAATAAAATCAATGTGCTTTTTATGTTTTATCGAAACTTTGTTTCAATTTAGTGATTTTGGCACGAAATAAACTTTTATTGATGCGACAATAAAAATCCAGATCTACTGGGATTCTACTGGGTAAATTTTTTAAAAACACAGTCTTGCAATTTAGCTTTTCACTTTTCGGAATGCATGACGCCATTTTGAAAACAATTACCTACTTGTGATACATTGTTGTAACGAGAATTTCATGTGGAATCTAAATATGCAAAAATGTATATAGGTTGCCATTTAAAAATTAAAAGTTGTTGCTACTTCCGGTTGGATCGGTATTTTTCACTTAAGTACAAAATGTGGCTTTTTATATCATAAAATTTGAAAATTGTATTCCTAATATCAACCTAAAAATTGGAACGGGACTAATCTCGTTGACACCCACTATATAAATAGAGTGACCATTTTTGGATGGAATTGCATTGGTAACTTGTATACCGTAAGAGATAGAAGGTCGGTTAAATTGGAGAAAAGTTGTACATTTTAAGGCTCGTTAACATGTCTTTTTCAGATTCTAAAAATGTGTAATTTCAGAAATATCTTGAAAATAGTGAATATCGACGTATTTCATTTTATATTTTTAATAAACTTGAGGAAAAATCATTACATAAATATATTTATCTGTTGTTTGGCTGGTTATTAAAACTTTTTTAAGGTTTGCAAGTTACCAATACAATCCTATTGAGAAGGCGGACACCCTGTATGTCTAATTTGGTGCTAATGAACAAAACACAACATGACAACGAAAAAATAATTATGGAATTCATTGCATGTAACTTTTTCTTCAATATTGTACTGTAATCACCACATTATTTGTAATATTCTTTTAGTTCCCCATAATAGAAAATGTTGTATCTCATTTCATTCACAGCTTCCCTCCTACATACCACAATAGATTTATGCAGACAGTACAATTGTAATATGATGCCCCAATATACCCTCGTAAAAAACTTCTTGTTTGGTCCTCTTGCCTAAGCACGTGCCACGCAGGCTCTACCATGGTCGTCCCGTATTTATTTTCAGAGAGAATAATACAACTGCTCTTTCCCAATAAATAGAAAAATGTTTGACAGTGAGAAATAATACTACAAATAAATTATATTTATTTTGTTTTTATATAAGTGTATTTGTATGCTTATAAAGCAAAAAATGTTACGTAGATTTAAATAATTAACAGTTTGACAAACTGACCGCGCACAAATCATGCACGCTGGAACGATTTTTTACTTTTCGAACTGGACAGACTAAGGAATCTCTGAATTTACTAAGAAAGTAGTCTTTTTCTAAGCATACCAAGTGGCCACAAGTCAATCTTCGTCCTAATTTTTTTGGTTGTTTTTTCATTTAAAAATGTCGTTTTTGGTACACATAAAGCAGGCTACTTTTAGATGAACAGAACCTGTTGAACCGGAAATGGTTTGAACTTGTTTTGTTAAATTTATTTATTTATTACTGCAACAAATTTTACAAAAAAAGGCAATATGCCTTAACCTAGTATACAATCAAAGTGACACCTGAGGAGACCTCGTATTATGTTTAGCAGGATTTAAATTCTCGTTTCTCTGTCTATTAATGCTACATCTTTAATATACAATAATAAAATAGAAAAAATCGCTAAAGAGAGTGTATAATTTGTTATATACAGGGTGGGGCAATAGTGCGTCGGACCTCGATATCTCGAGTTCTACGATAGCTAGAAATTTTTAAAACAACTGCAAGTAAACTAGATAAAAAAGTCTATAACTGGAAATTATTTTCGAACCTACAGGGCAAGCCAAGACGAAATTACAGGACCAAGTGCATTTTTTAAAAATGGAATGCTATGTATATCAGTACATTTTTTGAAGCCCCTTTCTAGGCTCTATTCATTCCTATATTAGCATGGAATATCTCCCAACCACTTGGATGTAATAAATTTTCTTGTTGAAATAATGCAATCTGCAGATGGATATTAAAAAAATCACCATAGTCTCAATTATGGGTTTTAAGAAAAACTTATGTGAATACCAGTTACGAGATATCTAGTTAATGTTTTTGAATCATTTTCATTTCTTAAAAATGTACAGGGTGGCTAAAAATTATTTTTCAATTAAGAACATTTTATAAATGAAAAACGAACATTTTTTGTAAGTGCCTCCCTATGGCTAATTACAACCAATTTTGTTTTATTGAGCAATAATTACAAAATTCAAAAATAAACTTAAAAAAAGAGGTTTCTTCAAATAACTCAGTAGAAAAAATTATAATAAATGTTCCACATGTTGCCTATTTTGATTGACACACATCTCTATGCGCTTTTGAAATGAGGCTGGTTCCCACTGTTCCTAAAACTGCCGGTGTGATAGATGTAAAGGCAATTATTATTATTTCCTTCATATTTTGTACTGTAGTTGATGTGTATCTATAAACAATTTCCTTCACGTATCCCCATAAAAAGGAATCCATTTTTGTAAGATCTGGGGATCTAGCAGGCCATTTAGTGAGTCCATTTCTTCTAATCAATTGATAAGGTTAGGTATTATTTAAGTGGTCTCTAACTGCATTTAAATAATACGGTGGAGCACCATCTTGCTGAAACCACATCCTATTTCGAATTCTTTCAGGGAGATTTATCAATTTGTGGCAGATAGTTTTAAAAAAATTGAAAATAAAGAAATGTGGCGTTATTACATGTTCTCCAATAATTCCTTCCCAAACGTTTATAGACCATCTGTGTTGGTTATCAACTTGCATAAAAGTGAAGATTTTCCGAAGCATAATAATGGAAATTGTGCCTATTAACAAATCCATTTTTATGAAAAGTTGCCTCATCATTGAATAAAACAGTGTTGAAGATGTTGACATCATGTTGCATTTCACCTCTGGCCCAATTACAAAATTGTAAGCGCTTTTGAAAATCGTCATCAGATAATTCCTGGTGCATTTGAATATGATATGCATGCAACTTATTTGTTTTTAAGGTTCGACCCACAGACCGTCCACTTATTCCTACTAATGAGCTCACTTCTCTTTGACTAACATGGGGATTCTCAACCGTTGCCAGCACCACAGAAAACTCATTTTCTTCGTTTACAACACGTTTTATTCTTTCACTTTTTATATTCGACATTTCCAGTTTCCAGAAATCTATCGAGAAGGTTTTGAAAATTGCTAACATCAGGAATCCTTCTTTCAGGATAATGTTGGTGATAAACTCTATTGGCAAGTAAACAATTTCTGTCTGACTCGCCCAAAACAAAAGTCATGTCTACAAGTTCCGCTTTATTTAAAATATTTTAAATTCAATACAAATTGTAACGGCCGATAAGTGTGATAAATGCTCCTTTGTACACGACAATTTATACCAAACTGATGTTTTATTTCTTGTCGAATAACGAAAACAGCAAAAAATGTACAAAAAAAGATTACAGTAAAGGACCGGTTAAATACTATTTAACTCATTTCAATGGATTGGAAGAAATGGTCCCACTAAATGGCCTCATTTCAAAATTGTATAAAGACGTGGGTCAATCAAAATGGGCAACACGTCGAATACCTATTATAAATTCTTCTAATGAATTATTTGAGGAAACCTCTTTTTTAAGTTTATTCTTGAATTTTACACTTATTTATCTATAAAACTAAAATGGTTGCAATTAACCATAGGGAAGTACTTACAAAAAATGTTCGTTTTTCATTTCTACATCACATTGTCGAAAAATATACAGAGTGTTCCATTTGAAAAAATTGAGAAAATTCAATTTAAAATGTTCTTAATTGAAAAATAATTTATGGCCACCCTGTACATTTTTAGGAAATGAAAATGATTCAGAAACATTAATTAGATGTCTCGTAACTGATTTTCACATAAGTTTTTCTTAAAACCCATAATTGTGACTGTGGTGATTTTTTAAATATCCATCTGCAGATTGCACTATTTAAAAAAAAAAAATTCATTACATCCAAGTGGTTGGGAGATATCAATGCTAATATAGAAATGAATAGAGCCTAAAAAGAAGCTTCAAAAAATGTACTGATATACATAGCATTCCATTAAAAAAAAAAGGTATTTGGTCCTGTAATTTCGTCTTGGCTCGTCCTGTATGTTTGAAAATAATTTCCCGTTATAGACTTTTTTAAGTTTACTTGTAATTTTTAAAAAAATTTCTAGCTATCATAGAACTTGAGATATCGATGTCCGACGCACTATTGCCCACCCTGTATAATAAGGTGTGAACAAAGTGTATATAAACAATTTGAGGCGGTGTAGGATCAGAATGCAGTTTTACTTATTATCTAAAATTAAATATAACATTCTAGAAGGTTTGACTATAGTATAAGAAATAGTGTGTGGCGCGTTTGTGTTACATCACGATAAGTTAGGTAGAAGTGTAGTGTAGTTGTCTATCAGATATTTTTTATTTTCTATCCTGAAACGCTTTTTTCTAATTTTTTTTATATATGGCGGAAATTGATTATATAAGTTGATTCCGTTGCGTTTTATGCATTATTGAGAGATTTTTTATTATAAACTGGTACCTTATATGCGTTGCATGCCCTAGTTTTTGTTTCATATTAATGTTCAACAATGAATCCAAGAGTCTCCTTCTTGCTATGTGCATAGGTCATAGCAGCATGCATGGATAAACCCACCACATCGAGTAATTGATTTTCAGTAAAGATGTTTCTGCAGCTTTCTCTGCTTTTTTTTATTAACAATTAATTTAAGGATTTAGTTTTGTGTTATCTACAATCTACAAGGGCCCTACTTTATAAGCAGAACCCCATACTGTAATGTTATATCTAATTATGGATTCAACTAGGCTGTTGTATGTGACTACTTTTATTATTACGAAGGATATCATTAAGGCATGATTAATGGCGAAAAAATTAATAGCACGTTCCCATTAAGAAATTTTTCATAGTATCCATAGGATGCTTTTCCGTAGGAGCCCTACGGAAATTGGAATAAAAATTAAATTTCGTCTTTTGAGAAAAACCAAAAAATGGTCGTACGTAATTCACATAATTATCTTCTTTACAGACAAGTATACAACCTTAACTTCCATAGCCTACTTAGCAAACAAAATTAAAAATTGTTCGTATCACACTTATTTTTTGGAATTTTTAAACCTAAAGAAGCTGCTGCACTTAGAACTTTATGCTTAATTAGAAACCTTAAAAAAATTCATTTCGTTTAGTCTAAAAGTAGCCCACTTTCGTCTATTTTATGTGTTTTAAAAACGAAATTTTTGAATTAAAAAAACAACCAAGAAATTGAGGGCGTACAGTAACTCGTGACTACCCGGTAAATTTATTAGATAGTTATATGATTCAAAATAACCGCCTCATAAATACTTATCAATTACCAAATTAGATATATTTAAATGTAGTCACCACTTACTAGTTCATTAAACTCTAGGATTAAAAATTGTGATTAAATTCTTTTATTATTGCACCCCCTTTTCAGGACGCCTATGGTTCGTCTCTATTATGTAACCAGAAACTTTATAAAAAAAGGGCAACTCTACTAGGTGTATGTTCTTATAGCCTTATGTATTAGCCCTTTATAACATTGTTGAGTGTCAGTTTGTGATAACCTTACAATTAGTTCAAGATCGATAGAATCTAACCCTTAAGCACGTTTTAAGAAGTGGCCAATCGACCTGTTTAGCTGAACAACGACTAATCGATAGGTATTGTTTATTTCAAGATGTGATTGTCGCGGCATATGTCTAAAGGCCAGTGATAGTATGTCAAATAATATTCCAAATTCGTTAGGTACAGGGTTATTCACTTTATATAAGGGAAAATGTGATAATATATAGGGTGTTCTATTTTAAAAACATATTTATTTCGTATCACGTAATCTATAATACATGATATTGTATTTTTGTTACGTTTCAATAAAATATAGGTAAGATTGTACTGTACAACTTTTATACACATTTTTCTTTTCTATTTTCAATAATAACAGAGATAAAGGGGGTCAATATACAGTGTGACCCATTTCAAATGGAAACCTCTCTGTAAAAAATGTATTTATATTCATATGTTAACGCTTTTTTTTTAAATGATAAACCATCGAAAACTCCACTTTATGACAAAAATTTGGAAATAAATTTCAATTTTCAAAGCCTTCTATGATTTATTTTTAATGTCGAAAATGAACAAATTTAATTAGCGATTTTTTTATTGAAATTTTAACTACACCACTGGATTCGGTAACCTCTCAAATGGGTAAATCCCAAGTTTGATGAAAAAATATTTAAAAATGACAGAGCTACGACAAAATTAATGTAGGCAGTTGTGCGACCCATTTTGAATGGAAACACCCCTGTAAAAAATGTGTCTATTATCTGATTTTGACGGGACTTTTTTTAAAAGATACACCATCAAAAACTCCACTTTATGACAAAAATTTAGAGATAAATTTCAATTTTCAAGCCTTTCTATGATTTATTTTCAATGTCGAAAATGGACAAATTTGATTAGCGATTTATTGGATTCAGTAACCTCTCAAATGGGTAAATCCCAAGTTCCATGAAAAAATATTGAAAAATGACAGATTTATGACAAAATCAATGTAGGCTCATAGTAACTTTTACTTGATTTTTTCTAAAAATCGAAGTAGTCCATGAAAAATAAACAAAAGAAAGATAAATTAAGTGAATAGTTTTAATAAATATTACATTTTTATTGAGTAATGGCAGATAATAATAGGGTGCCATGGAAAACAAATTGTATAGTCAAACGTCAAATCTTTAAAATTCGCATATTCTCTTATTCATTGTTATTGAATTATAAAATTAATCGATAGTTATTATCAAGTATTAGTTTATTAGTTTGTAGTTAATTATGGATAATCTAAATGTACAGGAAAAAATTGAACTTGTGCGCCTTAGAGGAGATAATGACAGAAGTTTGAAAGAGGTATGCGAGATATTCAACAACAGGCATCCTAATAGGCCCAACATTACTAAAAGTACTGTTTATAAAATAAACAAAATTTTTAATGAGTGACATGAGTGTGGCGCTGTGACACGGCGTATTATAAGAACAGATAATATACAAAGAAGAACCAGGTACGAGCAGACAGTTTTAAATTATTTTAACAACAATCCAAACGCCAGTGTAAGAGTAACTAGCTTAGATTTGAATTTACCTAGAGAAAATATTTGCCGATGCCTTAAGAAGAATTTGGTAAAACCATTCAAACCCAAATTTTTACACACGTTGGAACCTGGTGATAATAACAGACGGATGGAGTATTCTTTGTGGGCTCAAGGAGAGTATCTTAATAACAGAAATTTTAATAAAAATATTTTATTCAGGGATGAAGCAACTTTTACAACAAACGGGATAATATCGTCACAAAATTCTAGATTTTGGGCTATAGAAAACCGACAGTTTGTCATTAATTGTAAAAGATAATATTCCCAAAAAGTTAATGTTTGGTGTGGGTTGTTCAATGAAACAATCACTGGCCCTTTGTTTCTTGAAGGTAATATGAATAGCATGCAGTTTTTACAGTTCCTAAGAAATGAATTTTGGAATATTCTACATGAACTTCCAATACAAGAAAGTGTAAATCTACATTTTCAATTAGATGGAAACCCTGTCCATAATGCCAGAGTGGATACCAGATGGCTGAATGCTAACTTTCCTAATCGATGGATAGGTCGTGGTAGCCCGTTAATTGAATGGCCACCCCGATCCCCGGACTTAACACCGATGGACTTCTTTTTATGTGGTTTAATAAAATCTAAAGTTTACAGGTCACGCCCGAGTAATAGAGAAGATTTGTGTGCAAGAATAAGACAAGCTTGTGCAGAAGTTACCCGGCAACAATTACAGAATGTCGTAAAAAATATTAAAAAACGATTCGACAAGTGCATCGAAATAAACGGCGGCCTTATAGAGGCTACAGAAATTTAAGAAGTTTTAGTGTAATGTTGTACAATGTGTTATTTTTTTTATTTAATAGGTATCTAATTATTATTACTTTTAGTTGTTAATACTTATGTTTTTAAGACCAAGATGATTAAGTTTGTTTAAATGACAATATTTATTAAAACTATTCTCTTAATTTATCTTTCTTTTGTTTATTTTTCATGGGCTACTTCGATTTTTAGAAAAAATCAAGTAAAAGTTACTATGAGCCTATATTAATTTTGTCATAAATCTGTCATTTTTCAATATTTTTTCATGAAACTTGGGATTTACCCATTTGAGAGGTTCAATTAAAAAATCGCTAATCAAATTTGTCCATTTTCGACATTGAAAATAAATCATAGAAGGCTTTGAAAATTGAAATTTATCTCTAAATTTTTGCCATAAAGTGGAGTTTTCAATGGTTTATCATTTAAAAAAAAAGCGTTAACATAGGATTATAAATACATTTTTTACAGATAGGTTTCCATTTGAAATGGGTCACACTGTATAGTGGATAACCCTGTACATTACAAATATGATGTAACATAGCCTACTACATAACGTGTCGAACATTTTATAACCGTCATCAGATATATTCATAATGTGAAGAAATGTGATGTGTTAAATAATTTTATAAAACTATATTTTCGAGAGTTTCAGTTCGGTTCAAGTCTTCGTGTATCTAATTTACTTTGTACAATTCAATGAATAAAACTTGTTCTTTCGTATATTGTCAGGTATGTATTTTAATTTATGTATTTCATATACCAATAGAAAGAAAGAAATATATTATCATTTTCAAAGTAAAACCCCTACTGTGATATTACATTTGAATAATGACTCACAAATTTTTTAAAAGAGATGATAGACTTTTCCAGTAATGATTATTTTAGGTTTTATATAAATCGTGTCATAAGTTGTGGTTGTACATAAACAAATAATTTTTATGAATATTGTCAGGAAACAAAGAAAACGATACTATTGTGTGAAATAAAATTATTGTCAGCACACGCCTCTCAGTATTTCTTTATATGCTTTCTTCTATCGTACATTCTTTAATTCAAGTTCGGACATTTAAAGATATATTTAGCAAATTGGCTCAAACATCTGGGTTTTACTATTCATTGCTAACACATTATAGACCTTTTCCATTTGTATTTTTCAAGAGGCGGAGTACTAATTTTACGCAGTTTGTAGTTTCTTTCATCTCAGTTGTATTCCTTTAACTGACCGTTCAAATTCTTACGTCACGTATAAATTTCTAACGATCGATTCCAAATTGTTACGTCAAGATAAAGAATATCTGAAACATCTGTCATCTGTTAATTTGTACATTGTTGTAATACTTGCAGTGAATATAAAAAATGACACATGAATAACTAGAATATATGGAAATTGTTAAACTCCCAAGTATATGTAGTAGTTTTATTTATATCAAGTCTCTGGTAAATAGATAAGAAAATTATCTTTAATGAAGAGGGCATCTCGAATTTGACCTTTTCAATACTACGTTAGTTATTCTATAAACTTTATTAAAAATAAAAATAATTTCTCAACGACGACAGTTATCTTATAGATGAAATTGTTTAGAATTTAGAACCTACAAACAACAATAAATACGTCATTGTCTAGTCATACACGTGTCCAAATGTTTTCCAAGTTGTTTGGCTAAGACGCGTGGTATCGAGCAAATCAACAAAATGTGGAATTTCCGTACTTTAATGAAATTTTGCGTTCATTTTCAGATAAGTTACTAGGTAGATATAATTTTAGTTTAATAATAAATACCACATAAATTAGACAACCCCCAATTCCAGAAGCCAGAGGCTTGAGCGGAAGGGGGTTACACATTGAAAAACGCGGACATGCAACCATATAAAATGTTCAAAATGGCCCCTTTCCATTTCAAAAGTAGAAAAAAACCAAATATATTTCCTTTTTTAAAGTTATAAAGTCAATTCTTATATGCTGTGTATCTTAAATGTGTGTATATCATTATAGTGTTGGTCTAAACATATGGTTGCAGTAAACAATATTTACCAAAAAATACAATTCGGTATAAGAGGCAATCATTTGAAAGCTATGTAGCGGATCGAGAATCTTATGTAAAAATTCATAATGAGTTAGGTAAATCCCAAATATAAACTTTAGTATACCCCAGGGCACTGTTTTGGGTCCGCAACTATTTTTAATATACCTAAATGATATGTTAAAATTAAATATTTGTGGCGGAATCATTTCCTATGTCGATTATACTGTACTGCTTTTTAAATGTAATGAAAGTTTAGAAATGGGTGAAAAGGAATTATATATTATCAACCGCTGGCTTGACAGTAATTTACTAAATGAAACTTTTGAAAAACAAAGTTTATGGCGTTTACAAATGATTGTAAAAAATCAGATTTTAAAGAAATCACATACCATTCTAAATATGATTTAATAACCTGCTCGTGTCACAGCATCATAAAAACCATGAATAATATTAAATATTTACTAATAATTAACGCGGACTCAGATTATATTAATAAATAACTTAGAAAACTGGTACATAAGAAATTTGGTCATTATGACATATTAAAAATGGCGTATAAGGTACTGGTTGAATCCGTACTATTGTTTCTTATGGAATGGTTACTAGGGTGCTACGCATGAAAGTCTATTAAAAACTTCAATAAGAACACAAAAATGGATTCTAAAGGTTATTATTAAGAACATAAAAAAATCGCAGTTTCTCATCCGATCAGTTATTTTTAGCAAAGTCTTTAACTTTCGATAGCTATAAATTTTTCATATATCTACGTTCATTTATAAAAAGAAATACATAACTAATGTTATAAACCATAGTCATAACACAAGACAAAGAAATAAAAATTATTTGGTAATACCTCTGTCACATTCAAATTTATATGTCCTAAAATACATGGTAGTCCAAAATTGTATCGGATATTGCTAAAGCTGATAATACATCCAAAAATAGTGGTAGTTTTTTATATAAACTTTTTTCCTAAAATTAATAATAAGGGAGATATACTCCCCTTATAAGGGGGATAATTAATTTCAGTTTTTCTGCAATATCTTCCAACTCCCTCAAGATATCAAATTCATATTTTAAAGTTAGTCATAGGCCATCCGGACACTAGTTTACGTGGTATCAGTCAAATCCTCTCTTCTGTTTAAGGGGTAGTTTTAGGGAGCGAATACCCGTATTTTCCTCGTAACTTTTTTTAATTTTTTCGTATTTCTAAAAATTATCATAAAAAACTAATTTTCGATCATTGGAAATAAAAAGGGATTCTCACTGCATTTCGATAGACCAAGCCTGGTTCTCGAGTAATTTACGTTTAAAAAACAACGTGCATTTACAACATTTTATTAATAAATTATTTTTCATATGAAGAAGGTTTTGAAATATAATTAAACGTAGAAAATAGTTAATTATCAATTACAAAAATTGTTCAAAATGTCCTCCATTTTCCCTCACGCACAGTCTAAGTCTTTTTTTAAGGAACGTTGAATACCCTGTAAAATTCTGTGGCATTGTAAACTCTTGATCGATTTTTCTCTCAATTGTTCAATCAATCAATTAGAATATTATAAACTCGTGATTTTAGATAACTCCACACACACTCAAACCAAGTGGAGTTAGGTCAGGAGACCGGGCAGACCACTTGATCGGTGCATCTGCACCCCAGCCAATACACCTACTATAATGGTTGTGTAACCATGTTCTACACGTTCTGGTATAATGCGGTGTTGCGCCGTCATGTATAAAAAACATATTTCTTCTCCTACGCAATGAAAAAATATTACCTAATATTTCATGCAAGGTGTTTCCCAAAAAATCATAATACGTATGTCGCCATTTAAATTTCCAGGAAATATATGGAATCCAAGTAACTGATTCCCTAGAGTTCCTGCCCATATATTTATTTTGAAGGTATGTTGAAAATGGCTTTGTATTGTTGTATTCTGATTTTCCTCAGCCCATAAATGCATATTCCGAGAATTAAACATGCCTTGTTGTGTGAATGTAGTAACGACCTAAAGTTGACAAGTTCTAACTCAAAATCTAGCTGTAAATCGAAATCTGGCCTTACCAAAATCCTGTATAATTAAATTTACAAAATTAGTCTTAAAATTAACCTCTAACGTGAGCACAAATTACTTACCGAGATACTAGTTCTGGACTAACTCCAACTAAATCCGAATAAATCGAAATTTCAATTAAAATAATCCAAAATATTAATTGAAAATATGTGTGAAATGTAGTTTTTGATCCGGTATCAAACTGAGTAGCAACCACGTGCCTTTTAAACTAAATTAATCACTTGGCAAAGTTTTGATCCAAAAAGGAAGTTTGACAGTACTTGGGCAATATTTATAACCATTTTAGCTCACAAAAACGAGGGGAAATGACTTAAACTGGTAGTTAGACAATTCGGCCGTCAGAGTAACAACCTGAGAAATGTTAAAACTAAATCGACTGTTATGGACTTTTCGATCATTAACAATCTTTACACTATCATTGTGTAGACAATTCTTATACGCTAATTATAGTAATAGTTTATATTTTAGATTTCCCTGGCATACACAATTATTTTTATGAATTAGTATATTTACCTAGTGGAAGTCATCTGTTGGCTAAAAGCTTAAAAGTGGTAAATAAAAAATATTGATTTTTTTTTCCCAATCGACTATGCTGGGTCTCGGCATTCCCCACTTACGTTCCATAGATCTGAGGGTCGATAAGTGGGGAGGGCACCATTTAAAAATACGGGAAACTGGTTTTTCGTGAATAAATCGACGGGTGTTGACACCACAAAAAAAATATACCTTCCAAAAACGAAGAACTTGACAAAACACGTAATTTTGGTTCTCGGCTTCATCGACATCGGACCATTATTTAGCGAGATATCGCGAATTAACGTTATAGGAAAGAAAATTTAGGATTTTTACCATATTTTTCATAGAAGGGTAATGCCACCCGTTTTAAGAGGTCGGAGGCTGGGGATGGTGGGACAATTAGGAGGGGAGGAAGAAACGGGGGTCAAATTTCTTTTAAACCCCGATAACTCGTGACCGGAGAGGTGCATCGCAAAAAATCAAAGTGGCTCTTCCGTTTTTCATGTAGAACTCAATAAAATTGGCAGAAATCGACAGGCGCGCGAAAGAAGTTTTGACATTTTTTTTCAAAAAATGTTTTTGTCATGAAGGGAAAGGGTGGGGGAATAATTTGTATGTCAATCGATGGCTTTATTTTTTATCTTTAATTTCCGCAGAACTAGGCTGCCATCCGGTAATTAGGAAGGGAGAGTGCAAAGTTTCTGCTGTATAGCGGGAGAACGGAGAGGAGTGGGGGGATTCTAGCAAACTCAAAACTGAGTAAAAACATTTTTCTTTTTATTTATCCACTTTTTAATTTTGCCCTGTGCGTATCTTGCCCGCCCGCGCGAGTTACAATTAAAAAAACGAATGGAAACGGCCGATCGAGTCAGTCGACGGAGCGGTGAGCAGCCGGAGGCGGAGCTTACCCTCTCCACTTCTCTCTCTTCTGTCTGACTCACACACGAGTGCACTTATTCCGATTGTCAAAATTCTCTTATCATTAATTGAGAGTCACTTGAGGACCAGATAGAATCGCTTTTTCTTAATATTCTAACAAATAGCAATCTGGTACGCTCTTTTTGCAGAATTACTGGCATATGGTTAAGCATCCATTTACAGTTTTGGAATGTAAACAGAAAGAAATTTGTCAAAGTACTAGTCTTTCCATTGCCTTGTTTGTTGGTAGTTGCAGTCCGGCACTTGAAACTAAAATGTGAGTAAGCGCCATTGTTAATTTCTTGAACATTCACCGTGAACGCAATGTAGTTTGCGAGTAACACGTCTCCATTTAATTAATTTTTGTATAAGACATTGCAGCTCCGAATTTTAATTTCTGTATTCTTAATTTAAGTTACAGCAGCTGATGAATGATCGAGAATAAAATCTTGTCTTAGCGGTGTGATCCAGCCGCCCGATCGCAACTAGTACACTTCAATAAATGCGATTTCGGCTAATTTATTATTGAAACATCTCACACACTCAACTCTAAGAAGCTTGAAAGGTTTATAGGCCGGGAACTCGACGGATTGCGAACTCCACGAAGCTCGACGACCTGACAACTCCAAGTAGATCGACGAGCTGCTAACTCCATGAAGATATGCGATCTGAGAACTCCAAGTAAGTAGATCCAGCTACGCAGGCAGAACCCCTCGTTGACACGTGTGTAAAGCGTTTATGGCTCAACCAAAGGTCTGTCCTATTTGCACTGTTAAGAATGAAGAAGCACTTCGTTATACCCGTCAACGCACTAATAAAGATTTCGATTTTGATCAACATTGCTTATTATGTGAGCAGTGGATAGATGAAACTAGCAAACCAAATAGCCGTGGAATTGTTTCGATGAGAAAAGCGGGCAGTAAATTGTTCGTCGCTCAGCTTCTGCACGCGCAACCCCGATCAACAAGCGGTATCAGTTGCGAAGCTATTTCTTTCAAGTGACTCTGAATTAATGACAGAAGAATTATGACAATCGGAGTAAGTGCACGCGTGTGTGAGTCAGACAGGAGAGAGAGAAGTGGTGGGACTAAACTTCTCTGCCGGCTGGTTGCCGCTCCATCGACTGACTCGATCGTCCGTTTCCATTCGTTTCTTTAATTGTAACTTACGCGGGCGGGCACGATACAAACAGGGCAAAATTAAAAGGATGTGGCTATTTATACATACTGTATGTATACGCAATTGGCTATTTATACATACAGTATGTATACGCAATTGGCTATTTATACATACAGTATGTATAAGAAATTGGCTATTTATACATACAGTATAGCCGTCGAGGGCAAGGGACATTATCTATCATAAACAACTATACTACATCAAAAAATATTAACATATTTAACCCAACGAACTAACCTAAAGAAATATTCGTATTACGTATTTTAGTTAACAAAATGTGGTAAAAAAAAAACTGTAGCAAGCGGATTCGAACCGTCGACCTCACGTGTGAGAATCGGGAACACTAAGTATTACACCACAGACTGCTGATGGTTAACCTTATAATTCTTACTATATCAATATGTTTGAACGTCATCGCGCATGTGCGGCGTGAATTGCCTGGACAGTATGTATAAATAGCCACATCCAAATTAAAAAGGGGATAGATAAAAAGAAAAATGTTTTCTCTCTGTTTTGAGCCCTGCTAGAACTACCCACTCCTCTCCGTTCTCCCACTATACAGCAAAACCTTTGCACTCTCCTCTTTCCCTTCTAAATTATCGGATTGCGGCCTAGTTGGTAATTGAAGATAAAAAATAAAGCCATCGATTGACATAAAAATTATTCCCCCCACCTCTTCCCTGCATGACAAAAATATTTTTGAAAAAAAGGTCAAAACTTCTTTCTCGCGCCAGCCGCGTGTTTTTCGCAAAAGTCGAGTTCTGCCAATTTTATTGAATTCTACGTGAAAACTGAAGAAATGTCACTTTGATTTTTTGCGATCCACCTCGGGGTTTAAAAGGAATTTGCCCTTCCTCTCTCCCTCTCCTCCTAATTATCCCACCACCCCCCGTCTCCGGCCTCTTAAAAAGATGACATTACCCTTCTATGAAAAATATAATAAAAGTCTTACGTACATGTCGAGCCGAGAAAAAATTACTTGAAAAATGTTTTTTCCTGTAACGTTAATTTGCGATATCTCGCTAAATAATGGTCCGACGTCGAAGAGGCCGAGAACCAAAATTGAGTGTTTTGTCAAGTTATTCATTTTTGGAAGGCATATTTTTTTGTGGAGATTCGACTTGGTCGATTTGGAAAAAAAAATTTTCAACTTGACTACGAATTGAGGATCTTTTTTCTACTCGATCCACTCCACTATACTCTTAAAGTGCTTTGGTTAGATATATCCATTCTTAAGCCTAATCTTCTAGTACTTATCGTAGGATCTTCCATTACAATATCTAATATTTCTTCTTCAATATCAAAAATTTTTACGTTTCTTGGACGGCCAGCGTCTCTGTTTTTCACTTGAAGACTTCCTGTTATCCCAAATAGGCGGTCTGTACTTAAAAATGTTTTGCCATCAGGAATATTTCTGTTCGGGAATCTTTATAATATTCCACATTTGTAGCAGTATTACCAAATCGCTCTCTCAAAGTCAAAAATCCATCTGTTAATTTAGACATGTTTAAATAATATCAACAATTAAACCGGTATTATTAAAAAAAAAAAGAATCAACAGAAATGTGAAAGTAATATTTCAAAGCATTCTTTGTGTAAGAGAATTTATTAATAAAATGTTGCAAATGCACGTTGTTTTTTAAACATAAATTACTTGAGAACGGCTTAGTTAATCGAAATGAAATAAGAATGCCTGTTTTATTTGTAATGATCTGAAAATTTGTTTTTTTTAAATGATTTTTAGAAATTTGAAAAAATTAAAAAGTTATGAGGAAACTACTGAGAGTCACCCCCTAAAACTATCCCTTAAGCAGAAGAGAGATATCAAATAAACTAGTGTCCAGATGGCCTGTGACTAAGTTTAAAATATGAACTTGTTATTTTGAGGGAGTCGGAAGATATAGACTTAAAGTTATTATCTCCCTCTTAAGAACTATATCTCCCTTATATTCTGTACTAGTCTTTAGGAGTATCTTCACTGGTGTTTACTACAATTCAATATCGCGTTTAGTTTCCCAGTAATGGGTTTAGGGAGTTTTATCTATATCACCCTGTATGTCATTAAATAAATCAATTTTCCTCGAGGAGATTAAAAGGAATATGTTTGTTATATGCTCCTGAATTTATGTATTGATTTTTAGAATGCTCTGTATTTACAAATTTATTAGAAATTAACAAGATTGAAATATTCCTTACCCTTCACCATCAATTACGAAAAAAATTAATTTATATTTTAAATTGAACCGCAATATCCTAAGCTCAGTTAGTTGTGTGGCGCACGTGGCGTACGTCTATGTAATAAAATTATTTGTTGGTTTGCAATGAATTATTATTGATTTTTTAGCTTCTTGACGATCACGTCAGATGATCCTAATGTAGGGCTGTGTGATAGTCTATCACTGTGGTTTTATGAATCAGTATAGAAGTGAGGGTGCGGGGTAGTTTTGTTATAATAGCATAGTGCAAATCTGTGGCTTTTAATTTTTAGGGATGTCGCCCCCAAGCGAAATTACTTTAGAAGGGTGAATAATCCTTATGTGTTGCGACTTCCTGTCACATTTCAAACCCTATTTAAAGTTTGCGTGAAATAGTACAATTCGATAGACTACTTCACTTCTTCCAACAACCATTGATTCAAGTAATACACCCTCCAATAAAAGAATTCTCACCCCCTACTTAGTTTTACAATATTGTTGTTGTGGGGATTATATAATTCATACAACCTATTACACGGTTTGATAGTTTTCTTAAGAATATTTTAAAATTACTAAAGGACCTGATAACATTGCCGCATTTATCGTCTTCGCCGGTCCTCTCACAACAATATTTAATTTGTCACTAAAAAAGAGTTTCCTGATGTGTGGAAATATTCGTCCTTATGTCCCGTTTTTAAAAAAGGCAACATGTGCGACCGATTACAATTATCTGCAATTTCGCTAAAGTCATTGAGATCACTTTGCATATGTCATTATCCAGTCACGTACATGGCCAAATTATTTGTAACCAACATGGATTTATTCCCGGTAGATCTACTGAAACTAACCTTGCCTTGCATGTATCACTCAATTTATTTCTAAGGAATTGGATGCAAACAGGCAAGTCGATATTATCTACACTGATTTTTCAAAGGCCTTTGACCGCCTGGATCACTGTGCTCTATTAGAAAGATCCTTTGACCGCATGAATCACTGTGCTCTATTAGAAAAATTGGGTAAGTTTGAATTGACAGGTATGCAGTTAGAATTCTTCTCTTCATATCTAGTGAATAGGCGTCAGTATATTGAATACCGTAATTACAAGTCGTTTGACATCCTAGCCACCTCCGGTGTGTCCCAGGGTTCTGTACTGGGCGCGCCTATGTTTGTTGTTTTTATAAATTATATTGCAGAGAAAATATATTGTCTAATAGAAAACGAACAAGATTGTGAAAATCTTAAGAATAACGTGAACATGGTAAATGACTGGTGCCTATCTAATAACCTGGCTCTCAATATATCTAAATGTAACTCATTCACCTTCTCTAAAATTCGTAACCCTATCAATTATGATTATCATATAAATGATTAAATTTTGCAAAGACCGGATATAGTAAAGGATCTTGGAGTTACATTTGATAAGTGTCTAAATTTTAGAAACATATTAATTTCACCATCGCATCGGCTTTAAAGAGTTTAGGTTTTATAATTAGAAACTGTAAAGGGAATAATGGTATTATGAAACTGCTGTACTATTCATTTGTACATTCAAAATTTGAATACTGCTCATTGATATGGTCTCCAGGATATGCTATTTACATAAATAGTGTTGAGAATATTCAGCGCAGTTTTGTTAAATATTTGTGCTTTATTGAAGATAATATTTACCCAATAATTGGTTATCCGCAAAATGTTATGTTGGAAAGATTTCGCATGTCTAATTTGGAAAATAGAAGAATAGTACATTCAATAATTTTTCTTTACGAAATTATGCATAACATGTTTGATTGCCCTCTTATTTTGGAGCAACTGAATTTTCATATACCTCGTATAACAAGTTGGAATTGTGAAACATTTCATCTTCCTATACCTCTAACTAAATTTTTTTTCCGCTATGTTTTATGTGTAAAAATTAGAATCTATTGCAAGATCAGCTTAATATATTCAACTGTAGCATTCGTCGTTCAATTAAACAACTTGATTTATAATTTATAAGTTTCGTTTCCTATATTAGTCTGCTGTAGTTCTGTCTTAATGTGTTTTTATTTTATTTTTTTATTATTGTAATGTCTGTTGTTATCTTGTCATACCTGTTTATTATATTGTTTATATATTCTTCATTGTAATGTTTCCACCCTGTACATTGTTACCTGTTAGGTGATAGTATCCAAAAAAATAAATTAACCAATTAAAAGATGATTGTTATTGTAGAGTGAATCTCATTTCTAATATAGTGTCCGCGATAAAACTGATTTAAAAAATAACTTATATTTAACTAGCTTAGTTATATGTATTAGATATGGGAAAAGTCTGATTTGCGCCTAGACAGAAGGACAGTCGACGACTGTGTTACGATTGCTATAAATCCTTGCTAATAGCTCGACTACAATGGCAACGCTAGTCGTCGTGGATTTTGCGATACGCCTTTTCACTGTAGTCCACCCACATGCTACGTTTACCTAAAACTAGATTATTTATTACTTATTCGTTAGGAAAATTATTTTTCTATCATATTTTCGTTCGATAGTAAGAATTGATGATTTAAAATTCCTTCTCCTCTAAATCTATTTTCAAATATTTAATTACAGTTTGGTGAATACCTCTTGCGAAGTTTATGTTTGATGAATGCCTAAAAGCGTATTTAATTGCGTTCTCCCATAAAAATTGTATAAGAAAAATTACGCTCTATTTAGAAATTAAAATGTTAACGACGAAATATCACAAATTCTAATTAGAAGCTTTCATTTTTAGTATTTAGTTCCTTCATATTTATGTTGATGTTCTTAATGTGCTAATATAAAAGTGTTAAGATGGACATATCCAAGAGAGAGATCCGATAAGAAAATAATTATTATTCTTGGCCATAACTTCTCTTTTATACATATATTGGTAAAATATGTATAAGACTAGAACTATGACAGGTGTAGTGATATGAATTTTCACTCACTAATTTCAGTTGTTTGCAAAATTAGTTAATTTAAAATTACAAGATATGAAAATTGTCACTAATTTTACTTCCACGTCCAGTGGAAATATAGTAATGCAAGAAAAAAAAATGTTTTTGTTGAAATAAGCTTAAAAGTCATGAAAAGTTGAGATTTTAAATTTGAGCGGAAAAAAATGTCTGTCTGTCTGTCTGCCTCTACCTTTTTTTGTGCGCACGTTTACTCTGGAACCGTTTATGATATTGACTTGAAATATGGTACACTTATGTATTATAGCGAGACCTGGAACTAAATTATATTCTGATCTAATTCCGTTGAAGGGTTGAGGGAGGGGGTAAATGGGGTAAATAAGTGTAAATAGGCAAAACAAGCAGATAAGAGTCCATAAAATTGTAATTTAGGGCATGTACGAAACGTCAAGGTCTCAAACGTTTTTTTGATATCAGCCATCCCCCAGTGTCACCCCCAATACTACCCCCACACTATTATAAAAGGGAGTAAAAAAAATTAAGATGTGATTTAGTGTGTATGCAAGAACAAAAAACCTCAAAAAATTTTTTTGGCGTTAGTCACCACTCCCATTGCCACCCCCATCGTATTATTCAAGGGAGTAGAAAATTAAATTGAGATTTAGTGTGTATACGAAAACCAAGGAACTCTAAAAGATTTTTGGCATTAGCCAAGAGATTAAGGCAAAATACTAATCAAATTGTCCCGGAGATGATACAAAATGTTTTAAAATAATTCCAACAATGGCTCACGACGTAATACTATCTCATTTTGATCATTTTATTTAAACCATTTGTTAATATTCTGTTCAGAATAAAATTTAGTAATATTTTTCACTAACAGAATTGCAAAATCTCAAGAAACCTTATATTGGTGAATAGAGAATTAACAACTCTTTCAACTGAGATATTATACATACCCTCAATCAATTTCAAAATTTTAAAGGGGTAGTTGTTACTTCGGGGTTACGGAAAAGGGGAGATATATGTTCAGAATGAAAAAATTATATATAAAAATATTTTTTAATTTTTTTAAATTTAAATGCTCTAAAAAGTAGAAAAAACTTTGAAATAAATCAAACCCATCATTTTGTTACATTATATAATTTTTTTATGATATAAAAGCTTGTCGCGAGATTTTCCTGTGTAAAGGAGATTGCTCGCGACAAGCTTTTATATCATAAAAAAATTATATAATGTAACAAAATGATGGGTTTGATTTACTTCAAAATTTATTTTCTACTTTTTAGAGCATTTAAATAAAAGCTTTTTTTAAGAATATTTTTTTATTATATTTTTGCTTTTTACTCTTTTGATATGCTGTAATCCCAAGATATCGATTTTGATCGTAAACGGAAAAGTCGTGCGCCATCTTGAACTAAATTTTTGGCTATAAATTCGTAATCCGCGACCCCGAAAACCCTAGATATCGATTTTGATCGATTTGGACTTAAATAACAAAAGTCGTCAGCCATATTGGCGCCGCCATTTTGAATTTCTGAATTTTACCTAAAAATTCATAATCCGCGACCTAGAAAACCCCCAGATATCGATTTTGAGTTGAATCGGATCTTAAACGGTAAATTCATCCGCCATCTTGAAATCGCCACCCTGAACTAGATTTTTGACAAGAAATTCGTAATCGGTGAACCCAAAAACCCCCAGATATCGATTTTGATCGATTTGGACCATAAATGACAATAGTCGTCCGCCATATTGGCGCCGCCATTTTGAATTTTTAAATTTTGACCAAGAATTCATAATTGGCGTACTTGAAAACCACCAGATATCGATTTTGAGTCGAATCGGATCATAAACGGTAAAGTTGTCCGCCATCTTGAAGCCGCCATCTTGTTTTTTCTTATATGAAAATATTAAAGCGTATTGTCACCGGATTTATACACATGCGTAAAATTTCAAAGCTCTAGCTTAATTAGAACTAATCGAAATTTTGATAACAAGATTTGACTTAAACAAACTAACAAACAAACAAACATTGCGAGTTAAATAAAAGCTTTTAAAAATTGACGTGTTTCAGGATTTTATTAAAATGTGAATTACGTACAAAATAAATTTATTCGTTACTTAAGGACCTCACTGTAGAAACCCACTTTCTTCTAGTATTAGCTAGGATGAGGTAGTTCTAATAGATTCTACAACAATTTGTGTATTAATGGGCTTGTTTATAATTTTTTGCCTAATGTTTTTATATTGACACTTTAACAAAAAGAACGACAATATGACTGTTAAAAAAATGAATGTGTGCGTATGCTTTTAAACCTAATACACTCATTTTAGCACGTTCAATAGAAGAACGTTAATATAAATACAAAGTGCCAATCACCATGTATATTGAAAAGTTAGGACATTTGCAATTCCATAATCGCGATGCTACTAATATTTTCCTTGTCCCGAAAGAATTTTAACACAATATGTTACCCCGTGACTAACATCGACTTTTTAGGGAGGTCCCCTTCGGTAATTCGCGTAATACAGTAGGCCGCAATCACCCCCTGAGTACAATTTTATATAATAAAATATGAGCAATAACATCGTCACAAATCCTCGTGATATTTCCACTGATTAAAAGGCCTTTAAAAAAGACGTTTTAGATATGACTTTTTACCTTTGACGCCCAAAGGTCACAAGGGGTTAATTGTTAGGATTTATAGCACATAAGGGACAACTTATACCCTAATATAGTAAAATATGACCTTTCCGTAGGTCAGAAGCTGTTTTACGACAAAGCGTAGTCTATAGGCTGGAAGTAGGTTTTCAAACTTCATATTTATCTATAATAAAAGTACACTATATACAATTATAACAATTAAAGAACTAAGTTAATGTAAAGCGAGTTAATACTAGTTTTAATTATTTTAAAAAGGAGGGGTGTTATAAGTTTGACGTGTATGTTTTATGTCTGTGTGTCTGTCTGTGGCTTTGTTTATATAAAAGAAACACAAGGACATTTAGCATTGGCGCATCCACCATCTTCAAAATAGACATTTACGAGTGATTTTCCTATGGAAACTACAAGACAGTGGATAGATGTGTCCTTTAGGATTTTGACACGGATTCCTACAATTGGGAAGGAATTATTTATAATCAACACAGAATTATCGTCATCATCGGCGAAAATATGATCAGAATTAATGTCGTTGAAATGGAAAACAAGTTAGAGTTGTAGAACTACGTTTCGGACGACCCCCTTTAAATACAACGCATCTATTATAAAAAAGTCGATGTTCACAAGCACAACTGAAGCTCGCCATACGTATATTATTTCAGAGACCATAATCCCTTGGAGATATATGTATTTTGTTCCGATATGTTATTAATTCATCACGTAGTAAAGAAATTCCCAACATAGGTTGGTTGACACTTTTCTTCTTTAGTGTGTTGAGCCATTTTACTTCCCAGATCACAATTACATAGTGAATTTTCTATAAGCATATTTCTCATTATAAATGAACAGAGAAATGTTTGTTTCCATATCTCCTTTCTACTCAATGCCAATTTCTTGAATTATATTATACAAAAGCACCATTTTTACAAATAAATTGGTACTGTTCTCTTTATGTCTTGTACTAGGACAATTTTCGAAGTGTTGATTTCTGATATTCACATAGAATGCTAACTCGAGTATATTTGAATGTTTGTACTATGTAAGCTGGTCTTCGCGTGTGTGAATTTGGTAAGCAGGTTAGGTTACGAAAGGTCGTGACTTGGTGGTACGCCGATGGCCTGGGGCCATCCAAGTACATGAGCCACAAGTTGCGAAGTGCACTCCTCTTAGTCTTACCGGCCCCCGGCCTCTCATCCCGCGGCCCGCGGGCCGAATACCTAGAGATAGAAACTGCCAACAACTGACACGTTATTCATAGGCGTATCTGAAAATTAATGACGAATTTTTATTCTTGAAGGAATTTTGATACTCGGCGTGCCTATTTTTAAGTGGATAGAATTTAGTATCATAGATGAAACATATATTTCTAAAGTTACAGTGATTCTTAGCGAGAGTGAGTCTTCAGTTGTTTAGAAGAAAACACACTGAACTTCCAAAAACGGGCAAAATTTTGAATTCGCAGTACATGAGACATTATACAATCATATTGAGAGGCAGATTATAATGTATCAACATGGTTTTGTACGCGGTAATCTGTTCCATGTAACACAAATTATTTCAGAGAACTTAGATTTACCATACAAGTTGATGTGATTTAGACCAATGTTTCCAAACCCTTCAGCGGACTTGACCACGAAATTTTACTTAATATCGTATGGTCTCTCCGTCTTGCTATTAAAATTTTTCTAAAGCACTTGAACGATAGAACACAATACGTAAAATATAGTGGTTTCAAATCTGTCAAAATTCAGGCTACTACTGGAGTTCCTCAGGGCTATATTCTCGATCCACTTTTATTTGTTTTATTCATTAATGATGTAGTGGATGATTTGGATGTTAACATATTAATATGTGATGATGCCTCAAATCAGTTACTGATTGAAAAATTACAGAATAATCTACTGACGTTTAAAAAATGGTATGATGCAAATAGCCTTTCCCTCAATGTAGAGATACGTAGTGTAATGTCATACAACCGGAAAAGAGATCCCATCCTCTATGAGTTAGACAATATTGGTAATATAGTGTCAGACACCACATAGCAGTCAGATAATACGTTTTGTTCTCCTTTCAAGCTTAGTATTGGTTTATATTAATTATTGTGTTTTTACTGTTATCACGCCATGAGAGCATGTTAATAATCAAAACTGCTTACTTTTAAATTTCAGAAATCAAGCTTTACAACATCAGCGAAAAGGTGTTGTTAACTTTATTAGATGACGAGGGAAAAAACATTTATTAGGATTCTGAAAAGATAGATAAAATTATTGTCTAAGCCATGGATAAGACAGCCGATGAAGGAATTTTCGTGGGTTCGTAAATTCGACAACTGTTGAAAAATATCTTATGAATTCTCAAACGATGTGAAGGGTGCTATCTTGGTAAGATCAGGAATATCATCTCAACAATTTTGAGAACTTGCAAGACTGAAAAAATTCAAGGTAAAATTTAGCAAATCCACAACCCTTGTATCTAACACTATAAACATCAATAAAAGAGATGCGATTGTAATCTGCTACGAATTTACACGTACATAAACAAATAAAAATACGTTGGATATTAATGATTATAAGATATTACATAACGAAATCACTTGGGCTACTGTAGCGTAGCAGATATCGTAGGCCACAAACTTAACCCGGAAAGTGATGTACGTGCCTACGATAAAATTTCTCTAGCTCAGACTCTCAGGGCGTTAAGCCCAAGTTTACATAAACTATGATAAATTATTAGTTTACTTACTTAACAATTCACTGAGGTTTCCATACGTAGTGGTCGCAGATGAAATAATAACACTTTCTTTAAAAATGAAATGCACTATATTAAACAATTTACAGATATTGGTTCTCTAGCATGTAATCTGGCGATGTTCAAAGTTGTGGCCAATTTCTCAATTAATAAGTTACAACATTTATAAAATGCCTCGTGTAGCTACACATCGGTTTACAATGTCCTCATAAATGGTCATAAATTCTGCCACAAAAGTCTGATTTAAAGAACCTCCTTAAATAAATATAAATGCATAAAATCTTTAAATATGTACAAGTTAAAGTGCAAAGTATGAATTGATATCCAGCCGAACCACTGAAGGTGGTCCCCGGTAAGTAAAAAAAATAAACACAACACACTTATTCAGGGTGGTACGATACCGAGTCCGGACGTGGAAAAACTGTAGCCCTACGGAGATGTCTTCGGGACACAAGAAATTGACCCAAGGATGGGGTTGATGGTAGCCTCACCAGCCCTGGCACCTTCCACTGTGTGTGGATGCCCCGTCCGTGGAACTCTCACTGACGTGTGTAGAAGCCCCGTCCGTAGAACCCTAAAGATATCACGATTTAATTCACAAAGTCAGAAATGCACGGGAAGCGTGCCTAATGTGAGCAATTTTGACATAACCTACAAAGGAAGCATAATTTACCTCATTGATGAGGGAACAATCCACCAAAAGCCACAGTCGGATGACCATTCGAAGCGTCGAGTCCGCCTTTCAAGTTGACACTGTATTTCCAAAGGAGAGCCTTGTGTAAATATCCTGCTTCCGCAGTTAAAATTTACTCACAACCACAAAATATTCCGCTAAACGGAACAACAACAGATTGAGGAAATTTTCTTGTGTTGATAATTCTAAAATCCACCAGGATGCCTTGGATAAAACCGAGGTTCACAGAATTATCAACTAATTATCAAGCCAACAAAAATGGTTCCCTTCGTTTTCCGCTCTCTGCTGATCACGTGCCACAAGGGTATCGCCCTCCCGTGGAGAATAGCGAAATTTGTTACGGACGTAGCAGTTGTTATTATGCTGCCCACAAAACGCTAAAGCGTGTGGTGGGTCGCATACGCTAGAGGTCCACAACAAATCATTTGCATGTACTCAACAAAACTGTATGTTCCAGGAAATCAACTGTTAATTATCATTATACCCTTTATCGCTATTTATAGATGAATCACAATTATTCAATAATGTTATGCGATTGTCATGGTTGATTTTTAAACCCATCGTTTCTTTTAATCAATTATTTTTAACGTCGGTCTATTTCCGTTACCAAGGCCAATCACCGACGAAAGGGGATAAGCTCATCAGTATCTGTGTAGGCACTGGAACCCCTAATCTGGAAATTTTGCCGAACTCCCACACTTTGTCGTGGGTGATCATTAACGTGCTCACATCGTAGAAATACGGAACCCATAGTTTTACATCTCTTTCGAAAGATGGTGACGCGAGCAGATCCGCTCATCCACTATATCTTATCGGCTGTGTATATGTACTTGGTGTTATGATTCAAACACTGTATCAACTAAGGTAACGAGCAAACTTACAGATCGTAGGGGTTGAAATTTCTGTTAGGCCTCGTTTTATATGGTATGCCATTTTTCTGGTCGTTCGTCCCCAGTCTACTTAGTTCTTTCTTACTGTATTCATAATCCTCAGTCCTTCATTGGAAATGTTTTTATCCTTTGTGTAACTGTGTTCCCTCTTATTAATATTGAATTATCTGTTGTTCTCTCTTTCTGTTTTTACAAGTAGTTAGACGGTAGCCCTTTCAACGGTTCTCAGACCTTTTCTATTGGCTTTTTTAACACTTTTAATCCCGTACGTACAAAATAAGTCATCTCATAAGAATATTTCTACCCCAATATCTAATTCCCCAGAGTTGATAATAGTATATGGAACTTGTTTCATTAATTTCTTTTTCTGTATGGCATTTCCAATTTGTTTAGCATTTAGATATGCCGGTACATATGTATATAAACAAAATAACCCCAGATATATTGTTGTATTGTTGATATATTTTATGTACCCTTCAGCGATTCGATTAACGGCCGCTCATGATGTCGTACCGGAACTTGTAGCCTCAACGTGCAACGTTTGCTGATCTTCGCTCTTAGAGTTCGAAATGCGACCCCACTTCCGAATATTCAACTTAACCGTATTTAGAGGCCACTGGGCCCACACAAATGGCAATAGTTTAAATCCTCTCTAGATAAGATTTCAATTTAAATTATTTATAGTCGCACAGATATTTGAAAGGGTTAAATATAATTATATCACTCGACGGAAGCTTTATTATATGTATATTAGTGGACAAAGGATTCCTGGTTATTTACCAGAAATGTTTTACAATAGTTCGTCTGTGAATAGTTACAAAAAAATCAAACAATCTTGCTTTTGAGTGAATTTAAACTGCTGGTAAAATAAATTAATGATAACTAGTAAATCTGTCAAATATTCAACTTTGAACCAGCAAATTAACACTTAGTAAATCTCAATTTGGTGTAACTAAATTATACGCTTGAATTATTTCAAATCATGGATTCATCTCCAAAATCGAGTTATACGATTTATTACGTCAGCATTATCGAGAACGACGCACGAAAACGACACGGATAGAAAATATAATTTGTCGTATTTTAAATTCTCTACACACAACATATTTTGCATATATTTAAAACAACATTAATTTGAGAAACACACTTTCTCCACGAATAATTGTTGGTTAGCGTAATACTTAGAAGTTAAATAATAAAAATTTGCGAACATGCTTGGAAAAGCGGATAAAAAGTAAAAAAGTAAATTAAATTAGGTAAAAATTACCAAGAAAAAGACAATTAGCAATAATGCTGCAAAGGCAGATAAATGTGTATATAATTCTTTTGTACATTATGGTATGACTTTGTTGCCAACGTTAGAAGGTAGTAGGACAAATTAATTTGTTGTACATAATTCCTGCTCGAAGAACCATAGAAACTTATCAGTAACACAAGAGTGGGTAAGGAATGTTACTCGTCCAAATGGGGCCAGTGTTAGCATAATCGACTTCTCAGACATTATTGATGTAAAATGGTGCATCAAGCACCTAAAATAACTGCCCATTATATAGCTTGTATTAACCTCGATACCGAAGAAACTGACAAAAAGACAAATATTTAATATCTCGCGGAAAATAAAGTATTCTGAGCTTAATCAAAAGCTTTCGTTAATAAATTGGATCTATACACACACAATAAAATCGACCATAAATATAAATAGTTCTTAGTTCTATAACAAAGCGATCTCACTTGGGATTTGGACTTTATTGAGAGGGTGATCAATGTCCTTTCACTCAGCCTACCGATGTGTTATTCATGCTGGAGGCACCCACAAGTGCTCTGTAACGTTGTAACTTCTCAGGGCTCGTAGTGTTGTCTGCGGACAATCACTTTTGCGGCTATGGTCATATCCACCATTTCCACAGTCCATTTATAGTTTACTTGCAGACTACTGAAGTATATTCCACATCCTGACCCATCCTTCTTTTTTTATCCATCTGTGAAGATGTTGATCACACCTTCGCCATCAGCATCATTCTCACTATTCGTCTGTATTGTGTAGAGTCTGTCGAAGATAAACCGGGGAGAAATGTCTGTGCACGCCTGTAGGAGAGGCGACTTCCTGGCAGCCTCATTCCACAGGCGACTTCTGGCCTCTCCACATCCCACATTTGGTTGTATGCCAACGGATTTGAGGCGTAGCATTGTTGCCAGAGCCACTTCTCCTAGATATATATCAATTGGTGGCACATCATCACCTTCATAGCTCTCGTTTGAGTTGATCGTGTAGCTCCGGTTATGCTTAGGCATGCAATTCTCAGCACTTGGCTGAGCCTGACGTTAGCTGTAGTCTGTTTGCTCTTAGGCCACCAGACTACAGCTCCATAGGTTATCATTGGATTTATGACGGCAGTGCAGATCCACATGACCACTTTGGGATTCATTCCCCAGATTTCCCCACGGTCCTGCGACACTGCTCATAAGAAATGTAAGCCTTCTTTAGTCTTCTATCTAAGTGAAGATTCCATGTTAGTTTGGTGTCAAAGGTTACCCCAAGGTATTTCACTTCTGATGCTAAACTTAGTGCTATATCCAGGAGGGCAGGTGTCTTCAGTGCTCCTTATTGGGATTAACAGACAGGGAAGTGTTCTGCGCACCATTTTTCAATTATTCTTAGGGCCCCCTGCATTCTTTCTCAAAAGACCCCTTATGTGGAATCCTTCTGAATTGAGGCGGCACAAGAGGTTATCAAGAACGTGGTTCTGTAGCAGTGGTAATATTACACCTCCCTGTTCTCCCTGCGGGCAGCCTCTCGGAACCATTCCTCGTACAGAAACATCTCTCACACTAATTTGTACAGCTCTCTTCGAGATCAAATTGGATATCCAGCTTCCCAAGATCGTAGGGGCGTTCCTCTCCACTAGGGCCACTGTAGTTTTTGGAAAGGCGGTTTTCTCTAATGCATCTTCTACATCTATTAAGATACCTAGGGTGGACTTTTTATTGTCCAAAGATCTCTCAATCTGACTCGCGATTGTATGGAGGGCGGTATCGGTGGATTTTTCCCAGGGTGTATGCGTGCTGGTTAGGATATATAGGGTTGACTTTTACTACAACGTACCTTATGTATCGTTCGCATACCTTCTCCATCGTCTTGAGCAGGAACGAGGTTAAGCTGAGACATCACTTATAAAATTTATAAACGAAATAAAACGCAATTAAATAGGTAAATATTGCACAAAAAAACAATACGTGATGAAAAAAAAATTTATGAAAATAAATAATCAATGCATAAACGAGTCAAAAAAATGCATGCATTAAAACCTTTAATAGCAGGGAGAAAATGTTATGATTTAAAAAAATCAAAATTGACAACGAAGACATATCAGATCAAACGGAAATGGACAATAAATTAAATTCTCTTTACATTAATAGTATAAATAATATTATTTCAGACATAGATATAAGCGAAATTAGAACACCAGATAATACACTTAGTACATTCAAACTCATTGACTACAATGAAAAAGTTGCGGAAGTTCCTGTTCTGTTTGCCAAATAAAGGTAGCCCGAACGACATTACAGCAGAGTTCCTTAAAGATATATATTACAGTATTAAGAAACCGCTTTTAAATTGAAAAATTTTTTAAACGAAACCGAACGATAAAAAAATAATTAAGATCATTATCATCAGTGGTCTAATAGCTCTGAACAAAATCAATATATAATTCAAACCTCAATTTATTTTGTAGTTATAAACTTTGCAACAAAAAAATAAATTAACTTGACACCTTTTTACCCTCCCCATCTTTTTAATTTACGTTGTCCTTCCTCGGATATTTTTCCGGATCCATGAGGCAAGTGAGAATAATTAATTATTAACAGAATGAAGGATGGAATTACCAGTAATAAGCGAATGAGCAATAAACAGGGTTGTACCTAATTGATTTCATATTCAAATAAGTGTTTACATTTGGACAGCGTAGAGCAAGCAATTCGTTAGCTATGATAAAGCGAATACGAACATTTCACGTGTGAAAAGGTTTCTGGCCAGTTGGCCATGCAACTCTGTTGACGCTGTTTAAATCGTGACGTTCATATCACACTAAACAAAGACCTATGTTAGCAGAAACAACCATGTAACATAAATTCTGTCCAGAAACCAACTAAATATAAATGAAACGCACAAATACAATTATGACTATTTTAATAAGTATCTTGCGTTTATCTAACCAACGCAACTTATCTTATTGATTAGAATTACGAAGAGTTTATATGTCAGTTAGTTGAATTGATGTTGCCAAGATAGAAAAATTACTTTAATATCCATAATAGGATATAGATGTTCTTCCTTGTGAACATACCATATAAAAGTATTAAGTTTAAATACGTAAATGAACATTCTTAATTAATGCTATGAGTTCTATTGTACATTTCAGTTTCTTTTAGTATTAACTAGAATGGGGTAGTTGTTAATAGATTCTGCAGTGGTTTGTTCTTAAAATGTTTGTTAATACATTTTCTTTTTTTCTCAACCTCTATGCCTCGATACATTTAGAATTAAGAGTGTTCATATAAAGAGAAAGTTGAGAGAGAAGTTGGGTTATTTCTTATTAGTTCGCGTTTGTTAATACTTTTCTATGACATATTCAGAAGGAAGAATATCGATATAAAAATATGTTATGTTTTTATGACAGATGATTTAAATTCAATTTTAAGGAAATAAAGATCACATGAAAATTTTATTCAATCTAACCACTATAGATTGCATACCTCTTTGAGAACACCCTGTATGGTCTAAGTGAAGTTTGTAGCAGAGTTTCAAAAATAAATCAATGAGCTGTCAATGAATCCCAACGAATTAAGCTTCACACGAAGCTAGATGTTTTATTTTATGTTGAACATTAAGTATACGTATAGGTCATGCAGTTGTTCAATCATCATTTTCTGTGGAAGCAATTTGCATGGCTTTTAGTATATAAGCTACACGTTATAAATTGTATATTGCCTTATTAAAGGATTCTGTACATCCTTATGTAGCAAATAGGCAAATCTAAGTGTGTAATAAATTGTTATTTTCCGCTAATATAATAAGAAATTTGGTTTGTGATAGACTAATAGAATAAAATCTCATTTTCTCGGAGTTCAAGGTGTAAAGTTACCCTGAACAATAATGTATTGTCTTACAATTTCATAGCTAAGATAGAGTATGTGATAGGTTGGTTGGTTCCGATAAACAACGCATTGTTAAAATTGTATGTGACGTGGCCACCATTGTGGACTTTTGTATTATCTGTTGCCTTTCAGTGTTTCTCGCCTATCCTATCTATACACTTGTGTCAAGGGCTGACTCTTCTTTATTCATTTTAATCTATTCTAATACTAGTCAGCCAAACACAGCTGTGATTTGCATTTTGCTTATCCTAAATATATCTTAGTAACCTCATTAAAGGCAAAGAATAGTTTTATTAATAGCATAGATCAGCAAAAATACAGTTCAAGTTGTAAATGAACGGAAAACTTACCAGTCGTAAATAGTACTATCGCCTTGAGGCAGGAGTATTCGGCAGAATCTACATGAAGCGCCTTCAATTTTTCTACTTGTTCCTGAAATTCAAGATAGAAATTTTAAAACCCAACTCAACTGCCAAATAATAATAAGAAAACAATCAATGTAATTACATATCATCAGAATTAAGTAGCAATGCGAGGCTATATGTTTAGTTATTTTTGTTTTGTTCTGGGGTTTCAAAATTAAGTCACTTAATTGTCCAAGCAGAAAAGTAATTTTATAATTTAAAGACCAAAATAGCATATTGTTGCAAAATGGCTCTGTTATAGTTTCCAAGTTTCAAATTAAGTTTATTATAGTAACTCTTTGCACAATATTTTCGTAAGAAACAAAATAATTTTATTCGTTAGCTGTAACATTCTCATACGTTTCTAGATAGGCCCTTAAGAGATATTATCGAAATACAATTTTAAAACAAATTAAAATTTTTACTACTGAGAAAAAAAACTATTGAATATTAAATTCGTCACTAAGTATAGTCCAAGTAAGGACTTCCCGATACATAAAAAACGCAACAAAAACTTTACGACATAATTATTATCGCCGCGGGCCACGGCGGCATGCCTGCATCAAACGATTTGACGCACATTAAAAACCTATAAAGGTAGGCGAGATGATTTGCGGTCGAGGTAGCATAAAGAGTAATGGTATTTTAATGAGGTCGTAAAGTTTTTGTTGCGTTTTTATGTATCGGGAACTTATTACTTAAACTATAAATAACAATTGTTCTATTTAGATTCCATATCGACTTATAAAACATTATAAAAACCGTAAAAAAAACACCTAGCTGCTTTATAATGGTTTCCACAGCTGTGTTAAACAACTGAAAAGCTTTTTAAACCTGTACCCGTTTTGTAGTTATTAGCATTCTATAAAAGTTTCAAGAACATTCTAGTGATAAATACTGGAACTAGATAGTTTTATAAAATTTGTTCTGTCGCACTTCTCTTGGATTCAATATACTATAAAATTAGTACTTTGGAGATCACATAATGATATCGTACAATTCATCAAAAACTTTGCGTGATGCGGGGAGTCAAAAATGTACCCTGCAATAAAAACTTCGTATAGTTTAGGTCGAAATTAGGACTATCAAAGTGGAGCTCATTTTGTTGAAATACGAATAATATTCTGAGCAAATGTAGAATTCACTCTTTCTGGAAAATCTACAAACTCGCTTATTTTTACTTCATACATTTTATCGATTTAAATGTTTATCATCTTGCGTACGTTTCTCTACCAATTTATTTTTCTATATTTATACTTTTTTTAGACATAAAATTTATCATGTTGTGATTAATTATTAATATTTCTTCCTTATTTATCTTAGAGCTCTTGTTAATGAGAAATTTTAAAAAAATTAACTTTGCACTCAATTTCATGGTCGTGAGCTCTGGCCCCACGTTAGGCGCCAAAATTGAAATAAGTTTTCATCTATTTTTGTAGAAGTGTAGCTGTTCCAATTTTTAAGTCTATTTGCAGAGAAAGAGTTTTATAATAATATGTGCTGTCATTATACTAAGAGTATAATGACTTTTTACCTGGCCTACATGATTTATACCTCTTTAAGTCAGTACGTAACAATATGGTTCCATTTGAAAAAATTGAGTTTTGCCCCAAAAACAATTTTGGTGAATTTTATTTGCTCATAAATCACGTAATTTAGTGTTTTTAACGAGATTTCGATTGTTGTAGCGTTACATTTAGAATAAATCGGAACCATCATGGCACACTTAAATGGAAAACTAAAAATTATATTATAAAAAAATTTGATGTTTCAAATGTCACTTATTTGGCATCGTTGGATTTACAAAATTATGAAAAATTCAAAAATGCAATAATATACAGAGTGTTCCATATAAAAATCGAAAGTTAGGATCACTTCCGGCGAAACCGCAAATGAAAAACAAAATCAATTGTTTGTCAAAAAGTGCCGCTTATTATGTATATAGTATATCCTAAATTTCAATCAATTATCTTCAAAACTAAGGGAGAAAAGGGGTTATACCATGATACTGTTACACCCGGTATATTATCTATCATAAAAATAATTTTTCATATCGCAAAAATCTGTCTTGCGATCAAGAAGTTAATATTTATCATTATATTTTTCCGGATGGCTCCCTTCTGAATGTCTGCGTTTTGGTATACTCTTTTGATTACAAAGCAAATCGGCTGTATGGGATGCGATGAAAAGTGAATGTCTCAAACGCCGACTTTTAATAACAAAATGGAAACCGAATTCATGTCCAGAACACTAGATCGCCTCCTAGGTAAGAGACTCCAGAGTAACTTAATAATATGTATATTAGATTAAATGCATACGCTTACTTCAAATATTTGAATATGGAGTTTTTGGTAAACTCTATTGATCACAAAGCAAGTTGCTTGTACGGAGTCCTATGCCCAATACACTAGATCGATTAGTCGTTAATACTTGAACAGTTGTGCCTTTATTTTGAGCATTTATGCCCCACGTTGGGCGCCAATTGTGAAACGACTTAACCTATAACCGTAGCATAAATACACAAAATAAAAGAAAAGCTGTCTAGGTGCTAAAGACTAACCTATCTAACACGGTAATCATGATTTCAAAATCGCGTGGCGAAAGAGGACTAAGGGGCTCTAGGAAGACAATAATATTATGTATGTTAGATACATTACATATGCTTACTTGAAATATCCTAATATGGTCCATGAATTGAACCACCCTGTCGGCACACATAGGTGACGCATGTAGACCTGCGGCCGCAATGAGCGGCGCTACATGAAGAGGCATCGAACACTGACTTGCATTTAACACAAAAAGTTCTGACCAAACTAATCTAAGTAGCGCCACCTGGAAGAAAAGTAACATTGAATCGGTGATTGCATTCTTATTTTACGGACAAACCTGGTCGGTAACTTGGAGATCAGGAAAAAAAGGTATATTCCTCGCCCATTCCACTGCCGAAAATAGTAATCTAGCCGCCAGTTCACAGATATTGTCAATGCCCATAATGTTATTCGTTTGTATACACTGGCCATATCTGCTAGTTGGATAGGGCTCCGCCCTTAATAACAACGATATGTAACTGCTAAGGTACGTGTGGTTACTTAATGAGGTTGTGACTGAGTCCGTGGAGTTCAGAAACTGATTTGGTAGACCGGGAAGGGACGGCTGAGATGGTGGGACCCTTCCTCTCTGGACGGCTGTAACAAAAGAAAATATGTTAACATCATCGTCACATAAAAATTTGCGTGAACTACCTTTTTTAAGAGAAATGTATATTGTGTTTGCGTATCCATCGCTAATTAACATGTTATAGATGTATTAATTGTATGTTGTGTATATTTCGAGCGATAGGTCACATGTTACATTGATGTAGAAAACTAGTAATACTAATTACAACAATTTTTTAAATATAATGCGTAATTCGGTTGTTTAAAATTTTAATTAAATCGGGGCGACGCGCGACGCTTAATAAAGTACACATGAACTGGTATAATAATTTCCGAAATAAATTTCAACGCAGGGTTAAGTGCGGATACCGTCAACGGAAATGAGATTGAATCAGTGTTATAAAATCTTTAACTACTATACTTTATTTTAAAAAGCAGCAGGTGGATCATTATCTTTCGAATATAAAAATATTTGCATTTCAACAGGTTTTAAAGGAGCGATATTGTCAAGTCAATACAACATTTGTTTCTGTTATTTGTTATGATGAGAGTCTATAAAATTACAATAAAAGTTATCGAATTACAAATATTGTTTTGATTTTTTACTTTTTAGGAAATAGCTAAAAATAAACTTGCCTTTGTTTATTCCGAATGCCCCACCTGAAATATATAAATAAATGTAATAAAATTTATAATTTGATAAAGTAGTTTTAAAATAGTTTTTGCCAAATATTCACGACATACTGTTTCTGATAGCTTGGATTTATAAACACGAAGAATCAACCGCTTATCAATTTTTAATACATAATTTTTTTATATTATGTTTATGAAATGAAAAATTTTAAAATTAACAAAATTAGGTACCTCTGTGATCAATAACATAATTATAAATATTAAGGGTATTAAGTTGACCCGAAATTTCGGAAATAAAAGTTCGTACTAAGGAATATTCTACTTTATTATTTTCTCATTCTGAGTGGCGCCCATTTTCTTACTCGTTTAGCAGAAGAATAATTTGAAAAAAAATGTTCACTTACAGTTCCTGATTATTTCTAAGATACAAACAAAAATTGTTATTCCTGAAATATTGATGCCAAATTATTACTTTTATTTTTACTAACACTGTCTTCAGACCTATCTTGTCTTGACCCTCGTATCGACAACTATACCGGGTGTAACAGGATCATGGTATACCCCCCTTTACTCCTTTAGTTTTGAAGATAATTGAAATTTAGGATATACTACATACATAATAAGCGGCACTTTTTGACATACAATTGTTTTTTTTTTTCACTTTCGGTTTCGCCGGAGTGACACTAATTTTCGATTGTTAAATGCGATACCCTGTATATTATTGCATATTTGAATTCTGCATAATTTTCTGAATCCAACGATGCCAAATAAGTGACATTTCAAACATCGGTTCCGATTTATTTTAAATAAGCCGTGTAATGCTACAAAACTCGATCTCCCGTTAAAAACACTAAATTACGTGATTTATGAGCAAATAAAATTCACCAATATTCTTTTTGAGGCAAAACTCAATTTTTTCAAGTGGAAACATATCATATTTTATTCTAATTACCTTGTTACACATAAGGTGGTTTTGGAATACAAAAAATTAACACAAAACATTACAACACTTGTTCAAAATGGTGTCCGTTAACGTCAATGCACTTCTGAACTCGCATAGCTGTTTCTCGAAGAACGTTCGCCAATTGCTGAGCAGTTATGTTAATAATTGTTCGTCTTACTCGTAGCTCCAGGTCATCACGGATTGTAACGGCGCCGGCGGTTGCATAGACAATATTTTTTAAATGACCCCAAACAAATAAATCAAGGGGCGTTAAATCAGGTGACCTTGGAGGACACCTCCCAGGACTATTCGTCGAAATTACGTTTTCTCCGAATCTCCGTTGAAGGTAATCAATTTACTACCATTGAATTATGGGAAGGAGCACCATCTTGTTGGAAATACATTCTCTGTCCTAAATCTAAAGGTAACTCATATAAAATGTCCTCAATCTCATTTTCCAGGAATCTGAAGTATCTGGCACCAGTCAGAGGTCCTTGAAATACTATTGGACCAATAATTCTACTACCGATTATTCCAAGCCAAACATTGAAACCGAACCACACTTGAAAGTTACCCTCCCGTAATAAATTTTGATTTTCTTGTGACCAATATTTTGTATTTTTGTCCAAATTTGTAGACCTAGACTCGTCCGAAAATAAAATCAGTCCCGAAAAATCATTGTTTGGCTGCACGTTATTATACAAAATCCAATTGCAATATTCCATCATACTTTCGTACAAATGCTGGTGCAATTGGTATTTAAAAGATTTATAGTGGTGTTTGTGCAAAATTCGGCTTACTATTTGGTGACTGATATCCAATTCAAACCCAACTTGCCTTAAAGAAATAATCTTATCAACTTCTATTCGAGCCAAAACATTAATTTCCGCTCCTTCGTCAATAATGAAGTTTTCTTCGGGATCATTGTTGGGCTCTCTTCGGAATTGGTTTTCAACACGTTTAAAATAATTTTTCGCTGTACATTGTCTATCAGGATATCGTTGGGCATAAAGGTCGGTAGCCGCAACTGCATTTCTTTTACATTCCCCATAAATAATTAACATGTCCATTTTTTCATCTCTTGTATAAATTTGCGGCATTTTGAACACCATTAACAAGAATTTTAAACAATTTTTAAAGACACAATAAAAACAGCGTTAAACCAACAAATGTTTGACAAGCTAAATTTTTCATTTTCTTATTTCCTTTTAGCTGTAATTTTGTTTGTATTTGTCGCATACGACATATGAATAAGGAATTTCCTTATTAATAGTACTAATAAATAATACCACGATACCGATATGGTTCAATTTGAAAAAATTGAGTTTTGCCCCAAAAACAATTTTGGTGAATTTTATTTTCTCATAAATCACATAATTTAGTGTTTTTAGCGGGATTTCGATTTTTGTATTACACGAATCATTTAGAATAAATCGGAACCGTCATGGCACACTTAAATAGAAAACTAAAAATTATATTATTTAAAAAAATGATATTTGAAATGTCATTTATTTGGCATCGTTGGATTCAGAAAATTATGCAGAATTCACAAATGCAATAATATACAAGGTGTTCTATTTAAAAATCGAAAGGTTTCGCCGGAAGTGAAAAAAAATCAATTGTAGATCAAAAAGTGTCGCTTATTATGTATATAAACTGCTGGCCACTCGAACTTACACATAGAGAATTTTAGGCAAAATTTAAAGTTCAATATTTTCAACAGGAATGCAAATTTTTGAACGCGGCTTGCAAATTTTAAGAGCTAGTTTTTTTCGGATTAAGCTGCATGACGTATATTTATCGTAGGACCATAAGTTTATTATATACGGGGTGATCAATGAAGTCATGCAAAAAAATCAAAAAGTTTGTATGAGTGAAATTTCCGCAAAAAATTTTTTTGGTCGTTGCAATATGGTTCGTTACTAAGGTAACATCAATATCTCTAGACGGTTTTGTCAGTTTTTGGATTAAGGCCCTTAGGCCTTGTACACACTACTCAACATAAAATTTGGATACCGAAATTTTTAAAATGCTATAACTTAACATTGGATTGACGGTTCTTGATGATTTTTGCGGATTTGGAATCCTTATTTCACGTAGATTTTCTATGGTCTAAGCGTTTTATGTGAGGGTTGAAATTTACACATTATGCCGGGTCGATTATAAACAAAAACGTAGGGTACGACGCGCTCTAAGGTTTGGCATTATTTAAGTTTTTGTAAAAATAAATTCTCACCTCAAGTTGTTTTTATTTAATGTTCCTCTCACTGTTCTGTCCGAAACTCACACCCCAGTTTGTTGTATTAAAGAGTCATTCAGTTTTACAGAGTTCTTTGTCCACCCCCAAGCCCATAATTATGATCGGGTGTAATTTCTACGCGACGCGTCAATTTCAAAGTAGGCATTGGAAAAACAAATTTGTTGCTATGCAACTAAAAACTGTTTACATTATTTTAGAAATAATCTGACACATTTCAATGTTATAATTTTGTAAAGTTTAATTAATATGAGGCGTTTAACCACGGCAGAAAGGGAAAATTGCATTCGACTTCTCAACGAAGGAATGTCAAAACAGCAAATTGCGCAGATTTACAATGTCAGCCGAAAGACAATTTATAATTTGATCCGCCGCGTCGAAACTACTGGTGCTCATATTTATGGGCATGGGGGTGGACATACAAAAAAAATAAACGAAAGAACCGAAAGAATTTTAATGAGAGAAACTATGCGGAATAGAACAAAGAACTCTAGAAAACTAAATGACTCTTTAAGACAACAAACTGGGGTGAGAGTTTCGGACAGAACAGTGAGAAGAACATTAAATAAAAACAACTTGAGGTGAGATTTTTTTTTTAAAAAACATAACATAATGCCAAACATTTTAAATTATAGAGCCCGTCGCAGAGCAAAATGTGTGCGGTTATTACAACACCATAGAGCGAATAGGCGGGCATGGGCAAATCGGCATGCGAATTGGGGTAATGCAGAGTGGAGCCATTGTTTATTTACTTACGAAACAAGATTTAATTTGTTTCACTCCGATGGCTGAATTTTAGTTTGGAGAAGGCCAAATCAGCGATATTTGGAGGAAAATATGGACCCTCAAGAAGCATTTGGTGGCGGAGGTATTACAGTGTGGGGAGGTATCATAAGAAATGGTAAAACCGAGCTATTCATTACCAACCAAACCATTAATGCTACTGTTTATCAGGAGGAAATTTTGTAACCTATTGTTGTTCCTTTTGCTCGACATTACGGCCCAGAACTTCTATTGGTGGATGACAACGCTCGACCTCACAGAGCGCGAAGGATCACAGAGTTTTTGCAGGCACAAAACATCAATAGGATGGACTGGCCTGCAAAGTCTCCGGATGTTAATGTCATCGAACACGTTTGGTCTTATTTAAAACTTAAAGTAAGATCTCTTGATGTACCCCCTGAAACCTTAGAAACGCTCAGTGAGGCCATTCGTGAAGAATGGGAGAATATTCCACAAGATTTTATAAATAATCTTGTGGATACTCTACCAAATCGATGTCGGGAAATAATATTACGAGCAGAAGGACCAACAAAATATTAGCTTCTCTTTTTTTAAATTAATGTACCTAATTTTAATTAGGTAATTTTAATTTAAGTTTAAATTAAATTCATTTTTAGTTTTTTAGTTAAATTTTTTTTTAATTATTAAAAATTACCAGAATTAGAATTATAAATTTTTTAAGAATTGACTTTTGGCCGTTGTTAAGCAATCTTGTACATTGTAGAATATACTGTAATAAACTTGTTCTTGTCGCTACGTTTTTGTTTATTATCGACCCGGTATAATGTGTAAATTTCAACCCTCAAACAAAATGCTTAGACCATAGAAAATCTACGTGAAATAAGGATTCCAAATCCGCAAAAATCATCAAGAACCGTCAATCCAATGTCAAGTTATAGCATTTTAAAAATTTCGGTATCCAAATTTTATGTTGAGTAGTGTGTACAAGGCCTAAGGGCCTTAATCCAAAAACTGACAAAACCGTCTAGAGATATTGATGTTACCTTAGTAACGAACCATATTTCAACGACCAAAAAAATTTTTTGCGGAAATTTCACTCATACAAACTTTTTGATTTTTTGCATGACTTCATTGATCACCCCGTATATAATAAACTTATGTTCCTACTACAAATATACGTCATGCAGCTTAATCCGAAAAAAACTAGCTCTTAAAATTTGCAAGCCGCGTTCAAAAATTTGCATTCCTGTTGAAAATATTGAACTTTCTTGAAAATTCTCTATGTGTAAGTTCGAGTGGCCAGCAGTTTAGTATATCCCAAATTTCAGAAGAAAAGGGATGTGCACCATGATCCTGTTGCACCCGGTATAAGCATCAGCAGCTGGCCGATAGCCGCGTTGGTTAAGGCACGATTAATTACACGGGTATCACACCACCGGGTTCGAATTCCGGCTCCGGCACTGGCACTGTCTAAGGAAATTGTTGTATGTCCGCGTTTTTTCAATGTGTAACCCCTTCCGCACAAGCCTCTGGCTTCTGAAATTGGGGGTTGTCTAATTTCTGTGAAAAAAGTGCCCTTAGTTCTTCCTAGCTTTCCTTACTCTCGCAAATGCATTCTGATAATACACATATTTTTCTCTGGAGTTATGTCTGCTTTCCAAGAACAAAGCTAAGGTTTGTTTTGGATTTTGATTGTATATGCCAGACACTATTCTTGTTTTAGTTCTGAACTCATCTGTGGCCTAGGTCAATTCCTTGCGCAGAAATTCTATCGTGCGTTTCCGTCCACTGTTCACAATTTGGTATTAGTATTAACGTTTGGACAGGTTTATAGAATAGATATGTCGGTGCACGTGATCTGATACCAACTGAAGGATGAGATTGGGCACAGTCTTTACTATTTTGTTTATGAACCGAGGGAAGAGTATGGCACATCAACTCAACAGAGATTAGCAAATTGAAGAGTCCCATCCTCGCCTCCCATTATATTATTGAAGTAATTTGCTCAAATGTTTTGATGTTTGTGAAAACTACTACTATGTCCTACTCCTAAGGAATTTAACTAGTATGTATTAATTGTTACGTAAGTACAAATTAATAGAACTATTAATTAAAACTTTTATAACGCTTTCTTTATCCATTCTGGAGTAGTCATCTTCTCCACTCTACTTTGTTCGCCAAACCTCGTTGCTTACGTATATATTTACCAATTTCTGACAATAAACAAAGTGTTTTTGGGTATACCATTTCACGTGTTGTTATTATATCTGGTGTGTGTTTATTCAAGTAGATGGACATGTATTTAGAATTACATTTAATGTAAGTAGTGATAATTTAATTAAACTACATTTCAAAGTATTCTTGTGCTCATTCTCGTCTCTCTCTAAACATGTGATAAAGGTAGAACATCGACATCCGATATTAACTTAATTTATGTTTTTTGATAACTTGTCACCAAAGTTTGCATACTTCTATTCTGGCGGAGTGAGCCCAATTACGATTAAGAAATTCGTATAGGCGGACTGTCACATGACAGCGATTTTATTTTTCATTTATTGCTAAGTGTCAAAATAAACAAACATTAAATGGCACTAACTTCTAATAAAATGACGAATAAAATTTAATTTACGCATAAATTGAATACTTAATTGTATGCCAAAAATTTAAAAATAGTGAAGTTTTTTTATGTGTTATAAAATCTCCGTTTTTCACTTGAAAACTTCCTGCTTCCTTAAAAAAGTTTTGGTATCGGAAATATTTCTGTTCGGAAATTTATCTTTATAACAATTTGACAGCTGCAGCAGCATTACCAAAACATTTCTCTCAAAGTCAAAACTATATCTGTTAATTCGCTCTCCATCCAACAAACGCAAGAACTGTTGACGATGAAGAAGAAACATTAGATATTGTAATGGAAGAATCTACGATCCTAATTACAATACAAACTCACTTTCAACATACCTTCAAAATAAATGTATGGGCAGCAACTCTAGGGAATCAGTAAGTTGGATACCATACACCTTGCATGAAATATTAGGTAATAATACATTGCGAAGGAGAATAAATATGTTTTTTATGATTGACGGCGCAACACCACATTATCCTAGAATATGTAGAACGTGATTACACAACCATTACCCTAATAGATGGATTGGGCCGTGGGCAGGGTGCAGATGCACCGATCAAGTGGCCTCCTCGGTCTCCTGACCTAACTCCCTTGATTTCACAATGTGAAGTTATCTAACACCACGAGTTTATAATATTCAAATTGGCACGATTGAACAGATGAGAGAAAAAATCGATCAAGAGTTTACAATGCTGCAGAATGATGAGGGAATTTTGCAGGCTATTCAACGTTCCTTAAAAAAAACACTTAGATTATACATAAAGGAAAATGGAGGGCATTTTGAACAATTTTTTATAGTTGATAATTTGTTATTTTCTACGTTTAATTATATTTCAAGGCAATCTTTATGTGTAAAAGGATTTATTTTACCTCCACGTCCAGTGGAAGTATAGTAACGCAATTTTTTTTGTTTTTAAATTTGGTATACCGAGATCTGGAACTAGTTTATATTTTGATCTAATTCCTTTGAAGGGTTCGGGGGTAAATGGGGTAAATAGGAGTAAATAGTCAAAGCAAGCAGGTCCATCAAACTGCAATTTAAGGAATGTACGAAAAGTCAAGGTCTCAAAAATTTTTTTGGCATACCTTTTTTATTTCTAATGATCTGAAAATTTGTTTTTTATAATAATTTTTAGAAATAAAAAAAAAAATTAAAAGCCCTTAGAGTTATCCCTAAAACTATCCCTTAAGCAGAAGACCGCCCAATATTTCAGAAAAACAGATCGAATATGGACTGTAAATAAGTTTATTAATAAATACCATTTTTATAAAATAAAACTGTTAATTTATTTATTGCAAAAGTAATATTTCCCACGTCTGCCATATTGTTTTAAAAAAATTGCGTGCATCCAGTGTCACTCACATGATATAATATAAATCTTTAACACCACACAAAATTAGTAAAAGTAGTATTATACAGGGTGTCTCACCGGGAACTGAATCGATCGATATAGAGAAAAGTACGCATCAGAAAATTTTGAAAATTTAGACAATTACTAATATCGGTGTGGCCAATCAAAATAAAATAATTACAAGCAGCTGGCACTTCCGCTTATACCGGAAGTCGATACTAACTTGCTTATTTCAAATGGAACACCCTATATATTTTAGGGTTTTCGAAAAGAGCATAAAATTCTGAGTCCAAAATATGTAGCATATCTTATACCTAAACCTAGCCGTTTCAGAGATATTTGACATTTTATAGAAAATTTGACAGGTGCAACGGTTTGCAAGAACCGTTATAACTTTCTTCGCGTAAAAGATCCTCATTTGCTTCTTGTCACATAAAAAGAACACAAGCAGAACTACGTTTTACAACTGAAATAAATTTAATAATATCATACCAAGTGTTCCGTTTTTCGCGTTACATTTTGCCAACTTCAAACCGCGAAAACTTGTTTAGGTCAAATGGAAAACCCTGTATTTTTTTACAAGTTGTGTAAAATTGAATACCCTTTTTTCTGATATTAGCATTGTGGGGGTTAAAGTTACAACTCTTTGAAATATTTGCGATTTTATTAGAAATTCATGAATTGTTGTAATCATTTCATCAAAATAGCCATGATTAGAAACAATCAGTCATTATCTTATGTCAAAAAATGCCAGCACGTTTAAATTACACCCACGAAGACTTTTTAAATTTGTTTATTATTTATGGAGAATGTGATAAAGTAATATCAAGTACTTGCAGCACATTTGCTACTCGATATCCACAAAAACGCAAAATAACACTAAGACTGTAACATGCGTATTAATCGAATTGAAGATATGGCATGAACTAAAATAGCAGAGATAAGATCAATTTAAAATATGATTTCATTCGGATTAGTTCCTCATGGGTAGCTCTTCTAATTGAATCCTGTGATATGTTTTGAAATGCATTTCTTACTCTTTGCATACAATCTTCAATGGTTGTTAATGGGCTCTCATAAAATTTATTTTTAATAGTTCCCCAAATGAAATTAACCAGAACTGATAAATCGGGCGAGCGAGGAGGCCATAAGAAAGGTCCATTATTGGCAATACATTGATCATAAAAAGTTTCTTGTAAATAATTATTAATTAAATATGCGTTATGTGGGGGAGCACCGTCGTGCTGATAAAAAATGTTTCTATGTTCGGCGAGAGGTAAATTTTCTAAATAGTTATTATTCAAATTTTGTAAGATATTCAGATATCTTTTACCTAAAAAAAAAAACAAAAATTTACCTAATACATATTAGCAGAAGAGAAAATTTAATTTACAGTTTAAATTTTCCTGATAAAATTGTAATGCCACCACTCTATCGTTTCTTATGGCACAGTAAACATTGAACTGCCAACTTTCCTGACAGTTTCGCTCTCTGAACATATGAGGATTTGAGTCACTCCAATAATGCGAATTGTGTCTATTAAAAAGCCCATTTTTAGTAAATTTTGCTTCATCTGTCCATATAATATTTCCCAAATAAGAATCGTGGCCCTCAGACCTTGTTAGAATAAACTCTCAAAAATTCTATCTTCTTAGGAAATCTGTTTCTTTTAATACTTGAACCATGTGGAATGAAAACGGGTGAAACTTATGTTTTAATAAGATTCTGTGAATTGAATCCTTGCATAGTCCCAATTCCAGAACAGCTTGTCTTAATGACATCCTTGGAAATGCATGAAAATATCCCAGAATGACTATTTCAATGTTTTCGTCATCAACAATAGGCTTTCTTCTTTGCATTTTTGCATTGACAGAGCCATAATTTTTAAAATCTTCCAGTATGCGTTTTACAGTGTTTGGTGACGGTTTCCGTTTTTCTGGATATCGAGTAGCAAATGTGCTGCAAGTTCTTGATATTACTTTATCACATTCTCCATAAATAATAAACAAATTTAAAAAGTCTTCGTGGGTGTAATTTAAACGTGCTGGCATTTTTTGACATAAGATAATGACTGATTGTTTCTAATCATGGCTATTTTGATGAAATGATTACAACAATTCATGAATTTCTAATAAAATCGCAAATATTTCAAAAAGTTGTAACTTTAACCCCCACAATGCTAATATCAGAAAAAAGGGAATTCAATTTTACATAACTTGACGTAAAAAAATACAGGGTATTCCATTTGACCTAAACAAGTTTTCGCGGATTGAAGTTGACAAAATGTAACGAGAAAAACGGAACACTTGGTATGGTATTATTGAATTTATTTCAGTTGTAGAATGTAGTTCTTTCTCCTTGTGTTCTTTTTACGTGACAAGAAGCAAATGAGGATCTTTTACACGAAGAAAGTTATAACGGTTCTTGCAAACCGTTGCACCTGCCAAATTTTCTATAAAACGTCAAATATCTCTGAACGGTTAGGTTTAGGTATAGGATATGCTACATATTTTGGACTCTTTTCGAAAACCCTAAAATATATAGGGTGTTCCATTTGAAATAAGCAAGTTGGTATAGACTTCCGGCATAAGCGGAAGTGCCAGCTGCTTGTAATTATTTTAGTTCGATTGGCCACACGATTAGTAATTATCTAAATTTCTTAAATTTTCTGATGCGTACTTTTCTCTATATCGATCGATTCAGTTCCCGGTGAGAGACCCTGTATATTGTCCTGTAAATGGCTCTTCTCTTAGGCGATTAAGTTTTTTTTTTAAAATAAGAACCAGTCGCCCTTTTCCCTGTTTCCGATGCCAGAGAGGTTACATTGGTAGTATCAGTAACCTTTTTCTATGCCTATGCCGTACGTAGAGACAGTACTCACTTGTCTTGAGACTCGTGGGCGAGTCATATTATTATTAACATTCATGAAACACATTACCCCCGTTTGCGCAGCATATTCTTTTAAAAACGGAAAATAAGCAATATGAACAAATTTCTAGTGCTGATGAGGAACAATAATTAAACATATATTTCATTTCGGCGGTAGTGCCCTAATTTCTTAAAATTTGATTCATTTTGTATTAAAAGAAGCCGATTTAATAATGATATTAAAAATGTTTTGTCTCCACAAATAACCTATATCTAAGTATAGTGTTAAATACATGAACTGTCGTTTTATATAAAAAAATGAAATAACTCATGTGGAAAACTATTTTAAAAATTTAGTGAATCAATTAACAAAGTAAGTTCGATAAAAAATAGTTGCGTAGCTTCTAGTGAACTTCCCATGTTCTGATGGTTTCATAAATATTTATATCCTTTGAATATATTAGGGTTAGCTAATTAAAACACATTAAATTAATCAACGAACGCAAAAGAGAACGTAACTCTTCAAATTGAGAAAAATATGAATATGATGGTGTTATTAATAAAGATAACTGGATTCGTGGACGGAACAACGTTGATGGCCAGCCACAAAACACCCGCAGTCTATCAGCTATCAAGTAAACCAAGTTCATCACCATCTCAAGAGTTATAACGAATAACATACCATTTATCAAGCTACATGCTTGTCTAAGATCATTTATATAAGCTGTGACGTTTGAATTAGCATTGATTGCCGTTCAGCTTTTTAATTTTTTTGACATATATACATTTATTGTATTGTCATTTTAATGTCTATTAACTAAAAAATGTACGTCATTAAAATTTCAAGAATGTAGACCAATTCATTTTAACAATGTTGTTATAGATGCGTAGATACATAATTTTACAATATTTCTACTTTAAATCATAAAAATTCTAAAAGAATGTCAAGGATGAGGTAAAGATTTTAATCGTAATACGCAAACGTATTGCTTCCTCTGACGGTTACCCGTTCACGTGTTCTTTACCAAGAATATTTTACTCTGCCAAGAAACATATTTTCATTTTCCATCGATGCCGTGTACTTGACACTATGCAAATTTGGTATGAATTTTTACGGCCCATATTTACAAGCGTTCAAGATCGTCTTGTTTTCATTTGAATTCTAGGAGATTTAAATTTGACGTTTAAGGGGACAGTGGCGGATTAAGACGTTTGGCGCCTTGGGGGCCCTAGGCACAACTAAGGCGGGCCCCCCTCAAGTACTATTGTTACATTCTCCTCTTTCATACTCATTCAGAATAAAATAAAATTAACAAACATAAGCAATCGTGCCGTCGCACGCTTGAACACTTAGGTACTTTACACGATCAATGATATGGTTAATACTGGCACTTCAATAAAATTGTGGGTACTCCACCAATATTCAGGCCATCCTTTTCTACATCTTACACGATCAGTATTACTGTCTCCATCAATACAGCATCAGTCACCGTCAATATTGGCCTTACACTTTCAATAAAACTGTCACTACTGTCAGTATTCTTAAATATTGACAATATTACTAGGTCCCTATTAGGTCGATAGCACTCCAACACTATACCATGATGACGATACCACGACGCGATATATCCTTAAAGTCGCAGCAAATTAGGGAATTTTTGGCCAATTCATTTAATACCACTCGCGTTAACCTTAAATGCCACGTGACCAAATACGATCAGCAAAATAAGGGGGTTGTAGTATAAGAGCTTGTGCAAGAGTTCTGAACGGTAAACGCTATTTGACAGATTTGGTATGTATATAATAGTCTTAGATTCGGCCGCTGATTTCTGCAGGTATCTGTTTTTTTCAGCTAAACTTAATTCAAATGAATGATTAATGACAATATAATATATTACTACCGGGTAGCCTATCAAAAATTAGCCGCGATTACCTTTAATTCAATTTATTGTTAATTAACTACATGTTTTTTAAGTGAATTTAACGTCATTTGATAGAAAATGATACGAAGAATGGAAAAAAATGGTTGCCAGCTCTCAGTCAGCCGCAATCTCTAGGTTGCCAGGTATAAACAGGTATGTTATTGTTAATTATTTACGATCATAGTGTTTTTCTCGAAAATTTTATACTGAATTGAATTATAATTTTTGCTGTACACGAGAGTACATGGTTGCCTGTATAAAAATGGCCGCAAGTAGTGGTTGCCACGGTATGTTATTGTTCATTATTTTCAGTCATAGTGTTTTTCAAGAAAATTTTATACTAAATTGAAGTTTAATTTTTGCTGTACACGATAGTACATGGTTGCCTGTAAAAAAAATGGCCGCAAATAGTGGCTTGCACCTGGCAACCTAGAGGTTGCGGCTAACTGAGAGCTGGCAGCCATTTTTTTCATTCTTCACATCATTTTCTATCAAATTCACTTAAAAAACATGTAGTTAGAATTCATTACAATAAATTAATTACAATAAATTTAATTAAAGGTAATCGCGGATAATTCTTTATAGGCTATAGTAAATACGGCCAAAATTGAAACTGGCCAGTTTTAAAGCACAGGACCGTGCGCACTGAACTTGATATTTTGTCCTATATATTTGGCAATGGTATCGAGATTCGAACGGTAGTTGAAACTGTGCAGGCGAGCCCAAGACTGGCAATGTAATCAGCCTGAATGAACCATCTACGACTGCACTGGTTTAAAGGTAATAAAACGGACAGGCCTACTCCGACTAGCACAAAAAAACTCGTAAATCGTTTCTTATCAGTCAACGTGGAAGTCTAACAACGTGCTGTCTATGTGCCAGTGCAGTGCATAAATACCTATTATAATATCGAGCGTAGGAGTTTAGTTAGTTACTGTTCATATTTATAAATATTTACTACTGTATAAAAGGTAAAATATTTTAATTATTTACTAATTTACCATGGCTTTCTGGAGATCATTTGAAACAGAGGATAATATAATAACGCCCGAAAATCCCAAAATAGTTGAACCGGTTATTGTCGAAAAAGCCGAAATAAATTTTAGAGTTTAAAAACCAAGATTTACACGTACAAAGTCAACGTATTATTTTAAATATACAGGAATGTTTGAAAAGCGAAAATCCTGAACAATGTGAGAAAGAAATAATACGACGTATTAACGAATTAACTAAAATATCAAAATCAACAATTTATCGCGTAATTCAAGAAGGCGATGTTATAGATCACAGCGCAAAGAGGAAACGGAAAAATACGAAATTAAAAAATATTGATGATGCCACTAGAGATGTAATACGGCGTATAATTTATAATATGTATGAAGAAAATATAGTTCCTACGTTAAAAATGATTCAAGAAAAATTTAGTTATTATCCTGATTATAATTATAGGTCTTTAGATACACTACGAAATGTTTTATTAGAATGCGGTTTTAAATATAAAAAACTTGACAGTCGTATGGTAATTATGGAATCGCGACGTATAGTTTCACTTCGAGTAGATTATTTGGAAAAAATTAGAGAATATCGTAAACTAAACAGTTCGCACAATTGCGTTTTAAATACTCCGTGTTCTAGAGAAAAACGCGTTATCATACTTCATGCGGGAAGTGATAATGGGTTTGTACTCAATGCGTTGCTCTTGTCGGCCAAAAAAATATCGCAGTCTTCTGCAGACTATCACGAAGACATGACAGCCGATCTATTCGAAAAATGGTTTTCTCAACAGCTTCTACCAAATATTCCGCCAAATTCGGTAATTGTATTAGATAATGCTTCTTATCACTCGCGTATATTAAATAAAATACCAAATAACAGCACAAAAAACGAAGACATTTTAAAATTCATGAGAAAAAAAAATGGAAATTCTTGTAAAAGTTCCAATAAAACGCGAATTACTGAAAAGAATAAAAGAACAGAATTTCAAACACGAATATGTTATTGATAACTTATCCAATATACACGGTCATACACTTTTGCCGTTACCTCCATACTATTGCATATTTAATCCTATCGAGATGGTTTGGGGAACACTAAAAGTACGTTTACGAAAATGTAACAACTCTCCAACATTAAGCGCGATAGTAGTTGATCATATAAGGGAAGTAATAAATGACATTGACAATAATACTGATTTATGGAAAAATTGCGTTAGGCATGCAATTGGAAAAGAAAATCGATATCCAACGCTACCCCCTAGTGCGCCGATTTTAATTCAACTGGATAATGATTCCCCCTTAGAAAGTGAAGATTCGGGCGCGTCAATTAACATTTAACTTTTCTTCATTTTTTCATTCACTTTTTTATTGCTACATTTCGTGGAATATATTTTATTTAGTTGACAAGAAGTTTTAATTTAAGTTACTTCATTCTAAAGAAATATTTTAATTTTGTTTTTATTTATGTTTTATAAAAGTATACAAATATTTATTTTTGTTTACATACAATAATTCTTTGCTTTGTTCAAGAAACTTACATTTTTATTTTAGAAGAAACTAAAATTTTTATTTTATTTTTGACTAAAATCGTTGCCCCTCGTTAATCTAACCTGTCCCATCCCCTCCTGGCAAGATATGTTCATACTTTCTCGTTGGTCCTTGCTGAGTAATAACATATTTCAATATAATATGGGTTAACTTTAAAACTAAAACCAATAAATTTAAATATTTAGACTTTATATCTAAAACTGATAAAATACCTCGTTATTGGCGAAATGAACCTAATAAACAAAAAATAATAAAAATGAATACAATTTTAACATTTTATTATGACAATCATTTCTATTTACCTCCGCCCATGTACAATAAAGATATACCGACTGTTTTTGCCGGCTTTTAGTTTTTATACGGTTTCAATTCCGGTCGTATATACTTTACCAGGCAGTAATTTATTACATTGCCATCAGTCATTCATTTGAATTAAGATTCGCTAAAAAAACAGATACCTACAGAAATCAGCGGCCGAATCTTAGACTAAAAGCAACAGTTCGATTTCTATAACCCGCAAAAGCATAAACATGGAAGAAGAAGAAGATAATCTGTAAAATTAGGTATGTAAATAACACATTTTTGAACAATACAAACAACCATAATTTAAAGCTAATTTACCACAGCTATTTATTTTATTTATTTATTTGTTATTTATTTAGGAATTGTTGATCACAAAGCCCAATTTATGTGCATCAATGCCTTCAGTACAAATGATAGATAACCTTAAAATCGTTTTAAAAAAGATCCTTTACTGAAGAAAACTTAACTGATTTAAAAAATCTCCTTTCCAGAACTGATTTTAATGGGTTATATAGATTAACTGATATCAATGCAGCTTGGCTATATTTTTGGTAAAATTTTAAATATGTTTTGGATTTAACGCGTCCCATTAAAAATGTTACTGTTCCCCATGTAACTTGTCAAAACTGGATAAATCTTGATATCATAAGAGAAAGCGAAGAACTAAATTTGGCTTAGCAAGAATAGTAACATTGATGAATATAAAAAGAAATATCAGATCGCCAAAAAACTGTTTTATTAATATAAAAATATCTCGACCTGATGAAGCTAAAATACCACAAATTTAATTCTCAACGTCTAAAGTTCAGAATCACTGAAGAGAACACACATAGAAGCAATAAAACAAATTCAAATCAACTGAACAATCTATTGTAATATCAGATATATCATACAAGGAAAAAAAATAAAATTTCGCTATCTAACTAAATAATAAAATTTTGTCAGTTTTAGTGCTCATTCACAGGAGAAAAAGTATACTTATTGAATTACTACCAATACAAATCTCGCGCAGAGGGAAAATCTCTTTCACTCGTACGTTTTTACATAATTATTACCTTTCTCCCTCATCTGTTAACGAAGAAAAACATTTCATTTAGTTACAAGTAATGGATTTTTTCTGCTCTTTTTACAAACTAAGAAAGTGGCTGTTTTTTAAAATTGGTTATATCTTAAATTGTTACAAACCGATATTCATTATATCTAGTGAAAACATGCCGACTCTCATAATGCATACAGTTTTCGTTCTAGTAATTTGTTCCTCTTTAAGACATTAACATTGTGGGTTTGTGACTAAAACGTGGTATCGCGAAGGTGCATATTTAATAAAATGCCCATCACACTATGATTCAGTTATTTGAGAGCTTAGTTGTGGAGCACACCATGTCTGATGGGTTGTACCATCAGTGGTCTGTGGCTTGTGCTATCTGGTCGGTACTCGCTGGGTCTTGGTAGAGGCTACAGGGTCAGGGTCAGCTAAGGTCATTTCCCACGATAACCGCATTCAGCATAGCAACCTAAGTCTTCAGAATTATAATGCATGTACAAAAAGTTCCGCGCACAATACATGTACCTATTAATATAGTTAGTTTTTCCTAGATTTTTTTAATGGTTTTAAAACTAGACACTTGTGTTTGACTATTGTTCACGCCTTGTTGGAAAATGATGACACTTTTTTAATTTACATGAATTAAAGCCTCGAAGTTGCATGAAGAAAGGCGATCGTAAAAAAATGAATGGATGCAAAGTTTTAGCTTTATTTTTAATTTGGCTGTTCCTTGACCCCAGAAGAAAAAGTAAAGCACTCATATTGATGAGGCAATTACAACTCGGCCTAAAGCTAATTTCCATCGAACTTAGCGATGAGCATTTTAAATGTTAATTAAATCATTCAGTCACTTGCAATTTAATAGTCATGCTCAACTAAAGTTATATTCCAAAAAGAAAGAAGTTTAGTCTATTTATTTGAAAAGAAGACCATTTGAAAATCTATTCTGTTGTTTCTGATATATTAACTGGAACATAGTTTAACTACAACAAAAATTCTAATTCTGCCACCATCTTATATTAGTTTGGTGATGGTTAGATCTAATAGCCTAAATTTTATGTATATAGTGAAACTGTGCCTTATTAGCAAAAGTTCGTCCCAGCAAATGTGCTGCCAGAAAGAAAATAATTAACTCATTTTTATTTTTGATAATTTTCTTAATTAAAGCATTTTCGGACTAAAACTTTTAACTTGTTCGAATTTCAGGGAGAAAACGAAAGGTTTATTTCTTATGACTAATAAAAGAAACTTGCCAATCGTTATAATGTCAAACTCTATTTAATAATGAAAATAGTACCGATGATAACCAAGGGGGTAGATAAGGGCGTAGAGGTGGTAATTACCCCCCGTCCGGCGAGAGTTAGAGTGCGTTATCTACAGATACTTATATTTTTTTAGTTTTAATTGTTAATAACCCCTAATTAATTGTTATTTTATTCGATACGAATGATAAGATATAGTATTTCTGCATTTGTCAGAGGCGGAAAAACCAAGTAGGTTGGTCCTATATATTTTTACATTTATGAATTCAGTGTAAAATTATCTTTTCAACGACCTCCAGTTTTTTGGTTTTTGACGTGGCCGAGTTATTTGAAGAAATATAAAAATTTTGGTCGGAACAAGGTTTAACAACCACCAAATAGTGATTATAATTATACCGGGTGTATTTTATACTAGCGCTAATTCAGAAGATTGGACATAGTATTAAATTCTTTTCTGGGTGCATCTTGGTTGCCTCAGTAATATTTTTTCTCAGTTTAATTAAATCACATTTGAGTCTATTATAAAAATTTATAAATAATCGTTTAATATTACAAAAAAGTTGACATAAATAATAGGAACAGAAAATAGGGTATTAGGTAAAGGTAATAAAAAAATTGGCACTATTTTAAAAATTCAAAGTTATTTTGAACCAAATTTAACGAAATAAATAATACCTAGTGTTTATAGGAACTGTTCAAAGTGGCTTCCCAGTACGCCTATACATTTCTGTAGACAATTTTTGAATGATCTACCGACATTTCTTAAAATCACTACAGCAATTTCCTGAAAAACTTCCCTTATTCTATCTTTCATACTTTTTTGTAGTTATAGGAGCTCTGTACACTTGCTTCTTAACATAGCCCCACAAAAAGAAGTCTATTTTGGTAAAATCAGGGCTTCTGGCAGGCGAACTATGGAGTCCTCCTCCTCTTATCCAACCATTTAGAAAAGCGTCGTTTAAATGTTCGTGAATGGCTCCAGTATGGTGCACAGGTGCTTCATCATGGTGGTACCACATTCTCTCCCTAATATCCTCTAGTAATTCTTCCAAACTGTCTTGCAAAAATTTCAAATAAATTTGACCATTCACACGTCCATAAAAAAAATGTGGTTCTCTCCATAATCCCTACCAATTCCTCCCCAAACATTCAACGACCATTTTTTTTGGCTATTTGTTCGTGAGATGTAAGGATTGGTTGGGTCGTAATAATGGAAATTATGACGATTAACATGTCCATTTCTATGAAACGCTTCATCGGTAAACAAAACAAAGTCAAAAAAATTCTTTTTCCTCCTATTTTTTGTTTTGCTCATTCATAAAATTGTAATGGTTTTCATAGTCCCTATCAATCAGTTCCTGCATTAGTTGAGCGTGGTAGGAATGAAATTTGTTTTTTTGTAGGATTCGATGGACTGAAGATCGGTTTATATTGTTTTCTCTAGCCAATTCTCTTATACTGCGATAAGGATCTTCAATCACGCTCAAAAGTATGACTGTTTCGTTTTCTTTATTTACTACATTTTTTTGTTCGTTCCTTTTTCTCATATTCCTCTTTCCCCGTATTGTCAAATCGTTTCATTAACCTCTCAAATGATTTTTTAGAGGGCTGTTATAAATTCGAGTTAATAGCAAACAATTTTTATCACTCGCACCCATAAACCATATCGACGGTCTCTTCTCTCTAAAAATTCATTATTGGAAAGTGTGAATTTTAAACCAATTTATAACTTAAAATAAGTGTAAATACTTTGTCCTAATAGTTAATAATTAAACGTCAATAAGATAACTTTCAATTATTTTCACTTTATGTCAAAATCATGGCTACTAGATCAGTTCGAAATGAAAAGTATTACGATTTAACGTTTTTTAATGAAAAAGTAAAAATATCTCTGGAAATATCGATTTTAAGTATAGGATATTAATTACAAAAATCGTAGAGAATTAATGTGCCAATTAAAAAATACAATAATATACAGAGTGTTCCATTTGAAAACATTGAAAAAATTCACTTTTGAAATGTCCTGAATTATCACTAGTCTAATTATAATCAATATTTGGTGGTTGCGTCATTGTAGTACATCCCTTGTCTACATAATTGCAAAATAAATCTTCTTAATTAATGGTAATACACACACAACAAATTAATTTGTTAAACCTTGTTCAGACCAAAATTTTCATATTTTTTCGAATAACTTGGCAACGCCACATCAAAAACAAAAATCTGGAGGTCGTTGGAAAAGTAATTTTACGCTGAATTCATAAATGTATAAATATATAGGTTTTAAAAAAATACTTCGAAGATGATGAGTTATTATTAGCCTTTACTCGAGTCCGAGTATAAAAAAATGTTACAGTCGATAGATTGTGTGTAATAAAAAACAAGCAAAAGGTGTAGTCTATTGTAATTCCTATTCATCTACGGTGCACACGACTATGGCTATAGAGGCCAATTCGGGAGAGCACATGTCGACCGCAGTCAGGACAAACATAGACCTGGTTAGGTCTTGGATTCGGCCTTCTTGAAGCAACATTTCCTTGATAGCTGGCAACAACCCCTCGCCATTCGGTTCTGTCCGCTGCAAGTTGTTCCCATTGCTCGTCTGGAATACCGCAGGATTTTAGATTTTCATGGAGAACGTCTTTGAACCTCTTTCGTTGACCGCCACGCCTTCTTCTACCGCTTAGCAATTCACCATAAAGTGTACATTTAGGAAGGCGGTTATCACGCATACGATGAACGTGACCTGCCCATCTTAGGCGTGCTCTTGGAATAAGCACCTCAATTGGAAGGCTGTTTGCTCTCCTGAGTACTTCCACGTTTGATATGTGATGGAACTAACGGATTTTCATCATACTTCTGAGGTGTCTTTGCTGAAAACGTTCTAATTCTTTCACATGACGACGGTAAGTGACCCAGCTTTCACACCCATATAGCAGCGTTGGAATGACAACTGCTCTGTAGACAGCCATTTTCGTTGACAAAGCAAGGTCGTGGTTGTCAAATACTCTCTCTCTAAGTCCCCAGAGTGCTCTAGATGCAGCGTTAATTCTATTGCAAATCCCGCTGTCCATGTTTGCTTTGTCATTAACAACGTTGCCTAAGTAATTGAACTGATCCACTACTTCAAGAGAATTTCCGTTAAGTGTAATGTCTATTTGGTTCACTTGATGAGGAGTTGACATAATCTTAGTCTTTCTAATTTTGATTTTAAGTCCCAAGGAATCATAGCTCTGGGCGTACACATCTAAAAGTTCTTGAAGCTCTTCCGGCGTAGAGGCTAAAAGTGCACAGTCATCCGCATACTGGAGATCACAAATGAATCGTGTGCGTGTCTTCGTGAAAGCTCTAAAGCGCCCTATGTTAAAGAGACCGCTATCAGAACGGTATCTGAGACCTATTCCTCTGACTGTCAGTTTGTTGTCAACAATAATTGTTAGAGCAGTGGTAAACAAATTAAAAAGTAGGGGTGCCAGGACACATCCCTGCCTAACTCCAGTGAGGGTTTGGAAAGGTTCGGTTGCCTCATTATTATACATAACCTGGGCGTTGTTGTTTGTATGTAGACTGCGACATACTTCCACAAATTTTCTAGGGATACCTAAGCGGAGCATAATTTTCCAGAGCACTTCCCTGTCCACCGAGTCAAACGCCTTGGTTAAATCAATGAAGGCCATGTGAATTTCTCCTTGATGTTCGAGTGCTTTTTCTTGAAGCTGTTTAAGTGTGAAGATTAGGTCCGATGTGCCTCGGTTTGGTCTAAAGCCACTCTCTGTTTCAGGAAGTAACTTTTCCATAACAGGTGTTAGCTTATTTGCCATCGCTTTAGTGAGTATCTTCCCTCCAACAGCTAGGAGAGCTATACCCCTGTAATTTCCACAGTCCGCAGCGCTCCCTTTGTTTTTGAAGAGGTTGATTAAAAGTGTATCACGAAACTCCTGCGGAGCTTGACCACTTTCCCACACGACATCAAACAGTTTTATGAGGTAGGGTATGAGCTCTGACGACACAGCTTTAAAGAGCTCAGCTGGGAGTGAGTCGGCGCCGGGAGATTTGTTATTTTTTAGCTGCCCAATGGCGGTTAAGATCTCTTCCGTTGTTAGTGGTTTATCTAAGTCTTCGAAGGTGTCATATTGAGGGATAAGATTTATAATATCGTGATCGGCTTGACTTTGCTGGTTAAGAATGTTAGAGTAGTGTTCTTTCCATCGGGCTCTTATATCCTGGTCTTCTTTGAGGAGATTTCCATTTAAATCTTTAATAGGGCACATATTTTTCCGACTGGGGCCGTACACTGCTTTTACTCCTTGAAAGAAATTCCTGTAGTCGTGTGAATCGGCGTACCTTTGAATTTCTCTGGCATTGCTTGCCCACCACTCGTTCTTTGTTGTTCTGATTTCGCGTTGCGTTTCATACTTAGATTGGGTAAAAGCTTCTGCTTTTGATAAGTCGTTGGGGTGGTTGATAGCGTTTTGGAAGGCAGTATGTTTGCGGTCAAGAAGTTCTTGTATAAAAGCTTCATTATCATTGAACCAGTCCTCCTGTTTTTTACTTGCTGCAGTGCCAAGAATTTCCTCACTCGCACTTTTTATGATGAGTTACCCTGTATGTATTTCTAAAATGTACGCCTTTTGACACTATACCAAGTCCATAAAAGAAAAATTTCTAAAGTTTTCTAATAAGGCCGATATTGGACTGTGACGCACTATTGGGATACCCTGTATATTTAATAATTTCGAACAGTAAACAAGTGTTTGGATGTTTTTTCGTATGTTATTGGTTCTAGTCTGTGTTTATTCAAGGAGATGGAAGACTAGAAATACATTTAATGTAAAGGGTTATACAGTACGGTGATCTCTACTAGGAGTATAAGGAAATCCTATTCACTTATGTACATGTGCAATATGGGTTAGAATCGCGAACTGATGGCATGGCAGCTGGTCGATCCGTTGCGGGCTGCGGTTAGTGAAGTAAATGTATTTGGAACGGAAGGTGTAGGTGACGGGTCGTCAAATAAGGAATTTACCACGTGTCATCCCAAGATATTAATTTGTTGAAATTAATTATGGTGGTCAACAAATAACCAAAATAAACAAAAGTATCTTTCTTAAAATAAGTTCCTGATCAAAAGTGCTCCTTCCTCTGCTACCTCAGGCAGAATTATCTGTAAATATGTTTCCCATATATTATTGTATTTTCTACGCCATGTACTATCATGCCCTCGTCCTCCAACCATCAAGCAGTAATATTTTATTGTGTACTATAGTATAAATAAGCACTACAAAGAATTGGTCTCTATACTATGGTCATGCATAACCCAAAAAAAAATATAGTTTATAAAACTAAAAAAACACGCTTTAATAACAAACCGAACAAAAAAGTAAAAAATAATGTTTAAATATTAAGATTCTTATTTTATTGTAAAAAGCGTGGGGTGCTTGATATCAATTGCTATAAACCCCACGCTTTTTACAATAAAATAAGAATCTTAATATTTACACGTTATTTTCTACTTTATAGTTCGGTTTGCTATTAAAGCGTGTTTTTTAGTTTTTTAAACTATAATTTTTTTAGCCACCCTCTTGCCATTCATCCCTCGGCACGTTTCTCACCAATAAGAAAATATATATTAATGACAATGGCCCCTCCGCCAAAATCTCGACAAAATTAGTCATTTTTAAAATTTTATTTTATTCTGATGATCCCGGTGAAGACATTAGGACACAGTTGTCAAATTATTGTATTGTCATCGGTCCTTGATAAGTGTGTAAAGTTTCAGTTTAATCTGACGTTTTGAAGTGGGTGAGAATCACGTTGAAAGATTCCTTTACAAACAAACAAACATACAGGTGAAGCTAATAAAAGCGTATTAAAGACTACATATTTAGCGCATCTGGAAAGCCCCTCTCCTACTAAACACAAGTACACTACAACTCAGTGTCTAAAACCACAGATTTTTCCCATTGGCTCTGATTTATCGTGTAGTCCAGTATTTCAATTCATAAGAAATTATTTTCAGTCGATTTTACTACAGTTGAAAGTAATATATGTGCGGGTGCTTTATTTGAATTTCTAATTTTGAATTTTCTTTGGTACCTTTATCTAGTTATATAGATAAAACAGTTATACAGACACACTCAGGCACACTTTGGTAGTATGGAAATAATTAATTTTTTATGTTTCTTTACTTCTTAATTAACAGTGGAATTGTTGTATTAGTCGTATCAAAAAAATGCTGGCCTCTTCACATAAACTTTAAATAAAACTAGGACATTAGGTCTCTAACTTCTGTTTACTTTGTTAAGTTATAAAAGAGAAGACTAAGGGAAAACTAACGAGAAAGATAATTATCTCTGTTGATTTCTAAACAATTGGAACGGAAATGTGGAACTTTTAGTTCCACATTTCCGTTCCAAATTATCATTTTGTATTTTTTTTTATTGTAGTCCTCTCCGAGTACTATCAAAGTATGCATTTTTTCACTTTAGCCAAGAAGCCAGAGAATAATATTAATTTGTTTATAACGATTTTGTAATTTTTTTTGATTTGTGGATCTCTTAAAGTACGATTATTAAACCATATATTTATTTTTTTGGTGAAAAAGCTGAAGAGTAATAATAATTTGTTGTAGCCAAAAAATTTCAAATGGAAAAGTAACGGTTTTTATTGGAACACAAAACGATTGTTACTGAAAAATCCGTGAAATCTAGTATTTAAGATTAAAAAATTTCTACTATCAAACCCATTTACAGGATTAAGAACAAAATGTCCAACTTTATAATTTTCTATATGTTTAAGTCAAAATAATTTAAAATTTGGTACATTTTTACTAAAATTTCTACTAAATATATTGGCATACAATAATTTAGGATATAACGAATTTTAAGAAAGAGTTATTATGTAGTTTTTATTTTTTGCAATTTAACAATTAATAGAAATATCTTTTACTGTCTAGTTTTTCCAAATTTAATTGTGTTATTTGATATGGCAATTATAATATAAATTTTTGGATTGACCTTCATTAGACTAGATTAGATACTCTACGATGTGACTGGTTAAAAGTAAAATATGATAATAGAATCGAAAATAGTAAAAATATCCCCTATTTTAAAAGAAAAAAAGGTTTTTTTTGCATTAATAAATAAGGAAAAGTTTAATAGTTTTCCAAATGTTCGTATGCCAGAAATTGTGTGACCTTGTGCGTGTAAGTAGTTTTTCAAAAGGAAAATTTCATCTCGTTTAAACGGGAATTCAAAAGGACAAAATTACTTCCACGTCCAGTGGAAGTACAGTAACGCAATTTATTTTTGCTGTTGAAATAGGCTTAAAATGTCATGTAATGTTGAGATTTTAAATTTGAGCGAAAAAAATTTCTGTCTGTCGGTCTGTCTGTTACTTTTTTTGTGTGAACGTTTACTCTGAAACCGTTTATGATATTGATTTAAAATTTGGTACACTAATGTATTATAAAGAGACCCAGAATTATATTGTATTTTGATCTAATTTCGTTGAAGAGTTCGGGGGTAAATGGGGTAAATAACGGTAAATATTACATTATTACACTATACACTATTATGAAAAGGAGTAAAAAAAATTAAATTGTGATTTAGTGTGTATACAAGAACGAAACGAGTCAAAAATTTTTTTTAGCGTTAGCCACTCCCTCTAGCATCCCATTACCATCCCTGTCCTATTATTAAAGGGAGTAAAAAATTAAACTGGGATTTGGTGTGTATAAGAAAACCAAGGGCCTCTAAAATTTTTGTGGCATTCGACACCCCATCTACCACCCCCACCCTATTATTAAAAGGAGTAAAAAATTAAATTGGGATTTAATGTGTGTACGAGAACCAAGGGCCATTAAAATTTATTTTGGCATTAGCCACCACCTCTACAACCCCCATTGCCACCCCCACCCTATTATTAAAGGGAGTAAAATATTACATTGAAATTTAGTGTGTATAAGACTTGGATATAAAATCTGAATGTGGAAGTAGCGATTCTTTGGGCAGCGGTTTTTTATTTCTTTATCATTTTTATATTAGCATACGATCTATAAAGTAAACTGGTGCAATCTTAGGTTAACATATGAAATTGTTCATTTACATTTACATACTACATATTTCCGTTCCATATTATCATTTTAGTCGAAAAGCTAAAGAGTAATGTTAATTTATAACCAAAACATTAAAAAAACCGCTGCCCAAGGAATCACTACTTCCACATCGGGATTTTGTATCCAAGTCTTATACACACTAAATCCCAATGTAATATTTTACTCCCTTTAATAACAGGGTGAGGGTGGTGGAGGGGGTGGCTAATGTCAAAAATTTGTTAGAGGTTCTTGGTTCTCGTATACACACTAAATCCCCATTAAATTTTTATTCCCTTAAACAATAGAGTGGGGGTGGCAATGAGGGTGGTAGACGGGGTAGCTAATGCCAAAATAAATTTTAGAGGCCCTTGGTTCTCGTACACACACTAAATCCCAATTTAATTTTTTACTCCCTTTAATATAGGGTGGGGGTCGTAGAGGTGGTGGCTAATGCCAAAAAAATTTTAGAGTTCCTTGGTTCTCGTATACACACTAAATACCAATTTATTTTTTTAATTCCTTTAATAATAGAGTGGGGGTGGTGCAAGGGGTGGCTAACGCCGAAAAATTTTTTGGTGACGTTTCGTTCTTATATACACACTAAATTACACTTTAATTTTTTTTACTACCTTCCATAATAGTGTGAGGGTGATAGTGGGGGGGGGGTGGCTGATTTTTGAGACTTTGACTTTTCATAGATGCCCTAAATTGCAATTTTATAGACTCTTACCTGCTTGATTTGCATATTTACCTTTACTTATTCCATTTACCTCCCGAACCCTTCAACCGAATTAGATCAAAATCTATCTAGTTCCAGATCTCATTATAATACATAAGTGCACAAAATTTCAAGTCAGTATCATAAACAGTTCCAGAGTAAACATGCGCACAAAAAAATTACAGACAGACAGAAATTTTTTTCGCTCAAATTTAAAATCTCGACTTTTCATGACATTATGAGCCTATTTCAACAACAAAAAAAAAAATATATATATATATATATATATATATATATATATATATCGTTACTATACTTCCACTGGACATGGAAGTAATAAAACAAATTGTTTTTATTAATAAGAAAATAAGTATCGAAAAATATATGTGGAAACCTAGTATCTGAAGCAAAGAAGCAAATTTAAAAAATCAGCATTTTCTTTAGTTTTTATTGTTTTGCAACACAATAAATTAACAGAAGCAACTGTTACTACCCTAGTTTTATTCTAAATTTAATTGTGAAGTGGCCAGTATTTTTGTTTTTTCGATAAGACAAATCCAACCGGAAATATCGACAAGAAAAGAGAAACCGTGGTTCAAAATATAACTTCTTTAAAAAATTGCCTCTACTACGATAAATATTTAAATGCAACATTTTAAATTGTCGATTTCATATATCAAAAATAATTAGATCAATGGATACTGAACAATAAGTTTTGTACAGATAGATCTTATCGGAAGCTTACAAAAAACCTTATCAAATTACTCTAAATATCATGCAAATAACAATACGGACAGCTGAAAAACTCAGTAGGCCCGTCACCAACGCTGCTACTTGCTAATCAAAACAAAAGTAGGTAGCGGTTGACAGTACTAAAAGTGATTCATATTTCTAATTTTTGTGCATAATTTAGTGTATTATTGTTTTTACTGTGCTTTTGTTGAAGTTCTTTTTGCAAATATCCGTAAGTATAGTAATTTTACGTTATTGACAATTTTATTGTTATACTATATCACTGTTTCGTTTTGTTATCGTGAATGCCGTATCAAATCAGTAATAACCTATCAATCAAAATAAAATTACAGACAATTTCGAATACATTAATAATAATAAGAATGTATATTAACGCCCTTATATGTATATGTGTCAATTTAAATAACGTATTCTTATTAAATGTAGGATTAAACGATGGTAATCTTTTTTTAAGTTATTTATCTGTTTGTTGGGTCATGACATGAGGGCTCGTAATGATGAGTGCTTATGCTGAATTGTATCAAACAATAGCCCTCGTGGTTGTTTCATTTTGTTTAAATATACCTGAGATCTGTCAAAGCGTGAGTGCATAACCTGACCCGAAGCTGTGCCACACTCTCTGGACCCCTCACGTGCCCAAAGTGTTAAAAAGGCACTGCACCACATGCTTACAAGGTTCTTTATTTACCGACACAGAATATTGTATTAATATTTCTGGTATGTAACGACTATTATAATAGACATTTAACAATCTTCGGCAGGTATTTTTATTTTATAATTTGGTTGATTAAAATATCAATGCTTTTAAATGGTATAAATATGGGCAGATAAATTATTCTATGTTTATTAAATTCTAATTATCGTACCCTCATTTAGGTATCGTTTTTAATACTGAGCGTTCTGTGATTATTTCTTTAATTATACTTTTGAGATAGCATGTCTCTAATAGTATCAATCAACTTGACGAGGTGTAAGCTCATGTTAAAAAAAATATCAAGTGCCGACAAATAAATGGGTTTTTTGTTATCCCAAATCATTGAAACACTAGTTTATAATGACAACAATTTAATGGGGTAAGCTTTATTAAAAGCTTTTATTTAACTTGCAATGTTTGTTTGTTAATTGGTTTAGGTCAAATCTTGCAATCAAAATTTCGATTAGTTCTAATTAAGCTAGAGCTTTGAAATTTTGCACATGTGTATAAGTCCGGTGACAATACACTTTAACATTTTCATAAAAGAAAAAAAGAAGATGGCGGATTCAACGTCTATGATCCGATTCGACTCAAAATCGATATCTGGGGGGTCTCACCAATTAAAAATTCTTGGTCAAAATTTAGAAATTCAAAATGGCGGCGCCAATATGGCTGACGACTTTTATCACTTAGGCTCAAATCGATCAAAATCAGTATCTGGGGGTTTTCGGGGTCGTGCATTACGAATTTCTAGCCAAAAATTTAGTTCAGGATGGCGGACGACTTTACCGTTTATGATCCAATTCATCTCAAAATCGGTATCTGGGGATTACAGCATATCAAAAGACTCAAAAGTAAAAAATTAAATATGTAAAAAAATATTTATAAAAAAAGATTTTATTTAAATGCTCTAAAAATTAAACCCATCATTTTGTTACTTTATATAATTTTTTTTATGATATAAAAGCGTGTCGTGAGCAATCTCCTTTCCACAGGAAAATCTCGCGATAAGCTCTTAAAAAAAATTATATAATGTAACAAAATTTTGGGTTAGATTTACTTCAAAATGTATTTTCTACTTTTTAGATCATTTAAATAAAAGCTTTTTTAAAAATATTTTTTTATATAATTTTTTTATTACAAACATAATAATAACATGGTTTGCGCGATAACTGTTTAAATGATTGAACTTGTCATTCATATAGTTATATAGTAATTTATAAAGTTAACACCGCTCGCGCTTTACGTATAACTTAATTAATTTAATTACCTTAAAAACTAAGACAATAATTAATTTAATAATCAATTTGTAAATGCTTGTATACAATTGAACAAAAGGCAAAAAATATGTACATTTTTCATGGATGTTCTACCCATTTTATCGATTCAAAAAAATTATATAGGGCGATAATTCTTGGATGATTTTAAGAAAAATTCTTTATATAATCATAAGTCCGCAACCGCTTTATTTCTGAGATACAAGATGTTGATATTTAACAAAAAAAAAATCAGTTTTTTCCAATATCTCTAAAACCGTTTTTTTTTCAATTTTGGTTCATGCACACACACATAAAAATACATTTTTTCCAGAATGATTGTTTTTAAAATTTTCATCAGTGGTGTCCTTGCCCTGCAATATTTTTAATTAAAAAAAATGATATGCCACTCTTTTTTTAACGAATATTATTTTCATATTTGCGGTTTGTCTTGTCATAAAAATTCACAACATACAGGAAATTATTATTTGCTAAAAATATGTAGCATAGAAGTCTGCTTTGGTTTTAAAATATATGTAAATTGTTTCGAAGTTACGATACTAAATATTCTAATAAAGTACAGCTTTCAGCTAAGTTTATCTTATTTATTGGACAACAAGGACAAGCAGCGCCGAAGAAGATCCCACATACTTTCTCCACCTTTGACATATTTGTGTCACATTCTAAAAAACAACAAATAATCCTCAGCGTATTTACATTTTTCATCTTGTACAAAAGGAAATTTAATTTTTTTATGTTCCTTAGCATGAATAACTGAATCTCACTTTTTAAAACTTTCGATTGAAGTAACTCGATTTATATTCAGTGGGTTACCATTGCACCAATAACTACGACGATCTTAACTAATATTAAAATAAATAATGGTTTTTGAAACGAAAATATAAGGTCTGGAGCAGCTAATTTATAAAAGACACAGTCTGTATTGTGTGTAATTTAGAAATTCTATAAGAAAGAGAACTGAAAACATTCCTAGAATGGACACTATAATTAAATTAATGTATAGTATATACCCAGCTTATATAAGTCAGTTTGTCTCACGCTTCTTCTGTAATACAAGTTTCTTCGAAATTCTTTGTAGCGTGACGAGTTGTATATTCATTGTTTCATCTTACTATTCAGCCCGACATACACATATGACAAAAATATTTCAACCTCTCTTTTATTCAGAAAATTTTCTAGTATAATATAACCCCAGTTTATCAGGTACTTCATTTCAGTTTTTATTTATTTGCCATCCGTATTTTTACTCACGTTATTGTTTCTTAGCTGCTTTCCTTTACAAACTGCCCAGAAACAAAGGCGCTGTAATAGTCAGCACACTTTGTCTACATACTAATTATAAATGTAAAGTTAAAATCTTTTTCCGTTTTTTGTTTGTATATTCAATTTCTCAGAATGAAAATTGCTAATTAAAAATAATACTACTATGACGAACTGTGACGGATGCAATCTTGATTATTGTGTGCGATAAGCTACACGACGGGTATCCTTTCCAATAACTGGAGTAATTTCAACTTGATATAGAAGCTATGTGATGTGTTTCGCGAGACAGGTCCAATAAATTTAAATCTGGCTATATTAGTGGCTATTATCAATCCATTTATTTCTGAAGTTTTGATTTAGTCGTCAAGTACTTGTCTTCTTAATATATACTTAATATACACTATACATTAAAAATATATCTAAAAACTTGAAACCGATTAAAATTTGATTAAAATTATAGTAAACAAAGTTACATTTAGTAGTTGCCCAATAAAATATGGGACGAAATTTGTCGATTTGGATGAAATAATTCAGAAGGCTGAAATTTTGGGGACAGGCTAATTTTGTGGTACCGTTTAACATACCAAAAGGCCCCAGTTCTTGCAGGAAAATCTTAATTTATAATAAAAAAGAAATTTTTGTTCATAGCTTTAAACATATGTAACTCGTGAACCATTCACCGTATGAAGGTCACTTGGAGCTTATTTTATAGATAATTTAATTCTCTTCAAAAAACTCATTATTTCTAAAGCCAATAAAAAAAATAGCTATTTGTCAAAATGCACTTGAAAATGACAATTTTTCATGTTTTTCCCTTTTATCTCCATTCACTCGTTGTCAAAACGATTTTGTACATACACCAACTATTCAAAATGTGATTCTCTTTAACTTTCATTAGATACACTATATGCCTACGATATATCGTTTTCGGGTTTTTATCGATTTTATCATGAAACAAGTGTTCTGATAGCACGCTAAAAACATGTTTAAAAATTCATATCTCTGCCAATATTGATCGAATGGAAATGAAAAATAAATGAAAATTGTTCGTAATCGAATTCTCTACAACTTTTATTTGAAACATTTTGCGATCCAAACCACCATTTTTGAGATTTTAGCGAAGAACGCGCGAGATTCCGTTGCACCGCAAAACTGTCAAAATTTAAAAAAAATCGATCTCGACCCCAACAGGTTGTATGAAGTTAAACAAAAAATGAAATTGTGCGAATTTTTATTGGCTATAGTTTTCATGTGTACATATTTTACAGTAAAATTGATACTTTCCGAGTTTTTCTCTGGTCGATAGCCGCGTGAGTTATCGCACCACCGGGTTCGAATCCGGGCTCCGGCACTGTCGGAGGAAATGGTTGGATGTCCGCGTTTTTTCAATGTGTAACCCCCTTCTGCACAAGCCCCTGGCTTCTGGAATTGGGGGTTATCTAATTTCTGTGGTGTTTGTTAATTTATTTATTTTTTGCGAAAAACCGATTTTTTGCCTATTTTCTCCCCTCCCTCCCCTCCGCCAGTGTCTACGGGTGGGGACTTTTGATATGTTAATAAGTACCACAAAATAAGCCTGTTCTAAAAATTTGAGCCCGCTCTGAATTATTTCATCCAAATTTTCCCATTTTATTGGGTTATAGTATTTAGTAATATATTGAAATTTTAAATTAAAAATGGTTAAAACAATTAATAAATAATTACAAGATAATAATATAACCTACTCACATTCAGGAAGGTTTTCCGTGTTAAAATTAAATAAATAAATAAATTTGCAAACAGACATTTAGGTACAACAAAACAAACAGACGTATAACAGTAGAGTATTAAATGTCAAATGCAGAATGACAAGCATATTTAGTTGATATCGGTATGATGTTTCTTGCAACGATAGAATGTTAGAAAGACAATAAAAAAAATTATTTGTTACAACATTAGGTTATTTTTATTTTGTCAATTAAGTTAAAATAACTTGAGTTTACATTCTGTAAATTCGATCTGTTATTCACGGAAGTGTTGTATTTTTTTTAGAGATATTGTTTCATTTAACAATCTTTTTTTTTTAATTTGTTGTCTACCTATAATTTCTGTTTTATCAAAATCAAACGGGTGAAGATTGTTCAGGCCATGTTGCGCCAATGCCTTAAGGTTAATTTTTTCCTAAGAGGGTTATGTATATTCTGTTCATCATTTTATGCTCTTTTATCCTTGTTTTTAAATATCTAACCGTTTGACCTATATACACCTTTTCATAATTGCTACATGGTATTTTATAGACAATACCCTATTCCAATTCTTGTAGTGTCTTAGCTTTCACTTTGGTAAAAAAAAAATCGTTTGTGTTTGCACTTTTTTGTATAATTTGAATAATATCATTATTTAATATTCTACATATTTTTTGCGAAAGATTCCTTATGTATAGTATTTTCTAATTTTTAAAAAAATTGTATACTTTGTCTAGAACTTGTTCATTTCCTTTGTTTATTATTTTCCTTGCTAGGCGAATGGGATAATTATTTTAAGTTAAGTGTTCTTTTATTAAGTTTTAATTTTTTTTCCAAAAGTCTTTATGTGAATTGTAACGCTGTGTATTTTAAGTTGTGAATTATATTAATTTTTTGTGACATATGATGTTGTGGAATGATAATCGAGGAATCTTTCAGAAATAGTGGACTTGTGACACCAATCAATTTAGGTTTTTAATACAATTTTCCTGTAACTCGGACGTGACTACATCCGCACAAAAAGGAGACAGACAATTCCCCAAACATTTTTTTTTACCAAAGTGAAAGCTAAGACACCACAAAAATTGGAATCGGGCATTGTTTTAAAATATCATGTAGTAATTGCGAAAAGGTGTATATAGGTCGAACGGGAAGATATTTAAAAAAAGGATAAAATAGCATAAAAATTTTGAACAGAATATTCATATCCCTTTTAGAGAAAACTAATCCTACGCATTGGCAGAACATAGCCTGAATAATCTTCACCAGTTTTATTTTGATGAAACAGAAATTATAGGTAAACAACAAATTTTTCAAAAAAAGATTATTAAATGAAATGATATATAGATATCTTTTTTTATAGAAAAAATACAACAATTCCGTGAATAAAAGAAAAAATTACATGTAAGTTGTTTTTTAACATCATTGTAATTATTTATTAATTGTTTTAACCATTTTTAGCTTAAAAGTTCGATGCTTAATGTAACCCCGTTTATTAAAATTTTAATCAAATTTTAGTCGATTTTAAGTTTTTAGATAGATTTTAATGTATAGACCATTAAGTTACATTAATTATGTATTATGTAAGTTGAAGCTAATAAAATCGAATTATTTTAAAATAAATTTTCTTCATAGCCTACTTAGAGAACTTAATTTTTTCATATTTTACACCAGTAAATAATTTTTTCCTGACATTGTGATATATCATTAAAAGGAGATAAGGGCACTATGGAACATACAAGAAATTCAATATGGCGTTCATAAGAAAAACCAAAGTTCGTGACATTAACTGAGAAACGAAAGACGGTAGAAATTTTTTGGTAACGTCAACGAAAGCACCTGGGGCGAGCGTAGGTGCGTCTTTACTATGTACATACTTCGGTATGCGATGTAAAGCAACGACAGGCGCAGTTAGTACTTGGATGGTGACCATTCCAACGGAAAACGCGTTCTTGCCTCACACATCTTCCAGCGGCTTGTATATCAGTGTATGCGCGGAAGCTATACAACCTTAGGCGAGGGTTGTATAGGAGATATATCATCCTTTGGAGGGGATGTAAAGCCGTCGATCCCTTGTCTATTAAATGTTAGGCAAGTAAAAGATCCCTACTCTTCTTAAGGGAAGAGGTTCGGCAAAATTCCTGGTTGGGGGTAGCTCGTCTACAGGCGTCGGTGTTAGGCCTCAGTAGCGGAAATAGGCCGACGTTAAATAACTGTATAAAAAAAAAACGAAAGCACCTTAAAAAGTGTTCTAACAATGCACTTTATTAAAATATCACCAGTCATGAAATTAGGCAGATATGGGAAATTTTTGAAAATGAACCTTTTCTATTCTTTGAAAATATTTCGGAAACGAAAATAGCTAGGCCAAATTTAAAAATGGCATCTAAACGGTCACAAAATTCTTCAAAAAAGTCCCCATTTAACCATTTCTCTATCTCCAACAATAACAGAGATATCAATGCATGCACACCCAATTTGGGACACAGTGTATAATAACAAGGCTATTATTATACTCAACTCTAAATAATGTTTAGTATTGCATTTTGAATCAATTTAATGAGGACAGTACCTCATGTTGTAACAAAATGGACAGATTAGAAGGGATTAAATAGAAGTCCTTCCAAGTCGACAGTAATAGCATTCATCAGACAGAAAACCTAGAGGCGCTTGGACCACTAATACTCAAGGGTGAACAAATACAACTGTCGGTAGAGGTAAAATATCTAGGACTAGATTCTAGACTTACCTAGAACTAACAGCTCCAAAGAACCAAAAAGAGAGCGAAAACAACGGCTAGACACAGTCATGGAAAAATAGCACTTATAGCCAAGCATGATGTACTGGATGGTGTTGAGACCCATGATTGCATATGCATCTTTAGTATGGTGGACAAAGATGTCACAGCGCACCTCTGTTGCTGAACTAAGCAAGGTACAAATATTTGTTTAGGGATAACGGAAGCTATGAAAACAACACCAATATAGATCCTGCTGGACCTCCCTTCTCTTCACTCTGTGATAATGGGGGGGCGAGGATAGGATAACTGCAGACTGCAAAAAGAGCCAAGTAGCGTTTATGAAGGATTGGGGCATAACCAAATCAGGAAACGAGTGATGGTTAACATATCTGATATGAGAACGGATCATATGATTCCTAAGCACATTTCCATCAGAAAATTGTGGATCGAATTGAATGGAAAGAGGACGACTACAGAAAAAGGCCTGGGGGAACTTACCTGGTTTACAGACGGGTCAAGGATTTAATAAGGCACTGGAGCTGGCATATATAGTGATATGAGACACAGTTTAGCATATTACTTGGACAATATACTTCTGTTTTTCAGGCAGAGATATATGCAATATTGCATTCTGCAAGAGAAAATAATCTGAGGGCGTATAGAAATAGGCGGATGCATATTAACAGACAGTCAAGCATCTCTAAGGGTACTATCAAACCCGAAAGCGACATCTAAACTGGTATGGGAATGCCGAGGAGAACTAAGAGCCCTGGCAGACTACTCTAGTGTGGGTTCCAGGACACTCTGGTATCGAAGGCAACGAGAAAGCTGACGAACTAGCAAGGAAAGGATCATTAACTCTATATATTGGTGGGAGCGCTCAAAAACCACTATTCGGGGCCTAATAAAGGAATGGGTCAAAAACCAACACAAAGATACTGCGATAAAATAATCCAGTACCAACACGGGAAAACCTTTATTAAAGGACTATCTCGAAAGCAGACTGAAGAACTGTTGTTACTGAGCAGGAATCAGTTACACATAATCACGGGTCTCCTGACAGGTCATTGTGGCATGAAAGGACATCTATATAGAATAGGCATGTAAAATGGAGACCTAAAATGCAGACATGCAATGGGTCGACAGATATAGCTTATCACATCCTGATTAGATGTGAGGCTATGGATCACATGAGACAGGCCCTATATGGTCAACCAAGATTATGTCCAGAAGAGTATGACACTCAACCAATTCTGGACGAGTACAAGGAACTAGAATATTGGAATGGGTGTCACGAAGAAATTGGGAGATTAGCACAATAAGCCAAAAAGGCTGGAGTGTTTCCGGAAACATGGTTAGACAGTTCCCACAAAAAAAACCTCACGTTAATGAATATATCTGAGTTACATTTGTACAAGTAAAACTCGGCGGCTTTTGATCTGACGAAAAAAAATGTTAAGACGAAAATGAAGAGCTCATGAAAATAAGCAAATTTTGCTCCCAACCTCATCGACGTCAGACCATTGATTCGCGAGATATCGCGGCAAAAAAACTGTTTTAAAAAACATGCAATTTTTATTTCGCGCGCCAAACGTTTGTTTGTGAAAAAAATCATTTTATGCGAGTACTATCTTGAGTAAATAAAAAAATAGATCTGATCGCAATAGGTCAATTACACGGGGAGTTATCAGCATATGAGATATTTTCGTTTTCCCCCTCCCCCTCCCCTCCTAATTATCCCACCGCCCCCAGCCTCCGGCTTAACAAAATATGTGCCAATACCCTTCTATCGAGTCCTCAACTCCACTCCTCCATGGTAAAAAATGAATCCAATTTTTTTAATATTTGCACCTTGGATTCGCGATATCTCGCGAATCAATGGTCTGACATCGATGAGGTTGGGAATAAAATTTGCTGATTTTTATGAGCTCTTCATTATTGCTCTGAAGATTTTTTTTCGTCAAACCAAGAGCCGCCGAATTATCTTTGAAAAACCATTTTCCCATACATTTAATATGCCGTTTCCCCTCCTCCCCTTTGACATCCGCAACACAAATGTGTCGAATTGTTGGAGGACCCATCTCTGTTCATTTGTAGAAAAAAAACACAATCGAACGGTTCCTTATTCGAGCCCGGTTTTCCTCCAGATCTGCTCCACTATTAGACCAGAAAATAATTATTGTAGTTGCAGACAATCTCCAGGCTGTAATCCCTGAATAAAAATATTAGTTCATATAAAATTTTTCTCTGATATCGCATGAGTTATCATCTGTCAAATTTTCTTAAAGAGCTATTATTATATTACACTAGACACTGCCTTTGTTTACTGTAGCATGCAATAGTATAATAATTTCAACATCAATACTCGTTGAAAAATATTTGATAAAAATACGTATACGTATGTCGCAAAAAGCCGTTGAAGGTGATAGTTTAAATAATTTATAAAACAGTAATGTATACATATTATAAGAACAGTTGATAGCTTGCGAGAATACTTATATAGAAATTGCATTTGCATCTATAATACATTTAAAACCGGTTGGAGGTCAAAGTTTATTAGTGTTGTACTATAATTTAGAGAGTTTTTTTGTATTTTGTTAATGAATAATTCGTCGGCAAATATTTACATACAAGATTTATAAGGTCAATTTCCTAAACTTAGGAAGTAAGTTCCTGCATGCCGAAAGCCATTTTACCCTGTGAATATTTAGATACTTTCACAACGAGCAAATTATAATAAAAGTAAATAACTGGAAATTGCAGTCGAGCATTGCCGAAAATATTTGAATATAGTTTTAAAAACTTCTCCGGGGGTAATTAAAAAATATTTTCGAAAGGTCGGAAAATGAAATGTTGATATTTTTATCAGTGCAGTTTCCTATTGACGACACTATCTAAAGATTTGAATTGAGCAACCACCACCATTTCTTGTACTTTATTTTTATTCAGCAACGGATATTGCCCCACGTTGGGCGCCATATCTACAATTTCTGGTGGTTCTATTTATTGTCAAGGGCCCTACGTCGATGCTGGACGCTGTCAGCGTCGGGGAGATACAGAACTGTTAAAAGCAAGTGTAGTTGATCTCCTCGAAAACGGCGTGGCAAATTGTAGGATAAAAATGAAGGACCATAAATGGAGGTGATCGTTCTTTCCAAATCTTTAGATAGTAATGTTGTCAATGCCTGGAAGCGGCACAGATATTATGTACAGGGTAAATCATTATATTCTGACCTCTCCTTAACTCCTTGGTTTTAGAGTTCTAAAACTTGTCTGCTTCGGTTTAACCGATTTTGGTTAAATAACAAAAAATGTTAAACAATAACAATGTTCAAATGTGCTTCTAGAGGGCAGAATGTTAAAATATAATATTTCAGTTGCAAACTCCTCTATAAAATCCTTATTTTACTCTAAGGAAAGTAACCAGACTGCAACCAACAGCCATTCTTCGGACTATGTGCCCCGCCGAGCGCTAAATTACAAGTTATAAGCCTGGCGCGTTATGTGTAATAATTGCATATTACCAACAGAACGCTAATGCTTCGATTGCAACACACACCAGCGAAATACTGTTCCTGCTTAAAGGAGCTCTCGTGCCAGTCATCCAACACCACTTGCAGATTGTAGTTTCGAGCTGTTGGCTCTCGTCAGTGCAAAGTAGGCATGTGACGACCGACAGGAGGATCCTTCGACTATTTGGTACATCTCGGTGTCCTTAGGATAGAGACATGCAAAATAGTCAGCAGGCGCCATCTAGCAGTCCAGTGTATGTTGCAATCGAAAAATAAATAGCCTGACTGGGCTTAGCATAGTTCAAATATGCTTCTAGAGGGCAGAATATTAAAACATAATATTTCAGTAGCAAACTCTATAAAATCCTTATTTTACTATAAGGAACGTACGATATAGGGGTATAGCTCTCCTGGCTGTTGGAGGGAAGATACTCACTAAAGCGATGGCAAATAGGCTAACACCTGTTATGGAAAAGTTACTTCCTGAAACACAGAGTGGCTTTAGACCAAACCGAGACACATCGGATCTAATCTTCACACTTAAACAGCTTCAAGAAAAAACACTCGAACATCAAGAAGAAATTCACATGGCCTTCATTGATTTAACCAAGGCGTTTGACTCGGTGGACAGGGAAGTGCTCTGGAAAATTATGCTCCGCTTAGGTATCCCTAGAAAATTTGTGGAAGTATATCGCAGTCTACATACAAACAACAACGCCCAGGTTATGTATAATAATAAGGCAACCGAACCTTTCCAAATCCTCACTGGAGTTAGGCAGGGATGTGGTCCTGGCACCCCTACTTTTTAATTTGTTTACCACTGCTCTAACAATTATTGTTGACAACAAACGGACAGTCAGAGGAATAGGTCTCAGATACCGTTCTGATGGCGGTCTCTTTAACATAGGGCGCTTTAGAGCTTTCACGAAGACACGCACACGATTCATTTGTGATCTCCAGTATGCGGATGACTGTGCACTTTTAGCCTCTACGCCGGAAGAGCTTCAAGAACTTTTAGATGTGTATGCCCAGAGCTATGATTCCTTGGGACTTAAAATCAACATTGGAAAGACTAAGATTATGTCAACTCCTCATCAAGTGAACCAAATAGACATTACACTTAACGGAAATTCTCTTGAAGTGGTGGATCAGTTCAATTACTTAGGCAACGTTGTTAATGACAAAGCAAACATGGACAGCGAGATTCGCAATAGAATTAACGCTGCATCTAGAGCACTCTGGGGACTTAGAGAGAGAGAGTATTTGACAACCACGACTTTGCTTTGTCAACCAAAATGGCTGTCTACAGAGCAGTTGTCATTCCAACACTGCTATATGGATGTGAAAGCTGGGTCACTTACCATCGTCATGTGAAAGAATTAGAACGTTTTCAGCAAAGACACCTCAGAAGTATGATGAAAATCCGTTGGTTCCATCACATATCAAACGTGGAAGTACTCAGGAGAGCAAACAGCCTTCCAATTGAGGTGCTTATTTCAAGAGCACGCCTAAGATGGGCAGGTCACGTTCATCGTATGCATGATAACCACCTTCCTAAATGTACACTTTATAGTGAATTGCTAAGCGGTAGAAGAAGGCGTGGCGGTCAACGAAAGAGATTCAAAGACGTTCTCCATGAAAATCTAAAATCCTGCGGTATTCCAGACGAGCGATGGGAACAACTTGCAGCGGACAGAACCGAATGGCGAGGGGTTGTGGCCAGCTATCAAGGAAATGTTGCTGCAAGAAGGCCGAATCCAAGACCTAACCAGGTCTATGTTTGTCCTGACTGCGGTCGACATGTGCTCTCCCGAATTGGCCTCTATAGCCATAGTCGTGTGCACCGTAGATGAATGGGAATTACAATAGACTACACCTTTTACTTGTTTCTTATTACAGACAATCTATCGACTGTAACATCTTTTTATACTCGGACTCGAGTAAAGGCTAATAATAATAATAATTATTGTTGACTATATCACAACCGCTTGGATGTTTTTTTTTGTTGTTGAAAGAATGTCATCTGCCGATGCACTTTGAAGCACGTCAATAAAGAAGCTTTTAAAAATATCTACTTCTTCTTTGTCTTTTCCGTTATTAATTTATTATTGCTATTAGAAATATTTACATTTTTGTTCTCATTTTTATTATAATTAGTAACTTTGTTTATTTATTCTGTTTTTGTAGTATAAATTTTTCGCATTCTTAATTATTTTTCCTAAATAACTTCTATACGTTTTATATGCCTGCAATTTTATTTCAGTAAAATGATTCACCAGGTCCTTTTTTAAGCAGGGCCAAATTTAAATTTCGAAACATTTTGTTTTGTTTTTCAAATTTATTCTTGAAAACCGCCTCAATCGTAACCGTTAAAAAATTTTTTTTGTAGCATATAAAATTATTATTTAAACTTGAGCGCTGCGACTCTGTTTATGACTAGTTTCGTTTGAAATTAGAATTGAATCAATTATGAAAGGTTATTAAAAGTGTAATTCTAATTGGCAAGGCTTGTTTTATTGTTAATACCACTTACAAGCTCGATTATAAACTTAACTTTTTAACTAGACAATAAGTAAAATTAGGAAATAAATAGTAATACAACACAATAATAATAACGATAAATTTAATAGGACTATTATTTTATTATTTGTCAAGTAAATCTCCAAACTTGTCTTCAAACGGAAAAACTGAAGACATTTTATTTGTCAACGTAAATCAACAACTAAATGAAAGAAAACATCTTCCCCAAATCGTTACGTATACAGTGAAATATATCCGGGTTATTCTAATTGATTTTGTGGGTAAATATTCGGTTATTTGAATAACAGGAAGAAAAGTAATGCAAATTTTGTTTTGTGTCCTCGTAAATCGCATTCTGTATGCTAGTCTCATATTCTCATAAGCTCGGTTCCCAATGTTTTCCCACGAAAAAAGAATGCTAGACTAGATTTGAATAAAGATCCCTTAACTTGCCCTTATCCTGATTTACATAATATTTACTGGACACTGGTCATCCATACGTTACCCCTAAGATGTAAGGTGTCTATATGCGAATGCGAACCCTTCAAAAACAAGTTTCATTTTTGCTACCTGACTCCCATATGAAACAGCGTACGTCTTTCGTTTTACTTATACCTTATACCTTATACCCATCCTGGTATTATAGTGTTTAGTGCGTATTTAAAATATACAAAAGGACTTAAACATAAGAACCCTGACGCATTACCTAAACAATATTTGGAGCTTTTATTATCTTATATTGTTTTCATTCATAGAGTGTAACACCTAAAATAAAAACATACGGATCTGTCCCGTACTGTCGATAAATAATAAATGTTTAATTAATCCTGAACAAATATATGCATTTTATTTGATTAATAGTCAAATTAGTAATGAAAAGGAAGGGTGACAAAACATTTTCTGTTGAGATCAAGAGGTCACATGTTTCGAGATTTATGTGTTCACATTCTCCAAAAATGGTATGGCGCAATGAGTAGATTAGGAAAGTTTGTTTTAGAAATCAGTACCTACACTGTAGTTCGAAGATACATAATAGTGATAACACACATATCTTATTGGGCAAACCAGAAGGCTACCGACCAAAGTTAAAGGGTTAAAAATCCTATTATGGTTACAGATTGTTATTTTTATTTAACTGAAAAAAATAGAGCAAATAAATTCGGGAATACCAGATAAATCATTTGCTTTTTGTCAAATATAGTATTGTTGATTATTAATATTATATTATATTAGCTGTAATCTCTCTTGTAAAGACAGAGAGTAAGTAAATTTCTTCTTTAGCAAATAGCCCAGGCGGTATTTGTTTTGAGTTAGCTAAATCGGGTAGAATGGCAGATTTTGGCTCAATCGCTCCTAAAAATCATAAGAAATGGTAATTTCACTATGCACTAGTTTGAAAACGTGGGCGCAATTATTTATTAAACAAAATGTGAAAAAATTCCCAAGAATTCCGTTTTTTTCTTCCTATTTTTTCATATATCTCTGTAACTGTTACTTTTAGAGAAAAGTTATAGAAATGAAAAAGTTTTGCAATTAAATTTTAAATGAGATACACTTGGTTGCGAATACAAAAATTAATTTTTACTATTGCAAAAGTAGTAAGAACCGCAAAAAGAAAATTTGAAATTGCAAGTTATTTGTGGAATTTTTTTCAAATACTTATATGTAGGAATTTAGCAACTTTTTTATCGATCTTCCAAAAAATTTAATTTTAAATACAGATTTAAAAACAGATCGATAGTAATATACAATCAAACATTTCCGTAGCCAGTTCTAATGACTTAATTTATTTAGAACCTGTCATTCTTTCTGAGATAATCGACGTGATAAACAACCTAAAACTCAAATTCTGTCGGTCCAAATGACTATTCCACAAAAATAATTAAACGATGTGCAACCCAACTTGCAAAACCGCTTATGCATATTGTGTGGTCGACAGCCGAGTGGGTTAAGGCGCGAGGTGGCAATCGCGATTAATCACACGGACATCGCACCACCGAGTTCGAATCCTGGCTCCGGCACTGGCACTGTCGGAGGAAATGGTTGTATGTCCGCGTTTTTTCAATGTATAATCCCCTTCCGCACAAGCCCTGGCTTCTGGAATTGGGGGTTGTCTGATTTCTGTGGTGTTTATTTATTTATTTATAATGAATGTTTTAAGACTGGTTCTTTTCCAAACCTCTTATAACAAGCAATTTTCCAATTATTGTTCTATTTCACTGCTATGAGGTTTTCTAAAAAATATTTGAAAAATTACTTGGTAAACGTATAGTTTCATTTCTGGAAAGGAAGAATTTATTATCACCAAATCAACATGGTTTTAGGGAGGATAAATCAACAATAACAGCGCTTTCAAATATCTTAGATTTTGTGTATAAAAATTTAGACCGAGGACACCCTTCACACCGGCGTCGATAATTTTAACGACACACCTAAGAATAACTCCAATGTCTTAAATATGTCTGTTATTACTGAGGAAGAGATAATTGGGACCATTAAAAAAGCTAAAGCCACTATGAACATGGGTCACGATTTAATTACTGAATTTCTTATTAAAGATTGTGCGACTGTATTTGCCAAAACACTATTAATTATCTATAATCTAATATTAAGAAGTTCAAGTTTTTCTCAGAAGTGGAAATCTTCACGTGTGTGCACTGTATTCAGAAAAGGTTATTTGAACGAGATTATAAACTATAGACCAATTACCATCATTTGTAACTTTGGAAAAATTTCCACTCCATACATTCTCATGTCTCTGGCACAATATCTATCGATCAACATGGCTTTATGAAAGGTAGGTCAACTGTCACAAACCTTGTGTGCAAAACACAATTTCCTTATGAAAGTCTGAATAGAGGTGGTCAAGTTGATATTATCTACACGGACTTCTCCAAGACTTTTGACAATCTAGATCATAGTACCTTGATTGGACTGGACACCTCAGCTCTTTCTTATTTGTTAGTACAATTAATTGAATCATATCTGCACGATCGATATCAATTTGTTCAGTACCGAGGTTATAAATCTGGCAGTTTCTTATAAAAATTCGGTGTGCCACAGGGGTCGATACTTGGTCCGCTTTTTTTGTTATGTTCAATAATGATATTTGGAGGGCTTCAATAGTAACACCCAAAAATATATCGATAGTTTGACTCAATAGATGACTGCGTTAATCTTGAAAACTTCTTAAATACCATTAATACATGGTGCAATGACAACTATTTACCTCTTAATGCCAGTAAATGTAATGCAATGTCATTTGGCAGAAGAACCAACATGTATATGTTTAATTATAGTATTGACAACTAAAGTTTACTAAGGCCTGAATCCATCAAATACTTTGGAGTTTATTTCGATCCAAAATGATCTTTTAATAAACATGTAGAAATGACAACTGCTTCCGCTTTTAAAAGCCTTAGTTCCGGGATACGTAAGTGTAAAGGTTTTAAAAATATTTCCACCCATCGGCTACTTTATATAACATTCGTTAGATCTCGCCTTGAATATGTTTCTATTGTGTGGAGTCCAATTTACAATTCCAATATTCTACAACTAGAGAAAATTTAGCGTAGGTTCTTAAAATCTGCTGTGTACACACTTTACGGGGAATATCCACCCAGAGGATTTCCACAAACTGAATAGCTGGAAATGTTTAACTTAAAAAGTCTCAGCAATCGTAGAGATGCTAACTCCATAATTTTCCTCTTTAAAATTGTAAACTGTATTAACATATCAAGTCAAATCAATTATATAGTACCTAGAATTAGTTCTTGACATAACCACGCGTACACCACGAACAAATATCCTTATATCATCACCAATGTATCGAATGTATGCCAATTATTCTAAAATTGAATATATTATTGATATATTTTGCTGTAGCGAGAGTGCGATTAGAAAATCTGTTTTTGGCATTTTTAAGTAGCTTATATTGTCATATCTATCGTATTTTATATATTTCTTATTTATATTGCCATATGCATTTATTGCTAAGTTAGTTTGTTACTTAAGTATGGATTTAGAAGTTCATTGCATAACCTTTTTAGACCATAACGTTAGAACGTTATAGTCTAAAAGAGTCATGCAATGAACTTTTAAATTCATACTTAAGTAACCGAAAGCAATACGTTGATTATTTTGGTACCAGATCTAAAGGACTGGAGGTCGACATTGAAGTTCCCCAAGGGAGTGTGCTGGGCCCTCTATTGTTTATTTTATACACAAGCGACCTAGGTAATTATCTGTCTACGTTCTTTTGTGCTTTGCAGGTAATATCTCAATCATTGCATGTGAAGAAATCTTTAAATGACGCAATAAACTTGTTAAACACCAATTTGCTCTCTATTTCGGAATATTTTGAAAATAAAAAACTTGTACTGAATCAAAATAAAACTTTTTGGAATTTCATCCCGTTAGTGTACGGAAAATCAGTTCAGCAGATCACATCGTTTAAATTACTAGATGTCAATACAGATTTTTGTCTTTAGATTGGAAAGCGCATTATGTGGTAAGTGTGCAAGTAGCTGTTTTGCGCTGAAAAGATTACGAAATATCACAAGCTTGAGTACAGCCAAAATTTTTTATTTCTCTAGCATTGAATCACGACTCCGATATGGAATTACTATGTGGGAAAATTTAGAGAATAGTTCAAAATGACATTTAAACAAAATATATTTATTCTACCGTGTTTATACATCTTTGAAATCTTGAAGTTGGTATAAAAGAATTTAACAAATCATCAAATATATATTATAGCTATCAAACTCGTCATGGTTCTGATTCACAACATGAGATACATAGACTTGAATTGTATAAATCTAACGCATATTATATGGGCCCTGTGATGTATAATAAGCTCACTCCAGATTTAAAGAATATTGGTAGTATAAAAATATTTTTATCTAGGTTAAAATTATTTCTTATTACAAATGCGTTTTATTCTGTAGATGAATTTCTGATGTATTAATTGATACAATACTTTTACTTTTATTTATTTCTTTCATTCAACTCTTACTTACATGTTTGGATGAATCTGTTGGATTCTGTTCTATTCTACTCCATTATATTCCCTTCCCTTCCACTCTATTCTATTCTGTTCTATTTCTATTTTATACAAAATTCAAAAAATCTTATATTGCTGAATAGAGAATTAAAAACCCTTTCAATTGAGTTATCACACACACCCTCGTTCCATTTAAAAATCTTAAAGAGCTAGCTGTCACTCCAATTGTGTTAAAGAGGGAAGTATAAGATTAAGCTCAAAAAATGTCATTTTAGAATTAAAAATTGACGTGTTTTAGGATTTCACTCATAAATTGTTAATTGCGTTAGATAATGAATGTATCCGTTACTTATGGACTTCACTGTATAAAGTAGAAGAGTTAGTTTTATACAACAGCCAGCTAGATTGTCAGATACAATGCCACTGAATTTTTTTCCTGCGGATTTCCTAGTCAACAAAATCAAATCACCTAATTTATTCGATTATTATCTACGCGTTATAATAGTCAAAAGCCTTTGTTTTTGTAGGATAGTTCCCTATTGCATTTTATTATATTATCAGATTTCTGTAATAATTGGTGTCACTTTTAAAGTAAATAAATATAAACATAAATTAATAGAGTTGTACAGGCAGAACGTGCAGACAATTCCAATTATCCTTCAAAGAACAAGATACCAGTAACACGTAGGTATTTATTTATTTTCTAAATTGTAAAAGCAAAATGTGCTTCTTTGTAGATTGCGGCAATTTGAATTTCATGTGAGCTAACATTTAGATGATGTATCTTTTTAAAAATCTGTATGAGCCAGGGAAAGACTTATGAAAATATTTAGGCTTATGTATGTATAGCGGTCGTAGAATAGCAAACCAGAACCCTATTCTTGTAGATGATTGATCGATTTAATATACAAATACTTGACCGTAAGGCCTAACAAAGGGCCGTAGCCGTACCTAAAAGATCGTTTACCACTTGCATACATTAACAACTGACTTGAGATTAATGGTTCTATATATGGTATTGCTGGTCAGAGTGTGTGTATATGGGAAAATATTTAAATTTCTTATTATCGTTTCGATACACTCTTTTCTGCTACCTATACCCTACTCGATAGATGGTCAATCACATTGTGGAATCGACTAATTCTTTTAATTTTTAAATATATCCCCTATGTGGCTAGGGACTAAATCCAACGAGACACATGATTTATATGTGACCACAATTTGTTCTGTTTCTTATCCCGTCATACCTGTATTTCTAAATTGCGAAGACATACTTTATATACAGGGTCGCTGACATGTATGGAAACGGTCGATTACCTCCTGAAGTAAGATAGCTAGCGAAAAATGTTAAGATACAAAAATTTTAGGGTTTTTTAAAATCTATTACAATAAATACAAATTAAGTATACAGAATCAGTCAAAAAGTTATGTCGAAACAAAGTTTCTTTTTCTGTAATGGAACACCCTGTATATTATTCCATATTTTAATTCTTCTCGAAATTCTAAACAAAATTCATGTAGCACATTACTACCTAAACTTAACCGTTTCCGAGATATCGAATTTTTAAAACAACTTTTTACCTACTATCAAATTTATTAAAGAAAAAGCCCAAAGTTATGGACATTTACTTATTACTTCAATCTGCAACCCCCTTCTGGAATTGGGGGCTGTCTAATGTCTATGGTGTTTTTTTATTTATGAAAATTACACAATACTCCAAGAAAACGTTGCAAAAAAATTGTTAAAACACAAAAGTTCTGCGAGAGGAAGGAGACATGTGTACCCCCCCCCCCCCCGTTTTCGAAGGCGCTGAACACGATAGTTCGGTTCCCACCCCTCAGCAACTACCCCTAAGCTCGAAAAACCGCCTCTATTTCGAGTTTTTTTCATCGTAAACATGCGGGTCGATTTTTTGGGCAGAATTCGGGTAGGTCGTATGAAACATCTTGTCCATCCCCGGGGTTGGAGCTACCCCCTCTCCTAATATTAAAATATCCCCAAGAAAATCAAAATCCATGAAATTTTGTTTATCCCCGTCTTCAAGGATGCTCAACACGATGGTAATATTCATTTCTCCCCCACCCTAAACCAACCACCCCTAATACACCCCCTTTTCATATTTATTGATACTCATATTGTAAAGGGAGTTGAGTGACGAGACATGCCATCAACCCCGAAGTTGAAACTACCACCATCCCTAACATTGAAATCCACCGAAAAATACAAAATAGTGGAAAATATTTTCTCCCCGTTTTCGTGGGCCCTAAATATGATGTCAGTACTATGTAATCCCCCACTCTCCATCAACCACCCCCATATTAGGGGTCGTTGGTGGAGGGTGGGAGAGAAATCAATATTTCCATCGTGTTGATTACCCCTCGCAAACGAGGATAAACAAACTTTCATGCATTTTAATTTTTTTGGGGATATTTTAGTATTAGGAGAGGGGGTACTTTCAATCACGGGCGTACATAAGATGTTGTATGGTTAAATTTTATACGGCCTACCCGAATCCTGCCCATAAAACCGATCCGCATGTCTACGATGAAGAAAACGCAAAATAGAGGTGATTTTTCGAGTTTAGGGGTAGTTGCTGAGGGGTGGGAACCCCAAAAATATCACCATGTTTCATCCCTCTCACAGAACTTTTGGGGTTTTTTGAACTTTTTCATGGACTACAAGGTGGAGAAAATGGATACGATTAAATTTTAGTATTATTTTTTTAAAGAAAATAAAAAAGCATCATTGTTCAGGGTTGATAAAAATGCATGAAACGAAAAAATGTATTTATGAATGAATGTCCTGGTATTTTAAATTTTATGAAAACAATAGTTATGGCAGAAAAAAAAGTGAGAACAAGTATTAATAAACAACAATAATTTTCTTTGGAATGCTGTTTTATAAGATGCTTTTTTTATACATTTATTTAACGTCGGCCTATTTCCGCTACTGAGGCCTAACACCGACGCCTGTAGACGAGCTACCCCCAACCAGGAATTTTGCCGAATCTCTTCCCTTAAGAACAGTAGGGATCTTTTACTTGCCTAACATTTAATAGACAAGGGACCGACGGCTTTACATCCCCTCCGAAGGATGGTATATCTCCTATACAACCCTCGCCTAAGGTTGTATAGCTTCCGCGCATACACTGATATACAAGCCGCTGGAAGATGTGTGAGGCGAGAACGCGGTTTCCGTTGGAATGGTCACCATCCAAGTACTAACTGCGCCTGTCGTTGTTTTACATCGCATACCGAAGTATGTACATAGTAAAGACGCACCTACGCTCGCCCCTATAAGGTGCTTAAAGTGTTCACCATTTACCTCGTGACAGTAAGGAATTCGCCGAACAAAATTTTGTAGTGAATCTAAAAGGGCATTGGGAGGTAGCGGAAATTTTATGCCTTATCCTTTCTTGCAACTCTTCGATATTTTACGGCCTATTTTGTAGACTACATTTTTTATGTGACCCTACGGAAAAAAGTCAAGCGAGGTCATATTAGGGGACCTAGCTGGCCCCCAGTTGCCCCCCCCCCACGTCCAATCCATTTATCAGGAAAACTTTCATCTCTATAGCCCGTACCACACGTTCAAAATGTGGAGGGCCCCATCTTGTTGAAACCATATTTGTTCTGTTGGTAAATTGTTCGGAAATATTAGTCTAAGCTCTGGAATATGCTCTTATAAAAGTAATAAATATCGTTCAGAGGTCAAATTTCTGTATATAAAATAGGGTCCTATGACGTGTCCACCAATAATGCCACACCAAACATTTTCTTTTTGTGATCGTTGGGTGTGAACTTCCTTCATCTAATGTGGATTTTGATCTGACCAATACCTACAGTTGTGCCGGTTTACGTGCCCGTTTAAACAAAATGTAGGTTCGTCAGAAAATAATATGTGGTTGTCAAACTGGACATTTTGTTTAATTTATCCATAATAACTTCGCAGAACTCGATTCTATGATCAAAATCGTCTTCACTCAATTCTAGTAACAAATTAATTTTTTGAATATCGGCTCATGTTATGATTTAGAGCCCTTTGTTGTGCCGAATTTATTGGATTCTTCACCACATCTAACATGACATTCAAAGAATTTTCTTCATTTGCAACGTCTACTGGTCTTCCACTTTTTGGTCGATCTTTGACACATCCAGTTTCATGAAAACGCTGCAATGCTTTTGAAACGGTTGATTTAGAAAGAGGTTCCCGATCGGGATGCAATTCATTAAAATTATTCACTACTTTGTCTTCTATCACCATGATCATTAAAATTTCAATACGCTCAGTTTCACTTAAACGTGCCATTTTTGCGCGAAAATTATTCACACTAAATGTGTTTTGACATGTGTTGTCAAGATCATCACTGTTAGACAAAAAAACGACGCGGCGTTGTTATGGAGCTAGAACTTTCAAAGGCAACTTGATGGATTATACAGGGTGTCCCACGACGAAGTGCGGCTATCGATATCCCGAAAAATAAATATTGGAAAATTTTGAAAATTTGATAGTAAACTAATGTCGATGGGGCATCTCGGCTAAAATATTTTCAGATGGTGGCACTTCCGGTTATACCGGAAGTAGATGTCAACTTGCTTATTTTAAATGGGACATCCTATTTATTATTACATTTTTTGAATTGTATACGCAAATATTTTACCAACACGATGGCGGCCCACTACACAACAGCTTCCTAGTTAACAATTTCTTGCAAGCTACTTTTTACGATAAGTGGATTGCTAACAATGGACCTTCTCTGTGGCCTCCTCGTTCTCCTGATCTGTCTGTCTTGACTATTTTATATGGGAAATAATAAAAGATATGGTTTATTTTAATCCAGTCACAACAATGGAAAATTGTCAGGCAAGAGTAAGGACTGCTTTCGAAAGGTTATCTCCAGATTCTATTAGAGCGGCCACCCATGACGAACTAATTCGAAGGTGCCAAAAATGTTTGGAAGTTCAGGGTAGACACTTTGAACACTTATCAAAATAAAATGTTTTTGTTTCTCTGGATATCTATTAGCAAATATTTCGCATGTTCTTGATAAAACTTTGTTACATTCTCCATAGATTATAAACAAATTTAAATAATCCTCGTGCGTATATAAACTTACTGAACTAATATTTTTGAATAATTTATAAGAAAATGATTTTCAAAATTCAGTATCTCGAAAACGGTTAAGTTTAGGTATATGATGTGCTATATGAATTTTGTCTAGAATTTCGAGAAGAATTGAAATAGGGAATAATATACAAGGTGTTCCATTAAAGTAAAAGTAACTTTGTTTACCACATATATTTTTTTTTTTTTTATACATTTATAGACAAGGGACCGACGGCTTTACATCCCCTCCGAAGGATGGTATATCTCCTATAAAACCCTCGCCTAAGGTTGTATAGCTTCCGCGCATACACTGATATACAAGCCGCTGGAAGATGTGTGAGGCGAGAACGCGGTTTCCGTTGGAATGGTCACCAATCCAAGTACTAACTGCGCCTGTCGTTGCTTTACATCGCATACCGAAGTATGTACATAGTAAAGACGCACCTACGCTCGCCCCCCACATATATTTTCTGATTATAAATTCTATGAAAATAACAAAAATTAATCAGTATATTGGAAAAATAACCTCTATGCCTGCGCCTGTGACATTTATCCAAAGGGAACAGTTAGATGCTACTTTTTGCCAACTAATACAAATTACAAGAAAATTAAACATAAAATATTTCTCTGACGTTTCAAAAACCAAATCTGTTTTCTTTTTCAACGCAGGCGAGTATTGTAAATTCATTAAGTTGAGGGTTTTTTTTAGTGCCCCAGAAGATCTGAAAAGGTATTGGATGAGGTTGGATTACGTGTTATGAAGACAATTCTTATATGCTGTGTATGTTACAAACACGGCTTTAAAATTGTGTTTACATCATATCCATAGATACTTACTACTTAACACAGAACTGTTGATATTCTAAATGATATTGCGTTTGTTAAGTTCTCCTTCTAACATTGGTAATGTCGTGCAAAAATCTGTAGCACAATTAGGCATTTTAAAACTTTTGAACATTATGCACTAGTTTTCAGTTCTCATCATCCCCAGATGTTGCTAATATGGTTAGTAGTGTTATGTTTTTATCACAAGATAAAAACAAAAATAATAATCTGATAGTACAGTATAAAAATTGCTTGTATTGACGTCCCTCCAAATGTGTCATTACTTTTGAGGGACACCCTGTATAAAGTTATACTACTAAAACCGCCGATTTAGCTTCTTTTTTACGTAATTTCTGTTCAACATGTTTTCGGAACATCACTTATGAACGTGACTGTTTTCAAAGAATATTGATAAACATTTTACTGTTTTTCTTAAAATAATTTACAGACAAAATGTGATAACCTTTCGACCTGCTCTTTTCTAGTTGACAGTATATGCAACAAATAATAATGAGTTGACCAAAGCAGCTACGGGCTTCGTTCTTTCCGGACAATTCAACTGTATGTTTCAAAAACGTTTGAAGCCAGTCATATTATATGGCGCTTTTCGACCACATTCCTACGTTTTTGAACCCTGCGCTCACCCTGCGCTGTTAAAATTGCCTGAGTCCGAATACTTTAAGTTATAAAACTGAGTATTTTCGGGCTTCATTGTGCCATATTTCCAAAAATACTTTTAATCAAAATTGGTCTGAATGAATCTTAAATCTACTGTTGCCTTATAATTTATAAAATTAAATAAACTTTTTTTTACCTTCTCGGCGCATGCCCATTTTCATGCATTTTTTTAGTCGACAGTACTGGCATTGGTTCCTATGGTGTTGATCTATGGGGCAATTTCTGCTGCCTCGACATGAATACGTTAAATTCCTCCGGACACTTCTCTTAAAAAATGACTTGCAACCTGAAACGTCAATAAAACAGTTAGATCTTCACTCTATGGGATTATAACGAGTATTAAGTGAGGATGCTTAGTCAGCGTTTTAGTTTCTTAACTCTTAAAACTTATGAAAAACATCGCGATCAAATTGTTATAGCTCCAGATATGATAGTATGCCACAGGACAAGGCAAGACTTTCTTCATTAAGTTTGATAATCAGAAATGTCGTATTGACCGCGATGGTCTTTTCGATAAAACGCAAATTATGTAGTAGATATTTATAATATGGGTCACTAGTTACGATAATTACAAAATAAATGATTTTTTCCAAATTGAAATTACCGTTTTTTTGTTTTCAGTAAATTTATATCTGACACCATAAAATATTTGCGCAAGCGTAGCAGATAAACTTTTAATTAGGTAATAATATTTATTGTCTGTACTTGGGATAGTTTTGGAAAGTATTAATCAGATATGGCTACTACTTCTATATAGTACTCCAGTCGAACAATTAATTTGTGAGAAAATGGTTTTCTCTTTTCTTAAAAGTTGTGCGCCTTGAAGAAACTTACAAAATTTATTTCATCAAAATTGGTTCATTTTTTTATGAGTTATTGCAAGAGAGCATGCTAAAATGGCTGTTTTTTCAATTGTTAATAAACAATAGAAAAACATGTCCATATACTTCTTACCACAGGAAAAGAAGGCTCTTGTAGCATAGATAGCACTCGAAATCGGGAATAACTTTTTGCCTTTTTCTTAACGCTTTAACGCTCATCGAGATATCCAAATTAAAAAAAGTGAAGGTCCTAGGTTCAATATTTGCCGATAATTTTTTTTCCAAATATTTCCCTATAGATTCCAGCTAAAATTATTCTTTAATATTAATAAACATCGCCACAGCGATTTTTTTTAAATTTTGATCTCAGCTTCTATTGGTCGTTGGGCTTTTTTTTTGAATTCGTGCAAATTAGTAAAATATAGTCGAAGAAATGGATATGCAGTTTACGCTAATAAAAATGAATAAGATCTGACAAAGAAAAAAATATACAGGGTGGGACACAAAGGAAAAATATTCCAGAAATCTCCCAGAATTTGATATTTGGTATGTAATTGAAACTACAACCTACCCAAGTGAAATTTCTGGTGGATTTTTGAAAAAATATATACAGAATGGTGACACTTAAAAAAATACAAAAATATAAAAGTGACTTCTGAAAATAAATGAGTCCAAATGCCTCACTGTGGTCCTGTAGGATCCAACGCTTTGTACAGCTTTGATAAGAACCCTTTTGTATAGCTGTCCGCCTTTGGTTTTTCTTCTGCAAGTACTTGGAATCTTAGTCTCTCCAGGCTTTCACAGTGGCAAAATACGTGAACTGGGGTTTCCTCTTCCTCTCAACAGAACCTGCATGTTGCCTCCTCTGCCAGGCCCATTAGACCCGTGTCTATTGAGCCGGCAGTGCCCAGCTAGAAGGCCTACCATTATTCTGATGGCCTTAATATTCTGGCTTAGTAGATCTTCCGTGAATTTCACCGAACGTTCTTTAATGAACTCTTTGTCCTGTCTCTGCCCTTCACCATTCCAGAGATTTATTTTGCACCCATTCCTTAGTGGCTACTCGTATGCATGGTTTCACCACACCACAAAAGGGCTCAGGTCCTATTGCTGCTTTGAGTATACCTTTCTTGGCCAGTTTATCAGCCTTTTCGTTTCCTCTGTGTTCCTCGTGTCTTGGTACCCATGCCTCACATGTCACTCTGTTCTGACTTCCCAGCTCTATAATGGCCGTCAAGCAGTCTCACACTAATCTTGAGTTGATTTGCATGGAAATGATTGCTTTTATTACCGCTTGGCTGTCAGAGAAAGTGACAATCGACTGGTTGACAGTGCCTTGTCCTGTTATCTCCAGTGCGCAACAGTGTATGACGATCACTTTCAGCCTAAAATTACGTATTTCCATAGACTTATCGAGATACTGACTTTTGACCTTGTCCCTAAATCCCGGCTCCGACCACTTGTTCTGTCTTGGAGCCGTCAGTGTACCAAACTGTTTGTACTGTTATGGGAGGACCGTTTTTCCAGTCTTCCCTGTCTGGTATTACAGCCTGAAAATTCTTATTGAAGTTATACATTGGGGCCATTACGTCCGTAGGCATGCCAGAATAGGTTCTGCCCTCATCTCTGAGTATAACTTCTGGTACGCCGTCCCGTGTTGCTGGTTAATTGGCATTTGGCCTTCCATTAACCTGTGCACCACTGACCGAGCTTCGCCTTGTATGAATATGTGTAATGGTGACAGGTCCAAGAGAACCTCAAGTGCCGCCGTAGAAGCAGTTTTTATGGCTCCCGTGGGGCACAGGTCAGCAAGCCTTTGTACGCCACCTATCAGCCTTATTGTTCCCGACTGCACCGTGTTGATTCACCATACCACTGATCCATAGGTTATCATGGGTCTCACTACACCACAAGTTCATTTTGGGTTTTAGCCACCAGTTCTTTCCCCACATTTGCCTACACCTTTTCAGGACTATTGTTGCTTTCATGCTTTCTACAGGAGATAAAAAAGTCAACCTTGTACAGCAACAACCATTACGAATAAGTGTGCAAGGTTTACTACTGCCACCTACCTACCCTATACTTACCTACCCATTTCTGTTCAATTCCAAGCTTTTTGATGGTATTCCGGTTTTGGGGGTCGGGATGATTTCAACTCTTGGGGTCGATAGTTGCTCAATTTATTGAAATTTAACTCAGACCCGAAAAACCGGAAAAAGGGTGGTTTTTTAAATTTAGGAGGTGAAAAGTATTGTCACCATCGTATTCCTCACCTTCGAAAACTGGTGGAGATGTCTTGTGCCGCGTTCATAATACTTTTGCGTTTTTCCCCTTTTTTTTCAGTTCTGCAGAGGACTATATTAATAGCACGTCTTACTCATAGCTCCAGTTTTTCACGGGTTGTATCGATGGTTGTTTAGAAAATATATTTAAATGACCCCCCCAAAAAAATCTAGGGGAACCAAATCAGGTGACTTTGGAGACTACCTGACGGGATCATTCGTCGAAATGACATTCATTCTGTAAAATTCAGATACAATGGTCCATCGTACGTTCGTGATCATTGCTGATGCAATTGGTATTAAAAAAAAATTATAGTTATATTTATACAAAATTCGCCTCAATGATTGGTGACTGATTTCTAATTCTGTCGCAATTTCCCTAAAAAGAACAGTTTTTTTTTTCAATTACTCGAGTAAAAACATTTTCTTTCCTTCAACTTTTCTCGTGATCATTGTTGAACCCTCTTCGGAATTGATTTTCAATACGAATAAAATAGTTTCTCGCAAGACATTGTCCATCGTTGGGCATAAAGGTCGGATGTCGGTAGCCGTAATTGCGTTTTTTCAAAATTTACTATAAATAATTAACATATCCGTGTTTTCATCTCTTGTATTTTGTAGAATTTTGAACGAAATTAAAAAGAATATTGAACGATTTTTAAAGACACAATAAATACACCGGTAAACCAACATTTGTGTAGCCAGCTAGATATTTCGTTTTCTTCAAATCCACCTTAGTTAATTCTTACCATTTAATTAAACATCTAATGTTTAAAAATACTACGCTTGCCTGTTCGATAATAAATTTTAATATTCTACCACAATATTCTGGATAATTTTGAAAGATAAATTAGTTTTTATAAAAAAGATTAGTGAATTAATGGCAGTAATACTTTCCCTGTCATACATGTCTCATCTTTATAGTTTTATTGCTGAAATGTTTTTATAAAGGCTCATTTTTCTTCTGTTGTCCCTAAGGGGTTGTCAAATTCTCAACCACAGGGGATGGTAACGACGTTCAGATTTTTTAACATTTTGTCGTTGTGCCGAATACTCCAACTGTTCTATTTCTATATGTCTGACCAAATAAATGTATCTGTTTGCAGTAATACCTATTAGAAACCTTTTAAGAATTTATACGACTCTTTTTGCATTCACTTTTGTTCTAATCCCAATAAGAAAGGTTTCCTACATTATAAGATTTCTCATATACAATTACTCTATAAGTCAATCAAAAATTAAATCGCGGCATCTAATGCGTCCACAAAATAAAATTAATGTCAATGACTGTCCTAATCACCAGATCTTAACCCCGTCTAATTTATGCATTTATAAAAAAAAATGGTTTAACTTAAAGTATTTCAACTATTTTAATACATAAGCCGTCAGAATTATGACCTGAGATTATATGTAAATTAAATTTAAAAAATTCTGGTGTTTTTAATTTTGTCATCTGATGTTAATTAGTTAATTTCATTAATATTTAACAGTCCAAATAAATTTAAATAAGCTCTATTGAATTTTACAATATTTCCGTTTTAAAGACGTAATAGTGGCAGCGGGAAGTATTAAATTCAAATTTTACAGTCATAAGGTCATACTTTTGTACATAGAAAAAAACATTACAGTTTTGTCATATTTTATGTTCGTCGGTAATATAATCACCTCGCAAAGTCATTTAAAACTACAAGGGATGGTTAATCAGCCCTGAAGGCTATAAGTACAAATACGAAAATTTGTGTTTTGACTTTCCTCAGATACAGGGTGTACAGTAATAAATCCTACGAAATTCTAATTGGAAAAAAATAGCGCCTTTATTAAAATATTTCGTTTTATTATTGAAAAATATACAAGGTGTTCCAAATCTAAACGGACATAGTGAAATTGGAGATAGCGCACACTTTGTCGAGTTCGAAACACTTCTACACTTACCCTTGAAGGTGAATGGTTTTCGAGATACGGGGGTGTTTTATGATTCTTGATCAATTATTTACAAAGTTATTTTCCCAATTGATGGAAACAATCTATCGGTAAACCGCTTGCAAAAAATTTGAACATGAAAACATTTTAAGATTTAAAGATCATTAGCATACTTCCTACACTTTCTAAAATTTTTGGAAACTCCTACATAATCAAATGTACTCGTATGATTGATGGTCGAGAGGTAAGCGCACTTACCTCTCACCCAAAAGTCCCGGGTTCGATTCCCGGTCGTGGCAGTGGAAAATACTGTGAGAGGGATTTTTCCGCTATACACGGATATTGGGTGTCCCTTGTCTCTAAATGTGTAGCCCCCTCCCACACGAGGTTCTTCTAGAGCCTTCCGGGATAAAGGGGGTTGTAATTACCTGTGATGTTATTTATTGTTTATATATATATATATATGTATATATATATATATATATATATATATATATATATATATATATCTGGCTTGTAATATTCTTCCAAATTATCAGAGCGGTTTTAGGAAACATTTTAGTACTACTACAGCTTTATCTATAACCACTTGGGATATAATAATAGCTTAGTACTTTTCGAAAGCCTGGTTTCTATGAGCAATCTTGTCATCTTGACTGGCAGATCACAAAAAGTATTTTGCAATGATACATATTCGCCTCCTGTTGATATTTTATCTGGAGTACCGCAGGGCTCGATATTAGGACCCCTGCTATTTATATTACACCTCTGATATTTTAAAGTCTATTAAAGGTTGTGCAATGCAAGTGTATGCAGATGATACCCAAGTATATATCCACTTTAATCATACTGACTACAGGCTGAGATCAGGCAACTGATCTTATCAATTCAGACCTGCAAAAAGTTAAGCAAGTTTCTGAAGAACATAACTTAAATCTTAATTCTCTTAAACCATATGTGATGATTCTTGGCAATAAAAATAACATAAATTTTCTAAAAGATAATTTATACATCAATTGCATTGCCCATTATAGATTCAACAAAAAAATTGGTATTAATTATTGATAACGGCTTTCGTTTTAAGAATCATGTGAAAAAGGTGTCACAAATCCTTTATGTCCCTCAAACTTCTTTATTCTAACCGTTATATATATTAAATATTAAAATCTCTGTGAGTCACTTGTACTTTCAAACTTCAATTATTGCGATTGCTTTATATATGGAGCCTGCTTAGATTTACTCACTAGAAATCGTATTCAGAATATTCAAAATTCATATGCTCGTTTAATGTATAATTTAAGGAAATTCTAATCCATCGATGAGTGTAAGAAGAAAAGCAATCAATTGGCAGTACCTACATAGATAGATAAATAGAGGAGCTGATTATTTGGCCTTTACCGCCGCGATCTTTTCAGGTCTATTGTGGTAGAAGAATACATTCCTTATAGTATCTAGCTTTGTCCTTTGTACCAGCCTCCACGCTTTGATAAGGGCCCTTTCATATAGCTGTGCGCCTTTGATTTTTTTTCTCCGAGTACTTGAAATCTCAGTCTGGCTAGGGCTTCACAGTGGCACAATACGTGAACTGGGGTTTCTTTCTCCTCGTGACAGAACCTGCATGTTGCGTCCTCTGCTAAGCCCATTAGACTCATGTGTCTATTGAGCCGGCAGTGCCCAGTTAGAAGGCCTACTATTATTCTAATGGCCTAGTAGGTCTTCCGTGAATTTGACGGATCGTTCTTTAAAAAACTCTTTGGCCTGTCTCTGCCTTGGGAGGTTCCTCCACCATTGCAGAGATTTATTTTGCACACATTTAGTGGCTGCTCGTATGCATGACTTTGCCACGCCACAGAAGGGCTTCAGGACCTATTGGGGTTGCGTCTTCTTTCGCCAGTTCATCTGCCTTTTCATTTCCTTTATGTCCTCGTGTCCTGGTACACATGCTAGGGTCATTCTATTCTGACTTTCCAGCTCTATCTATCTAGCAGCACCTAATATGACGAAAATATAAAAGGAAAATGTATAACCATTTCATGTTCAGAATGTTCAGACTCGAATACGGCAACGACGTTCCCCGCTTAATATTATGTAGGTAGGTTTTGGCGCACAGAAGAACAGTGTTGAGAGTTTTATTTAAGGTTGAATCCCAATTGACACGTGATGGAATTAACAATAAAGGAACAAACATACTTGGGCAACCGAAAATCCCTACACAGTGGTTGAAAGAAATTTCCATCGCAGATTTAATATTAATGTATGGTGTGGAATTTACAATAACCATCACATTTTTAAAGGAAGGTTACCTCGTAAAGTTTATTTACCTATTTTATCAGGTCAGAGAACATCTAAATCATCATTATTCCAACATATGAATTGGTAGAGGAGGTACAGATAACTGGCCATCGAGGTCTCTTGATCTTACACCTCTAGGCTATTTTATATGGGGCCACCTTCAGAGGTGTACAATGAAGTAATCGACACCCGGGAACAGTTATTAAAATACATTTTTAACGTGTGATGGTGTTAAAAATAATCCGCAAATGATTAATAGATCTATTGTAACGTTAGTTTTGTTACCTATTTTTCTTCTTCTTTCTTTTTCTAATACACACGTTGTGAATGATTGTAGAATAAGTCCATAAATTTCCTGGCAATTATTAATGAACACCCTGTATAAGGTGTATGCGAAAATTTCTCACAATGATGTGGTATAATTTGACTTGCTATTAAATAAGCAACGCGATCGCGTTAATTATCCTCGTAATTGATGACTGATATAATCTTAATGTAGTTTTATCCTTTAAGTAAACTCAACGAAGCCAATCAGTCAAAGCCCTCTAGTTTTGCCATAAAAGCTGTAATATATGATTTTTTTTTACTTTATCAAAAATAAACTTCCTTTTTTAGTAGTTGCATTTAAAGTACCGAAACCTAAGTGAATTTCTCTGAGTGACATTTCAAATTATAAGGAATGTACAACGACGGAAGTTAAAATATAAGGGGATACCAAACCATTCAATCTGGCTTTGAAAAGAACATAATTATACGAATTGCAAACTGCGAAGTGGTACGTGTTCAAATTGAAGCCAAAATCCAGGTGTACGCGTTGTTAAACAATATTAATTATTATATTAAATGTTCCATGCTATAAACACGCAGACAACTGGACTTGTTAAAGCCATTCGGAATATTCAGAATAGATTTACGCGCAATTGAAATTGAAAATTGTACTACCTACTTCAGGAAGGAATATAAGCAATTATTGAGTTTTGAACGTTTAAAAGTTTCAATTTACATTAGAGCAGGACTCCATAGAAATGGAAAATAATTTCTTAATCCTAGTTATTACTTCCACGTCCAGTGGAAGTATAGTAACGCATATATATATATATATATATATATATATATATATATATATATATATATATATATATATATATATATCTATATATATATATATATATGTGTTGTTTTTTAGGTTTTCGCGGGTGTTAAATGAAGTGTTGTTGTAATTCCGGGTGCTCTCCCGCGTCGATGGTCGAATCCTCCAGGAGTCACGGTTGTCTAAACGACGTTTCGGCAGAATCTCATCGAGCAACGAGGAGCATCAGTAGGCAGCTTTCAGTGAGAACCTGAAGATGACAGATGAGATTCTGCCGAAACGTCGTTTTAACAACTGTAACTCCTGGAGGAGTCGACCATCGACGCGGGAGAGCACCCGGAAATACAATAACACTTCATTTAACACCCGCGGAAACCTAAAAAACAACATATGCATACTCAACTATTACTTGAAAATTGTGTTTTCGTTTCAATTAAATAAGTGCTTCTAAATATTTGTTTTTTATAGTTTTCGTATGGCAAAACTTATAGTCTTTAGAAGTACCTATTCATTGACATTCATTAGATCGAGTGTCTGTTTTAGTATCTCAATAATCGGCCTAGGATATTTTAGCGGAGTCACCCTATATATTTTACGAATCTGTAAATTTGAAATAACTTAAATTTAGATCGAATGTCGGTCATATAAACGGCGATGTATAAATATTTTCTTTTAGAGATCTGTATTTGAATTGATTGAAACGAATCGGTGGTGATGCTCATTTTTTGATATGGCGTGTTATTGGAGAAAATTAAAATAGTTAAGTAAACACGGTCCCTGCAGCGGATAATTTCGAGCAAACAATATAAAGGATACGTACCCAATATTAATATGTCACCAGTTAATGCCCAAATTTCTGAATATAAAGAATACATAAACATAGGAGTGAGGATTCAAAAATTTGCATATTGAATATGTATGAGAATGCATAAAGGCTATGGCTATTTTGATCCTGCCTAAGGGTACATACGGCCGCTTAGGTCCTTAACAGGTGTTATGTTGTCCTGAAAAATACCATTTATTTTTTACGGCTCATAATAGCGAAAATTAAAATTATCGACAGATATTTTATTTTACGTTTTTTCGTTAAATACTCGTATGACTTTGATTTAAGACACATTCAGGTCCTTTATAGGTACGCCGTGGTTTAAAAAAATACTTTACCGTGAAGTATGCAGTAGAATTAATTGTGCACTAACGAACATCTAAACGACCCACTGATTTACGACTTAAGACTATTACTAATAGAACCCGGCAATATGTGTAATAAAATTATGACGACCATTAAACTATGTTTAAATAATATGCCTACCTACTATAATTTTTTTAACACGCCATTTTCCCATTAGCCAACAATAGATGTGTAGATATTAATGAAAAAGGTTGTCATTATGTTAATAACCAATTAGCGAAGTGCTAAGTCAAACACTTATTTTTTTTAGAGGTTTTATAATGAGGAATATCGAGTATTTTTTTAAATGAGTGATGTTTTTTGTCACAAAAGGCAGGGGATTGTCCTGATGCTCTCAATACTAATTTGTGTAAAAAAATATGTTATTCTGCAAATACTTTGTAGCATTCAATATTAAATCAATTTATTCTGCAAAAATCATAAACTTCATATTTACATGCCTAATAAAAATAACACTAAAGTTCAATCTTAATTGTCGAATAATAAATGTATTAGGGAAGAAATTATAGAGAATTTGAAGTGTAAAAGAGCAGTGTTAACAGATGAAAGAGAAGATTTGGGAAGTATACTGATAAATGTAAAGAAAAATGCAATAATGTAATTACCTCCAACTCTAATAATGGTCGATAACTATGGAAACAATTTAAAAAAGTACTGCCAGATACAAATTCTGCTAGTGGTGATTGTACTGTATTTTCTAATATACAAGAAGCAAATGAAGATATAATTGCCGAGAAGCTTAATTCATTCTTCCTCACAAGTATCGATGAAATTACTTCCAATATTAACATTAACATTGATGGTGGACAATATAGGAGACATCATACAAAAAAAAGGATAGAATAGAAATTGTGGTACCACCCGCAATTCGGAATCATTAGAAAGCGATCAATTGAAAAATTTCTATCGAATGTTCTGCAACTTCGTCCAGATACAGCACAGGATACCTTTAATTTTGGAATGCAACTGCATAGTGATCTCTAACGGGCGTGCGTAGACTCAGTAATGAAAAAAATTGGCGGTTTGCTAAATTTTTAGCATAAATTGGTAAATATCTACCAAAAATAAAACCATGGACTTTATACGAATTACCTAATAGCCCGAAAAGTAATAAAAAATCTAAATTAGGATCTATATAAACCAAGATTGATGACTGAAATTTACATGGACGTGCTTTACTAACCGTTGGTAATGTGTGACCTAGCAGTAAAGACAATTACGTTGTGTTGAGGATGCCTTCGTATTACGCACAAGGTTTTCAAAAACTTTGACAAATGTTCATCAATAATTGTTTTAATGGTCGCATACATAAATCATGAGATACGTATTTTTTCAACAAATTTAATGGACTTTTTTTGTATAATTTCAACTGACGAGGACAAACTCTCTCATAGAGGGTAATACCAATGAGAATTGAATTGAAATTTTTTTTAAATTTATTAGCAAATAAGCTGTTTAAAATATATCTCTAAACTAACAAACACGTTATATTTATATTAAAATGAATTCATACATAAGTAACCTATAAAAAAACTTAAAAATTACATTTAACATAATTAGTAATATTATGTATCCTGAACTGATTTAAATTATGTATTATCTTCATATCATTGGGAAGAGCATTAAAGATGTCTTATTTTGAGTGAAAGTTTTTTCCTAAATGGTATATAAAAGTTATCTCTTTGTCTAGTTTCATAATTATGTCTTTCCCTCGTATATTGTATTCGATCTACTAAATATTTAGGAAGTATTCCTTCTTTAATTTTAAGAATAAATAATAAAGTATTATAACAAGTTCTCTTTTTGACAGACATAAATTTCAGAGTATCTAACATTAATTCGATTGGGGTATACCTATTACAATGTATAATTATTCTCATTGCTCTATATTGCAATTTTTTTAATGCAGCAATGTCATACTCATTAACAAAATATAAAATAGTGCCACAGTACTCAAAGTGAGGCGATATTATACTCTTGTAAGCAGTTATTTTTGACAATATAGATATTACATTGCTAATCCTTGATAAGAAGTTAATTTTTTTGGCTACTATTTTTATTATACATTGAACATGCGCTTTGAAATTTAATTTATTGTCAATGATTACACCTAGACATTTTATTTCAGATACTTGCTCCAATTTACTATGATTTATGTAAATATTAATATTTTGGGCTTCCAAATTACGTTTAGTATTGATTAACATACATTTGCACTTATTTGAGTTTACCTTTAACTTATTAATGACATTCATTCAATATCATTAATGTGCAGTATAAAAGGAGTACCCCAAAACCTAACCTTGTGGTACCCCATGTATTGTTTCTTCTTTTAGTGAAATTATTGTACCATATTTTGTTTTCTAATATCTGTCACTTAAATACGATCGGAACTATTCTAACACTACATACACCATCTACTCCATAACATTTTAGTTTTAATATCAGCCGTTTTCGATTTATGGTTTCAAAAGCTCGTTTGAAGTCTATGAACACGACACACACTGACAAGTCTGAGTCTATACTTTCTTTCCAATTGGATACAATATTTAGTAGTGATGTTTCACATGAATGACCTTTTTATAATCCTGATTGTTTCTTTATCGCTATTTCCAATACCTTTTCATAAACTGGTAAAACATTTACTGGTCGAAAATCATAGAGTTGTTGGATCCTGGTATCTTCTCTATTGGTGTTATTGTCGAAGTTTTCCAGTTACTTGGACATTTTCCAGTTTTTAATGACACATTTATAATATTAAGAAAGATATGTCCTATTTCTTTAAAAGCACATTCTAGGACATCCACATTAATGCCTTCTAGGACATCCACATTAATGCCTTCTTCTGTTCCAGCTTTTGGTGATAAGTTTTCTACAATTTTTCGCAACTGTTCATAATCTATTTATTTAAACTGTGTCCATTTATTAATGATTATTTCATGATTTATAAAATTGTCCATAATTACTGTAGCATCAATACTATCTACAATATCGTTAATACTATTTACGAAATAAGTGTTAAATTTATTTGCAATTATCATGTCATATTCTATTTCTTCATCGTTAAATTTTATACATCTTTACCGAGTATTAGTTTTTGGATTTATTCATGATTTTAATTATACAACATATTCATGTGTAAACCACTTAAAAGTAAAGTGGAATGAAAAATTATTATCATAATCATATTAATTATTTTTTAAGACAAGCAGCGACTTTGGATTAATCCTTTTCTCATTTTAGATAGTTGAAATATTTATATAAAATATACAAGTTTTCGATTCACTTTTATTCTAATAACATGGCAATTGAATTGCTACAGCTACAACTAATATTAATTCTGAATGTGTCATCATGAAATATTAAGCAAAAAAATATTAAACATTTTAAAAACAGACTATTGTAGATTATATCAAAACAAGTACCTTATTAATAGAAAAAATTGCATTATGTAATAGAATTCAATGCATTTTGAAGGAAAAAAGAAATATCTAAAATAAAAATTCAAAAAATTTATTGAAATTATCAGAAGTAATAATTTCGTGAAAAGCCAAATTATTAAACACTGATTTTCCAAAATTTTGAAAATCCTGTAAATATCTATGAACCTGCATACGTTTTTGTAATTTGATTATCGCTCGGTTAAGTAGAACAGGGTAACCTCTGTTGGATTTATTTAAAATTCATGCTCATACATATCTTTTTTTAGTGAAAAATCGTATTATTCCTCTATTACCTTTTTTGTGAATATTGCAGATGAAAAGGGCTAATATTGGTTTTTAAAATCTAAAATACGATTTTTGTGAACACCGAATTTTCGAAAAATATTTAGAATAGGAATGACAACATATAATTTTTTATTTTATTATTTTATTTATTACGTCACCGGGAAAATCGGAAAGAGAGACTTGGAGAAACTTGGAAATGTCCACGAATTTCAAGGTCCACATTTGGTAGACACCCTAGCTAAGTCAAGACCAATTTTTTAGGTTTCTTGTTAAAATATTCAAGTCAGTAAATTGGTTAATAAATCGAGTAGTGTGACTTGCAACACTCAATTTTGTTTATCCGACCTTTGGCCCAACTAGTTGGACCGTTGATAGCCCGTTTAATTTCTTATTAGTTTCTGTGTTTGTTAGTAATTATTTTTTAAACATAGTACTTTTAGATTGCATGTTTATTCAAGTTTCCCTTGAATAAATACTAAATAATATATTTCTTTAGTACTTATCTATCAAGCATTGAAATATAAGGAAAATATTTGGTTAGCATTTCAACAACCAAGCTGACATCTTCTGGAGATGAGGATTATACAGATTACGTCTAGTTGGACAATATGTTAAGTGCCAAAGATCCGTATATTATAAATTATTTTCAGCACAGCTGCTTTGTAAAATTAAAATTTTGCGTGATATCTGCAAGAGATTACCGGGAATGTCTACTGATATTTTTGAGCGTGGGATATCTTCACTAGTTTTTGCTTTGTAGGTTTATTAAATGATAAGTTAGAAATATTTTGTAGCGCCATCAAATCCGTTTAAATGAATTACAATGCCATGTTCAAGATCTAAATTAGGTCATATTTCGCACCAAAGTATTATATATAGGTATATCCTTTGTTAATTCACTAGAAGGTGAAAAATAAAATGATGACTAAGATACGACCATTCTGTATTGACGATGATGACGTGGTCAATTCATTCGTCTTGAGATATCTTATAAAAGAATTATGTATTGTTGATATGAGGAATCGGACGTCGATATACAGAGAATTGTCATTTATATTATTCATAAGCACACCTGCCTTAATATCTTTCCGTTATTATTAATAATAGAGTTCTCTTTAGTAAAAATCAGACAAAACAATTTTACCGGACGCACTGACAATGTACGAATTGTTTCCAGATTTATGTAATTGTCTGGGGGGCACTAGAGCGTAACCACATAAAAATTGGGGATAACAGACGACGATGTTCCGGTGGATGCATTTTACAGTGCACCTTCTCCGGCGAAAACTGATTTTTTATGAAAGGGGTAAAATAAATCGTAATTAGCTGAAAAATCTTTTTGAATTAGTTAATATGATAAGTCCCAATACAATTTACAAAAAAACGTGTTTAAGTGTCCATATTTACGGTCAGTGTACGTGGTAAAAATAATTTTAATCTTGTCAAATTAATCCTGAAAAAACGTAATTTAAATCACCATCATTCGAAATTAATTTTGTGGCATTTTAAGGGGCTTTCTCATTTTCAGTTTTATAAATAAAACACCTTCGTTTTCTATATAGGTACACATATTATTATCACAAAGAATCCGGTTTACATTATACTTTTCATTTAATTTTAAATACGTAATTTGACCGTGAGAAAATTTTTGTAATAATTTGAATTTTGGAAAATATTGTACGCACAGGTTATTGGGAATTTCATAGTTTTATTTAAAAACCAATGTACAATTTCAGTTTTTAAAATGTCCAGAAATCCGAGGTGATCTTCAATCTCAGCTGATAATATACATTTAATAAACATTTTAATTGTCTTTGTATTTTTTCTATAAAACTGATTTTTTAAAGTAAGATCTGTTATTTTCTAATTCATTTCATTTATATTCTCGAAATACTTAGTATTCATGTGTTTCGATGTTAATATTATTTAATGGTTTCGTACTTTAACATTCTGAGGGACCATTAGCGAAAAAAATGTTGATTGGAGTGGAAACAGATTGACGGCTCAATTCCTTTGGTTAAATTCGATTAAGCCATAGACCGTGGGCTTAACATACATACCTTCACACGTGAACTGGCCGTAGTGTTTGCCAGAGCTCTTGTCCCCGCACACGACACACTCAATGTTCTGGTTTTTATCGGCACTGTTAGCACTATTCTGAGAGTTCTGCGAGGGTGTTTGACGGTTGATGAGCGCGATATCAGGATTTTCGAGTGTAATGGGGTTAATGTTTGTGGGCAACGGGTTCAAATTGGCTGACCCGACGGTTGGTGGCAAAGGGTTGAGGCCGTTAGGTAAAGAGTTCAGACTGGTGGGAATGGGGTTTACGAGCGAAGACTCTCGCCAAGAGCTGGCCACCAAAGCCATGGCTAGGTCTGGCTGCGGCCTAGTTGGGCGCTCCACGTCCACCAAAAGATAACCTTACCGCACCCGCACTGCACTCTCACACCAACATCACGTCAACCTCGACACCGGGTTCAAGACACTTTCCGACTCCTGCACTCTGAACCTGTATCGCACTTGGAGACTTCGATTTTAGCCGGAGCACGTATCTTCACATTGGAGGTGATAGGTCAACCCCACGACACACTCTAGCCTCTACTAGTGACCTTTCGGTCTCGGGCCCGACACTGACTTGGCCTGGGCGGTCCGGGGAGGTTCTTGGTTCACACGTGGGTCACGATAGGCCATAGGGCGTTCCCAATGAGGTGGTGGGGGCGCCTTGCCGCCGGCAGGCGAAGAGTGCGAGCGGGCGCAAACTGGGAAACGCGTCGAACGACCCGGCGCCCGAGACCGGAGACCCGAGACCGCAGACCGGTCCACCGAGGCTAAGACCTCAACACACAAAATAAAGAAGAATTGAACACCGAACTCTCTGTTGCACTGTACTAATCCACTAGAACGGCCCTGGTCGCTGCTGGCCACCGCGCAAAACAACACGTGCTCTCTCTCCTAGCACATCCGCAGTTCTTCTGTTTTGTTAATTGTTATTGTTCTTGCGATGCGACAGTGTGCTCTCATATTTTACCAGTGATGTCTTACTAATCAACACATTCGGTGTAACGAATTGAAAATATGTAGAAAGTGAAATCACCATTTAGTGCACGAAAATTATTTATTGTCTTGTGATTAATTTATACAGGGATGCTTCGAAATGTTCGTGTTTTAATTTGTATGTAAAAGTTTTATTTTAATAGATTTGGCGGCAAACTTCAGTTTAACCATTAAGCACCTATTGATCTCAATTTTTTTAAATGCCATCTTAAAAATTAAATGAAGTTCTTAATTTAGTTTATTGATTAAAGTTTGTCATTTCTTGGAATATATATAATATCTAAGGGTTGCTTATTTTAACATTGAATTTTTTGGTTAAAAATTAAAAATAATAAATATTCATGTTATAACTTCCTATTCACAATCATTAATCATTACCAAAGAATACAATTGTAACAGAGAAATCAAAGCACAATTGTACGTTGCATCAAAATGACATCCATTATTGTTATTATTTTAAGAACTGCCCTAATTTTTGTGGTGCAAAGTAATTTTACGTAAACTCCATTCAATTAACGTAGATTTTGCTAGTGGACAAACTCGAGGATAGCGAAAAGTTCTACTTTTGATTAGGGAATAATTTTCTCAAATACATTTTAACTAATTTAACACCCGAGTCAATTTTTTGTGATACAGACTACTAATAAACTTTAAAAAGACTTAAAACAAACTTTGTTTTGTGTGTGTCAAACGTATAAAAGTTAAATGTTTAACGTTAAAACTATTTCGCATTTTATCTGAATAGGCCATAAAACTGTCCTATTCTAACGTGCCAATCTCTGAATGGTAGATTCTAGACCCGAAATTATCATATCGAGCCCTAAATGCCAGTTTCTGAGATAGAGAATGATATATTTTTTAAGTATCTTTTAAACTTTTTCAAATATGTTTTTTAGTTTACACGACATTGGAAATGTCAAATTTATGAAACAATATATTATATATTAAAACCAGATGATTTAGTTATACAGGCCATATTTCTTCTGACAATTTAAGTTTTATGATTATAATATTTAATCTGTAATTGTTTGGTTAATAACGTTCTTAATCAATAACTAGATAAGTGGCTTTAGAATATTTAGACTATTATGATTTAGTATTCTTTCCTATTATTTGGGTTTTCTACCACATGTACTATTATCCTCTTCAAAACAAATCACCGAATCTACAAAATAATAGAATTATTGGAAAAAAAGCCTCTGCGCCCGTGACGTTTACGCCAAAGGAAAAGTCAGAGGTTATGTTTTGCAAATAATATAAATCGGAATAAACACAAAAATAATGTATTTTGCTGACGTTTCGGAAAGTAATCTCTTTCCGTTTTCAAAGCTATTTTTTGAAGAACTCTTATTTTGCTGTGTATGTCAAATACACAGCTTTAAGATTCTGTTTATGTTATTTCCATAGATACTTACTACTTACACAGAACATAGAACTGATGATATTTTTTAGATAATGTTGAGTTTGTTAAGTTCTTCTTTTAACATTGGTAGCCAGGTTGTACAAATATCTACAGAACAATTCGATACGCACTTATCTTCATTTAATAAGATTATTGCTGATTCTTTAATTTTTCTTTTTTTGGTATCTGTTTTTTTTGTTAAAATTTTTGCCGAGTCCCAGTTTATTCTATGTCCGTTTTCCCAAGCATGTTCACAAATCTTTGATTTCTGAATTTCATTCTTCCTAATGTAGTTCTTGTGCTCATCCAACCTCACACTGAAAGGTCTGGATGACTCACCCACATAACATTTCTCACATTCGCACGGGATATTGTAAATACAGTTTTTTGAATTCTGCTCCCTGTTTATCGGTTTTGTTTTTGTTAAAATAGATCTTAAAGTGTTCCCCGTTTGAAATATCGTCCTAACATCAAATTTGTCACCTATACGGCGTAGCTTTTCCGATAGTCCGTATACATAAGGAATTATTGCTGTATAATGACGTTCAGGTTTTTGTCGTACCTGATTGTCCCTATTTTCAAAATTTATGAAAATTCTATCAACAAAGGCTTCAGGATATTGATTTTGTACTAGAACCTCTTTGATAAATTTTTTCTCGTTGTTTAATATTTCATTATTAGATGAAATTATTTTGGCCCTATCGTATAAACATTTTACAACACCCCTTTTAACATTTATTGACTGATTTGAGTTAAAATTTAGATATCTATTAGTATGTGTTGGTTTTCTATAAACGCTTGTTTCAATTGTATTATTTATCCTTCTAATTAAAACATCTAAAAGCGGTAGTTCATTCCTACTTTCTACTTCTAATGTGAATTTAATAGACGGTTCCTTACTATTTATATTTTCTAAAAAACTATCTAGTAAATCAACACCATGAGGCCAAATTGCAAAGATGTCGTCAACATATCTCCACCAGACAACCGGTTTGTTTATACAATTTTGAACATGTGTGTTCTCAAAGTTCTCCATAAATATGTTGCTTAAAATTGGTGATAATGCAGACCCCATAGCCATACCAAAATCCTGCTGATAGAACTCATTGTCCAATTGAAAATAGGTTGTTTTTATACACAGTGTTAAGAGTTCCATTATGCTATTTACACTTAATTTAGTTCTAGTTTACAAATTATTATCATTTAGCAACCTGTCTTTAACTATTTTTAATGTTTCATCTACCGGAACATTGGTAAAGAGGCTAACTACATCAAAACTAACCATCAGGTGTGATTCATGAATATCGGTTTCATAAATTTTTTCTATGAAATGTTTACTATTTTTAATATATGAATCGGTATTTCCAGATAATGGATCAATAATTTTAAGTAAAAATTTTGCCAAATTATGACATGGTGAATTAATTTAGGTTTCCAAAATTACTATTCGTACAGATAAAGTAAGAAATTCATTTTAAAAATATGCTATTTGCAAAAAAGGCGAAGGCGCAGGTCACATTCATTATGTGTTAGTTTGTCTTTACAGATCTTTATAACTTGAAAATGGCTGAACCAATTCTGACGAACTTTTTCTACAATGTTCGCATCCTTCCAGTTAGGTTATAGGTTATTAAAACTCTCAATTATGTTTCTACCTTCTACGTATAGAAGACATTTATTTACGCCTTAAAGAAAAAAGTTCTCATGCGGATATTCTTGCCTACTTCCAAAAAAACTAGAGTACTGAAATTTATCTTATACATATTACCATGAGAGCAAAGAAAATTTGGTATATTCATAGAAATAGAGGGAAAAAAATTTAAACTCCTCAAATTTATTTGAGGGGGTGAGATATGGGGGTAAAATGAAATAATATATATGGAATGAAAATCCACGCATTGCCATTTTACGGGTACCAGTTTTTAATTTGGTTTTGCTTGCCCAAATAGTTATTAAATATATGAATGAAATTGACTTTCACTGTTATGCCTTTAGGTAATGTGATTTTTTTCATATTAATCGTTTTCGCGGAAAATGTCACATTCTTAAAAGTTAAAAATTTACTTTCATATAATTTTGTACAAATAAATTCTATCAGCTGTTATCCGTTTAGTTATAACAATTATATATAATTAATATTTTAATAATTATTGTTAAACAATGTCCTTACATTTTAAACATATTTAATTGAGCATAATTGTTCATGTTATTTAAATTGCATTTCTCACATTTATTACAGCAATAGTTTTAGCACTAAATACCAGTTTTGTCTAGCAAGCTATGATACACATGTATATATTGACACACAATTTATTATATTAATAGGGATACGCGTTATATATTAGCAAATATAACATATTTACAAAACTGTTATAGCTTATCTACTCATATCTTGCATATCTACGCTTGAAAATAAATTATGCTTTGGCATCTAAACTTAATTTTGTTAGATATTTTCCAAAAATGCTCAACATGCTGACAAGCTGACAAGCAACCGGTAAGTTAGAAATGGTTTCAAAGCGTATTTTACTGTTTTTATTTTAACCAAGGCCTACTTTGAGAAATTGTACATCTTTAAATCATAATTTAAATTGGTTGTATTTGAAATTAAAAGCAAATATCTCGAAAACGTTTAATCGTAGCAACATTTATAAGGCACATCTTTTTACAGAAAGAAAGTGGAAAAGTTTTAATTCCGCACCTCAATGAATCCCAGGCCACCAAGTTTTGTTAAAATAGTTAAATTCTTTTAGGTATCTAGAAAATTTTAAAAACTAACTTCACACTGTATATTGGTTACCATAAATTTTTGAACTAAGGCTGAATTGCAATATTCTTATGTAAGAAGTCTGCCTCGAGTTTCTCGGAAAGTATATTGCACCAATTTTCGTTAAACGAAAAAATTCAAAATCGTTTGTGTAATTTCGAAATTGAGGCAAAAAATACTTCTTCCGACTTTTATATAAAATTGGCGAATGAAGGCGTTCAGAAACTAAATATTTAATTTGCATTCAAACTATAGGGTACCATTGCAGTTCTTTTTTTCATTTGATTATGTAGAGAATAAATCAGAGGCGACTGAAAAGGATGAAAACATTTCAAAAAATTAAGTTACCCTAAAGAACTTGCTAAAAATTATGAAATGAAAAATATCATGCACTCGGTATTGAAATCGATTAAAAACATAAACAAATAACGAGTCTAAACGTATTTTTTACCTACTTTAATATCGATATTATATACCAATTAACTGAAAGACTAAATGCAATTTTGTTTCATTATTTTTATCAAATTTTTTAAAGGCATTCAATTTTTTCACCGGATCTCCAACTTTGCATTTCCAATGGCAACTTATGAGAAGCATTTAAAAATTCTTTAATTTTCAGTTAAATTTCGTTATACAAAATATTTTCTAAAATCCTAAAATTAAAGTAATTTTCAGTTGAACTGAAATTTGTAAATTTTGTTTTATTGTAGCATGATTCGCATTAACTGTCCATGAAGAAAGTTTCCAGTGACCTATGGCCTAAAACTTATTTTAAAATAGTTACACAAATTTCAGTTTTCAGAAAAATTACAACATTTGAACTAACAGGAATGAAAATATCCGGTTGAACTGGAAGTGACATCAACTTTTTTTTCTTAAATGGAATAACTATATTTTTTTGATGATTTCTCATTAAGCATAAATCTCTAAGTGCAACAGTTTTTTCAGATCTAAAAAAATCCAAAAAATAAGTGAGATACGAACATTTTTTCAAAATGGCCGCATCAGATGAATGAGATGTAAGAAAATTACTAAGTAGGCTATGGAAATTATTAGTAAGGTTGTAGACTTGTCTATAAAGAAGAAAATAGTTGTTTGAATGACTGATAGGTACCAGTATTTTCAGGTTTTTTCTCTGTTGTTTTTTTCCAAAAAACGGAATTTCATTTTCATTTTCATCTCCGTATGGATCCTATGGAACTGTGCTACTTTTTTATTTATTAGAAATAATAATTCACAAACTATAATTTTTTCGCCATTAATCATTTCTTAACGATATCCTTCGTAATAATAGAAGTATTTTTAAAAAGTAAACACAAATTAAACAAGAAACAATTTTAATAAAACGTTACAATCATGAATAAGTAGAATAACAAAACTATTTAAAACCTAAATTATAATAAACCATTATAAAAATCGTTCAACTGTTCACCGTTATGATTAATATACAGAGTAGCGCGACTTATCGTTGCACGTCTAACATTCTGTAATTGTTGAGGTGTTATTTGTGCAATTTCGTATCGAACTCTTTCTTCTAGATCTTGCCTTGTGGTTGGAACAGTCATGTAGACTCTATTTTTCAAATGCGCCCAAATAAAAAAAATCGAATGGGGTTAAGTCAGGCGACCTTGCAGGTCATCTGCCTGGACCATGGGTCCCAATCCAACGATCTGGAAATAATTGATTTAAGTAATCCCTAACGATGATGGCATTGTGTGGTCTAGCCTCGTCTTGTTGGAAGTAACCTCGTCAATATTGGTATTGGGAATTTGATTAATCTGTGGAACTATTTATTATATTTTGGAGAAATTCTAGATACCTTGGTCCAGTTAGAGGTCTAGTAACCAGTTGCAATAATGAACTGTCCTATCTGCATCAGCTTCATATAAATGCTGATGAAGCTGATATTTATATGATTTATATCCATATTTTCTCAATATTCTTCTAACAGATTCTCGGCTAATATGAAAAAGCACTTCCAATCTCATGTGTACTTGCATTTTTATTAATTTCCACGGATACTAAAACATTAATCTCTGTGGCTTCGTCAATAATAAACGTATTTTGTTTGTTTTCATTTGGCTGGACCCTAAATTTTTCTTCTAAAATCTTAAAATATTTTCTACAAGGGTGATGACTTCCAGGATACCTCTCTGAATATAACCTTTCAGCTTGATATGCATTTCTTTTTGATTCCCCATTAATAAGTAACATGTCCACCTTTTTATTTTAAAATACCACCATTTTGTATTTTTTAAACTTTTAAATAGTCACATTAGCAAATAAATCACCAGGAAATTAAAAAGCACTACATAAATTTTATCAAATAATAACTTAGACAAATGTTTGAAAAAAAATGTAATTTTGTCATGGCACGCTTGTAAAATTTAATATAACCCCCTTCCGCACAAGCCCTGGCTTCTGGAATTGGGGGTTGTCTAATTTCTGTGGTGTGGTGTTTATTTATACATTAGTACATACGGTTTTATTAAATAACTAAAGAATAACATCCACAGAAATCCAATAATTTCAATATAAATTAGTAAAAAGGTTAATGTTTTGGGCTTTGTTGGTCCAAGTAAAAAAAATATGGTTACCATTTAAAAAATTTGAATAAAATTCATTTGCTTATGTTTTCTCAAAAAATTGTTTTTCAATTCAAAATAGTGGCTTTTGTACGAAATAAACTTTTAGTGAAATGCAACAATAAAAATGAAGGCAAAACACCAGATTCAAGGCTTACTGGGTGGATTTTTTGAAAACACTGTCTTGCAGTTGCCAATTTTTTCGCTTTTTCGAATGTATGACGCCATTTTGAAAACAATTACATACTTGTGGTACATCGTTGTACGAGAATTTTAAGTTGAATCTAAATATGCAAAAATATGTATAGGTTGCTATTTCAAAATCAAAAGTTGTTGCTACTTTCGATTGGACCGGAAGTGAAATTTTTCACTTAATAAGTGCAAAATGTGACTTTTTGTGTCGCAAATGATATGCCAAAATTTAAAAATATTATTCCTAAAAGCAACCGAGAAGTTTGAACGGGACTAATTTCGTTATCACCCGGTATAGTACAATTGTCGCAATTTTGTGTCTAGGATTTACTTTGAAGAGATTGACCGGATACGTTTTATTATTAACGTTAATAAAAGCTTTCTTTTTTAACCTCTCCACAATAAAATTGTGAGAGGTTACTAAAATTGGTTCAAAAACGAAAATTGAGATAACATCAAATCTTTACGTTTTGAGGTCCTAGGAACCCAAAAAAGTGGTTTTTGAAAAATGTCTGTGTGTGTGTATGTGTGTATGTGTGTTAGCACGATAGCGCCGAAACTACTGAACGAATGTGAATGAAACTTTGCGTGTGCGTTTCTTTAGTGCCCCAGAAGATCTGAAAAGGTTTTGGTTGAGATCGGATTACGTTTAGTACCATTTTGATGCAACAAGTTGTTTATTTTATAATTATTTTCAATTTGCAATGGAACCATTGAAAAGCAATTAAAATTCTGATTTCAGCGATATATCACACGTCCACCCTTTCGATTTGGTTTCCGTGAAAAAAATTAAAAACAAAGCAAATATGGCATAGATCGCATTTCGCATGACATGATCGATGCGCGTAGCCGTTACGTCGTGAAACTCATCACATCACGTGTCAATTCACGTGTGAGGGTTTCTTCACTGCTCTAGAAGTAGAGCGGATTACGTTTAGTGCCGTTTTTAAATATATATACAGACAAATCGAAGAATTAAACTACAAATATTCCTCTAAAATCTAGTAAAATTACTGAAATGCTAATGTTTCATTTAACAAAGACAGCCACGAGCGATCGGATTGCAAATTTTGACGATTGTCATTGTCATCGTTTGTCATCCGATAACGTTGGTGTCATGTCATGTTAATAAGATTACGGCATATTTGTAACTTTTAGTGGATTGTCACAAACTTTAAAGGTAGATGTAAAAATATCAATATCATATGCTTTCTGTACCTTCGTTGATGAATTTATTATAGATTATCACTTTACCAATTTTCAGTTTGTTGCTTTACAAATCTGTAGTATTTAGGATAACTAGACTTTCTTAGTCGTTCAAGTGATGTTAAAGTTGTTAATATCCTAATAGTATATTATTCAACGAGCGATAATGTAGGTAATAACTCGCATAGATGATTGTAAATTCATTAAGTTGAGGGTTTTTTTAGTGCCCCAGAAGATCTGAAAAGGTTTTGGATGAGATCGGATTACGTTTAGTGCCGTTTTGTCACACAATTTAATGCTCTTTTCGGCTTCAAAGATCCACCGAGTGGGGAGGTTCCAGCCGCTTCCAGTAGCTGCCGATTTTTTTCAGTGATTTTAGTACCGAATTAAAATTGATATAATTTGGATTTTAGTAATGATTATTGAAATATATAGTTAATAATTCTGAAATGATCGGGAATATCAAGTGACAATAATTTTATTATTTTAATTTTTAACCAATACCAATATAATACTAAATATACAGTGTGGTCCGCATGTAGGGAATACATTAATTTTAAGCGTAATTATGAAAGATTAATTTTTATTAGGAAATTGCCATTTTTAGCATGAAAATAAAACCCTCCGCACTCACCCTCTCTGTATGACGACTGTAACGCGAAAATTTTAAGGTTTGTTGTTCGAAAGGGATTTTGCTCCTCTATTCAACAATATAATTTTTTTTAAATTTGGGGTGTTAATTACTAAGAAAATTAATTTTGAAAATATAAAATTTTGTTAATGTCTTGTAGACTAAGTTGAGATATTTTTTGCTAAATTATTGATATTGATGAAAAGTTGAAACTGATCCATTGTTTGTAAATTTTTTAATACATTGCAATCAATCTCAAACAGAAACAATAGAAATGTTTTCCTAGCTAGTCTAAAGACTTCTTACAAATAATACTTTTCTTATTTTATAAAATAGTTTCGAAAATATTCGATGTGTAGCCTCGACGTACCATTCTTATTTAATGCAGTTTCAAGTTATTGGTTTTTGAGTAACGACAAAAGTGGAAGCTCATAAAGTCTATTGTTGCTGAGTTTTGTTGTTTGGGATTCATGTAGTGGATGAAATCACGCCTTTATAAAAGCTCCTAACGTGATATTAAGAATTATGTTTTATTAGGAGGGAGACAAATTACCCATCCATCTTTAGTACTAATAATACAGTGAATTCAGCTGTGAAGGAACAGCTAAAATGAAGTAATAATTCTGTGAAGTGGAATTATGTCTAATTTAGAGGTGCGAAATTTTTTTACGCAATTTGCACGTACAAAATCAACTCTCGGCGCCGAGTCAGGACAATGAAATAATTAAAATACCGGGCAACAGTAGAAATATACCAGCAATATACTGAGGCACTCCGTAAGTGATTTTATTTGCCGACGAACATGAAAATTCTAATTACTACCGAAATTTAAATATTTAGTTTTGGCTAATTGGATTGCTTACTTGCAGTCATATTGTCTTATTCTCCTATACTGAAATTTCGTTTCCAAAGTCAATCCGATCCAAACACACTGTGAAGGAAATTGCGGATATTTTCATGTACAAATTAAAAATTCGCTTTTGTGGAATTCAGTATCTTTATTTATGTAAAATTATTTGAAGAATATCTGACAAAAGAACGATTAAATTAGAAATTTAGAAAATAAAGTACCTATTGACTTTGGTAAATCCAATTAATTTGAAATTAATGCCATCGATTATTTTTAAATTACTTGTTTATTTTATATAACTAAAATTAGAGAAAAACGTTTTGTTATGTCATAGAAATCTAATAAATATAACACCCATGTACAAAAGAAAAGAAAGTAACACTACATTCGAAAGTACTTATCGACATGAACTAAAGTCGAAATTGTATTATACAGGGTGGGACAATAGTGCGTCGGACCTCGATATCTCGAGTTCTACGATAGCGAGAAATTTTTTAAAAAATTGCAAGTAAACTAGATAAAAAAGTCTATAACTGGAAATTATTTTCGAACATACAGTTACGAGACATCTAATTAATGTTTTTGAATCATTTTCATTTCCTAAAAACGTACAGGGTGGTCAAAATTCAATTAAGAATATTTTAAAATGAATTTTCTCAATTTTTTCAAATGGAACACCCTGTATATTATTCGACGATGTGATGTAGAAATGAAAAACGAACATTTTTTTGTAAGTACTTCCCTATGGCTAATTGCAACCATTTTCGTTTTATAAATAAATAAGTGTCAAATTCAAGAATAAACTTAAAAAAGAGGTTCCTAAAATAAGTCATTAGAAAAATTTATAATAGGTGTTCGACGTGTTGCTCATTTTGATTGACAAATGTCTTTATGCAATTTTGAAATGAGGCCATTTAGTGGGACCATTTCTTCCAATTCATTGAAATGAGTAAATAGTATTTAACCGGTCCTTTACTGTAATGTTTTTTTGTACATTTTTTTTGCTGTCTTCGTTATTCGACAAATAATAAAACTTCAGTTTGGTATAAATTGTCGTGTACAAAGGAGCATTTATCACACTTATCGGTCGTTATAATCTGTATTGAATTTAAAATATTTGGAATTTTTTTTTTTTTTTTTTTTATACATTTATTTAACGTCGGCCTATTTCCGCTACTGAGGCCTAACACCGACGCCTGTAGACGAGCTACCCCCAACCAGGAATTTTGCCGAACCTCTTCCCTTAAGAAGAGTAGGGATCTTTTACTTGCCTAACATTTAATAGACAAGGGACCGACGGCTTTACATCCCCTCCGAAGGATGGTATATCTCCTATACAACCCTCGCCTAAGGTTGTATAGCTTCCGCGCATACACTGATATACAAGCCGCTGGAAGATGTGTGAGGCGAGAACGCGGTTTCCGTTGGAATGGTCACCAATCCAAGTACTAACCGCGCCTGTCGTTGCTTTACGTCGCATACCAAAGTATGTACATAGTAAAGACGCACCTACGCTCGCCCCTATTTGGAATTTTACAATATGAATTTTAATAAAGCGGAACTTGTAGACATGACTTTTGTTTTGGGCGAGTCAGACAAAAATAGTTTACTTGCCAATAAAATTTAAAACCAACGTTATCCTGAAAGAAGGATTCCTGATGTTAGCAGCTTCCAAAGCCTTCTCGATAGATTTTTGGAAACTGGAAATGTCGAGTATAAAAAAAGTGAAAGAATAAAACGTGTTGTGAATGAAGAAAATGAATTTTTCTGTGGTGCTGGCAACGGTTGAGAATCCCCATGTTAGTCAAAGAGGAGTAAGGAATTAATAGGAATAAGTAGACAGTCTATGGGTCGAATCTTAAAAACAAATAAGTTGCGTGCATATAATATTTAAATGCACCAGAAATTATCTGATGACGATTTTTAAAAGTGCCTACAATATTGTAATTAATCCAGAGGTGAAATGCAACATGCAACTTCTTCAATACTGTTTTATTCAGTGATGAGGCAACTTTTCATAAAAATGGATTTGTTAATAGTGCTACGTCAAATTTCAAAACTACAATCTGACGTACCTAGTTGGTCGTCGTCTGTTGACTAACGGTATTTGCCGGCCGACTGACAGTGGAGATGGTCGGGGTTCTAAATTTCTTTGATGTATCAGGGCGCCAAGTAAATTTTTTTCTCTCCAAATACCAGCTCAAGTACAATGTAACCTCAAATTTACTAAATAAATTACTTAGCGGGACGATAATGAAAAATTCAAATTCAGTGTTATCTTTTAATAACAATAAACGAAGTAGGTTCACTTTATAACATTCAACAGTACAATAACGTAGGTATGGTATAGCAGACAAATTAACACACAAAAAAAAATATGTATCTAACTGGGTATACGCGTCTTACGTAAGTGCTTAAACCCCCAACAAATATCATAGATGTTTTAATTAATTAATAGAATATTTTCATAGTATGTTTAGCAAAATTTAAAAAAATATATATATAGGTAGTGGTGAAATTTTTTTAAAGTAAAATATACAATATAATTAAAAAAAAATCAATATATATATGGTACAAGAAGGATACAACTTGCAGGCAGCAGGGTTTCAGCTTCGGCTCAAATTTCAGGAATGGGCAACTTCCAGCCTATCAATTAACCCAGAAAATGGATGGCTCCTCCACAAAAAAGAAATTCCAGTCCAGCAAGAGGAAGTAACATAAGTAAGTGTAGACCAGTAGAAAAAAGTTATTCGTTCGTATCAGGGGAGACGAAAAAAACGTAGAAAAAACTACGAAATACTAGGCGAAACCGTAGGTGGAAAAAAAACCCTCGTTTCGGATTGTTTTCTTAGAGAAATGTTGTTGACCTTGGATGTCCTTGGCCTCGTGTAAATTTGGCAAAAATGGCTTTTACGTATAGAGCCTTCCAATGAAGACAATCGATTTCCAATGCCATAAAAATATGCACTAGTCCAAACATAAATGGAAAATCGAAAATATAACGTTGCGAATGTATCCCAAAATGGTGAAATTACTTGTTTCAAAAATCGCAACGAGCACGTAAAAATACCACTTAATAAATTGCCAAGCGTTCGAGCGAACTACACGTGAAAAGTGACAGACTGAAGAAATAAATCTGTGTTACCGATCGTCAGTAGGTTATAGGAATCTACCTATAAACTAATTAAAAGTTATTGGTTGCCTAGCTTAAGAATTACAGAAATAGAGAGCCTAAGTATATGCAACACGCTACAGAACAAAATGTATAATGCCATATCTACAAGTGCAACAGATTCCTTACAATTGCGGGTTTATATAGACAACTAAATAATAAATATTACGCGTGACGACGGATAACACGAATTCGTTAGACATTAAATGTAAGAGATAAGGTAATGATTTAGAGATTTTTTTAAATAATGTATAAATGTTAAATTGAACTGTAACAATAGGCACAATTTCCATTATTATGCTTCGAAAAATCCTCACTTTTTTATGCAAGTTGATAACCAATACATATGGTCTATAAACGTTTAGGGAGAAATTATTGGAGAACATGTAATAGGGCCACATTTCTTTGATGGTACATTGACAGGAGCTATTTATCTTAATTTTTTGGAAATCTATCTGCCACAATTATTGGTAAATCTCCCTGAAAGAATTGGAAATAGCATGTGGTTTCAGTAAGATGGTGCTCCACCGCACATTATTTAAATGCAGATACGTGAAGGAAAAAATAATACCTGCCTTTACATCTATCACACCGGCAGTTTTAGGAATAGCATAGACATGTGCGTCAATTAAAATGGGCAACTGTGGAACATTTATTATAATTTTTTCTACTGAGTTATTTGAAGAAATCTCTTTTTTTAAGTTTATTTTTGAATTTTGTAATTATTGCACAATAAAACGAAATTGGCTGCAATTAGCCCTAGGGAAGTACTTACAAAAAATGTTCGTTTTTCATTTTTACATCACATTGTTGAAAAATATACAGGGTGTTCCATTTGAAAAAATTGAGAAAATTCAATGTAAAGTGTTCTTAATTGAAAAATAACTTTTGGCCATCCTGTACATTTTTAGGAAATTTTTTAACCTTTGATAAGATTCTTCTAAAACAAAAATACTGTACTGTGATTGATGAGTGTTTCGTCAACCAAGCTGCCAGCATCGAGAGATGATTAAAATTAAAAACAAGACAATTAAATGTTCTGTGCAATATCCAATAATCATAAAATAACTTCAACAAACCGACCAAGTCTATGTCTAGTTTTATTTTTCAAGTGTCTAATATAAAAAAATATATGATCCTAGACCATAATGTCGACCACTAGAGCAAGTTGAAGATTATTTAGTTAGTGGCAACCCTCAATAATGTGTTCCATGTATTTTAATGACAAAGGGATTATTACATACTCCTAATGTATCAGGTGACCAAAGACACAAAGGGCGAATTTCACGGCCTTAGACCCATAACCCTTTCGCAGTTTCCCTTCTCTGCTCAGCACCACATTTCACCGATGTTTTGCTAATCTTTGGCTTTATGGGTATACAGATTAGGTGTTCAAATTATTATTCTAGCCAGGCAGACTAACATCTGATACAGGATCTAATAGAAAGGATGTAGATAAAGAAGGCAGGTCAAAATTATACCAACAAAAAAGTTTAACACGCGCCTCGACACTTAGTATGAGAAGGATAAAGAAATTACCTACATTATTAAAATCAAAATAGAGCATGCAGGGACTTAATTGTAAAATAAAATATTATTTCTTTATTTGACTATTGGCATACAGTTTAGCATATCCGTTTTCTAACTGTTTATGACAATTAAAAAAGCTACAAAAATAATCTACGCATTTACGGGGTTTTTTGCTTTTTCCTGTTTTTATTATAAAATACCGAAATTCAAAAAGGATTTTTCAGCTGGTGGTGTTTGGAATTTTTCATCTATATGCCTTGAAGAATAAAGGTTTCGTATTTCTATATACTTAGTTCTTGTTATGTAAAAGTTCTTAATGTTTCTTTACTGAATAAGAACTATGTTAGTAAAAGAGATTTATTAATTGCGTATATAAGTATTACGTACATGAAGAATAATCTATTTGATACAGATATCAATTCAAAAGCTGCCAACATAGCTGCGATATTTATACACTTAATTGCAATATTATACTCATATCTCTGTTTTCTAAATGCATTTATTTTATTTAAATGGCTAGAATATTTTATTGTAAACAAGTATTCCTCCTGAAATAAATAATAATTATTTTATTTATTTGAAAGTAATTGACATAATAATATATATTATTAGTTTAAGTTCTTATAATTGTGTTTGTTAATTTTTCATAAAAACATTTAAACATTGTTATTTATTAAGTATCAAATACTTAATACTAAGTAATAAAAGATACAAATATGACACCTAAGCTCACAGAGAGCTTGTCTTGTGTCTACCTCTTCCTATAATTATTTAATGTGTTTAATTACCGAGCACTGAAATTATATGAATTTGTACATCATACTAAAACAAAGGAAAAAAAGAAAGGAAAACAAAAAGTATCTACACTATACTATATATATACTATATACTATATACTATACACTATACACTATACACTATACACTATACACTATACACTATACACTATATACTATATACTATATACTATATACTATATACTATATACTATATACTATATACTATATACTATATACTATGGACAAATCATATTGAATATGTACTAAAAAAATTAAATTCTGCCTATTTCGCTATCAGAAATCTCAGAAACTTCATGGATAAAAAGTATTTATTAAATATATACTTTGCCTTAGCATATCCACATACGAAATATTTAATAATTTACTGGGGAACAAGCTGTGAATTTCAGCGTGTTTTTGTAATGCAAAAAAAAATTATTAGGTTAATATTCTCTCTAACTCCGCTAGAATCATGTCGGCCTACTTTTATAAAACACAAAATTTTTTCACTGCCCTGTCTGCTAATTTATGAAGCAGCCCTATTTGCCAAAATCAATTGGGATAAATTTCCACAACACAGTAGTGTGCATAGTTATAACACCAGAGGGCGAAATCAGATCTATATAAATAATTTTCGTTTAAGCACATACAAAAAGGGGCCTTACTATACCTGTGGAACAATTTTTAACAAGCTACCCGATAGTATAAAACAGCAAGTAAATATAAAAAAATTTAAAACAGAGCTCCGCTTATTTCTCAGAGAAAATTGTTTCTATTCTTTACAAGAATTTTTCAATCATCCAATATAAACTTGAATTTTAACAATGAATTATAAATATGTACCTTTTTTTATGTTCATTATTTATTTGTAAATATAATAAGTTTTAAAGTTGTAGTAATGTATTGTCAAGTTATATATTTGTTATTGTGTTTTTAGATACTTAGGTATATGAATATATTTTTTTGTGTACTATTTGACGTTTCATATCCTGTAAAAGGCTTAAGTGAATAAAGGTTATTATTATTATTATTATTATTATTATATACTATATACTATATACTATATACTATATACTATATACTATATACTATATACTATATACTATATACTATATACTATATACTATATACTATATACTATATACTATATACTATATACTATATACTATATACTATATACTATATACTATATACTATATACTATATACTATATACTATATACTATATACTATATACTATATACTATACAATCGAGTACAGAAGGTAACCAATAATATTATTTTCTCAAAATTTTTTTTTATCTATATTTTCATTTACATATATTTTAGTTCTCCTCTTATATTTTTTAAAATATTTTGTTTTTATTAATACAGATAAGACGTTATGTAACTTTCTCCTGTATAATTTTTATACTTTGAGAAGGTTGTGTTTGTTACTTTTCGTTGTGGTTATGATCTGATTTATTCTTTATCTTGGGATTTTTTGTACATAATTCAGAATATATATAATACTTAAACTATCAATATCCAATACTTTAATATTTTCAAATAACCATTATGTTGAATAATATCTAGGTTTGTTTAAAATAATTTTTAAAATGTATCTGAATTATTTTAAGGTTATTTAGAATACTTTCCTTGCCCCTCCCCAACTTATTAAACTGTACTTACTTAATTATAGACTCTACTAAAGCTTTATAAATATTTAAGAGATAATGTAAATCCATGTATTGTCTATGCTGATAAAATTTATCCTAACTTTCGAATTTTTCTTGTTAATATTTCCACATGTTTATCCATTTCAAAAACTGGTCAATATATAAGCATAAGTATTTGATCTTCACAACTGTCGCAAGTAATGAGGTGTTACATTCATGGAATTTTAATTTATTAATATGGGATTTTCCTGCTGAATTTAAAGAAAAAGTTAAAATTTTTGTTTTATTTAGTTAATAAATTTTTTGTTAACAAAATTTTTACGTTGTGAAGTTCCTTTTCCGCTTTAAATTTAACTTCCTTCCAGCTGACATCGGAAAATATTAAGACTGTGTTATCGGCATAAGAGATGATTTGCCTTGAAATATCTAAATTAAGCATTTCATTTATGTACATTTGAAAAATATTGGACCTATAACTGTTCCTTGAAGTATTGTAATTTCTTCACTTTTTCCTAAGTTTATGCTGACAATCTATTTTCGAATTTATTAAATAGTTTCTAAGTACATCACCGCACATGCCTCTGAAACCATATATATCTATTTTTTTAGTAGCTTTTGATGGGAAATCGTGTCAAAAGCCTTTGCTAGATCTAAGAATATTGCCAATGCTTTTTATTATTTAGCTTTTGATATAAATAACTTGTCACATTATACATTGCATCGACCGCAGATACTCCTTCTCTAAATCCAAATTAGGAATTTGATATGATATGATATTATATTTATTAATATAATATATACTCATCTTCGCGATGAGTTCAATTTGAACTTGGTGCACCCTGTTTTCACTAACGAGGCTCTAACGACCGAGTAAGGGCGGAATAACCCTTACCTTTTGTCGTGAGCACATCCACCTTCTCACGAAGAGTGCGGTAAAAATAACCCACCGCACACAAAGGTTGCTTTTGGAATCGTTTGGTTACCCCATCGTCGCAGTCTCCTTCTGTGCCATGGGACCACACCACTCGCCTTCCGCAACCGAGCTGGTCAGTTGCATACCTGCTCCAGCTAAAACTTCAAATGCAGCTTCGTTTTCAGTCGATTAAGGCTTTAAAAAAATGATGGAGCGTTCAAGTGGGACAAAATCAACCGGAGGTAAAATACCCTCCCGATCGGATCTCCGGGGGAGGGTGCCCACAGGGACACCTCATCGAATGTCGAAAAAACACCAAGTTAAATCCAAGAAAACTAATTCCTTCATCTACGGCGCTTGGAATGTTCGTACTTTGAACGACAGCACTCGCACCGATCGGCCTGAAAGAAGAACTGCTCTAATAGATAGAGAACTTCACCGACTCAATGTTGACGTTGCAGCTCTCAGCGAAACTCGATTTTTGGAGGAAGGCTCTCTCACAGAAAAGTACTACACCTTCTATTGGAAAAGTCTTCCCACCAATTCAAGAAGACATGGAGTAGGATTTGCCGTTCGGAATCAACTTGTATCCAACTTAACACAAGTACCACAAGGCCTATCCGAGCGTCTAATGCTGCTACGCTATGAGCTACGCTCCCACTCTGGATGCAAGTCACGAAACCAAGGAAAGCTTCTCTCAAGGACGTCCAAATTACAAAGGCGCGCATTGATAGCGAATGTTGGACCGATCATCGTCCTGTTGTCTCTAAAATGAAAATTTTTATGAGACCCAAACACCGAAGAACTCAAGTAAAACGTAGACTCCGTCTCTGTATTAGTAAATTGCGTGACCAACAAACCGTCGAACAGCTAAAGCAAAAAGTTCAAGAGAATTTGGGTGCACTAGAAGAAACCAATTCTGTAGATGTCGCTGCTACCTGGACACAAATTAAAGACAGTTTAAAAAGTGCGAGTGAGGAAATTCTTGGCACTGCAGCAAGTGGAAAACAGGAGGACTGGTTCAATGATAATGAAGCTTTTATACAAGAACTTCTTGACCGCAAACATACTGCCTTCCAAAACGCTATCAACCACCCCAACGACTCATCAAAAGAAGAAACTTTTACCCAATCTAAGTATCAAACGCAACGCGAAATCAAAAGAATAAAGAACGAGTGGTGGGCAAGCAAGGCCAGAGAAATTCAAAGGTACGCTGATTCACACGACTACAGGAAATTCTTTCAAGGAGTAAAAGCAGTGTACGGCCCCAGTCGGAAAAATATGTGCCCTATTAAAGATTTAAATGGAAATCTCCTCAAAGAAGACCAGGAAATAAGAGCCCGATGGAAAGAACACTACTCTAACATTCTTAACCAGCAAAGTCAAGCCGATCACGATATTATAAATCTTATCCCTCAATATGACACCTTCGAAGACTTAGATAAACCACTAACAACGGAAGAGATCTTAACCGCCATTGGGCAGCTAAAAAATAACAAATCTCCCGGCGCCGACTCACTCCCAGCTGAGATCTTTAAAGCTGTGTCGTCAGAGCTCATACCCTGCCTCAAAAAACTGTTTGATGTCGTGTGGGACAGTGGTCAAGCTCCGCAGGAGTTTCGTGATACACTTTTAATCAACCTCTTCAAAAACAAAGTGAGCGCTGCGGACTGTGGAAATTACAGGGGTATAGCTCTCCTCTCTGTTGGAGGGAAGATACTCACTAAAGCGATGGCAAATAGGCTAACAGCTGTTATGGAAAAGTTACTTCCTGAAACACAGAGTGGCTTTAGACCAAACCGAGGCACATCGGATTTAATCTTCACACTTAAACAGCCTCAAGAAAAAGCACTCGAACATCAAGGAGAAATTCACATGGCCTTCATTGATTTAACCAAGGCGTTTGACTCGGTGGACAGGGAAGCGCTCTGGAAAATTATGTTCCGCTTAGGTATCCCTAGAAAATTTGTGGAAGTATGTCGCAGTCTACATACAAACAACAACGCCCAGGTTATGTATAATAATGAGGCAACCGAACCTTTCCAAACCCTCACTGGAGTTAGGCAGGGATGTGTCCTGGCACCCCTACTCCTTAATTTGTTTACCACTGCTCCAACAATTATTGTTGACAACAAACTGACAGTCAGAGGAATAGGTCTCAGATACCGTTTTGATGGCGGTCTCTTTAACATAGGGCGCTTTAGAGCTTTCACGAAGACACGCACACGATTCATTTGTGATCTCCAGTATGCGGATGACTGTGCACTTTTAGCCTCTACGCCGGAAGAGCTTCAAGAACTTTTAGATGTGTATGCCCAGAGCTATGATTCCTTGGGACTTAAAATCAACATTGGAAAGACTAAGATTATGTCAACTCCTCATCAAGTGAACCAAATAGACATTACACTTAACGGAAATTCTCTTGGAGTGGTGGATGAGTTCAATTACTTAGGCAACGTTGTTAATGACAAAGCAAACATGGACAGCGAGATTCGCAATAGAATTAACGCTGCATCTAGAGCACTCTGGGGACTTAGAGAGAGAGCATTTGACAACCACGACCTTGCTTTGTCTACAGAGCAGTTGTCATTCCAACACTGCTATATGGATGTGAAAGCTGGGTCACTTACCGTCGTCGTGTGAAAGAATTAGAACGTTTTCAGCAAAGACACCTCAGAAGTATGATGAAAATCCGTTGGTTCCATCACATATCAAACGTGGAAGTACTCAGGAGAGCAAGCCTTCCAATTGAGGTGCTTATTTCAAGAGCACGCCTAAGATGGGCAGGTCACGTTCATCGTATGCATGATAACCGCCTTCCTAAATGTACACTTTATGGTGAATTGCTAAGCTGTAGAAGAAGGCGTGGCGGTCAACGAAAGAGGTTCAAAGACGCTCTCCATGAAAATCTAAAATCCTGCGGTATTGCAGACGAGCAATGGGAACAACTTGCAGCGGACAGAACCGAATGGCGAGGGGTTGTGGCCAGCTATCAAGGAAATGTTGCTGCAAGAAGGCCGAATCCAAGACCTAACCAGGTCTATGTTTGTCTTGACTGCGGTCGACATGTGCTCTCCCGAATTGGCCTCTATAGCCATAGTCGTGTGCACCGTAGATGAATGGGAATTACAATAGACTACACCTTTTACTTGTTTTTTTTTTTATTGCACACAATTTATCGACTGTAACATTTTTATACTCGGACTCGAGTAACGGCTAATAATAATAATAATAATAATAATAATATTTATTAAGATATTCTAAAAGCCGCTTCTTAATGCATTTTGTATAATTTGTGCAATATTACTAATAAGAGATATAGGACGGTAGTTTGAGAAAATATTTGCGTTAAACTGTTTAAATAATGGCTCTATAATAGTTTTATTTAATGCTTGTGGGAAATAACCTTGTTGAAATATCAAATTTATAATGTATTGCAATGGTTTTAATATATAAATCAGAGATTCTTTGATTGTTTACCTGAGTAGCATCAAGGCCCAGTGCACTGTTGTTTTTTAGATTATTTATCCTATTTAATGAAATTTTGCGGCCCAGGCCAGTATTAATATTTGCGCCCCTTCTTCCACCCTCACCACTCCCCAATTTATTTATCAGAAAATTGTGAAAAATGTTGCAATACGTCAATAAAAATAATTTACAAAAAAACTTACATAAGTATTTATAGGAATAGCCTTCCACCATATTCGCACCATTGCCATACCCCTTGCCCGCGAAGTTTTTCATATCAAGCTTACAGTTGTCTTGCAATTCTTTTAATAGGGTCATATATAGATTTTCATCAGTAGTTTCTTGAATCGCATGGAAACACAAAAAAATTTTCTTTATTTGTATACTCTCCCCGATGATATATACAAATCGTAACGTAAATGGCATTTGTTCGATACGGCTTTTATCTGGGGTGCAGTTCAAAATAATTGAAAAGTACTTACTATTTTTACATTTTAAAATTATGTTTGATTTAATATTATTGCCGAGAATATTTATTAATTCGTTTTGGATGGTTTTTTCCAGGTAATGATTATAAATTTCTTTTGTCTCAGTTTTCCCTAAATGTTCTTTCATAACAGGATCATATTTGCCCAATAGCTGAACTATTAGAAAATTTCCATTACGGGGAGCGTACAAACGATCTACGGATTCTCTTAAAGCCAAATTATTTTCTGCAGAAGGACCAACAATTAACATTAAGCGTTCCAAAATCTTTTTCGAATAGTCCGCCTGTTTTTCTATTTGTTCAATCATTTGTCGATACCAGTCTTATTTGTTAAATTTCTTTCAGCCTCCCGCCATTTATTATATGAAGAAAAGTCTACCTTTGTTTTTAGAATTTTCTGGACCATGTTTGACAATTTCGTCTCTAATTGAAGCTGTTATATATCTTGACCAATTTCCAATATCCGAACATCCATATAACGACGTTATATTTTCTTCCTCTTTCTCGTCTCCTTCGGTTATATTCTCAGCACTGTTCATAGTACCAGTTTCTATTTCATAATTTATAGCACATGCAACATTTTCGTTTTCACACACTATTATAAGGTTATCACCTTCCTCGGACACTTCACCTTCTATAAAATTTACATGTTTTTCTGTAGATGAAATTTTTACAAATTTCGACATAAATGCCGAACTTCTTGCGGCCTCTTTCAGAGCTACCATTTTTCTTTTACGATTTTGAGCACCCGACGGTTTCGATGACATTTTTCTTGCCACTATGTACTATTGAACCCAGGAATTAAATCAGGTTATGCCAATACTAAATGTTGTTTACAATAATCTAAAAAATATAAAACAAATGAGGAGCAATAATACGCACTATTGAGCTAACGAAAAACTACTCACCATACCACAATATTTTCGTATCGTGGTCTGATTTTAAACTATTGTACAGTTTATTGTTATTCTAATATTCTATCTAATTTTTATGGTATTATATTTAGACAAAATAATCATTAAATTTAGGTATTACAAGGAACTCTCAATAATCAAAATAGAGCGATACCTGTCGGTACGTTTTGCTTGTCAGTAAATCACATCTGGACCTCGGCGGACCTGACAATAGCAATGTACCAGGTGGTATTACTTTGTCTTTATTTTGTAATACCGCTCGCCAGCTTATTTGATATGATAAATAATAAATACACGGGTGTAGTGCGAGTTACTTTGATATTACTAATAATAATCGGTTTTAATAATTGAACAATACTCGTTAAATAAAAGTGCGTAGTTTTCAATTTCTCGGAAACACATGTGCTTTTATTGGTTTTTGGCGTCATCCAAGGTAGCGCCCTTTGGGCCGGCCCTGCATTTATGATTCCTTTTTCTGAGACTGGATACAAAAATATTGACTTTTTTATTATAGCTTTTTTAATATATCTTGAGCCATTTTATGTCCAGTTTCAGAAAAATAGTAATTAAATTCGCAAGCGATCTCTTTGGGTTCTGTTTATTTTCTGTTTGAATTTAGTTTATTATTGTTCTATTTTGTTTTATGTTTTCATTTGTTGATTCTTTTATTAGCTCCCATACTTTTTTACATTGTGATTATCTTCTTTGAGTAGATCTTTATAAGATTCACTTTTCTTTTTCTAATTAATTCGCTATCTAATTGCTTTGTGTATTTAATTTTTATTTCTAAATTATTTGAATGTTTTAATAATGTTTGTTTTAATTTGTCCCTGTTTTATATAGATTTTATTAACCCCTGACTTATCCATGGTTTTAGTTTCTGTTCATTATTAATTTTAGCACGTCTCATTTTTTAAATTTCTGATAAGTTTTCTATGATCTATTTTTTTCGCATATTTGTGTTAGATTTTTATGTCATCTATACATTTTCTTTCTATTAAATAAAGAAATGTGGCATAATAGTCAGTTATACTGCATTTCAAGATATATGAGATGTTATTTAAATAATTTAAATATGTACGTTTTTGATTCTTTAAAAATATATGGTCTATAGACGTGGCACTATTCTCAGTTCTTCGAGTTGGTTTATTAATTTATTAATATATAATGTTTATGTACAGATGTGTTATAGTATTGTTTTTAACCAGTATACCTATCTAAATTTATATCTCCCACAAATATTTCTATTTCATTTGGATTGTGTGATTTAACTATATTTTTGATATCCTCTATAAAGATTTTAGGGTTGGTTGAGGTTTATTTTTATTTTTTATATTTAAAATTGTGAAAGTTACCTCATTTAATTTAATGTTACTGATATTCTGAACTGATACTGAATTATGTACATAAATTATAGCCCCATCATTTTGAATGAAGTCGGCTTTATTGTAATAGCAAGAATATTGTGGTGTTTGAAAATTTGCCTGATATTTAAGTTGCCATGTTTCAATTAATACTACAATATGGATTTATATGTCTTCAATAGAATAAAATTTTATTCCACTCCACTAATGGCGATATTTTGTAATGCTTTAAACAAAATAATGTTGAGGCGTTACCAAGCCGCGTTAATTTGGTAATTTTAATGCCCTGGTGTATACCTCATTAATTATAAATATCAAATTTTAGCTAAGTTGTTAGGCGCTCGACAGAAGAACCAACTAGGCAGAGCAAATTAGACTGGGACACTGATTATCAAGGTAATTAATGAGTCACATGATACCAACAACGCAGTCGCTTAGGGATATGAACGACAAAGAAGTAATTTCTTGAAAATAAATTTGAATCTCGTTTTATTTTTCAGTAATAATGAAAAGATTTAAATCAATTTGAATGATTGGCATCTCAAAGGATGTTTATTTCAAATTTCTAAGTATAACTGGAGAAAATAAGTGATAAAATCTCCTGTTGTTTCACAATTGATAATTACATATAATTTGTGACAAATAGAGAAATTGCAATTAACTTTGTACATTCTGGTCCTACCGCACGTTACAAATGAGTAGAAAATAATGCCTCTTGCCCCTACATGCATATTAAACATAACCTTCGTTTTTAATTTAACTTATTTTACGATGTAGTTAAACGTAAAAATTAAATAGAGGCTACAAATGTCAAACGTTTCGTATAGTATAGGGCCGTTGGGTTAAACATAAATTTGCTTCGGCTACACATCTGACATTTGGTATTTGTGTCAAAATGATTAAATGAAATTAGTTCCAGACCAATAGTTAATAAACGGCTAATTTTTGTAATCTTTTTTCCAGTAGTTAACAATATGTTACATAAAATTTTACTAATAAGCTTTTCTTAAACAATTTACACACACCCATTGACAAATTTGGTGCATAATTATAATAAATAAAGTTGCAAATATTTATATCAATTTTTTATAAATGCATATAGCCACAGGCTGCATATATCAACATATAAAATTATACAGTAATTTAAACGAAACAAAATCATGCTCTACCTGATATTAAATTGTATATTATTTAGAAGCATATATAAATAATGATTTTAACAGCGAAAACTTTGCATTAGCGTCTGTTCTCTGGTCGTAGAGGAAAATGCAAACTTAAATTATTTAGAGAAACTTAACAGCGAAATACTGTGAAAAAAAAAGATTTAAGAAAATATTCCGAGTGATTTAATCTGAAACTTTCAAATATCTCGAATAATAAGCACTCTACGAAAAAAAACGTACATAATCAAAATTCAGTCATTCCGCGGAGGAGTGCTAAAATTAGTTACCCTCCTCCCACTTCTTGTAGGTCGGTCGTGGTATTTGAAATCTTAAATAGGAACCCCTATTACTTCCACGTCCAGTGGAAGTATAATAACCCATATATATATATACATCTTTCTATCAATTCTGAACCATTAGACAATTCATACAATCCTGAACCAGCTATTTATAGAAGAGATAGACAAAAAATATTTGTTTATATTGGAGTATATAGGGGGTCGGATAACCTATTCTGTAAAATATACTTTGATATTTTTATAACTAAATATAGGTGTATATCTACACACTAATGACATCATCCTGAACCAATACGTTAATATGACAAAGCTGAACCATTTTATACAGTAATATATAGCTGAATGTTACATCCTGAACCACTTCAATGTTGCCATATTTAAATACTATAGGATAGCTACCTGCTACGTTTGTATTGCCAAGGGTCATAAAATACTCGGACTTCTCGCATATGCTTCTTACGCACAAATGAAATTCTATATTTTTCAAGTGTAAGTATCTTTCTGAAAGAAAGGGGATAAATTTTAGGTATTTAAATTGTAAAAGGCTAGAATAAATACAGTTTATTTTTAATTTTTGCTGTTATATATATATATATATATATATATTTTTTAAATATACAGGGTGTCGTAATTACGTGCAAAAAATTTAGCTGTAGATTGCCTGTCGAAAATTTAGACCGGGTTCTTCGTATAAAACTTTTCAAAACAACCTTTTCCTGTCCAGCTACACTCCCTTAAAGGGGTGTTCCAAAAAAAAGGTTTTTAATTTATATCTCAAAATAACGTAATCGGAAAAAGACGAAATTTGGCACATCTCTGTTACTCATCAAAGGGCATCTAACGAAATCATGTCATCCACCTAGCATGTACACAAAGGGGTGAAATTTACTACCCTTTTGGAAATTTTGTAAATATCTTTGTGCCTACTCTTTTCTTAAGTTAAAAAAAATAGCTAAACATTATGATTAATTTAGAAACTTTTTCATCTCTTCAAAGAAATTCGTAAAATCGACCATTTTTTACAAAAAAATTAAATTACATCTGCCAAAGTGATCAATCAAAAGCTATGAGCAAAATTATATTAGTGTAAAATACTAAAAGTAGGCTGGTGTCAAATTATAATCTGACAATATTACGTTGTTTCTTGCCTTTGAAATAATAAGATAATCATTTCTTATTACTTAATACTAGTATTTTTCTAACCAGATTTTAAAATGCATAGTTCTAGTAATGAGGAATAATATGCAGACATACATTTAATTTATGGTGAATGTAAAGGAAATGCTTCAGCGGCAAAAGAACGATATCGTCGTAAGTTCTCTACACGTACTGTGTCAAACGTTCGTACTTTTTCTAATATTCACTTGAGGTTAAAAAAAAGGAGGTGTTTTAAAACACACATATTAAATACATTATTTTGGTGAACATCCTGAATGTAGTATTAGACTGGCTGCTCATCAATTCCACACAACAAAAACATCAGTATGGAGGATTTTGAAAATATGAAAATGCAAGGACTTTACCCTTATCATTTACAGAGAATACAAGAGCTGTTCCCTCGTGACTTTCCAGTAAGACTTGATTTTTGTAGAATTATACTTAGAAGCCATTACATTTTACAGTACTATTCACAGATGAATGCTGCTTTACTCGACGTGGAGATTTAAATATTCGTAACTAGCATTTATGGAGGGACGATAATCCTCACGCTGTTGTAAATGGAGGATGTCAATACAACTTTTCAATAAATATTTGGGCCGGAATTGTAGACAATAAATTAATAGGGCCTTTTGAGTTACCAAACAGATTAAATGGTCCAGCTTATTTAAACTTTTTATAAAATGACCTGTATAAACTTATAGACGATTTACCTCTTGGATTACGTCAAACACTTTGGTTTATGCAGAATGGTGCGCCACCTCATTATTCTTTAGACGTTCAAGAGTGGCTACCCTCAACATTTCGAAATCGATGGATTGGCAGGGGACGAGAAGCCACAATTAAATGGCCCCTCGGTCCCCAGATATGAATGCACTGGACTTTTACTTTTGTGGCCACTTGAAAAATGTTGTTTACTCGACACCTGTCCCTAGCATCGAAGTTTTAAGAGAGAAAATTTTTACTGCTGCCAATAAAGTTCGAAACTCCATATGTTTTACATATAGAAGGCAGGTATGGCAATTTTAGGAAACGGTTGCAAACGTGTATTCAAGTTGGAGGTCGTCATTTTGAACAAATGCTTTAATATCTAAAAACAACAATCGTTGTCTTCATGTTTAAATTTTTTTACTGTCTAAATTCATCTTTTTTTCCGATTACGCTATTTTGAGATAGAAATTAAAAACCGTTTATGGCACGCTCCTTTAAGGTATTGTTGCTGGACAGAAAAGAGTTATTTTATACGGAGAACCCGTCTTAATTTTCGACAGAGAATCTACAGTTAAATTTTTTGCATGTTATTTCCAAACATCCTGTATATGTATATATACATTTACTTTTAAAAAGTTTAAAGAGTATGCATTAGAAGTTGTTTTCAGATATATGGGAGGTTCCCCTAATAATCATCACTTTTTTGTAACAATTCCCTTAATATTTCTATCTTAATTTTTCATTCTATATTTAACTGTATTATTTTCCGTTCTGGTTTAAAAGGAAGTTTCACTTCTGAATGACTTTTGATTATGCCTAAGGTTGACTTTTTTAGAGAGAACCAAACAATGATAAAAAAAATTAAAGAGTCAAATTTTAAACGTCAATATTTTGAAAACGGATATAATGGAGTGGATATATCCAAATTATTGCTGTATGTGGAATTGTGGTATTGTCTGGAAAGTTGAAAAAATAGTTCAGATAGATACAAGTTGTAGAATAACATACAATGCCCAACCTAAGGAACATATTTTTTTAAATAATTTATTTTTTGAATCATGTTTTATTCTTTTTATTTATTCATTTATTTAATTGCGATATCCGACAGGGGCAGTGCTCGGTTATAGGATGAAGAGAGGAATATCACAATCACGAATGAATTGGAATAAAAATACATGTTAAGCATAAACAAAATTAAATATAATATTTTTAGTCGCAAACTCTTCTATAAAATCCTTATTTTACTATAAGGAACGTAACCATACTGCAACCAACAGCTACTCTCCGGGCTATGTGCCCCGCCGAGCGCTGAATCACAAGTTACAAGTCTGGTGCGTTAAGTGTAATAATTGCATATTACCATCAAAACGCTAATGCTTCGATTGCAACAAACACCAGCCGAAAGACTGATCCTATTTAAAGGAGCTCTCTTGCCAGCCGTCACACACCACTTGCAGACTGCAGTTTCGAGCTGTTGGCTCTCGTCAGTGCAAGGTAGGCATGTGACGACTGACACGAGGATCCTTTGACTATTTGGTAACATCCCGGTATTTTTACAATAGCGACATGTAAAACAGTCAGCGTCTAAAAAGTAGACTATTGAAATTTTAGGTCAAAATGTCAATTTATTTAGTTGTGTATTTCTTACTTTTAGCCTCAATCCTTGCTATAAATTCACATTAAAATTTGTCAGAAAGAAAAATGGTATAGCATTATTTAAAGCCTTTTTGCATTGTAGGGGGATTAGAGAATATATGAAACAAGTCCCAAATATTCATAAATATTCTTTTAAGTGAGCAATGAGAAATGAAATATTATTAATTCTTAATTTTAAGTAATATACCTAAAAACTTACATTGTGCCTAAAAATATACCGATTATGAAAATCAAATACATTTTAAGGCAGTATTAAAAGATTATTTTTGTTTGATAGTGTATCTGTGAAGTATCCCGCATTAAATTATTCTTTAAAATATATTTTAGCTAGAACATAAAACGGATAGGTTATCGTCCGTCCAGGTGCAAAAATAGTATCGCCGAGCTTACTAAATTAATTTTTAATTTGAGGAGTTATCTTCATTTTGAAAAACTTAAACTATAAATAATTCTTTCAATATTCAAAGAATGGGATGCTGTTAGCTTAGCACAATTTATTTTTTTAATATTTGCACGCTAATAAATTACTCTTTATAGATATACAGTATGTTACAAAAATAGCTATCACTAGGAATATTTACATATAACATATTACATAAACACCAGACAATATTATATTTCTACATACAAAGCAAAAAATTACAGAAAGTTCTCTTATTTTTAACAATCACACATATTCTGTTAAAATAGCAACGGAAACATTGTTCTATGCATTTGGGTCCGAAAAACGAAATACAAATTCTCTAGTTTTAACCCTAATTTTATCCAAGTTTTTTTAAAACAAATATACGGGTCAAATTTAGCCTTCACATACTTCTTTGCAACAATGTTTGTTACCTGTACTTACTTTACCTACATTTCAAATTATTTGACTAAAATAATACTGGAATCTCCAGCATTTATTTAAAATGTATAGATACGGGAAGAATAAAAAAAAGTGAAAAGTAACCTGTACACGGGTTTACTGTTTGAATCCTACCTAATTTCTCACTGTTTATCCTTTCATTCCAAGACGCCTCTTAGAAGTAAGGGTAGGTAATGATCATTACAACTATTTACATAAGTCGTTTCTGGACTGAGAAAAACCATACTGAGACCATGAAACAATAACATAACATAGTTCACTAATTCACTTTCTCAAAAGAACAAATATACTTGTGTTATATATTTTCAGTAAGTCTACAACTACTATTTCAGGAAGTATAAAATCATTTTTATTTGGTTGCGTAACAGATGCCTAACTTTTTCATGTATATTGGATGAAATTAAATTGATTATACATTAATTGTGGCAAATAAATCCTAAAATGTGTAAAAACTAGAAATAGAAAAGTATAAATTTGTCTTTTTATTTCGTCTCATACCATCAAAATATTCCAACCGGTTATAATACAAAGATGCGCACTGTAAAACTCTAAATAAATACCCTCACCATATTACATTTCAATATAAGTTTAACGATAGCTAGCAACAATTTATTTCTTGAATCACGTTTTTCCTCCTTTTTCTTTATTTATTAACGATATTTTTACAATTACAAAATTTCAATCACAAATTGAATTAGATTACAAATATATGTTAAATATAAATAAAATTTTACACGTAGGATAGTTATGTTATAATTTGTATATGATAACATTTTTGGAAAGAGGGTGAAACAAATGTCAAGTGCCGCACATGTTTCCCATAGACCATTTAGGTATTTAAATTTTAAAGAGCCTGGGTGGTCGAGCGGCCGACAGCGAAGACTTGACTTTAATTTATTATTGTGAATTTAAAAGACTTTATTCTACTTTGAGCATATACTAATGCACAAATAACATTAATAAAAATGGCATTTATTTACCGCTCTTACAATATTTAATATTTAAGAAGTGGTAAAATTTTTTGTTTCGTTCGGCATTAAGGTTTCAAATGGTAGCTGTTATAGTTTCATAGTAGAATAGAGTAAGACGATAAGATAAAACAAAAGTCAATGGTTAAAGTGCTGTTCTTTGTTACACATGTTACCCATAAACAAAACAAAATTAGGGTATTTAAATATTAAAGGGACACAATATATAACACTGTGTGGTCCACTAGAGTCCGGCGCCAAATCTGAGACACCCATATATTGTAATATTTGTATGATCTAGTTTTATTTATATAACAAATGAACCAACGGTTAGTAGAAGACTTACATTAATTTACTATTGTTGATTTAAAAATCATTCATTGTATTTTGAGCATTCCAGTCACTTGTACTTAATAAAAAATTTTATATCGGTGTTTCGATTTTATTTTAAATTACATTGGATTAAACCGATATTTAACAACTCTTAATATCTATCTTATGGTTTTGGTATTTTTGGCGTAAACTGATGCGTAAATAGTATTAATAAAAATATATATAATTATTTACCGCTTTTCTAATATTTAGTATACAGCGTGTGTATTGAAACATGACCGTAAGTCTTAAAAAAATATTTTCGGAATTGATGCTGAAATATAATTCTTTTTGGTATTTTTGGCATAAACTAATACGTAAATAATATTAACCAAAATAACAATTATTTATTGCTTTTACAAAATTCAGTATATTTAGGAAGTGGTAATTTTTTCTTCGCATGGCATTAAGGTTTAAAATGGAAGTTGTTATAACAGTAAAATGTATCTGTATGAAAAAGTATAATTGCACTGTTTATATCCTTGATTTGGCAGGATTAGAGAATATATATGAAACAGGATGCAAATTTTAACACAATATAGGTACTAATAATAATTTATCTCAATTTATTAACACAGTACAGAACAGAAGTCTTTTTGTGAAAAGCTCCTTGTAGAAGCTTGAATACGAAAAATATTTCAGTTATTGATAAATATTCTTTTAAGCGAGCAGTCATACGTGATTCTTGGTATGTATAAATTATATGCTTAGATAAAATAGTATTGTGCGTAATAATATGCTAATTATAAAAATTCAACTAGTGTTAAAATATTTTTTTTTTAAGTGGTTAGTATCAAGCACTCATTTATTAGTGTATTTAGTGGTTCCTAGGTTCTTGACCGGGCACATGCAAAAACAATAATGTCACTGAGTTTATTTATTTAATATTATATAATTTGATAAGTTACCTTTATTTAAAACATAAACTATAAATAATTCTTTCAATATTGGAAAAATGAGATCATAACCTCTCGCGCATTGCTGTAAGCTAGCACTTTTTAAAATTATTTTATATTAGGTATACAGTATGTTAGAAGAATAGCTAACATTAGGATTATTTACGTATAACATATCATATAAACACCAGATATATTTCTTCGACCAGGGAATAAAATATATGCAAGGCGGAAAATTACAAAAAGTTAGTACTTAAAGCATTTACTAATTGATCTACGTGATTTTATATCATAAAACTTCTGTTTAAACACAGCAACATAAGTATTCTTCGATACATATTGGGCATTGTACATTGTTATAGAGCAATGAAACAATATTAATTGTTACGGGTCTCTAAATTCAGAAAATGTATTTTATTAAATATGAATTTTTAGTATAATGAGGACAATTTAATTTGAAATTAGGAGAAAGATATTTATATAAGCAATTTTCACGTTATTAATTGCCTCTATACAGGTTGATTCACATAAAACTCCCCAGGCAGTTTCCGTATTAAAATGTTGTCAATGGCAGTGGCGTCCGCGACGAAAAGAAAATTCTTGATGACTGGAACTTTGAAAGTATAATATTAAAGTTTGTTTAATTCTAAGTACTTTTTGCAGTATACACTTTCTATTAAAACCAGTGGTTTTGGAGATAAATCAAAAAAAATTATTCAGTTCAATATTTTTTAACAAGCAAAAAAATTTAAATTCACTCAAGAGCGGGCGCTACATACAATAAGTACTTAGTTTAAAGTGATTCGCCATCTTTTAAATGATTATACAAAGATGGCGTTGAAGTGCAAAATTATTTTCCGATAGCTGGAACATTGAAACAGTACACACGATAAAGAACCAAATAATATATATATAATTTTATAATGACGTTTTTTAAAAAGACCAATGTCTTTCAAATTATCTAATATTTCCTATTTTTTTATTTTTTAAAGTATAATTTTCATTACCACCTGTATTGTTTTCTTAATTCTATAAACTAGTAGTCCTAAGTCTAATTTAATAATATACAGTACTTGACTGTATATTATTAACAACATACTTGTTGCGTAGTAATTTATTTTGAGGTTTGTTCACATATAATCAATTTTTAAGTTTTTGAATGCGTTTGTTATTACAAGATAATTCAGAAATGGTTGTGTACATCAACGAAGACAAATTAATCATGATTTTGATCTACGGAGAATGTAGAAAAAATTCCCATGAAGCGGAAAGGTTACTCCATTTGCATTTTCCCAATTTGCCTAAGCCAGACCATAAAATCTTTATTTCTTTAACCAATAATTTGAAAAATTACGGAAGTTCTAAAAAGTTAAAGTATAATAAACAGTTGACGGCTACAAATGCTGCAAATACTGCTTTAGTAATTGACAATATTGTAAATAATCCAAATATATCTTTACGGAAATTATCGTCTGAAACAAATATTTCCTACTCCACTTGTCAAATAATTTTAAAGAAAAATAAGTACCGTCCGTATAAAGTTCATTATGTTCATCATTTATGTCCTGGTGATTTTCAGCGTTTCATGAATTTTATTGCTGAATTGTCAGTATTACATAATAAAAATCCAAATTATTTGAAAAATGTGTCGTGGAGCGATGAGAGCCGCTTCCATAGTAATGGGCTTGTGACTATACAGACCACTCGGAATTGGTCTCAAAATAATCCGAGATAGATACGAAGAACCAAAAATTAAACACTTTTTAAAGTAAATTTATGGTGTGGAGTATTGAACAGATACATAGTCAGACCTTATCTATTTCGTGAAACGTTAAATTGTGGTAGATATCGGAGGTTCTTGCAAGAGGAGCTGCCAAATTTATTAAGAAACATTCCTCATGATGGGCACATAATCTGGTTTTATCAAGACGGGGCACCGGCACATAATTTAAGAATAACATTTAGACACTTACAACGAACATATCCTAGAAGATGGATAGGAACTAATGGAGTAATCAGGTGGCCAATACGATCACGTGACTTAACTGCATTAGATATTTTCTTATGGAGACATCTAAAAAATTTAGTTTGCACCGAACCAATCGATGATATGGCAGACCCATACAACAAAATATATATGCGAGTGTTATTACAGTAGATCGTTATTGAAAGCAATGGTTTAACATGTGTATCCATAAAAGAAGAAACAGTTTTAAACATTTACTTTAAAAGTAAATACATACATATGTACATATTTTATTGAAAAGTCAAAACAAATTATTAAAAAAACTTATTTGACTTTATATTATGTCGATTTATCTCGAAAATCACTGATTTTAACAGAAAAGTGTATGCTACAAAAAGTACTTAGTATTAAAGAAACTTTAATATTATACTTTCAAAGTCCCACTCATCGAAAATTTTCTTTCCGGCATCGCGTCGCGACGTAGCGGACGCCACTGTCATTGGCAACATTTGAACGACAAAATAAAGCCACCAAAAATATGTAACGACTGGCCTTTACAGAAATTTAATACCTTTTTTCGTTATTATGGAAACTGCCTGGGGAGTTTTATGTGAATCACCCTGTATACTTAAGTCAATTTAACGTCATATTACATAGCACACAAATTTGTGGTAAACTATTCAAAAGTAACAAATGCCAAACATCTCATAATAGTAAAGCATATTTTTCACAATAATTAGTATCTTAAAATACATATACATTTAGAAAATTATAGAAGCCAAATTTCGTAGAAAATATGAAAATGAATATGAAAAACCCATTAATATATTGCTAAATTATCAACTGGACCATTTTCCGTTGTTGGCCTTATATTAGACCTTATAAAAATGTAAAGATCTCTAGTATTTCAATTTTGGGTATAAATTATTTTTAAAGAATTGATGGATATAAAAGAAGAAAACTTCACACCTATATACCTTACGGAAATAAGACTAATAATTATTATAATTATTTACTTAAATCATTCTTGGACTGAGAAAAATAATTCTGAGATTATCAGGATAACATAAGGTTGTAGTTTATGAATTTTTTCAAACGGATGAATATATTTGTGTCGTATAATCTCAGTAACTCAATTCTTGATCAAATAGAAATTTATAAAGCTTTTTATTTGTATTTTTTATGTCGTCTGATCTTTTAGGAAGTTTAAAATAATTTTTATTTGGTCTCGTAACAGATTTATAATTTTTTAGGATTACATTGCATTGAATTAAATTAATTACATTAAATGTCGCAAGATCCAATAAATCCCAAATCATCGAAATGCTACAAATAAAAATAATATAATGCTTTGGATTTTTATTTTGTCTCATATCCTATAAAAATATTCCAACAGGTTACATAGATACGCATGGTAAAACTATAAATAAAATTTCTCAACGTATTGCATCCTAGTATAGGTTTAAAGATACCAAAACATTGTTATAAGTACAAAGATATTAATACACTATTGCCAAACCTCTTGGTTCAGGTTAGTAAGGAAGACATGAATGGCAATATACTGTATATAAAACAGCGCCACCCGCTAATGCAGCCAAACACTGAACTAAAAAACACATCTTCCTAACTAACCTGAACCACCATTAATTAGTCTGTAACTAATTCTCCCGCGCATTTTTTCCCGCCAAATATATATCTTAAGAAAGAATCCGATCCTAAGTTTGTCAACGAACGTTTCAGTTATCTACGTGAGATACCACTAAATAAAAAAGAAAGGAAAACGAACCTGAACCACATATATGGTTCAGGTCCGTCCGGCTGGTTCAGGATTGTGCTTACAAATTACTATTTCTGGTTCAGAATCATACCATTGCTCTATATATATATATATATATATATATATATATATATATATATATATATATATATATTTTTTTTTGTTGAAATAGGCTTAAAATGTTATGAAACGTCGAGATTTTAAATTTGAGCGAAAAAAAAATTTCGTCTAACTTTTTTTGTGCCATTTTTTTAAATCGTTTACGGTATTGACTTAAAATTTGGTACACTTATGTACTGTAATGAGATCTGGAACTAGATTATATTTTGATCTAATTCCGTTGAAGGGTTCGGGGGCAAATAGGGTAAATAGGCAAAGCAAGCAGGTAAGAGTCCATAAAATTGCAATTTAGGGCGGCATGTACGAAAAGTCAAGGTCTCAGAATTTTTTTGCATCAACACCACCCGCCCTCCCATTATCACCCCCACCTTATTATTAAAGGGAGTAAAAAAATTAAAATGTGATTTAGTGTGCATACGAGAACCAATACCATGTAGAAGTAGAGGGGTGCCTGCTCTACTACCCCCGTTGTCACCCCCACCATATTATTAAAGGGAGTAAAATATTACATTGGGATAAATAACTTGATATCAAAAGCATACATCTAGTACTATGTTGAAATATTGTTCTCTGCTTCTTGATAAATATATTATTCATATTATTCTCTGGTCGATAGCATAATGTATTAATTTCTAAATTGAAATATTATAATTTTTGCAAACCTTCTATTGACCTTATGAAATCATACCTCATTGAGCGTTCACAAAGAGTGTACATTAATGAGAAAATATCTAAGAGTATTAACTTACTGGCTGTTGTCCCACAGGGGTCAGTTATTGGACCGCTACTTTTCATTATATATACAGATATAATTAAATTCTTCAATAATTGTCACTGCCATGCGTTTGCTGATGATACACAGTTAGTCTATACATTTATGCCTAAACAACATAGACAAGCTGAAGCTTTAATAAATTTCGATTATGATACATCGATATCGCACAACTTATAACTTAACCCTAAGTTATGATCCTTGGTAACAACAAGCACAGGGCTGTATCCAAAAATAATGTGACTATTACTATAAACAACAATGTGGTAAAAAATCCCTATCTGCAATTTTAGATTTTTGTTTCCATAGATGTGTTCTACGTTGTTGCAGAATGCATTTGTGGCTAACGAAACTTTACACAAATGCAATTTTTTTTATCCTTGTTGGGGGGTAGGCATTTTTGACCGATTTTTTTGGTAAATTTTGTTTTATCCTTGCCCTTCTTTATGTTTGTTGTAGGGCAAAGGAAAACAAAATTTACAAAAAATTTTGGTAAAAATTCCCCCTCCCCACAAGGATAAAAATATATAATATGATAGATATGACAATATAAGTGACTTATAAATGTAATGAAATATATATACTATAATAATATATCTTAGTAAAAACTATGCCAAAAACAGCTTTTCTATTTGCACCCTCGCTGCAGAAAAATATATCAATAATATGTTCAATTTTAGAATAACTGGCATACATTCTATAGATTGGTGATGATATAAGGATATTTGTTCGTGGTGTACGTCCTGCAAGTACGTGGTTATGTCGAGGACTAATTCTAGGTACTATATAATTAATTTGATTTGAAAGGTTAATACATTCCAGACTATTATTTACAATTTTAAAGAGGAAAATTATGGAGTTAGCAACTCTACGTCTGCTGAGACTTTTTAAGTTAAACATTTCTAGCAGTTCAGTTTGTGGAAATCCTCTGGGTGGATATTCACCGTAATGTACACAGCAGATTTTAAGAACCTACACTGAATTTTCTCTAGTTGTAGAATATTGGAATTGTAAATTAGACTCCACACAATAGAAGCATATTCAAGGCGAGATCTAACAAAAGTTACATAAAGTAGCCGATGGGTGGAAATATTTTTAAAACTTTTACAGTTACTTATCACGAAACCAAGGCTTTTAAAATCGGAAGCAGTTGTTATTTCTACATGTTTATTAAAAGATAATGTTGGATCGAAATAAACTCCAAGGTTTTTGATGAATTCAGACCTTTGTAAACTTTCGTTGTCAATGTTATAATTAAACATGTACATGTTGGTTTTTCTGCCAAATGATATTACATTACATTTGCTGGCATTAAGAGGTAAATAGTTGTCATTGCACCATGTATTAATGGTATTTAAGCAGTTTTGAAGATTAACACAGTCTTCTATTGAGTCAATCAATCGATATATTTTTAGATAATCTGCGTACAGGAGGAAATGGGTGTTACTATCGAAGCCCTCCAAAATATCATTAATGAACATAACAAAAAAGCGAACCAAGTATCGACCCCTGTGGCACACCGGATTTTTGTAAGAAGCTGCTAGATTTATAACCTCGGTACTGAACAAATTGATATTGAACCTGCAGGTATGATTCAATTAATTGTGATGACGAATAAGAAAGACCGAAGGTGTCCAGTTTACTAATTAAGGTACTATGATCTAGCTTGTCAAAAGCCTTGGAGAAGTTCATCTAGATAATATCAACTTGACCACCTCTATCCAGTTGTTCACAAAGAAATTTTGTTTTGCATATAAGGTTTGTGACAGTTGACATACCTTTCATAAAACTATGTTTATCGATAGATATTGTACCAGAGACATAAGAATGTGTGGAGGAGTGAAGAATTACTTCAAAAATTTTTCCAAAGTATGGTAATTGGTCTATAGTTTATAATCTCGTTCAAATCATCTTTTTGAATACAGAGCACACACGTGAAGATTTCCACTTCTGAGGAAAACTTGCACTTCTTAATATTAGATTATAGATAATTAATAATGTTTTGGCAAATACAGTCGCACAATCTTTAATAAGAAATGCAGGAATTAAATAGGGACCCATGGTTATAGTGGTTTTAGTTTTTTTAATGGCCTCAATTAACAGATTTAAGACATTGGAGTTATTCTTAGGCGTGTCATTAAAATTATCGACGCCGGAATTGGAAGGTGTGAAGGATTTGGAGAAGAAGTCAGCAAAACTATCAACAGTTAATTGCAGGTCTTCAATAATTTGATTTTCATATTTTAAAGATGAAACTACTACTACTAATAAAATATCAATAAATTGAAGGTCACGTAATTTCTCACAGACAGAATTAGTATTGATTTTTGTTGCGGTATATTCTTTACAAACTACCAGTAACACACCACCTCCTCTTGTGGTACAAGTGGTAACAAAGTCCCGATCACATCTAAATACATTATACCTATTGATATCGAAAAACTCAGAGCTGTAGCAACTCTCATTCAACCAAGTTTCAGTGAGTGAAATAATGTCATATTGCTGAACACTGGCTGTGGCATTAAAGAGATCTGCCGCCTTAGAACGAATGTCCCTTGCATTTTAATAATAACATATAAATGAGCCGCTTTTATCTCTAGGTATTAAATTCTTAGTTTGTCTATGTTGACTTAGATTTGAAATTAATTGCTAATCCATACCCGATCCTATAATATTTGCCTTGAATTTCTTAAGTGTTTCTTTATAAACATGGCAGTTCGGGTCCCAGACATCATGGGCAGTGTTAATATCAATTTGTTGACTTTCTCTAAATTTATTGAAATATACACACTTAAGTAAATCAGAATTACAGTCCCTTACTTTGTGGGATTCCGAACATTTAGGACATATATGCCTACCTAAAGAACATTGATTATCTAGATGGTGGAAGCCACAGCATTTAAAACACCGTCTTAAGTCTATTGCGTCATATACAGAACAATAATCATAACCAATGAATAACTTGCCGCAGTTTAAAATCTTATAATATGTGATATTAGCAAAAGGAAAACATCCAGATTTCTTAAATCCTAATTCCTCATTTTTACGTTTAACAACAACTTTTGTGAATCTCGGAAGCCTCCTGCCCACTTGTTATTTGCGAATTGGCAGTGACAAAGCAACCTATAAAACATTACACAAGACTCCACGTACCGACAAGTGCAATTCGCTCAATACAATTGGGGCGGTAGCAACATGCGGATCGCGCGGTCCCATAAAAAATCCGTATATAAAAAACCATCGCGTTTAGTACAGATTTAATTTTTCTAAAAATGTTATATTCAATAAATGTTAATAATGTCGGAAATCGACAGCGAAATATTATATCTTTAAAAATTGTACACCATCTAAACTTAAAACCAAACGTGCGTAAACATGTAGCGTTTTCGAGTTTTTCTATTTTAGGCATAAAGGCAACGAGAAAAATTCCGATCCGTTTTCAGCAAATTACTCATGAAACTGGTAGTTGTAATTGAGTTAAGTCAATTTTCAAATCATAAATACGTGATCCACTAATACCGCTGGTCAGTGTGTACTCATGTCTACATATCCTACTGAAATTATAAACTTTAGGGGGTCCAAAAGCTATGTTACCGTTATTTGTATGCAAGTTTTTAAACGTTGAAATTTGAGAAATTAGTGTTTCGCACCTTGCAACATGCCGACCCTTGAAGAGCCTGTCAAGCATAACTGGGCCATTTCTCGGTTATATGGGATAAACCATATAGAGAGCCATAAATCAGAAACACGATACTCCTACAGAACGTTTATGTTTGGTGGTTCTCGTTTTGAACCTGTTTGATAATTTTCGTTCCAGAAATAACGAATTAGACGTATTATGTTTTCGTTGAGTTTTCTCGATTTGTTTTGAAATGACAACCAGTTTTTTGTTCAGTGTTAGCTGTAAAATAAATGCCCATTTTTATATATTATACTTTTTTATAGGCGTCTCAAAACCAAGGAATATTTTTTCGTTTAGTTTTTTTATTATTTTTCAATGTCAAACCGATGTAGATATTTCGGTTCAAGTAATTTATTATATATTTTTAATAAAAAGAATAATAATAATCTTCTCATTTAGCGAATAAGTAATTAAAAAGATAAATTTGTAGAGCATACTATAACAACTTAAAATGTTTTTTTAACCGCCTCTCAAGTTACCGAGGTAACTCCCTGGAAGATCTCAAGGATCTTGTATTAGGTGAAGAGAGACGAGGCCCTACAGTTTATTGTGGACTCCGAACCACTCTTGGGGCATTTTTTTTTTAATTGTTTCGCCTTGCGAGTATCGAACCCACTTCGCTAGGCAACTCAGTTTGCTAGCTACACGGCGTATAAGATACCTTAACAGTAATTTATCTTACGAATTATTTGAACCTTATAGTAAAGATAAAAATTTTTGATTTTGTAGAACTTTTTACTTATAAATAATAAATAAATAAATATCATCACAGGTAATTACGACCCCCCTTTATCCCGGAAGGCTCTGTAAGAGCCTTGTGTGAGAGGGGGCTACACATTTAGAGACAAGGGACACACACCTAATATCCGTGAATAGTAGAAAAATCCCTCTCACAGTATTTTCCACTGCCACGACTGGGTATCGAACCCGTAACTTTTGGGTGAGAGGCAAGTGCGCTCACCTCTCGACCATCAGTCATAAAACAATTTTGTTTACTTTCGAAGGTATTTGCAATTAATACTGTTTTCGTAAAAAAAACGTAAAAAAAATTTACATTTCAATATACAGTGTGACCCATTTCAAACCTTAAAAACCCTCTAAAAGTTGTCTTTATTAATCTATTTTGACCGTTTTTTTTTTTTAATTGCAACACCAAAATCTGCACTTTTGGACAAAACGTCATATTTTATTTTTAAAATCATAGCTACCGCGATTTTTCTAGGGGCTAAAATTTAAGAAATCTCAGCGATTATTTTACGTAAAATCTAAGTACATTCCTGTATTCAGCTCCCTCCTAAATGGGTATGCACCAAATTTAATAAAAAAATACGAATTAATAAAATTTTTGCAGATAAATTTGAAAATGAAAATATTAGTACGGATTTCTTATTGTAGATATAGTAAGTCAGCAATAAACATCAAAAACAGACAACAAAGTTCAATCTAATAAGCAATGAAAATATAATGACACTAATCACGCCGCAAAATTAACATGGAACCAATAAAAATGACATGAAATAATTGTAATTAAAAAAAATGTATTAACAACAATAAATGTACTTAATGTAATAAATGAAGATTGTAAAGAAACAACTAAATTTTTGAAGCTTCCTCTAAACCACCGTTCAATGTAATACATTTTTCATATCCTTTTTTAATATTATTTGACACTCTTCCTAATTGTGTAGGGGTAATTTCTAGACATGTGTTCCTTATTCTAGCTCGGAAGTCTTTAATTGTCAGGTCTCGATTTATGTACCTTTTCCTCCTTAATAATACTCCAAAGAAAAAAGTCCATTGGTGTTAGATCCGGTGGCCTAGGTGAAAATTCAATTAGAGGGCTGTTGGGACCTATCCACTGACTTCGAAAATGATTATTTAACCACTGTCTCACTATCACTGCATTATGTACAAGACACCCATCTAACTGAAATTTTAAATTAACTCGGTCAGAAGGGGTATAGTGTTTCCGAAAATTCATTCCTCAAAAAATCCAAAAATTGGAATCTATTTGAATTTCCTTCAAAGAAGAACGGGCCAATAATTTTATTATGGAGTATCCCGCACCAAAAATACAAATATTTAGCACACAAAACTTATTCACACCTTAAATTACAGTTAACAATATTTTTTTATTGTTTCTACAATTGCCTTTTCATGGCCAACTTAAGGCCATGACTTAAGACTTAAAGAAAATAATAACTTCGCTTGCAAGACTACAAGTCAACAGAACTTTCTTAAAAAAAAGGATTATTTGATACTCATCTACTGGTTTCATGATAAAGCTCAAAAAATTATTTTCTGAAATCACTTAAGTGGTTATACAGGGTAAAAGACTGTTCGTCATTCACGAAAATCGAACCTCGAATTAAATAAAATGGGGGATTACCGTACGTTACTGTTATCAATCTTATTAATTTTAATTAATCAGTAATATTGTTAGATTTAACTTTCCTGTCAGTTTTCGATGTTTATTCCATGACTTACTATGTCTGCAATAATAAATGCGTACTAATATTTTCATTTTTAAATTTATCTGCAAAAATTTTATTAATTCGTATTTTTTTATGAAATTCGGCACACACCCATTTAGGAGGGAGCTGAATACAGGGACGTATTCAGATTTGACGTAAAAAATTGCTAATACGATTTCTTAAATTTTAGCCCCTAGAAAAATCGCAGTAGGCCATGATTTAAAAAAAATAAAATATGACGTTTTATCCAAAAGTGCAGTCCAATGGACCAAACGTCAGTAGTACCACTGTATATAATATAAATAAAATTTTGAATGACACAGGTGCCGTATCAAAACATATTATCAGAGGCAGAAATCACGAACGTTTTGTAGGTAGACATAATGATCAAATTTTGGAATATTTTCGTAATATTTCTAATTCCAGCTTAAGAAGTGCCAGTCTAGATTTAAATAGTCCAAGAGGAACTATTAGAAGATGTCTTGTAAAGAACCATTTGAAACCATACAAATTATTATTATTATTATTATTATTTAAATACAGTTAGGCGGCAAAGCCGTTTAAACTGACCCATATACACACGTATAAAATATTAAAATTTGATAATAGTTTACTATCTACCTATCACATACTCAAAAAGAAAATAGAAAAACAAATTATATAACATACTACAAAGCTAAACAAAGAAGGACATAAAACATAAAATTCAGTATGGTTACAATATAATTTATAATAAGTCATTAAAATTATCGTAGGAATTTTTAAAGGCGTTCAGAGATGGCGAGTTGACAATTCTACTTGGAAGACTGTTCCATGACGAAAAAACTCTATTGGATAGAAAATGTTGGCGACAAAGTCTATGAAATTGTTCGTGCACTAATTTAAATTGATGACCGCGGAGTCTTTCGTCTCTGTTTATCACAAAAATGTTAACATCTACCGAATAGTGACCATGTAGGATTTTATAAGTTTCAATTAGATCACCCCGAAGTCTTCTGCGCCACAGCGTCGTAAGTCCAAGAACACTTAGACGATCCTCATACGGCAAGTGTCGGATGGAAGGACAGAGACGAGTAATACGCCTTTGAGTTTGCTCGAGGGCATGGATGTCTTTCGCAAAGTAGGGACTCCACACAGGCACTGCATATTCAAGTTTGGGTCGAATGTAGATTTTATAAATTTTGGTTAGTAATTGCGGTGACATATTTTTAAAGGCGACAGATATCATGTACACTAACGAATTTACCTTCCTAATAACTGTACCTATATGTTCCCATTTTAAATCACTTGACACTAAAACGTCGAGATCCATTTGTTGGTTAACTGGAGAAATGATGTTGTTGTTTACACTGTACTGGCGTCTTGGGTTATTAGAACCGATGTGAAGAACCGTGCATTTGTTTTCATTTAAAGGAAGGCACCAGTCACTGCACCAACTCTGGACTAACCTGATGTCTCCTTTTAACAGCGCGTCGTCTACCGATGGATTGGCAAAAAATTTAGTATCGTCAGCGAATAGTGCGGAATTGGATGTCAGCGACCTGGACAGATCAGCAATAAAGATATTAAATAACAGCGGCCCCAAAACTGATCCTTGGGGTACTCCACTTTTCACTGGGAAATTTCTTGAGACCTAATCGCTTACTCTAACACAGCAACTTCGATTATCCAGAAAATCCTGCAACCACATCAAAAGACGTCCCCTGACTCCGTAATGCTGCAACTTGTAGATTAGTCGCTGGTGGGGAACCAGGTCAAAAGCTTTTTTAAAATCCAGATAAATAACATCGACAGGTTGGTTGTTGTCAAGAGCCTTTGGTCCACTGATCAACGCACTGGAGTAAATTCGTGGTAGTTCACCGTCCAGGCAAAAAACCATGCTGGTTGTTCTTTAAAATATTGTTGGCAAGAAAAAACTCGGTTAATTCTTTTGCAATGATTTTTTCCATGCATTTGCCGGGTATTGATGTAAGGTTAATTTGTCTGTAGTTTTTGACGTCAAATTTGTCCCCTTTTTTATAGATTGGAATCACAATAGCTTCTTTCCACTCATTTGGTAATTTCCCTTCCTCTAAAGAGGTTCTCATTAATTGGGTTAGTGGCGTCGCTAAGGAGTCTGCGCAGTTTCTAATGAGTAAAGGATGAATTCCGTCGGGACCAGGAGATGAATCTATTTTGATATCCTTGAGAGTCTCAGTAACTTTGTCTACAGTGAATTCCATAAACTCGATGGTATTGTTGTTTTTAGTATTTTCGCTAAGTCGTGCCGATATGGGCAGTGGCTCTTCTGCGAAGGAGCTGGCAAATTCATCTGCAAACAAGTTCGCCACCGCTTGGGGCTCGGTATTTAGGTCACCATTCGTATCATTAAGTGCTAATGTATGGATGTTAGATTTTAAGGACTTTTTAACATACTTGAAAAAAGTTTTGTTACTGTTGCTCTCAACTATTTCGTTTTCGTATCTAGACTTCGCTGTACGCCAAAGTTTTTGAATACTTTAGAGCCCGGAGATGAAGATCGAAGATTGAAATTTTGTTTATGGGCTCAAGGAGAATACCTCAATAATTCTAATTTCATTAAAGAAATATTATATACCGACGAAGCCATTTTGACCACCAACGGTACGGTTTCATCCCAAAATTCTTGGTCAGTAGAAAATCCAAACTGTGTTATCAATTGTAAAAGACAATATTCATTAAAAATAAATGTTTGGTGCGGGATACTCCATAATAAAATTATTGGTCCGTTCTTCTTTGAAGGAAATTCAAGTAGATTCCAATTTTTGAATTTTTTGAGGAATGAATTTTCGAAAGCACTAGACGGTTTACCCACTCATGACTCAGTTAATTTCAAATTTTAGTTAGATGGGCGCCCTGTACATAATGCAGTGATAGTGAGACATTGGTTAAATAATCATTTTCGAAATCAGTGGATAGGTTCCAACAGCCCTTTAAGTGAATTTCCACCTAGGTCACCGGATATAACGCCAATGAACTTTTTTCTTTGGGGTACTATTAAGGAAAAGGCATATAAATCGAGACCCCAGACAATTTAAGACCTCCAAGCTAGAAGAAGGAACTCATGTCTAGAAATTACCCCTACACAATTAAGAAGATTGTCTAATAATATTAAAAAAGATAAGAAAAATGTATTACATTGAACGGTAGTTTGGTGGAAGCTTCAAAAATTTAGTTGTTTCTTTACAATCTTCATTTATTACATCACATTTATTGTTGTTAATAAAATTTTTTTAGTGTTTCCTTGTTACAATCGTTTCATGTAATTGTAATTGGTTCCATGTTAAATTTGCGGCATGATTAACATCATTATATTTTCATTGCTTATTGGATTTAACTTTGTTGTCTGTTTTTAATGTTTATTCCATGACTTACTATGTCTGCAATAATAAATGCGTGCTAATACTTTCATTTTTAAATTTATACCCAAGGAATAATCTAAAGAAAAAAAAAGGATGTATGGCGAATGGTCTTTGTAACCGTAGTCATTAACCCGAGGCACACACACACACACACACACACACACACACACACACACACACACACACACATTTTTAAATTTATCTGCAAAATTTTTATTAATTTGTATTTTTTTATGAAATTTGGTACGTATCCATTTAGGAGGGAGCTAAATACAGGAATGTATTCAGATTTTACGTCGCTAATACAATTTCTAAAATTTTAGCTCCTAGAAAAATTGCGATAGGCAACGTTTTGTCCAAAAGAGCAGTTTTTGTTGTTGTATCTTTAAAAAAAAAACAGGTCAAAATCGATTAATAAATACAAATTTTTTGAGAGTGTTAAGGTTTGAAATGGGTCACACTGTATATGTGCACTTTTATACGTTGCCCTGTAATTGGGGTTATCCTGTTAGACAAATAAAGATTATTATTAGTATTATTATTATTATTTACATTTTAAATAACTTTCACATTATTTGATATTTTCGGGAAGTTGATTGAATACAATGAGACCTTTATAAAACAACGTTTTGGCTAATCTGATTGAGACGTATCTATAAAAGGTGCATATTTTTACTAGATATAATGAATATTGGGTTATAACAATTGGGTTATAACAGCAAGGGGGGCGAGCGTGGGTGCGTCTTTACTATGTACATACTTCGATATGCGATGTAAAGCAACGCCAGGCGCAGTTAGTAGTTGGATGGGTGACCGTTCCAACAAAGACCGCGTCCCCGCCTCAAACATCTTCCAGCGGCTTGTATATCAGTGTATGCGCGGAAGCTATACAACCTTAGGCGAGGGTTGTATAGGGGATATACCATCCTTCGGAGGGGATGTAAAGCCATCGGTCCTTTGTCTATTAAATATTAGGCAAGTAAAAGATCCCTACTCATCTTAAGGGAAGAGGTTCGGCAAAATTCCTGGTTGGGGGTAGCTCATCTACAGGCGTCGGTGTTAGGCCTCAGTAGCGGAAATAGGCCGACGTTAAATAAATGTATAAAAAAAACAATTTAAGGTATAACAAATTTAAAAAATCAGCTGTTTTTTTTTAGTTTTTATTTTTTTGCAACTTATAAAATTAACTGAAACAACTTTTACTAGTCAAGTTTTATCACCAACTTAATTGTGGAGAAGTCCATATTTTTATTTTCTCCATATGACAATATACCGGAGATATTCAACAAAAAGTGACAAAACACGTAGTTTAAAAAATAAATCGTTTGAAAAAAGATGTTTCGTATTGGACAAAATAGTTTCCATAAATTCTATTTATCCGAACTTATTTATTTCTTTCATAAAATTTACCTTTCCAGAGAAGTGTTTATAAATATTCTAGTTTTATCATACAAAAATATGGTTGCTCATTGACTAAATGTTGTACACAAATATGACTACACATTTCCGTGGCTTTTGATCCGATTAAATATTAAATGCATAGTATTAAAGTGTATTTATCCGTACCCATTAGAATCGAGCGAAAGAGGGCTATTTAAGGGCAGCCCTGCTAGAAAATGCGATTGAAGGAGTTTGCTTGTAAATGTCGGATTAGAGCATTAACATTTATGCTAGATGTATTCTGAATAAGTTCATTGATGGGCATGCGTGCGTAAGTCCATATATTAACCACTCTTGGATATGCTGTATGCTGTATTACTGTATGCTGTATCGCGTCATTCGAGGCTTCTCTGTGCGGACGCGTCATCCCGTAACAATTATCCAATACGCTCCACTAAGTACCCCTGTGGTTCCAAAAATGTTGCATTGTGTATTTCGAATTGGCTTACAAACCGTTTTACATCGTATATGCATGAAACAGTTATTAATAGCGCACATCCTGAAACATGTTGCTTATTGGAACGATGTTTTGTGAAAATGAGTTAAAATTATTTTGCTACATTTTTGTCAAAGATCTAAAACACGTTTTAGTACATGGTAATTAGTGGAGGTCGCCAAGGAAAATTCTTTTTATTTTGGCGAGTAAATTAAGAAATATATAAATATAAAAATATGATAGATGTATTTCTACTGAAAAGTCACGTCGGCGTTGCTTTGATAATTATGGACCCTTCAGAAGAGTATCAAATGCGAAGGAAAGCACTCGGAAATATTAAAACAGTAACAATTCTATGGTTAAAAACCTAAAACTTGGGATCCCGGTGGAAATGGTCGAAATTGAGATATGTTGTAGTCCAGATCTTCCTGATCAAAAGTTCAAATCTTCGCGTAGTCATCTTCATGACACCAAGTGAGGAGGCTACTATGATGTCCCTGACTGTTATAGTTGGTGCTCCACTGGCTGCATATAACTCCATGCATCCAATTGTTGGCTGGTACATCTTCAGATCACAAAAATTGACTTGAACGTAGATTAGTCAAAAAAATAGCCAGTCCCAAACACTCTGTAAGTTTTACAAGTATAAGAACATCCTAATAAAACACAAAATAAAACTCACCCCTATAAGTAGCACATGAACTTCACAAAAAATACCTTTTTCACACAAAAGCAATACTGAATTTTGGTTCACAAAATGCTCAAAATTAATCTGGGTTGAGCCCAACGAAAAAAGAAGCTTCCTTCTTTTGCACTCGTCCCCGGCAAAAGATCAGAAATTCGGCATCTCTCCCCCGAAAATCTGACGTCTCTCCAGTGCTGCCAACTTATGAGAAAATATATTTACATTAAAAGAGAAAACAACCCTTACTGCCAAAAAAATTAATGATACTAAAGAAATAAACTATGTGAAATTGAATTAATTGTTATGAAACTTTTATAAGTTGATTTTGACGTTTTATGGGTAATGCGACATTATGTACACTTGAGTGTACACCTGGTTGCATACTCAATGGCCTCACAAATCCACAGTAGTATTTTAAAATGCTACAGTAGTGAATTTTGTTTTTGTTTGATTTACTGTAAATAAATTATTATTCAGCCAATTCTTAATTTGCCATAATCCTGATTCAGCTTTTACGTTTACCTCCTCCCAAGTGACATCGATGGATAACAACGCAGTATCATCCGCATATAAGACGATCTTACCAGGAATAATTAATTGGAGCATATCGTTGATGCAAATTTGAAACAATATTGGTCCTATTACTGTACCTTGTGGTATTCCATATGTTATAATTTTCTCTTGACTGTTTTCTGATTTTATAATTACTATTTGTTGCCGATTTGATAGATAGTCCTTGATAGGTTTGTCACATATACCACTGACTCCGTAAAAATCTAATTTTTACAGGAATTTTTCGTTCCATACCATGTCAAAAGTCTTTGCCAGATCCATTAAAACTGGCAACGGCTTTTGACCCTTATCCAGATATATGTCACTAACTAAATCATGTATCGCGTCTACTGTGGATAGCCCCTCTCTGAAGCCATATTGGATGGATGATATGACATTATATTTATTTAAATAGTCTAAAAGCCTTTTCTTCACACATTTTTCAACAATTTTAGCAATATTACTTATTAGAGAAATTGGTCGGGAATTTGAAATATTTCTTATATCACCTTGCATAAAATAGGATTGATGATGCTTTTCTTTCGAATCTTTGGAAATTTGTCTTGTGAAAAAAATTGATTTGTTATGTGTTGTTGTAACCACAGTTTTGGGTCCTTTAATTGGTGAAAAATATTTGGAGCTGCTCCAACAAGCATAATTTCAGGACTTGCCGTACTGTATTCAAATGGCGAAAACCCTAAGGTACCGAAAAACTCTACATGGTTTCAACAGGATACCACACCACCGCATTATTATGTAAGAGTGTTATTTAAACGAAATTTTCCCACACATAATATGGATTGGTAGACGAGGATCAGTAGAGTGGCCAGCCATATCTCCGGACCTAACACTGCTTTCTTAATACATTTTATAAGAGATTTATTTTATTTTGTGTTTTAAAAAAATGTGTACCTACCTTCCTGCTATCTTTATTTTGTTACTGTCTCTTATGATGATTTTTTTTATAAAACAAAAAGCTTTTCTTGCACAAAATTACACTCACTGCCAGGAATATATTTTAAACTAATTACTTATGATTGAATAAGGGCGGCAAACATCTTGTTTGCCCAGAGATTCGACTTATGTATTATTGTATTTTACATTAGAAAAACGTGACCTCCAATTTATTGATATTTTATTAGTACAAATTAAATTTTGTCTTCATTCTCTATATGTACTTGTCATATATATACCACCTTGCACGAAATCTGAAGATGAAGATTATGAAAAAATTAGTAAACTCTCTTGTGTAGCTCTATTGCACCTGTGGGTCTGACCTTTTAGTGGTAGGTGATTTTAACTTATCCGAATATGTGCGCTGTGGGATAGATAGAACTTCTAATTCAAGTTCTTTGAACTGAACCAATATAATCATGTTTCAAATACAGATGGTAGAATTCTTGATCTTGTTTTCTGCAATAGGAACTCCAGGCCGACTTTTAAAAGTCTAACAATAATAATTTTCCTCAAAAAAGTAAGTTTCACTTCAACTTTAAATAGGCAAATTTTATGGAATTGTATAGGGACTTGCAGCAAACTGATTGGTCATTTATTGAACATTTTAATAATGTGGATTTGACAGTAGATGCACTGTACTCCAAATTATATGATATTTTTCTAATACATGTACCCAAGAAACAAAAAAGTTCCGGTTCTTACCCCGCATGGTTTAACGATCAAATAATATACGATATTAAGCAAAAAGAAAAAGTGCTAAAACGATACAAGTTACATGGCACTGCTGATGATGAAAACGAATTTAGAAGGTTAAGTTCCAAAATTAAGTCAGATATCGATAATGCATGTAATTTAAATTTAGCCAATATTGAAAATAACATTTAGGTCAACCCAAACAACTTCTGGAGTCTTATTAAAACAAAAAATAATTCTACATCCATCCCTCCATCTTTAAAATATGAAAATCAAATTATCGAAGACCCACAATTAATTGTTGATAGTTTTGCTGACTTCTTCTCGAAATCCTTCACACCTTCCAATTCAGCGTCGACAATTTTAACGATACACCTTAGATTAACTCCAATATCTTAAATCTGTCTGTTATCTCTGAGGAAGATATAATTAAGGCCATTAAGAAAACTAAAGCCACTATGACCATGAGCCCCGATCTAATTTCTTATTAAAGATTGTGCGACCGTATTTGCCAAAGCACTATTAATTATCTATAATCTAATATTAAGAAGCGCAAGTTTTCCTCAGAACTGGAAATCTTCACGTGTGTGCCCTGTATTTAAAAAGGTGATTTGAACGAGATAATAAACTATAGACCAATTACTATCATTTGTAACTTTGGAAAAAATTTTGAATTCTTCACTCCCCCATACATTCTCATGTCTCTGGCACAATACCTATCTATCAACATGATTTTATGAAAGGTACGTCAACTGTCACAAACCTTGTGTACAAAACACAATTTCTTCGTGAAAATCTGGATAAAGGTGATCAAGTTGATATTATCTACACGGATTTCTCCAAGGCTTTTGACAAGCCATAGTACTTTGATTAGTAAACTGAACACCTTCGGTCTTTTTTATTCGTTATTATAATTAATTGAAGCATATCTGCAGGATCGATATCAATTGTTCAGTACCGAGGTTATAAATCTGGCAGTTTCCTATAAAAACCCGGTGTGCCACAGGGGTCGATACTTGGTCCGCTTTTCTTTGTTATGTTCATTAATGATATTTTGGAGGGCTTCGAGAGTAACATCCATTCCCTCCTGTACGCAGATGACTGTGTTAATCTTCAAAACTACATAAATACCGTTAATACTTGATGCAATGACAACTTTTTACCTCTTAATGTCAGCAAATGTAACTTAATGTCATTTGGCAGAAAAACTAATGCGCACATATTTAATTATAACATTGGCAACAAAAGTTTACAAAAGTCTGAATTCGTCAAAGACCTTGGAGTTTATTTCGATCCAAAATAATCTGTTAATAAACATGTAGAAATGACAACTGCTTCCAATTTTAAAAGCGTTGGTTTCGTGATACATAACTGTAGAGGTTTTAAAACTATTTCAACCCATCGGCTACTTCATATAACATTCGTTAGATCTCGCCTTGAATATGCTTCTATTGTGTGGAGTCCAATTTACAATTCCAATATTCTACAACTAGAGAAAATTCAGCGTAGGTTCTTAAAATCTGCTATGTACACACTTTATGGTGGATATCCACCCAGAGGATTTCCACAAACTGAAATGCTGGAAATGTTTATGTTAAAAAGTCTCAGCAATCGAAGAGCTGCTAACTCCATAAGTTTCGTCTTTAAAATTGTAAATAATAGTCTGAACTATATTAACCTATCAAATGAAATCAATTATATAGTACCTAGAATTAGTGCTCGACATAACCATGTACTTGCAGAGTGTACACCACAAACAAATATCTTTATATCATCACCAATCTATCGAATGTATGCCAATTTTTCTAAAATTGAACATATTATTGATATGTTTTCTGTACCGAGAGTGCAATTAGAAAAGCTGTTTTTGGCATGGATATTTCCTAAGACGGTGATTTATTATGTCCTTATAGTATATATAGTTCACTACATTTTTTAAGTAGTTTATATTGTCATATCTGTCATATTTCATATATTTTTTATTTATACTGTGATATGTATTTATATCTATGTTAGTTCTTTAGTATTTGATTCTATATTTGCCTTTTTACTCCCTCTTTTTATCTTTTTTCCTTAGATACATATATTTATATATTGCTATGATATCTGCGACGACGTTAAAAAATATATCACAGTAAATAATTTCTAATTTAGATCTCGAAAGTCGTAAGTTCGGACCATTGAATTTAAACACAATTCTAGAAAACACAGCAATAAAACAAATTAAAATCAATTGGAACAGTGTATTGTGAGAACAATAAAATATACACATAAAAGATGAAATAAGATTCCCTATCTAGCTAAAATATAAATACCATACTAAAAATAAAATAATTTGGATAATTATTGTTTGAAATCAAATTTAACAAATTTGATTTCAAAAATAGAAATAATGATCAAAATTTTCAATTTAAAATATACTCAATCATTTAAGGGATATACAAGAAATTTATATTCAGTTTATTACAACCTTTTAGTCTACGTAGCTCAAATAAAAGACCTCCAACCGCACTATATCACTTAATTCGATGTTCGGCTACAATCTGCTAAAATTCTACACAATTCAATTGATATCTCAGTCATACTAGGAATCGTTTTCTGCACCTTAAAATAATTTATAATTATCTTCTCTTCTTCAGAATTTTGAAAAATTAATTTTCTTTTCTTTCGTCTCAAATTTTTTAACTGGTTATATTCCTTCTTCTTACTATACTTTACTTTCACCAACAACAGTCTATTTTCTCTCGTATCTTTTAATATTTATTTTCTCTAAAATTTTCAACCCGATCGATTTTCTAAAATTTCCTTGTCATTTATTTTTCATCCCCTAGCAACTTCTAATTTTCCAATTTTTCCACACTCTCCCTTATATTTTCTGCAATTAATAAAATCGCCGATACCAAACTTAAATCTTTCTTGACATAAACTTGATAAAACGAATTGGTTCTCATTACGTGGTATTGAGCTTTTTTCCAGTTTTATCACTTTCCCGAACAAATTAAATTAAAAATCTTATATCTACATAAACATAATAAATGCATAAACAGTTCGAAATGTTATAAACATTTTGATAATTAGTTTAACAATAACTAAATGAATTAAAATAACGTAACTGTTTCTAATTACCATTAAGTTGTGTTAGGTATACATATCTCTAACTGTTTTTAAAAACTGAAATATAAAAATTGCATATAATTAATAAAATATCTGTCTTCTTCTATAAAATACTTTGGCATTATATTAAATAGAACAAATGAACGAAAACATAAAACATAAAACCTGCATGCAACTCTCTACTTACATAAAGTAATATGCATTTTATTCAATACACAGCTCGAATTGATCAGAATGTGTTCTAAAACTTAAGTACAAGTAATATCATATATATGTATATATATATATATATATATATATATATATATATATATTTGAATAGATATTATATATATATATATATATATATATATATATATATATATTTGAATAGATATTATATTTTTAATAAATAAAAAACAAATAATTTAGATTTATATATCTTCTTCCACCAATCTGGACAAACAAATTTATATAGGAACAAGCATCTTATAAAATTTCTAAATTAATATAACATTAGCTGATGTTAATAATTTACATAATTTGTTTTTATCAATAACATAACTGCGTCTTGAATATTGTAGTGTTAATGTTTAACAGGAATTCTTTAAAACCTAAAATTAAGTATTTCATAATATCGGCTTATCGCAGCTTTATCGCTTAACCCGTAGCCTTTTCATTTATCTTATCAAAGTAAAGCAGATAATGATTAATATTTCACCGCCATGCTTTGACGTTATCCCTGAATAAGCTAATAAATTATCGTACAAAAAATTAGGAGGAAAATAAGTTTTTAATATCTATTTTACAAACAACGGTATAAAGGATATCCACACACAAAATTTAATGAAGTGAATTTGGGCTTTAAACTAAAAATTTAAGAAACAAAATCCAATCCAGTATTTAAAATATTTACATTTTGTATTAAGGCAATAATTTATTCCTGGGTCTGACAATTTTGTGACCGATATCGAAACATTTGAGTATAATTGCGGATAGGTCAGTTTCGATTTACACCGAGGTCTACTGTATTCAATTTTCACCCCGTGTCTGGTTCGACTTTGCATATCTACCGCATAAATCTAATATTATTGAGAAGTTTGGCAGGACACACTGGACATGTGATACATGAGTCTATAGGTAGTGTAACCGTGGGAAAGGGCTTTTACATAACTATGCTGCACCGGTAACCTATCCGACCTGCCGGACCAGGTCCTATATTCAGTGCCGTTTGTGGGGTGCCCATACTACTTGTTCGCCGCTGTTATAACCGATTTCGGATTAGGTAATTGACTGACAAAATTTCATTGTTTTTGTCTAAAGCCCATTCTTAGGGGATTCATTGTAGCTATTTAAAGGGTTTTGGAGAAACTTACTACCAACCGTCTCCAGACATGAAGTCACAGGAACTACTTTTTTTAAGTTGAGGGTGCTGTCAGATGAACGTTTATTTGACTGGAGAGCTGTATGAGATCAATATTGAGAGAGAAAAGTTGACAGGTTGGTAAAATCTGCAAGCGAATTAGAACATTCGGCGCGGCTAGAGGACATAAAGAATGTTGTTTTTTTATTGTTTGGCGAAATCTATCTAACGGTGAATCTGACATCTTAAGATCCGCTTAAGTCGACTTGTGGTCTGCCCAATGACAATGTTATCTTATTATACTGTACGTACAGAGTTATTCACTATGTATTGACCCCACTTTATTTCGTATAAAGTATAGGATCTTACCTATATTTTATTGAAATGCGATAAAAAAAACTATATCATGTATAGGTCACATGTTTCTTCATAGCCTACTTAGAAAACTTAATTTTTTCATATTTTACGCCAGTAAATAACTTTTTCCTGACATTGTGATACATCATTGAGAGGAGAATTAAGAGCACTATTGAACATACAAAAAATCCAATATGGCGTCCATAGGAAAAACAAAGTTAGTGGTATTAACTGAGAAACAAATGACGATAGAAATTTTTTGGTAATGTCAACGACAGCACCTTAAAAAAGTGCCCTAGCAATGTATTATGTAAATAAATAAAAGCTAACTGCAACTAATATTATAAATTTTATTTATAAAAAATTATAAATAAATATGCACAAAACAAGCCCTCTAGGGCCTTAGGTGCAATTATTTAAATAAGATTATTTTTTGTGAATATATTTTGATTTGTGAACAAACATTGTTTATTATTATTATCTTCAGACTCAGAAAAAAAGTTTATAAATAGATTGTAACTTACCGAACCTATAGGATCATTACTTTTAAAAATTGGTACTGCACGAATGGCTATACAGCCACAGTTATATGTTGCAAATATAGATGGATAAATGATATATTTTGCAACTTGTAGGGTATGACTTCGTATAGTATGATCCCATAGTAATTTTCTCAAGTTATGTTTAGTATAAAATGAGTAAAAATTGGAAGAAGGTTTTTTATATCCACAAATCTGACGAATGCGCTAGTGTAAATTTCCTATTTATAATAATGATACTTTTAACATATTATATAGTATCATTGCTCGCTCGATCATTTTTTAAAATTGCCTTTAAAAATTTTTATAAAACTGCTCAACATAAAAGCGGAAAGTCCAACCATCTTGAAATTTTGAGGGTAAGTTAAAATAAATTATTAAACATTTTAATAAAAAATGTACCTGAAGATGGATTGTGATAATATTCAATAAAATATATTGCATACTAATCCTAGTAGTATTATTACAATTAAAAATATAGCAATTGTACCGAACATATTTATTTATTATTAAAGAACGCGAAGTATACTTGAGTTATATAAAAATTTCACTAGTTTATTTGTGCTAGGCTTCTTTTTATAGAATTGTTTACTTCTGAAGAACGATGCCGAACGAGTTCACGTCTAATTGTAGCCAATAACGCTGATATAATGCAGGAAAGGAGAGGAGAAAAGAAAAGAGAACTAAAGAGGTAGAAACTTCAGTGGTTTTAAAGATAGGTTATGTTTAAGTTCTCCAGATAATATCTCTACCGTAAGACATATTGCCACTAGATAGGAGCACAATAGCATGTTATCTGCTGCATGTATATACGCTCGTATAACTCTACCAAGGGCTGTGTTCTAATAAGATTTTATAAGCAAATAAAGGTTTAAATGCCTAGATCAAGTCGACAAAGGTGTAACAATAGACTATGTGCTTGCTTGTCCTTTTGTATAATATGAGCGTCTCTGATGTAAATGATGTTAATTTATGTGAATTACTTATTACACAGGTACATGACATAAAAACGAATATAGCTGTTACAAAGTCAAACTACTGCTTGTAAAATGTGAATTTTAATAACCAGCGGTAACTTAACAACGCTTTATTTGTTGATTTGTACTTGTTAGGGTTAAATTCTTCAATTTACAATTTTAGATATTCGAAAATGCATGAAAATGAGTATGTATTTTGTTGTTTTAGTTATTTACTTCCATTATATGCTTATCTACATATTGAGATTATTTCTGTAGAAAGTGATGTACGGGGTGAACCACTTTCTTTCCGTAAACGTGTGGTGACATTTTCAGTATAATGTAATTTAATAATGTATATGCTCATAAGAGGTTCTAATATTTGTCGCATCTTACTTTCAGAGGCTTATCAACAAACAGCAATTTTTTTTTTCATCTTCTGGCTTTGGTTGTCTCCATTCAGCCACGATATTTATTATTATATATAGTTCTTAATCTAACCTACTTGCAATCCCTAACCTGACACAAAAACCAATGACAGAGACATTATTTACTACTCAGGGATTATAGACAGGGACACATGTTTCACGATAAGGTGCCCTTCATGACGACTTCCTTTAAAATTCAACACAGAATAGGCAACGGTAAGAGGGGTATGGAACAACAAAGGATAAAACAGAGGAAAACACGACTACACCTATATTCTGACACGACACAACCTGATATATTCCCAAAATATTTCTTTAAATGAAACAACAATTTAAATGACATAACATTGATGTAAATACAGGTGCAGGTCTAGATCCATAGCTCCCTACTTCTAAGAAAATATACCTTTTTGCTCCGTTTTGTTATCATATTCCCACAATTTCCCTGTCTATCTCCACTTGCCCACCACCTTCCCTCGGCTTTTTTCAACTTCTACTTTCCCAATATCTTCCCCTACCATCTCTCACCAACTTCTCCACCTACCTTCCCATTATACGATATAAAACAACCTATTCCCTAAGTTGGAAAAATATCTGTACGCCTAGAACACTTTATCAAAATATATTGATCCATTTTCGCGTACTGAAAATACGTTTTCTACCTTTGGCATCATTAAACAAATCTTAAATTATCAACGGTTCTAAGAAAATAAAACAATATCCAGTATTACTTTCCGAGGAAACAGATCCTTTGTAGACTTTCCATAACTCACATACCGTAAAAAAAGACAACATGGATATAAAGTTAATTTGTTATGTGGCATGATTGGTGCCACAATTTGAGCCAACACTTAATTTTAATGATGCCTTTAGATGATGTAAACCTCCATATAAGACATAACATATGGTTTATGCAAGATAGAGTAACACCGCATTTTGCTGTAACAGTGTATGTTCGTTTGGATGAACGTTATCCGCATCTGTTGGTTGTGGAAGTGCCTTTGGGCCGCGCGAGCTCCGATTTAAATCCTGTAGACTTTTGCGTGTGGTGCTACCTATTTTAGAAATATAATATTAATACTCGTACTGAGTTGCGGTATATGTTTTACAAAGAATTCCATATCACCCATTAACAATAAAATAGATGAAGGTGTCAATGAAATCAAACGATTAGGTGTCGGTAAAATGACTTTTAGTCTTCATTTCAGACTTCCACAGGGTTCCATTCTGAGGCTACTGTCATTTTATTACATTTATTAATGGTTTTTGCAACATTGCTCCAGGTAACATTCGGTTTTTTTGTATACCGATGATCTTAAGTTATTTGTTTTTATTAGCCTATAAAAATTTAGATTTTATTGTCAGAAACTCAAGATTTTAAATATATTTCTTTTCTATTTAATGCCTTTGGAGTCTACAATATACTATTGATATTTTTCATTTGAAACGTTTTATTTAAACTTGCTTCTCTGTAAAAAGTCGTACTAAAAAGTAAAAAATAATAATGTACGTCTGCAAGAAAGGCAAGGTGTGCGCATTTTGTTTGATTGTACGCATGATTGTATGAAAGGGGTGATATTGCCTTCAATCATGCGTATATAAAGATGATACATATACTTATATACAAAGTGCGCACGCCTTGCTTTTCTTGCAGTCGTACATTATCATTTTTTACATTTTAGTACGATTTTTTACAGAAAAGCAAGTTAAAAAAAAATTATTTTCTTCTTTTTAGTCATACTTTAATTAAATTATTATCATACATTGCCTAAGTTTAATTAGCAGGTTAATTTGGATTTTCAAAGATATATATTTAGCTAGATTGCGGGTGGCGCGGAAGGTCACAGGAGGGTTTACCTCCTGAAAGCGCTCAATAAAAATTCGTCTCTTAACGATTTCTTTCGATTTTTCGCTCCGTTGAAATTTTCCCATTTTCACCCCTTCGCTCTCTACGTGTGGATATTTGCAAAAGTAGCGGTGGAATACTGAATTGTCATCCGATCTTAGTAACTGTGCAAAATTTTATCAATTGATTACGCCAGGAAGTGTCTTAAATAAAGGATGCAAAATTTGAAGACAAACATTCTGACTACATTGTGAGTTAAACGAAAGCAAGTAAAAAAATATATTTTTCTATGAGACAAACCTTTTATGTATTATATGATATTCATGTAATTTCAATAATATTCGTGTAATTCAGTAAATAATTTTGGTGGCAAGTTGTGATTGATATTGGTAACCGCAATTTTTAATGGTAATTTCTGTTAAGTATAGAGACCGAAAGATGCTTCTCTTCAGTAAAATAAGATATATTTCTTTTTCAGATCAGAAAGCTTGCACTTGTAAAAATTTATCTAGCTTGTGTGTTTTCATAAAATATTAATCAATTTTACTAATATCTTGACGAATATCTAATCAACAATTCAACATCTATAAATTTATACTAGAAAAGTTACAGAAAAGACTTGTCACACTGAAAAATAAAATATCCTTGGCGAAAAGAGAAGAATTTGGAAACAGCCATTATTCAGTAAGGTACATACTTTGAACGTATTCCACAAGAGTAGTCTAGATCCAAAGATCGTAAAACATATAAACGTATTGTTCAAATGCAAAGTATTCAGTGTTCGGCTGCAAAAGCAGGGAACTACGAGGATATATAACGTGACAGTGTAGTCCGAAGTGTTGCTAGAAACTAAATGCGAATTCTAACTTCAATCAGATTATGTACATACCAGTCAGATTACTGCTATTCATATTATTTACAAACACTTTGATCTTAGTTGTGCATACATGCAAAAAATCTTTAATCATCATAATATCGTGTATTTTGCATTCCGGTTTTTATCCCACTTCAAACTGTCACATCTTATGTTTGCATTGCATCAAGCTATTCATATAGTGAGTCCATATGCAATGAGTATTAAAGCCTGTTATTTCAGTAAAAAAAATTAATTCAATCGTAATAACTGAAAAAATTCAGACAAATATACAGTGTGAAAAATTAAACTAAAACAAATTCGATAACTTGGTTGTACACACAGTATTTCTGTAAAAATGACAACATGCATTACAATTTTACTTTTTACTGGCTACATCTGTTAATTTATTTTCACTCAGAGTGCAACTGAGAAAATGCATTCACTACCCATCAGAAGGATCAATCAATCAATGGGTAGTTCTTATGACGTAGGTCTTCGATAGTAGGTTCTATGCTCATAGTAGTCTCGAATGACGTGACATACGACGCTGGGTCTAGTTGAGCGTCTGGGTCTGGCTAGTTGACAGGGCCTTTGTCTTTCTTCGTTGTCCGTTTCGGTGTGTGACGTGCCGGGAGCGGCTTCGGAGTATCATATGGCTCTGGTTTAAATTTCTTGATAGCGGTGTAGTCCTAGAAAACTCTAGTTATCGGCACTCTTAAACAAAATAATATTATAATAAATGATCCTCTTGAGATTGCAAATACCTTCAATGATCACTACACAAATGTAGGAAAAAATATTCCAGAAAAAACTGAACAGTCACATGCAACAACACTTTTACAGCTAACACGTAATGCAAACTCCATATATCTTAGTGAGGTAACAGTTCCTGAAGTTAAGGAGGCTAAGGAGGAAATTACGAATTGAAGAATAATAAACTTCCTGGCATCGATGATATAAAATCTGAAACAATAAAAAAAAAATCAGTGCATAAATTGTAAAACCTCTTGCTCATCAATATGGCAATTAATCAAGGAAAAGTACCATCCGTATTTAAGGTTAGAATTATTAGACCGCTCATCAAAAGCGGAGTTAAAGATGAAGTAAGTAATTATAGATCTAAAACCAATTTTGCTAAAATTTTCGAAAAAATTATTAAAAAATAATTATTGAGTTTTCAAACCAAATATAAAATAATTTTGGGTAAACAATATGGATTTAGGGAAATTGGTCTACCCAAGATGCGATATCTGACTTTACCTCAAAAATTTCTGAGTCCTTAGATAAGAGCGAACCAGCTTTGACAGTCTTTCTCGATCTTGCCAAGGCGATTGATACTATATGCCACACGAAACTTCTCAAAAAATTTGACGCTGTTGGTATCAGAGGACATAACCTTCAACTTTCAAAATTATTTGGAAGATAGAACCAATTATGTCTCAATACAGAACATACATAGTAATCCCAGACAGTCAGGTATGGAGTCCCACAGGGGACCGTACTGGGTCCACTGCTATTTTATGTGTACATCAATGATCTATTAAACTTGAACTGTTTGGGTAAAATAACAAGTTTTGCTGATGACACGGTTATTTTATATAAAGATAAGTCTTAGAATTATCTACGGACGGACATACAAAAAGACCTTTGTAAAATAATAGCGTGGTTTAATAATAATACCTCAACATTAAGTTCTTACAAAGGCGGCCTACCTCAGTATAAACCCATATCGATCCAAATAAATGATGATGTTATATATTTAATGGTAAGTATACCGTCTAATAAGTAGGTGTTGTCATAGATTGCCATTTAAGATAAATTTAGGATAACCAAATAAATCACATTGTTAAAAAAGGGGTATTATTCCTAAATTAAAATATCTAACAGACTTCTTAAATGTTTGTAACCTTAAAACAATATATCTCTCACTAATTCAAAACCACATAAAATATGCAATTTTAGGTTGGGGGGGGGGGAGGTGGTATTAATAACAACTACATACATTCACTAGAAACTATACAAAAATACAGTTTAAAAATAATTTTCAAAAGAAACTATATATATCCATCTAATTTATTGTATAGAGAAGCAAGGGTGCTGGATGCACCTAGATATGTGTAACTTCATCCACCCCTAGAAACATAAAATGCACTAAAACAGTTGGTCAGAGATGTTACACCTACCTGTGCTCTAAAATGTACATACTCCATATTACCACAAAGTATTAGACAAATAAATAATAATAATAAATTTCATTCACTAAAGAATTACATTAAAAAATGAATGTTTGATATTCCCAGAAATGCATAGACAAAACATTTATTCTGTAATTTTCTATAATTATTTAGTTTATAGAAATAATTATTCATTTTAGTTGTTTGTTTATCTCTTTATTTATAAATATAAACATATCTATATACAGATATTAATTGTTAGATGTTTTAAAGACATTAGAAAAATATCATGAGGTTAACACATTCGTTTTTGAAAGTATTTCGGATTTCCAACATATTTTAGAAGGGGAGAACAAATTAAATATATTTCATGTAAATATAAGAAACTTAAAGAAAAATTTTGAGGAGTTGATGGTTTATTTAGAGAACATTAAAATTCAGAATGTCGATATAATAATTTTAAGTGAAACATGGAATATTGATGAGGTAAGATATTTTGAAATAATAGGTTTTAAAATGTTATATAATGAATCCTATTTTAATAAGAGTGATGGGCTGGTAATATATGTAAGAGACACAATCTCTGTAGCCATAGAAAATGTAATATTTAGTGATACAGTACTAATTAACTGTAGATTTGAATTAAAAAAAGGTAAAAATTAATATAAGTTCATTGTACAGACTACCTTTTATAAACATAAATACATTTTTAAACCATTTTGATGAATATCTAATGAATTTAAATATGGCTGACATAAATATTGTCATAGGAGACATTAAATATTTTAGATGACAAAAGAGGAATATTCATAACACACAGTGAGTATTCAGTGAGTATTATAGATCATATTTTTGTTAATTCTAATATTCAAAAAGACAAAAAAGATATTGATATAAAATCTAATATAATTCAAACAGCTATCGCATATCATTGGTATTACTATCCATCCATTTTAATGAGTTCAATAATAATTAAAAAAATATGATATAAACAACCAGAAAACTATTAAAACTATAAATTACAAACAACTGCATCAGGAACTAGCAAGAGAAGAATGGAAAGAAATGATATAGTGTAATGATACTGAACAAGCATACACGGCATTTATAAATAAACTTTAAACATTTGTAAATGTAGCAAAAAAAACAATACGCCAAAAAAATAAGTTAAAAAAGATTAAACCGTGGATTACATTTGGACTTATAAACTCTATAAGACATAGAGATCAGATGAAAAAAATATGTTAAGAACTGGAACAGAGGAAGCCATCAAACAATACAAACAATATAGAAATAAATTGAATATTTTACTACAGCAGACAAAAAATAATTATTATAAAACAAAAATTGAACAAACTAATAACAATTATAAACAAATATGGAGGATTGTTGGTGAGATTACGAATGGTAAAAGTAATAATAAAAAAATAAATACTATTAAGCAAAATGTTATTCTTATAACGTATAATACGGAAAAATCAAAAAATGCTTTTAATAACTTCTTTATAAATATAGGTAAGGAAATGGCACAAAAAATACAACTGGGCAAGAAAACTTTCCATCAAAAAATAGATCTAGTAACTCAATGTATCTAAACCCGATCACAGAGAATGAGCTTATATTATGCATTGCATCTTTAATAGAAAACTCTGCACCGGGTCCTGATGGAATTTCTGCTACCTTAATAAAAAATATTCATTGTTATATTCTAAAACCACTATTACATATCATTACAATCGCTAAAATACCTACAAAATTTAAAATTTCAGTTATTACGCCCATATATAAAAACGGCGACCCTCAAAACTGAACTAATTACGTTTCGGTAATAAACAACTTCGCTAAAATGTTTGAAAAAAGGCTTACGGATTTTCTTCTTTTAAAAAATATATTTTACAAAAAGCAATATGGAATTAGAGGTAAGAAATGTACTGAGGATGCCGTTTATGATCTAACTACTGAAGTAATAAACAATCTAAATAAGAATAAAAAGAGTCTTGTAGTATACAGGGTGTTGCATCATGAGAGGGACATAGCTTAATAGGAGGTAGAGAACATCAGTGGTAAACGGAACCTCCCATAGAAATGTCTCATTGGGCCTTCATTACGAAGTTACAGGGTGTTAAATAATTTTTGGCCAAACCTGTTTTTTGTCATAACTTTGACAGGGAATGAAATAGTGGATTCATATTTGGTACGGCTAATGTACTAATGAGCCCCAAGAGGTACATGTATAAAAAAAAATATATCCAGGTCCGGACTCACTATAATTTATGTTTCTTCTTTGCATCAATAAAACATCACCCTGTATATATTTTTTTGAAATTTCGATACGATATTCGAAAAGAGCAAGAAAAAACAAACAAAATGGCTTATTTCATTTTTTTGTTACACCTTCGTGGTTATTTAAATACGTTGTTAAATATGCAAGAAAATGGATTACAGAACCCTATTAAATGAGAGGCACGTGAAATAAATAGTTTTATAACTAAAATTTGCAAAAATTCTATTGAGCCTAGGTGGTCTGGGTGAATCCTAATTCCGGCACGTTTTAAAGGTCCATTTTGGTAAAAAACTGTGGTCCTAATAAGTAATCGGGTATGAAATAACAAAATTTTTAATCAATCACAGTAGGCTTGTTCAAAGTGACAGATAATAAAAAGAAATCTCCTAAACAGTTGAATAATTGTTTGTTAGTAATTTAATGTGTCAATAATCCGCATTTAGTTAGTGAAAACTTGTGAAAATATTTTAACTATGCCAGTAAAATTTACAAACGTGGAATATGCTGACATAATATTCATCTATGGTTTCTGTAATGGAAATGGTAGGTCGGCGGAAAGAGAATATCGGCTGCGTTTTCCTGGTCGTCGATGCCCTAATCATAAAACCTTTAGTACGGTGTTCCAGTATGCAAGACAACACGGAAAGTTTCCTACTTCTGCAGTTGTGGAGCGTGTTTTACAACAAGGTGTGCAGGAAAAAAACAATATTGTAAACGTAGTTCAAGAAAACCCAAATATGAGCACTAGACGAATCAGTTTGGCAACTGGTATTCCTCATTGGCGAGTATGGAGAACCCTAAAAAGATAACGTTATCATCCATATCATATCCAGCAGCTACAGCGTCTTCAACAAGGTGACGATATCCCCCGCCTGGCATTTTGTCATTGGTTGTCTAACCATCGCCCAGTCTTTTACAAAACCTTATTTACGGATGAGACACAATTTACAAGGGATGGAGTAAACAATTCACGAAATAATCATAAATGGGCACAGGAAAACCCACATGCGGTACGCCAACGCCGTTCGCAACACAGGTTTTCTGTAAATGTTTGGGTAGGACTTGTGAATAGACATTTGATAGGGCCACATTTTTTTGAAGAAAGATTGAATGGTGAAATTTACTTTGATTTTCTTCAAAACATTTTACCGAATATGTTCGGTATAAGAGGCATGTTGTTTCAGCATGATGGGGCCCCACCACATGTTAACCTTCAAGTAAGAGAACACTTAAACAATCTGTATCCTAATAGATGGATTGGACGCGGGGGTCCACATGAATGGCCACCAAGATCTCCTGATTGTAACCCTTGTGATTACTTTTTATGGGGCCACTTAAAAAACGAGGTTTATAGCATTGAAATTGAAAGTAGACAACATTTAATCCAGCGCATCGTTACAACCTGCGACGAAATACGGAATAATCCAGAAATGATACGTCGAGCAATTGGTGACCTTTCTAAACGCGCAAGAAAATGCACAGAATGTGGGGGAGGACATTTTGAAAATTTACTTTAGTGTCAATTACGTTTTATTTTTAAACACATTTAGTTATTGTTTTGTTATTTATTGTTAATTGAATGGAAAATATTTTATTTATTTAGATTTTAGTTTGTTCTCTTTTCCAATTTTTATTAAGTATAAAATGTTGATGATTTTCTTGATCAAAGTAACTAACAAGCCTACTGTGATTGATTAAAAATTTTGTTATTTCATACCCGATTACTTATTAGGACCACAGTTTTTTACCAAAATGGACCTTTAAAACGTGCCGGAATTAGGATTCACCCAGACCACCTAGGCTCAATAGAATTTTTGCAAATTTTAGTTATAAAACTATTTATTTCACGTGCCTCTCATTTAATAGGGTTCTGTAATCCATTTTCTTGCACATTTAACAACGTATTTAAATAACGACGAAGGTGTAACAAAAAAAATGAAATAGGCCATTTTGTTTGTTTTTTCTTGCTCTTTTCGAATATCGTATCGAAATTTCAAAAAAATATATACAGGGTGATGTTTTATTGATGCAAAGAAGAAACATAAATTATAGTGAGTCCGGACCTGGATATATTTTTTTTTATACATGTACCTCTTGGGGCTCATTAGTACATTAGCCGTACCAAATATGAATCCGTTATTTCATTCCCTGTCAAAGTTATGACAAAAAACAGGTTTGGCCAAAAATTATTTAACACCCTGTAACTTCGTAATGAAGGCCCAATGAGACAAATCTATGGGAGGTTCCAGTTACCACTGATGTTCTCTACCTCCTATGTCCCTCTCATGATGCAACACCCTGTATATAGACTTGGCAAAGGTGTTTGACACAGTATGGCATAGATCATTATTTGTAGACTGAAAAATGTTGGAGTTAGAGGAGACACATTGCGATTGTTTGAGAATTATTTAACTAACGGAAAGCAAAAGGTAAAAATAGAGGAAACTTTCAGTAACTCTCAGACACTTTCAATGGATGTGCCGCAGAGTACTGTATTGGGACCTCTACTATTTCTCGCATATATTAATGAAATTGGAAACATACCGAATAATGGAATTGTAATCTCATATGCAGATGACACCGCTATTTTATTTACAGGAGCAAATTGGACAGAGGTATACAAAGCTGAAGCAGGTCTCCAGTCGATACAAAATTGGCTAGATATTAGTTTATTAAATTTAAATATCAAAAAACAACATTTATAGCTTTTTCCACCTCAGCTGCTGATCAATCTGTTCAAAATACACTAAAAATTCACAAAAAGTATTGCAATATCATACAATCACCTCGACATAAAAAAAGTAAAATCTACTAAATATTTAGGAGTTATTATTGATCAGCATCTGAGATGGAACGACCATAGTAATTTTATAGCAACAAGAATTCGTAAACTATTCCATAAATTCTATCAATTAAGATCCGCCGTAAATAATAAATTGTTAATGGTTTTATACAACGCCTTAGTTGAGTCTATATTAAAATACTGCATTGTAATTTGGGCTGGATTATAAAACAATTCATTACATAATCTTGGTGTGTGTCAAAATACTATAATAAACATAATTTTTAAGAAAGTTAGAATGTACTCAACTAACGAACCTGATCCTAAAGCACCATCTTGTGGCCATTTCTCAATAGTTAGATGAAATTTTCCCAAATAGATGGACTGGTATAAGAGGTTCAATTGAGTGGCCGGCAAAATCGCCGGACCTTACTTCACTCGATTTTTCTTTATTAGGGCATCCGTAAGGTGAAGATCATGTAACAAAACTGAACAACATTGAATACCTCCCAATAAACAATTTTCGTTATATAACGTTATATGCTCTAAATTAAGCACTATTAACTGCATAGTAGGGTGTCTCAGAGACACGGTTAGTACCAATGTCCTGAAGACTCTATATTATGGATTAGTACAATCTCGGCTACAATATGGACTCATTTTCTGGGGTAGTTCTTCATATTTTGATAGAGCATTTCAGTCTCAAAAAAAGATCATACGGACCATGTGTAAAACTTGTCCTTTAACCAGTTGCAAACCACTTTTTAAAAATTTGCAAATACTTACGTTACCAAGTCTATACATTTACCAACTAATAATGTTTATTAAAGAAAACGAATGTAAGTTTATTAAAAATAGTGATGTTCATACATATCATACAAGAAACAACAACAAATTTTATCAGCCTCAATCCAGACTTGCTCTGGGAGAAAGCTCACCAAACCACATTGGGATCAAGTGTTTTAATAAAATAACAGAATTTGTTGACAGTAGTATTAGTAGCAAAATGGCATTTAAAGGAAAAGTATTTCAATTCTTATGTGACAAAACGTTTTATGATGTAGAGGACTTCCTCAACTGCTAATTTTATTTTAACTTTATTTTAATCTATCTAGACTGTGCGTTCTGTATGAATGAAATGTGAGAAAGAATGTAATTATGTTTGTGTGATGACTAGTTTACTAAGGGGGCGAGCGTAGGTGCGTCTTTACTATGTACATACTTCGGTATGCGATGTAAAGCAACGACAGGCGCGGTTAGTACTTGGATTGGTGACCATTCCAACGGAAACCGCGTTCTCGCCTCACACATCTTCCAGCGGCTTGTATATCAGTGTATGCGCGGAAGCTATACAACCTTAGGCGAGGGTTGTATAGGAGATATACCATCCTTCGGAGGGGATGTAAAGCCGTCGGTCCCTTGCCTATTAAATGTTAGGCAAGTAAAAGATCCCTACTCTTCTTAAGGGAAGAGGTTCGGCAAAATTCCTGGTTGGGGGTAGCTCGTCTACAAGCGTCGGTGTTAGGCCTCAGTAACGGAAATAGGCCGACGTTAAATAAATGTATAAAAAAAAAAAAGTTTACTAAGGTTTAGTTGCATTATGTATATCACATTCTGTATATACATTTTCAAAATGAATAAAGTATTATTATTATTATTAATAATAATAATAACCGAAAATTTACCATCACTAATAATTTTAATTTATGTAAAATGGTAACGGTAATCACTTAAATGGGTTGCCGCCAACACCTTTGTTCGGTAACAGTATATAACAATAAATTTTAGCGTTTCTTCATAATTGAAAAAACTTTGCCAAATAAAATTTTATTAAAATGTCGGAAAAGGTAGTTTGCTTGAAGTCGATATTATATTTTCTAATTTTTAACATGCCCTGTATAGCGTATCTTAAGTTTGAGACAAGCACATATATAAAGAATTACTTTTTCTTGGCAATTCGAAAATAAGCAAGTCACACACTGTACATTAGTGGCGAAAAAATGTTTAGGGCTATAGCAAGATAAGCATGAATATCAATGTAAATGCTGGGTTTTGTCATCACTCACTCTATATTTATTAGGACAGGATTTGGACAAACAGCTTGAAAATCCAATTTTTATAAATTTATATTATTTTATTATTTATTTATCTTTGGTTATTGAAAAATGTAGGTAAAAATAAATTAGGACTGCCAGTTAGCTTTTTGGGTATCCCACATTCCACAAAAATAAAATCGTGACGAAAATACAAGAAGGGGTTCAAATTTCTGGTTTTACGGCGATATCGATGATAAATTTATTCCACGAGAGCCTGATAAATCCGCATATGATCCGTACTGTATGTACCACTATAGAGTGTAAGCGCTCTTTGTGAGGGTTTGACATTATAACGGAACATCCCACCGACTCACAAACTGTAAATAAATCGTGGAAAGCTTTCAAAAAGGGCTGTAGGAGTAAACTTAATCAAATTTCAAGCTCTATTGACGTATTAGTGGAGATTTCCAGATAATCCATCGGGCTTTCGATGTATATTATAAGAGCCCTTTTATAAACCACTGACTATATAGAACTGATTATATTGAATCGTGGTTAATTTTCACTTTAATTAATTCCTTTTAGCGTCTTTCACAAAGACTTTTTTCAAGTTTTATACAGAAAAAACTCTCATTTAAAGAGACAAATAAATTATTTGTATATAGATAAGAAATAAAAGAAGACATTGAAATACTAGGGTAGGGCCAACTACCAATGGCCAGGTTCGAATCCTGATAAGGTATGGATGTTTAGTTGCATTTTCTGTATTGACGAAGCGGTAGCATTGGGCTAGACCACGGTTGTGCGAGAGAATGTTAAAGAACGCTATAACCCCGATATACTTTTCGACGTTGTAACAGAATCCGACTTAGGAAATACTTCGTAAGAAAAGCGTGCTTCACGTAAAAACGCCGTGGAGGAGGTTTTTAATTCTTGGAAATATATTTTTTGCTCTTCGGAGCGTTTTTTATGCCAAATTTTCGCTAACTCTTCGAGGAGCGTTAATTTGGTAAGTGTAGTAAATGTCGCTGCACAGGGACGTAATGTCGCCCCGACCACCCAATTTTAGAAAGTATAATAAAATTGGACTTGAACTTCCAAATTTCCAAGATTAAAAACCCTTTTACGAATCCACGTTGTCAAGCACTGCAACTCTTACGAAGTGTTGAATATGAGGACAAGTTAGTCCAACGACTATTCAAAGTATATCGGAAGTTATAGCGAAAATAGCCCTTAGCGACATGGGACCCCCATCATTTCCTAGCAGTCGGATTTGACGGGGAAATGATGTGTTTTGACGGGGTTTGCCCTAAACTGGTTCCTCAGTGATTCGGAGTCAAAAAAGTATCTATACCATTTACTCACACGTGCATGGGATCTGCCTTGCCTGAACGTAAAATTTGTTATTGCATAATACAAACGAAGTAGATACGCTTCAAGCAATTTTAAGCTCCGAGGAGCGACCAAAATTTATGTGAATTAATAAAATACGTTTATAAGACAGGCAAGCATAAGCCCACCAAAATTTCAGTTACATGAAACTTTCCTTGAATCTTTTTGTGCATCGTTAGCTTTTCAAACTGCATATTGGATGGTAGTTGGTACCGTATGAATCGTCCCGTTCCTCACCATGTGTTGTACACGGGTCAGACCATTGTTTGTTAACATTTTCTCTGAAGAAGTTGTAAAAACATAAATTTTTAAAAGATTTAATATACATTTTTTGAACTTTATATTGTCTTTTACTTGTGTTTTCTAACAAAATTTCCCTTTCAGATTTAATTTTAAGAGAGTGTGAAACAGACAGTGTTAGATTTATAGTGTTACGACGTCTTCCAATTGATACCATCAGAGCCGCAGTTAAGCATAAACGACAGTAAGTATGATTTATCCATTAATCTCCGTCTGAAACAGTCACTTTGAACCCTAAAAATTTTGTGAACGTAATATTTTTATTTAGAATTTAGAAAAGGTTGAGGAAAAAGAAAATTAATTTTTTCTTTTTCCTATTTTTTTTTAATTTTTCTAAGTTTTTCGAGCAGAAAATACGTCCTTCAGACTTCCATCAAAGCATGGATCGTTCACATGGCGCCCGAACAGGGACCATGCCGTCCCCAAACCCAACTAATCCTTTCTCATTCATGGCGGAAGACTCCGAGGGGTCGACCCCAAGAGAATTTTACGAGCGAGTCACCGCACCGCTCGTCGACGACGGTTCTAGAGGAATAGAACCACAGCGACTGTTTCCAGAGGGAAATAATGTAAATTTATCTGCTTCACAGCCACAAACTGCTAATTCGATGGAAAGTATGTTTCTGAAAATGGCAGAGGGCTTCGTGCAGGCGATACAGAACGTGTCGACCTGTACGCCCCATGAGAGACAAAGATGTCCGAACGTGACGTTCCATGGGCTTGATCATGAAGATCCAGAAGCTTTTCTGAAAATTATGGAGGAATATTTCGACAGAGCTCGCATAAGCCACGACTATGATCGCCTCCATAACGTAACCGGCCAACTCAAGGGCGAAGCTCAGCGATGGTCCGAACAATTTAGGACGTTGACTACTTCGTATACCTTATTCAAGGAAAGATTCCTTACGAGATTTAATTCTCCCGACATACAGTCACGAGCTATTGCTCAACTGTATGCCGTCAAGCAAACGTCTTTAGACGACACGGCAGTGTTTATCACAAGGAAAACCTGTCTTTTCGATCGTATTGATCCCTTCAAATCCGAAGCCATCAGAGCTCGGGTCATCATGGACCAACTGCGTCCAGAAATTAGGTCACGCTTGAGAAGCAACCTAATTTCAAACACAGAGATGTTAATAGCAGCGGCTACTAACGTCGAGCGGGATTCAGCTGACGAACAGACGTCGCTAATCCAGCTTATCGATCAACGTCTGTCCCGCGCGTCTTACTATCAAGAGCCGGGACGTTTAATTCCACAAAATTCAAGTATAAGGAGCAATGGAAGCCCAACTCCGACAGCACCGAGGGTGCATTTCCGAGAGGATGTATCTCGACAGGACGGTCCAGGCAGAGCGCCTGTTCGTCCTTTTTTTATGCCTAATTCTTCGAGCGGATCAGTGAATCCTGACCGCAGGCAAAACAATTTTAATGGCGGATCGGGGAAATTCCGAGTACCCGACCGACCGGCAACCCCGTGCCGATACTGTACAGACACAGTGCAGTGGCACTTCCATAGCCAATGCCCGAATAACCCTCATCTCAACAGGAGACCGGGAAACTTTCGAGGGGCCAGAGACCCAGGCCAGGGTCCATCTGCAAGATCCCCGGCACAACGGCCGAACCAAGGCGGCAGCAATGTCCAGTAATTTTTTCCGATACTCATGACCACTACGACGCTCCTCTGCACAAGACAAGAGAGTCAATAAATTATATGAGCGAAGCGTTCCCTTTACCTCGTATAAAAGTTCAAATTAATGAACATGCGGTCGACGCACTGATCGATTCAGGCTCGACGCGAAACGTTATCCATCCGAGGATGTTGGATAATTTTAAAAATCTCACGACACGCCGATCATTTGCTATGGCGTGCGGAGATCGAATGGTGGACTCTCTTGGAACGACAAAATTAAAAGTAATAATTTCAGGCACCTCTTTTGAAATTGATTTTCAAGTAATCGAAAATTTGAACGAAACGATAATATTAGGATCACCATTCTTATATATGAACAATGTCGCATATGATTATGGCCGAAAATGCCTATATGCCGGCACGGAAGAGCGTATTACCGTCTTCTGGAATCAAGCTTCTCAGAGGGAGAGACAGCAGGCAAAGCTTCCTGAAGAGCTTGTTATTAAAGACAAATCTCTACGGCCGCTGTTCGAAGAATTTGTCGATCTGTTCACTGCGGAACCGACTCAAGCAACCACAGTGACTGTTAAACACAAAATTACAGTAAAAGACACAAAACCATTTAATATCAGACCATATCCGATGTCTCCGAGTACTAAGAAAATTATGTACGACCAAATCGAAGAGATGTTGAAAGCTGGCGTCATCGAACCTAGCACTGCCCAATATAGTTCACCACCCGTGATAATAAAACGCTCAGACAAGAAACCACGATTTTGCATCGACTATCGCCATTTGAATGAAATGACTGAAGACGAGGCTTCCGTATTACCAAAAATACACGAAAGTATTAAAGATTTAGGCAATTCGAAGATTTTTTCTGTGTTGGATTTAAAAAGTGGATATTGGCAAATACCGCTAGATGAAGCATCAAAAGATTTCTCGACTTTTACCACTCCTGATGGGGCAGCTTACAGATTTAATGTCATGCCTTTCGGCCTCAAGACAGCTCCCTGTACCTTTCAGAAATTCATGGCAAAGGACGTTTTAACGGGTTACCTGCACCATTTCTGTAAAGTGTATTTAGATGATATAATCGTTTACAGCGTAAACGTGAAGGAGCATATGTCCCACTTGAGGTTAGTTTTTGAAAGACTACGTCTGCACAATCTGAAAGTGTCACCGGAAAAGTGTGTAATAGCGACGAATGAAATTCAATATTTAGGCCATACAATTAGAACTGATACTTCCCAACCATTAGAAAAACATGTCTTACAAATTCAAAATTATCCCGTTCCAGCTACAAAAAAGCAGCTACAAAGTTTCCTAGGGCTTTGCAACTGGGTACGAGAATATCTACCAAATGTAGCGATGATCACGAAGCCACTAACGAAACTTCTTTCGAAGGAAAATCGTTTTCACTGGAACCATACATGCGATGAAGCGTTTAGAAAATTAAAAGAATTATTATCCGGACCGCTGGAACTCCATCGGCCGGATTTTTCACGTCAATTCATTTTGCAAACAGATGCATCCCTCCAAGGCCTTTCGGCCGTATTATATCAATTAGGCGACAACGGCGAAAAATATATAATTTCGTATGCAAGCAACACGTTATCTCCAGCAGAGAGACGTTACCACATAAACGAGCTAGAATGCTTGGCGGTGGTGAACTATATTAAAAAGTACAAGATGTACTTAGCAGACAAACCGTTCTTGGTGAAGACGGACAACAGGGCGTTACTTTGGTTAAACAAACATAAGGACGACAAAACAAAATTTACACGATGGTCATTACTATTGCAAGAATATGCATTCAAAATTGAACACTGTCCAGGAAAGGAGAATTTGTTAGCAGATTTTCTCAGTCGTAACCCACAAAATCAGTATGTCGAGACAGACGATGAAGAGGAAAGAATGTTCCTACCAAATTATAAGTGTCCAGAACGTATTTCTGTTTTAACGCACTCAGAAATATACGAAGATATCGTACAGGCTCAATTGAGTTCAAGAGATATTCAAGACAAGATCCGCCGTTGGAATGATCTATTTCAACAGGAACAACGTTCCGATGCGGATCTTATTTTTATGAAAAATTTTCACGTCCAAGACGATGTACTTTTTATAGATTGCGATCGAAATTTTAAATTGATAGTTCCAAAGAGGAAAATAAAGGAATTGATTTACCATTATCATGACCGAGATGAAGCATGTCATCCAGGAAGAGACGAGACTCTCAGGAAAATAGCAAAACGCTACTATTTCAATAATATGGCCAGGATCGTAGGCAGATACATAAACGACTGTCTGATATGCCAGTCTGTAAAGACAAGACAAGCCCAACCCAATGCTCCACTTAGAAGTCATGCACCACAGAATGCATTTGAAACCTTGAGCGTCGACGTAATTGGCCCGCTGCAGAGGACTAAAGACGCCGAAAACAGATACATGATTATCGTCGAAGACGTTTTCAGTAAATGGATAGAGACAAAGGCATACATTCAGGTCAACGGCAGAACGATAGCCAAATTTATCGACGAAGAAATAGTAGCAAGATTCGGAGTCCCTCGAGTCATAATTTCCGACAATGGTGGTCATTTCAATTCCGAATGGTACATCACGTTTTGCGAAAGGAATGGTATCGAACGATACTTAATTCCGGCATATCACCAACAGTCCAACCCCGTGGAACGACGGGTTCAGGAATGCAAGAAAATTTTAAAGACTCTTTTATTCAAAAAGCCAAACGACACTTGGGATCGCTACGTGCATCAGATGACATACATTTTAAGAAATCGTAGGAACGCCGCTACAAATCAAACACCTAGCATGATCGTGTTAGGATATGACCCAGCCGAAAGAGGCGAGTGGGATTTGTATGCCTGGAGGCAAGAAAGAGCCAAGCAACAAACGCTTCCACGATACGAGCGAGTCAAGGAAGCCCGTCAGGCCCAACAAAATTACAAACAAAAATATGCGCCGAAAGAGGCCGTAACTCCGATCGTTTTCAAAGTAGGAGACAGAGTCATGAGTAAGAGAAAAAGGAAGGTACATACCTTCACGCCGTCTTGGTCAGGCCCAACCAGAATTCTGAAGAAGTTTTCAGACGAAGTGTATCTCGTGCAAAAGGGAAATGTAACGACAAGAGTACATGTCAATGATTTGAGACCAGCCCCGCCAGAGGAGCACAACTTGGAAATCGAATCTTCCGATGAAGAAAATGCTAGTCCAGGCGGAACATCACTCGATGGAAATGATTCCCCGTTCTCAGACGATTCCACAGAACCTCCACCGCCGGAGCAAACGGTTGTACAAATTCATGCACCGCCACGAGATGCTTTCACTTCTGATTCAGAATCAAGTTCTGGAGATTCAATTATATTTTTATAATATTTTTCAACCTAGGCTAAGTTTTAACTTAGTGCTAGGTTTATTTTATATCAAAATTTCCATACCAACTTCTTGTCATATCAGGCAAGAGTTGGTATTTTTTATGCATTTTTTACAAGTTATTTTCATTGAGGATATTGTATCGTCCATACAAATCTTCAAAATTCACTGCAGCAACTCTGACCGTGTCCGGCAGAGTTGGTATTTTTTATAATTTTTCTAAGTCCTCAAATGTTATTAAACATTCATCTGTAAGCAGAGTCCGACCCAAAGGGTCCAAACAAATGTTCCATTGGCACGGCATGGAAAGACGACGACTCTGACGCAAGGGCGCGATTCAGATGAGTCTAGCAACTCAAGGGCGAGATGCCGCCACGTCTGCTGGAGGGGCAGATGCAACGATCCGACGGATGCAGATTCTGTCGCAGATTTCTCCCAAGAAGAGATTTTAATAAAAACTATTTCAATCAATATAAGTCAACAAAATTCAGTGTTCCTATTCTCAAAGACGACGATGTGATATCGGTCGCAGATTTCTCCCAAGAAGAGAATTTTATCTACACGGAAAACATTTCAATCAATATAAGTCTACAAAATTCAGTGTTCCATTCTCAAAGACGACGATATGTTATCGGTCGCAGATCCCCAGACGGGATATGAACAAACATTTTACTAAAATTTTGTTTTATATTGTTTCATATAAACCGAGCAGAACCAATGTATAGCTGGAGCCAAGCAGTCCGAGGACCACCTAAGCTGTTCCAGAAGGCAGTTCGACACCGAAGGTGATCGACGAGGCATAGACACGAGGAGGAGCAGACGCAAGCCCGTATTAGTGGAAGAACACTAAGAAAGATAAGTGCGTCGAAAGTGTTTGTGTTGTGTCATCGAGAATCTGAGGATTTTCGATTTTTTCTTTTTTTTATGCCATTTTTGAAACACAATGTTCAATAATTCAATCGAATGCTATGCATCGATATATGTTCAAATTATCACCATTTTTAGATTTGCATCTATGTTTTGTTCAGATAGGCCGGTCTGAACTATAACCGAATACAACACATGGGAGACTACATCCAATGATCCATTTTATTTTCAAAAACCAATTTACCAAACGTTACACAAAAAGATTCACGGAAAGGAGGGGAGTGTTAAAGAACGCTATAACCCCGATATACTTTTCGACGTTGTAACAGAATCCGACTTAGGAAATACTTCGTAAGAAAAGCGTGCTTCACGTAAAAACGCCGTGGAGGAGGTTTTTAATTCTTGGAAATATATTTTTTGCTCTTCGGAGCGTTTTTTATGCCAAATTTTCGCTAACTCTTCGAGGAGCGTTAATTTGGTAAGTGTAGTAAATGTCGCTGCACAGGGACGTAATGTCGCCCCGACCACCCAATTTTAGAAAGTATAATAAAATTGGACTTGAACTTCCAAATTTCCAAGATTAAAAACCCTTTTACGAATCCACGTTGTCAAGCACTGCAACTCTTACGAAGTGTTGAATATGAGGACAAGTTAGTCCAACGACTATTCAAAGTATATCGGAAGTTATAGCGAAAATAGCCCTTAGCGACATGGGACCCCCATCATTTCCTAGCAGTCGGATTTGACGGGGAAATGATGTGTTTTGACGGGGTTTGCCCTAAACTGGTTCCTCAGTGATTCGGAGTCAAAAAAGTATCTATACCATGTACTCACACGTGCATGGGATCTGCCTTGCCTGAACGTAAAATTTGTTATTGCATAATACAAACGAAGTAGATACGCTTCAAGCAATTTTAAGCTCCGAGGAGCGACCAAAATTTATGTGAATTAATAAAATACGTTTATAAGACAGGCAAGCATAAGCCCACCAAAATTTCAGTTACATGAAACTTTCCTTGAATCTTTTTGTGCATCGTTAGCTTTTCAAACTGCATATTGGATGGTAGTTGGTACCGTATGAATCGTCCCGTTCCTCACCATGTGTTGTACACGGGTCAGACCATTGTTTGTTAACATTTTCTCTGAAGAAGTTGTAAAAACATAAATTTTTAAAAGATTTAATATACATTTTTTGAACTTTATATTGTCTTTTACTTGTGTTTTCTAACAAAATTTCCCTTTCAGATTTAATTTTAAGAGAGTGTGAAACAGACAGTGTTAGATTTATAGTGTTACGACGTCTTCCAATTGATACCATCAGAGCCGCAGTTAAGCATAAACGACAGTAAGTATGATTTATCCATTAATCTCCGTCTGAAACAGTCACTTTGAACCCTAAAAATTTTGTGAACGTAATATTTTTATTTAGAATTTAGAAAAGGTTGAGGAAAAAGAAAATTAATTTTTTCTTTTTCCTATTTTTTTTTAATTTTTCTAAGTTTTTCGAGCAGAAAATACGTCCTTCAGACTTCCATCAAAGCATGGATCGTTCACAAGAACGCGGTCGCTGTTACTTCTTCTGAGTTCGAATCACAGCTGCGGCAGATGACAATGTCGCAGGGAGTGGGTGTTGTGTCATTGTCTATATGTCTATATATGGTCGTGTGTCCTAGTTGAGTGGTGGAATAGCCTATGACCAAACTCCGCCAAGACGTTAATACAAAGAAGATCAACTTTATTTAAATGTTATCGTCGGTTTGGTAATTCTCCAGATTTGCGAATTAGGACGCCCAGGCAAGCTGGCAAACGTATGTAATTTAATTAGCAATACATTTTATTGAACTTAAACAGTGTCGCAAATAACAGGTAATATGTGTAGTTTGGTATTCATTCTGGAGTATGCATCATAATTGGATGAAAATATTGGTGCTTTATTTTCCGTAACAGGATCAGTATATCCGCTGAATATTACACAACCCTGTATTTCCTTAAAAATGACAGTGCGGATTGAAAAACATTAAACCTGAGAGTGTACCATGCTGGCCTCGATTCCCAATTAGGCGCATCCAACATCTCGGTTTCCCGATGAAGTATTGTTTCCTCGCGAGATCCTGATGGAACTTTTCAACACAAAAGAAGAGATAAGCCGAGACAGAGACTTTCCTTCCTTATTTTCTAAAGAAGAAAGGACGGCAGATCATATTCTCACTGAATGCAAAATTAACTCGCTTGCCTCTCTCCCTTCATTTTAATTCATTTTGTCTCCGCGCCAGATTTAATGCTCGGTTTCGTTTCATTCAAAACGATAAGATTACTTAAAACATAAATAACTTGACTAAATCTGTTTCTTAATTTTAATCGCGTCACGCACGTACAATCCACAACAACTTGTTTACTTTTATTAACTTAATCATCTCAGTTTCTATCACTGTTTCCCAACTCCAGTTCATATTTTATTTTGGTTTTTAGATATTTATACGGACGTTTTAAATGTACCAGTCCGTGTTTTTCTTCTTGTACTATTACGCTTGATATCTGAAATTGTAGACAAACCGATTTTAATAAAATCCTTATTTTACTATAAGGAACGTAACCAGACTGCAACCAATAACTACTCTCCGAGCTAGGTGCCCCGCCGAGCGCTGAATTACAAGTTACAAGCCTGCTAAGCACTAGCGTCTTGATGGTAATATGCAATTATTACATTAATGCGCCAGGCTTGTAGTCTGGTTACGTTCCTTATAGTAAAATAAGGATTTTGTAGAGGAGTTTGCGACTAAAAATATTATGTATTAATAATCCGCCCTCTGAAAGCACATTTGAACTAAAACGATTTTAATGTTGCCAACCAGATTTAATGTTTGGTTAGTTGATGTTTCTTCCAATACTAGAAAACGTCATAAGAGTATTTTTACACGCTATATATTAGCTTCACCTGTTGTTTCTTTCTTTGTTTGTATGTATGTATGTAACTTTTTCAATCTTTGAACGTGATTCTAACCCACTTCAAAACGTCAGTTTAAACTGAAACTTTGCACACTTGACAATATAATAATTTGACAACTTTGTCCTAATGTCCTCACCAGGATCATCAGGATGAAATAGAATTAAAAAATGACTAATCTATTGTCGACACTTTGCCGGGGGCGCCGTAGTTTATAATATAACGTATTTGCCGTTGTATAGGCCCTTGTTAAACGCTAGTTCCAACTTTAATACATACATTATAATGTAATATTAATTATGTACTACTAGCGGATACTCAGTGGTTTCGAAAAGCAGGATGAATGGCAAGAGGGTGACTAAAAAAAATTATAGTTTAAAACAACTAAAAAACACCCTTTAATAGCCCACCGAACTAAAAGTAAAAAATAATGTTTACATATTTTAAATATTTTATTGTAAAAAGCGTGGGGTGGGGTACAATAAAAATATAGTAAAAAGCACCCCACGCTTTTTACAATAAAATATTTAAAATAAGTATAAGTAACATTATTTTTTACTTTTTAATTCCTATTTTAATAGCAAAGCGAATTAAAAACTAAAAAACACGCTTTAGCGTATTTTTTTGTTTTTTAAACTATAACTTGCAATTAGTTCTAATTAAGCTAGAGCTTTGAAATTTTGTATATTTGTATAAATCCGGTAACAATACATTTTAACATTTTCACATAAGAAAAAGAAAGATGGTGGCTTCAAGATGGCGGACGACTTTACCGTTTATGATCCGATTCGACTCAAAATCGATATCTGGGGATTTTCGAGATCACCAATTATGAATTCTTGGTCAAAATTTAGAAATCACAATTAGCGGCGTCAATATGGCGGACGACTTTTGTCATTTATGGTCCAAATCGATCAAAATCGGGTTTTCGGGTTCGCCGATTACGAATTTCTAGTCAAAAATTTAGTTCAGAAGCGACTTCAAAATGGCGGACGATTTTACCGTTTAAGATCCGATTCAACTCAAAATTGATATCTGGAGGTTTTCTAGGTCGCAGATTATGAATTTTTAGTCAAAATTTAGGAATTCAAAATGGCGGCGCCAATATGGCTGACGACTTTAGTCATTTACGTCCAAATCGATCAAAATCGGGTTTTCGGGTTCGCCGATTACGAATTTCTAGTAAAAAATTTAGTTCATAATGGCGACTTCAAAATGGAGGACGATTTTACCGTTTAAGATCCGATTCAACTCAAAATTGATATCTGGAGGTTTTCTAGGTCGCAGATTATGAATTTTTAGTCAAAATTCAGAAATTCAAAATGGCGGCGCCAATATGGCTGACGACTGTAATCATTTAGGTCCAAATCGATCAAAATCGATATCTGGGGGTTTTCGGGGTCGCGGGTTACGAATTGCTAGTAAAAAATTTAGTTCAAGATGGCGGACGACTTTACCGTTTATGATCTGATTCGTCTCAAAATCGATATCTGGGGTTACAGCATATCAAAAGACTTAAAAAGTAAAAAATAAAATTATATAAAAAAATATTTTTAAAAAAGCTTTTATTTAAATGCCTAAAAATAGAAAATAAACTTTGAAGTAAATCAAACCCATCATTTTGTTACATTATATAATTTTTTTTTATGATATAAAAGCTTGTCGCGAGCAATCTCCTTTACACAGGAAAATCTTGCGACAACTTTTATATCACAAAAAAAAATTATATAATGCAACTAAATGATGGGTTTGATTTACTTCAAATTTTATTTTCTATTTTTTAGAACATTTAAATAAAGGCTTTTTTAAGAAATATTTTTTTATATAATTTTTTAGTAATAATAATAATAATCATTATCAACCAATTAAGAAACATTACTTGTATATGTGCCAAGTCACAGGCATAAGTTGTAAAAGATAAATGTATAAAATATAAAGCACAGTACATGTGAAAGAACGACATAACATACATAATATAAAACATAATATACAAATACAAGTGTGCAAAATAAAAGTATACAGAATAGGAAATATAAATTGTGGTACTAGTCAATTTAGATTATTCAAAAAAAAAAACTGCCCAAGACTAGTAGTAGTAGTAATTGTTGGGGGAGGCCTAGAGCCTGGCAAGTAGGCCACAAATGGGCCCTTTTTACCTACCCCCTGATGTCCCCTCAACCATTCACTTCTACTCGGCCTCCTACTCCCTCTTGAAACCTTCCTGATCTTCCAATGAAGGTCAGGACATGTTTCCATTCGAGAGAGTCCATTTCCTCTTTTGGGAGCGTTGTGGCGCCGAAGAGTTCATACCTCAGGCGCCCGAACGCTTCACATTGTCCCAAGAAGTGAAACGATGTTTCTTCATCGCTTCCGCATCTTGGGCAAGTGTGATCTACCTCAACCTCTATCAGTGATAGGTGTCTTCTGAGCCTGCAGTGACCAGTTAGGACTCCGACCAGTTGGTTCAGGGTCCTCCGGCTTCTACCTAGCAACCAGGCCCAAGACTATAAAATACATCAAGCAATAAAAGAGCCTTTAGTTTTTTAAAGATTTCCATGGATTTAGCATTTTGAATTTCCAAAGGTAGCTTGTTATAAAAAACTATGCCAGCATAATGTGGAGATTTTTAAAATATTCATAATCATGCTTAGAGTCTGTTCTAACCTCTCGTATTGTGGGAGTGAAGATCTCCGTTAGTTTGAAATTTGCTTTTATTGGTATGTATGAAGGTCAACAATTTCATAAGATATATGGAGGTTACAGTGAATAACTTCGAGTTTTTAAAGATCCTCCTACATGATTCGCGGTAGCTTAAGTTAAATATGTCCAATGACCCTTTTCTGATGGATGAACACTCTATCAATATCACTAGATTGTCCTCATAAGTTAATGCTGTAGTGAATAGCTGAATAAATGAGTGCATAATATACATTTAACAATAAGTCTTTGTTAAGCACATTTTTTAATGAATTAATGACATAAAAACCACTATTTAGCCTGTTGCATACTTCGTCAATTTGACCATTTGATCTAGACTAGTAGTAGTACTAGTAATTGTTGGGGGAGGCCTGGTGCCCGGCAAGTAGGCCACAAATGGGCCCTTTTTACCTACCTCCTGACGTCCCCTCAACCGTTCACTTCTACTCGACCTCCTACTCCCTCTTGAAACCTTCCTGATCTTCCAATGAAGGTCAGGACATGCTCCTAGAGATTTCACTTGTTCATTAGCAGTAGGCATAAAACCATTAAAATTAAAGTTAGACCGATTCTTTTCTCTGTAGCTAAACTCTACTAATTATCTCTTATCATGATTAATCATCAGTTTATTGTCGTAACACCATTGATTAAATTCTTGTATAACCTTAGATACTTTACGACTTAATATTAAAGGATCGGGATCAGCAAAGATTATTGCATTATTATTACTTAAAGAACTATGATTGGGCAGGTCGTTCACATATAATAAAAACATCAACGGCCCCAATAAACTATCCTGTGGAGTTCAAATGCAACTATCTTTCTTATTAGATGTAGTGGTGCCAATTTTTACTACGACTTTTCTGTTTGACAGATAAAAAGAATCCAGCTATTTGAGGGATCATGTATTTCTATATTATGCAATTTCTGAACTACAAAGTCTCTATCTATGACATCGAACGCTTTAGAGAGATAAAAAATACACCACAGACAGGTCCACCTGAATCCACTTTGTCATAAACAAATTCGTTGAGATCTGTTATACTCACTTCTGTTGATGAACGTAGTCTTTATCCATATTGGCAATTACTTAAGATACAGTTTTGATTCAGGAATTAAAAGTTTTTATTTGCAACCATTTTTTTCTATTATTTTAGAGATTACACTTAAAAAGAGCAATAGGCCGATAATTGTCTATGTTGTTACTTGCCCCTTTTTTAAAAATAGGTATTAATGCTGCTTCCTTTAGGCAGTTTGGGAATGCACCTAAAAGTACCGATATTAATGATGTCTGCAAGTATAGGTACTAGCTCATAGTAAAGTATTTGACGCTAAAATATGTGCATAAAAGTAAGTTCTGTGGTGGTTTATTATTACAAGGTACACTTTACATGAAATTCCCAAAGACGTAGAGATCATTTTGCATCAAAAGCATTAAAGTTAAGAAACGGGTTATAGGCCGGGACAAAGTATGTTTGGTTGCCTAATAATCATCAAAAAATGATTCAAATAACGACTTCGCGCTTGGTAAATCACTCTTTCTTAAGTATAAAACAGAAAAATAATTTATAGCCAATTTGATAACAAAGGCTTTAGCTAAATTTTGTTTAAATTGTAGTTTCACAGAGAAGATTATTAAGAGTGGCCGACGTTACTAATATTAATGATAGTCAATATGCAAAAAAATATTTTAAATAAAATAGGTTCCATAAGACATACTTTAGACAGTATTATCTGTAAATGTCCTACAATAGCAAAAGTATCTTCAATAAAATATTTAGGAGTTATTCTAGATGAGTATAAACGCTGGTCAGAACATATTGTTCACGCTAGTAAACGGTTAAGAGCCCTAATGCATAAGTTCTATGTGCTAAGAGAAATTCTCTCTAGAAAAAGTTTAATTATACTCTACAACTCATTAGGCGAATCAATCATAACATACATCTTACAAACATTCCAAAATGCTATTCTGAAAATTATTTTCAGAAAAGTTATATGATGAAACAAAAATTTTTAACGTTAAATTACTTTTTATCTACCAATGTACAGCATGGAGACAACTATTAGCCATATAGGGAAATTCTATACATTTATGTACATGTGCAATACGGGTGAGAATGCCATCTAATAGAATGTGAATGGGGTGGAGCGATCCAATGCACTGTACGCTGGCGTCGCTGTGATTGCGGATGTTGTGGATTTATTATTTATTAGAGTGCTTTGGGCTTAGGTCATAAACCTTACGAAATTTAAGTATTAATGCACTCAAAATAATATTAATCTGTTAATTTATTTGACAGAAGACAAAGTACAAATAATTAAATGGTACTATGGTGGACATTCACCATCCACTTCATATCATCTCGTGACTCTAATCCATATTGCACACGTACATAAGTGTATAGGTTTCCCCTATACGGCTAGTAGCCTTCCCCGTACTATATAATAAGAATATATATTTCTCCTGAAAATTTTAAGTATAAAAACACTCGTGTAATTCGCTTCACTGCTAACATGGACCTTGCTGTTCAACATTTCACGACAGCAGGTACTCAAAGATCTCTCTATTATTTTGGCCTCAATTTTTTTAATTTAATCCCAGTACACCTCAAACAATTACTTAAGTTAAATAAATTTTACGAGGAAATGACCACTGCCATGGTAAAAAAAAACAATCGACGTATCCCTTGTCAGCCGGTTCCAGTATGTATAGTTCGCATCAGAAATGTTTTTGTCTATTCTTTCTTAATTACAATGTTATAATCTTTGAACCTATCAAAACTACACTCCTTATGTACATTCTTTACAAAATACTCACGAATATATAGCAAAACAGTCAACCCTGCTTAGGCAAGATGTTCGCTCTGGTGGTTTTGCTTTATTTTTGACTACTATTATAGCGGGTGGCCCAGAAAGTACCTATCCCCCACTTTTTTTAACAGTTTTAAAAACAAAATTCTGGAATTTGGGAAATGAAGTATAGGTATCAATAGCCACATAAATTGTTATATACTTAGATGCTTATATACCTATACATGCTAACATGCTTTGATGCTTAAATTCTTTGATATTTAAATTCTGAGATACTTATATACTTGGATATTTAAATTCTTAAATATTTATATATATCTACATGTACTTATATGTTTATGCACATATATACTTATACATTTCTGTATATGTTTCTGCATAGCTTATTCATTGCTGCATAGCTTTTGCACAGCTTATCTTCCAAAAAGATAAAATTTCGTTAACTTTTATATGTTTATATATATATATATATATATATATATATATATATATATATATATATATATATATATATACAAACATAAAATTTATTGAGGTTGCAGTCAGTGATAAGGTATTTTGGCCAATACAAAAAGAAAACTCTTTGTTATTGTCAAGCTTTCGCTAATGTTTATTAGCTTTCTCAAGGCATCTACAAAAATACAAAAGTTGTCAGTAAACAAAATCAGTTAAAACAATTTATTTTTTCTACTATCAAAAAAGGATTTTCCTTGAAATGGTTCTTATTAACAACGAAGTTAACAGCTTAAACAAAAAATCAGACATCAACAATTTAAGTAAAATTTACACCTACATTTTAAAATTAGAACATAACAATTATAGAATTTTTCAAAATAACCGCGAAAGTTAAGTTGGCAACACAGTTGGTATCATCAATATCACTAAGTATTCTCATTTCTATGAAATTTAAAATGAGTTTTTACTTGTAATAAAAAACATTTCCTCTTATCTCTGGGCTTCAGTATAGTTTCAACTGAGTTCATTTTGTTAATTATTTTAAATGAAATTTTAATCAGATTTTATTAATATGTGTAACTAAACTTAAGTTAAATGTTTTATTTATAACAGTAGTGTGTGGGATCGACCACTAGTTACGTTTTAAGAAATTTTCCTGCCATGTGTTTCGACGCAGGTTTATCAAATTAACCTCAAGTTAGTAAGTAGAAAAAATAAATTGTTTTAACTGATTTTGTTTACTGACAACTTTTGTATTTTTGTAGATGTCTTGAGAAAGCTAATAAACATTAGCGAAAGCTTGACAATAACAAAGAGTTTTCTTTTTGTATTGGCCAAAATACCTTATCACTGACTGCAACCTCAATAAATTTTATGTTTGTACCTTAACTAGTCAGTCAAGACTACCTTTCTAATATATATATATATATATATATATATATATATATATATATTTTAATTTCAATTAGTCTTTACAAACCGATTTGTTTATTATTCATGTAATATATTTTAACATTCATTTTAATCTATCTTTTTATTTCTCTTACCAACAATTTCAGTCTGATCTATAGTAGACTGGTTATTCGAGAAAAAGAGACAATTTTACTTATTTTACTATAGATGGTGCCCAATTTAACATCAATTTTTCTTTGTCTTCTTTTCTCGAACTAAACAGAAATCTGTCGCTTATGCTGTACATATCGAAAAGGGTAAGTTTCTCCACTCTTACGAATGCTCTGGACCCACGGCTCTCTGCTCCGACTTAAACCAGCTAGTCGTTTGCAAATGTTGCCTCAATTCTTTCTCAAAAATAAATAAGAAGGGAAAGGAGGTAACATAACCAAACCTAAGTCCAATCACTTCATTTTTCTTTGGGGTTATTTATACTCAACGCCGTCTGCAGCTTTAGAAGAACTCCAAACTAAAATTTTAAATAACTAATGAATATTTATAAATTTAGTAAGTTGCTGTCCAGAGAGGTATTATAACTTATAAATTGGTTTTGATTGTGTGAATTTTTGTTTTTGTTAATGATTCATCAAAATTTTTGTTATATTTATCAAAATAAATTTTCTCTAATTACAAATAACTCATTTGTTTTTCATAGCTTACTGCAAGACATGGACACATAATTCGGAACGCTTCTACAAAAAGCTTAATATTTATTTTCATTTATATTCAATTTTTAATCGAGGAAAACCAGTCTGAAGCAAATTGACCACTCTATCTAATAAAAAAATAAAACATACAGAGTACTATTTGAAAAATTGAAATTGAATTTCCATGATATGAAAAAATGGGAAAAACATTTCTAAATCCAAGCAAATTAACAAAATAGGTCAATCTTACATTTGATTGGTTGAGAAATACCCTTTTATTAAATTCATTCCTGAATTCCAAAGCCAACTAGAAATAGCAAATAAATGCCATTTCCAAGGTTATTTTTCATCCGATTTTAAATATGAAAAAAGCGTTGGAAAGAGAAATTACAGCTTTATGAGAAAAGTGACTTAAATATACAGAGTGCTATTTAAAATAAGAAAGTTGTGGCAATTTCCGAACATACCGGGAGTGATTTTTTTACAACCGAATGGTCGAAATGAGGCATTGATACCTATATTTGATTTCCCAAATTTTAGAACTTTATTTTTAAAACTGTAGAAAAAAGTGGGGGGTAGGTACTTTCTGGGTCACCCGGTATATGTACTTTATTTGAGCTATGTATGTACTTTATATCTATATATGTTAGAAGAATGATCAAATTCGAACATCTTTTTATGAAATGGCGAATGCGCCGCAACCATTTTCTCCATGCTTTGCTCCTCTGACTTCACACACTCTGCCGTGAGTAAAATTGACGTTTCTTCAATATTCACTTAGTCATTTTTAGATTATTATTATGTCGTTGCTAAGGTATTTGAAAAATATTATATCAATTTCACAAAATATGTGCATGAAAGTTTAAAATATCGTTAATCCCCACTAAGCTAATTGAATTTTGTCATATCCAAATTAGTATGTAAGCGATGAAATTACATTAAAAATGGATATTAGGTAATGTGATTAAAATTAGTTCGCAGACAATTTTGATATGAGAGCAGGGCTGGTTAAAGCGTGTTTAGTAGATTGCTGTTGTCATTTATCGCTATGACCAATGAGCGCCTTTTAACGTTGACAGAGGGCCATCTGCGACCGTCGGACATTCTATAAATTAAACCTAGAACGACTGCTCGATTATACGTATTTGCCACACGACAACCCTTATTCTGTTTCAGTCTTTATCATATGCTCGGTAGACTGTCACTACACAACGAATATCACTAGCTACAGGGTGAATTAAGTTAGATTCGTTACAGATTCAAATTTTTTACATATGCGATAAATCTCTAATTGCACCACACCGTTGATAAATAGTTGCGGAATAGAAATACTTTTAAGATCAATATTTTAAAAGGTCATTTGCATGGCTGGGCAATCCCAGTAACCGCTGAACTAATCAAAAACACAAGTGAAATCATCGCTGCGTTAATGGCGCATCAAATAAAGGTAATCTTCGAAACCGGTCTGTCCGCAATACTTTAAAATAGTGAAAATAAAAACTCCTTACAAAAGTGGAAATAAATTAGAAACGAGAAACTATCGACCCATCTCGTTACATCTAATCTATCAAAGCTATTTGAAAAAGTGTTAAAAAAAATCAAAAGTTTTTTAAAAGAATTTAATATTTTGTCAAAAAGACAATATAGCTTTAGAGAGAACCCATCAACAGACGATGCAATTGCGCACGTAACAGGGAAAATCTACAACTTGGTAAATAAAAGAAGACAATCGCTATGCTAAGAAAACTACATGACCTAGGTTTCAAGGGAAAGATATATGCGGTCTTAAAAGACCACCTTAAGAATATAACACAAAAGTCAATAAAGACAATCATGAGAGCATTTCTAGAACTATCACATACGGTCTACCGCAGGGAACGGCCCTCGTGCCTGTCCTATCCAATATATATTTCAATGACTTGCTGAAATTAAAAATTAACGGAGAAATAATTTCATTAACGGATGACACTGTTGTACTCTTTGATGGAGAAACGTGGGACGAGGTTAGTATAAAAAAACATTAAGGTTACTACTAAAATATCCCAACAAGAGTACATCAATAGACTACCTGGCAATGTTCAGAAGGAACCTACATTTTATTACGGGAATCCAGACTTGAAACGTCTCCATAATATGAGATTAAGCGAAACACCTCTCTGTAAAGGTTGTGAACAAGAAGATGAGACGGTTCAGCATGCACTCCGTGACTGTTCTGCTGTCTCATCAATCAGAGAATCCATTTTGGGAGAAAGTTGGCCTACTTTGGCCGATGTAAGGGAGATGCCCCTAGGCAGCATTACCACCTATTTCGCAAGATTAGGTTGGTTGGAGGCCTAGGTGAGGGTCTGCCTACAGGGAGAATGTACAAGGGGCCCAATGGGGCCTAAGTGCTATGGTTCAATAATTTTTATTGACCACTCTCCCAACCTGTTCCAGATTCCGAATTCCAGAAACATTCAGATTATAAAAAATTGCTTCAACCAATACCTACTTACCATAACATACCAACATAACAAAATCAAACCCTTTTGATTTTCGAATTAATAGTGAGATTATAGGTCGAGTAGGAAAATCAACAACACATTGAATTTTATGCAGACGTTTCGAAAAATTTATTTTTTATCTTCAAGACTCACTGCAATTTATAAAACACAATTATTTTCTTGTATATTAAACAAAGTTGTACTTAAATTACTTACATTCATAATATTGTTTGTGTCTAAAATACAGGAGTTTGTTACGAAACACGATCTCATAATTATTTCAAATAAATTTAAAATAATTAAAATACTTTGTTAACAAAAGGTTAAAACTTATTGATAAGAGTAGGACAATATACTTCACGTTAAAATAGTTACTATAGTAATGAGTTCCTTTGGTGAAATCAACCTGCGATATGATAGCTAGTGGTGGGGTGTAAAATGCCTCGCACACAAAGAAATTGGTAGGTACAGAAAAACAATTGGAATTTTATTATATTTACGTATTTAAATTATTATTATGTTCTAAAATACTAAAATATATAGAATTTAGACTTTTTATATCTATGCGTTTATTTACGCTGTTTTTTTTTAATTTCTGTCATTTCTAAGAGTAATCTTTTTTTAAGTTACTTTCTGCATCTAAAATTCTACAATTATCAAAATCAAAAATGTGGTCAGGTTTCTGTAGAATATGTTCCACTAATGCTATATGAGTAGTTTTATTAATATTTTTCGATGTTTTTACGTCATATCATGTCCTTTAATTCTACCTTTAAGATATCTCTTTGTCTGGCCAATATAGACACTATTACAATCGGTGTGGTTGCAACTGATTTCATACACAACATTTGATTTTTCTAATTTGGGTGTGTAAAATTTTAGTCTTGTATAGTACTGCAAAATTGTATTGTCATTTTTATAAGCTATAGTAATGTCATCATTAATAAGGGCACGCGATAATTTTCCGCAAAGTGAGTGGACGTATGGAATTTTAAAATATGTTTTTTTAACTTTTGTTATTACGTTGTTATTAGATTCGCCTGTATTATGTGTTACTTCAGTTATAATTTGCATTAGAAGTTTTTCGGGATAGTTGTTATTTTTCAGGAAGTTTTTAATTAGATCAATATTTTCTTTATGGAAAATTACATTAGATAGATAATTGCCCTATATGCTATTTTTTTATGATATTAATTTTTTGTTTAAAATTGTGGTTTGAATAAAAGTTTAAATATCTCTCTGAAGTTGTAGGTTTTAAATACCAGTATGTTATAATAACATTATTCTCGTTTCGTATCAAGAGGGTATCTACAAACGAGATTATCTGTTCATATTCATTTTCTATAGTAAATTTAATTTTCTGATGAAATTCATTAAAAGTATAAAAGATATGTCGATAATGTCATTACGGCAATTGCACTAAAAAAAGATGACGAAATTTTAAATACTATTACTCTTTAAAATTTCGTCATCTTTTGTAGTGGAATTGCCGTAATAATATTATCAACATATCTTTTATACTTTTAGTGAATTTCATCAGAAAGTTAAATTTACTGCAGAAAATGAATTTGAACAAAAAATCTCGTTTCTAGATACCCCTTTGATACGAAATTTTATAACAGGCTGGTATTTAAAACCTACAAATTCAGAGAGATACTTAAAATTTATTCAAACCACAGTTTTAAACAAAAAATTAATATCATAGAAAATAGCATATAGGGCAATTAATCTATCTAATGTAATTTTCCATAAATTGGGTGAAATATAAATTAGGAGTGAGCCACAATAGACCGATTGGTCGCGGTGGACAGTCTGGTATAGACCCACTCACATTTCAACCTAACCTAACCTAACCTACCGCCTCACCACTACATAATTTGCTTAGTCTAGCTTATGACTAGCAGGTGGGCTACTATGATTTATCTGTTCCATGACTCATGGCATACTGATGAGAATATAAGAAGTTCGAAAAAACTGGTCTATGTCTGATTAGGAATTGTCAAATGATTGTTGGCTACCTATTCACCAGGATTTGCAGGTGTAATCCAATGCACGTCGGGGTATTCGCTTCCTGAGTAGTTGCTTCCTGCAAATCCTGCTTAGCAAAAGGTACCTCAGTTTTTACATTCCACTTAAGGTGTGAATCGAGTATAATACCTATTGTATTGGTTGCTTAATTTCAGTATTAGTTTTTCAATTTAATTTTCAGCCTTTTAATAAAGCTGATAACTGATTGTCCAAGTCCTCAGGCAAAAGCTGACCTTTGCCAAATAATGAGAACCGGGTTCTTTCTGCAGCGGGACAAGTGCACAGGACATGCCTTGCTGTTTCATCTTCCTCTAGACACAGACGGCATTCGGTGTTTTCCACCACTCCAAGTCTGTGTAAGTGATGATTTAATCTGCAGTGCCCAGTATGTAGGCCGATTAGAGTGCTTAGGTGTAACCTATTCAACTCTAGCAGTTTTTTAGCTCTTGATTTCAAAGGATTTGTAATGAACTCCTTCGAATGAGCTAATCCTGGTAGTTCTTGCCAGTGGTAGAGAGTCTTACTCTCGGTGCAGTCTAGGATATTTGTTTTGGCAGTGCTTGAAGATATGTCAAGAACTGGTTCTGGTCCTATAAATTTTGATGCCGCACCCTCTCTAGCTAGGCAATCGGCAATTTCATTGCCCTCCAGCCCAGAGTGGCCAGGCACCCAGACCAGAGTCAGTTTGTTGTTCTTACCCAATTGGGTTAGAGCTTTTTGGCACTTCCACACTGTTTTAGAATTACAGCGATAGGATCCAAGAGCTTTAAGGGGGCTGCTTGGCTGTCCGAGAAAATTTTTATTGATCTGTGTCTAGGGTGGGTTGATTCCAGCCTCCATACACACAGTTCAATGGCATATATTTCAGCATGAAAAATTGTCGCGGTATCACCCAGGCTCGAAGTTATTCTTACCTTTGGGCAGCGACTGTAAACTCCAGCTCCTGTTCCTTCAGGAGTTTGGAACCATCTGTATACCAACAGTTATCTGCCTTCTGTAGGTCGGTTTTATTCCGATCCCACTCATCTCTTTCAGGAAATAGGATGTTGAAAGGCAGCTCATGGTTGGTTCTGGTAGGCATCACATCAGAAGGCATATCTAGGATGCTGTGACTGTTTAGGTCATCAATAAATCCATTGCGTTCCATGATGATAGCCTGCGGCATATTGATTGCCAATTGTTGGAATCTATATGTTGCCCACCTAGCTTCTCTCTCCAAGTAAATATGGAGAGGTGGTAAGTCTAGGAGGATTTCCAAAGCAGCTGACGGTGTGGTACTTATAGCACCAGTTATTGCCAGGCATGCTAGTCTCTGTAAACCAGAGAGTTTGGCTTTGGCCGACTGTTGTAGCCCTTTCGACCACCAAACTATGGAGCCATACGCTATCATTGGTCTTATAACCGTAACGTATATCCAGTATATTTGTTGGGGACCCATACCCCAGGATTTTCCACAAATTCTACGGCATGTCCACAGGGACAGCCGTGCTTTGTGGATTACCTTTTCCAGGTGGGAATTCCAGTTGAGTGATCTATCCAGCGTAATGCCTAGATATTTCACCTCATCCGAAAATGGAACGGTTTCACCTAGTAAGGAAGGCGGTTCTAAGTTATCCAGCTTCCTTTTCCTGGTGAAGGGTATTACAGTTTTGCGGGGATTGACAGACATCTGTTCCCTTTCACACCAGATGTGCACTGTATCTAGTACCTCTTGAAGGGTATGAGAGAGTACCTCTCCAGATTTACGTTTAACCATGATGACTAGGTCGTCTGCATATGCCAGAATCTCGGCTTCCCACAGAGATAAAATGGCCAGCAGGTCATCCACAAGTAATGACCACAGAAGGGGGGAAAGAACCCCACCTTGTGGGCACCCTTTCGCGGCCCTGAAGCTGACCGTTTCCCCCTGTAAGGTTGTCGTTATGATTTTGTTTTCCAGCATAGCTCGGATCCAGTCAGTTATGGTTAGCCCGATTCCTCTAGCAGCTGCCGCTGTGTATAAGGAATCAGGCAGTGCATTATTGAATGCTCCTTCAATGTCGAGAAACGCAGCCATTGCAATCTCTTTTTCCTGAAGGGATTGAATGATTTTCCCGACTAGGTTATTAAGTGGTAGTTCTGTTGATTTGCCTGGCTGGTAAGCATACTGGTGAGCATTAAGGGGATGAGTGCTCAGGATGTTCCCCCTAATGTATCCATCCAGCACTTTTTCCAGGCCTTTCAATAGAAATGATGTCAGGCTAATGGGTCTTAGCGATTTAGGGTCCGGTTCTGTCCGCCCCATTTTTGATATATATACCACTTTAACCGCCGCCCAACTGGATGGTATATGATTCCACACCAGACTAGCTCTGTAAAATCTGATGAGGAATGGTAGTAGTATCTCCAGTCCGTTTTGCAACAGCGCTGGAAAAATACCGTCCTCACCAGGTGAGGCGGTAAGTGGTATCTCTTAGATGGTCAATGCTACTATACGCTGGACATCATAAATGTCTTTGTGATGTATAGCGACTTGCTTCTCTGCAAGCACCATGAGCTGCGATCTCTAGCCCTACACGTTGTTTTTTAAACATAAATTACTCGAGAACTCTTAATTCCAGGGCCGGATTTTTTTAATTTGTTTTTTCCGATGCCTATAAAAGAGATCACCCTGTATATATATTTTTTAATATTCAGTTACCAATTATAAAAGCCCATATAACACTAAACAAAACCATGTAATTAGATTTTTTGTCGCACCTTTATTGATTTTTTTACAAGCGATTGAATTTGGCAAAATGGAAAATTTGAAGAAAATTTCATTTGCTTATATTAATTGTCCAAATAAATAAAAATGGTCATATAAATATTTACAAAAGTATATTTAAAAATATTACAAATTTTCAAAATGAGAACCTCCAGCTTCCATACATTTTTGTTGGCGTTTATTTAAATTGCCAATAGATTTTCTAATTTGCGCAGGATTGTTTCTAATTTGGTCACTGCAGAGGATAATTCGCTGAAGTAACTGTTCTCTACTATTTATTGGGACACTGTAGACTTCAGTTTTGAGATATTCCCCATAGAAAATAATCGACAGGGTTGAAATCTCGTGATCTAGCCGGCCAAGGATGAGATCCCTACACCAAATTCATCTGTTTGTATACTTATTATCCAAATGCCTTCTAACCTCAATACCAAAATGAGGAGTAGTTCCGTCATGCTGAAAGTATTGTCCTCTTATATTAATACTTTGCATTAAACCAGGTAAAATATTTTGTAAGAAATCTAAATACACCTCTGTAGTTAGCCTCGCCGGCAAAATATGAGGGCCAATTAGGTTGCTGTTAATCATACCATACCAAACATTTACAGAGAACTTATATTGAGAATAGGCTTCTCTTATAGCATGAGGATTGTTTTCGGTCCAGTTATGCGAATTTATTAAATTAAATACGCCATCCCATGTAAATTGGGCTCGTCTGTGAATAAAGTTCGATATGTAATCGGTCTATGGTCACTAATCCACTGGCAAAATTCTAACCTATTTACATTGTCACGCTGTTGAGGACTTACGCTTTCTGAATATGATATGGATGCTATCTTTCTTTATTTAGAGTCCTCCAAACCCGCACATGAGAAACTTCTAATTGGGAACTTATTCATCGGGTACTTACTTCAGGGTGTTCTTGAACAACATTAATGATATTTTCTTGCTCTTCAATGTTTCAATATTTCGTTCAACTTTTGATGATGGAAACCTGCCCTGTTCCCTTGCATAGCGATACACAGTTGAAAATGTCCGATGATTTGGTCTTCTTCTGTTAGGAAAACGAATATGGTATTCCTCTACGGCTTGTCTATCATTACAATCACACAATCCATAAACATAAATAATATCGGCATATTCCTCATTTGTAAAATTATAAGACGTGATTATTTACAGACTAAGTTCACCATTAAAAGTAGTTCTAATGTTTATTACAACAAACATAGAAATGTCAAACTATCTAGGCCTGCTATAATTCTAATAAAGAGAAAACTGTTTAATGATTCCTATTTTAAAACGTTCCTACTAATTTATACGTTACACTTTCTTTGGAATAAAAAAACTTTGATTTTAATTTTTTTTTCCACATTGAACATTATTTACGGAGTTTAAATTGACCATTTTTATTTATTTGGACAATTAATGTAAGCAAATGAAGCTGTTTTTTTCAAATTCCCCATTTTTCCAAATTCAATCGATTTGAACAAAATCCGATCCAGTCAAAATAAATTTAGACCAAAATCAGTTTATCACCCTGTATCTCAGAAATTAAGAGCAACAGGAAAATTTCAATGACAGTTCCTGAATACCCAAGTGATCCTCTACCGCCCCTGTAGGTATGTGGAGAAAAAAAATGCGATAAAATTAAATTCTTAACATGGTATTATTATTGTTCTTATACCTAATTTTAACGAATCAACATAGAACTAGAAATAAAATAAGAATTTTTCCATTTTAGATTTGTTGCTATTAGTTTCATTGTTTCATAACGTTAACTAAGAGGGTAGTGGAAAATGTCGATGATTCAGAGCATGGAGAAAATAATTTTCTTTTTTGGACATGAATGCACCAAAAAGTGCTTCAGAGTGGAATCTAGATTCATTAAAAACATTATTTTATTTATCTCGAAATGATGCTGCGTGCTTGACGAAGCACACCTCTATTGTTGTCATTTAAAAGTGCTCAATTTTCCTTGGTTCTATAGTATTTTTCTCAACAATAAATTGTTCAGGTAGTTAGAAATTTCTGAATCTGACGAATTATTTTAACATTGGACTTTTTACTGAAGAAATAATTTCAGAAAGTCGTGAAAGTGAATTACAATTTAAAGTTATAAAGTATACAAAAAACTTTCAATTTAAAACGAATTTTTAGATACATGATCTGAATATAATATCTAAAGAAGGACATACGCGAAAAATTACAATTTATAATGTATAATTTTAGTACGTCCAATAAAACAACGCGAGAGAGAGGCCTATAAAATAGATATTTTAAGAAAGTTACCAAAGGTTTTGTGAAACTAAAGGTATACTCAACACAGTCCTATAAAATATAAGTTAGTGTATGTTCTACTTTAAGGAACATCACGCGTCTTTCCTATATATGAAATTGCATTCAAAAATTTTCACATGTGTAGTCCGTGTCCTGAATATTATATAAACCTGTAAGCGTATAAGCCTTGTAAACTTAAGCACTCTATTCAATGAACCGAACAGAATGTAACGCGGTTTGTCAGCGATATGTTCCTGAATCGTGGTCGAAGTGCTATATAGGATCAATGTATCGAGGAGTTATCCAATATGCTTATATATAATACAGTTCCTTGCCAGGAAATCAAAATATGAAACGTAAAAATCTCAATCTCAGCGCAAGTTAAAATGAGACGAGTGAATTTAATGTTTGTAACGGTAAATCAGCAAAGGAATAATAATTCTTGATATTTTAGTGTAAATTTAATTTAGTTATTTCCCATTCTGTTTATAAATGAACCAATGACAGATTTTTTTTACATTTATTTAACGTCGGCCTATTACCGCTACTGAAGCCTAAGACCGACGCCTGTAGACGAGCTACTCCCAGATAGGGATTTTGCCAAACCTCTTCTCTTTCGAAGAGTAGCGATCTTTTTCTTGCCTAACATTAATAGACGAGGGACCGGCAGCTTTACATACTCTCCGAAGAATGGTATATTCTCTACACAATTCTCGCCTAAGATTGCATAGCTTCCGCTCATATATACAAGCCGCTGCGGTGGGAGATGTGAGGCGAGGACGCGGTCTTCCTTGAAACGGTCACCCATTAATGACTGACATGTAAAATAGAATTCTTATTTTACGTCTCAAATGATACCAAAATTGTTTTCCTAAAATCAGCTTAGAGATTGGAACGGGACTAATCTCGTTGTCATCCGGTATTGAAACTCGAAATTTAAGACTGTATACACAGTATATCCTTGGATGGGGTGCCGCCCTCTTGTAAACGTTCTTATTTCTGATTTGCTGAAAGTGATTTTTTTTTAAGTTTTGCTTGTCTTAGAAAGTCATAAACAGACAAGATAAATTACACAGAGTATTCTAAAAATCAGAAAATATGAAATCGACTTTAAGCAGACTAACTTAAAACATAAAGCTTCAATTCCTTATTACCTTCCACTTCACTTATTAACATTCTGGTATAATGTTTGTAAAGCAGTAAATTAAGTAATAAATTTTATAACAACTGGACAATGCAACAAAATACCCGTCTTTTTATAATAAAAGTTTTTAGCTCGCGATAAATTTAATTGACTGTTTTTCCGAGATTGTAGATAAAATGTAAATGATTGTATCAGATATGGGCCACATCGATTGTTTTCATTATGTGTATATCCGAGTTTGTCATATATACATGCAGCAGGTGTTCTCTGATTTATAATTAAACTGTGACGTCAGATTTTAATAATCATAAAATGCGTATTGTGAAAGTACAATGGTCATTGAGTGAACATTGAAATAAGGGGGGAGTTGTCAAAAAGTGCGTGAATGTGGCCGACCGCCATCGGTAGAGAGACCACAACAAAACCAAAGAGGGTGTATGTACAGTTTAATAGAGATTTACCATTAGATATTTCATATGCGCCTCATTGTTATAGATGATATCGCCATTCCCTTCCCTTCTGCATTTTCCCACTCTTTTATCATATTCATAAAAAGTCAATGACGCACTGCTGTTACCGACTCTATAGTCCTATTAGGTTTCACCCAATTAGCAAGAGAACAACTGTCAACCTATAATACATCAACCTTCTTGAATTTATGTTTTAATTAGATTTGTATTTTCTATCCTTCAGTGAATCACTGATGTAATGATGAAAGGGTTTAAGATAAGGGGATAACGTTATTTTAATAAAAAATTTCAGTTTTTATATTTCGCAAAATTTCATTTTTATTAAATAATATTAGGCATATTGATTTTATTGCAGAGATATTAATGAGCACACAGAAATGCAAGAAAATGCAAGATTTCCAGCGTATACAAGGTGCACTATAAAAAACTCGTAAGCAAAATATTTTGCAAAATAATATAAAAGTCAATTGTACTAAAAGTCTTTAATACGTCAAAATGTAGACGGCGTTCTGCAGTACAAAGAACTGTTTCGACGACAAGAACTTGGAATTTCGAAAATTGAACCATTTTCGAGATATTTGACTTTATTATTGTAATTATTGGAAAACAAGTAACGTTATAACTGTTTTAAATTAAAATTTAGAAATTAGGGAAAAGTTTAAATTTATTCTAATTTCAGAACAAGATGTTCTCAAAGTCATCATGAAAATAAAATCTAATGCTCTAGGGTTAGATGGAATTAACTTAACTTTAATTCAGCTCTCATGCCCTTTTATATTGCCTTATATAACGCACTTAATAAATCATTGCTTAGAAAATTCGATTTTCCCAATAAGTGGAAAGAAGGACGTACACCTATACCAAATATAGTCCCTCCCAATGAATTTAAAGACCTACGCCCTATAACAATTCTGCCATGTTTATCTAATATTCTGGAAAGGATCATGGAAGCTCAATTAAGAGATTTTTTAGCAGAACATGACATCTTGCCCGAAACACAGTCAGGTTTCCGACCAGGGTATAGCTGTTCTACGGTACTGGCTACTATTACCGATGACATTTTAGGGGAACTTGATAACAAAAAATGTGGTGTTTTGATACTGCTAGACTAAGGCTTTTAATATAATCAATCATCAAATTTTGCTATCGCTACTGCATTATATTGGCCTAGATATAACAGCCGTTACCTTGTTTAAAAATTACCTAACAGGTAGATCCCAAAAAGTTATTTTAGCAGGAGAATCATTGGGATACAGCAATACGACGAGAGGAATTGCACATGGATCAATAGACACTGCATACGTCAAATTTTACCTCTATACTCAAAACATGTAAGATCCACATGTATGCCGACGATACACAATTATATAGATTTTTTTATAAAGTTGGCATCGAGGCTGAAATTAGGCAAATAAATGATGATTTAGGTAATCTAGTTAGTTTATCAGAGCAGCATGATCTAAAAATTAATTCCTCCACGTCATCAGTGAGGCTATTTGACAATATCAAACGTAATGAAACAGAAATTAAATTGGGAGATGAAAATCTAAAAATCGTGGATAAAGCTAAAAACTTGGGTATCATTATTGATTCAAATTTAAGATTCACAGATCATGTGACCTACTTATTACAGAAATCATATGCTAAAATAAAGATATTGTATACCCACAGACACATACTTAGCAAAACAACCCTATATGAGTCATTGTTCTCTCTCAGTTTAATTACTGTGACTATGCTTATGGGCCATGTCTAACCACTAGAGATGCTAGTAGACTGCAGAAAGTCCAGAACTTATGTCTGGGGAATATCCACGGCATCCGTAAGTTTGACAGAATATCTCATACTCTATCTCTTACTCATTGGTTAAATATGTCAAATAGAAGGAAATTGCACGCCAACATATGTTTCTTTAAATTTTTGCACAACAATACACCTTATTTAACGGAAAAAATCAAGTACAGGACAGATGTACACAACATAAACATAAGAAGGAAAAACATGCTCACCATACCCCAGCACAAAACTGCTCTTTTTGAGAGGTCACTTTCTTACAACATTGCAAAAACAATTAATGAGTGCCCCATTGAATATATGTCACTAACCCTTTATCAGTTTAAAAAAATTATTTTCAATAAACTATTTGATGAACAATAAGTTCTGCCGTGCTTAACAGTTACCTTTCTTTTTCTTTTCTTTTTAATAGCTGTGTATGTTTATGTAAGTATACATGGTTATTGTTTTTTTTAGAATGTAGAGTTGTTAATTTCTTAATATAGATAATTCTATAATTTGTTCCATTAGTTAATTAATATGCTATTTCCCGCGTATTTTATATTTTACATCGAGGTTCGATGGTAGAGCAGTTTTACAACTGAGTCGCGCCTATTAATAGATATATAGCAATTTATTTAATATTTGTTGAACAGAAAACTGTAATTGTTAAAAGGCTATGTATAAAGATTAATAAATATATTTATTATTATTATTATGTAATAATCCTGGGTAAGGAAACAATTATCCCTGTAACGATTCCTTCCGAGAGGCACAAAATTTGGATCTGCGACAATGGGCAAGTAGACAATTTTTTTATTATTTTAATAACATCTACACATAAAAATAGTTGACCTGTATTTTTTATTTAATTTTTTTAATAATGCCTTATAGTAAAAATAATCATGACGTTCAAACTATGTTTATTGCCGCAAATGTTCTGGCTATTCTATTGGCTATGACGTAATAGCGTAATCAGCAGAGAAACGAGCGCTAGTGGAAGGGCGGAGCCAACAAAGTTGTGCAAAACGTATGTGCAGTGCTATCGGCGTTATATTGAATGCGCGCGCATGTTACGCTATTACGTCACGAGATAACCGGCAAACTGCCTTATTTAAATAAATTCCAATATTAAGCATATTCATTTTACAACAAAACCAACAATAGTCGGTAAAATTATCTTGAAATTATATAGAAGACTATAATGCTATATTATTACTTTTGTCATTTTCGTTATTATCTACTAGCCCATTGTAATTACAAAAGAATATGTTTATCGCAATGAATACAAGCAATATGCAGTAAAAACGAAAGTAACGGAGAATAGTGTTGACATAGATGCCATAAAGATTGTTTACGGAGTCGCTTTGCTCTGGATCAGCCCTACTTCACTTCTAAGAGATCTTTAGTGAATTACCCTACAACTAATTGTTGCCCAGTGTTCCAAGACTTTTACAAAGCTTGTGATTTTCCTGGACATTAGTTTCCCTATGCCTTTAGGCGTTAATTTCGCCTGCTCCAGATAATTTAGCCTTAAGCGGACTAACACCTTGCATTCACAAAGGATATGTTCCGCAGTTTCAGTTGCAGCATCGCAATATCTGCATTTATCGTCTACTGCCCTGCCCATGTTTTTGAGATGGTATCTCGAGGGCCAGTGGCCTATTAGAAAGCCTGTAATCAGTCGCAGTTCGGACTTTTCAAGTTCGAGAAGCCTTGTGGCATTCTTTGCCACATAAGTTATAAACTTCTTCGCTTGTCTTTTGGCCTGGAGAATGCTCCAGGCCAAAATGAGAAAAAGAACAAAAAAAGTCCTACTGGAAGAATTTCCAGTAGGACTTTTTTTGTTCTTTTTCGCATTTTTTGATCTCCTCTGTTATGTGTCCTTAGATAGACCACAAAACGGTTCGGGACCGAAAAATGGCGATTTAGCTCCTTTTTTTGTAAGGCTATCGGCTAATTCATTTCCTTCTATTCCCTCATGCCCTAGCACTTACATAAAGGTAACCCAGTTGTTATTTGCCGGTTGCTTCAGAGATTGTTTATATTCCTAAGCAATTTTAGACTCGAAGGTATAGGAGCTCAGAGCCTTTAATGCTGCCTGGCGAGCTGAAAGTATATAGATCTTTGCCCTTCGAATGCCTTATTCCTGAATACACAAATTATAGCTTAAATTTCTGCCTGGAAGATGGTTGGGATGTTGCCAAGGGCTCTGAATAGCCTACATTTAGGCCAAGCTACGTCCATATCTACCTCTTCAGCCACCTTAGGTCCATCTACTTATCAGATACTAGATGCCATACATATTTGACTCTTCGATTATTGACTGATATTGATATTTGGACGTTAAAAATGTAGTTTCACTCATTAATTATAAACGGAAAGTAAAACAGTTGATGCTGGAGAAAGAAAGGTCAGCAACTGAAGATATATTTTACATTTAGTAGGATTGAAGACGAGTGAATTTTGTAAGGTAAAGTTTCTTATTTCATAATTAATCTTATTTTGGGCCTCGTTTAATGTCAATACATCAAATGCAAAATAAAGCTGGGCAATACTGAACATCATCAGCGTACATATGTAAAGAACAGCATTTTGTAGCTTGTGAAGTCTGCAGTATAAATATTCGATAACAATGGTCCCAATATTGAACCCCGAGGCACTCCAGAGAGTAACAAGCGTTCAGCAGAAGTTTTCCTTCCACTTGGAGTGTCAAGACAAATAGGCAAAGAGCCCTAAATGTTGTCGACAAATGGTGTTGCAAGGAAGGACTTTCTATAAATCCCCACAAAACCACAGTCGTCAATTTTACAAGGAGAAGAGCACTGCAAGGCCTAAAGCCCCTAAGGCTCAACGGAGTGGAGATTCCATTTGCCTGTGAGGCAACATATTTAGGAGTCATTTTTGACCAAAAATTAACATGGAATTCTCACATCCAAGAAGTCATACAGAAAACCACAATCGCTCTAGGAAGGTGTAGGCAAATGTGTGGGGAAAACTGGGGGTTAAATCCCAAGATAAACCTATGGTTATACACCAGGGTAGTGAGACCCATGATAACCTATGGATCAGTGGTGTGGTGGACTAAGACGGTGCAGTCGGGAGCAATAAGGCTGTTAAGTGGCGTACAAAGGCTTGCTTGCCTGTGCGCCACGGGGGCTATAAAAACTGCTCGTATGGCTGCACTTGAGGTCCTCTTGGACCTGCCACCCTTACACGTATACTGTAATCAGTCGTAGTAACAAGGCGAAGCTCGGTCAGTGGTGCACAGGTTAATGCAAGGCCAAACGCCAATTAGCTAGCAACACGGGACGGAGTACCAGAAGTTATACTCGGAGATGAGGGCAGATCCCATTCTAGGCATGCCCCCCCAGGTATAACTTCAAGAAGAACTTTCAGACTGTTATACCAGACAGGGAGGATTGGAAAAACGGTCCTCCCATGACAGCACAAACAGTCTGGTACACTGACAGCTCCAAGAAAGAACAAGGAGTCGGAGCCGGGATTTACGGGACAAGGTCAAAAGCCAATATCCCGATAAGTCTAGGGAAATACGTAACGGTGTATCAGGCTGAAGTGATCGCCATACACTGTTGCGCAAGGGAGATAATAGGACAAAAGTCTAATGGGCCTGGCAGAGGACGCGACATGCAGATTCTGCCAAGAGGAAGAGGAAACCTAAGTTCACGTATTGTGCCACTGTGAAGGCCTAGTGAGGCTGAGATTCTAAGTACTCGGAGAAGAAAAACCAAGGGCGGACAGTTATATAAAAGGGCCTTTATCAAAGCTATGGAGTCTAATACAAAGGACAAAGCTGGATGAGGTACTATAAGGAAGATATCCTGGGAGCATTACAATAGACCTGAAAAGGTCGCGGTGGTAAAGGCTAAACAACCAGCTCCTTTCTTAATCTAATCTAATCTAATAGGTTGGTAGCGATAAGTAAATAAAAGGTGAACCACATTAAGATGTTATCATTTATACCATATTTGAAGTTTTTTATTAACAATTCCGTATTTAATGAATCAGTAATTAACAATCGAGAAAATACGCTTATCAAGTAAATATGCCGTGGAAATTGAGTAAAACTAGACTCCACGCATTCATTTTATCAAGAAAACAGCGCTGTAAATAACAAGTATCCTGTCTGAAAAGATTTATTTTAGCAATAAAAAACATATGCGTAAATATTCAAAATCCATCCCCTTCTTCTTTACATTTTCTGGCTCGGTCAATGGTGTTTCGCATAACATTTCATAACATAATCTGTACTCTAGATACAAAAATAAAAATGACAAATTTTTTTTAAGAACTATACAATCGTCCTTTAAATCGTCTCCGGAATCTAAAAATGTAAGAATTGAATTGACAGCTTTTGGTTCACATTACTCCTACCAAGTTTGAGTCCCATACCTTAAAAACTCTAGAAATTATGGCTTGTCTAGTGATTCCGTTGACACCCTGTATAATATACATATCTTTATATCCAAGAACAGAATGGCGTTATGTTATATCTCTTACATTAATACTGACACGATACTGAAAACACTGCACTCTACACGCCCCCGATAATGCCAACTTTATTGACAATACGCATATCTAATGTCAGCTGTCTGGTGTGTATGAAACTTATTTATATGTTTTACAGTTCAGTAATAGTTTTTTTTAACTGGCTTTTAATCCTTTTCATTTTTCTATTCAATAATAATTATAAATATTCAAAACGTCGCTTATAAAGAATATATCGAATTAAAGTGCATTCTGTATTTGACAAATCCATGAATGAGCGATCGAAGTGGTCTCTTGAGCCGATATGCGACGCGAATAAGCTATCATCTAGCAAGGGGGTGTAGACCACCATTCAATCAGCGTCTGTCCCGAAGGGATCGAGGAAATTAAGTAACCTTGGTTGCCCACATGTAATTACGACATCACCCGGTACAAATACCACCTCCCGAGAGCCACAGAGTTCATCCCGATCCCTTACCCTTCTCTTCTTCTTCTACTCGATATCATCCTATATGATTGCACCCCCAATCAAGAATCATTTATCTTGCAAGCTGAGAATATCTACATCATTCCGGTTTAGGGTTAATTCCATTTATTGCTGCAACATATTATGTCATGTCAAATTTGATCATATCGAACCATATTTCTCACCTGGTAAATCGGTATTAAACATTTAAAATCTGTCATTAATAATCCACTTCTAACAGTATACTTTTCATGAATTTTTCAGGTGGACGTGTTGGTTTTGTGAAACTGTGAATGAATATGAAGCAGGATATGGAAACGTTCGGGGACATATTTTGTTACTTAAGTTATCCCCTATTTTCAAGAATATATTAACATATTTAGCCATTCTGAAAGCCCGCGGTCATTTCAGGAATATTGAGGATCTCTTTTCACTGGTCTTTTTGAATATTTTATATACAGGGAGATACTTGCAAGCCATTTCAATATGTAGCTTTTTGTAGAAATCATTTTATTCAGAATGCGATGAAACATGTAGGAATAAGAATATCTAGTACATGTTGTGTTTTAGAAATTTTAGGTTGTACAAAATATGCCACATACCAAATATAGTTTGATCACCTAGTGATGAGTGTCGTTTTGATAAAAATTAAAGGACTGAATTGGTTTATGAACGGATGTTCTTTCTTTAATACATCAATAAATTCCATTTTTTTTTTCTTGAGAAAAAATATTATTTATATAAGTCTGAGGAAAAGCTTGCCTTACAACTTAATCACGATCTTTTGGGTTAAGGCTGTAAAATGATATAAAATATGAAGTATACACTAACTTGCTCTAAAAAGTATTTTTTATAATATTTTTATCCCCCTTTATTGAGGTTAAAAGACATGTAGAGCTATTGAGGTCATGAGGCCGGATTGCAATATTGTCGTCAACATATCCGGTTTGCGTGTACAATTTTGAACACGTATATTGTCAATATATTCCATAAATATGTTTCCTAAGGTGGGCATATCCAAGAGACAGTATTGGATCTGTCTCTTGGATTTTTTTATATATTTATTATTTTTGGCCATAACTTTCTTTTTAATACAATATATTGGTAAAAAAAGGTATAAGACTGCCTAAATAAAACTATGACAGGTATAGTGATATGAATTTTCACTCAATAATTTCAGTTGCTTGCAAAATTAGTTAAATTTAAAACTGCAAGATATGAAGATTGGCACTATTTTTTAATTTAAATTAACTAATTTTGCAAACAACTGAAATGATTGAGTGACTACTTGACACTACACCCGTCAAAGTTCTACTTAGGTAGTCTTATACTTAGTAGTAGTAGTAATTATTGGGGGAGGCCTAGTGCCTGGCAAGTAGGCCACAAATGGGCCCTTTTTACCTACCCCCTGACGTCCCCTCAACCATTCACTTCCACTCGGCCTCCTACTCCCTCTTGAAACCTTCCTGATCTTCCAATGAAGGTCAGGACATGTTTCCATTCGAGAGAGTCCATTTCCTCTTTTGGGAGCGTTGTGGCGCGGAAGAGTTCATACCTCAGGCGCCCGAACGCTTCACATTGTCCCAAGAAGTGAAACGATGTTTCTTCATCACTTCCGCATCTTGGGCAAGTGGGATCTACCTCAACCCCTATCAGTTATAGGTGTCTTCTGAGCCTGCAGTGACCAGTTAGGACTCCGACCAGTTGGTTCAGGATCCTCCGGCTTCTACCTAGCAACCAGGCCGCCCTTGACTTGTTCGGCCCCGTTACGAAGTCTCGAGCCTGTCTGCAGCCGCTGCTCAGCCTCCAATGTTCCCTCAATGTCTTATACTTTCTTTTACCAAAAAAAGTTAAGGCCAAAAATAATGCATATTTCCTTATCGGATCTCTCTCTCTCTCTCTCTCTCTCTCTCTTGGATATGCCCACCTTAAGAGTTTTCCAATCGAAAGGAGTTTGGCAGAATAATTATTTAAAATTATAGATCGGTTATCTGGAAACAAATATCAAAAATAGTAAAATTTTATTGAAAAATTTATATAAACGATATTCACGAATCACACCTGATGGTGATTTTTTTGTATTGTTAGTTTTTTAGTAGTGTTCCAGTAAATAAAAAATTGCAAATAATTAAAACCAGATTCCTGAATGATAATAATTTAGAAGGCAGAACTAAATGATGTGTAAACAGCCCCAATCACATTTATATATCAAAAATGTATATAGGAACAGCCTATTTTCAATTGTAAAACGATTTCTAACTATTAATTACAAAATTGCAAACAGTTGAGGGTGCTAATCGGTGGTATTGACAACATAAATAATCTCACTTGCGGCGGCCAACATCACGGATACTGTGCTGTGTTTGTTATTTTCTTAAAGGTGCAAAGCTAAAGAGTTGTTAATTGATATCGATTGACTTCGCTAAGCAGCATCTGTCAATTCGATTAAGCGACAAATAGAACAGAAGGAACGATTATACACATCCAAGCAGTAATTTTTAATGATACTACACGTTAATTCAAGCGAATTGGATCGGAGGAAGGAAAGTGGCAACTTTGAGTGATGATGATGTCGAATTGCGGAGCTAATGTAATTGCTGGTGTCGCAGTGTGCGGTTCACCGTTCAGAACAGAACCCTCGGCCCTTTACCAGAACCGGCTTTAAAAATACCGAAAATCAGGAAGACTGTAATAACAATTGGGAAAAGTAATCAATAAATTACGATTAATATTTTATTTAACGTAATCCCAAATTCGCATGTTAGTTAGTGTTTTAAACTAAAAAATAACAAGATGCGCGAGGTGCACCATGTAGCAGTGAAAATTCACCCCTCGTGGCCAGAGCAACCGACACTTTGGTTCTGCCACCTAGACGGGCAATTTGCGTTAAAAACAAGTGATAGCGGCCTCGACAAAATTTTACAATATTATATCGCAATTAGAAAACAAAATTGCACAGGAAGTAGAGGACATCATTACCAATCCCCCGTCCACAAACAAAAACGACTACATCAAAGCCGAATTAATTAAGTGCTTGTCGACCTCACAAGAACAGCGTACCAAAAGGCTTGTCGAACACGAGGAGGTAGGCGACAGGACCCCATCACAATTCCTCAGATACCTGAGAAACCTGGCAGTATCCACAGTTCCAGAAGGATTTTTGCGAGCTCTGTAGGAGAACCGCCTTTCTGCATCGATGCAAGCTATACTCGCTACAAAAGTAAACGTAGAATTCGACAAGGTGACAGGACTGGCTGATAAAATCGAAGAGGCTAACCCAGGATGCAGGTAGTACAGGTAACACCAACCAGTATGAAAGTCTTAGCGAGCAAATTAGGGAACTCAGACTACAGATAGCCGAACTCAAATAGCCGCCTCAACGAAGTAGCACCCAAAGCCGCGACAGACATTCTAGAAGTTTCAACAGGGACCGGCATAGACGGGCTCACGAAGGTTATATAAGAGACACCGGAAATTGTTGATACCATCAACGTTTTTACAATAATGCTAAAAGTGCACAAGCCCATTAAATTTCTCGGGAAACGCCGATAACCGTCATTAATTACGGTTTTAAATGACGGTCCCAGAGTAAACAGCTTCTATATAGTGCATAGTTTCACAAATCTCGTATCTAAGTGACACTGGCGCCGACTTGTGTGTTTTTCCGCAGATGTCTCCGTAGCAAACAGAACGACAATCACTATTTATGGAACTCTATTAGTAGACCTCACCTCGGACGCGAGTTTAAGTGGAAATTTGTGATGTCAGACACCACATTGAAACGACATATAAGGGCAGTTACGGCGTTTCTCAATTATGGTAAAATTCTACCGTCGTTTTATACCTGGTGCTGCTGCTATGCAACAACCTCTAAACGAGCTATAAAAAGGAACTAAGCAGAGTAAAGATGCCCCTAATACCTGGTGAACGGATACAGAGCGGACTTTCAATAATTAGAAAAAGGGACTAGCAGACGCCACGTTACTCGCACAGCCTGTAGCTGGCGCGTCACTGTGTATAGCAGTCGATGCTTCTAATTTCGTGGCGGGGCCAGTATTACAAGAACTGGTTGATGGGGTTTGGTAACCACTGTATTTTTCACGAAATCTCACATCCGCGCAGAGGACATACTTGCGTATGATCGTGAGTTATTAGCAGTGTACATGGCAGTAAAAAGATTTCGTTTCGCTGTTGAAGGACGAACCTTTGCCATTTTCACTGATCATAAACATGTGCCCTGCGGTAGATATCCAACAAGTGTGCCAAGACAGTTGCGATACCTAGACTTTCTCTCTCGTTTGCAGCGGATATTCAGCATATTTTTGGCAAGGACAATGTAGTCACAGATCAAGAGGAACCATATATTTCACTGATGAGGTATTTTGGTTAAAGTTTTAATCCACTCGTAGCCGGTTCGGGTGTGTTCTGCGCATCTTACTAATCAGTTGTTCTTACGCTCTGCGTGGAACAAATAGCGAGTGCATTTTTTTTTAATAGCGATAATGTAGAATTATGAGTGTTTAGTACAATTTATCTACAAATATTTATCATATTCGTATATCCTGTGAATAAATACCTAAGTCCACCCCTGTCTGAAGTAACTCTGTAGCTGAAGCCAACGCCGTGTGCGCAGAATCGTGGCCGGTCACGTGACGTACCAAAAAATGAAACGGGTTACATAGCGGATTACATTAAGTGAAAAGTCTGATTGATCTTGTCTGTGATGTAGTGGCCGACGCCTCGTCTCCCATAGAGGAAATTATCGGCCATGGATCTATCGGATCTCGCACTGTCACAGGCAAACGAAAAATTTTTCAAAAATTTAGATCACCTTATGAGGATACTAACAGTAGAATTAATCTACTTTAGTCCTAATTGTAGCCTCATCGTTTCGTGACATTTTAGTTTTTGATACATTTCTTATCTTTACTATTAATGAAAATATGCCGAGTATACTGCTTCCGCGTATACACTAATATAGAAGCCGCTAGAGGTTGGGGCGAGAGCGCTGTATTTCTTTTGAGTCCACCCATCCAAATACTAGCAACGATTACTAGTGTCCTAAAAAGGTTAGATTAAATTTTTGAAACTGAGAAAGTTTGTATTTGTTTGTAAATTCGGGTATTGGAACGGACAGAAATTCTAGTGGCTTCATTTAAAAGCTGTGCAAAATGTCTTTGAAAACAATATTCTACTGGAATGCTAGTATTTAATAAATAAACGTTGAAATCGCCCAGCCTAATATTTACACCGAACACTGAACTAAACTAGGGTAATGTCTTATAGAGTCGCCCCTGTCAGATCCCCTTTTACCCGCACACTACTTTCTTTCACGGTCAACAATTGTTCGGTTTATCATCGCCGACGACGTCCCAGATGGGTCGCCGTATTTTATTAGTGATTCGTACCTACGCCACGACCACATTGATTAGTTTTTATTCTATCGACCCTATTATTTAAACCCCTTTACTTTAAATTGCCCGTATGATCAAACAAACAACATGAATAAGTAATGTGTAAGAAGCCATAAGAAACTTGTATATTGCTAAAGCCACATTATGGAGGTCACAGATTTATAAGAATGGATGCAAACTCGGTACACGAATAGACTGCAGCAAGGAAAGCCAAATAACCGAAATTTTTGTAATAGAGACAAATATTAATTTTTTTTATAATTATTTTGAGTCACTTTTGTAAGTATAATAAGTTATATAAACAAAACTTTAATTGAAATATATGGAAATATGTGAAATATTATTTGCCTCCTTAAATGCACTATTATGTCGGAGGCTATTGTTTAATTAATAATATTATTAAATAGTTCACTCTTTAATCTATAATTTAAATTTGTTTTGTATTTTTCAAACATATATTCAAATTTTAAGCATCACCAGGCCCCTCGCCATATCTTAGACCATTTAAACCAGTGTACTACTATCTAACTGTTATGAACTAAAAGATGCTGATTCTCAAAACTAATTTTCTGGACTGTATTTCCAATGAAAAATTAATAAATAAAAATTAAAATGTCTTACCAAATTTCCAAGGCCAATTGCTCCAGTCGATAGATCAGGGTAGAAAGGAGAGGTACAAAAAAGGAAGGAAAGGGAATCTGATATAAATAAGTAAGTACTTTAAATCTAAATTGAAAGTTTGTAACAACAATTTTAAAACTAAATGATAATCGAATAAGGCCTGTCCCTTTTACACTTTCACCCAAATTTTAATCTGATAATTTCAATCTAATAAAGTGTTGTCTACAAAAGCCTCACAAACAATAATAAAAAAATTTCAAGGTTTTTATAATTCTGACCAATATATTTATTTCACATTAGATCCTCACAGAGACACCTGTTATTTACAAGACATATTTTCATTCCAATACACAAATTGTAGATTTCTTAAGAAATGAATTTCATTGGAAAAGTGTAAAACAAAATCGCGGCGTAAACACTAACAAAATAAAAATATAATACCAGACTACAATGAGACTAAACATTGTCTATAAAGCTAGATCACTCATGGGGAGATATGATGCGACAGACAGACAGACATATATATCAACATACGCGTCAAACTCATAACGCACCCCATTGTTAAGGATGTTAAGAAGAGCTTATGTTATAAGTCTCTCTAACAAGAAAATTATAATGTAAAACTTTCTAAATTTTTAATCTGATTTTCTAAAATTTATTCCACCTTTAATAGATCAGTATAGAATTTTTGTTTTATGTTGCAAAAATCTAAATCTGAAAGTTATATTCTTGCCATTTCAGTAATCTTCCAATCAATATGCTATTTATTTTCATGTTTTTATTATTGTAAAATAGTATTTTTATTTTTGAAAAATATTATTAAAAGTTGGGATACTCTTCGTGTTCATTTTTGTTCCATAATTTTTAGATCTACTGATAGATGTTCTTCAAGAACAATCTTTTTCGTCCTCTAACTAACTTACTATCTACATTTCAATAAAATTTGACCTTTTCTTTTAAGATACTCTGTTCATAAGAATCATGATCATGGACAGACAGGCGGATATTTTGAAAAGAGTTTACACTAATCAATAACTTCACTTAAATCGTTAATAAATAAAACAATAAATAGCGGACCAAGGTTGGATCCTTGAGGGATATCCAAGGTAACAATATCACTAGATGTATTAAAACTGTTGTATGCGTTATATACTGTTGTCTTTTCCATAAATAAGATTTGAGAAATTCTTTAGCGCTAGGATGGAAACTAAGATAACGTGATCTATCCTGTCAAAATCCTTTGAAAAATCTGCATAAACCGCATCTACCTGCCCCTGCCTATCTAATATATTTGAGTATATTCGAGACATATTGAGTAAAAACTGTTATGTTTGTAACCGTTCATCTATTGCTCATTTTTTTAATACATTTATTTAACGTCGGCCTATTTCCGCTACTGAAGCCTAACACCGACGTCTGTAGACGACCTACCCCCAACCAGGAATTTTGCCGAACCTCTTCCCTTAGGAAGAGTAGGGATCTTTTACTTGCCTAACATTTAATAGACAAGGGACCGACGGCTTTACATCCCCTCCGAAGGATGGTATATCCCCTATACAACCCTCGCCTAAAGTTGTATAGCTTCCGCGCATACACTAATATACAAGCCGCTGGAAGATGTGTGAGGCGAGGACGCGGTCTTCGTTGGGACGGTCACCCATCCAACTACTAACTGCGCCTAATGTTGCTTTACATCGCATATCGAAATATGTACATAGTAAAGACGCACCTACGCTCGCCCCCTATCTATTGCTCATAATCCAGTGTTGATTCTGAGATATTTAATTACGAACCGAGAGATAGATGCAATCATATATAATAAGTCCGAGGATTTTCGAAAAATTCGAAATAATTGAAATAGCCCTATAATTATCAATCAGTGCCCTCTGACCACTTTTAAACACTGGGCAAACTTTGGCCACTTTCCAGCGACCAGGAAAGGTTTTGGTTTTAAATGCAAGATTAAGTAGTATTCGCAGCTAGCACACCTATGCCGTATTTATAACAAAGGATTATCATTACACATTACACACATTATCCGCACCTGACGCTATCTTGTTTTTTAATTTTTTGTAGCATTTAAGATATGACTTTTCGAAACATTTTGAAAAGTAATATTTTCGTGATTGTTACACAGTTCAGTATCTTTTTTATCATCAGTTTCTGATAGTAAGTAGACACTTTTAAAAAAACTCTTCAACAACATTTATAATATCTTGAGGTTTATCATAAAATTTATTCACATTTTCCCTGGAATTCTAGAAGTTCCATTTTTAGAAGGTACATAATGTCCAGAAATATTGGGGATCATTGGAAATTGAGAACTGGACATTCTATTCTTTCCTATTATTTGGGTTTTCTACCACATGTACTATTATCCTCCTCAATATCCTTCTTTCAGACAATATTGAGAACTGGACTGTATGCAGCCCTTTATTTGTTGTCTTATCAGATATCGTAGTCTTCTAAATTCTTGTAAAACGTAGTTATTATGGGCTTTTCTATACTTCTTAAACAACCTAGCTTTACTTTTTAAAAGCTTTTATTAAACTTGCAATGTTTGTTAGTTAGTTTGTTTATTCCAAATCTTGCAATCAAAATTTCGATTAGTTCTAATTAAGTAAGGGCTTTGAAATTTTGCACGTGTATAAGTCCGACGACAATACGCTTTAACATTTTCACATAAGAAAAAACAAGATGGCGGCTTCAAGATGGCGGATACTTTATCGTTTATGATCCGATTCGACTCAAAATCGAGATCTGGGGGTTTTCGAGATCGCCAATTATGAGTTCTTGGTCAAAATTTAGAATTTCAAAATGGCGGCGCCAATATGGCGGACGACTTTTGTCATTTATGGTCCAAGTCGATCAAAATCGATATCTGGGGGTTCGCCGATTACGAATTTCTAGTCAAAAATTTAGTTCAGGATGGCGACTTCAAGATGGCGGACGACTTTAGCGTTTAAGATCGGATTCAACTCAAAATATATATCTGGGGGTTTTCTAGGTCGCGGGTTATGAATTCTTAATCAATATTCATAAATTCAAAATGGCGGCGCTAATATGGCTGACGACTTTGGTCATTTACATCCAAATCGATCAATATCGATCAAAATCGATATCTGAGGATTTTCGGGGTCGCGGATTACGAATTTCTAGGCAAAAACTTAGTTCAAGATGGAGGACGACTTCACCGTTTATGATCCAATTCGTCTCAAAATCGATATCTGCGGATTACAGCATATCAAAAGATTAAAAAGTAAAAAATAAAATTATATAAAAAATATTTTTCAAAAAAGTTTTTAGTTAAATGCTCTAAATAGTAGAAAATAAACTTTGAAGTAAATCAAACCCATCAAAACATATATAATGTAACAAAATGATGAGTTTGATTTACTTGAAAGTTTATTTTCGACTTTTTAGACCATTTAAATAAAAGCTTTTTTTTAAAAATATTTTTTAATATAATTTTTTACATTATTAATAGTATTTGCATCAAACTAAGGTAGATAAGTACACTTATATTTTTTATACAATGAGACATTTTCATCGAAAGATCTATAAAGGTGTTCATAAAATTCATGAACAACTATTTCAATATCATTTTTTATCGGATGAATCTAAACTAACAACGTTTGGAACATTAAAGTCTTTTTCTTGCAAAATTTCATATTGTTCAAGGAAGTCAAGACAATTCAAAATCACTATAAAATATACACATACTATAATACTTTTGTCGTATGCAGTTAATAATTGTTTGCACACGTTCACGTTTACAGTCCTCGAAGCTTCTATGTTGTAGCAGTTTTGACCTTATATTATATATACTGTTTTTCGGAATTAGTGTAATGACCGTATTGTCTTTATCAAAAATATTTTTTTTTTTTTTTTAATTTTGTTTGTACCACGGTGACAGATTATTGACAATTATCAATATAAAATTGTAAACAGAAAGCTTAAGAATGTATATTAATATGTTTAAAAACTATGGTCGTTACCATATGTACATATTATCTAATAAATAATTAGATCTTCTGTCGCCTAGTAATTGATCTGGGAAGTTTTAACTGACTCGCCCTGTATATCGTTTTAAATTCTAAACAATAATAAATTCGGTTCTGGTGCTATAAATATTCAATTAGTGTAAAGTTTCTGGTAAGAAAATTAGATGAATTCATTTGCCAAAAGTACACAAAAGAGTTGTGACTTCTTTACAAAGTAGCAAAACAATAAAGTTAATAAAAGATTTTGAAATATCCTGTGTAATGAAGTGAGGAGGAAATTAAATTATTTGACTTTAAATATGCCCAATTAGCAGGGGAAGATTTAAAATAAAAATAATTAGAGGTTCTTGCCCGATATTCCAAATTTGTGGGAAGGTTAAGGTGAAGATGGAAATCCATATTACCATTTGGTTAATTTCGGTTTGATATATGACCCCTTCTGATATAATATAATTAGGAGAAGCTTTGCATCTACCCTTATCTATTTGAATAGTAGTGTAGGGGCTGCAAAAACCGTATTAGTTACCCTTTGTCGGCTCATATTACAGCACAGATTTGGCACTCAACTGCAAATTGTATTATATTTTGTTGTTTCCTTGTTTTATTTATTTTACTATCTTGATTTCATTAGTTGACACAACTGCTTGTAAACTGGAGCTATCTAAAACTGAAATGGTAAAAAATTAAGGTCAAAATACCATGGAAAGCTATAAATGTTTAATAGAAATACATCACTTATTTAGGACCTATTTATATCTTAGTTCATTTATAGTGTCATCGAAAAAGTAGGGACCAATTCTATTTATATTCCCACCCACACATTTACTTTTTATGGATACTGAGTGTGCTGCTCTCGCATCGAAGGTTTTCCTTTTCCCAGTGTCTACAGTTTTGGTGGTTGACTTCACCATTTAATGTGAAAGTTGATTTGTTCGAAAAAATTGTATTTTTTTACTCGAAGGGTTTTATCATTGCACATATATTTGGCAGAATTCCATTCTTCGGTCTGGTTCATCACCAAATATCTTGGCCCAAAGGCCCTCTTGTAAAAAATATACATTTTTTCGAGAAAATGAAGGAAATTAAAAATATTACAAACAAATTGGAAAATCTGTATATTAGGAATTAAAATCATAACTTTAATTTAATAAATATAAACGTCCAAAGTTTAAGAAACAAATCTATTGAAATAGATATATTCCTGAGTGAGTAGTATTCACCTACAGTTTTATGTATCCAAGAACATTTTTTAAAGACCGATGAAATTTTGTTTTATTCAATTTCAAATCATAAATTAATTGAGAGTTATTGTAGAACTATTTTATCAAATGGCGGTGTAGCACTTTATGCTAAACAACAACAACAATTCTAAGATTGAGAGACTTACAATTGATTCTCCCGGAATTCAGTAAGATATAGAATATGTTTGTTCAAAGTTTGTTTTGTTCAATACAAAGTGTATTTTATTGTCAGTTTATCGATCACCAGCAGGAAATTTTGAAGTATTCTTAAAATCACTGGAAGAAATACTAAACTCTTTAATTTCTATGACTTCAGCGCTTGTTTCTAATTTGAACGTGACCTGCTTGTACTTCGACATGTCAAGAGCCTTCGAAACAATTAATTATGCTATTTTGTTAGATAAATTAAATAGTTACGGTGTTCGAGGTACAGTAACAAACTACTCCAGTCGTACCTTACTAATAGATCACAAGTTACTGCACTAACAACTTTCAAAGATGAAGTACTTCAAACTGTTGTTTCAGATAAAACCTGTATACTACAAGGTGTGCATCAGGGATCTATACTTGGGCCTTTCTTGTTTATTCTGTATACCAATGATTTAAAAGATTATATTAACATAGATTTTTTATATTAATATGCCGATGATAACTCCTGTATGGCAACTGAAGAATCCTTAGTGGCTTGTGCAAGTAAACTTACCACAATATCCTCAAATATATCTAAATATTGTAGTTCGAATGGCTTAAACTTAAATGTAAATTAAAGTGCTCTTGTTATGTTTTTTCCAATTACTTATCTTGATTATCCGTTGTATGTTCAATTAAATGGTTCTTCAACCACACAAACGGAAAATGTAAACTTTCTTAGAGTAACGCTAGATAGATAGTAAGTTAAATTGGGAAGCTTTTACTAATACTTGTTCCTATTACCTAATACGATTCCTGAGAAACCAACTATCAGTAGACTCTATAAGAATGTTTTATTTTTCATACGTACAAAGTATTCTAGAATATGCGATAATGTTCTCGGGTTCCTCCCTACATTGGCAGAAAGTATTTGTTTGTCAAAAACGCATAATTAGATGTATGATGAAGATATCTCACATAGATTCGTGTAGACTTTTGTTTAAAGAATTGAAAATACTTACCACCCCGTCTGTTTATATTTATAAATTAGTTTTGTTCGTTAAAAAAAATACTGGTGAATTTACAAGAAATATTGATGTGTACAGGTTGATGATAACAAGACGTAATGATCTAAGAAAACTAGTACACCACCATAGTTTTTATGAGAAAAGTTCATATTAAAACGCTATCAAAGCCTTACCACAAGAATTAAAATCTATTAATAACATTCAATCCTCCAAAAATTAACTTAAATTGTATTTACTTAAAAATATATTTTACTCTTACAGTGTTTTTTAAATGCATAAAACTTTTGATAGTAAATTTCAATAGTGCAACTGATTATCGTATTTTGTACAGTTTTAGGACTATTTTAGTTGTGTGTTTTCTTTTGTTGCTCTCCTTGTTTTCATATATTTTATGCATTTTTATATACTTTGTGTTCTAATGTTTTTTTTATATTTTACTGTATTGTAATAACTCTTAATATTTAATCACTCTGGCAATGCTAATGTCTTCTTTGTAAGATCTATAGCAATAAAGTTTTTCTATTCTATTCTATCCTATCCTATCCTATCCTATCCTATTATATCCTATTCTATCCTATTCTATCTTATTCTATCCTATTCTATCCTAGTCTGTCCTATTCTGTCCTATGCTGTCCTATTCTGTCCTATTATATCCTATTCTATTCTAACTGTTGCACAAGATGTATCTTAAAAGAAAGGCTTTTAGCATTATATTATATATATAAAAGCTGGTGAACCTCAAATAACTAAAGTTAAGATTAAGAATGAAGTTGTATTTATTATCCCAATGTGAACAATTACTTCATGCCTTCAAATTCACCATAAATAATCTTATCCTATTCTATTCTATTTTTCTATTCTATTCTATTCTATCCTATCCTATTCTGTCCTATTCTATCCTATTCTATCCTATTCTATTCTATCCTATTCTATCTTATTCTATCCTATTCTATCCTAGTCTGTCCTATGCTGTCCTATTATGTCCTATTATATCCTATTCTATTCTAACTGTTGCACAAGATGTATCTTAAAAGAAAGGCTTTTAGCATTATATTATATATATAGTCATTCAACGTTTCGAGAATATGTTTAACCATCTTCAGACCAATTTATAAAAGCCGGTGAACCTCAAATAACTAAAGTTAAGATTAAGAATGAAGTTGTATTTATTATCCCAATGCGAACAATTGCTTTACGCCTTCAAATTCGCCATAAATAATACAAAATTAGCCTCATATTATAAGCATATGAACGTCGCATATGATTAAAACGCACTGTAATAGGAAAGATATCAGGGTAGATCAGGGCGCGTAAATTTATTCCGATGCAAAAAATCCTGAGACAAAAAAGTCCTAAAGATTACATATGTAAATTAACCTCCGAGAATGGGTTGGGGTTTAGAGAACCAAAATGTAATACTGGCTTTCTGTTATCAGTGGTAGACCACCCCAAATTCAAAAGTGAGAACAAAGCAATAAGGGTCTCCACCCTAGCAAATCACTAAGTTCGATAACATCGTTATATATCCGCTGCTAACCGTACCTATACATTTCATTAGATTTCTTTGGTTTTACTATTCACCCATGACGCGTCAATAAGCTTTTAAACGTTTGAATTTAAATTTATTTACTTTCGCGTATAGTAAATTATGGATAACGACATCGTATTTCCCTGTTTCGCGGGATTCCAGTATTCTAAAATATCTCTTTATAACTGAATATAGTGTAAAAATAATTTCTTGAATAATGAATTGTATTTTAACGTACGACATGACGACAAGTCTAATATGATTATTTTTTTCAGATATACCACGTGAAAATGAAAGTTTGGCCGTTAACAAATATAAATGATTAACCAAAAGGAACGGTGTCCCGGCAAATTTGGTTAATGAAATCCTGTTGTTTGTAAGCTTAAAGGGAGAGGACTATTATACTATGGAGACGTCAACTGTCAGCATAAGTTCTATCAAGTTTTGCAAACAGCTTGAATCGAGACTCCAGTCGCATCTATATAGTGTCTTGTACATGGTTTAAACATAATGGGAAAGTTTAAAAGCGTGATATGTGTTTCCAAAATCATTTTCTACAAGATGCAATGTAAGTAAGATTTGACAATATTTAATATACACTATATAAAAGTGAATGGTAATATACTCAGCACCTCTGAATTTAATCATCACATTATTGCTTTCATTATGGGGTTTTCTACCAAAAGTATTCGTCATATGTATAAAACGCATTAGAATATTTTTAATTTTTTGTTTAAACATATTCACACTCACATCGACATTTTTTAAGTAATTTGGTAACATGTTGAAATATTTAAATGATTGGTATAATAAAGAGTTTTGCGATTTGCTTAGTCTATATTTTGGTAATCTTAAATTTGTTTTTGTTCTAGTATAATGGTAGTGTATGTCCTCCTACTTAGTAACTTTCTCGTCACTTTTTAATTTTTTAATATGACACAAACATTCATATATGAAACGTGAGGGCAGGGTTAAAATATGAAAGAGCGGTTTACAATGATCGTCATATTTAGCATCCGCCATCATTCTTATGACTTTTGTTGTAATTTAAAAATTTTATTTAAATAGCATGTCGATCCCCATGCTATTAATCCATATGTCATTATACTGTGGAATATGGCAAAATAAGCCACTCAAGCAATTTTTTGTTGTTTTATTGCTTTGTTGCCTTATTACATAAATGGAAGTGGACGGCCGTTTTAATATGTTTTGAACATGAAATAAAAAATTTAATGACGTATCCAAATACACACCGAAGAGTTTCATAGGTTCTGTGTTTACTTCATAATTTTTTGGTGAAAATTGTAAAGTTTTTGTTTTTCTCATTGTTTATAGTAAGATAATTACTCCTCGACTATCAGATTCTTTACTACTAACATACAAGTTAGGAAAAAGGTTGTCTCTTAGCAATAATGTGGCATCTTTAGCACTATTGGGAGTACATCAGGAATCAAATTGACTGACAGATCATTAATATGGATGATAAACATTACATGACCTAGGATGGCCCCCTGTGGTACTCCATAATTAACGTTGGAAAGCTTGGACACTTTACCATTAAATTTAATACGTTGTTGACGGTCTGCAAGATAGGACGTAAATATACTTAAGACATTTTCTCTGATCCCATAATAATCTAATTTTTGCTATGGTTAACAGTATCAAACGCCTTGAGCATGTCATAAAATTTAACAGAGAATAGTTTTCGCTCCTCAAAAGCTTCTATAATGTTTACATACGTTTTGTAAAGTGCGTTAACAGAGGATTTCCCTTGTCTATACCCAAATTGAGCACTAGTTAGTAGGTTATTTCTTAAAAAAAATCTAGCAATATATTTTTTAAGCTGATTTCAAATATTTTGGAGATGACAGGTATAATGGAAATAGGCTGATAACTGTCTGTATTATTAAACTCGCCTTTTTTGTGTATAGGAGTAATTTCCGATTTTTTGAACATTTTTTGATAAATTCCCCATTCAATACACATGTTTATTAAATGTGCAATAGGCAAATTTAGATTTACTATTTTTTAAGTGTGATATAATAATTGTAATTTTCAGATCACAAACTGGAAATTAAAAAAATGTATGTGCCTTAGGTGCATTGTTTACAAAACCTGAAAACTTTGTGTCATCAACATTATCAAAATTAATCATTAAATTGTTGATAAGATCGAAGAAATAATCTGAGAAATCAATAGCCGTTAAGTCCGAAGTTATATTTCTATTTTTATTAATAATATCCCGTACTGCTTTCTGCTTGTTATTAGAAGTTAGAATTCGTTTAATTTAGCTTGTTTTATTTTATTTTTATAATCAGGATTGACAATACGGAAAATTTCGTTAAGTATCCGATAATAACTATAAGAATTCATGTAAGTTTTTATTTGTGAGGCCTAGTTTAGGGTTATCGAGTGAATATAAATTTTTCACAAACATGTTATAAAATTTGATCACATATTGTGGCAGAACGTCTTCATAAATTTTGTACGAAAATTGTTTCTTGTGTCACGATGCATGTCATATAAGCTTGCAACACATGCTGTTCTGCGTTTCGCTTAATATTGAATTCTTTGTTCGTGAATGTAACAAACTAGTTTAAAATTCAATACATAATGTTCAGGAATAATAAAATAAAAACGAGATACGTCATACTTTTCCACAGTGGTTTATTGAATAAATTATGTTTCGTGTTATCAATTGTATCAAAGGAAATTTAATTAAAGGATTGGGATTTTGATTTAATGAAGATAAAATGACTAAGTCTATACAGAGTGTCCCGTAATAACGTGCAAAAAAATGTAATTGTAAATTTCCTTTCGAAAATTAAGACGGGTTCTTCGTATAAAATTTTTCAAAATAACCCTCTCCTGTCCAGCTACACCTCCTTAAAAGGGTGTGAAAAAACCTCCTAAGTATAATTCTACAAAAATCATGTCTTACTGGAAGGTCACCAGGGAACAGGTCTTGTATTATCTGTAAATGATAAGGGTAAAGTCCTTGCCTTTTCAAAATCCTCCATACTGATATTCTTGTTATGTAGAATTGAAGAGCAGCCTGTATAATACTATATTCAGGATGTTCACCAAAATAATCTAATATTTAATGTATAATAAAACTATATTAAGCCATATTAATACATGGAACGAAATTTTATGTATATATCTGTAGGACCCCAGATTGTGATCCTAAATGTTTTTTTAGATCAAATGAAATATTGCCTTACTTCTTTCTCTTATCGTCATTGTCACTGGTAACTTTAATAATCATTACTTAAACTATTTCAGAAGATGACTTACTTTTAAACTATTAATTACAATTAGTTAAGCGATTTCCAGCTCAATTCTTTTGTTGAGTTCTTCCAAAGCGCTAGGGCGATTTTGATAAACGCCAATTTTGAAATGCTCCCACAGAATAAAATTCAAAGGTGTTAGGTCTGGGGATTTAGCCTGCCATGCAGTGGGCCCTTCCCTACAAATGCATGTATTAGGGAATGTACTGTTGTACAGAAACTACATAATGTACCATCTTATTGAGAATGTATTTTATCATCGAATTCTTTGAGGCTTTCAGGGCCACATTTTCTTCTTATTAAATACCATGGAGTAAATGTAAAGCTCGATTTTACGGTAGCTTAGTTTTCTAGTCCAAATAAATTATAGGGTCTCGTCTCGTTAACAAATCTATATTTCCTAGACTTGAGAGGGTCATTTATGTCACCTAGAAAGTGGATAACATTTACAAATCTTAAGAATAGGTTAAAGTCAGACAAATTAATAAATCGAATAGTTATCAAGAGAATAATTTTCCCAAGTGTCAATGAGGTATCGATTGTCTAGTGGTAAAAAAAAATTTGCTTCTAGTTGATTCTTTTGGCACATTGATGTTCCATCAAATTTGTTTAAGCACTTTACGGAGCAGTGGTTAAACACTCAACAAGTAAGAAAATTGGGTATAACCAAACCACTGTCAAACTTTTAATTCGTATCGATGCAAGCGATATATATCTTTTTGTAATTACAGAAATATTCACTGTTCTGTTACAGTTTTTCTTAAAATTCCGATTTATCCTGATTTATACAAATTGTCACATGATAGTGGTAGTCATCAAGTAGCAAGGGTGTGCAAATAACAGGGTAGAGAGAGAGAGAATTGTTCGAAAGTTCCGGTAACATTTATACCCCAAATTTAATTAAGCAAATAGTTGGAATTCCTCGGGCAGCGGTCATTTATATTATCTGAATACATAACACACCACAAGTCGAATTGTATATTTATTGTCGCTACAAATGAAAATTGCGTGTCATCATCCAACTAAAACTGGTATAATTATTAATCCAGAAATGTTTAATCATTCAATTAACATGCTATATTTCTCGCAATTTATCGCTTACATCTGTTTTGAGAGCTTTTTTCATTGGAAATTCTTAAACCATTGACAGGCGACAATTACAGGATGATAAATCAAAATTGGGAGCATTATTCATATCAATTTAATTATGGGGTAACTATGATTTTTTGCCAAGAAAGCAATGTGACTTGTAACCCGTAAACAAATACAATTTGTTATTTTACGACTGTGAGAAAAACTTAATTTGTGGAAAATCTCTTTTGAGATCTGACTAAAGCTATATTACTTGTATTATACGCCAGCACAGTAAATCAAGTTGATGGAATATTAAAATGTCTTGCACATATTCATAATTTGAAGATACCAATAATAATAAACGCATGTAAGAATGCTAGAGAGAGTAAAAAACATCTGGTTTATATTTCGAAAGTAATAAAAATGACAGAAGAAAGTGCCGGTGTTATTTGGCGCACAGCTAAACTGATTAAAGCAAAGTGCTACGGATGAAGTGAGGATTATCATCCTCTTTTCATGTATCTTTTGCCTATATCAGTTTTTAAAAGCGTTATACACTTTTCATTTCATCTCGTTTTGTTACTCTCCGATAATATCATGTAAACGAGTGAAGGCTGCGGTCGAGCGTTGCCGGAAAATCTTTCTACTGTCAAATCCACCTATAGGAATAATTGTAGAATTTTCAACTTTTCTATATATGCACAATAACAATAATATCATTGGCTATACAAATAATAAGATAGTAAAAATGGACAATACCGGCCTTATATCTCAAAGAGAAACATCGATGCAGTTACGGACACATGTTTCGGCGTTATTGCCCCTCATCAGCGAAGCGTTGTTTTGTGGATGTTCTTATATATATATATATATATATATATATATATATATATATATTGTGCGCATTCTTTGTATCAATTATCACATCAGCTTTTAGTATTTTAAATTGATTTAATTCATCCAGGCCGTGATTTTTTTAAAACTATACCACTGCTTTGATAACCGAAACATACTTCGCCGTTTTCTCGATCGGCTAGTAAAACAGGGAAATGTATGTGATGTCATTGCGTGAAGCCAAATCAAAACTTTACCAACGTTTGATTAGGAAAGTTACAAAACTGCAACGCCTTGCCTGTTTAGGGACTACAGGAGCAATCCACTCGTCTCCCACAGCAGCTATGGAGGTAATGCTTGAACTACTTCCCTCACACTTGCATGTAAGGAAGGAGACAGCACTTTAAGGCTGCATCAGGCACTCAAGTTTAAGCCAGGCCATCTGGTTTGTCCCTTAAGAATTTTGGAGCTAATCCATTTTGAGTCCATGACCAAAACCTACTGACTCAATGCCAATCAAACAAGACATTGACTGCCAGCTTAATGTGCTGATCGAAAGCAGACGAGCAAGTTGGAGACGCTACGATTGGAACAAGGGTCACTCATCTGGTATACAGATGGATCTAAGATGGCCGAAGGGGTAGGAGTTGGCGTAGCAGGGTCAAGATGTAGGCTATCAAAAGCCCTAGGCAACACCCCAACCGTCATCCAAGCAGAAATACATGCTATAGAGATAGATTTGATGGTAATATGCAATTATTACACTTAACGCGCCAGACTTGTAACTTTGGTTGCAGTCTGGTTATTTTCCTTATAGTAAAAATAAGGATTTATAGAGGAGTTTGCGACTAAAAATATTATGTTTAATATTCCGCAATCTAAAAGCACATTTGAACTATGCTAAGCCAAGTCAGGCTATTTTTTTCGATTGCAACAGACACTGGACCGCTAGATGGCGCCTGCTGGCTATTTTACATGTCGCTATTGTAGAAATAGTGGGATGTACTAAGTAGTCAAAGGATTTTCGTGCCGGTCGTCGCATGCCTACCTTGCACTGACGAGAGCCAACAGCTCGAAACTGCAGTCTGCAAGTGGTGTGTGACGACTGGCAAGAGAGCACCTTTAAGTAGGATCAGTCTTTCGGCTGGCGTTTGTTGCAATCGAAAGCATTAGCGTTTTGATGGTAATATGCAATTATTACACTTAACGCGCCAGACTTGTAACTTTGGTTGCAGTCTGGTTATTTTCCTTATAGTAAAAATAAGGATTTATAGAGGAGTTTGCGACTAAAAATATTATGTTTAATGCTATAGATCTGTGTGCCCAGGAATGCCTAAATAAAGGCATTCGAAGGGCAATGATCTATATAATATCAGATAGCCAGGCAGCATTAAAAGCTCTAAGGTCCTACACCTATAAGTCTAAAATTGCCTGGGAATGTAAACAATCCATGAAGCAATTGGCCAACAACAACAAGGTTACCTTGATGTGGGTGCCAGAACATGAGGGGATACAAGGCAATGAACTTGCTGACAGCCTTGCGAAAGAAGGACCTGAACCATTCTGTGGCCTGGCCAAGGGACGGAGGAGATACAGAAATGGGGAAAGGACCAGAAAAAGGCCTACTGGAGGAATATTCCAGGCCAAGCGAAGAAGTTTATAACTTATTCGACAAAGAATGCCGCAAGGCTTCTTGAAATTAAAAAGTCCGAATTAAGGCTGATAACAGGCCTTCTAACTGGCCACTGCCCCTTGAGATATCATCTCAAGAACATGGGCAAGGCAGTAGACGACAAATGCAGATACTGTGATACTGCAACTGAAACTGCGGAACATATACTTTGCGAATATAAGGCATTAATCCGCACTAGGCTAAAGTTCCTAGAGCTGGCGGAAGTAATGCCTGACGACATAGGGAAACTAGCCCCCAGGAAAATCACAAGCTTTTTTAAAAGTCTTGGAATCCTGGGCAATAACTAGATGATAGGGTTATTCACAAAAGATCTCTTTAGGTCGAAGTGAAGTAAGTCTACTTAAAGCCAAACGACTCCTGAAACAATCTACAACCAATCTGCAATCTGAAATTTATCATTTTCTATAATTTTCAAATTGATTTTCAGAAATGTTCACATTTTCAAATATTTTATGAATGCACAGTAGAAATCCTCATATTTTTAGTTGCGCAGTGGGTTCCTTCGATTGTATCGATGTACATGCAGTATGCAGAGAAATTTGTCTCAATATCAACTTTGAGAACAGCCATTTGAATATATATGATTCTTTAAAAAAAATCAAAATTTCACAATTTTGAAAAGGGTGCATATGAAGTTGTATTACGATATTTTAGGTATATTATATGAACCCGAAAAGATTTTTTCCTATACCCTGAGAAATGCGTATTTGAAATTAACTACATCATCATAAGTCTACAAATCCTTTGTAATCTCTGACTTCCTGCAATTTCCTATGCCATTCTGTGTTCTATTTTGTGCTACTGCTTTCCAGTTTCCTATAACTCTGTGCTTCCCTCTGAGATGCGCCCTTCCTCCTTTCCTACTTCCCGTGGTTCTTTTTCAAAGAATCTCTTGACCGGGTTATTATTCTTCACTCTAAATCATATGTTCAACCTGTCTGAACCTTCCCTCCTTTATTATCGTTGTTAGTTGTATCTGCGTCGCTATAGCCAATATCATTTATTGCACCAAAAATTTTCCGTAAAATTTTCCCTTCGAACACGTTGACTAGTTGCTCATACTCATCTTTTTTAAATGAACTCACAGCAAGGGTCTTTTTTATCCTCATCTTTGTGATTTTTTGGTATTTTCTTATTTCTAAAGCATTTCTTTTAGTTGTTTCTCATTGAGTATTTCCACAAAAATAGAAAAAAGTAATAGCAGCTTTACAGGATCAACATCAAAGTTTGCGTGCAAGATCAGGTCATTGTAATATATTGGAGTCAAAGCGGCCACTTTATAATTTATTTCGATATCGAAAAATATCAAATGCAGTTAATATTTTTAATGGAAGGAGTTATATATATTATATAAGATAATTATTATTTTGTCATTTTCCAAAACTACACATACTAAATTCTTTATTATTGAAAAAGCAATCAAAATGACCCCAATTTCTTTTTTACTGGGAACTTTTGACAATATTTTAGCTAATTTCTATTATCAAATGATGTGATACATAGGTCGTAAATAAAAATACTTGAATAAACGTGTATAAACTTTATAGAGTATATTTTGATGTAGGACAACATTGTTTTGATTAAATTTTAAAAATGGAGCATATAAATTAGATTTGTTTAAAGTAGTGAAAAGTCATAATTTCGAAATACTGTACTCAGTCAATTACTATCGAAAATGAATGCTATGAGTCTAAAATTAATGGAAATGTTAGTAAACTTAAATAAAAATTCTTTGTATTTTTCGCTAAAAGCGCCCAATTTTTTAGAATACTTGCAAGAATTTAATAAAGGTTAACAACTTTCTCAGTTTAGTGTAATGTTAAAATTGCAATTTATTTACAATCTCATGATTGAAATATTTATAAACTGATCTGAATTTTATTTGAAATAATCCTGGAAAACCAGGAAAAGTCAGGTAATTTCGCAAGTGAAAATTGCTGGGTACCCCGGGTAAGGTTATAAGAGTTCAGTATTTTTAAAAGCTTTTATTTAACTTGCAATGTTTAGGGCAAATCTAGCAATCAAAATTTCGATTAGTTCTAATTAAGCTAGAACTTTAAAATTTTGCACATGTGTATAAGTCCGGTGACAATACACTTTAACATTTTCATATAAGACAAAAACAAGATGGCGGCCTCAATATGGCGGACGACTTTATCGTTTATGATCCAATTCGACTCAAAATCGATATCTGGGGGTTTTCGAGAACGCCAATTATGAATTCTTGGTCAAAATTTAGAAATTCAAAATGGTGGCACCAATATGGCGGACGACTTTTGTCATTTATGGTCCAAATCGGTCAAATACAATATCTGGGGGTTTTCGGGTTCGCCGATTACGAATTTCTAGTCAAAAATTTAGTTCAAGATGGCGACTTCAAGATGGCGGACGACTTTATCGTTTATGATCCGATTCGACTCAAAACCGATATCTGGGGGTTTTCGAGATCGCCAATTATGAATTCTTGGTCAAAATTCAGAAATTCAAAATGGTGGCGCCAATATGGCGGACGACTTTTGTCATTTATGGTCCAAATCGGTCAAATACAATATCTGGGGGTTTTCGGGTTCGCCGATTACGAATTTCTAGTCAAAAATTTAGTTCAAGATGGCGACTTCAAGATGGCGGACGACTTTATCGTTTATGATCCGATTCGACTCAAAACCGATATCTGGGGGTTTTCGAGATCGCCAATTATGAATTCTTGGTCAAAATTCAGAAATTCAAAATGGCGGCGCCAATATGGCTGACGATTTTTGTCATTTAGATCTAAATCGATCAAAATCGATATCTGGGGTTTTGGGGTCGCGGATTACGAATTTCTAGTCAAAAATTTTGTTCAAGATGGCGGACACTTTACCGTTTATGATCCGATTCGTCTCAAAATCGAAATCTGGGGATTACAGTATATCAAGAGACTAAAAATTTAAAAATAACATTTAAAAAAAGAAAATATTTAAAAAAAAAACTTTTATTTAAAAAATGCTCTGAAAAGTAGAAAATAAACTTTGAAGTAAATCAAACCCATCATTTTGTTACATTATATAATTTTTTTATGATATAAAAGCTTGTAACGAGCAATCTCCTTTACACAGGAAAATCTAATAATATCGGCAACAAAGAACAATTAATATTAAAAATCAATAACAAAATTATACCAATCTCCTAGATTCCTGGACTGTTTATCGTTGACGCTGAAGAGCTCTGGAGCGGCAATTCAGGCCCCAATTGTCTCTTGGAATATGGAATCTATGGGTTTTCCTAGCAATTTAGTTTACGTTTCTCAAAGAAAGTAAGTTTGAAGATTGTAGAAATATTGTCCAAGTATATGGTTTTGAAAAACTAATGATCGCAATTGTAAATGCGAATTTACGTAACAAATAACGTAAATGCAAAAGGACTGGTTATCGATTTCAATCTATAGAATTAATATACCTTTGACGTTGAATATAAACTTATAATTAATATAAATTCTTGGGAAACTCAAATGTTAATTTGAAGAAGCTCAACCTTAAATTTGAAGAAGCTGAATTTTGACATATGAAGCAGCTCAATTTTTAAATATAAAACTGAATTTTAAATATATAAAGCATAAAAAAGCTTAAAGATATTAAAGCTGACTCGCAAACTATAAATTGCCAAAAAAATTAAAAGACAAGATATTTTATAACATATAGTATTTTAAGTACTTATTAAATTAGAAAGATTTGAATTTAAATATATTTTATAAAAATTAAAATTACATTAAAGACGAAAATTGAAAATTACTGAAATTTTAAATTACTAATAAATAAAATTTATCTGGTTGTTGAACACTTGTAACGTGGATTCAAAAGTGTAATATGAATTACTGAGGTCGTACAGTTAAAGTTAGTAGGATTGAATCAGTTCAAAATCAGTAAGCAAATGATTTCTTGGTGATTTTAATTGATAAGGTAAATTTCTTTATCTCACCTTCTGCAATATAATACCAATACACAAACTTGAAAAATATAGTTTTACTAATTAAAGCCGTAAAGTGGTACAGGTATCGCCATCTGTCAATTGGCGAGTTAAGTGCACAAGCTCGTTTAATTAGATAAATTTCCTTACTCACAACTAAAATAGTGGCAGGTATAAAATCGATAAAAGGAATCTATAATTCTACATGAGCAAGTCAATGGGTAAATAATGACATTTATTGCAAATTTTTACCTACTGACGAACTGTCGTAATAAATAGTAAATCGTATACAAACCTTTGTGAGAATTCAACAAATATATTACATTTTATAGGATATACTATATAACAGGTTAATGAGAAAGTTAAATGTGAGAAAGTAACCATATCTACTTACACAGTAAACAAAAACATAAAAATTGAAATATATATGAATGTAAATAAATGTTTTTGCATACATGAAATCGACAATCGGTTTCCTGAAGTGCTGTAACAGAACAGAGATACATAATAGTGTTAAAAAAACATGACTGAGTTCCTAAGATATAAAAATAGGTACATAAAACAATGTGAAATAATTTAGCAGTTATACAAAGAAAATTCTGATAGTTGAAACAGTCTCACTTACAATCAAATTTTTCAATAGAAAATGCATTATAAGTGGACATGAGAAAATGCACATTGGTGCAGAGAAACTAGTTTATAAGAAAGATTTTCTACGAATGTTTGAGTGGATATTTTAGGGACTAAAGTAATTGGACCTTATTTTTATGATGGCAAATTAACTGCTCGTAGATACCTTAATTTCCTGCAAAAGGAATTTCAAGAGTTTATTTATGAATTAACAGTGGCAGAAAGATTAAATTATTCATATTTTCAACAAGGTGGGGCTCCTCACACTGCTGTAATATGTACAAATTATTTAAATCAAGTTATGCCAGATAGCTGGATAGGCACCTATGGACCCATTCTATGACTAGTTCGATAACCAGATATTACTCCATTGGATTTTTTCGTCTAGGGTTACATTACAGAGTATTTCAAACTGCCCTGAAAATATTGGAGACATCAAAATCAGAATTAGAAACGCATGTGAGGCAATTACTCCTGAAATGCTCCAAAATGTAATGCGTGAGGTGTCTCGTAGAAAACGTTTGTGTATTAGAATGCATGGTGTACAATTTGAACATTTGTATTTAGAAAAATAAATACACACTTTTGTTTTCAGTATGGTAGTAGGTAGTACTGTTATACATAGTTTTTCCTTTTGTTTTTGGATGTTCATTTTGTAGTTGTATTTTTATTTATGAGATATTTGTTTGTTTGTATTAAATTATAATAAATAATTACTGAATTATAACTATTATAAAGTGAATTTTTACTATTATGGTATAGCTGACTTACGATTCAGTGATATGAATTGTGGTTTTCGTAAAATATTAAATATTGACACTACCAGTTAAAAATTTTTGACATGTTTTATATCGTTGGAAAGAGAAAAGTGAACGAAATTAATGGTGTCATGGCCTACTTTGAGATTTGTTCTTTTCATTTTTGCACAAGAGCGTATGTCAAAGCCAACTTTACACATTATTATTATTCTTATTGTCTTTGCCGTCAACTTTCATACCTTTAACTTTTTCCGTATCTCCTCAAATAAGGAAGCTATAGCCTTTGTGGTTTTCCTATTTTTCAGGTTTTTGCAATAATCTCACAAAATAGGCTATGGATTTCAAATTATTTCTTTTGACTAAAATATAGCTCACAAAAAATGGGATAACTGTTTCTAAAACTATTTTCTTCTACAATAAATGTTAAGCGAGATATTTGGTGTTGCAATAGTAAAATAGACAGTCTGTATATAGTGTGTGCAGAAATTCAACTTGGTGCCTTTTAAAATTGTGTGTTTAATATTTTATCAAGAGTGATTGGATAATAACGGAAATTTGATAAAATAAAAAGAACAGCAAAAAAACAGAGCAAACGCAGATTAGACGGATTTGCAATAATTTAAAATACAATTTTTAACATCAAAATATATTTACTCCTAAATGAGACAGTTTGTTAGAGTTGTCCCGGACCAGTTCTTTTCTCGATATGACAAATATGGCCCTAGTTATTCGGCCAATAAGGAGGAAAATCGGGTTCCAAGAAATAAATTATTTAAAAAGAGATGTTCGTAGTGTCGTTATTGTCCGAAATATTTCACTACAACCTCTATACATTTCGTTAATAAAGTTCACTATTCCGGATAACTTCATTCAAAATCTTACTCGATTCCACAAACAGTAAAATATCGCAATCTAATAGAAATAAAACAGAAAATAAGCTAAAATTTCAATCAATTTTAGTCAGGAGTGTATATTTTTTATTATACCTCGCGACAGAAGTTTAGTTGCGGGAAATCCAAGCAGGCCATTTAGGTAAACGATAAATGAGAAATTAATAAAAGTTTCGGAACAAATTTACGGGAAGAATAGATCTAGTGGTGTACTCTGGCGTAAGTAGCAGATCTATAGAAAGCAACTGATGTCGCCTTTATGACTTATTTATGCAAATTTGCCACTGCTGTTCGCCGATAAAGTATTAGTAACGAAAACTGTCTCGTTCCTAAGTAATTATACGACTTCTCCTGTTGACGCAATCTAATTAATATAGGTATTTATCTTAGAAATTAAGACGGCTCGCTTACTACAGCAAATACCGGCCGAGTTTGGTGATTAATTACATAAGATATCGCTCAGCCCACAACTCCTGTATACTCCCGTGTATAATTCTCGGCAAATTTTGATGATTACCTTCCCCTCATCTCATTCCATTGTGGATTGTATACTGTGTAGAGAAGTACTCATTGTTGTCATTACGTAAATTAGACACCTCAATAGAAACACCTGTTCTTATTGTTATTAGATTATTTTTTGTGTTAGTAGGTACGTTTCCTAGTTTCGGAAAAGCGTTAAAAGGGCAGCGATTGGGTTGGAGGCTTTCACAAAACTGAAACGGAATCAGTGATAAAATCCACACTATGAATGAATATCATTGATGAATGGGCTACGTTAGTTAGTTTAATTAGATTTTGACAAAATATAATACAAAAGTAGTTCAAGAGAATTCAAGAAAATTCTTAATTTTTAAAATACCCCAGGTAGAACAATAATTTTCCATTACTTTCTAAGAAGGTTGGCTTTAGGCTTAATATAAAATAACTTAATGTTGAACTAAATTTCACCGTATCAACTTTATACTTGTTTAAAATCTAACTCCAAATTCAACTCTAGTTTAAGACAAAAAATTATAAGAAATATAATAATGATCACTATCTACGCAGGTTTCAGTACAATCAAACGTCAAATTGATAGTGCATACAAACAATATGTCTCAAACATTGAAAATGAAATTTCTGGTGATCCATCTAAATTCTGGTCATTTGTCCAGTGTAAGAGAAACAAATCTCGAATTCCAGGAATATTAAAATATAACGATGCAATTTTTGACACGCCACAAAACATCGTCAATGGTTTCGCGGATTTTTTTCCAGTATATATATGCTCATTCTAACCATCCCCTGTTAAGCAACCTCGTATCAAATCACGGTAATTGTATAAATATTATTCACATCACAGAGGATGACATTATAAAGGCGATAAAGAAACTAAAAAATAGAATGACTTCCGGTATAGATAATGTTCCGAGTTTTCTTATACGAAGTTGCGGTATGGTATTTGTTAAATCACTTTATATTTTATTCAATCATGTTCTTGATACATCTAGATTTCCAGACATTGGGAAAATTACAAAAATCTGCCCAATTTTGAAATCTGGCGATCCCTCTTGTCTTAGTAACTATAGATCCATAGCAGTCTTAAGTAATTTTGTGAAAGTCTTTGAAATAATATTATATGAAAATATCTATAATGAAACTAAAAGGTTAATATCCCCATCACAACATGGTTTTATGACGAAAAAATCAACCGTAACAAATTTATACACAGTTTATTTGTAATTCCCTAGACGATGAAGGCAAGGTTGGTAATAAACAGATATTCAGAAAGCTTTTGATACAATTGATCATAATTTATTGTTAAATAAATTACAGATTATTGGCTTCTCTGATATCTTAATGAAGTTATTTACATCATACTTATCGTTGCGTAATCAATATGCCTATTATGGTGGTCACTTATCTCAAAGATATATTGCTACATCGGGAGTTCCGCAGGGGTCCAATTTGGGCCCGCTGCTGTTTCTGGTCTTTATTGACGACTTATCATCAGAAATTAAATGTGATCATCTTCTGTTTGCGGATGAACTCAAAATATATGTAGAAATAACAAGGATGGAAGATTGCGTGATTCTACAAAATGAGCTCGACAGAGTAGTTACATGGTGCATCAACAATTTATTAAAATTGAATATATCTAAATGCAAATATTTAACTTTTACTCGCAAATTAAACTTTGTTCAATTTAATTATAATATAAATGGCAACCTTATTGACCGTTGTAGGGAATTTAATTTTTGATTCTCAATTAAGTTTTCGCAACACATCAACTATGTAACTCAATCAGCGTCTAAACGACTTGGATTTTTTCGAGAAACTGGAATTGCTTTTTTAAGATCGAGCATTAAAATTTTATTTTATTCATTTATTCGAAGTAAACTGGAATATGCAGCTCCAATATAATTCCCAATTTATAATAATGCTATCCACTCCATCGAATCGATTCAGAGAAAATATATGAAATTAATTTTTTTAAGCGTCACGGCTTTTATCCCCCAAGAGGCATCGACAATAATATCTTACTTGATAATTTTAATATGATTTCCTTGTATGAAAAAGCGTGGGGTGCTTTTTACTATATTTTTATTGCAGCCCTGAAAAACTTCCCTTATCCTTTCTTTCATATTTTCTTTTGTAGATATAGGAGCTCTATACACTTGCTCCTTAACATAGTCCCACAAAAAGAAATCTATTTTGGTCAAATCAGGGCTTCTGGCAGGCCAACTTTGGGGTCCTCCTCTTCCTATCCAACCACTTGGGAAAGCGTCATTTAAATGTTCGTAAATAGCTACAGTGTGGTGCACAGGTGCTCCATCATGGAGGTACCACATTCTCTCCATAATATCCCTGGGGACATCCTCCAGTAATTCTTCCAAGCTGTCTTGGAAAAATTCCAAATAAATTTGACCATTCACACATTCATCAAAAAAATGTGATCCCACATAATCCCCAACAATTCCTCCCCAAACATTCAACGACCATCTTGTTTGGCTATTTGTTCGTGAGATGTAAGGATTGGGTGTCTTAGCAATGAAAATTATGATGATTAATTTGTCCATTTTTATGAATCGTTGCTTCATCGGCAAACAAAACAGTCAAAAAAATTTTCTTTGTTATCCAATTTTTTGTTTTGCCCATTGACAAAATTGTATTCGGTTTCATAATCCCTATCAATCAGTTCCTGCATGAGTTGAACGTGGTAGGGACTAAATTAGTTTTTTTGTACGATTCGATGGACTGAAGATCGGATTATATCGTTTTATCTTACCAATTCTCTTGTACTACGATGAGGATCTTCAATCACACTCAAAAGTATGACTGTTTCGTTTTCTTCATTTACTACATTTTTTGTTCGTTCCTTTTTCTCATATGCCACTTATGCCCATCTGTACATTGATCTGTCTGAAATGCAAAAGTGTATTAATGAAATATAATGTATCGATGGATAGTAAAGTATACACCGTATGTGACAATTATGATCTAAGTAATAGAAAAGCACATGTGTTTGCGCTACATATGTAAAATGTAAAAAATGTATAATTTTTTTGCAATTTTTTAAATAATGACCTGAGTGCTAAATAATTATTCACAAATGTCTGTGAATGTTACATATTACAAATAAGTCAATTACTACCAAAGAACAACTAACTTCATATCTGGTGTAGTAGCACAACTAGAGGGATTTAACCAATATTCACAAAAAATATATATGGTCCTTCGAGCCGGATAAATAAAATACCACAACTATACATGATCCTTCGAGTAAAATAAATAAAAACTACGAGCGAGTGCAACATAATAGTGCATCAAGAAAAGCAAGAACGAGAGGATAATATGCTTATACCTGTATTTATAACAAAAAATCCTTTGTCGGGTGGCTTAATAAAAGCGTGCAATTGTAAAGAAATCATGTAGTACTAATACATGTAGCTGTAAAAAAATAACGTGACTTGTATATCTATATGCTGCTGTGATCTTGCTATTGTAAAAATATGTAAGTTGTATAATCACTTTAATTGTATTTTAAAACAAATTAAATAAAAAATAAAGTTCACATACATTTTAAATATTATATTACACTACTTACAATGATTCTACTTATATTAAACATTTTTAATGTTTCGTATTTTATATAAATTGTTTTATACTTCAGTGGATGCACGACGAGCTAATGCAAGCGTATTTTCTAAATACCCATAGACTTATAATATCATAGTTACGCTGACAGGCGCGCGCACATCTTCACAATTAAAAAACAAGTACTTAAGCTAAGGATAACAAAATATATCAACAGTATATTGTGATAAAAGCTTCAAAGAATAGATGCAAATTTTTCTTACAATAAAAAACATTAATTTTCATATAGTTTTTGAGCCCTGAAAATCGTAAATTTCGCATTTTTTGTGACTTCGAGAATTTTTTTCTCAAAATCTATCAACTTTAGAGAAAGACGTCTAAGTCTTTTGCTTGTGTTGGTGTGAAAATACGAAAATATTTTTTCCGAAACGAAGAAGTGAATTTTTCTAATTTGTTTAAAAAAAAATTGTTTAAACAATTCCTGACCACATTTCAATCTGGCAAAATGTACTTTTCTTATAAAGGAGCACACTTTGAAGAAGATGGTACAAAAATATTCCATCCGAATTAATTTTCCCGGTCGATAACTGATTTCACCCGGACTATCAAGTAAGTGTGTATTCTTAACATTTTTTCCTTTTTACCCACTTTTCTACTCCAAAATTAGCTTCAATTTGTCTTAAGTTAAAAAAAAACTGGCTGTCTTCTTTCCGGATATCGCTCCTTATAAATCCGAGTTGAATTTTATCACTTGCACCCAGAACATAAACCATATCGACCATTTCTCTTGAAAAATTCATTATTACAAAGTGCGAATTTTAAACTAATTTATAACTTAAAATAAGTATAAATACTTTGTCAGAATAGTTAATACATAAACGTCAAAAAGATGACTTTCAATTATTCTCACTTTATGTCAAAATCATGGCTACTAGATCAGTTCGAAATGAAAAGTATTATAATTTAACGGTTTTTCTTGAAAACGTAAAAATATCTCTAGAAATATCGATTTTAGGTATAGGATATTATTCACAAAAATCGTAGAGAATTACCGTGCCAATTCAAAAATACAATAATATACAGAGTGTTCCATTTGAAAACATTGAGAAAATTCACTTTGAAATGTCCTGAATTATTGTTAAAGAACGCTATAACCCCGATATACTTTTCGACGTTGTAACAAAATCCGACTTAGGAAACACTTCGTAAGAAAAGCGTGCTTCACGTAAAAACGCCGTGGAGGAGGTTTTTAATTCTTGGAAATATATTTTTGCTCTTCGGAGCGTTTTTTATGCCAAATTTTCGCTAACTCTTCGAGGAGCGTTAATTTGGTAAGTGTAGTAAATGTCGCTGCACAGGGACGTAATGTCGCCCCGACCACCCAATTTTGGAAAGTATTCTAAAATTGGACTTGAACTTCCAAATTTCCAAGATTAAAAACCCTTTTACGAATCCACGTTGTCAAGCACTGCAACTCTTACGAAGTGTTAAATATGAGGACAAGTTAGTCCAACGACTATTCAAAGTATATCGGAAGTTATAGCGAAAATAGCCCTTAGCGACATGGGACCCCCATCATTTCCTAGCAGTCGGATTTGACGGGGAAATGATGTGTTTTGACGGGGTTTGCCCTAAACCGGTTCCTCAGTGATTCGGAGTCAAAAAAGTATCTATACCATGTACTCACACGTGCATGGGATCTGCCTTGCCTGAACGTAAAATTTGTTATTGCATAATACAAACGAAGTAGATACGCTTCAAGCAATTTTAAGCTCCGTGGAGCGACCAAAATTTATGTGAATTAATAAATACGTTTATAAGACAGGCAAGCATAAGCCCACCAAAATTTCAGTTACATGAAACTTTTCTTGAATCTTTTTGTGCATCGTTAGCTTTTCAAACTGCATATTGGATGGTAGTTGGTACCGTATGAATCGTCCCGTTCCTCACCATGTGTTGTACACGGGTCAGACCATTGTTTGTTAACATTTTCTCTGAAGAAGTTGTTGTAAAAACATAAATTTTTTTAAAGATTTAATATACATTTTTTGAACTTTATATTGTCTTTTACTTGTGTTTTCTAACAAAATTTCCCTTTCAGATTTAAATTTTAAGAGAGTGTAAAACAGACAGTGTTAGATTTATAGTGTTACGACGTCGTCCAATTGATACCATCAGAGCCGCAGTTAAGCATAAACGACAGTAAGTATGATTTATCCATTGATCTCCGTCTGAAACAGTCACTTGAACCCTAAAAATTTTGTGAACGTAATATTTTATTTAGTATTTAGAAAAGGTTGAGGAAAAAGAAAATTAATTTTTTCTTTTTCCTATTTTTTTCAATTTTTCTAAGTTTTTCGAACAAAAAATACGTCCTTCAGACTTCCATCAAAAGCATGGATCGTTCACATGGCGCCCGAGCAGGGACCATGCCGTCCCCAAACCCAACAAATCCTTTCTCATTCATGGCGGAAGACTCCGAGGGGTCGACCCCAAGAGAATTTTATGAGCGAGTCACCGCACCGCTCGTCGACGACGGTTCTAGAGGGATAGAACCACAGCGACTGTTTCCAGAGGGAAATAATGTTAATTTATCAGCTTCACAGCCACAAACTGCTTCGATGGAAAGTATGTTTCTGAAAATGGCAGAGGGCTTCGTGCAGGCGATACAGAACGTGTCGACCTGTACGCCCCATGAGAGACAAAGATGTCCGAACGTGACGTTCCATGGGCTTGATCATGAAGATCCAGAAGCATTTCTGAAAATTATGGAGGAATATTTCGACAGAGCTCGCATAAGCCACGACTATGATCGCCTCCATAACGTAACCGGCCAACTCAAGGGCGAAGCTCAACGATGGTCCGAACAATTTAGGACGTTGACTACTTCGTACGCCTTATTCAAGGAAAGATTCCTTACGAGATTTAATTCTCCCGACATACAGTCACGAGCTATTGCTCAACTGTATGCCGTCAAGCAAACGTCTTTAGACGACACGGCAGTGTTTATCACAAGGAAAACCTGTCTTTTCGATCGTATTGATCCCTTTAAATCCGAAGCCATCAGAGCTCGGGTCATCATGGACCAACTGCGTCCAGAAATTAGGTCACGCTTGAGAAGCAACCTAATTTCAAACACCGAAATGTTAATAGCAGCGGCTACTAACGTCGAGCGGGATTCAGCTGACGAACAGACGTCGCTAATCCAGCTTATTGATCAACGTCTGTCCCGCGCGTCTTACTATCGAGAGCCGGGACACATCAGTCAACAAAATTCTAGTAACAGGAGCAATGGAAGCCCAACTCCGACGGCACCGAGGGTGCATTTCCGAGAGGACGTATCTCGACAGGACGGTCCAGGCAGAGCGCCTGGTCGTCCTTTTTTTATGCCTAATTTATCAAGCGGATCAGTGAATCCTGACCGCAGGCAAAATAATTTTAATGGCGGATCGGGGAAATTCCGAGTACCCGACCGACCGGCAACCCCGTGCCGATACTGTACAGACACAGTGCAGTGGCACTTCCATAGTCAATGCCCGAATAACCCGCATCTCAGCAGGAGACCGGGAAACTTTCGAGGGGCCAGAGACCCAGGCCAGGGTCCATCTGCAAGATCCCCGGCACCACGGCCGAACCAAGGCGGCAGCAATGTCCATTAAACATTTCTAATACTCATGACCACTACGACGCTCCTCTGCACAAGACGAAGGAAGCAATAAATTATATGAGCGAAGCGTTCCCTTTGCCTCGTATAAAAGTTCAAATTAATGAACATGCGGTCGACGCACTGATCGATTCAGGCTCGACGCGAAACGTTATCCATCCGAGGATGTTGGATAATTTTAAAAATCTCACGACACGTCGATCATTTGCTATGGCGTGCGGAGATCGAATGGTGGACTCTCTTGGAACGACAAAATTACAAGTAATAATTTCAGGCACCTCTTTTGAAATTGATTTTCAAGTAATCGAAAATTTAAACGAAACAGTAATATTAGGATCACCATTCTTATATATGAACAATGTCGCATATGATTATGGCCGAAAATGCCTATATGCCGGCACGGAAGAGCGTATTACCGTCTTCTGGAATCAAGCTTCTCAGAGGGAGAGACAGCAGGCAAAGCTTCCTGAAGAGCTTGTTATTAATGACAAATTTCTACGGCCGCTGTTCGAAGAATTTGTCGATCTGTTCACTGCGGAACCGACTCAAGCAACCACAGTGACTGTGAAACACAAAATTACAGTAAAAGACACGAAACCATTTAATATCAGACCATATCCGATGTCTCCGAGTACAAAGAAAATTATGTATGACCAAATCGAAGAGATGTTAAAAGCTGGCGTCATCGAACCTAGCACTGCCCAATATAGTTCACCACCAGTGATAATAAAACGTTCGGACAAGAAACCACGATTTTGCATCGACTATCGCCATTTGAATGAAATGACCGAAGACGAGGCTTCCGTCTTACCAAAAATACACGAAAGTATTAAAGATTTAGGAAATTCGAAGATTTTTTCTGTGTTGGATTTAAAAAGTGGATATTGGCAAATACCACTAGATGAAGCATCAAAAGATTTTTCGACTTTTACCACTCCTGATGGGGCAGCTTACAGATTTAATGTCATGCCTTTCGGCCTCAAGACAGCTCCCTGTACCTTTCAGAAATTCATGGCAAAGGACGTTTTAACGGGTTACCTGCACCATTTCTGTAAAGTGTATTTAGATGATATAATCGTTTACAGCGTAAACGTGAAGGAGCATATGTCCCACTTGAGGTTAGTCTTTGAAAGACTACGTCTGCACAATCTGAAAGTGTCACCGGAAAAGTGTGTAATAGCGACGAATGAAATACAATATTTAGGCCATACAATTAGAACTGATACTTCCCAACCATTAGAAAAACACGTCTTACAAATTCAAAATTATCCCGTTCCAGCTACAAAAAAGCAGCTACAAAGTTTCCTAGGGCTTTGCAACTGGGTACGAGAATATCTACCAAATGTGGCGATGATCACGAAGCCACTAACGAAACTTCTTTCGAAGGAAAATCGTTTTCACTGGAACCATACATGCGATGAAGCATTTAGAAAATTAAAAGAATTATTATCCGGACCGCTGGAACTCCATCGGCCGGATTTTTCACGTCAATTCATTTTGCAAACAGATGCATCCCTTCAAGGCCTTTCGGCCGTATTATATCAATTAGGCGACAACGGCGAAAAATACATAATCTCGTATGCAAGCAACACGTTATCTCCAGCGGAGAGACGTTACCACATAAATGAGCTAGAATGCTTGGCGGTGGTGAACTATATTAAAAAGTACAAGATGTACTTAGCAGACAAACCGTTCTTGGTGAAGACGGATAACAGGGCGTTACTTTGGTTAAACAAACATAAGGACGACAAAACAAAATTTACTCGATGGTCATTACTATTGCAAGAATATGCATTCAAAATTGAACACTGTCCAGGAAAGAAAAATTTATTAGCAGATTTTCTAAGTCGTAACCCACAAAATCAGTACGTCGAGACAGACGATGAAGAGGAAAGAATGTTCCTACCAAATTATAAGTGTCCAGAACGTATTTCTGTTTTAACGCATTCAGAAATATACGAAGATATCGTACAGGCTCAATTGAGTTCAAGAGATATTCAAGACAAGATCCGCCGTTGGAATGATCTATTTCAACAGGAACAACGTTCCGATGCGGATCTTATTTTTATGCAAAATTTTCACGTCCAAGACGATGTATTTTTTAAGGATTGCGATCGAAATTTTAAATTAATAGTTCCAAAGAGGAAAATAAAAGAATTGATTTACCATTATCATGACCGAGATGAAGCATGTCATCCAGGAAGAGACGAGACTCTCAGGAAAATAGCGAAACGCTACTATTTCAATAATATGGCCAGGATCGTAGGCAGATACATAAACGACTGTCTGATATGCCAGTCTGTAAAGACAAGACAAGCCCAACCCAATGCTCCACTTAGAAGTCATGCACCACAAAATGCATTTGAAACCTTGAGCGTCGACGTAATTGGCCCGCTGCAGAGGACTAAAGACGCCGAAAACAGATACATGATTATCGTCGAAGACGTTTTCAGTAAATGGATAGAGGCAAAGGCATACATTCAGGTCGACGGCAGAACGATAGCCAAATATATCGACGAAGAAATAGTAGCAAGATTCGGAGTCCCTCGAGTCATAATTTCCGACAATGGTGGTCATTTCAATTCCGAATGGTACATCACATTTTGCGAAAGGAATGGTATCGAACGATACTTAATTCCAGCATATCACCAACAGTCCAACCCCGTGGAACGACGGGTTCAGGAATGCAAGAAAATTTTAAAGACTCTTTTATTCAAAAAGCCAAACGACACTTGGGATCGCTACGTGCATCAGATGACATACATATTAAGAAATCGTAGGAACGCCGCTACAAATCAAACTCCTAGCATGGTCGTGTTAGGATATGATCCAGCCGAAAGAGGCGAATGGGATTTGTATGCCTGGAGGCAAGAAAGAGCCAAGCAACAAACGCTTCCACGATACGAGCGAATCAAGGAAGCCCGTCAGGCCCAACAAAAATATAAACAGAAATATGCGCCGAAAGAGGCCGTCACTCCGATCGTCTACAAAGTAGGAGACAGAGTCATGAGTAAGAGAAAAAAGAAGGTACATACCTTCACGCCGTCTTGGTCAGGCCCAACCAGAATTCTGAAGAAGTTTTCAGACGAAGTGTATCTCGTGCAAAAGGGAAATGCAACGACAAGAGTACATGTCGATGATTTGAGACCAGCCCCACCAGAGGAGCACAACTTGGAAATCGAATCTTCCGATGAAGAAAATGCTAGTCCAGGCGGAACATCACTCGATGGAAATGATTCCCCGTTCTCAGACGATTCCACAGAACCTCTACCGCCGGAGCAAACGGTTGTACAAATCCATGCACCGCCACGAGATGCTTCCCCTTCTGATTCAGAATCCAGTTCTGGAGATTCAATCATCTTTTTATAATATTTTTCAACCTAGGCTAAGTTTTAACTTAGTGCTAGGTTTATTTTATATCAAAATTTCCATACCAACTTCTTGTCGTGTCAGGCAAAAGTTGGTATTTTTTATGCATTTTTTACAAGTTATTTTCATCTGAGGATATTGTATCCACATACAATCTTCAAAATTCACTGCAGCAACTCTGACCGTGTCCGGCAGAGTTGGTATTTTTTATAATTTTTTCTAAGTCATCAAATGTTATTAAACATTCATCTGTAAGCAGAGTCCGACCCAAAGGGTCCAAACAAATGTTCCATTGGCACGGCATGGAAAGACGACAACTCTGACGCAGAGCGCGATTCAGACGAGTCTAGCAACTCAAGGGCGAGATGCCGCCACGTCTGCTGGAGGGGCAGATGCAACGATCCGACGGATGCAGATTCTGTCGCAGATTTCTCCCAAGAAGAGATTTTAATAAAAACTATTTCAATCAATATAAGTCAACAAAATTCAATGTTCCTATTCTCAGAGACGACGATGTGATATCGGTCGCAGATTTCCCCCAAGAAGAGATTTTTTAACTACACGGAAAACTTTTCAATCAATATAAGTCTACAAAATTCAGTGTTCCTATTCTCAAAGACGACGATATGTTATCGGTCGCAGATCCCCAGACGGGATGTAAACAAATATTTTACTAAAATTTTGTTTTATATTGTTTCATATAAACCGAGCAGAACCAATGTATAGCTGGAGCCAAGCAGTCCGAGGACCACCTAAGCTGTTCCAGAAGGCAGTTCGACACCGAAGGTGATCGACGAGGCATAGACACGAGGAGGAGCAGACGCAAGCCCGCATTAGTGGAAGAACACTAAGAAAGATAAGTGCGTCGAAAGTGTTTGTGTTGTGTCATCGAAAATCCGAGGATTTTCGATTTTTTTCTTTTTTTTATGCCATTTTTGAAACACAATGTTCAATTATTCAATCGAATGCTATGCATCGATATATGTTCAAAAATTTATCACAATTTTAGATTTGCATCTATGTTTTGTTCAGATAGGCCGGTCTGAACGATAACCGAATACAACACATGGGAGACTACATCCAATGATCCATTTTATTTTCAAACAAACAATTTACCAAACGTTGCACAAAAAGATTCACGGAAAGGAGGGGAGTGTTAAAGAACGCTATAACCCCGATATACTTTTCGACGTTGTAACAAAATCCGACTTAGGAAACACTTCGTAAGAAAAGCGTGCTTCACGTAAAAACGCCGTGGAGGAGGTTTTTAATTCTTGGAAATATATTTTTGCTCTTCGGAGCGTTTTTTATGCCAAATTTTCGCTAACTCTTCGAGGAGCGTTAATTTGGTAAGTGTAGTAAATGTCGCTGCACAGGGACGTAATGTCGCCCCGACCACCCAATTTTGGAAAGTATTCTAAAATTGGACTTGAACTTCCAAATTTCCAAGATTAAAAACCCTTTTACGAATCCACGTTGTCAAGCACTGCAACTCTTACGAAGTGTTAAATATGAGGACAAGTTAGTCCAACGACTATTCAAAGTATATCGGAAGTTATAGCGAAAATAGCCCTTAGCGACATGGGACCCCCATCATTTCCTAGCAGTCGGATTTGACGGGGAAATGATGTGTTTTGACGGGGTTTGCCCTAAACCGGTTCCTCAGTGATTCGGAGTCAAAAAAGTATCTATACCATGTACTCACACGTGCATGGGATCTGCCTTGCCTGAACGTAAAATTTGTTATTGCATAATACAAACGAAGTAGATACGCTTCAAGCAATTTTAAGCTCCGTGGAGCGACCAAAATTTATGTGAATTAATAAATACGTTTATAAGACAGGCAAGCATAAGCCCACCAAAATTTCAGTTACATGAAACTTTTCTTGAATCTTTTTGTGCATCGTTAGCTTTTCAAACTGCATATTGGATGGTAGTTGGTACCGTATGAATCGTCCCGTTCCTCACCATGTGTTGTACACGGGTCAGACCATTGTTTGTTAACATTTTCTCTGAAGAAGTTGTTGTAAAAACATAAATTTTTTTAAAGATTTAATATACATTTTTTGAACTTTATATTGTCTTTTACTTGTGTTTTCTAACAAAATTTCCCTTTCAGATTTAAATTTTAAGAGAGTGTAAAACAGACAGTGTTAGATTTATAGTGTTACGACGTCGTCCAATTGATACCATCAGAGCCGCAGTTAAGCATAAACGACAGTAAGTATGATTTATCCATTGATCTCCGTCTGAAACAGTCACTTGAACCCTAAAAATTTTGTGAACGTAATATTTTATTTAGTATTTAGAAAAGGTTGAGGAAAAAGAAAATTAATTTTTTCTTTTTCCTATTTTTTTCAATTTTTCTAAGTTTTTCGAACAAAAAATACGTCCTTCAGACTTCCATCAAAAGCATGGATCGTTCACATTATCACTAGTATAAGATTCACCCTGTATAATTAATTATAATCAATATTTGGTGATGATTGATAATTGCAAAATAAATCTTTTTAATTAATAGTAATACACACACACACAGCAATTAATTTGTTAAAGCTCCGATCAAAATTTTTATATTTTTTCGAATAACTCAGCAACGTCACATAAAAACAAAAAATTTTGAGGTCGTTGTAAAGGTAATTTTACGCTAAATTCATAAATGTAAAAACATATAGGGTGTTCCATTTTAAAAAAAATGCCTCGAAGATGCTCCGCTGTACGCACTATTAGGACACCCTGTATATCTTACATTACATAATATATATAATAATTAGGCAAGCATGATTCCTGGGGCTGTCCATCACAATCAAGATTAAAAGGAAAGTAATAAATATAGGAATTTAAAATTAAGTAAATATTATTATTTATTTGATAGCAAATTTGAAATAATAACATTATTTGATTTAATAAGTGTGGTAATTTTTTTCTTGAATAAATTTATATTGTTTATTTATTTTATTTGACGTGTAAATAATTGTAGAATTTAGGCGCAAAATAATTTGTAAACCTTTGTGTTTGTGTTTTGGTACTTATAGGGATGTTCGCATTTAAATTTATGATCAATAACATTATCTTATCTAATAAAATTTAGTGAATGTTGTTAGTAGTAAACAAAAACCTGTATCATAAAAACTATCTGACTGTTCATATACTTCCACTAAAACAAAAGGACGTGCGGTATGTAAATGACTGTTGTGGAATCTAGAATCCAGTTTTTAACATTAGAAAAATGTCCACGAAATAAGACCTTTTTGAATATGCTGAGGAATATGCATGTAATCTAAAATATATCAGCGTTACATATGGGGACAACTCAACAAATTACGTGAGGAGACTACAAATGGCCAAGACGGTTTATGTTCGTAGATAATAAATTTCACTCTCTAGGCAATTGTCTCGAATGTTGACCCTATTGTGTTGACCAAACGAAACCATTGTCTCAATTAACGTGTGGAGGCACATAAAGTAACGACCAGGGCTTTTAAGAAACTGGACCTGTGGGTTTTATATTATTTTTTTGACAAATTAGTGTATATGTAATAAATACATTTACTTGTGGAATACATATACAGTGTGTCTCACTTGAAATGGTAACATCCTAATAACTTGTTATTTTTCGTTGAATTTCAAAAAAAAATTCTTTATATGTAGCTTTTAACGCTCTTTCAAAGGGTAACAACACTTTGGCCACAGTCTATTGTGATCAATATTAGAGCGAAAAAATTGAAAAAACGTATTAGAATTTTTTTTTCTCCAAAAAGTTTAATGAGAAAAGTTGTTAAAACCCCAATTGCCAAGTTGGGTTGAAAAAAAAAGTTCAATGTTATTATCACATTGCCATGATTCATTAATAATAATAATAAAATAATATATCTTTAACCCAAGAGATCAAACATAAACGGACATAGGACATGTCAACAAGAAAAGCACGTGATTTTAAAATATCAATAAATAAAATACAAAAGACAAATAAATAGAAATATATAAAAAAAATAAATAGGACGAGAGTTACTAACATTATTACAAAAATACAATGGATAAATACTCGTCTACAGAATAGAAACCGTACTCTACTAAAATGTTATATAAAATGTTATATATATGTGACGAATATTTCAAAAAGTTGTAACTTTAACCCCCACAATACTAATATCAGAAAAAAGGGAATTCATTTTTACACAAGTTGACGTAAAAAAATACAGGGTGTTCCATTTGATCTAAACAAGTTGGTATGATGTTGTTGAATTTATTTGTTGTAGAACGTAGTTCTCTTTGTGTTCTTTTTTAGAAGCAAATGAGGATGTTTTACACGAAGAAAGTTATAACGGTTCTTGCAAACCGTCGCACCTGTCAAATTTTCTATAAAATGTCAAATATCTCTGAAACGGCTAGGTTTAGGTATAGGATATGCTACATATTTTCGACTCAAAATTTTATGCTCTTTTCGAAAACCCTAAAATATATAGGATGTTCCATTTGAAATAAGCAAGTTGGTATCGACTTCCGGTATAAGCGGAAGTGCCAGTTGTTTGTAATTATTTTAGTTCGATTGGCCACACCGACATTAGTAATTATCTAAATTTTCGAAATTCTCTGATGCGTACTTTTCTCTATATCGATCGATTCAGTTCTCGGTGAGACACCCTGTATATAATTTTCTGAATGTGGATGAAATTTTATGTATAATTGTAAAATGTATGTGTTTTAGTTGGATTCATTACTAAATGATTTAACTCGAAGTATTCATCAATATATTTAACATTGTTATTCATTAAGGATATCATTTCTAGCTGATCTTTATGATACGATAATTAGGTGGTGTCATCAGCAAACGAAATGTGAAAAATAGATATATAGTTATCTGTATCATTGAAGCATAATAAAAATAATAGGGGACCTAAAACACTTCCTTGTGGGACACCTAAACTTACATGTATTTTATTTGAATTTCCACCAAAATAATATACAAATTATTTTCTATTTCTCAGATAATCACTAAGTAGACTTTTACAATTTCCTCGTAAGCCATAACGTTCAATTTTCTCTAGAAGAATTTCATGATTCATGCACTCGAACGCCTTAGAAAGGTCTACGAAAAGGGCAAGTAGCTTGTTATTGTTATCCAATTCTTTGTATACTGTGCTCAAAATTTTTATTAGAGCCGATATTGTAGACTTTTTTCCCCTAAAACCATGTTGATTCGATGAGAGGATATTGTTTTTTTCTAAGAATGCGGTCATTCTTTTGTATAATACTTTTTCAAATATTTTTGAGAACACAGATAAAAGGGATTGGACGATAGTTTGAGATTAGTTTACCATACCAAATCATGAGATTTGTCACATAAAATATTGATTGTCAGGGTCCTAATAAACTCTTAAAATATTGGTAATTTTATTGATAATTTAATTATGGCTGTAGAAAAGCTAAGTTTCACATACTAGAGAGAAGACTTATTGCATGGTCGAGAGGTGAGCGCATTTGCCTCTCACCCAAAAGTTCCGGGTTCGATCCCCAGTCGTGGTAGTGGAAAATACTGTGAAAGGGATTTTTCCACTATACACGGATATTGGGTGTATGTCCCTTGTCTCTAAATGTGTAGCCCCCTCCCACACAAGGCTCTTCTAGAGCCTTTCGGGATAAAGGGGGTCGTCATTACCTGTGGTATATTTATTTATTGTGCTGTTTTACTATTATTGAACTTAATAATTTGCAGTACTAATCAAACTTTAACTTGTTTATTTCTAATAGATAAACCCACAAAAAAAACTTTAAAACCAAAAAGATCAAATTAAAATCTCTTACCTTTTGATCCGAAAGTATATTAAATTTATTTAATGGGCCAGCTAGCTTATCTTTTCCTTCAGGAGCAGGTTCAAATTCAGTTCCTGTTTTAAAATGAAATTTTATTAAAGTAAATTTTTTAATCTGATATAAGTAATTTATTTTCCTTGATATTTAGATAATTTAGCAGTTTTATAACAGGTTCGAAAGTCTAATACACTATTTAAATTTTAATATAAAACCTTGTCCAAAATTAAACACACAAAACCTTCCTTCTTCATAGCTACACTCTTCTCTTTCCAAATCCAACGTATTTACAGTCTATTTTTACTCTTCTTCGCTGATCTCCACAATTTCCGACTTTTTTGTTCAATTACAAATTATTAATTCCTTTTTTTTATTTTTTTTTGTCCTTCACTCCCTAATTTTCCCTTGTTCTTCTTTTTCTTAAATTTATTTTTCCCATTTTACAACCTCTCTTTTATCTGTTGTTTTCTTCTATATCACTAAATATCAAAGTACCCAAAATAAACAAAACAAAACACCATATGAATTTTGATTAATTTCATTCCAAACATAACCTAACTTAAACCTCCTTGTCTTTCGCCAGGAAAACATTTACCAACTATAAAAATAAAATTTCCTACTTAAAAGAAATGTCATAATGACTTAAATGTCAGAAACTATTTCAACTACAACTTAATAACCACTAACATAGATGTCAGTATCAAACTTACTGTTGACATCAAATAAAAACTTAAAAACTATTAAAACAACTCTAAACAAGTATTAACATTCTAAAACACAAACCTTTCGGATCTTTAGCTAATTTAAATAAATTTTGAAAACCATCTAAAGGAAACAAACAAATTCAAACCCTGATTCAGCAAATAACACAAACATGCAATCTTCGTAATCGTCCAATATGCGAATATTATATTTATTGCTCTGTAATTTTCGTACATATTTGCATCTCATTTTTTAAACAACGGTTAAATTATTGCTAATTTTAACAATGTTGGAGAAATTCGTTCCCCAATACAAAGATTTATAACATGGGCTACCGGACTACAGAGCAAGTATTTACATTTTCTTAGATAATTTTATTATTAGCGTTATTAATGGTAACAATAACAATGTTACAATAAATTTAAATTTTTTTGTATATATAAACTAATATTTAAAATATTCGTTGTAATTAAACAGCAAACATGCCAATATTTAAATATCCTATGTCGAATCCTGCACTTTTATTTCAATTTGCTCTTATATCGATTAATCTAATAAAACTAAATTATTTCATGATTTCTTCAAATGTTTAAACATTTAATGACCTTACAGATACTATTATTTATTCTGAATTATAAAGTGTTTAACGACTCCAGAGCAAAGAAGTAACCGAATCTCCCTTTGAATGTGTTGACAAGCGTCATGATTTATAATTTGTACCTAATTAAACAAGACGGTGTCTCAGAGTTGCTTGTTTGCAATTAAACTAGATAATTTATATTAAGATAATGTTAACATTACGACCAGTTTTATAAAGTACCAAAAACTCTAGAAGGAAGTTTGGCACAGGATTTATGCGCTGCTTAGTAATTACCGCTTATTTTTATTATACCCTATATTGTCTACAATTAATATGTTCTTTAGAGATGTGGAAATTGTTTGAAGGAAATTAGCACAGTTAGTTTTTTTATATTTATATTGACGTTTTTGTTCTTAACATGCTACTAATGAACGTTCTTAAACACAAACGTGAAGTCTATTGAAACAACTATTCATGTATGACTGATGTTTGAATGGTAAGCGCACTTGCCTGTCACCCGCACATTTGAACTATGCTAAGCCCAGTCAGGCTATTTATTTTTCGATTGCAACAGACACTGGACCGCTAGATGGTACCTGCTGACTATGTCGCTATTGTAAAAATACCGGGATATACCAAATAGTCAAAGGATCCTCGTTCCGGTCGTCACATGCCTACCTTTCACTGATGAGAGCCAACAGCTCGAAACTGCAGTCTGCAAGTGGTGTGTGACGACTGGCAAGAGAGCTCCTTTAAGTAGGATCAGTCTTTCGGCTGGTGTTTGTTGCAATCGAAGCATTAGCGTTTTGATGGTAATGTGCAATTATTACACTTAACGCGCCAGACTTGTAACTTGTAATTCAGTGCTCGGCGGGGCACATAGCCCGGAGAGTAGCTGTTGGTTGCAATCTGGTTATGTTCCTTATAGTAAAATAAGGATTTTACCGCCCTCTAAAAGCACATTTGAACTAAGTATAATTCTGATTTACTCTTGGTAGTAATTCATTATTTTGTATACATTTTTAAAAAAATTGAAATAAGTTTTATAAATCTATTACTTACTTATGTCTGGTAAATATATAATGGAATAAGATTGATTTACGATTTCTCTTAATATTGACTAATATTTTGCAATTCACTGGGAAACAATTTATTTAAAGCTGTTTAGAACATTTCCTCGCATATTTCTTAAATCTAGTAATTTAATGTCTGACAGAAATCTACTAGTCTCGCTACTAAACAAAACAGGTTAAATATATACCTCGAATTTTTTTTGACTGGCTATATTTATGAAAATTGTGAAACATATTTTCGATAAATCAGCATTTTATGCGCTTTATGACGCTTGGGATTAGAAAAATGGGACGTTTCGTATCAGTGGTAATTAGAGTGGTAGTGCCGTGTAGTTAACCCTCAAGGAAGCACTAGTGGCGGAGTCCATATATGACTTATGAGATTTATGATTATATGTGGTCAGACTGTCTGGAAGTTAATCGTAAGGGTGACAGCACTGCCGCTGCCATATTATGCCTACACTGTGAGCACAGACATATACTTACTTCCCCTAAAACTAGAAGAATTGCTTTTATGTATCCAGTGCGGCTACACAAAGTTTATAACTATCTTTATGGGATTTTTATTTACTGTTAATGTTAATTGTTCTTAAATTAACTCACGCTCGTCTTTAAATTTCGTGTGTTTATAGGATACAATGTGCAACTGCATAAGATCAGATATTCCTCTTGAAAAATACACAAAACTTATCTAAGTGTAAATCCTTTCTAAATTTTTTGTGTAGAAATAGACAATTTGCTACCATTTTTTGGGAGATGGGCACAAATGCATATTACGCTATTTTTTAAATAAAATGCCAAATATAACATTGTTTTGGTGAAACCCTCGAGCACAAAAAAATTGACATAAACAAATTAGTTCAGTTGCTGAATTTAAGAAACTTATTATGTATGAATCCCTAAGTAATATGAATATTATTTTCTGAGAAGTTAGATGTGGAAATTTTTACCCAAATTGGCTCTGTTGTATCGAAATAATATACGAATTATGCTTCTTGTTTAATAATTTTCTTTTTGTTAAAATTGATCTCAAAGTGTTTCACGTTTAAAATACTGTTCTAACATCAAATTCATCACCTCTACGGCGTAATTTTTTCGATAATTCGTATACATAGGGAGTTAATGTTGTGTGCGTTCTGGTATTTGATGTACAGGGTTATTCACTATATATTGACCCCCCTTTATTTCTGTTATTCTTGAAAATAGAAAAAAATGTTTCGTATAAGAGTTGTAGGATCTTATCTATATTTTATTGAAATGTGGTAAAAAAACAATATCATGTATAGGTCACGTGATACGAAATAAATATATGTGTTTTTTAAATGGAACACCCGATATATTATTGCATTTTCGAGAAACCCTTTTTCCCCTGATTTCAAATATATAATATTGTATAGGTCTATCTTAAATAGGTCTTGACTTATTTGACGTTCAAACTGCAAATGAGCTGCTTTAATGCAAGAAGAGTGAGCCATGTGTGTCAAAGCACAAGGTAGGCCACGAAAATAATTATTTTATTGTTTATTCAATTTTGACATTTCAAACCGTCATTATTAACATTCATTTAATTAAAATGGGGTGGGGTTGAAAAGTTCGAAATATTTTTCCTTTATGTGTAAAATAATAAAAATAAGTGTGCCGCAAGAAGGGAATACATGACGTTGTATTCGAATCGAGCGATTCCTAGTGTAAACACGTTTTTGAATGTTTATCGTCATGTAAATAGGATCCATGATTTTTCAAGAAACGTAACGTAACTGCAAACGAGCAAGAATATCTAGATATACTGTTATATTTTGAAGGTAAAAATAATAATTTATTATAAAAATAGATCGATACCTTATTTCAATATTTAAAATTCGGTTAATAGTTTATTATAAATGCTTGTCGTGAAATGGAAAAAAGTTATTCCAATATTCAAAGAACTTTGAAAAAGCATCAATATAGGCTTTACAAAATATTACCCGTCCACGAACTGAATGAAGGCCAAAAACGTAGTAGATTAGAGTTTTGTCAGATCATACTCCATGAATTAGATGAAAATCCTGATTTTTTTAAAGAAATTATGTGGACAGATGAGTCAAGTTTTCCACGGCGGGAGTTTTTAATAGAAAAAACAGACGTTCCTGGGAGAATAAAACCAAAGACAGAGAAAGATTAAGCAAATAAGAAAATCGGGTAGAAAATCAATCCACGTTTGGTGCGGAATTTTTCAAAACAAAGTAGTTGGGCCTATATTTTATGACTTTACTTTGACACGACAAACATATCTCGAAATAACTTCACCAGAGGTAGATCGTCTAATTCAAGAATTCCCTATGGACGTATTGTCTAGAATGATTTGGCATCAGGACGGAGCGACTCCACATAGCGTTTTAGAAGTTCGGGAACAATCAATAGTTTTCAAGCGTAATTAGTAGTGAGTAGTTAGTAGCTCTTTTCAAAGCAGTTGTAGAAAAAACTTTTTATTTTTCTAGTGCATAAACAACTATTTACTGTTAAAACATAATATTTCAGTTGCAAACTCCTCTATAAAATCCTTATTTTACTCTAAGCAACGTAACCAGAAACCAACAGCTACTCTCCGGGCTGTGTGCCCCGCCGAGCGCTGAATTACAATTTACAAGCCTGGCGCGTTAAGTGTAATAATTTGCATATTACCATCAAAACGCTAATGTTTCGATTGCAACAAACACCAGCCGAAAGACTGATCCTGCTTAAAGGAGCTCTTGTGCCAGTCGTCCTACACCACTTGCAGACTGCAGTTTCGAGCTGTTGACTCTCGTCAGTGCAAGGTAGGCATGTGACGACCGACACGAGGATCCTTCGACTATTTAGTACATTTCGGTATCTTTGGGATAGCGACATGCAAAACAATCAGCAGGCGCCATCTTGCGGTCCAGGGTCTGTTGCAATCGAAAATAAATAGCCTGACTGGGCTTAGCATAGTTCAAATGTGCTTCTAGAGGGCAGAATATTAAAACATAATATTTCAGTCGCAAAATCCTTATTTTACATATATTCTTTCCTATTATTTGGGCTTTCTACCACATGTATTATTATCCTCTTCAAAACAAATCACCGAATCTACAAAATAATAGAATTGTTGGAAAAAAGCCTCTGCGCCCGTGACGTTTACGCCGAAGGAAAAGCCAGTGGTTATGTTTTACAAATAATATAAATCAGAATAAACACAGAAGTAATGTATTTTGCTGACGTTTCGGAAAGTAATCTCTTTCCGTTTTCAAAGCTATTTTTTGGAAGAACTCTTATTTTGCTGTGTATGTCAAATACACAGCTTTAAGATTCTGTTTATGTTATTTCCATAGATACTTACTACTTACACAGAACATAGAACTGATGATATTTTCTTTTAGATAATGTTGAGTTTGTTAAGTTCTTCTTTTAACATTGGTAGCCAGGTTGTACAAATATCTACAGAACAATTCGATACGCACTTATCTTTATTTAATAAGATTATTGCTGATTCTTTAATTTTTCTTTTTTTGGTATCTGTTTCTTTTGTTAAAATTTTTGCCGAGTCCCAGTTTATTCTATGTCCGTTTTCCCAAGCATGTTCACAAATCTTTGATTTCTGAATTTCATTCTTTCTAATGTAATTCTTGTGCTCATCCAACCTCACACTGAAAGGTCTGGATGACTCACCCACATAACATTTATCACATTCGCACGGGACATTGAAAATACAGTTTTTTTGAATTCTGCTCCCTGTTTATCGATTTTATTTTTGTTAAAATAGATCTTAAAGTGTTCCCCGTCTGAAATATCGTCCTAACATCAAATTTGTCACCTATACGACGTAGCTTTTCCGGTAGTCCGTATACATAAGGAATTATTGCTGTATAATGACGTTCAGGTTTTTGTCGTACCTGATTGTCCCTATTTTCAACATTTATGAAAACTCTATCAACAAAGGCTTCAGGATATTGATTTTGTACTAGAACCTGTTTGATAAATTTTTTCTCGTTATTTAATATTTCATTATTAGATGAAATTATTTTGGCCCTATCGTATAAACATTTTACAACACCCCTTTTAACATTTATTGACTGATTTGAGTTAAAATTTAGATATTTATTAGTATGTGTTGGTTTTCTATAAACGCTTGTTTCAATTGTATTATTTACCCTTCTAATTAAAACATCTAAAAAGGGTAGTTCATTCCTACTTTCTACTTCTAATGTGAATTTAATAGATGGTTCCTTACTATTTATATTTTCTAAAAAACTATCTAGTAAATCGACACCATGAGGCCAAATTGCAAAGATGTCGTCAACATATAACACCAGACAACCGGTTTGTTTATACAATTTTGAACATGTGTGTTCTCAAAGTTCTCCATAAATATGTTGCTTAAAATTGGTGATAATGCACACCCCATAGCCATACCAAAATCCTGCTGATAGAACTCATTGTCCAATTGAAAATAGGTTGTTTTTATACACAGTGTTAAGAGTTCCATTATACTATTTACACTTAGTTTAGTTCTAGTTTCCAAATTATTATCATTTAGCAACTTGTCTTTAACTATTTTTAAGGTTTCATCTACCGCAACATTGGTAAAAAGACTAACTACATCAAAACTAACCATCAAGTGTGATTCATGAATATAGTTTTCATAAATTTTTTCTATGAAATGTTTACTATTTTTAATATATGAATCGATATTTCCAGATAATGGATCAATAATTTTAAGTAAAAATTTTGCCAAATTATGACATGGTGAATTAATAGAACTAGCAATTGGTCTTAAAGGAATATTTTGTTTATGTGTCTTTGGTAAGCCATAAAAATGAGGAGGCTTACTATGATGTGGTGTAAGTTTCCTTCGTTCAAAATCATTAAATTCATGTTTGTATTTAAACAAAGTTCTGTAAATTTTGCTCTCTATTGATTTTGTTGGGTCTTTGTTTAGTTTTGAGTAGGGTCCCTCATTTACAAGAGTCATTTATTTTACTATAAGGAACGTAACCAATCGAAGCATTAGCGTTCTGTTGGTAATATCCAATTATTGCACTTAATGCGCCAGGCTTGTAACTTGTAATTCAGCGCTCGGCGGGGCATATAGTCCGGAGAGTAGCTGTTGATTGCAGTCTGGTTACGTTCCTTATAGTAAAATAAGGATTTTTTAAAAATTCTGTCCTCTTGTACTATTTACAGTTGTTATTTTTGTTTCACTCTTGCAATATAGCAGGTCATTTGTATTTTGAATGTCAAATATGTCAAGAAGTATTTAAGATAGACCTATACAATATTATATATTTGAAATCAGGGGAAAAGGGCTTGTTAGATTAAAAAAAAAGACATATATTTATTTCGTATCACGTGACCTATACATGATATTGTTTTTCATCACGTTTCAATAAAATATAGGTAAGATACTACAACTTTTATACGAAACTTTTTTTCTATTTTCAATAATAACAGAAATAAAAGGAGGTCAATATATAGTGAATAACTCTGTATTCTATTTTCAATATTTACGAAAGTTCTATCAACAAAGATTTCAGGATATTTGTTGTTTAATAGAACCTGTTTTATAAATGGTTTCTCATTGTTTAATAATAATATTCTATCAACTGTTCATCTCTCTGTATTTCAACGACAATACTTTTCAGTCATAACTTAAGGTGGGCATATCCAACAGAGAGAAGTCCGATAAGGAAATATTTCTTATTTTTGGCTATAACTTTTTTTAATACATATATTGTTAAGAAAAGCATAAGCCTACCTAAGTAGAACTATCACAGGTGTAGTGATATGAATCTCCACTCAATAATTTCAGTCATTTGCAAAATTAGCTCATTTAAAACTACAAATTATGAAGATTGGCACTAATTTTTTATTTAAATTGTTTGGTGAAAATTCATATCACTACACCTGTCATAGTGAACAAGGGGCCCAAAGGGGCCTAAGTGCTGTGGTTCAATAATTTTTATTGACCACCCTCCCAACCTGTCACAGTTCCACTTAGGGATTATTCTTTATTTTATTCATATATGTACTAAAAAAAAGTTATGGCCAAAAATAATAAATATTTCCCATCGGATCTCTCTCTCTCTTGGTTATGCCCACCTTAAAGAATAACTTTTCAAATTTTGACCACACACAATCACACAATGCTAAATCAGATTTTGAGAAATCAGATTATATTTTGCGGTCGCGGACTGTATAAAGCCATCCTTAATGATGCAAAAGCTTTTACATCATACAAAATAAAAGTTTATATGAAATGTGACGTATAAAATGAGTTGTCGTCAAAAGTACGTATAAGTTTTGACATATCGGCATGGCCAGCGAGCTGCACAAATAGCGCGGTACATGGGAAAGCGGAGGGCATATATCCCATCTATATCAGGTTCGAAACCGTCCACTAGAGCTCTCTAGAGGAAACTACTCCACTTTATCTTCCAATGTTTTATGTTTCAGTTGACAGCAGATAAAAAATATTCTGATGACGGATAGCCGAGAATTGCCAGGGAGAGCGGTTTTTTATTCCTCTACTATCTTTTTAATAAACAGCTATTAGTTATGTTTTTAGATTCTGGGACGATAAAAGCTCTTTAAAATATTGCCTTGTTTATATTACACGATAAGGATTTCGTTTATGTTCAAAATATTTTAATGTAATATTCTTATTCTTGGAAATAATACTATGACACAAATAGTAAGATTCACAATGTAAGGCAAATGTTGAACTCAGTACATTATTTGTAATTAATTGTAATTTATATAACGGAAGCAATCCGCTCCGTTAGAATATTTTAAAACAATATTTTTGATGTAATCTTCTTGGGAAAACTATTATTCCTTTCGATATGTACATTTATATTCTATTTTATCATAAAGTAATAAACATAAATATAGACACAACACTATAATAGAAAACCCCCAACTTTAAAGCAAAGGTTGTTCGGAAGAGGGCTGCCAGTGTCGGATCTGGGGATCGAACCTAGAACATGATAGATGTATGATCAAACATGCTTGTCACAAAACACCCTCTTAACAGCTGAGCTACTGTGCCAGTCAATAAACTACATTATAAATACAAAAATATTAATTTTAATTTTTTTTTTAATATATGATTTTCTTATAACCCGAAAATTACTAATAATTTTTTGGAGGGTGGGTAGGGCGTAGGGGCCAAATTATATGTTGACTGCAGGGCAAAATGGGACCAGTCCGACATTGACAAGACCTATGACAAATTTTTTAATATATCGAAGACAGCGTTATTTAGAATACTGTTAAATATAAAGTATCCCTTTACCTGGGAGTTGTTTATATGATTCACATGTTATAGTTATGCCAATGTCATATGTACAATTTTGTTGTTGATTAAAGCCTTATTCTGTAAAGGCTTATATTACTACAATTTGATGACATAACTAATAAATGGACAAATTACTCAGACCAGAAAAATTTGAATCTGAACCACACTCACGTGTAGCCGCTCAGCAATGGACACACTGGTTTAGAACATTCGAAAATTTTCTTGAAACTAATAGAGTAACAGAAGATAAAGAGAAATTAAACCTATTTATTAATTATATTAGTTCATCAGTCTATGGCAACATAAGTGCACTGGAAACATATGAGTCGGCTATAGAAGCTCTCAAGTCTCTATATGTTAAACCCAGTAATGAAAATTCGCTGGATACAATCTTGCAACAAGGAAACAACAAGCAGTTAAGATTATTACCTATAGATACTAAAGCAGTTAAGTAAAGACTGTACCTTTAAAGCCATGTCCGCAGAACATTACAGAGATTATTTCATTTGAGACTCATTTATTAGTGGTTTAACGTCATGTCATATTCGTCAACGTCTTCTTGAAAATACAGCTCTTTCAGTACGTGAAGCGTTTAATAAAGCCCGAGCTCTAGTGATGGCACAGAATCATTCTAAAGCATATATGCCATCAATGCCATATATTAATGCCGCTATTAGTCACTATGAGCAATCCCAAGAAGGTTCAAGCTTAGTAGTAGTACTAGTAGTAATTGTTGGGGGAGGCCTGGTGCCTGGCAAGTAGGCCACAAATAGGCCCTTTTTACCTACCGCCTGACGTCCCCTCAACCGTTTATTTCTACTCGACCTCCTACTACCTCTTGAAACCTTCCTGATCTTCCAATGAAGGTCAGGACATGTTTCCTTTCGAGAGAGTCCATTTCCTCTTTTGGGAGCGTTGTGGCGCCGAAGAGTTCATACCTCAGGCGCCCGAACGCTTCACATTGTCCCAAGAAGTAAAACGATGTTTCTTCATCACTTCCGCATCTTGGGCAGGTGGGATCTTCCTCAACCCCTATCAGTGATAGGTGTCTTCTGATCCTGCAGTGACCAGTTACGTTCAGATCAAGCTTAGTAACTAAAGCTGCAATGTCAAAATGTTTCTTTTGTGGGTACGCTAGACATTCTCGTAATAATTGTCCAGCTAAAAATGTCACCTACCACAATTGTGGAAAAAAGGACATTTTTCAAAAGTATGCAAATCATAAACCAATAACAATATAAGAATGTAATCCTGAGCTGCCACTCTTATTACAATAATACTACCTCCCTGTCTCTCAAAGGCTACATTTCAAGTTAAAGTTAATGGAGTCAACACATATGCTTTAGTAGACACTGAAAGCTCTGACAGCTTATTGAGTAGTAAATTAGTTGAAAAAAGGTAGCGTTTCCATGGCTTCAACGTCATTAACTTCAGAAGTAATCAGTTATTGCATTGTTTTGAATAGTTTTGAATATAAGAAATTCAAGATGATCATTGGTCATGATATTCTTAAGCAATATTCTAGTGTTGAGATATCCTTTGCAGAACCAAAACTTCCACTCTCGATATGCAGTGTTCCTTTAGCTCATGTAACGCCTTCATCTCTATTTCCAAATCTAATGGCGGACACTAAGCCTATTGCAGTTAAATCTACAGTGATGTTAATGTCAAATTTATTAAACAAGAAACAGTAAAACTTTTATCTTAAAATATTATCGAGCCAAGCAAATCTCCATGGAAGGCACAGGTATTAGTTAAAACTAGTGAAAATCACAAGAAACGTATGGTAATTGATTACCCTCAAACAATCAATAAATTTACATTATTAGGTGCCTTATCCTTTGCCAAAAATAAAAGACATGGTCAATAGAGTATCGAAGTATGAAGTTTTTAATTCAATTGATCTTGCTTATCGTCAAATACCCTTTAAAGAAAAGGATAAACCATATACTGCATTTGAAGCTTGTGTTACTAATGGAGTTGAATGTTTTTAAAGAACAATTGACAATATAATTCAAAATTAAAATTTGAATGATATACTTGCTTATTTAGATGATGTTATAATGTGTGGAAAGGACCATGTTGAGTATGACAAAAATTTGCAAAAATTCATGGATACCTCTAATAAATACAATCTGACGCTAAACAAACAGAAATGCAAATTTTCTGCAAACAATATTAATTTCCTAGGATATAGATAACGAAACGAAATATCGAACCAGATTCTGAAAAACTTAGATATCTGCAATAACTTCCACTACCAAATAATAGAGCTTCTTTACGTACAACAGTGGATATGTTTGCTCATTATTCAAAATGGATCCCTAAGTTTTCTGAAAAAAATTAAGCCTTTGGTGCAAAGTGCAAATTTCCCATTATCAGCTGATGCAGCTTCAGTTTTTGAAAGCTTAAAATCGGCCATTGCTGATGCAGTTGTAACATCCATTGATGATGATGTTATTTTTACGGCGGAAACAGATGCCAGATTTGCAATCGGTGCTACGCTCAGTCAATTGGGTAAACCTGTAGCTTTCTTTCCTAAAACTCTTTCGATAAGTGAGCACAGGCACACTTCAGTGGAAAAAGAAGTGTACTCTATCGTAGAGGCACTATGTAAATGGAGACATTTCCTCATTGGCAAGAACTTTAAACTTATTACAGATCAACGACCGGTTACATTTATGTTTGATACGAAATTCCAAGGGAAAATAAAAATGAGAAAATCATGAGATGGCGTTTAGAGCTATCTTGCTTCAAATATGATATTATTTATCGACCTGGGAAATACAATACTGTTGCGGATACTTTGTTAAGAATATGGTCTGCAATAACAGGAGATTGAAATAAAACTTTAACTTAATTACATAAATCATTGTGAAATCCATGGATAACTCGAATGTACCACTGGATTCGATGTAAGGATATGCCTTTTTCTATTGAAGATGTACGAAAAGTAATTTCATCATATGTGCTGTTTGTGCTGAACTAAAAACCTAGATTTTATAAAACACAAGGAACTCTCATTAAATCTACATCACCTTTTGAAAGATTGAATATTGATTGTAAAAGACCCTTACCGTCTTCAAAAAGTAATCGATATATCTTAACTGTTATTGATAAATATTCACGATTTCCTTTTGTTTTTCCCTGTGTTAATGTGACCTTCTTTACTGTTATTAAGTGCTTACGTCGGCTGTTTGGTAATTTTTGGAATGCCGCAATATGTGCATTCTCATAGAGGAAGTTCATTTCTATCACAAGAAATTAAATCATGTTCTAATTCTTGCGGCACAGCGACTAGTCGCACGACAGTTTATAACCCTAGAAGTAACGGCCAAGCCGTAAGGTATTATGGTGTTATACGGAAAAGAGTTTTATTAATCTCGATATCACAGGAATTAAGAACAAATGAAAGGGACATTGTTCTGCAGGAGGATTTACATTCAATAAGGTCATTGCTTTGTACTGCTACCAATTGTACTCCACATGAAAGAATGTTTAGCAATTCTCAAAGATCGTCTAATGGTATACCCTCCTGGTTATTTTCTTCTGGTCCAATATTATTAAGAAGGCACTCTAGAGCTATAAATATGAACATCTTGTAGATGAAGTACAGTTAATTGAAACAAATCCAGAATATGCTTATATTCGTCTGCCAAATGGTAACAAAACCATTTCCCTGCGTTATTTGATTCCTAGTGGAGATATCAATGATGGTGATGATAATAATGCTAATAGTCACAATAATAGTAAGTGTCCAGAAGAAATGACAGAAAAAGATTCAACGTCTAAAACAAATAAGATAAATTAAAATCAAACTAACTCAGATACGTCTTCTATTTTCAATCATCTTTCTCCTCAGAAAGAATTAACCACCAAACCTAGTCATTCTGAGATCTCTCAAGAGGAAAAAACTTCTGATGAACCTAAATGTAGACCCCTCTTAAGCATTGGGAGGATTTCATAAGAAAATAATTCAGGAAGAACGTTATATATTATGTATCCTTTTACCTGGGAGTTGTTGTTTTATTCACGTGTTATAGTTGCGTCAGTGATATATTTACAATTTTGTTGATTGAAGCCTTATTCTGTATAAAGATAAAGATAAAAAACTGCTGTCAGTATCAGTAAAAAGTAAAAATGCTAAAAACAGAATAACAGAATAAAGTTCTATCTTTGCCTTGCTCCTCCACCATTTCTTTGAAAATATGAAATTAACAGATAATTTTTTGGAACTTCAACAGATTACTTTATTCATCAAGTACATATTTTAAATGTGCAGGTTCAAATGACTAAATCTTCCACTGTAATACGCAGATGCGTATTTGCAAAATTGAGTAATAACTTCTTATGATTCACGTCGAGTTACCTTTGCATCGCCCTGTAGGTGAAACAAGTATCGTGACTAATTCTAGTAAGTATAATATATCCTTAAATACATGCGGTGGGTCCCTTTAATCTAAATAATACTAAGGAAATATTAAGATTGTTAGAGTGAAATGTCAACCCAACCACATACTTCTTGTAAGTTTTCCTGAGTTATGTGGCTCAGGTGTACGCCCGCCACCGGTGTTCGTAAACGTCGTTGCCCCGAAGTCTGCTAGGTGCCCTTCGACTCCGAGTTCACGCTTCCTTCCCGGAAGGTTCGAATGCGGTCTACGTTCCCTCTCAAGTTGCTACCACTTGTCAAAAACACGTGGAGCTATTACCACTTTTACTTTATTGCGAGGGACGTAAGACATTGAAAAATCATTCATTCTCGACGTGGAATTTTCTTCGCACACTATTTCATTTTCGACCAATCATTATACATGTCATTATGGAAACATTACTTCAAAACCATACTTTACACTGTTAAAACTTGAAACTCTACACTTAATGCAAACAAAGATGTTTCGTTGGAACATTATAGAGTAATTCTTCTGGAGCGAACAATTATAAACTATTTAAGTGTAAATAAAAAACAATTGTTGAAATCAAATGTATTCTTTTACAGGGTGGATCAGCTGTTTACGATAAAATGGCTAGAATAGATTGAGGATATCTAATTAACAATATAAATTATCTTTATCCTGTCCTATCCTACATTGCAGAGTTACAGGGAGTCAAATATTAATGTCTTTAAAAATATTTTTAACTATTGTCTGTGAAATTACACTGAAAAATTTATAGGGAATTATTTATATTAGTCCAATTTTAGGATGTTGCATTGATACCTAATTTAGTATACACGAAGAATTATTGGATTAGCTAGTGACCCAAATTTGCACGAAAGCACAAGGTCCAATTCAATTTTAAACAACCCCCACATCCAAAACCAAGGCTGTCCGGAAGGGCGATTACACATTTGAAAAAACGCAAACAACATTCGTTACTCACTGACATTGCTAGTGTCGAAGCTGGGGATCGAACCCAGAACACGACAGACAATCTGAACAAGCGTGCTTGCCATACAACACACTGTACGGCTACCGGGCCAGTGTTTTGATTTCTATTATACAGGCTATCCATTTTATCAGGGCCCTCGGGAATACTTCACCCTATTTCACTTTTAGAGTTATGACGGAAAATATAGAAAATGCGGAATATGTCTAAGTCAAATATGCCCGTTATTGGAAGAGATAAGACGAAAATTCTAAGGCGATAATTTTTTGAAAAACAGTATGTCAACTGGATTTTATCTAAATGTTTTGAAAACCGCTGTATTTTGAGATTTTCTCTTCAGTGTGAAATTTTTTTTTTGAAACGGGCAGTAGATGGCGGCATTAAATAGAGTACTTTCCTCCCTTTTCAACGATATATCACATGCCATATTTACTTCATTGGAACTAAACAAGTAATTATAAAAACAATTTTTTAAACCAATAACTTTTTTTTTTAACTAGCATCATACTTGCCGTGGAGAAGTATGATTAAATAAAACGATTTAAAAAAATTCAATATGTTCTTCAAGTCTTTATTATAATAAAACATTAGCACAATTAAAAAGAATAAAGTAAATTCAGTCAACTGCGTTTTTCAAATTTTTTGATATACATTATTATTCTTATTGTCTTTGCCGTCAACTTTCATCCCTTTAACTTTTTTCGTATCTCCTCAAATAAGGAAGCTATAACAATTCGTGGTTTCCTATTTTTCAGGTTTTTGTAATATATCTCACAAAGTAGGCTATGGATTTCAAATTTCTTTTTACTGAAATATAGCTCACAAAAAATGGGATTACTGTTTTTAAAACTTTATTCTTCCCTTCTCTTCTTCTTATTCTCTTTAAGCGAGATATTTGGCGCGGCCTTCGTAAAATAAACAGACGGTATAAATTGATAAACTTTTCACCCCTTATGAAATGTACAGAAATTTAATAGACCGTAATATAGATATTGTTGTATTGTATCTTGTAATTGGAATATAAATTATGTTGGATTTATAAATTAAAATAAAATATGTGTCAATAAACATGCATATGCATAATAACAATGAACAATGTTACTTCATTATACAGACTTTCGAATATAGAAGTCTGTTTTAATTCCATATAAGTTTTAAATAGCGAAACTAAGGCGATAATTATAAATTAGAACGTTCCAAGTCTAATCTCGAAGGCATAAAAAACAAATAAGATATATAGTTCCCCAGACTCTTTTAATTATTTTAAAAATAAACATAAATTTCGTTTTATTTTTAGTCACAATGAGATTTAACACAAACGTGTTTTAAGTAGTTTTTAGAATTTTATAAGGGGTTGGGGAAAGCATCGTTGTATAATCGTGCGCGGGTTTTAAGTAACTGATATCACTCGTAACAGTTTAATCCAGTGATTAAACACTAGACTAAAGAGAATAGGTACGATTTTGTCGAACACGGATGTTACAGCTTATGTAGTCTTAAACAGACTAACTGAACACCCGCCATTAATTCACCAATCTGATTTATATGCGCGCTCCTATGAAATATTACCCTATAAATTTATACTCTCACTTCGACTTCATTCACACATGTGATTCGTTTACCGAACTAACTTTTTTAGCATGCAGTTGATGGTATTTTAATAAACAATCTCAAACTGTCCGTATTATCTAATAAATAGAAACATGCACGACAGAAAATTTTTCTCCTCGCAGGTTTTATTGGTAAAATCAAAAACTGAAATTAAACACAATAAAATCTTCTACATCACTAGAGGATTAGTTATTTATTTAGAAAACAGCCCGACAGACATTGTCCAGTAATAGAATAGATTATTTATTTATTTCTAAAGGTTAACAATTATAATACAATAACTAGTTTTAATATAATTTTTTAAGGCTAATGAGTATAATTATGTAAATAAATGTGTAATTACATAGGCTCGTTAGAGTCTGCGAGCAATGGGTAATTCATTAATAGATATATACAGTGTGTACATAAAGTATGGAATAGATTGAAGTTCAGGCTTCTCCATTGCCGTATCGAAATCCTATTAATAAAAATCGTTTTACAGTTGAAAATAGGTTGTCTATTATGGCTATTTGCGCTTAATTTAGTTCTACTTTCTAGATTATTGTCATTCAGCAATATGTCTTTAATTATTTGTAAAGTTTTATCTAAATATTGTTTGAAAGTTATTTGTGGCATTCTACAAATATTCTTTCCTATTATTTGGGTTTTCTATCACATGTATTATTATCCTCTTCAAAAACAAATCACCGAATCTACAAAATAATAGAATTATTGGAAAAAAGCCTCTGCGCCCGTGACGTTTACGTTAAAGGAATAGTCAGAGGTTATGTTTTGCAAATAATATAAATCGGAATAAATACAGAAATAATGTATTTTGCTGACGTTTCGGAAAGTAGTCTCTTTCCGTTTTCAAAGCTTTTTTTGGAAGAACTCTTATTTTGTTGTGTATGTCAAATACACAGCTTTAGGATTCTGTTTATGTTATTTCCATAGATACTTACTACTTACACAGAACACAGAACTGATGATATTTTTTTTTAGATAATGTTGAGTTTGTTAAGTTCTTCTTTTAACATTGGTGGCCAGGTTGTACAAATATCTACAGAACAATTCGATACAGTTTAATCCAGTGATTAAACACTAGACTAAAGAGAATAGGTACGATTTTGTCGAACACGGATGTTACAGCTTATGTAGTCTTAAACAGACTAACTGAACACCCGCCATTAATTCACCAATCTGATTTATATGCGCGCTCCTATGAAATATTACCCTATAAATTTATACTCTCACTTCGACTTCATTCACACATGTGATTCGTTTACCGAACTAACTTTTTTAGCATGCAGTTGATGATATTTTAATAAACAATCTCAAACTGTCCGTATTATCTAATAAATAGAAACATGCACGACAGAAAATTTTTCTCCTCGCAGGTTTTATTGGTAAAATCAAAAACTGAAATTAAACACAATAATATCTTCTACATCACAGAACAATTCGATACGCACTTATCTTCATTTAATAATATTATTGCTGATTCTTTAATTTTTCTTTTTTTTGGTATCTGCTTCTTTTGTTAAAATTTTTGCCGGGTCCCAGTTTATTCTATGTCCGTTTTCCCAAGCATGTTCACAAATCTTTGATTTCTGAATTTCATTCTTTCTAATGTATTTCTTGTGCTCATCCAACCTCACACTGAAAGGTCTGGTTTTTTCCAATAATTTTATTATTTTGTAGATTCGGTGATTTGTTTTTGAAGAGGATAATAATACATGTGGTAGAAAACCCAAAAAATAGGAAGGAATAAGTTTTATCTATTGAAGCATTAGTAAAAAGACTAGCTACATCAAAGCTGACCATGAGGTGATTCATGAACACCGTTTTATAAATTTTTTCCATAAAATGTTTACTATTTTTGATATATGAGTTTCCAGATAACGAATCTATTATTTTAAATAGAAATTTTTCCAGATTATAAAGTGGGAACTAATAGAACAACAATTGATGGTGTTAAAGCAATATTTGTTTTATGTATTTTTGGTAAACCATAAAAGCAATAGTTAATAGTTAATAGTTAATAGTTAATAGTTAATAGTTAATAGTTAATAGTTAATAGTTAATAGTTAATAGTTAATAGTTAATAGTTAATAGTTAATAGTTAATAGTTAATAGTTAATAGTTAATAGTTAATAGTTAATAGTTAATAGTTAATAGTTAATAGTTAATAGTTAATAGTTAATAGTTAATAGTTAATAGTTAATAGTTAATAGTTAATAGTTAATAGTTAATAGTTAATAGTTAATAGTTAATAGTTAATAGTTAATAGTTAATAGTTAATAGTTAATAGTTAATAGTTAATAGTTAATAGTTAATAGTTAATAGTTAATAGTTAATAGTTAATAGTTAATAGTTAATAGTTAATAGTTAATAGTTAATAGTTAATAGTTAATAGTTAATAGTTAATAGTTAATAGTTAATAGTTAATAGTTAATAGTTAATAGTTAATAGTTAATAGTTAATAGTTAATAGTTAATAGTAATATCGATTGATTTTCTTGGATCCCTTGTTTAATTTTTAGTAAAGACCCTCATTTATAAGAGACATGATTTTTGTGTCATATGTAAGAAATGAACTAACTGCAATTTGACTTATTCTGCCCAAAATATCTAAAAATATTGATGTTATTAGTGTAAAAATAAACTTCCGCTCATTTCCGACAGTTATGAACAATTAATCCATATAATATCCAATATTAATTCTGTAAATAGTAACGACAGTTTACTTGGAGATTTTAATATTACTGTATATATTATGTATGTCAATTCATGGATCACAAGCACTCGCATTACAAGCTTACGTAACTTATGTGAATTCATGGACATTCACCAATACAACAAAATCATAAATTCTAATGGTGGGATATTAGATCTGGCAATAAGTCATAAAGCCATTACAGTAACAAAATCTGTGGATTCATTATTATACGAGGACCTCTACCATCCTCTCCTCGATATTTCTCTACCTGTTAATTCATTTCCCAACAAATTTCCTATAGTATAACCTATTCCTATAGCTTTAAAATAGCCAACTATATCCAATACAGATTGGGCAGTTTTAAACGACTGCAATGATGTTAATGTTGCATGTGTATGATATTTTAAATTCAATCTTTGGCGCCTCTGTCCCTAAAACTACACCTAAATCGGGTAAATATCCACCTTGGTTTAACAGATCTATGACCTCAGATATTAGACAAAAAAATATACTTTGCAAAAAATGTAAATTAAATAAAGACATGAAATTTTACGAAACTTTCAAATTATTTAGAAATTGAATAAAGAACGACATCATGACAGCACGAAGCAAATACGTCACGGACATGGAGAAAAATATTTCCCAAACACCTTCTGGTCCTATATTAATGTTATCAAAAATATTGCAGCTATCCCTAATGTTATTAATCATAACGGAATCACTATGACTGATCCGCAACAAATTGCAAATGCTTTTGCACAATTGTTTGAAACCGCTTATATATCTCCGCAATTTAGTCAGTCAAATGATGAATCAATATCTAGTGCTCATATTTTTACGATCCAGCAATTTTCAGAAGCACACACCTTAAGTAAAAGATTGTGCAACTACACTTGCTCTTCTTTCTTATTATTTGGGTTTTCTACCACATGTATTATTATCCTCTTCAAAAACAAATCACCGAATCTACAAAATAATAGAATTATTGGAAAAAAACTTTAGCGCCCGTGACGTTTACGCCAAAGGAATAGTCAGAAGTTATGTTTTGCAAATAATATAAATCGGAATAAACACAGAAATAATGTATTTTGCTGACGTTTCGGAAAGTAATCTCTTTCCGTTTTCAAAGCTTTTTTGGAAGAACTCTTATTTTACACAGAACACACAACAATTCGATACGCACTTATCTTCATTTAATAAGATTATTGCTGATCCTTTAATTTTTCTTTTTTTGGTATCTGCTTCTTTTGTCAAAATTTTTGCCAAGTCCCAGTTTATTCTATGTCCGTTTTCCCAATCTAAAAGAAAATATCATCAGTTTTATGTTCTGTGTAAGTAGTAAGTATCTATGGAAATAATATAAACAGAATCTTAAAGCTGTGTATTTGACATACACAGCAAAATAAGAGTTCTTCCAAAAAAGGCTTTGAAAACGGAAAGAGATTACTTTCCGAAACGTCAGCAAAATACATTATTTCTGTGTTTATTCCGATTTATATTATTTGCAAAACATAACCTCTGACTATTCCTTTGGCGTAAACGTCACGGGCGCAGAGTTTTTTTTTCCAATAATTCTATTATTTTGTAGATTCGGTGATTTGTTTTTGAAGAGGTACATGTGGTAGAAAACCCAAATAATAGGATAGAATATTCATAGAATGCCACAAATAACTTTCAGACAATATACATTTGCTCTTCCTTTGTCTATCATATTTAACCTATCAATCAAAACTCCTACATTTCCAGAAGTATGGAAGGCTTCCAAAATTTAAGTAATTATAGGCCCATCGTAATTTTATGTAATTTTGGTAAGGCATTCGAAATATTACTCGATGAATCTGTATTTTTTTCAGGTTAAATCACAAATATATATTAATCAAAACGGATTTATGCCAGACCGTTGTACTTCCACCAACCTATTTTATTTAACGCAATGAATTGCTGAAGTGTTAGATATGGGAAGACGAGTTGATATCGTGTACACAGATTTTTCTAAAGAGTTTAATCATCTAGACCATGATTGCTTAAAAAGTAAAGTTTCTTTGGTTTCGCTCCCAGTTTGGTTGAATTTTTTAAATCATACCTAATTGAAAAGCATGAATTTATCTTCTATAATTAAATCAAATGTAATTCATGCAAAATCTGGTATACCTCAAGGTTCGGTGCTTGGGCCTTTACTTTTTAATACATTTGTAAACGATATGGTCTCCCAATATAATTGTAATTCATTTGTTTACGCCGACGACATGAAAATATTTATTAGTATTAATAGCGAAGACGACACCAAGAGTTTACAAAATGACTTAGTTAACCTTCACTCATGGTGTGACAAAAATGAGCTACCCCTAAATATAAACAAATGCTACACTATGACTTTTAGGAGGAAACATAATCTTTCATTAAATGATTAGGTATGTTATCAATAATTCGAAAATACAAAGATGCGACAAACTGAAAGACCATGACGTTACTTTTGACACTAAACTCACATTTAATAATCATATCTCTGAAATAACAGCTAGTAAAATTAGGTTTCATGATAAGAAATTCTAAAGGCTTTGAGAACTCCAACACCTTATTTTTCCTATTTAATGCCTTTATAAGATCTAAATTGGAATACGCCTTGATAATCTGAAATCCCGCTTACCTAATACACAAAAATAACGTTGAAAGTACTCAAAGGCGCTTTCTGAAATATTTGTATTTTCGAGAAGAATTGCTCTCTAAATTAAATACCCGTAGAATATTTAGTTGGTATTTTACGCAAACTTATTAATTTCAAATTTGATTTTTCCCAAATATAAGAATTATCATATACCAACTTTCGGGACTAGATCATGTAATTAATTTATTTTACTTAAGGTGGGCATATCCAAGAGAGAGAGAGATCCGATAAGGAAATATTTATTATTTTTGGCCATAACTTTTTTTTTAATACAGCCGATAGCCGCGTTGATTAAGGCGTGAGGTAACAATCGTGCTTAATGGAACGGGTACCGTACGAGAGCCCTAATCTACCCAATGACGGGAAATGGGAGCCGACTTAACTTGAGGAACAAGCTCACGCTTATCAAGACCCTCATCAGGCCGCAGCTGACGTACGCCTCGGTAGCGTGGGGCTACCAGGCGAAGTCCTACATGAAGAGAATCCAGGCAGTGGAGAACATCGCCCTCAGGACGGTAGTTGACGCCCCATGGTACGTGAGAACCGCAGACATCGTCAGAGACCTGGAGTACACCACGGTCACTGAAGTCATCCGGGAACGAGCGAAGAAGCTGTACGCCCAAGCCGAGGAGCATGGGAACCCGCTGATCAGACAGGCCACTGATTACGACCCCGCCGACGCCCCGAGGCACAAGCGACCGAGGGTTCAGCTACTGGACAACGGGTAAGTATAACCTTTATTTCCCGCTAACAGATCTGTTTCAGATACGCCAGGACGGACCACCACTACCAGAGACATGACGTTTTCAACCCTAACCCAACCTCCTTGCGGGCGTCGGACAACATACCGTCCAACGCCCGTTGTCCTACCTGCTCCGTGGAGACCGAAAGTGCTAAAAGAAGCACTTAGGTCTCCACACTCCCGAGCTACACAGCTCATCCTTACCTTTCCGACGATCCGGGGTAGGATATCAATTGATGTCCTACGTACCGGCAGTCAGTCCCAGCCAAAACTTCCTAAACCCAACTCGACCGATGACTACCCCCGGGGGTGACAAGCTGGCGAAGAAAGAAAACATCAAGACAAGAAGAGCGCCAGAAGAGACCTCAGCCAGCGAGGTTCAACAGCCAGGACCAGGGGAGGTCCGCAGAAAATACCACGACACATCTCACATTTGTGAGCTGGGTCTGGTAGAAGTACGCGGGCCCACCTATCACGAAGGCCGGTCCAGGTCTACAGAGATAATCTAGGTGCAAAGAGTAATAGTCCTACTCGGCCCTAGTTATCGAGACCGACATCCAGCCAATGGATATTGGCGCTCTACCGGGTTCGAGCCCCGGCTCCGGCACTGGCACTGTCGGAGAATACGGTTGTAAGTTCCGCATTTTTCAATAATAATAATGTTAATTGACCATTTTAGATACAGAATGTATATATGGTAAGTTACTTGTAAAAATTGATATTATGTATAAACATAGAACATGTTATATGATAAAAAAAATTAAAAAGATATGGTTTATAAATAGAATTAAAAACAAATAAGTAAATACAATACACATATTTAAACAACATAGTCACAGGTATAAGAAATATAAACAGTGAATTGTTAAAAAAATTTCACAAAATTGGTTGGAGGATTAAAGACAAATAAATATGGCCTCAAGATTCTCTATTCAAAAAATTTCGAACACTGTAAAAACTACTTTCAAGTAAGGTATCTTTGACTGCGGCTTTGTAGGCTCTGTACTTTTGCATATTTCGGATATCAGCCGGAAGACTGGAAACTGTTGAAAAGTAAACACAGTTGTAATATGGCGAATATTTATAATTTAAAGTATGATGTAGATGTATACTAAGTAGATCTCCAGGTCTTGTACTATATGAATGACAATTATTTCTATGTGTGAATGAATCTATTTTTTTTTATATTCCTTAAACATTTTAGTATAAATATGCATTGAGTCGTTAGGACTTTTTTATTTTAAATACATTTTTACAGCTCCGTTGTAACTCATCTGAAATATAAGTATAATGAGTCTTTTTGGGCTAACAAAGGCTCTGTCGCTATCTCTTGAACTTCCCCAGGCAATGATATTGTACGAAATATGTGAGTATGCAAGAGCATAATAAATGCTCAATAGCCCTGCTTCATCTATCGTAATTTGCATTTGCAATGTAGCAAAGTATGCCTTTTTGAGTTGTAAGCATACGTGCTCAATGTGCTTGTCCCACAACAATCTATCATCTAAATAAGTTCCCAGTAATTTCGCGTTATGGTACAATATAATATAGTCATCTAACACCGTGCGGCAATTGTCTTTGCAAATCAATATTTATTATAACAGTCTTATCTGCATTCATGATAAGCTTATCTCTCTGCGTCCAAGTACTTACCTCTTGGAAGGTTTGTTCAATTAATATTTGCATTTGGTCTGTTGTATCAGCTGCTAATGTCACTGTTATATCGTTAGAAAACATTGTTAAGTGGCCATTAGTTAAACAGTTAGGAATCTTTTTTATATATAGCATAAATAATAGCGGTCCCAAAACAGAGCCTTGAGGAACGCCGTACATTAAATTCTCTATTTGTGACTTAACATTATTGTACTTTTAGTGTTCTCCCTTCCATGTAACTATTTATCCATGACAGTAAGTTTCCTCTTATTTAACACTATATAGCTTTTGCTCTAAGAAATGTGTAACCCCCTTCCGCAAAAGCCTCTGACATTAAATTCTCTATTTGTGACTGAACATTATTTAGTTGTACTTTAGTGTTCTCTCTTCCATGTAACTATTTATCCATGACAGTAAATTTCCTCTTATTTAACACTATATAGCTTTTGCTCTAAGAAATGTGTAACCCCCTTCCGCACAAGCCTCTGACTTCTGGAATTGTTGTTGTCTAATTTCTGTGGTGTTTATTTATTATTTATTTACTTATTTATATATTGGTAAAAAAAAGCATAAGGCTGCCTAAGTAGAGCTATGACAGATGTAGTAATATGAATTATATTAAATTAACTAATTTTGCAAACAACTGAAATTATTGAGTGAAAATTCATATCACTACACCGCCATAGTTTTACTTAAGTAGTCTTATACATTTTATACCATATTTAAAAAAAAGTTGTAGCCAAAAATAATAAATATTTGTTTATCGGATATGCCAACCTTAAGCACACCTCGAACAAATTTATCCAAACACTATTCCCTGCATGTAATGTGTTCTAATTTTAACTTTCTACCCTGTAGTATTGACATATTCAGTTGGGGCAACGCCCGATTGCAACTTTCAGTCGCGTTAGGGAATAATATACAAGAACTAGATATTTTCATATCAATTACGGATAAATGTGCTTAACACTTAATAATACGTTTCCAACGTTGTGAACTGTTATTTGCAATCGACGCGGTTAACTGCAATTATTCATAGTCGGTTAAATAACAAAATCGTTCTTCTCCACTTGCATAAATAATTTAAGCAAAACGCTATGGCCTACTTATTCCATAATTCAATATTTTTCACGGTCTACTTAATATTTTGATGTATTTTGAGAATCCTAATTTGTGGAATGTGGGCGAAACCACATTGCGGTGTGCGGCGTACCGACATGAAATTGCCACTTGTGATGCTGTAGGGGTCCTATGGGGGAATCCCGGAAGTTGTGAGAGACCCAGACGTGTCTAGGCCGTTTCCTTATAGTCCCGGTTCCCACGCAAGGGTTCTTATATGCAAAATCATAAACACCTTTTACTCCGACACGACTTATGCGAGATGTTTCATATTTTGATGAGTTGCTGCATATCTCAACTTCCTAATTCTCACGGTTTGTTTTATACCGAATCTTCCAAATATTTCCGATTTAGCTTTTACACGTGCAGAATATCCTCTAGTATTTCCGCCAAAGCAATCCTATTATATAATTTTTTATTCGATAGAGTTGACATAATTAAAAGCTAGAATTTTTAGAAAATATTTATCGATTTATTTTAATTGTTTTTTTAAAATAATTATACATAAATATCTGTTGGTAAATATGTAGTTTAATTAGTTGTAAATATACTTTTCGTTGGTGTATTGAAGTTGATATACAGGGTGACCCAACATTAGACATCAAAAGTAACTGGAAGGCATCAGTACTTGTCAGAATAACTCCCATGTGGTAGACGTGTATTATTTATCGTTTTCGAGACATTCATGTGTTTCTGATTTTCTTTTTCAATAACCTATTAAATTAAAAGTTATTGTGGCGATTTAAATATCGATTATCTAACCAATTCTGCACATAAAAATGAACTAAAGGATATCCTTCAATCTTACTGTATCAATAACCTACAAGATATACATATATTTCTTCTAGTGCGATAGATTATATATGTACCAATTTGTACGAGCAATGGGAACAACTTGCAGCGGACAGAACCGAATGGCGAGGGGTTGTGGCCAGCTATCAAGGAAATGTTGCTGCAAGAAGGCCGAATCCAAGACCTAACCAGGTCTATGTTTGTCCTGATTGCGGTCGACATGTGCTCTCCTAAATTGGCCTCTATAGCCATAGTCGTGTGCACCGTAGATGAATGGGAATTACAATAGACTACACCTTTTACTTGTTTTTTATTGTACACAATCTATCGACTGTAACATTTTTATACTCGGACTCGAGTAACGGCTAATAATAATAATAATAATATGTACCAATTTTCGCCAAGATGTTTTTAACTTTTCCACAAATGGCATATCAAATCATTCAGCGCAAGTTCTAAAATTAAATTGTAATAAATCAGGGCGACGAAGGATATCAACTCAACAACAAGATTTACAATTGGTAAATGCTTTAGTAGAAAATCCACTTTACTCAGTTATTCAGGCTGCTGAAGAAACGAATTTTCCTGGATCGAGTAGTACTGGTCGCCGGCGAGTAAGAGAATCGGAGCTACGCTGTCATACAGCAGCACAGAAATACTTACTCAAAGCTGAACATAAAGAAGCTCGAGTAGGATTTGCGCTTGAATTTTTAGCGCATGATGTACATTTTTTGAACAATGTAACCTTTACAGGCGTAAAAACTTTCCAGTCAACACACAGCGGTCGTATTCGTATTTACCGCCCTCCGAATACTCGATTTGATGAGAAATATATACCTAACAATGATAAAAATTCTAGATTTTCCGTCAATATGTGGGCTTGGATATCGGCACTGGTTTCAAGATAACAACATCAATGTTCTTAACTGGCCCAATCATAGTCCAGATCTTAACCCTGTGGAAGAAGTATGAGGACTACTCGTAAGACGTATCAAAAAATGAAATGTGAGACCACGGAATGCCGAGGAATTACTGTAAATAGTAAATAATGCATGGGAAAATATTATTACTAATGATCATTGTATGAGGTTATTTAGTTCTATGCCATGCAGACTTATAGACGTTATAAATAGAAATAGTGCAATAACGAAATATTAACAGTTAGTTTCTTGTTAAGTAGGATATCCTTTTTCCTTTGATCCAGGATTTCTACTAATCGTACCGTTTATTCCCCACTTTCTTAAAATGTTACACACCAAATTTTTGTTAATGTTATAACGCCGTGCAATTTGTCTCATTAACCATCCATCATTTACTATAGCAATAACTACAGCATTAAAATAAAAAATAAATTAAAAGTGATATCTGTTTTATTTCGGCTACTCATTACATATTCAAATAGAGACAGATTTACATTAGAAAAAAAAAGTTGTACTATTTTTTTCTACTCACGACAGTACTATAAAAAATATCAAAATATTTATAAAAAAGTCGTAATAGCTGCTAAAAAAATTGCACAATGATAGACTATACCAGGAATCCAGTAACAAAATTAAAACTATTTGGAAAATAACTGGGAAAATAATAAATAACGACATCAACAGAAATAATAATTCCTCCGAAATATCACACATTATTTTAAATAACCGTAGGATAACAAATCAAGCAATAATAGCGAACTCATTTGTAGATTACTTTGCTGACATTCCATTCAGAATCGGTGTAGAACAGGGTGAAGTTAACTGTAATACAACTTTCCCGTTGAATCAGACGAACAATACAATGTTCTTAGGTCCTGTATTTGAAAATATTGTATTTAACACAATAAAGAATTTAAAAACTTCACTGGGACAGATATGATTTTTTCTAATCGTTTAAAAGTCGCTGTGGACTATATTACGTATCCTTTAACTTTTCTTATTAATTTGTCCTTTGAAAATGGTATTTTTCCAGAAATATTTAAAACAGCACGAATTGTTCCACTGCATAAAAAAGGAGATAAGGCCAATATTGAAATATCGTCCTATTTCGCTGCTTAGTTCCATCTCCAAGGTATTGGAAAGAATTATGTCTGACCAAATAGTCAATTTTTTAACAAATATATTACACAACGCGCAACGTGGCTTTAGGAAAAGCAGAAATACAATACAGTCAGCTATAGCAAGGCTCTTCAAAAAATTATGTTTATTATATTCTAGATAATAGCAAAAAATACATAGGTTTATTTATGGACTTGAGCAAGGCATTTGACCTAGTCAATCATGACTTGCTTAAGGAAAAGCTTCAGAGCTATGGCCTTAGGGGAAGGATATATGATTGGTTAACTTCTTATCTTTATAACAAGAAGCATGTTGTAGTCAACCAGTGTGCATCGAGAGGTGAAAGCGTGCGGACGTGTGCCGAGCCATCAGAGAGCACAGCGAAGTGGAAGCCCCACAGACAGTGACAGTGTGCATCGAGAGGTGACCGAGTGCAGACGTACCGAACCAAGAAAGTGCACAGTGAAGTGGCATAAATAAAGTCTCCCTCACTTGGAGACACCATTTTTACTGTTACTAACCATAACTTTTCCCAATAATATTATAGGTATTCCCTTGCAGGACACCCACAGCGACGTTACCGTGGAGGACGGTAGCATGGATTACAGTGAAGACGAAACGTCCCAGTGCGGTAGCTCCCGAGGGGATACCCCAACCCCAAGGGATGACAGAAGGGACGATAAAGAGACGATAAAACGTCTCACAGAGGAAAACGAAACCCTCAGAAAGAAAATAGAGGAGCTCACCGAGAGGTTGGAGCTAATGCAGAGGGAGCAAAAGTCCCAGCACGAAGAACTTCTGCGTGCGACTCGAGGAGAATCGCAAACGCGGAAGCGGAAAAACCCACCCGCCACTAATACGGACTCCGACGAAGAGGCCCCTAAGGCGGCAAAGAAGGTGGCTGAAGAGCCCCTCAAGTGCCCCCCAGAGCCATCCAGACGAAGCAGATCGGGATCTAGAGCTCCCCAGCAGGAGGCTAACGTCCCCAGACAAAACGCCAGGACAGAGGAGACTGAGGCCCCTCAAACAAAAACAAGAAGCCAGCGCATACCGCCGGTAGTGCTGAGGAACAAGGAGACATGGACAACGGTGAGCCGTCGTCTAACCGAAACCGGCATTAACTTTAGCAAGGCTAAAGTTACCGCGGAGGGAATCTCCATCGAGCCCGCGACATCCGAAGATTATCGCAAGATGACTAGGATGTTCGCAAACGAGAAAAGGGAGTACCACACGTACACCCTGCCAGAAGAACGGCTGCTACGTGTAGTCATCAGGGGGATCCCGAGCGGCGTTACTTGTACAGAGGTGGCAGAAGACCTCCAAGACCAGGGTTTCGCACCTACCGCAGTGCAACGGATGACATCCAGACGGACGAAACAGGAGGTGCCACTCGTACTTGTCCTAGTCCCACAGGACCAGGACAAGATACTCCAAGTCACGAGGTGCTGCTCTCTAGTCGTAAGGACAGAGAGACAGAGAGCCAAGGTAGCGGCATCCCAATGCCACCGCTGCCAGCGTTTCGGCCACGGACAATCCAGGTGTACCGCGCAGCCGAAATGCGTGAAGTGCGGCGAGGCACACCGGACGACTGACTGCAAGAAGAAGGCAGACGAACCGGCCAAGTGTGCGAACTGCCAAGGGGCCCACCCGGCCAGCTACAAGGGGTGTCCAAAATACCCCAAGCAATCAGCCAGCGCCACTCAAAGGCCGGTACAGAGGCCGACGACGACCTCAACAAAGAAGGGCGGCGTAGCGCCAGGCACTAGCTACGCAAAAGTAGCCCAGAGCAAGGCAGGACAGAACACTGTCCCTGCCTCAAAACAACAAGCATCGCCAGAGGCCAAAAACCTCACAGCGGTGCTAGCACAGATGCAACAAATGTGCTCAGCGATGAGTGCATTTTTTGCTCAAATGCCAAACTTTACTAATCCGTAATGCCTTTACAGATTAAACCGGAATTCCTGCAGATGGCGGCCTGGAATGTAAACGGCCTGCAACAAAGGAGACTTGAAGTCGAAGAGCTCCTGACCAGGTACGATATAGACGTCATGGCACTGCAGGAAACCAAGATGACCCCTGCCAAGGAGATCAACTTCCCAGGATACCACACGTACAGGATGGACTGGGTAAACATACCTCGGCGACCCGCAAGAGGAGTGGCTCTACTCGTTAAAAAGACCATAGCCCACCATCCGACGGTACTACCTGAGCTAGAAAATATGAATGCCACCGCCGTAGTAGTGTCCACAGCACGAAACGGCGACGTCCAAGTGGTTTCATGTTACCAGCCACCCCACAGCACGCTAACCGAGGGGGATCTGGACGCAATTCTACCCGCTAGGACACAGGTCGTCGCAATTGGCGATTTTAACGCCAAATCCCAGCAATGGAACAGCGGCGTAACCAACACTCGAGGACGAGAACTGCTGCGGTTCCTGGGACAGCACGCCGGCGAACTGCTGGTGGTAGGACCAGTCCAGCCCACCTTTGACAACGGTAGAAACAGGCCAGACGTACTGGACATAGCCATCCTAAAGGAGATGACCCTCGAAGCGGAGATCTCCACCAGAACGGAGGGATCTACCGAGCACAACCCGATCTTCCTAACTCTAGGAGGACAGGCGGGTGACGACAACGCTACCTTCACGAAGCGACGAACGGACTGGGAATCGTACCGGCTGCACCTGCAGCAGTACATTGCACAAATTCCCAGGCTAGATACCGTGGGGGACGTTGAGAGGGCCGTCATTACCCTAGAGGAGCAGATCCTGGAAGCAATAAGGGCCAGCACGACAGAAACAGAAGTAAGAAGACACCCAGCACCGATGGCGAACCTACCAGAGGTCACCAGGCAGCTGATAAGGGATAGAAGAAGCGCCAAGAGACGGGCTCAGAGGACGAGACTCCCCGCCGACAGAAGGGAGTATAACGTCCTCAGCCGAAGAGTGAAAGCCGCCCTCCAAGAACACCGTCAGGAGGGGTGGCAACGCCACCTTGAGTCACTCGATCCACAGGACAGAAGTATGTGGAATACCCAACGTGCCCTGCGAAACCGGAGGAAACCTATACCCCCGATTCACGGAGAGCGAGGGAGGATCGTCTACACTAACCAGGAAAAAGCCGAGGCGTTTGCCGACAGCTTAGAACTGCAGTGTAGAGAGAACGAGCTCGATGACGAGGACGAGGACTGGGTGGACGATGTCGAGCGCAGAGTACGTAGGATCCACCGCCTGCCTGATGACGACCACATCCGCCCGACTACCCCCGAGGAAGTCAAGGAAATCCTTAGGAGCCTAAAGCGGAGAAAGGCTCCGGGATGTGACAAGATAGGAAACATCGCTCTCAAAAAGCTACCCAGGAAAGGAGTAGCGGCGCTAGTCAACATCGTAAACGCGATGTTAAGGTTACGGCATTTTCCAGCCAGGTGGAAAAAGGCCGACGTCATTATGATCCCTAAACCAGGGAAAGAACTAATTTTCCCGTGTTCTTACAGGCCCATCAGCCTCCTCCCAGCCATGAGCAAGGTTGCAGAACGGGTCATCTTGAAGAGGCTCAGAGAAAAGACAGAAGAGCTGAATATCATCCCGGATGAACAGTTCGCGTACCGAACAGGACATTCCACCGAACTCCAAGTACTTCGCCTCACCGAGGAGATTACTAAGGGGTTCAACCAGCGGCAAGTCACCGCGGCGCTGTTCCTAGATGTTGCCAAAGCGTTCGACAGGATCTGGCACGACGGCCTCCTAGCTAAAATGATGAGTATGGGTTACCCCATCGAACTCGTCAAACTAGTGAGGTCCTACCTGCACCGCAGACAGCTAAGGGTCAAAATCTCGGACCAACTCTCCACTTACAGGACCGTGGAGGCGGGAGTCCCGCAAGGTTCGGTGCTGTCACCGCACCTGTTCGCTATCTACACCTCAGACCTCCCCAGGACCGACCACACAGCCCTGACCCTGTATGCAGACGACACAGCAATAATTGCCAGATCCTGGAAAGCCAGGGACGCAACCAGAAAACTCCAGGAAATGGCCATACTCCTGGAAGAATGGTGCACGAAGTGGAAAGTCGCCGTCAACGCCGACAAAAGCCAAGCCATACTCTTCAGACGAGTGCGGAAAGAAATTCCCACAGGACACGTCTCCATGAACGGCGAGGACATCCAATGGCACGACACCGTCAAATACCTTGGTGTGGTCATGGACAAAAGCCTAACGTGGAGACAGAACACGGACGCTATTACAGCCAAGGCGCGGCGCACAAGAGCCCTCATCTACCCGATGATGGGAAACGGTAGCCGTCTCAACCTGAGGAATAAGCTCACGCTTATCAAAACCCTCATCAGGCCGCAGCTGACGTACGCCTCGGTAGCGTGGGGTTACCAGGCAAAGTCCTACATGAAGAAAATCCAGGCAGTGGAAAACATCGCCCTCAGGACGGCGGTCGACGCACCATGGTACGTGAGAAACGCAGACATCGTCAGAGACCTGGAGTACACCACGGTCACTGAAGTCATCCGGGAACGAGCGAAGAAGCTGTACGCCCAAGCAGAGGAGCACGGGAACCCGCTAATCAGACAGGCCACTGATTACGACCCTGCCGACGCCCCGAGGCACAAACGGCCGAGGGTACAGCTTCTGGACAACGGGTGAGTATAACTTATATTTCCCGCTAACCGATCTGTTTCAGATACCCCAGGACAGACCACCACTACCAGAGACATGACGTTTTTCTACCCAAACCCAACCTCCTTGCGGGCGTCGGACAACATACCGTCCAACGCCCGTTGTCCTACCTGCTCCGTGGAGTCCGAAAGTGCTAAAAAAGCACTTAGGGTCTCCACACTCCCGAGCTACACAGCTCATATCCTTACCTTTCCGATGATCCGGGGTAGGACACACCTTTACTGTGTCCTACGTACCGGCAGTCAATCCCAGCCAAAACTTCCTAAAACCCAACTAGACCGATGACTACCCACGGGGGTGACAAGCTGGCGAAGAAAGAAAATATCAAGACAAGAAGAGCGCCAGAAGAGACCTCTGCCAGCGAGGTTGAAGAGCCAGGACCAGGGGAGGTCCGCAGAAAATACCACGACACATCTCGCATTTGCGGGCTGGGTCTGGTAGAAGTAAGCGGGCCCACCTATCACGAAGGCCGGTCCAGGTCTACAGAGATAATCTAGGAGCAAAGAGTAGTAGTCCTACTCGGCCCTAGTTATCGAGACCGTCATCAAGCCAAGGGATATTGGCGCATGTTGTAGTGTTAAATGGCGTTCAGTCTAAATAAACTAAAAGTAGTACTGGTGTTCCTCCAGGTTCCATTTTAGGCCCTTTGTAATATTTGTGGACGATCTCCAGGATATAGGGAACTGTGCAAGTAACCTAACCATGTTCGCTGACGATAACACCTATTTGAGCAACGAATCGTCTATTGCAGATGCACTCACTGAGTTGCAAGGAACGATTATTCATTTTAATAATTGGTTTACTAAAAATAAATTGCGTCTCAATACTTCAAAAACAGTCTTTATATGTTTTACACCTAGAACATATACATAAAATTAACGAAAGTCATTAGTTACCTATTGACAATATCGATAGCTCAAGTGCAAAATACTAAATTTCTTGGATTGCATATAGACAACATGCTAAATTGGGTTATGTATACCGAAAGTCTTTGTAGTAAACTTTTATCCTTGTTATGCACTTCTACGGCTAAAAGATATTAGTAATGAGTCAACTTTAACAACTTTGTTGTCATTTTATCATGCTCAAATTGTATCACATTTACGGTATGGTTTATTATTTTGGATCTCATCTAATCATTTAAACAGAGTTCTTAAAATACAGAAAAGAGCACTTAGAATCTTGGTCGGTATATCCCAAAGAATGTCATGTAAACCATTTTTTTTTAAGTTAGAACTTCTAACTCTGCCTTCTATATTTATCTATAAAGTATGGATTTATGTAAAAAGTAATCTAGATGATTTCGCACTGAACAGTAACTTCCACAAGATCGGGATCCTTATTGTCAATTCCAGGTCATAATTTGTCATTGTTCGAGAAAAGTCCTAGTTATATAAGTATGAAACTGTATAACAAATTAACCCCTGATATTAAAGAACTAGTGAATATTAAATTGTTTAAGATAAAACTACAAATATTTTTACAGGATAATGTTTTCTACAATATTGCTGAGTATCTTAATTACTGATATACGTATTTCATATTTTTTATTTATCACTTTAATGTTGCCCCTGTGCTATATTCTATTAATAAGATGAGTTTATTATGTTACTTTTCATTCGTCATTTATGTTTTATACCTTTGCTTTTTTATTTAAGGCAAAATTGAAAATAATTTTATGAAATTATGTTTTCTATAATATTTTGAATATCTTAATTACTAATATATCTGCCTCATGCTTTTTATTTGACACTTTATATTGCGCCTCTTGCAGTATTTTATATTTATTTTGGGTTAATACTTTGTCACTGTTACACATTTTAATTTTATTTGTTTGTTTGTTTGTCAAATTGTCAACTTATTGTATCTTAAAACATAATATTTTCAGTCGCAAACTCCTCTATAAAATCTTTATTTTAGTATAAGGAACGTAACCAGACTGCAACCAACAACTACTCTCCGGGCTATGTGCCCCGCCGAGCGCTGAATTACAAGTTACAAGCCTGGTGCGTTAAGTGTAATAATTGCATATTACCATCAAAACTCTAATGCTTCGATTGCACCAGCCAAAAAACTAATCCTACTTAAAGGAGCTCTCGTGCCAGTCATCTCACACCACTTGCAGACTGCAGTTTCGAGCTGTTGGCTCTCGCCAGTGCAAGGAGAGCTTCTTTAAGTAGGATCAGTCTTTCGGCTGATGTTTGTTGCAATCGAAGCATTAGCGTTTCGATGGTAATATGCAATTATTACACTTAACGCGCCAGGCTTGTAACTTGTAATTCAGCACTCGGCGGGGCACATAGTCCAGAGAGTAGCTGTTGGTTGCAGTCTGGTTACGTTCCTTACAGTAAAATAAGAATTTTATAGAGGAGTTTGCGACTAAAAATATTATGTTTTAATATTCCGCCCTCTAAAAGCACATTTGAACTATGCTAAGCCCAGTCAGGCTATTTATTTTTCGATTGCAACAGATACTGGACCGCTAGATGGCGCCTGCTGACTATTTTACAGGTCGCTATCCCAAAGATACCGAAATGTACTAAATAGTCAAGTGATCCTCGTGCCGGTCGTCGCATGCCTACCTTGCACCGACAAGAGCTAACAGCTCGAAACTGCAGTCTGCAAGTGGTGTGTGACGACTGGCACGAGAGCTCCTTTAAGTAGGATCAGTCTTTCGGCTGGTGTTTGTTGCAATCGAAGCATTAGCGTTTTGATGGTAATATGCAATTATTACACTTAACGCGCCAGGCTTGTAACTTGTAATTCAGCGCTCGGCGGGGCACATAGCCCAGAGAGTAGCTGTTGATTGCAGTCTGGTTACGTTCCTTACAGTAAAATAAGGATTTTATAGAGGAGTTTGCGACTAAAAATATTATGTTTTAATATTCCACCCTCTAAAAGCACATTTGAATTATTGTATCTTGTATTTCTTTTTCTCTGACTTTTCCTATACTATGTACATAGTCTTTTGGAATAAATAAACAGTATTATTATTATTTTTCTTACGTTTCGGTTTTATTAACCATCGTCAGAGAAAATTTCTAATTAAAAATAAATCTATTGCATACTGATTTTTACATTTTGTCTTTCTAGTTCTGCTGTTTGGATATTTCTATATTTATTATTGTATTTATTATTAAAAAATATCGTTTGGATCATTTGTTTGTGGCTTTTGCGATTCCTTGTCTAAGATATGAAGAAAATATATTTAAAAAATGGCCTATTTTGCAATAAAAAATATTAAATAAAAACTTGAACCTTGGACAGTTTTTTTAAATTTATATGTATGTTAATTGTAACATTATCAGATCGAATTATAAAATCATTTTCTGATTATTATTATTCTTAGAAAATCGACAAAAAAAAGAATACCCAATTAATTTAATGTAAAATGTAGTAAACAATCTATGATTCATTAGATTGAATTTTAACTGATTTTTTATAAACTATAATATTTCTTGATTTGCCCTTTGGCCGGAAATAAACAAATAAAAACAAACAGTGCGAAATTAATTATCCTTAAAATTAATTTATTGTTATTTTTCAACAGACAACCCGTATATACATTATAGTCATATAGGGATCTGTGATTTGACTTATTCAATTTAAGGCTTTTACAATAGTCCATAATGTTCCCCTACAATCAAAGCTTCAATTCGGTGGAGGATGATGGAAGGAAGATGCGATCATGCCACTTCAGCAGACATTAGCGGGCGCTTTGCATCCGAACTCACGCCTTCTACTTTCCACTTTCAATTCTACATATTACAAGTGTCTTCTCTACTCTTGACAGCCCTGCAGCTTTTTGAGTTTAATCCATTCCCGTCACCAGCCCACAGATTTGATTTTGTCGTTTTTTTATCAACGTACACACCAGTGAGATTTGTTGTTGATTTTTTGTTATTATCAATGTTTTGTTAACCGTCTGACTCAAACATTTTCGCAAGTATTATAAAAAATGCAAGGAATTTTCGAAAAGTCTAAATAATAGAGAGTGTGCCTCGCAAACTACTGTTGTAGCTATTTATAATAGTATTAGTAATTAGTCAAAGAATTACACTGTCATGTTTTGACATGTTTTATATGAATTTATAGACAAATATAAATAAACCAAAAACATGTAAGTACATACATACATTAAGATATAGTCCTAATATAGCCAAACCCTTGGATGACAGGTTTTTCAGGAAACCTATATTGCTACCATCTCTTGGTAGAAAGCGTGACTAGGTATGTGGTTTCCTAAAACACTATCATCTTTAACGATAAATCGCGACCCCTCTGTTGGTGAACAGCATAACTATCTACTATCAGTTTTCAGTCGCCATTCTTGATGGATTAGAATTCACAATTTTCCGGTTGTTCTTGCATGAATCTTTGCAATTATATTTTAAACTATACTTTTTAATTATTTCATTTTCGTGAATATACCTATTTCGTTGCAAACTTTACTTACTTAATGCCATCATTTAAAGTAATACTTATTTTTGATCATATACCGTTGTATTTCTCATTACAAATAAAGCATTTGACAAGACCATTTTCATTTCTTATAAATTCCACATCACATCCAATACAATTGCGCCATTTTCCATCTTTCAGTATAATTCACACTTTAAATTGAACTATTCATACCATTAATTATATGAATTCATATACCATTGTTGCAAATAAAGTAAAATATTTTTTTTCTATGCCAAGCCAAGAACCAACTTATTAAAATACTCACCGGTATGTCTCATGATTTGCGATGCTTATCTTATTCAGATGAGAATATTATGACTAAATAGTTTTCTCTGAACTACAAACGCATTTAAGAATTGCTAAATGTAAACCACCCTTATTGCCATGTTTAATTCAAGATAAACCGTAAATAAAATAAAAAGGGATATTTAAAAGCTATCCGCCTCCCGTATTTTACGAGGAAAATATAAAATAATAGCATTTTTGTGACATTTTCTAAAAACATAAGAATACATTTACCGAAGCTATATTCGTTTCGTGTCATTTACTTCATGAAATTGCTCTAAAAAATGAGATTTCGGAATTTTATGTCCCCAGTAAGTACTTTAAAAACATGTGTCTGTTGAGGGAAGGAAATATACATAAATATCACGCTGAGAGGAAACCCACTACTGTGATATCCACATAGTTCAGACCCACTATAAAAAATAAATATATTTCCATAATTGAATCTAAATGATGGGGTGATTTATTTTATTAAGTTTATCTATATTATTGGAATTATAAGATAACCTGATTTTTCTTAGATTGTTTTTCTTAAACTTAAAACTTTGATCAAAAATTGAACATTTCTGTTATACAGTGTGTTAATTAAAAAATTGCACTTTTTGTTTTTCTGAAAATTTTAAAGAATGCGTATGAACAGCAACAAAAAGAATCATGACAAATAAAGTCACTGCAATTTAGCGTCGAACTTACATGGAATAGTGGAACAGGTAAACGAGGTAATAGTAGCTGCCTATCAGAAAAACTGCCCGGAGAAAACAAGGAAAACTAGGGGTATAACAGCCTGGTGGAATAATCACCTAGAAGGCCTTAGGGCTGAGGTTAAAAGGCTATTTAATAGGGCCAAATCTAACCAAGACTGGGATACCTAGAAAGTAAAACTCACGCAGTACAATAAAGAGGTCCGCAAAGCAAAGAGAGACTCATGGAAGAGATTCTGCGAAAAGGTCCCGCAGCATCCATAATCCATAGAGTCCTGGCCAAGGACGGTTGAACTGCAAATGAAGTAGGTTTTATCAAAGAATAAGATGAAAGCTATACGGAAACAATGACGCAAAGTATTAAATTGCTCATGGAGGCACACTTTCTGGGCTCACTGATAATAACAGACCTAGAGGATAGGCACTATCCAGATCAAAGACCAGAGCGGCACAAACTCGCGGACTGGAGGTTGGTCACCGAGGTTATAAAACCTGACAAAATCAGATGGGCAATTAGTAAGTTCCAACCATTCAAATCTCCTGGGATAGACGGAATATATCCAATCTTGCTCCAAAAGGAGCTAGAGATATTAATACCTTACTTATGTAAAATATTCGAGGCTTGCTTGGCCTGGAGATACATACCAAATATAAATATTTAGTCATCTTTGACCAAAAATTAACACGGAACTCCCACATCCAAAAAGCCACACAGAAAGCAACAATCGCCCTGGGAAGGTGTAGGCAAATGAGTGGAAAAAACTGGGGGCTAAATCCAAAAATGAGCCTGTTGTTATACACCAGGATAGTGAGGCCCTTGATAACCTATGGATCAGGTGGTATGGTGGACTAAGACAGTGCAGTCGGGAGCAATATAGCTGTTAGATGACGTACAAAGGCTTGCTTGTCTGTGCGCTACGGAGGCCATAAAAACTGCTCCTACGGCTGCACTTAAGGTTCTCTTGGACCTGCCACAATTACACATATTCATACAAGGCGAAGCTTGGTCAGTGGTGCACAGGTTAATGCAAGGCGAAACGCCAATTAGTCAGCAACACGGGACGGAGTACCAGAAGTTATACTCGGAGATGAGGCCAAATCCCATCCTAGGCATGCCCACGGACGTAATGGTCCCAAGGTACAACTCCAATAAGAACTTTCAGACTGTAATACCAGACAGGGAAGACTGGAAAAACGGTCCTCCCGTAACACACAACCAATCTGGTACACTGATGGCTCCAAGACATAACAAGGAGTCGGAGCCGGGTGTTACGGGACAAGGTCAAAAGCCAGTATCCCGATAAGTCTAGGGAAATACACGGGCTGAAGTCATCACCATACACAGTTGCGCAAGTGATATAATACCACAAGGTACTGTTAACCAGTCGATTGCCATTTTCTCTGATAGCCAAGCGGCAATAAAAGCTATCAGCTCCATGCAAATCAATTTTAGATTGGTGTGGGACTATTTGACGGCCCTTATAGAGCTGGGAAGTCAGAACAGAGTGACCACGACACGAGGGATATAGAGGAAACGAAAAGGCTGATAAATTCATCAAGGAAGGCGCACTCAAAGCCCCAATAGGACCTGAGCCTTTTTGTGACGTGACAAAGCCATGCATACGAGCAGCCACTAAGGAATAGGTGCAAAATAAATCTCTGGAATGGTAGAGGAATCTCCCGAGACAGGTCAAAGAGTTCATTAAAGAACGTTAGGCCAAATTCACGGAAGATCTACTAAGTCAGAATAGAAAGGCCATCAGAGTAATAGTTGAATTGAATGAATTTACTTGTTAAAGAATCTCAAAGTTTTCTAAATATATCGTGTGTATTTTGTATATTTTTTAATAAAAGTTTTGTTAATTTATTTTTTTCTCATTAGTTATTTAGTCAAATGTTTTTGTGTCGAGGGTTCTTTAATTTCATACGAAAACGTGTTTTTTAAATCTTTGAGTAAAGAAATCTCCAATTACAGTATGTCCCAATTTTAATGCGCACCCTGTATATACAATTTCTGAAAGAGTACTATTATAAATTTGAAGCTTAAATTTATAAAACAGATAACGATGAAGGTATAAAAAGTGTAATGATAATCTCAAGTTAAGGTTAAAAGTTGAATGAAAGAGGCTGACAAACCATCGGATCAGGATCAGAATAAACTAGTTTTGAGGCACGCGCTTGGTGTTGTCACTGATTACTAATTGCCACTAATAGCGGCAACATGTGCGTGTTATGAAAGTTTACAACTCACTTCAGGGGCAAATTCACTTGCTTACAACTCAAACGATTACGTCATAACAAGGGTAATGTTTGTTTATTCTCCATTAATTCATTAGGCATCATCCTTCCTTCCATTTCAAAAGTTCTTATTAGACATGTCTCTCGTTTTTATTTAATATTTGTGGAGAAAAACATTTTTTTTTATAAAGCAATCTTTAATTCCCAAATCGGCACAGCTTCTTTTGAAAATTCAATATCTCTTTCAAATGATGCAATTGATGCCTTTGCAAGGCATAATAAAAGTCAGTGCCGGATGCAGAGGTGTGGGGGTCCGGGGCAATGAAAATGGAAGCGCTTTCAATCAATAAATATATTTCGATAATTTTATTTTTACATTTAAAAAACAAAGTTCCACTATTATGACACGTACTATTTTTTGTAATTTTTTAAGAATCCTTATTACTTTCTGGCTAGTGATGAGCAATGGGAAACTGTTAATAGGCTTACTTTTAAGTAAAAGACATTTACGTAGATTTGACATAGAATGAAAATACCCTTGTTTGGATATATTTCATTACTCATTACTTTCTTAAAAATTAAATTTTTTTATTATTTTTGAATTTTGAATTTTTGAATCTAAGGTTTGTGGAGGCCCTCAATGTGTGGGGGGCCCGGTTGCCCCACCGTGTATCCGGATCTGATAAAATTGTAAAATGTGGAATTGTTTTAGCAAATAATATATGTATTGTATTTCTTCAACCGCTTTGAATAGTTATTTCGATTCAGAAGTTTAAACATGTTTGTAATAATTGATGTATTTATATTTAGTATTTATTTATTTAAATGTTACTGATTATAAATTGCGGTGCAGTTTCCGTTAAACTTTCTTATTCGTAACTTCCATTTTTCGGTAAATATCCTACTTAGGTACATAAGAATTCTTCATGAATAAATGTATACCCATAAACTCTGTTACACTGAAATAAAAATCTATGATAATATGATTACGGTATATGTTTTGTAAATGAAACGTTTTCGTAGGACTTTGGATAAAAAGTCTATTTGCATAATTTTATTGTGACAGGAAATCGTTTCACACCGTACGTACCGCTTGAGCGGAATATTTTGTATTCCAAAATCCATCTAAATCTTATATTTAATAAAATTGCAACATTGTTGAATAGAAGCATTGAATTACACATGCATTCTTGACGTCCATAAAATTGTCATCGTAAAATTCAACAAAAACGCCCTTAGACTGTGAACCTCATTTTTGATATATGAAAAGCGGACACTAAAAGAACCAGCTCTATCTCGTAAATCAATAGCGGGTACTATCTACTATTCATTATTTTAATGACACTATGACATTATGTACTTAGTTTTTATCGACATATACAGTGTGTGAGATTTAATACCGCAATAACCTGTTATTTTGGAACGTGCTGCCCTATATATTTTTTTTTTTTTTGACATATTACTCGATGAGCTCTATCTGACCATTTTTTAAAAATCATTTTCATATTTATAGAAGTAGAGACAGACAGAGAAATTCTACAATATTTCCAATAAAAAAAATCCAACAGTTAGCTTGAGGTAGGCTACATGTGATTTACATTCAAGTATATCAAAAATACCCACATTTTTGAAAAAAAAATAAAGTACTTCCCTTTAAACCAATAATTATGCACACATTAGAACAAGGTGATGATGAACGGAGAATGGAATTCTGTTTATTCTGCCAAGGAGAATACTTAAATAACGAAAATTTTTTAAGAAATATTCTCTTCACAGATGAGGCGACATTTACCACTAATGGTGTGGTTTCTACTCAGAACTCTAGGTACTGGGCAACAGAGAACCCACACTGGATGATAAATTCAAAGAGTCATTCTCAAAAAGTTAATGTCTGGATTGGGATCCTAAATAATCGTATAGTGGGTCCAGCGTTTGGCCAAGATACATTAAACATTGAAAGGTTTGTTAATTTCTTGAACACAAATTTTTGGGATTTTATGTAAGTACTAAATGAGGAAGAAAACAGACAAGTTATTTTTTAACTAGATGGTGCTTCCATACATTATTCGGTGGTTGTGTGTAGATGGCTTAATGAAAATTTTCCAAACAGTTGGATAGGACGAAATAGCCCTCTTATTAATGGCTGTCACATTCGCCAGATCTAACACCTTTAGATTTTTTTTGAGGGGAATTTAAAAAAAAAAAATTTACCGCACGAGACCACAAAATGTTGACGAATCGAGAAAGAATTGAACGAGAGTGCGGGGAAATAACACCACAACAATTAATGAGAACCCGTCAAAATTTAAAACGGCGTTAGAAAAATGCAAACGCATAAGGTGTGAAGGGGGTTATATTGAGAACACAAAAATTTTAAATACTTCGTTTTTATTTTTAGTGGTCAACTTTCTTCGAGTTTCTATTTATGTTTTAGTGTGACCATCCTGTATATTTTTTTTCTGTAAAAATTCATCAAGTTTTCATTTTGGCTGGTAATTTCATACTAAATGTCAGTTTCCTCTGAGGTTTCTACGTTAATAATTTTTCTCTTGAGACCAGTTCTATATTTTCTTTTCTTTTTTATGAGGTCTTATTCATTTTCGATGCTGTCAACTGCATTCCAGATATCAAATTTCTCCGACTGTTTTCTGTTAATTGCTTTTTCGCTATGACCCACCCTGTATCCGTTTTCTTAACCCCAAACTCCCGAATTTTTTTCGTTAATAATTATTTTTGTGACCCACCCAGTATATATATCAAAAGTCATTTCTTTTCCATATTTCCAGCTGCATGCCTAAAATAAGATTCCGCTCTGACGCCTTTTTATTATTCTTTTGTTCTGACCCACCCGCGCCACGTTTAATTTTGTTCTTAAGGTTTATCGGGTTTTATTCCTTTTCAATATTTTCAGCTGCGTGCTAAAAATTTGATTATTCTGACGTCTACTTGTTAATAATTATTGAAAATGTTCATTTGAACCGCTGCTAAAAACAATAACAAATGCATCTGAAAATATGGTATGCTCTATAACGTCATTCAAATAAATGATTTTTGTTTTTTTCATTTCTACCGCTTTTGCGATTATTTGATATTTTCAATTTTGTGGTCACGACAATATTTTTACAGAAAGTTTTTTTATGAAATAGGTTATGATAGACAATTATAGCAGATTATATTACAGACAACGTCTAAAGTATTTTTAAAAAGTTTCTATTTTTATTATTATTATTTAACTTGCCATGTTTTTTTGTTTAGGTCAAATCTTGCAATCAAAATTTCGATTAGTTCTAATTAAGCTAGAGCTTTGAAATTTTGCACGTGTATAAGTCCGGTGACAATACACTTTAACATTTTCATATAAGAAAAAAAAACAAGATGATACTTAAAACCGATATCTGGGGGTTTTCGAGATCGCCAATTATGAATTCTTGGTCAAAATTTAGAAATTCAAAGTGGCGACGCCAATATGGCAGACGACTTTTGTTATTTATGGCCCAAATCGATCAAAATCGATATCTGGGGGTTTTCGGGTTCGTCGATTACGAATTTCTAGTCAAAAATGTACTTCAAAATGGCGGACGACTTTACCGTTTATGATCCGATTCGTCTCAAAATAGATATTTGGGGGCACAGAATATCGAAAGACTAAAAAGTAAAAAATAAAATTATTTAAAAAAATATCCTTTACACAGAAAAATCTCGCGACAAGCTTTTATATCATAAAAAAAATTATATAATGTAAGAAAATGATGGATTTGATTTACTTAAAAATTTGTTTTCTACTTTTTAGAGCATTTAAATAAAAGCGTTTTTTTAAATATTTTTCTTATATTATAATTTTTATAATGCTATAGTGAAAGGTCCCCTCAAAAATTTGCTTCCTTGATATAAATCCTAAACTATCAATTTCGCGTTTATTTAAATTTGCCGAATAACATGTTAAGAGGAAGTATAAAACATTGAAAGGAAATTCGTGGAATAATTTACCATGTTTTATGGTCTTATATAACAATTATTTCAATGTGGAATTCTTAAGGATAGGGTGAAAAAGGCAAGTTAGGGTTTGAAGGGAAGATAATTCTAAACGTAAAAATGCTGCTTAATCGATTTATTTGTCTGTTTGTTGTGTACCTCGGTTATTCTTCAAAGATTAGCATACTAATAGAAAGCAGAAAAATTGTAATTTAGTAATTAAAATGGTAATTGCACTTATAAAAAACATACCTTCCCCTCAACACAATAACTTTTCTTTATGACTTTTTAACTGTTTTAATTTCTTTTAGATGATACTTAAAAAATTAATTAATTCTGTATAATTATAATTAAGACATTGGGACAGCCAGGAAGGAGATATTTCAAATTTATGTTGTTTCAACTATTTTTAAATTCCGCTTTCTGTCTGCGACTACCCTAAACCATTTGTCATACAAAAAAACTTGTTTTTGTCCTCTTTGCGGAGTTCCAGATGTGGAATGTTACGTTCTCTTAATTTAGCTGAAACTTCGTGTTTAGAAGAACATGCCTAAGGGACCCCATAATAAGTACTTTCAAATGCATCCCCCCATTAATTACTTCACGAGGAGTTAATTACCTACTTTTGTATCAAATTATTTTCTTTAGTACTTTAGCTCACATGTTATTTGTAAACGATTAAAATTGAATAATGATATATAGCGCACATTATACTACGTCTCAATATTAAAGACCAATACTCCAGTCGAATTAGTATGAAAATTAAGTAATTTTGACAAAAAATGTTTCAAAGTCAAATAAGACATTGGCCTGGACATTTGAAATATAAAGCTGAAAATTACCAGAAATGTTGAAGATGATGTCCTAATTGAAATCCTGAAAGTTCCAAACAATCCCACTTGGGAAAAATCCACCATCTTGGATTTTTGAGTTTTGAGCATAACGACTGAACCAAGTTGTTCGTCTTTGCATTGTCCATTTTTTTACAAATAAAATTAAACATTTTTATTTATTTTTTTAAGAAAGTACATTTTTGCCTAAAATATTTGCATTTTTTTTTGGCTATAGTAAATATTACGTTAAATGTAGCTTTTCTATGGCAACACGTCAGTCAAAGGTTCCACTTCTATGCGATTTGCGCATCCATGCCCAGCGCAATAACTGCACATATCGGTGCGACTGAGACAACTTGTCCTGCAGTTGCATTTCTTTTCGCAGCCGGATTTGCAGTTACAGGATATGATGTGGAGTACCCAGCATGGGAACCCGCTGATCAGACAGGCCACTGATTACGACCCCGCCGACGCCCCGAGGCACAAGCGACCGAGGGTTCAGCTACTGGACAACGGGTAAGTATAACCTTTATTTCCCACTAACAGATCTGTTTCAGATACGCCAGGACGGACCACCACTACCAGAGACATGACGTTTTCAACCCTAACCCAACCTCCTTGCGGGCGTCGGACAACATACCGTCCGGCGCCCGTTGTCCTACCTGCTCCGTGGAGACCGAAAGTGCTAAAAGAAGCACTTAGGTCTCCACACTCCCGAGCTACACAGCTCATCCTTACCTTTCCGACGATCCGGGGTAGGATATCAATTGATGTCCTACGTACCGGCAGTCAGTCCCAGCCAAAACTTCCTAAACCCAACTCGACCAATGACTACCCCCGGGGGTGACAAGCTGGCGAAGAAAGAAAACATCAAGACAAGAAGAGCGCCAGAAGAGACCTCAGCCAGCGAGGTTCAATAGCCAGGACCAGGGGAGGTCCGCAGAAAATACCACGACACATCTCACATTTGTGAGCTGGGTCTGGTAGAAGTACGCGGGCCCACCTATCACGAAGGCCGGTCCAGGTCTACAGAGATAATCTAGGTGCAAAGAGTAATAGTCCTACTCGGCCCTAGTTATCGAGACCGACATCCAGCCAATGGATATTGGCGCGTGGAGTACCCACTCCGGTGCTGTATCCTCTTCAGTCGGGATGAGTTTTAGCTGATGTGCATGCACCATCCATCCCCATTCTTTTTCCGCCAGGAGATTTTCCATCCATACTTGAACCTAAATTTAAATATACGGAATTAGCATACTAACAGTATTTAAACCAGAAGAAATGGTGGAATTTGGCCCTTACTGGTGGTAAAGTACGAATGTTGCTTAGCCGTTGCGGATGTAAGTGGAAGTGCAGCCAAGTCAAATGCTGCCTTGATGGACTGCTTAGCAACTGTCCTCCGATACAGCCAATGCCTGACGTTGTTTAAGCTCTCTTTAACATCACAGCTGTACAGCACGAGAAGAAAATATCCTCCCGATTCCGCGATCACACAGTCCGTGTGCGCAGGAATACGACGAGTGTAAGTCTTTACTACAATTTACATGAGGCTTGTTTTGGTTCAAATTTAAGAACAATTCAGAACCATTCCCGTCTTGCGCAGTTTAATAAATACCAATTTTAATACACTACGCATGAATATTTCTTCATTGCGCATGATGTGAACTGTTCCAGAAACGTTCTAGCCAGAAACAAAACAGACCTATGTACTGTCACACTTTCTTTGTCATTAAGTAAGACGGCAATATCATAATTTCTTTCCTGATTTATCCGGAGTAGGGTATTGAGGCCCCGTTTCACAACAATAAATTCACCACTTTCACGGTCTTTGCACAAAATATATGTAACGGTATCCATTGGTTCCATGTTTAAACAACAAAAGTCACAAAAACTAAGAACTTGCACCCAAAAACGACCAAGAGTTAGACTGAACATAGTTTCCAATCCTATAATCCACCACGACAGCCACACACCATCCTTGCAGACTATATTTCACAAGTGATCAGAACACATAACAATACCAACCTTTAACTTTAAGTGACACACTTCAAACTAGCACTGTCACTATAGCCACCTTCTCACAACCACCATGACGCGACGGTACCTTGAGACGGCGAATTTGAATTCCGTGCATTTGCGTTTTTGTGTTATTTCTTACCTGAAGAATGCACTGGGTATTTGTAAATAACAAAGACGTTTTAAATGTTTATTTCCTCTTTTCTATGGAAAAAGTAATTAAATGATTAGCATTCAATGTCAGTCAAAACAAACGACACATACTATTCGACCCTTTTTTTCGTTTTTTTTTTCAACTACATTTTAAGTCAGTGTAACCCATTACTATCGCTGTTCTTAAATCATCTAAGTTCTTAATATGACAATATAGGGCAGAAAAACCAATTTGAAGCAAAACCCAACAAAATCGGATGTTTGGTTCGGTAGCTAAGCTCAGAACTCAAAAATCCAAGACGGCAGCGGTTTTTCCAAGATGGTGGATTTTCCCCAAGTGGGATTGTTTGGAACTTTTGGGATTCGAACTAGGACATCATCCTCAAAGTTTGTACCAATTTTCAGCTTTTTATTTCAAAAGTCCAGGATAAGGCGATGTCTAATTTGACTGAAGTATAAGCCGAATCCAGGATGTTCAGAATGATATGATGGTAGGAATGTAGGGTTTGTTAGGCTTCAATTTTTTTGAATGACAAATTTTTTTATTGAACTATTAAGGTGAGAATTTTTTTTTTCGAGTTTTAGAAAAACTATTGATTTAAAAAAAAAAGCGTTTCTTAAAAGTTATGCATCTTGAAAAAACCTTCAAAATGAGACTAATTTCATCAAAATTGGTTAATTTGTTTATGAGTCATTGCAAAAAAAACATGCTAAAATGGCTGTTTTTTTCCATTGTTAATAAACAATAGAAAAACATGTTTCATATACTTCTTACCATAGGAAAAGAAGGCTCTTGTTGCATAGAAAAGGCACGCGAAATCGTGAGCCATATGGTCGAATCAATTTGTTAATAACTTTTTGACTTTTTTTAACGCTTATTTCTCAGCAATATGGGGGTTCTACAACAATCTGCGGGTGCGCAAATTAAAGTTCATGATTTATACTATCAATATCAAAAAAGAACCAAATGAAGTATTGGTTATTACAATGATCAAATTTAGCATTAATATTTTCGTTATAAACAAATAGAATATCTCTTCGGCGGTGCATGGTATCGAAATGCTGACAAAAGCTTATGATAGCTGACATTTTTTCATGAATTAAAAAAAAAGTTTTTACGACCAATAGAAGCTTAGGTATATATTTATTTTTTAATCGCTGTGGCATTAATATTAAGATATGATTTTAGCTGAAATTTACAGGGGAATATTCAAAGAATCCAATGCAAAAGTTTTGGACTCGACTATTTAAAAATTGTTGATGTAGCAATTATTTCAATTTGCCGTTATTCCGATAGTTAGTGTAGGAGCGATGGAGAAGGAAATTCGTTTCGATGGAAAAAAAATAAAAATATGGTTCCATTGCTCAATTCTTTATTATTTATGAAATATACGAAAATACGAATTTTCGTTAAATTTTTTAAAGAAAATATACATTCCATTATTCATATTTCTTCGAGATACCACAATTTAATATAAAAATGAAGGTTCTGGATTCAATATTTGCCGAGAAAATACAAATTTTTCCGGCGAAACGAATTTGAAGCGCCCGAGACTCGTTTTCTGGCCGTGCGCGGCTGACTTCCCCCACCATCGCTCCCACACTGACTATCAGAGCGACGGTAACTTTAAACAATTGTCACATCAACAATGTTTAAATAATCGAGTCGAAAACTTTTGCATTGGATTCTTTGAATATTCTCCTGTAAATTCCATCTAAAATTATTCCTTAATGTCAATGAACAACGCCACATCGATTTAAAAAAAAAAAATTATCTCAACTTCTATCGACAGTAAAAACTTTTTGAATTCGTAAAAAAATGTCAGCTATCAGATGCTTTTGTCAGCATTTCGATACCATGCATGGCCGAAGAGATATTCGATCTGTTTATAACAAAAAAATGAATGCTAAATTTGATCATTTTTTTCAACAATTTAAAACCAATACTTCATTTGCCTCTTTTTTGACATTGATCGAATCACGAACTTTTAATTTGCGTACCCGCAAATTGCTGCAGAACCGCCATAGCGCTGAGAAATAAGCGTTAAAAAAAAGTCAAAAAGTTATTAACAAATTGATTGTGCAAGAACTATTCGACCATATGGCACCCGATTTCGCGTGCCTTTTCTGTGCCACAAGAGCCTTCTTTTCCTGTGGTAAGAAGTGTATGAAACATGTTTTTCTATTGTTTATTAACAATTGAAAAACAGCCATTTTAGCATATTGTTTTGCAATGAATCATAAACAAATTAGCCAATTTTGATGAAATAAGTCTCATTTTGTAGGTTTTTCACGGCGCACAACTTTTAAAAAACACTTTTTTCCAAAATCAATAGTTTTTTCTAAAACTCGAAAAAACCATTTTCTCGCACCTTAATTGTTCAATAAAAAATTTTGCCACGCAAAAAAATTGATGAAGCCTAACAAACCCTATATTCCTACCATCATACTGAAGATCCTGGATTCGGCTTATACCTAGAAACTTTTTTTTATCAAAATGCTAATTCGACTGAAGCAAGCCATTTGCCAAGTATTTGTCTGATGTTTTGCTAGGCTGGTAAACCTTTCAATTCTAAGAACAGACTTCATATCTTCATTTTTCCTCCCCCTTCAAAGCAATGTTTGTTTCCACAACTGAAAACTCATAATCATGTAAAGACGGAGAACATGTCAGGCCTTTTGGAACTGAAATCGGGAAATTTTAAAATTTTGTTTGTCTGCAAGACCGTACATGCTGTAAACTGTACATGTAGTATAAGTTGAATTTTCAGTACATACATATCAATTTTTTTAATCAACTAAAACTGTACACGCCCAACTAGCAATTTGATGTTTTGTAGAAGCTGAAAGAATGTTTATGGAATATTTTTTATAAAACAAGATTGTTGATATAAACATTTCTAAAACGTTTATAGACGCGAAATGGGCATAGTTTATAAAACAATGTAATTCTTTAATTTATTTTATTATGGCTTTCACAGGTGTTATAAAATAATTGTATAAACGTTTACATAGCATTTTTAAAAATGGTAGACGATAGTTACAAAATAGTTTTATAGCAAACAGTTATAAAACTTAAACCTGTTTTTGTAATATATCAATTATAAAATTTTATAAGCATTGTATTATTATCTTCATTGCTACTTTTGCAACAACAACAACAGAGGTTATTTATTTTTTAAATGTTTTTGTAGACAATAATAATTCTCAAAATAGTTTTAAAATATTACAAAGGTAGCTAGATTCTATGTGACTATATATGGCGGCGTAACTATCAATATATTTAGTGGAACATAAGATAAAAGTTAACTGATTAAGACTTCGTTTCGCTAACAGCAAAGCGATTTTGGACTGCGAAGGAAATTTTTCTATGAAATATATGGTATATATACAATGAAATTTTTGAGCGCCCTAAAATAACGAATATTTATCAAAATTTAAAAAAGCAAAGTGAAAATAAATTTTTTGTATTTTATCTTTTTGTGGTGTTGCACCAATTGTGTTTCGCAGATAACTATTTCACAATAATAGATTATTGCTAAAATGCTTATAATAATATAATAATAATTTTTGAAATATTCTTATTTTAAAGTCCAAAATGGCCGCTATACAAATAGTTCAAACGTAATAACATTATAGCGTCCATGACTGGTGGTCGAGAGGTGAGCGCACTTGCCTCTCATCCAAAAGTTCCGGGTTCGATACTCGGTCGTGGCAGTGGAAAATACTGTGAGAGAGATTTTTCCACTATACACGGATATTGGGTGTGTGTCCCTTGTCTCTATATGTGTAGCCCCCTCCCACACAAGGATCTTCTAGAGATTTCCGGGATAAAGGGGGTCGTAATTACCCTTGGTGTTATTTATTATTTATTTATTTATTTATCTTGTAAAGCATATTTATAATTATAAAAACACTTATAGAACAAAGATATTTTCCGAAGGACTGTTTGCTCCGAAAAAGCATCTTATAAAACATATATACAGCAACGTGTTTTAATGTTTTACAAAAACTCTATTTGCAATACTTATAGAACAATACATTCTGAAGAGCTTCTTAGTCGAGCTAAATAAACGGCAAATTTGTATCTCAGGGATCTTTTATACACTTGTTTCTTAACAGTGGAAATAAATATAATAATTGTGTGTTTGTCTTTAATCCAGGTATTGTGTACCTAAATATATAGATTTAACTTTAGATATGAGACATCCGTTGATGAGCGCATAAACACTTACCCATGTTTTATAAAAATGGTAACGAACATATTATAGTCTTTAAAGGCAATGTTTAGTTTATCAATTATTTTCTAAGTGTTTTATGACAGCAACGCATGCTTCCTTTATATAACAATTGTTTAGCAGTTACAGCAGCAGAATACAATATGTTCCCTGAAATAATATGTGTTATGAAGAATCCTAATAAAATTGTTTTATTATTGCTTAGCTAAACTTTTACAGAATAGTTTTATAGGCGTTCGTCAATTGGCCAATAAGTGTTAGGGCTCATTATTATAAATCAATTTTGTTCCGTGAGCTAAAACATCTTATAATAATTGCTGTATAAACGTTTATAAAACAGCGAAAAACAAATTCTACAAAATGTTTTATAATTAGCTGTAAGAACATTATTTTAAATGTATAAAACGACTTTGTTAGTTGGGCGTACAGCCTTGTAGACAAACGGGCTAATTCAAAAATTATGTTTTTTTCGATGAAGAATTATTATACTTTAAATATTAAGTATGTTATGCTATTGTATTTAGAAATAAGTGGGGATTCATATTAGGGGTTGAAAAATGCGAGAAGATTTTAAGTATGCAAGCAGCAAGGTTCGATGCAATATAAAGTAGTATTTGGAATTTGGTTTATCTTTTCATCTCTTCATATAAAACACATTCTGGGACACCCTCTATATCATTACTTTGTTTATTTCTGAGAGAGTTTATTGTATTTTTAAAAGCTTTTATTAAACTTGCAATGTTTTTAGTTAGTTAGTTCGTTAGTTAGTTAGTTATAGTTTGTTTAGGTCAAATCTTGCAGTCAAAATTTCGATTAGTTCTAATTAAGTTAGAGCTCTGAAAATTTGCACGTGTAGAAGTCCGATGACAATACACTTTAACATTTTCATATAAGAAAAAACAAGATGGCGGCTTCAAGATGGCGGACGACTTTACCATTTATGATCCGACTCGACTCAAAATCGATATCTGGGGGGTTTTCGAGATCGCCAATTATGAATTCTTGGTCGAAATTCATAAATTCAAAAGGCGGAGCCAATATGCCTGACGACTTTTGTCATTTAGATTCAAATCGATCAAAATCGATATCTGGGGGTTTTCGGGTTCGCCGATTACGAATTTCTAGTCAGAAATTTAGTTCAAGATGGCGGATAAATACCGTTTATGATCCGATTCGTCTCAAAATCGATATTTGGGGATTACAGCATATCAAAAGACTAAAAAGTAAAAATAAAATTATATTAAAAAATATTTAAAAAAAAGCTTTTATTTAAATGCTCTAAAAAGTACAAAATAAACTTTAAAGTACATCAAACCCATCATTTTCTTACATAATATAATTTTTTTATGATATAAAAGCTTGTCGCCAGCAATCTCCTTTACAGAAGAAAATCTCGCGACAAGCTTTTATATCATAAAAAAAAATTATATAATGTAACAAAATGATGAGTTTCATTTACTTCAAAGATTATTTTCTACTTTTTAGAGCATTTAAATAAAAGATTTTTTAAAATATTTCTTTTACTTCATTGCAAGTAACTTCATCAAGGCAAAATTTAATAAAATATTAATATGCAATTGAGGAAATTTATTACGATAAACTTTCTTTTAATTTTTTCTCGTCGAAAAAAAATTTAAAATTTTAAAAATTTAAAAGCATAGATATATTTCCCGGTCGGCTGAGACAGTTGCTTCAATAAAAAATGCTTTAGTTTTTCCAATATTTTCATAACAAATAATATCAAATGTAAATACGACTCTGTACATCGAGAAGTAAAAAGTAAGTGATTACTTTTTTAACAAAATTTATGAAAGTGTTCCCTTAATTGAGAGACGTATGCGTCTCAATACTGAATATTTAATTTCATATGTCACACAGATAAGAAACGGGAAATAGAAGTATATAATATGAGTACAGTCGACATGAATATGATTTTATCGTATACGTCTAACTGTCAATCATGTTTATTGGTAAGAAAAATTGAACGGGAATAAAACCAAATGTAACACCAAATATAAATGCAATAGTGATACTTTTTATCTGGTTTCCATTTCAGTCGGTCGGATATTACTTAGATATTTAATTTCCATACGATTAACTCGAACCATCTGATTTCCACTGGAGTCGAGAGCAGCTTAGGCCGCATTAGGATCATTTTATCGTTATGTAATGTTGTTATGTGTTATTGTATCTAAATGATGGTTATTTGAATGGTAAAATATTTCACGTAACGAAATGCGAGCGCAAACTTGCGGGGCTTAAAAAATTATACAGAAAAGCTTTTAGATGAGATACTTGTCACGTCGCCTGGAAGTCCTAGATCTACTTGCGTTTATGGTATCACTTGCTAGTCCATTTCCCAAATTAAATTGGACAAACTAAAAAATAACTTAACTGTTACAGCTCGACTACTGCATCAACACGAGAAATGTGTAAAAATGTATAAAAACGTTATTCGTAATGCTTAGAATTATATTACAATTGAATTCATATATACAGTGTGTAAAAAGTACAAAATAATTTAAATACTTCTCGAAAAACCCTCGAGGTCGATTTTAGTTTTTAATGGCAATATAGTGAAATGGAGCATACTTTGCAGAGTTCAAAGCATCCCCACACTTAATCTTGAAAATTTATCGTTTTCGAGATACGAGTTTTATGGTTCTCGACTAATTATTATACCGCTATATTTTCGGAACGGCCTCACATATTGGGATAAAATTTGGTACAATATTTTACACCCTCCTATCAAGAGCACAATTTACTTGGCAAAAATCCCAAGACCTGTCTCTTTTTTATTTTAACGTTGCTCTCAGAGCCCCAAACGACACCTTGTATATCATTTATTAGAAAATTTCTATTTTTTTTATTTGTAATTTATTTATCACTTTATTATAAGATACAACATGAATAATAATCAATAATATACAGAGTTACCGTAATTAAACGGTAGTTGCTAGGTACATCATAGATACGTAAACAAAGAAAAAATATATACCTATATACTAATTTACATACATATATATATACACCAAAATACAAACATATACACACATAAGTACTACAAGTAAAACATTTTAGGAGAAGAAACATGTGAAGATATGAACATACGATATACGCCAAAATTATCATAGAATAAGCAGTATACAGATAAAGGTAAGAAATAGTTTTAGGTACCTAGGCAATTTTGAGACCATAACTGCCCGTATGTACCATATGTTTTAAATGTTTAGGTTAAAAATTAAACAATGAAGATTATGATTTGTATACTGAAAACTGAAAGGACTTTTATATGTTAGAGAAAAACTTGTGACGGAGCACTTTTAACTTTTTACCAAATTAGAGCAAATGAATTTTAATTATGTACACCATACAATTTACAGACAGGGTAATGATCTGTGATGTCGTATGTTATCACAAATGATTCATAATTTAAATTTTTTAAATTAAATTTTTCTTGTACGTGAACATTTAAAAAGACAATTAAAATAATAATAATGATAACAATAAACGTCTTTATTGAAACCAAGAAAAAGTACCTAAGTATATTTGTTTATTAATGGAGTAGAAACTTTCTAAATTACGAAGAAATAATTACATGTAATTAAAAAAGAAAAAAGCGATTATTACTACATCCTAGTTAAATAAACCTAAATATATTTATTTATCAGTCAAGTACAAAGTTTCTAAATTACAAAGAAATGATTATATATAATTAAAAAAAAAGAAGAAGAAATTGACGATATATAAATTTATTATTGAAAATTAATAATTAATTTGCTATGATTGTCATTATTGGTTAAGCAACAATAATGTAAACTAATCACACCAGCGTCTAAAATGTAAGCGGACGGTCCTGTCTAGCGAAAATTTAAAAGAAGAGAAAAACAATTTCAAAAAATTCGTGCGTTTTAAGTTTCTTTTAAAGGAAAGACACCCATAGTGATTTTAATCTAGGGGGAGGGAGTTGTAAAGTTTAGCAGACCAATAAGTAATACAACTGTCCAACAAGTGTCCAAAGCGAAGAATCCTATTGTGTACTGCAGACCTAGGCACTAAGTACAGAAGAAATAACATGGTGCCGATGTTAATATAACGTGATGAATTGCATTCTTTTTTCTATGGTATCGATAAAATGCTATATTGATACCTATTTTTACCAGTAGTATGTTTACTCAAGTAATTTATATTTCAAATGTGCTTTTAGAGGGCGGAATATTAAACATAATATTTTTAGTCGCAAACTCCTCTATAAATCCTTATTTTACTATAAGGAAAATAACCAGACTGCAATCAAAGTTACAAGTCTGGCGCGTTAAGTGTAATAATTGCATATTACCAACAAAACGCTAATGCTTCGATTGCAACAAACACCAGCCGAAAGACTGATCCTACTTAAAGGAGCTCTCTTGCCAGTCGTCACACACCACTTGCAGACTGCAGTTTCGAGCTGTTGGCTCTCGTCAGTGCAAGGTAGGCATGCGACGACCGGCACGAGAATCCTTTGACTACTTAGTACATCCCGCTATTTCTACAACAGCGACATGTAAAATAGCCATCAGGCGCCGTCCAGCGGTCCAGTATCTGTTGCAATCGAAAAATAAATAGCCTGACTTGGCTTAGCATAGTTCAAATGTGCTTTTAGAGGGCGGAATATTAAACATAATATTTTTAGTCGCAAACTCCTCTATAAATCCTTATTTTACTATAAGGAAAATAACCAGACTGCAATCAAAGTTACAAGTCTGGCGCGTTATTTTCCTTATAGTAAAATAAGGATTTATAGAGGAGTTTGCGACTAAAAATATTATGTTTAATATTCCGCCCTCTAAAAGCACATTTGAACTATGTTAAGCCAAGTCAGGCTATTTATTTTTCGATTGCAACAGACACTGGACCGCTGGACGGCGCCTGCTGGCTATTTTACATGTCGCTGTTGTAGAAATAGCGGGATGTACTAAGTAGTCAAAGGATTCTCGTGCCGGTCGTCGCATGCCTACCTTGCACTGACGAGAGCCAACAGCTCGAAACTGCAGTCTGCAAGTGGTGTGTGACGACTGGCAAGAGAGCTCCTTTAAGTAGGATCAGTCTTTCGGCTGGTGTTTGTTGCAATCGAAGCATTAGCGTTTTGTTGGTAATATGCAATTATTACACTTAACGCGCCAGACTTGTAACTTTGATTGCAGTCTGGTTATTTTCCTTATAGTAAAATAAGGATTTATAGAGGAGTTTGCGACTAAAAATATTATGTTTAAGTAATTTATATGTTTGTAATTACCCAACTAACAATTTGATGTTTTGTAGAAGCTGAAAGAATGTTTATGGGACATTTTTTATAAAACAAGATTGTTGATATAAACATTTCTAAAACGTTTATACAACGCTTATAGACGCAAAATGGGCACAGTTTATGAAACAATGTAGTTCTTTAATTTATTTTATTATGGCTCTCACAGGTGTTATAAAATAATAGTGTAAACGTTTACATACAATTTTAAAAAATGGTAGACGATAATTATAAAATAGTTTTATAGCAAACAGTTATAAAATTTAAACCTGTTTTTGTAATATATGAATTATAAAATTTTATAAGCATTGGGTTATTATTATCATTGCTACTTTTTTGTTATGTGCAGCAACAACAACAGAGGTTATTTATTTTTTAAATGTTTTTGCAGACAATAATAATTCTCAAAATAGTTTTAAAATATTACAAAGGTAGCTAGATCTTATGTGAGTATATATGGCGGCGTAACTAACAACATATTTAGTGAAACATGAGATAAAAGTTAACCGATTAAGACTTCGTTTCGTCAACAGCAAAGCGATTTTGGACTGCAAAGAAAATTTTTCTGTGAAATATATGGTATATATACAATAAAATTTGTAAGCGCCTTAAAAATAACGAATATTTATCAAAATTAAAAAAAATAAAGTGAAAATAAATTTTTTGTATTTTATCTTTTTGTGGTGTTGCACCAATTGTGTTTCGCAGACGTATTTCACAATAATAGATTATTGCTAAAATGCTTCTATCACAATCATTTTTATTTTTAAACTATTTTTATTTTCCAAAATGGCCGCTATAAAAATAGTTCAAACATAATAACATTATGGCGTCCATCTTATAAAGCATATTTATAATTATAAAAACACTTATTGAACAAAGATATTTTTCGAAGAACTGTTATATATCAATAAACTGACAGTCTCCGAGGCAGTGCTTCTGGAAGTTTAAAAAAATATAATTGCTCCGAAAGAACATCTTATAAAACATATATACAGCAACATGTTTTAATGTTTTACAAAAACTCTATTTGCAATACATTCTGAAGCGCTTCTTAGTCGAGCTAAATAAACGGCAAATTTGTATCTCGGGGATCTTTTATTCACTTGTTTATTAACAGTGAAATAAATATAACAATTGTGTGTTTGTCTTTAATCCAAGTATGTAATATTGTGTACCTACATATATAGTTTTAACTTTAGATGTGAGACATCCGTTGATGGGAGCATAAACACCTACCCATGTTTTATAAATATTGTAACGAACATTTTATAGTCTTTAAAGACAATGTTTAGTTTATCAATTATTTAAAAGTGTTTTATGACAGCAATGCGTGCTTCCTTTATATAACAATTGTTTAGCAGTTACAGCAGAACACAATATGTTCCCTGAAATAATATGTGTTATGAAGAATCCTAATAAAATTGTTTTATTATTGCTTAGCTAAACTTTTACAGAATAGTTTTATAGGCATTCGTCAATTGGCCAATAAGTGCTAGGGGTCATTATTATAAATCAATTTTGTTCGGTGAGCAAAAACATCTTATAATAATTGCTGTATAAACGTTTATAAAACAGCGAAAAACAAATTCTACAAAATGCTTTATAATTTAGCTGTAAGAACATTCTTAGCACTTATTTATATAATAATTTAGTTGTGAAGACTAAATAATCACCTTGGCAGTTTTAATAAAACAAAATAGCTTTTGCAGAACAGTAATGCAATAGTAATAAAATAAAATTATCCTGTTATTTTAAACCTATAGAGCAACTTTGTTAGTTGGGTATGGATATTATTTTTGTGTAGATTTCTATATATTTTCTTTCACATAAAATAGTCTCTTTTAATGCCAGTCGAGACATCTATCTATTTTACGTACAACTGCTTACAGCAGTTAATTTAAATATAAATTTAATAAAGAAAAAAAACGAGGAAAAACTTGTCGATACGGACGGCTGAGATTGTTCGATCGGCGTGGTTTTGTAAAAGGGAAGACGTGCGTATAGTGCAAAATTATTATAAATAAATATCGTTGTATACGGTTTATGCACTATTATACATATATAAGACGAGTCATTTGGTTGTTGTATGGTGTATGGAACTTTGGCTGTCTTTAATCCTAGAAGGGATGATTTTCCTATATTGTATTTATTTAATTTTGATTAGTGGTCTAGCAATAATACTTTTTCTCTAATTTTTAGGCGTTTTTTTATGTGTTAGCTTCATGATAGGGTGTCATTTTTAAGAAGTTCCTAATGAAGGGAATTGATGTATATGGAAGAGAGTGTATATCTGTATATATACTGGGTATCGTCCTTATGGCCTAGTTAGGGGAGTAACTGTTAATTTTTCTTGGTACCTATGGAAGGTCTAGGGAAGACCAAACTAGGGGTGGTGGGTAACCTATCATCGCGAGAGACGGATGAGGAAAAAATAGGATAAGTACCACATAGTGGATGTGTTTAGTACAGACTGTTTCGGAAAACACTTACAAAAAGAACTGACCTATTTAAATCATATTTTCACCACTTTATTTTGTGTGTTCAACTATTTCTTAAACCAGATATAATTTATTCTTGGATAAGTTCACTCCATAAAATATCGTTGAATTAAGTTGCCTATCTACTATACTTTTGAAAAATTTATGTAACGACCATTTAGATAAAAGTCGCTTTGATTTTATTTTCCTCTCTAATTTTCTCTCTTATCAAAGGCTCGTACACTCGAGAGGGTAGGTCACATATACATATTGTAAAACTTTTTTTGTACCAGAAATACACGGGATACATTTCCTCCCCTGGTCTAGCTATTTATTTTAATTATTGTCAAAAGGTGTACATTTATATATATTATTCTATTAAACCCCTATTTCAATATTTAAGTACTTTACTTCATTTATTCAGGAGGTTTGTCGTAAACTTGCACATAATTTAGTGATTTTGCTAACTAAAGAGGGGGTATGTAATGATTTAGAAATCACTTAAAATATTTTAGTTATTAATACAATAACAAATAATACCAAAAATCAAACCACCCCGACTCCACTGAGTTTATTTTAGTCGATGCATGTTGTTACCACTGCAAAAAATTAAATAATATATACATAATAGTCAGCAGGCGCCATCTAACATTCCAGTGTCTGTTGCAATCGAAAAATAAATAGCCTGATTGGGCTTAGCATAATACAAATGTGCTTCTAGAGTGCATAATATTACACCTGCTAACTATTTTGTATGTCGGTATCCTAAGGATACCGAGATGTACCAAATATTCGAAGGATCCTCGTGTCTGTCGCCACATGACTACCTTGCACTGACGAGAGCCAACTGCTCGAAACTGCATTCTGCAAGTATCGTGGGAAGACTGGCACGAGAGCTCCTTTAAGTAGGATCGGTCTTTCGGCCTCGTGTTTGTTGCAATCGAAGTATTAGCGTTCTGTTGGTAATATGCAATTATTACACTTAACGCGTCAGGCTTGTAACTTGAGGAGAGTAGCTGTTGGTTGCAATCTGGTTACGTTCCTTATAGTAAAATAGGGATTTTATAGAGGATTTTGCGACTCAAATATTATAGTTTATTTATTCTTTATTAGGCAATTCTTAATTTCTCAATTGAGTATCTATTAATATTATTTGACATAGTTTACCCAGCATTCTGTCTTCTATCTTCGCCAAGCAGTGGCTTGCGCTATATTGGCTTTTGAGCGTTGTGCCCATGAGAACTATATTGTTCACGAGGCCAAGACCTATAACATCTAAAATTTGGTGCAATTTAACCGAGGGTAATTTTCCTACCATTCCGTGTGAAGTTCTTTTTAAAATTAATTGTCGATTGACCAAATTTTAAATTATACAAATAATGTAGTGTAGTCAGCCAGCTTACGTCACTATGTTCTTAATTTCACTTAAATAACCTACAAAAGAAATTATTATTTGTTTTTCTGAATATGGGTGGTATTTAAAGTTATCTCTAAAAATACTGTTTACTACCATTTTCCAATAAATAATGAACAGGGTGTTGTTCGGGGTACTGAGAGCAACATTTAAAAAAACGAGTTCGGTCCTAGAATTTCTTCCAAATAAATTATGCTTTTGATTGGACTAAAAGGGTGTAATGTTTGTAGCAAAATATGGCGGTATGAATAATTAATTTCGTATCTCGAAAACCATTCACTTTCAAGTGTGGGGTGTTTTGAACTCGGCAACGTATGCTCTATCTCCCATGTCGTGCCTCTTTAGATTTGGGACGCCCTGTATACTATCCATTAAATATTTTTAATTTGGATAATCTGTCCATCAGACAATAATGTAAAAGAAAACGCAAAAATTTAGTTTCTAAAATGAATTTGATTAGTTAATTTCTGGTAAGAAATTCATCCCTACGTGTTAGCGAAATTGCCATCATTTAATTTTTATCTGGCACATACCCATTCTACAGCAGATTTAAGTTTGTATTAACATCCTCTTGAATTCTGAGTGTGACTTAAGCCTTAAACATTGCGGTGATCCGATAACCCTAGTTTCATGCAAGCCATTTGTTTGCAGACACTGATAAGCAAAAATCTGCATATCAGATTGAATGGAACTCCGACTTACAAACTATTTACTTGGCATATTAAGTTATTTCCATCCTAGTTCATATTTTCTAACGTAACCACTCCGGGCAAAGTGAACATGTACATATTAATTAAATGGTCTTAATTAAATCTAAGTTTTGAAAATTACGCTATTTCAATTGTAACCAACTTTTTCAGAATATTCAGGTTTTTGATATATTTCTTTTGTCTAACTTTAATTGCATCTTCGATTCTTCATTCCTTTCGGGAATAGATGGGATAATTATTTCAATTTGTAATAATACCTGTGTATCTCTACGCATGTGTGTTTATAAACGCGGTAACTTTTAGACTATCATTATTTATACATAGTATTGATCCAAATGTCACACTAATATAATCAGATTTCGCTTTCAGTATAGGCTCAAACGTCTTTCGTGTCATCCTTAGGAACCTCTATCTTATCTGTCTTCACACTGTCACCACATTTTGCTGTTTGTTTATGTCTTGAGCATGTACCCTCTTAGAGCTCCTATAAAAGTCTCTTGCCATGCTCCAATTGACCGCAATTATAATAGCGGATACCTTTGGTAGGTCTTTTATTGCTTTCTTGCTGCTTCGGCTCCTGTTGTGGATGTTTCGGCTCCAAATACGAATTTAATTTGGTCAGTATTTGCGTGACCATTTTGTGTATATCCATCAGTATAGCGATATATGATGCATGTCGGCCAATACAAATTCCATATTTGTTTTCTTCAAATTGGCCTCTTCCGCCTTCACAACCCGCACTCTCTGACGTTAGTGGGGCAGGTTAGCGTCGAATTTCACGTTAATGTGGACACACCAGACAAGAGCACCAAATGTTTTCCAGGTACTAGTTAGGTATATTGCTTTCAATTTTTGATAGGAACCAACTCCTCCGTCGGTTATCTTGGATTTTACAGCGGCCATTTTGAAATATAGGTATATTATCAATATCTCGGCTTCTACTTTCTTAAACATAAACTTTTACATGTCGCTATTGTGAAAATACCGGGATGTACTATAGTCAAAGGATTCTCATGTCGGTCGTCGCATGCCTACCTTGCACTGACGAGAGCCAACAGCTCGAAACTGCAGTCTGCAAGCGGTGTGTGACGACTGGCAAGAGAGCTCCTTTAAGTAGGATCAGTCTTTCGGCTGGTGTTTGTTGCAATCGAAGCATTAGCGTTTTGATGGTAATATGCAATTATTACACTTAACGCGCCAGATTTGTAACTTTGGTTGCAGTCTGGTTACTTTCCTTATAGTAAAATAAGGATTTATAGAGGAGTTTGCGACTAAAAATATTATGTTTAATATTCCGCCCTCTAAAAGCACATTTGAACCAACTTCTACTTTCTTAGTCCGGCCCCAGCCTTGTGAATTAGGAGCATACTATTGATTGTGCTCACTGTTACACCATATTCCTGCCTGATATACAGTCCGCTTAAAGTGTTAGAGTAATGCGTCCTTCGTTGGTGGAAGTTTCTCCATCGGCTTACTTTTCTGACAAAACAGCTCCTTCCTGGCTTCATTCAGATTGTCTAAAGCGCAGTGCTTATCATACAATATCACGGTGAAACGTTCTAATAGTTTAACAACTTCTAAAGAAAGGCCTACGTGAATTAACCTGTAGCAAGATTTTCTTGTAAATAAAATGTTTCAATATCTTGCACAGAAATGGCAGTTTGTCCACATTTTCATGACAGGCTGCCCCACTACGTGGAGTATCTTTCTAAGCGACTTCGACCTCAAGGATCCAAAGCTTCGCTGCTAGTCTTATACCGAGATAATCGAAGGATCTGCCTGATCAATGTAGGTTCCATGTGCCACTTGCTCCTAGATTACCTTTGGTGTATCAGGGTAGCCACGTATGCCAGCCTTTCCACAGCAGCATCAAATTCTTGTAAGTTTTTCCTAGCTTTTTGCATACGCGATTTCAGCTGAATTCGGTATGCTTAGTTTAGATCTTGGTGGCCATACCTCAAATCTGATGGTGCTTCCAAAATTTTAAAATCCTGTTGGTTTTCCACTGGGATTGTCTGGAGCAATTCAGATGCTTGGCCTCTTAATGCTAGAACTAGTACCATAACCTTTTCCTCATTATTCCAATTATTTGCACACTCAACTGCCTGGAATCATCGTTTATAAGTTGACTATGAAGTTTGACCATCAAAGGAGGGAGGTTCTAATTGAAGGACTGACAATACTACTAGCTGACAACTGTGGTTTAAGTTATTCTACTTCTCTCTCAACTACTCGGAATTTTCCTTCCATATCATTCATTTTTCTGTCGACGTCAGTAATTTTTTCTTTAATGCCACTAACTTCCCCTTAGACGTCATCAACTCTCTACTCAACCTTACCTACTTTCCCTTTGACTTCATTTACTTCAGCCTTTACAGTGCCTATATCGTCTTTGATTTTTTTTTATGTCATCAGTGGCTGACAAAATAGTGTCTTGTTGTACCTATATAATTTTCTTTAATTCTTCCTAGTGTGTCCTTTCTTCCTCTTTTTCTTATTTTTTCCTAACGTCTTCGCTCTTGCTCTTCTTTTCTTCTTGACGTTATTTTTTTTCTTGACGTCTATTTCCTTGTTCTTCTTTTTCCTCTCGACATCTCTTTTCCCGATCTAGTATCAATTTTCCTAGTTCATCTTTGTCTTCTTTACGTTGTCTTTCTTGATCTTCTTTTCTCCTTGGCGTTTCTTTTCTTGTTCTTCCTTCACTTCCTGACGTCTCTTTTCTTGTTCTATTATCATTTTTCTAAGTTCTGCAAACATATCCTGCATTTGTTTTTCGACAGCCATACTTCTTGATTCCATCAGAAAGTTCTGCAAACAACACTAACAAGTCTTATTTACAATCTATATTAAGTAAAATTCAAATATTTCTACAAAGTCTGAATGTCTAGAATTCTAGAAAGTCTTATCTATATCACTTTTCAGACTTTACCGCCGCCTCGTACAATGGTTTTATTCAATGCCAGGTTTATAAGAATTATCACCAAGTTTATAAGTTTCTTAATTTACCTTTTCTTTATTTTAGAGAATGAAATTGATCTAGACATTATTTTTAAAATCGACGCTGATCAAATAACATAATTGTTTCTAAAAGTGGATATTAGGCTGCTTATAAATAAACTGCAAGAACACAAAGCGATCGATATAGGTTTTTTCCGTGGTGTGTAAACTTAACATAAATTACGTTGTTCAAAAATGACATCTTAGTAATTATTGAAAAATTCTTTTTTTGTGTGTTACTAGCAGATAACTATCGTCAATTCAAAATCTAATATGAAAACTCTCTATATATAGGTACTGTTGATCTAATTCTAAAAATAATAATAATTCTGATTACTTTCGCATTATGTGATTTTTGTTTTTTAAATTTATTACCTATACAACTTTTATAACATATTATGGTTTTATGTTTCCTGAGGTAGGTGAAATATTCAACCCTCGACTCCTTAATAATGTTAAAAAAAATTCGTTCGAATTTATATTCTATCGTAATAATACTTCCCTAAAAAATTCTCAAACAATTCTTATCGTTATATTTTTTGTTCAAGCACCGATCCATCTGCATTTTTTCACTTCCACTATGTAATATTGTACCCACATTCAATTTTTCTTCTGCTTTAGAACTGAATGGTCTTGGAAAACAGCCTATAAGTAATCAAAATAAATTAAAGTATATACAAATGAAATGCCTTTATGACTGAAAAGCGAGTAGACGTGATGCACGACGTTGTTGTTTGATTTTGCGGTCTATTAGGCGGCAAATCAGAAGAGAGCTTTTATTTGAGCGACTGCGTCATATAATATTAAGATCAAACGAGCTTTGGGCTTTGCACTGAAGGCAGCACGCTTTTGAAGCAACTTGCATTCAGGCACATGGGCGGCATTACGCGGCCATTCAAAAACATGTTTAACCATCGGTCTCATTATCTGTAGTTTAGAGTTTCTGTAAACATGATATACCTCACTAGAGTGAGCCTAAAGCTCCTGTCATAGACTTAAGGGAGATCAGAATACAGGTACTTGCAAAATTGGTTCACGTTGCTGTAATTATGATGAAAATAATCATGATATCGTATTAATACTATTTGCTGATATAACGAAAGTTTAAGCTTTGTAACAGAATAAATAAAACATAATTTGAATGTATTGTCTTAAAGTTAATTGTGAAATTTTCTCTGTTTTGTTCGCTGTTCTGCGGTTTTTTAGAAGTTATCGTATTTATAAGTATCACACACACATAGAGACTCACACGCAAAAAAATATTCCGTTATTTCTAAGAATAAAAATATTTTCAAAATTAGATTCTTCATAACATGAAATAAAAATTTGACAGTTTAATAGATGGATTAAAAAGTCCTATGAAATTTTATGGTTGGTCCACCCTTAAGAGGGTATGCAATTTAACACGGATGGAAGTTGATTAAATCCGTCATATTTTGATAATATTCACGTATTTGTTCTCTATATACACTTTTGAGTTTTGGAAGGCAGCAATAACATGAGATGAATCTGCAACTTCTTAGTGGACATTTTATCAAAATTTTATAATCAATGTTTTTGGGAGAAACTACTAAAAAATCCAAGTTAGATAATAACGACTTTGTTTTTGATAATGATGTGCAACAATTAAAAGGTACCTTGGACGCTGTCCATATAACTGCTTGTTCAATAAAAAATGAAAATGATTTGCAGGTGTGTAATACTCTAAAAAATATATTAAAATAGAATAAACAAGCTAAATCAAAGTCAAACAGTAAACGAATTCTAACTTCAAATAACAAACACAGATCAGCATGGGATATTATCAATAAAAATAGAAACAATAAAAATACAAATGTAACGTCTGACTTAGCGGCTAATGATTTCTCAGACTACTTCTCCGATGTTATCAACAATTTAATGATTAATTTTAATAATGTTGATGACAAAACGTTTTCAGATTTAGTAAAGAATGCACTTAACGCAAAAAATCTTTTTTTTTTATTTCCAGTTTGTGATCTGGAAATTAAAGCTATATCACACATAAAAAAATAGTAAATCTAAAAATATTTACAATCTTAATAGCGAGGTTTTATAATTAGTCAGTGACGTACTTGCAAAGAATATTGCACATTTAATTGAATTGAACTGAATGTAGAATTTATCCAAAAATATAATAGAAACTTTTGAGGAGCAAAAACTATGCTCACTAAATTTTAGGACATGTCCAAGGCGTTTGATACTGTTAACCATAGTGTTCTAATACAAAAATTATATATTATTATGGGATCAGAGGAAATGCCTTAATTATATTTACGTTATATCTTGCAGACTGTCAACAATGTATTAAATTTAACGGTAAAATATCCTAACTTTACAATGTTTATTATGGAGTACCACATGGGTCCATCCTAACCCCTTTGATGTTTATCATCTATATTAATGATCTGTCATTCAATTTGACTCCTTATGATGCATATGCTGACTATGCCACATTTTTGCTAAAAACAACCTTTTTTCCAACTTGTATGTTAGTAGTAATGCATCTGAGAGTCTAATAAAAAGTTTGTCGATGAGTAATTATCTTACTATAAACAATGATAAAACCAATAATATTAAACTCCTCGGTGTGTGTTTGGATGCGTCATTAAATTTTTTATTCCATTTTCCAAACATATCAAAACGGCTATTCACCTCCATTTATGTAATAAGGCAACTTAGCAATAAAACAATACAAAATTGCTTAATAGTGGTTTAGTTTGTCATATTCCACAGTATAATGGCATACGGATTGATATATGGGGATCATCATGCCATTTAAATAAAATTTGTAAATTACAAAAAAAAATCGTAAGAATAATGGCGGGTGCTAAATACGGCTATTATAAACCGATCTTCAAAAGTCTTCATATTTTAACCTGGCCGTCATGTTTCATATATGAATTTTTATGTCATATTAAAAAATTTAAAAATGACAAAGTTACTAAGCAGGATAACATACTCTTCCATAATACTAGAACAAAAACAAATTTAAGATTACCAAAATATAGACTAAGCAAATCGCAAAACGCTTTGTTATACCAATTATTTGAATTTTTCAACGTGTTACCAAATGATTTAAAAAATGTCGATATGAGTGTAAACATGTTTGCTAATAAAACTCTTTGTAGTTTGTCAAACTTTCGTAAATGTTTATTTCTTTCCTCAGGACATTAACTTGAGATTCGTGTCATAAAGTTACAAAAATTCAGAAATTTAATTCTTATCCTCCATCTTCATCTTATGTAGGTACAAACACCACGTTTTATATTATAAAAAATTTTCATGAAACTATATATAAAATATTCATTAAGTTAAATTACTTAACAAATCTAAATGCATATTGTAATATTAAAAACACACGTGTGTATATATATATATAAATATATATATATATATATATATATATATATATATAAATATATATACATATATATAAATATATGTATATATATATATATGAAAAATACTAGGTTCTCGGGTTGAACCGCGTCTGAGATTTTTAATGAGGGGATGCGACCTGCCGACCGGTCCAGTCCGACCCTGCATCAGACTGATATAAGTGTAAGTACAATAAGTTTTAAAATAAACACAATTGGGGTAATGGTATTGTATAGACCACCTTCTAGTAGGTATAGCACAATATCATATATAGATGAATTTCTAATTAACAATCTTGATAAAAAGATAGAAATAATTGCTGGTGATATGAATGTTAAAATCCTTACATTTTCGCCGATGAGAAAAAAATTGATTCCGTTGGCCCCAAAATGTTAAAAGCTGACATATGGTAAAATCGAAAACTTACGCTGTAAATAGCTTAAATTCTAACTTACCCAAAAATTGTTGTGTGCAACGCTATTCAAAATTTGCGAGTATTGCTTCTGATGTACATTCTGATATCTCCGTTCGAGGTTTTGCTAAAATTAATTCATTTTACTACTTTCTTTCCCTTCCTGATCGATTTTCCGAAATAATGGACCCTAAGACTACGAATCGAGCAGGTATCCAACATAAACTGTAAATCGTTCTAAAAAAATTGGTATAGTTTATTATTGAAAACGATCAGCTTATTGTAAATTAAATGCAGATTTAGTAGAAAAAAGTTACAAGTCAAACGTTTGTCCATTTTCTTTTTATGTACGAAATACAATTCTCATAAAAATCACTAAATAAAAATCACCAAAATTGTATTTCTTACATAAAAAGAAAACGCACGAACGTTTGACTTGTAACTTTTTTCTACTAAGTCTACATTTTATTTACAATAAGCTGATTGTTTTCGTTTTCAGTTATAAACCATACAAATTTTTTTAGGGCCATTTACAGTTTTATGTTGGATACCTTCTCAATTCGCCGTGGCGACGCCGAATTTAAAAAGATGATATCGTAATTCGACAATTTCTTCTATATCCCTGAACAGATTTAAAAAAAAAATGATAGGCATTTAGAGAATGCTCAAATGGTACTCTAGATTATTGAACACACACAAGATAAAAAGTCAAGTACTATTTTAGTTTCGCAATAAGCAATAACACTCTTTTACTAGACCTCTATACCAAATTCAATAGAAAAACGGCTACGCAGGCTGATTGGCACTCGGGTATAAACGCAATGGGAAACAATAACACCACAGGTAATGACGACCCCCTTTATCCCGGAAGGCTCTAGAAGAGCCTTGTGTGGGAGGGGGCTACACATTTAGGGACAAGGGACACACACCCAATATCCGTGTATAGTGAAAAAATCTCTCTCACAGTATTTTCCACTGCCACGGCCGGAGATCAAACCCGGAACTTTTGGGTGAGAGGCAAGTGCGCTCACCTCTCGACCACCAGTCATCCAGGCCAGTTCATAATATATCCAACAGATGACGCCATGCGTACTCGGTTTAATGTCATTCTCAATTTATATCATAATATATGATATAAATTGAGAATGACATTAAACAACAATTTAAAAGTTACATTATAACTTTTAAATTGTTTAAATTTCCCAATTTCTGAGAGTTTCCCAATCTCTTATTCGTAGAAATGAGCCAAATTGATAAAAAGAATGAGGAATAATCCAAGCCAGTTCCTAATATATCCAATAGATGACGCCATGCGTAGGTACTCGGTTTAATGGGTTTAATGTCTTTCTTAACTTGTATCATATATAAGCTTTAAATAGTTTAAATTTCCCGATTTCCGAGAGTTTCCCAATCTCTTATTCGTAGAAATGAACCAAATTGATATAATTACATTTATGAACTTGTTGAATTTTTTGTTTATAAATCCTCTTTTATTCTAGATTAATCAATTATGACAATATTTTAGTTAGTACACTAGAAGATAAAGATATATAGATTACAATTTTAAAACACCAGATTTGCCATATAGTTGTCGGAAACGGTCATTTTTAGGAAATAATGTGCTACTGTGTTACAACACTTTGGTACACAGCAACAAGTTTTCATTTTACATCCTAATTAACTTTGTTTATTCAAAGACATATTTTTTCGTATTGACATTGATTGAACCGAGTAAATAAATTAAACTATTATTCAAACATTTATTGATTTGCACTTACACATCAATTTTTTTTACAAACTGTCCTTTATTAATGCTTTTACTTAACCTATGTACCTCATAAAAAAGTTATCCAAATTGAGGTTAAATCCACGAGTCCAACTACTCCTGCCTCACTTTTTGTATCAAAGTTACATTGTCCCCTTTTAACATGATCCTGCCAAGCAGCTTCCTGTTTTTAGTTTTGACGTAATATTCTTCAGCATCATCCAGCACAAGATTCATAAATTCATCAAATCCAATAATGTAACCCTCAATTCTCAAATCGACGTTGTCGTAAAGCCAAATTTGAACTCGGGAGCGGCTTTGTAGGTGCCTGAATACTAAATTGATGGGCTGTACCATAATCCTTCGCACTCTCTGTGGATACTCAGCCATTTTTGTGTTTAAAAATGTTAATCTATTTAACAACTTTTGTTAAGAGCGGTAAACAATACGTTCAATAAACGATTTTCTAATTGATATTTGACATCGCTCACAGCACAGCACAGATATAGTCGAGGCAAGAATTCAAGCGATGCACGTCACAGATCGATTCTATAAATAAGACAATACTATACTGCTAAGAATCATGAAGCCCCATTAAACTGCACTTATTTCTGAAAAAAGCTTAATAACTGGGTGTCAAGAATTACTCTTTTTAACGTAATTAATGATTAAAAATTATGTTAGTATTTAAATTTCTTTAATGAGATTACTCGTGACGTGCATCGCTTGAATTCTTGCCTCGACTTTATAAACTATTGCCATATTTCTTTAATCTGGTGTTGCCACTGTGCCTCTGGATCACTGAGTCGAAAAATTCATTAACATTGAAAACCATAAGAAAAGAAGTTTACATGGTACTACATAATATAATAATGATGAGTTTTTCACTCAAGAATAAATAGTACAGTACTATTCTATTGAGTTTTCTCTAAAAGTCTAAGAAAAAAACTTTTGAATCGGTTTAGGGATGTAGGAGAAATTACGTCCACGGTCCACGGCACCGCCCAACTTAAGTCAAAAAATCATTTTCTTGCAAAGTTGTTGCGTCATTCTTCCTGATTCTTATGATGTTTCGCTCATATTCTTAGCATTAATAACAAACGAGATATAGTAATCAATAAGAAGCAATGACAAAATTATTCATTTCGCATATCACTATAAATAGACTGCTAGCCTGTCGATGTTCCCCTTTCACGTCCCTATAAATCTAGCCCACAACTTCAAGGTATATTTCACTTGCAATACTGCTATCTATTAAATAATAATAATACAAAATATAGCTGGTAATAATAATATAAATGTTTCGGTAATTGCTTGTAAGATTTATAATAATTTATATTCGATGGTTAAAACTTATTCGATGGGTAAACTGATTATTTATCAAGAAAATATAAAACCAATGCATATTGGATTAATTATTACAAATGAATATAAACGAATAAACGTGTAGTAAAATACATACTGCAAAAGACCAAAATTCTACTGATTCATATGAAACGAAATAAATTCATTGCCATCCATCAACAAGGCGCACAATGTGCATAATAAAAATAATGCCTATAACTTGCGACATACTACCACAGTAGAGAATAGATCAGTAGTTTCACTCCTCGGCGGTCCCTTTGATGTTTGTTGTACTCGATTTAATTTTGTTTTCCACTGCGCATCCACTATTTCCGGAATAGTGAACTCTATATATATATATATATATATATATATATATATATATATATATATATTCCGAGAAGCTTCCGCGGTCGTTGGTATGAAAAATACTAGGTTCTCGGGTTGAACCGCGTCTGAGATTGTTAATGTCTCGACGTTTCGGCTCCCGTTTTGGAGCCATTTTCAAGAGAAAAAGTGAGTCAAGTAAAAATTGTCAAAGAAAATAATGCTAGGAGTTCATGGAACTGGTTCGATTCCGGGGTCTCAATCTGCCTACTCCCCAGATCTCACCGCGATCCGTCTCTAAGGCCTCAACCTGCCTACTCCTTAGAGCGAACTCGCTGGCAGTATCGGACGAAGTGTTATTTATACGAAAGCTGTCTGTGGGTGGGATATAGACTTCGATAACACCAAAACCATAGCACCATCATTTTTCCAGAAACCGCGAATCATCCGCGAAGCAATTGAGATTGAAAAACGTCCCAATTGTCTAAACAAAAGGGATGACGGTCATCGTCTTCCAGTCGCTTGAAAATCATTGATCTCCAGGCTAGCCCCACAATATTCATCCACACCTCATAATCCCGATAGCAGCCGTTCTGCTCTGATGCCTCCATCAACAGACCCTCAACCCCCCACCACTCTCCCACCCACAGACAGCTTTCGTATAAATAACACTTCGTCCGATACTGCCAGCGAGTTCGCTCTAAGGACTAGGCAGGTTGAGGCCTTAGAGACGGATCGCGGTGAGATCTGGGGAGTAGGCAGATTGAGACCCCGGAATCGAACCAGTTCCATGAACTCCTAGCATTATTTTCTTTGACAATTTTTACTTGACTCACTTTTTCTCTTGAAAATGGCTCCAAAACGGGAGCCGAAACGTCGAGACATTAACAATCTCAGACGCGGTTCAACCCGAGAACCTAGTATTTTTCATATATATATATATATATATATATATATATATACATATAAGTTCAAGTGTGCTTCTAGAGGACAGAAATATTAAAACATAATATTTCAGTCGCAAGCTCCTCTATAAAATCCTTATTTTACTATAAGGAATGTAACCAAACTGCAACCAACAGCTACTCTCCGGGCTATGTGCCCCGCCGAGCGCTGAATTACAAGTTACAAACCTGGCGCGTTAAGTGTAATAATCGTATATTATTGCAATCTAAGCATTGGCGTTTTCTTGGTAATATGTGATTATTACACTCAACGCGCCAGGCTTGTAACTTGTAAGTAATTCAGCGCTCGGCGGGGCACATAGCCCGGAGAGTAGCTGTTGGTTGCAGTCTGGTTACATTCCTTATAATAAAATAAGGATTTTATAGCGGAGCTTTATTATGTTTATATATATATATATTATATGACATTGGCTACCAATTTCTCATGATTTGTAAGGTATAATTCAATGCAGGTCGGCGTATTTGCCCGCTGAGTAGTTGTTTCCTGCAAATCATGTGTAATAACAATATATAGGTTAAGTCCACCAAGGACTGAAGGTCGCCGACCACATGAAAGGATTCACTTACCTCTCACCACTACACCATTTACATTAGTCTGTATAAGACTAGCAAGTTGGCCACTCTCATTTGTCTGTTCCATGACCTATGGCATACTGATGAGAACTAATAAGTTCGAAACCAGTCTATGTCTGGTCAGGGAATTGACAAATGGCATTGACTACCAATTCTTCATGATCTGTAAGGTATAATTCAATGCAGGTCGGGGTATTTGCCCGCTGAGTAGTTGTTTCCTGCAAATCATGTGTAGTAACAGTATATAGGTTAAGTCCACCAAGGACTGAAGGTCGCCGCTCTCGGTACTTGCAAAATGGCAAGTCGCTATATACCATGGAGACATCTATGATGTCTGGTGTATAGTAGCATTAGACCACATGAGAGGATTCACTTACCTCTCACCACTGCACCATTTACATTAGTCTGTATAAGACTAGCAAGTTGGCCACTCTCATTTGTCTGTTCCATGACCTATGGCATACTGATGAGAACTAATAAGTTCGAAACCGGTCTATGTCTGGTCAGGGAATTAGCAAATGACATTGGCTACCAATTTTTCATGATTTGTAAGGTATAATTCAATGCAGGTCGGGGTATTTGCCCGCGGAGTAGTTGTTTCCTGCAAATCATGTGTAATAACAATATATATATATGTAACACCACAGAAATTAGACAGCACCCAATACCAGAAGCCAGAGATTTATGTGGAAGAGGGTTACACATGGAAAACGCGGATATACAACCATATTTATGCTTTTGTATTTACACTTTATATTTTATACTACCATTATTATATTTGACGTCTGCAAAACAATGTTAATGTATGTATAGCATGAATAAATTTCTATTCTGTTTATTGTAAAATATTTTTATGTATTATGCTTTAAATATAATTCGGAATAAAAACTATAGATTTTTATCAAGTAGTAGGACAGAATTCAGTTATAAAAAGCAATCGCTTCTGGTCGGCGAGTAGGCAGGTTATTTACTTATTGGTTCATAAATCTCTTCATGCCACACACTTCACAGGTTGTTGTGTATTCGCCTATGTCGTATGTCGTACTGATGAGAGCTAACAAGCTCGAATCTAGTCTATTACTGGCGATGCACAGCGACCTAGCACTGTAGTCCTTGCTTGTGTTTTCCGATTGAAGACGTAGTATCACAGTAGAGAATAGACCAGTACTCCCACTTGACCGGAACAGTGGGATAAGATTTTCAGTGCGCAAGCATGCTCCTGGGCTTAAATTATCTGATGCGCAGTGGACAGCAGTGATGTTATTGGGTTGATGTTTATTATTATTTACTCCAGTATTGTACATGCAAATGCGCGTGGGATGGAAATATTGGATGCGCAGTGGAATAAATTATAATTAAATGGAGTACAACAAACATCAAAGGAACCGCCGAGGAGTGAAACTACTGGTCTATTCTCTACTGTGGTAGTATGTCGCAAGTTATAGGCATTATTTTTATTATGCACATTGTGCGCCTTGTTGATGGATGGCAATGAATTTATTTCGTTTCATATGAATCAGTAGAATTTTGGTCTTTTGCAGTATGTATTTTACTACACGTTTATTCGTTTATATTTTGATTATTATATGCTAAGAATATGAGCGAAACATCATAAGAATCAGGAAGAATGACGCAACAATTTTGCAAGAAAATGATTTTTTGACTTAAAGTGGGCGGTGCCGTGGACGTAATTTCTCCTACATCCCTAAACCGATTCAAAAGTTTTTTCTTAGACTTTTAGAGAAAACTTAATAGAATAGTACTGTACTATTTATTCTTGAGTGAAAAACTCATCATTATTATATTATGTAGTACCACGTAAACTTCTTTTCTTATGGTTTTCAATGTTAATGAATTTTTCGACTCTGTCCGATGGTAGTGAAAAGTCACAGTGATCCATCAGAGGCACAGTGGCAACGCCAGATTAAAGAAATATGGCAATGGTTGATATCTGTGCTGTACTGTGAGCGATGTCAAATATCAATTAGAAAATCGTTTATTGAACGTATTGTTTACCGCTCGTAACAAAAGTTGTTAATTAAATTAACATTTTTAAACATAAAAATGGCTGATTATCCACAGAGAGTGCGAAGGATTATGGTACAGCCCATCAATTTAGTGTTCAGGCACCTACAAAGCCGCTCCCGAGTTCAAATTTGGCTTTATGACAACGTCGATTTGAGAATTGAGGGTTACATTATTGGATTTGATGAATTTATGAATCTTGTGCTGGATGATGCTGAAGAATATTACGTCAAAACTAAAAACAGGAAGCTGCTTGGTAGGGTCATGTTAAAAGGGGACAATGTAACTTTGATACAAAAAGTGAGGCAGGAGTAGTCGGACCGGAACTCGTGGATTTAACCTCAACTTGGATAATTTTTTTATGAGGTACATATGTTAAGTAAAAGCATTAATAAAGGGCAGTTTGTAAAAAAAATGTACGTGTAAGTGTAAATCAATAAATGTTTGAATAATAGTTTTAATTTATTTTGTAATATTGAAGAATGTAGCAGTTGTAATAATGGGGAACATTCTCTCTTATTTTATCCGTCAGAGTGTACCAGCTATACTCGGTTGTTTGTCCGTCAATGTCAATACGAAAAAATATGTCTTTGAATAAACAAATTTAATTAGGATGTAAAATGAAAACTTGTTGTTGCTGTGTACCAAAGTGCTGAAACACAGTAGGACATTTATTTCCTAAGAATGGCCGTTTCCGACAACTATATGATAAATCTGATGTTTTAAAATTGTAATCTATATATCTTCATCTTCTAGTGTACTAACTAAAATATTGTCATAATTGATTAATCTAGAATAAAAGAGGATTTATAAACAAATACTTCAACAAGTTCATAAATGTAATTATATCAATTTGACTCATTTCTACGAATAAGAGATTGGGAAACTCTCAGAAATTGGGAAATTTAAACAATTGAAACGTTATAATATAACTTTTAAATTGTTGTTTAATGTCATTCTCAATTTATATCATATATTATACGATATAAATTGCGAATGAAATTAAACCGAGTACGCATGGCGTCATCTATTGGATATATTAGGAATTGGCCTGGAATGTTCCCCATTACGTTTATACCCGAGTGCCAATCAGCCTGCGTAGCCGTTTTTCTATTGAATTTGGTATAGAGGTCTAGCAAAAGAGTGTTCTTGCGAAACTAAAATAGTACTGGACTTTTTCTCTTGTGTGTGTTCAATAATCTAGAGTACCATTTGAGCGTTCTCTAAATGCCTATCATTTTTTTAAAAAATCTGTTCAGGGATATAGAAGAAATTGTCGAATTACGATATCATCTTTTTAAATTCGGCGCCGCCACGGCGAATTGAGAAGGTATCCAACATAAAACTGTAAATTGCCCTAAAAAAATTTGTATGGTTTATAACTGAAAATGAAAACAATCAGCTTATTGTAAATAAAATGTAGACTTAGTAGACAAAAGTTACAAGTCAAACGTTCGTGCGTTTTCTTTTTATGTAAGAAATACAATTTTGGTGATTTTTATTTAGTGATTTTTACGAGAATTGTATTTCGTACATAAAAGAAAATGGACAAACGGTTGACTTGTAACTTTTTTCTACTAAATCTGCATTTAATTTACAATAAGCTGATCGTTATCAGTAATAAACTATACCAATTTTTTTAGAACGATTTACAGTTCTATGTTGGATACCTGCTCGATTCGCAGACTTAGGGTCCATTATTTCGGCAAATCGATCAGGAAGAGAAAGAAAGTAGTAAAATGAATTAATTTTAGCAGAACCTCGAACGGAGATATCAGAATGTACATCAGAAGCAATACTCGCAAATTTTGAATAGCGTTGCATACAACAATTTTTGGGTAAGTTAGAATTTAAGCTATTTACAGCGTAAGCTTTCGATTTTACCATATGTCAGCTTTTAACATTTTGGGGCCAACGGAATAAATTTTTTTCTCAACGGCGAAAATGTAAGGATTTTAACATTCATATCACCAGCAATTATTTCTATCTTTTTATCAAGATTGTTAATTAGAAATTCATCTATAAATGATATTGTACTATACCTACTAGAAGGTGGTCTATACAATACCATTAGCCCAATTGTGTTTATTTCAAAACTTATTGTACTTACACTTATACCACTCTGATGCAGGGTCGGACTGGACCGGTCGGCAGGTCGCGTCCCGTCTCCCCAAGGATAGTCACTCTCCCTATCTCCCTGAAGCCATCTGCCACATAAACGCCACCACAAATAGAAAATTCAAATTTTTACAGTCTTTTTCAGTTTTCAGATTAGTTAAAAAAAACGAATTACAGCCAATTTTTTCTCGACGGGAGGCCATGTAAGAAATATCTCTAAGTAGTAAAATTTTACCATGCTGTCCATATTTCAAATGTGCTTTTAGAGGGCGGAATATTAAAACATATTTTTAGTCGCAAACTCCTCTATAAAATCTTTATTTTACTATAAGGAACGTAACCAGACTGCAACCAACAGCTACTCTCCGGGCTACGTGCCCCGCCGAGCGCTGAATTACAAGTTACAAGCTTGGCGCGTTAAGTGTAATAATTGCATATTACCATCAAAACGCTAATACTTCGATTGCAACATTTTACATGTCGCTATTGTAAAAATACCGGGATGTATCAAATAGTCAAAGGATCCTCGTGCTGGTCGTCACATGCCTACCTTGCACTGACGAGAGCCAGCAGCTCGAAACTGCAGTCTGCAGGTGGTGTGTGACGACAGGCACGAGAGCTCCTTTAAGTAGGATCATCTTTCGGCTGGTGTTTGTTGCAATCGAAGTATTAGCGTTTTGATGGTAATATGCAATTATTACACTTAACGCGCCAGGCTTGTAACTTGTAATTCAGCGCTCGGCGGGGCACGTAGCCCGGAGAATAGCTGTTGGTTGCAGTCTGGTTACGTTCCTTATAGTAAAATAAGGATTTTATAGAGGAGTTTGCGTCTAAAAATATTATGTTTTAATGCTGTCCATATATTTGTAGAACAATGCGTACATTCTGGACAGTAATAACCCGTTTTCTATGACAATATGCAATCAATTTTTAACTTAAAGAAAAATTTACTGCTATAGAATTATTGAAAAAGTCTCCTTAAAATAAAACCCTCCATTATTCCCGTTATTGGAATCATTATATCACTTTTTTAAAATTAGGTCCGTATTATGCAAAATGCAACAAACTTCATTAATATTAAATTTGAATTGGAGCATTTTTCTCTATAATATTTGGGCACATTTAAGTTTTTATTTGAACGATGTGTCCGTCCATAGTATTTTACCACGTCCAGTAGAAATATCGTAATGCAAAAAATTTTTTTTGTTGAAATAGGCTTAAAATGTCATGAAACGTCGAGATTTTAAATTTGAGCGAAAAAAATTTCTGTCTGTAACTTTTTTTTATGCGTACGTTTATCTTCAACCATTTATGATATTGACTTGAAATTTGGTACACTTATGCATTATAACGCGATCTGGAACTAGATTATATTTTGATCTAATTCCTTTGAAGGGTTTGGGGGTAAATGGAGTAAATAAAGGTAAATAGGCAAAGCAAGCAGATAAGAGTCCATAAAATTGCAATTTAGGGCATATACGAAAAATTAAGGTCTCAAATTTTTTTTGCATCAACCACCCCCACTATCACTAAATTGGGATTTAGTGTGTAGACGAAAACCATCAAGGTACTCTAAACATTTTTTGCATTAGTCACCCCCTCTACCTACCACCCCACCCTATTATTAAAGGGCGCAAAATATTACATTGGGATTTTTAGTGTGTATAAGACTTGGATACAAAATCTGGATGTGGAAGTAGTGATTCCTTGGGAAGCGGTTTTTTCAGACATTCCGCACTACATTCTGCAATCGAGCCGGAGCGGACTCCGATACAAAATAGCTAATATCTATTACCAGAATATTCGTATTGCAAGAATTCTTTCACCAAAATTAAATTTTAACTTTATACTATAATATTGTTCGTATGGTATGGATAATATTTCTAGAAATACGAAAGTAACTCGATGCAACATTTTTCTCTACAAAATTTCCCCTTACATTTTTTATTCTTTCTTGAAAGACACAAAAATAAATAAAGTGAATTTATGTTCAATTTTCTTTTTAAGTGATAAATATAATAGACAACCCCCAAATCTAAACATAAGACTGTCTCGAGTGTATTAACACTTATTTAACGTCGGCCTCTTCCCGCGACTGAGGCTTATCACCGACGCCCGGTGATAGGCCCTCCGAAGGATGGTTATATCCACGATGCACTCCTCGCCTAAGATTGCATAGCTTCTAAATGTACACTGTGGAAGGGGGTTTTATTTATGAAAAACCTAGACATATTATCCACTACCAACAGAACTAATGCCGCTAGTGTAGAAGCTGGGGATCGATTCCTGCATATGTTTAACAGCTAACCGCTGTGTTACGCTATACTATATCCACAGATATACAATATGGAAACAAGTATATTAAACTTTATTTTTTGTTTAAGTACAAGAATTTTTTATCTTGAAACTTATGATGGATCTATTAAGAGAGAGAGGGTGGGTAAGGCGTAGAGGTCAAAATACATTTTATGCCGATGAGGCCAAATGAGGACAATCTGACACTGGAAAAGTTGGTCTATATAATGCCGTTAGTCCAATTGTGTTATTTATTTCTAAATTTATTCTACATACATTTATACCGGCCTGATTTAATTAAAAGATGCTAAAAGAATTTTTAAGAAAATAAATCAGAATGTACTTCGTGTAACATGTCTAGCTCATGGACCTTTGTTGTATTAAAATGTTGTATTCAAAAGGCGAGTTAAAAACAACATTTCCTTAAATTAGCGGTGACTGCTGAGCAACACACTACCCTAAACCTAAATGTCATCGGCTGAAACCACAGAGCATATACACATAGGGATAGACTATTGCTTCCTATATTTTCATTCACCCTTCATGGTAAACCGCCAATGTGCACCCCAATCCAATTCAAAATTTATTTCAATTTCTTAATCAGCACGCCAATGTTAATTCAATTTATAACGAACAAGCTTATTAATGATAAACGTTTACGTTACATTGATATTTTTTATCAGTACATATTTATGCATGTTAGTAAACTAAGATAAAATTTGTTTGCAACTCAGTTGAAATAAATATCTTCTCTTAAATGTTTCCACTGCAAATAGAAAGGAGTTTTTATGCAACAATCATGGAAGTGGTATAGATGATAATGAAATTATTTTTTCTCCTTTTCGTGTTGGACAACTTTCTACAAGAAATGTATGACGAAACGAAGTATAGTTGAAGTAATCAGTTCCCGGTACATAAAAAACGCAGCAAAACTTTACGACCTCATTAAAATACCGGTACTCTCTGAACTGCTGTTAGCTTACCTTTATAGGTTTTTAATGTGCGTCGGGTCGTTTGATGACAGGCATGCCGCCATGGCCCACGACGATAATAATTATGTCGTAAAGTTTTTGTTGAGTTTTTTGACTGCAGGGAAGTCGTTACTTGGACTATACAAGGAATCTATAAAATAACAGAGTTATTCATTATCCCACATTAGCATTCGATGTAATATTATCGTTTATGTCCATAATATGAAAAATATATGCCGTAATAATTCGTTTCATATATATGGAGGTTATAATATTTTCTGTATGTACCTACTTATAATATTAGCACATGTCTTATCTTGCTATATATGTATACCTACAACATACCAGGGTACGTGCATTATTTTTTGTATATATGTGTAATATACATACGTACTATTACGGCTGAAGTCTTTATGATTGAATATCGTGACTTCCTGATACTTTTGGCTGTTGATCGAAAGCCCTTTCCACTGGTTGGATGACATTATGGCATTTTCATCCAATAAATAATTCACTATCTTAGAACATATTTACTACCACATATATCTTGAAAATTTAGAATTACAGTTTTCTTAAAATAAACGAACAATAGACTCGTGACTTTGTCCAACTCTTGTCTTGGTCTTGTGTGAGAGTAGTGACATTATGGGAGGGAATGAAAACGTCGGAAAACTAAAATATGCTGCACTAAAGAACAAATGCTTCATTACATTGCTAGCTACTTCGTTAGGATAAATAATGAAGTATTTCCTGTGTGTAAACCATATTTGCTTTCTACTGAGCTAATTCTGCATTTATTGTAAAACTCAGATTTTTTATTTTTTTTATTAATATGTCAATTTGGTCTGTAAACACAACGAATTTCGCGTACTTGATCTTGTTCATTTCCAGAAAATATTGATGTGCAAATTTAGTAGGGCTATCTAAGTTCATTCAAAATATATCTTGTTTACAAAAAATGCTAACAGATATCAGGCAGATTGACAGACGACAGACGCGGTCTAACACGTTTGAAATAAATAGAGATATATAAACAATTTTAGTTTTTTTAAAAGCAATAAAGTCTGCTCGTTTGATTTTTCCGGTGTCAGGATATATGTTATTGTATTGAGTTGAATTATGCTGGCGATATATTAGATTTAAATGAAAACGTCCGTATCATAGCAGTGAGGGTATGATAGAGATTTAGGAGACTCCTAAATCATATAAATTTAAAATTTTTAATAATTCGTCTCTATTATAGTGTTACGTGTTTACGCCTTTTAGTAAATACCCCAAATGTGGATTCCATAATTGCAACACGAGTAACACTAACCACTGGCTTACTTAACAACTAAGTAACTTAATATAATTAGTCCTTACAATTGCAACACTAATAACTACTTTTAACCACTATAATTCATTACTTAATACTGTACTTTTCACTAGTTTGATCACTTGTTCCTTTCTGATCTGTTCACTTTACTATCCAATATTGAACTACAATGAGGGCAAATTAATCCTTTCATACTTGTAAATAAGCATTTTGGAGTGGAATCTTGATAATTCTTGACATATTCAAGGTTTAGGATCGCCATCTATGTATCGACTGTTCAATCACTTATCGGGAAGCTATATAGATAGCCTTCTTTCTACTAAGGAAGACTAAACTTCTATCTGTAAGGGAACGCGTATATAACAGTAGTTTTTGACCCCACGTATCACAACAAGGCATTGTCTTTCGTCAATTTAGCTTTAAGGTGGGCATATCCAAGAGAGAGAGATCCGATAAGAAAATATTTATTAATTTTGGCCATAACTTTTTTTTTAATAAATATATTAGTAATAAAAGTATACGCCTACCTAAGTAGAACTATGACAGTTGTAGTGATATAAATTTCCACTCAATAATTTCAGTTGTTTGCAAAATCAGTGAATTTAAATTAAAAAATAGTGCCATCTTCGTATCATGTAGTTTTAAATTGATCAAATTTGCAAATGACTGAAATTATTGAGTGGAAATTCATATCACTACACCTGTCTTAGTTATATTTAGGTAGTCTTATACTTTTTTCACCGATTTATGTTTTTAAAAAAAGTTATGGTCAAAAATAATACATATTTCCTTATCGAATCTCTCTCTCTTGGATATTCCTACCTTAAATCATTTTATCAAGCATTTATCTGCTTTCAATTCCAATTTCTTTCGTTATAAGCAAATTAACATTACTCTTTGGCTTTTCGACTAAAATGAAAAGCAAAAGCATTGCTTAATTTCACTGTACAAGATCTACAACTTAAAAAAAAGCTAAATTGGAACCTTTTTAGATTTTAATTGTTTATAAATAAACAAAATGATATTTTAACCTAACATTACAATAGTTTACTACCCATAGATCTTGTATTAATATAAAAATCATAAGCACATATAATTTTGTTATTTTTACTTATTTACACGACACAAAGTTTACTGTTTGAAGCATTACCGGAACAAATCCCCCGCGGAGGGATAACTTCTATCACTCAAACACTTACATAAATAGTCATTTTTTTAAAATCTGTTATATCAAGTGAAAACATGCCGCGCCAAATTTTAAGTTAAAATATTGGCTTAAAAGCCTTATAACGAATTATAAATTTGAAAATAGGACTGTGGGGTGGAGGTCAATAAGATAACTTTCAATTATTCTCACTTTATGTCAAAATTACGGCTACTAGGTCTGTTCGAAATGAAAAGTATTATAGTTTAACGGTTTTTAATGAAAAATTAAAAATATCTCTGGAAATATCGAGTTTAGGTATAGGACATTATTCACAAAAATGGTAGAGAATTAACGTGTTCCATTTGATAAAATTGAGAAAATTCACTTTGAAATGTCCTGAATTAGCAATAGTATAAAATATACTCTGTATAGGTTAGGTTAGGTTAGGTTAGGTTAGGTTAGGTTAGTAGGGCGGGCCGAAAAAATTGAAATTTTCTAAATCGAAAAATAATAGTGCGGAAAACTTGTATTTGGTCCTTAGTAGTACTCCTGTTAAATTTTATCAAAAACAATTAAGATCTTCCGGTGCCACAAAGTACTTGAAATTTTTAAATTAAAAAAAAGTGTTTTTTCAAAATTAAATTTAATAGTGGGGAATACTTATATTAAGCCCTCAACATTACGTATATAAGGTTTTCCGGTGCCACAGAACATTTACAATTTTAACATCTTAAAGAAATTAACAAATTTTTGAACATGACATACAAGAGTCTAGAAAAGTTGGTTAAATCCCTCCATAAAACATGTATATGACTTGCGCAGCTCTTAGTTTACTTCAGTATCTGATGTTAAAGCAATCCAGGGCTCACTACGAGGAGGTGGCTGCGCATCGAGCCCCACCCATACCCTCCCATCCATTTCTAAAGTTACAATACCTTGTAGTTTGATTTATGCTCAAACTCGGGCATCATTGTTCTAGAATTCAGCCTACTTCTGATGAAACCATCACGATTTTGCACTCCAACTCCAACAGAGGCAGCAGCTTCAGTAACAATCTTAACACATCTTTCTACACTTTGGGTGTGGCAGGGAAAGTTTGGAATATCAACCTCTGTTGTACCTGCGATACACGAGAATAATACTTCCTCTGATATGTTAGCCAGGATGGGAGGCTCTGTCACTGTGCATTCTTTCCATTGTATCAGATCGATATAATCCACAGCATCAAAATTGAGCGTTGGTAATGTATACTTTCGTACCCCACCATCAGCTCTTTGTTGCCTTGATTTAATGATTCACATCAATCCAACTTCTCTAATATGTTTATGATCATCAGATATCATGGCTAATAGGAGACTCTCGGGGTGAGCAAAAAAAGCGTTTCGCTGAATAACTGGATCAATGATTTCCCTTATCTCTTTAGAAAGATACCTTGAAAAGCTAATAATTTCCCACAGATGTCTGGCTCCGTCTTTACAAGAGGGCTTAGCCTTGATTCTAAACCATACCCTGGCATACACTTTTACCACAAATCGTGTAAGAATTTGGAGCTCTGTAGAAGGATCTTCTGTTCCAACGTAAAGACGCAATATTCTATTGACAGCTGTTACCCATCTACTGTACGATAATTTCCCAGGATCTCTATGTAAAAGATCTTCAGAACAGTTACCAGAGTTAATTGCCTGACACATTTCTAATAAGTATTTCTGGTCTGTACTTAAATTAAGTACGTCAAGTGCAGGAATATCTGTTTCTATTCTTTGAAAGCTACAATTGGAAGACTCTCACACTTCTCCATACACTTTACAATGGGTCCAGAATAAGTGTAAGGACCACTTGTGTGCCCATCAAGATGCTGTAGTAAATGCCGCAATGGCAATTCATTGGCATGGAGCAGACAAGAGAACCATTGCACTGGCCTTTCAAGTCTTGTTTCTATTAATTTTATAACGCCTCCTTTATGCCCTGTACTAACGGCAGTTCCATCACAGCCAATAGCAACTAAGTCGTCTGTTAATAGACCACAATCGGTGAAATGAATAAATATACTTCTAGCAATATCAATGGATGATCCCGAATTCGGAGTAATATGTCCTAAGTAAATTGCCCCTGGTTCTTGCACCAGCGAAATGTGCTCCTCTTTAATTGTTTTCTGATGAAACTTGGTTCCTAGTTTTTCTTGCTTCAGGGTTTTATCGTTTCGTCCATCAAAGTAGAGACCGAGTAACGATGTATTATTTGACTGCTGCTGAAGTGACTCTCTAAGTTTACTTCTTTCCCTTCTGACCTTATTCTTGTCAATTACTTGGCACATATCGTCTGAATTAATAATGCCAAGATCTTCTAAAACAGAACTGGCTATAGCAGCAGCAGCTCTATCTGAAACTCGGTAACGATCCGACGTTCTGGCTAATGATGGTAGAGATAGTCTCATTTGTTTCTGATTCTACATTCTAAACGAATGTCTGTTGTTCCGAAGAAGTACTCGCATTAGGTTCTATAGAAGGGGACTGAGTTGATTCATATTTTGATGAAGACGCGACAGTAATATTAGAGGATAAACGTGAACTTTCTGCATCGTTTTTTTTCATTTTTTTCATCAGTTTAGTGGTAAAAGGTATATCAACAGATCCAATGACCATATTTCTGCCACTTCTTTGATCGGAGAGAAAAGATTGCTCTTCTATCGGTACTTTCCGAGTTCTTTCACAGCTGCATGTAGAAAAAAGTTTCAACTAATTGTCATAAACAATGTCTTTATTAAAACACGTAGGCATTATAAAAATCTTATATCGTTCACAATTATATAGAATATCCTGTTATATATTTTGTTAAACACTATGACGAAAAATCAAATACACACAGTCACACAACACACTGTTTCTCTCACGGCGAACAAGAAAATACTGAATAATTACGGGCACGTATTGCAATATAAACACATTTTTGCAAGATAAGACTTGCATAAAATTGTTTATGTGCTCTGTGGCACCGGAAAACCTGAACCTAATAAGAAAAAAATTTATATACATAATATTGAGGGCTCAATCTAAGTATTCCGCACTATTAAATTTAATATTGAAAAAAAAAATTTTTTTTTAACATTTAAAAATTTCAAGTGCATTGTGGCACCGGAAGATCTTAATTGTTTTTGATAAAATTTAACAGGAGTACTACTAAGGACCAAATACAAGTTTTCCGCACTATTATTTTTTGATTGGGAAAATTTAAATTTTTTCGGCCCGCCCTATTAAGTTAGGTTAGGTTAGGTAAGGTTAGGTTAGGTTAGGTTAGGTTAGGTTAGGTTAGGTTAGGTTAGGTTAGGTTGGGTTAGGATAGGTTAGGTTAGGTTAGGTTGGGTTAGGATAGGTTAGGTTAGGTTAGGTTAGGTAATAATAGTGCGGAAAACTTGTATTTGGTCCTTAGTAGTACTCCTGTTAAATTTTATCAAAAACAATTAAGATCTTCCGGTGCCACAAAGTACTTGAAATTTTTAAATTTAAAAAAAAATATTTTTTTTCAAAATTAAATATAATAGTGGAGAATACTTATATTAAGCCCTCAACATTACGTATATAAGTTTTTTTCTTATTAGGTTCAGGTTTTCCGGTGCCACAGAACATTTACAATTTTAACATCTTAAAGAAATTAACAAATTGTTGAACATGACATACAAGAGAAAAGTTGGTTAAATCCCCCCATAAAACATGTATATGACTTGCGCAGCTCTTAGTTTACTTCAGTATCTGATGTTAAAGCAATCCAGGGGAGGTGGCTGCGCATCGAGCACACACTTTTACCCCAAATCGTGTAAGAATTTGGAGCTCTATAGCTTCTGTTCCAACGTAAAGACGCAATATTCTATTGGCAGCTGTTACCCATCTACTGTAAACTGTACGATAATTTCCCAGGATCTCTATGTGAAAGATCTTCAGAACAGTTACCAGAGTTAATTGCCTGACACATTTCTAATAAGTATTTCTGGTCTGTACTTAAATTAAGTACGTCAAGTGCAGGAATATCTGTTTCTATTCTTTGAAAGCTATAATTGGAAGACTCTCACACTTCTCCATACACTTTCCAGAATAAGTGTAAGGACCACTTGTGTGCCCATCAAGATGCTGTAGTAAATGCCGCAATGGCAATTCATTGGCATGGAGCAGACAAGAGAACCATTGCACTGGCCTTTGAAGTCTTGTTTCTATTAATTTTATAACGCCTCCTTTATGCCCTGTATTAACGGCAGTTCCATCACAGCCAATAGCAACTAAATCGGCTGTTGATAGACCACAATCGGTGAAATGAATAAATATACTTCTAGCAATATCAATGGATGATCCCGAATTCGGAGTAATATGTCCTAAGTAAATTGCCCCTGGTTCTTGCACCAGCGAAATGTGCTCCTCTTTAATTGTCTTCTGATGAAACTTGGTTCCTAGTTTTTCTTGCTTCAGGGTTTTATCCTTTCGTCCATCAAAGTAGAGACCGAGTAACGATGAAGAAGGTCTAAATAATTGGCACAATATTAGTGATTACTTTTCAATTATTTTGAACTGCACCCCAGTAAAAAGCCATATCGAACAAAAGTCATTTACGTTACGATTTGTATATATCATCGGGGAGAGTATACAAATAAAGGAAAAATTTTTTGTATTTCAATGCGATTCAAGAAACTACTGGCGAAAACCTATATAGGACCCTATTAAAAGAATTGCAAGACAACTACAAATTCTGAAAAATGAAAAACTGTCGCGGGCAAGGGTATGGCAATGGTGCGAATATGGTGGGAAAGGCTATTCCTGTAAATACCTATGTAAGTTTTTTGCAAATTATTTTTATTGACGGATAATAAATTGGGGAGTGGTGAGGGTGGAAGAAGGAGCGCAAATATTAATTCTGGCCTGGGCCGCAAAATTTCATTGGGTCGGCACAGCCAATATATGTATTAAAAAAAATTTATGGCCAAAAATAATAAATATTTGCTTACCGGATCTCTCTCTCTCTCTCCCTATCTCTCTCTCTCTTGGATATGCCCACCTTAAACGATTTGTGTAATGACTAGAGAGATTAGTTTAAAAAGTAATTGGTTTTAAATTAATATTAGCATTCTTTTTATTTACAAAAATGTAGTCTATTATGGTTAATGTTGTTTTTGTTGCCCTAGTGGCTTTATTTATATAGGAAATATAGATATTCTCAGCGACTACATTTAAATAATGATTGACTTAATTTTATTTTCTATATTTATGTTTATGTCTCCCAAGAAGATTTTGATTTTATTTTTATTAATGTTTTTAACAGTTCATATGATTTATTATCTGACCGATAGCCACGTTGGTTCAGGCGCGAAGTGGTAATCGCGATTAATCGCACAGATATTACGCCACCGGGTTCGAATCCCGGCTCCGGCACTGACACTGTCGGAGGAAATGGTTGTATATCCGCGTTTTTTTCAATGTATAACCCCTTCCGCACAAGCCTCTGGAAGTTGTCTAATTTCTGTGGTATTTATTTATTATTTATTTATTTATTTATATATCGTTAGATGCTTATTGATGTGCTGTGTATGTTAAAATTATGTTTGTACCTTAGTCAACAACCAGCTGTAACTAATAGTCGTTCAGTTTTTGAATGATTTCCCATTAATTTAAATAAAAGGCACCATGAATTAAAATTTTTTAAATTACGGTATGAACCAGACCCTTGCAACAATAAATGAAGACAAAGCATAATACTAGATTGATTCTTCCCCTTTATTCGATTAATATATTTCTGACGGAAGTGGCCGTAATCTCGCATAATTTTTCCCAACGTTATGAATAGTAATTGTGCGTGAAATTTCTAGACGATGATGTTCGCTCAAAAAGCCTGATTATGCTTTGCTTTCTGATGTCTGTTTTCACGTAATTGCTGAAACCAAGTGGCTGGCATAGCATCCCATCATGCAAAGTGAACTAAATAAATATGACGGTGTTTCTAAACGATGCCATTTGGTCTCTAGAGACCGATCCATCGTACTCCCGCGAGATAGAAACCCAAATCAATTACACCCTCAAGTAATTAGAATATGCACTGCACACTCTGTCCTCAGTGTCCTCTCCACATTAAACGTCGTGTAGTAACGTCCATTTTGCATATTATTCTTATACCGGGCGACACCTCTCAAACAAGATACATGTTATTTAAAGATTAATTTTTTAGTCAATAAATGTAGACCACGATTTGGCTTGCAATGATTTCGTATTACGTTAGGTATTGATCATTCAATAAAAATAATTTGGAAAGTATTTCTTCTGTTTTCGATTTATCGTATTAAAATACACAGGGTGATTCATGGTGGATGGGGTATTATAAGTATATGGAGAACGGGTAAACATATCCTATTGGGTACCAGGGTAACAAAATATGATTTGTCCGCATAAAATATTTCGTCGTCGAAGCACTTTTGCTTAAAAGCTCAAAAATTCACTTTGAAAATGTTGACAAGGTAATTTTGTATCATCCTGTAGAATGTCGTTTAGAAAAACACACTCGTTTCAAAACACAACTAAAATGTATTTAATTCACTTCACAGATTATTAAAAACGTTTAAAAGTAACTTAAAATATACTTTTCAACAGCGAAGTTACGTCGAATTTAAAAAAAATTAACTCGATTTGTTTTTTAAAAAGTTTTCAAAAGTTCGCTTATTTGGCGAAATATTAATAAATACACTTAAAAAATTTAAAGCGCTAAGGCAGAGATTATGGTTGTTTTTACTTGAACTACCAAGGAAGAACTCGAGTACGGTTAAAGAACGCGGCACTGATTTGACTTGCTCGAGTCTTGTCGTGCCCGAGCTGAAGTGCGTTAATCGTGCCCCATCAAGTCAGGCACGAACGTTGTTTTGTTGTCTGGATATGTCCTCAGACTGCGTGGGGCTTGGTCTAAAACTGGTTACTTGCCCCAACCATTCCGTGCACACATTAACTGCGTAATTATCGAAATCGTTTGAAATTCTAATTGAAAAATGTCTAAAATTTGAAGCATTTTGGTTTTTTGGTAACCCCTGTATCTATTTTATTATGGATGTTATTTGATGTATAGGGCACTCAATAGAGACATAGAACCCACATAGGGGTTCTCAATAGAGAACTTATTATTTTAGTATTCGCTAAGCACCCGTACTAATTGATCCCCAGTCCAGAACTTATTCACGACGGGGATGTAGATCTTGGTATAAGTGCTGTGGGATGTAGATCTTTTATACTTTACTTGTCGCGATGAATGTTTGGGAAGCAGAAGTAGATGTTGATATATTGACTATGGGATGACGTGTAGAAAGATAAATAACCGTTTGTTATTTACTACGCAATTCTGGATAGTTTAGATCGCGGGACTGAATGCATGTAAAATTTTTATTTAAACGAATTAAAATTTGATATTTGGGTATGTGGAGAGTATGATGAGTGGAATGAAAATATACAGGGGCAATATTTTTAAAGTTGAAAATTTTGGAAGTTTTTTCTGTAGAATGTGCATATTGACTGTTTTGGAGGTTTCGGCAATGTTTTAGGCATCTTTGGGAATTATCGAGTGGAGCCGAATTTTTTCGGATTTTTATGACGAAAGTGGTTAATTGAAAATACAAGACTATTTTTTATGGTGTTTGGTGCTGCGGGCGGAAAGTATTTTAACAGATTCTGGAATTTTTCGAGTTAGTTCTTTGTTGATACGTAGTATACATTGCAACACCCTCCACTCTTCCACACACCAATCCTATTGTCCCTATTGATGGCACAATAGCTGAGAGTTCTTTCTAAGGAGTAGGCAGACTGGGGTTCCGGGATCGAGCCAGTCCTAAGAACTCAGACTTACCCTTACACACATCATATAAGAACTGTTTTCACAGCTTTGAAAAAAGAAACGGAATTAGTTTCTAAAACGTCAGATAAATATTTTATGCTTATTTTTATTATAATTTGTATTAGTTGGCAAAAGTAGCCTCCGACTAATTCTTTGACATAAACGTCACAGGAGTATCTATACTCCTGTGACCTGTGACGTTTAAATAACCTCTAGGTTATTTTTCCAATTGATTGATTAATTTTGTTATTTTTGTAGGATTTGTGATCAGAAGAAGAAAACCTCTAAAAAGAAGGAATCAATATGTCGATAATATTGTTAACGACGACTTTCTTTCAAAAAGCTATTTTCTTCCCTATACTTTAGCGATCCGTAACTTGGTAATGATAGCCTGTAGAAGAAATAATTACATGAAATACTGGCCATTATTTTTACCCAACCTACCCTCCCCTGAATTTTTGTCCTAAAGTTATGGTATGTATCGGTCATAACATGTATTGTAAAAGCATTCTCCCTAAAGTGAAAAATGTATATAAATCTTATATTTCATCACACAGGAATCAATAAGTCAATAACACTTTTAAACGACACTGGAGTGTGAATCAAACCGTAAAATGAAATCGCTCGGAAATTATAAATAGCTTAATTTTCAGCAAAATTCCAAAAAATAAATATCAGTTGATACGAACAATGCATCGAGTCGATTCAATTTAAAATGACTTTCGAATCGTCATGATTCCGTACCATTGTTGGGATTAGCAATTGTTTTATATTTTCATTTCATACTTTATTCATATTAACTCAGCAGTTATTCCTGTAACTCTTAAAGCAAATTATTATTAAATATTTAAGCATCTACTAGTATTTTTACACAATGCTAATATACTGCTAGTACATATGAATTATGTCGATATAGTAATGTGGAAACTTATTTAACAAATTAACAAAAAGCGTGCCTAGGGATAAAGTGGGTAATGTCAACGACGCCTACTGCACCCAAGATAGTGCTCTATTTTGCCTACCTCCATTATATTTATACATTTAATAGTGGAAAATGAAGCACTAACAGCAGCATCACATGAGCTAAAAACAAACGGATATGGGATCCATTGCCGGATCTACAAATTTCTTGAGGAGGGGCAAAATTGGATCCCACACACGCCCCCCCACATTCTTATGAAAACAATACTGTTACACCAAAACAAATTATTGTATGCTTTTGAAAGTGAAAACGGGGGAGGATGAAGTTTCTGAGCGCGAGGGGGGGCGCTGGCCCCCTTTTACCCCCGATCCATTCCTGATGGAACCATTCTAAGGAAAGGACACCATACCGAAATAAACTAGGAAGCAATCGACAACTCGAAATCAGACATTCACAATTTAACGAAAACCTTGTGGCAATCACGCACATTCATAGATGATCCTAACGAATTGCTGGAGTAGACCAGAAAACAGTTAAGGTGCACCTGCACACTAAACAAAAACTTTAGCTGCTTAAATTTAAAGAATAGGACCTTAAATTTAAACATATAGGATGCCTTCTGAGAACTATATGACGTCGGCGGCGGGAGATCGAAGCGAATCAAGAATTTTGATTTTTGTTGTCACCGAAATTCTGAAATTCTTGATGGCTTCATCAGGCTGTCGGGGGCGACAGTCGTAGTTCTCAGAAGGCGCCCTATCTATCACATCTTATGTGAAATGCAGAAACTTGGTGAGTAGAAGAATTTGTAGGATCATTGATACGGTCGGAAGAGCATTGAAGAAGAAATTAAACTTACTAAACTTAAACATAATATTTTTAGTCGCAAACTCCTCTATAAATCCTTATTTTACTATAAGGAACCTAACCAGACTGCAACCAACAGCTACTCTCCGGGCTATGTGCCTCGCCGAGCGCTGAATTACAAGTTACAAGCCTGGCGCGTAAGTGTAATAATTGCATATTACCATCAAAACGCTAATGCTTCGATTGCAACAAACACCAGCCGAAAGACTGATCCTACTTAAAGGAGCTCCCTTGCCAGTCGTCACACACCACTTGCAGACTGCAGTTTCGAGCTGTTGGCTCTCGTCAGTGCAAGGTAGGTATGCGACGACCGACATGAGAATCCTTTGACTATAGTACATCCCGGTATTTTTACAATAGCGACATGTAAAACAGCCAGCAGGCGCCATCCAGCGGTCCAGTGTCTGTTGCAATCGAAAAATAAATAGCCTGACTTGGCTTAGCATAGTTCAAATGTGCTTTTAGAGGGCGGAATATTAAACAGGCTTGTAACTTGTGATTCAGCGCTCGGCGGGGCACATAGCCCGGAGAGTAGCTGTTGGTTGCAGTCTGGTTAGGTTCCTTATAGTAAAATAAGGATTTATAGAGGAGTTTGCGACTAAAAATATTATGTTTAATATTCCGCCCTCTAAAAGCACATTTGAACTATGCTAAGCCAAGTCAGGCTATTTATTTTTCGATTGCAACAGACACTGGACCGCTAGATGGCGCCTGCTGGCTGTTTTACATGTCGCTATTGTGAAAATACCGGGATGTACTATAGTCAAAGGATTCTCATGTCGGTCGTCGCATACCTACCTTGCACTGACGAGAGCCAACAGCTCGAAACTGCAGTCTGCAAGTGGTGTGTGACGACTGGCAAGGGAGCTCCTTTAAGTAGGATCAGTCTTTCGGCTGTTGTTTGTTGCAATCGAAGCATTAGCGTTTTGATGGTAATATGCAATAATTACACTTAACGCGCCAGGCTTGTAACTTGTAATTCAGCGCTCGGCGGGGCACATAGCCCGGAGAGTAGCTGTTGGTTGCAGTCTGGTTAGGTTCCTTATAGTAAAATAAGGATTTATAGATGAGTTTGCGACTAAAAATATTATGTTTAATATTCCGCCCTCTAAAAGCACATTTGAACTTACTAAACTTAGGTAATGTAACGTCGTGACATTCAAAAATGCTATTGAGGTACAAGAACATAATTCTCTAGTAAAATATCTCAACGTACAATTCGCCAATTTTATAACATTTTAATTTTTTTTTTTTCAGATAGTTTTGATAACTAATCCAACGAAATGAAGAATGGGCAGTATGATGTGAAAGAATCAAAGACACGAGTGACTGAAGTTATTGGGCAACTCGTATTTATTAATAGAGTTGTCTTTGGACTTTGGGTGTTTGTGGTCTTTTGAACTCCTAAGAATTCTTTAAATACCTCCTCGTGTTTCTGCGATCCTGATGCTCCTGGTGGAATTGTAGAATTTTAAAATCAAACAAAGTAACTTTTCGTTTCACAGATTTTAAAAATCGAGCTAGACTGCATTTAGTAACAGATGAGTATGAAACCAAAAAGATGTAAGATTAGTGCGCTTAATAACTAATTGAATACCTCCTGGTAGAATTGCTGAATTTAAAAATCGATTAAAACTACTTTTCATTTCACAGATCATTAAAATAGATTAGACTGCTTTAGTAACAGGAGCACATAAAACTGAAAAGGTGTAGTTTCTATGCTCCTAATAATTCACTAAAATACCTCCTCGCGTTTCTGTGATCCTGTTACTCCTGGTAGAATTGTAAAATTTTAAAATCGAGCAAAACAGGCGAGTATGAAGCAAAACTATCCGCAGATCATTAAAATAGACTAGACTGCGTTTAGTAACAGGAGCGCATAAAACTGAAGAGGTGTAATTTCCGTGCTCCTAATAATTCACTAAAATACTTCCTCGGATTTCTGTGATCCTGTTACTCCTGGTAGAATTGTGAAATTTCAATATCGAGCAAAACTGCTTTTGGTAACAGGCGAGTATGAAACAAAAAAGGTGTAATGTTAGTGCGCCTAATAAGTCATTAAATACCTCCTTGCATTTCTATTATCCTGATACTCCTGGTAGAATTGCAGAATTTAAAAATCGAGCAAAACTATCCACAGATCATTAAAATAGACTAGACTGCGTTTAGTAAGAGGAGCGCATAAAACTGAAGAGGTGTAATTTCCGTGCTCCTAATAATTCACTAAAATACCTCCTCGCGTTTCTGTGATCCTGTTACTCCTGGTAGAATTGTGAAATTTCAATATCGAGCAAAACTGCTTTTGGTAACAAAAAAGGTGTAATGTTAGTGCGCCTAATAAGTCATTAAATACCTCCTTGCATTTTTATTATCCTGATACTCCTGGTGGAATTGCAGAATTTAAAAATCGAGCAAAACTATCCACAGATCATTAAAATAGACTAGACTGCGTTTAGTAACAGGAGCGCATAAAACTGAAGAGGTGTAATTTCCGTGCTCCTAATAATTCACTAAAATACCTCCTCGCATTTCTGTGACCCTGTTACTCCTGGTAGAATTGTGAAATTTCAATATCGAGCAAAACTGCTTTTGGTAACAGGCGAGTATGAAACAAAAAAGGTGTAATGTTAGTGCGCCTAGTAAGTCATTAAATACCTCCTTGCATTTCTATTATCCTGATACTCCTGGTAGAATTGCAGAATTTAAATATCGAGCAAAACTATCCACAGATCATTAAAATAGACTAGACTGCGTTTAGTAACAGGAGCGCATAAAACTGAAGAGGTGTAATTTCCGTGCTCCTAATAATTCACTAAAATATCTCCTCGCGTTTCTGTGATCCTGTTACTCCTGGTAGAATTGTGAAATTTCAATATCGAGCAAAACTGCTTTTGGTAACAGGCGAGTATGAAACAAAAAAGGTGTAATGTTAGTGCGCCTAATAAGTCATTAAATACCTCCTTGCATTTCTATTATCCTGATACTCCTGGTAGAATTGCAGAATTTAAAAATCGAGCAAAACTATCCACAGATCATTAAAATAGACTAGACTGCGTTTAGTAATAGGAGCGCATAAAACTGAAGAGGTGTAATTTCCGTGCCCCTAATAATTCACTAAAATACCTCCTCGCGTTTCTGTGATCCTGTTACTCCTGGTAGAATTGTGAAATTTCAATATCGAGCAAAACTGCTTTTGGTAACAGGCGAGTATGAAACAAAAAAGGTGTAATGTTAGTGCGCCTAATAAGTCATTAAATACCTCCTTGCATTTCTATTATCCTGATACTCCTGGTAGAATTGCAGAATTTAAAAATCGAGCAAAACTATCCACAGATCATTAAAATAGACTAGACTGCGTTTAGTAATAGGAGCGCATAAAACTGAAGAGGTGTAATTTCCGTGCCCCTAATAATTCACTAAAATACCTCCTCGCGTTTCTGTGATCCTGTTACTCCTGGTAGAATTGTGAAATTTCAATATCGAGCAAAACTGCTTTTGGTAACAGGCGAGTATGAAACAAAAAAGGTGTAATGTTAGTGCGCCTAATAAGTCATTAAATACCTCCTTGCATTTCTATTATCCTGATACTCCTGGTAGAATTGCAAAATTTAAAAATCGAGCAAAACTATCCACAGATCATTAAAATAGACTAGACTGCGTTTAGTAATAGGAGCGCATAAAACTGAAGAGGTGTAATTTCCGTGCCCCTAATAATTCACTAAAATACCTCCTCGCGTTTCTGTGATCCTGTTACTCCTGGTAGAATTGTGAAATTTCAATATCGAGCAAAACTGCTTTTGGTAACAGGCGAGTATGAAACAAAAAAGGTGTAATGTTAGTGCGCCTAATAAGTCATTAAATACCTCCTTGCATTTCTATTATCCTGATACTCCTGGTAGAATTGCAGAATTTAAAAATCGAGCAAAACTATCCACAGATCATTAAAATAGACTAGACTGCGTTTAGTAACAGGAGCGCATAAAACTGAAGAGGTGTAATTTCCGTGCTCCTAATAATTCACTAAAATACCTCCTCGCGTTTCTGTGACCCTGTTACTCCTGGTAGAATTGTGAAATTTCAATATCGAGCAAAACTGCTTTTGGTAACAGGCGAGTATGAAACAAAAAAGGTGTAATGTTAGTGCGCCTAATAAGTCATTAAATACCTCCTTGCATTTCTATTATCCTGATACTCCTGGTAGAATTGCAGAATTTAAAAATCGAGCAAAACTATCCACAGATCATTAAAATAGACTAGACTGCGTTTAGTAAGAGGAGCGCATAAAACTGAAGAGGTGTAATTTCCGTGCTCCTAATAATTCACTAAAATACCTCCTCGCGTTTCTGTGATCCTGTTACTCCTGGTAGAATTGTGAAATTTCAATATCGAGCAAAACTGCTTTTGGTAACAGGCGAGTATGAAACAAAAAAGGTGTAATGTTAGTGCGCCTAATAAGTCATTAAATACCTCCTTGCATTTCTATTATCCTGATACTCCTGGTAGAATTGCAGAATTTAAAAATCGAGCAAAACTATCCACAGATCATTAAAATAGACTAGACTGCGTTTAGTAAGAGGAGCACATAAAACTGAAGAGGTGTAATTTCCGTGCTCCTAATAATTCACTAAAATACCTCCTCGCGTTTCTGTGATCCTGTTACTCCTGGTAGAATTGTGAAATTTCAATATCGAGCAAAACTGCTTTTGGTAACAAAAAAGGTGTAATGTTAGTGCGCCTAATAAGTCATTAAATACCTCCTTGCATTTCTATTATCCTGATACTCCTGGTAGAATTGCAGAATTTAAAAATCGAGCAAAACTATCCACAGATCATTAAAATAGACTAGACTGCGTTTAGTAACAGGAGCGCATAAAACTGAAGAGGTGTAATTTCCGTGCTCCTAATAATTCACTAAAATATCTCCTCGCGTTTCTGTGATCCTGTTACTCCTGGTAGAATTGTGAAATTTCAATATCGAGCAAAACTGCTTTTGGTAACAGGCGAGTATGAAACAAAAAAGGTGTAATGTTAGTGCGCCTAATAAGTCATTAAATACCTCCTTGCATTTCTATTATCCTGATACTCCTGGTAGAATTGCAGAATTTAAAAATCGAGCAAAACTATCCACAGATCATTAAAATAGACTAGACTGCGTTTAGTAATAGGAGCGCATAAAACTGAAGAGGTGTAATTTCCGTGCCCCTAATAATTCACTAAAATACCTCCTCGCGTTTCTGTGATCCTGTTACTCCTGGTAGAATTGTGAAATTTCAATATCGAGCAAAACTGCTTTTGGTAACAGGCGAGTATGAAACAAAAAAGGTGTAATGTTAGTGCGCCTAATAAGTCATTAAATACCTCCTTGCATTTCTATTATCCTGATACTCCTGGTAGAATTGCAGAATTTAAAAATCGAGCAAAACTATCCACAGATCATTAAAATAGACTAGACTGCGTTTAGTAAGAGGAGCGCATAAAACTGAAGAGGTGTAATTTCCGTGCCCCTAATAATTCACTAAAATACCTCCTCGCGTTTCTGTGATCCTGTTACTCCTGGTAGAATTGTGAAATTTCAATATCGAGCAAAACTGCTTTTGGTAACAGGCGAGTATGAAACAAAAAAGGTGTAATGTTAGTGCGCCTAATAAGTCATTAAATACCTCCTTGCATTTCTATTATCCTGATACTCCTGGTAGAATTGCAGAATTTAAAAATCGAGCAAAACTATCCACAGATCATTAAAATAGACTAGACTGCGTTTAGTAAGAGGAGCACATAAAACTGAAGAGGTGTAATTTCCGTGCTCCTAATAATTCACTAAAATACCTCCTCGCGTTTCTGTGATCCTGTTACTCCTGGTAGAATTGTGAAATTTCAATATCGAGCAAAACTGCTTTTGGTAACAAAAAAGGTGTAATGTTAGTGCGCCTAATAAGTCATTAAATACCTCCTTGCATTTCTATTATCCTGATACTCCTGGCAGAATTGCAGAATTTAAAAATCGAGCAAAACTATCCACAGATCATTAAAATAGACTAGACTGCGTTTAGTAAGAGGAGCGCATAAAACTGAAGAGGTGTAATTTCCGTGCTCCTAATAATTCACTAAAATACCTCCTCGCGTTTCTGTGATCCTGTTACCCCTGGTAGAATTGTGAAATTTCAATATCGAGCAAAACTTCTTTTGGTAACAGGCGAGTATGAAACAAAAAAGGTGTAATGTTAGTGCGCCTAATAAGTCATTAAATACCTCCTTGCATTTCTATTATCCTGATACTCCTGGTAGAATTGCAGAATTTAAAAATCGAGCAAATCTATCCACAGATCATTAAAATTAAATTAAAAGAGTTATAATTTCAGTGCTTCTAATAATTAATTAAACAGCTCCTCGCATTCCTGTGATCCTGATACTCCTGATAGAATTGCTGAAAGTCGAGAGAATTTGCTTTTCCATCCATAGATCCTTAAAATCTAATCAGGCTTCGTTTAGTAACAGGAGCGCATGAAACGGAGGATGTGTAATCTCAGTGCTTCTATCAATTAAATTTAAAAAAATAATAATTTAATTAAATACCTCCTCACGTTTCTGTAATCCTGATGCTCCTGGTAGAATTGCAGTTTTAAAATCAAACAATATAGCCTCTCATTCCACAGATCATTAAAATAGAGTTAGATTGTACTTAGTAACAGGAGCGCATGAAACCGAAGTTGTAATTTCAGTCTTCCTAATAATTAACTAAATACCTCCTCGCATCTCTGTGATCCTGATACTCCTGGTAGAGCGAATCGAGCGAATGTGGTGTTCGCTCCACAGATTTTTAAAATCGAACTAGACTGCGTCTAGTAACGAGAGAGAATGAAACCGAAGAGATGTAATTTCAGTGCTCCTAATAATTCATTAGGTATGTATGAACTTAAGAGACTACAGTACATAAACTAACAAATTAGAAAACTTAGATTGCTGATTTAAAATTTTTATTAGTTTAATACAGTTACAGCTTTATTTATCTGTTGATGACCGTTATGATGAATATCTTGAGAATAGCCAATCTTGAAAATCGATTTTTTTTTAATAAAAATCTGTTTCTGTTTGAATCACTCTTAATTTAAGCCATATACCCCAAGAAAAAAGAAATTGAAAAGAAATCTAAATTCAAATATTGAATAATTTTATAGTGTTATGCAGCCAAATATGCCAATGTTCGACAGCGCCACCTACCCAACAATAGATGAAACTATAGGCAAGAACATTGGTACTGCATTTTGCAGGTGTTATTTACTAGCATTAGGGGGCGCTTTCATTTTTAGTCAATGAACAATAAACAGATCCCTATAAAATTACTATTCGAATAAATGAAGATTGTAAAGCATATCTGGCTAGATGGCGACTAGACGATACCACAATACTGGACATACACACATATTAGACTACCCAATATATGACGAACAGATTCCACAAGTGTGTGCACAAATTTAAACATTAAATTTAATACCATGAATGGATGAAATCATACCATTGTTTAAAGTAGGTTTTTCGTTGGTTTTCCTACGCAATCTAGAATTACGTTGGTAATAAAATCATCGAAATAAGCATGCCGAATACATCTGTGAGCGGTTATCATTTCCCTAATAATTTAAATTTGCCTTATACCTCATGCGAGAACATCCTGCAGCTGTGGTGGGTCGATGCCATCGGCATTTTGTCACGCCGCAGAAATACATATATTGTTAAATACAATAAATGACATAACGAGATACAATAAGGCAAAATGATTTGTACATACTTTTTAATACTTTAATAAAATCTTTTAATTGGTAATTGGTAAATTGGCTAGATGGGCTGCTGATAAATGGTACGGAACTATAGGTGGCAGATACCTATTTAATAACTAATGTTTAACTTTATAAATTTTTTAATTCAAAGTAAAAAATATTAAATAATTAGAGGTATTTCATGCCAGGTACTGTGGGAAACAGCAAGCTGCGCTCGTCTAGCAGGTGGAAGAAGCTAATGTTTTGTCTTTTCCCATTTCCCCTTCGCCAGACAGTATTCATTCGTAATGCCAAGATACTTTACCTCCTCTTATAAATGGGCTTATTTTGAGTCCTGCCTTCGCGTTTATCGAAACATTAGACTTTCTCCATAACACTGCTATAAACCATAGCAGTGTTATGGAGAGCATATCCTTGGATGCTGTACCAGACTTCCCAATGGGCAAATTCTTTGGGGAGGCATGCCGCCAAAAGGTTTTATGACTTTTAAGGAATAACAGCAATAATAATTATCAAGTTTAGGCCTACCTAACCGGCATGGTAGCTCAGTCATCTAGAGCTCATAACTCACAAATTCGTTCTGGTGTGACATTGCTGTGCTCTGAGCTCGAAAAAAAGTTGTAATTATTAATAATAATAATTATCAATGAATTCGCAGATTTAAAAACAATAAAAGGTATGAAGTAAACACAAAAATGAAATTAAGCAGGGCCAACCTGTATATTTTTAGGAAGTGAAAATGATTCAGAAACTTCACACAAATGTCTCGTAACTGGTATTTACAATATTTTTTCTTACAATTCATAATGGTGAGTAGTGATTTTTTCAAAATGCACCTGCAGATGGCATTATTTCAACAACAAAAAATCACTATGTCCAACTGGTTAGAAGATAGTTAATAATACTATAGGAGTGAAAGGAGTCTAGAAAAAGGCTTCTAAAAACGTACTGATATACTGGTCCATTTTTAAAAAATGGCACTTGGTCCTATACAATAGTCTTGGTTCACCCTGTAGATTCGAAAATAATTTCTAGTTATAGGCTTTTTAATGTAGTTTACCTGCATTTTTCTTTAATATCGAAGTCGGGCGCACTATTGCCCAACCCTATAGACATGAGTCTGAGGAAAGCAGAACAGAAAATAAATGATAATAATAATAACACAGCTTCTTTGTTTATCCGTAATGGTATAAATATATAACAATGATTTTATAAACTAATGGACGAAGTGCTGAAGTCTCACCTAAGATGGACTGTTTTAAACTTAATATTATGATGGCGCCTTACCAGGCGCATCGCTGCACTTAAATATGCCCCATCCCGAAAGGGTTAATCTGACGTTTATTCTGGGCGACCTGTAAAATGTGAGGAAAAAATACTCGAAACAAAGATACAGCATTTTTATTAATTAATTTGGATTCAACAATTTATACATTTACAATAAATTTAAAATTGCAAAACGTGGAAAAAATAAAAAAACAATCTAAGAAAGATTATATTGCAGGGAAAGATTTTCGAATGCATATTTACATAACAACATACAAGAACTGAGTTGAAGTTTGAGAGTTTGCCGAGTTTAGCTACACAATAGGGAAAAGAAATAAGAATACGGTGTGTTCTAACATTCTATATTTTTAATAATAGCCACAAAAGAAAAATATATGTTGGCATATAGCAGAGTCGCAAGTTTCATATTTTAGTTAGGACTCGGAATCTGCACACACAAGTCAAAGGAGAGAAAAAGCAGTCGATCAAATTTTAATTGAGATCAACAATAAAGCAAATTTTTACAATAATGCTTAATCACAACTGTTTTTTCAGTATATCATATTGAATGTAAAGGAGGCAAATAATTTAACAAAGTCGAAATAATAATAAACAATAACGTGCTCAATTACCTTTCAATATGATAAACGATAGTTATATACAAAATAAAGAAGCCTTTCGGAGCTATAAAAATTTTTAGTAATTTGGTGTTGAAAGATGTCCGGCAATAGATAATACAGATAGGGACAGAGTGGACCCCTCGGTTGGCCTTTTCAACCATCGTGTTTAACTAGCATATTTCACAAAAACGGAAATAATACGTTTATAAATTAACTTAATTTAAAATACACTTAAAATTTTCTCCCGTTCAGTACAACAACTTTATAATACTGATAACGATATCATTAAAATCTCTTTAAATATTGTTTAGTGATCCGAACAAGGACTTATTACAATTGGTCCACTCTGCAGTGGACTTATTTACAATTCGATAAGAAATTTACATTGTTCAGTATGAATCCACCATTTATTATACCAATCGTACTTAAAAACTCGGCCTTACTCGCAAAAAATCAACAGTTGATTTTTTTATATGAGTAAAATTATAAATAATTAATTGTTAAAACATGTTTACTAGAACACACACTAAACTAAAGTCAAATTATTATATTTATATAAAACATAGTATTTGGTAATTATAATAAATAATGACAGTGATAAAATGATACGTACATGTTAACAAAAAAATAAGGAAAGTACAGAACCGACGAGTAAGGCTTCTGTAGACATTCACAGATATGGTACGACTTAATTTATCTTAAGTTTAATTAAGGCTAACCTATAATTAGCTATTTAAATAGTTCAAGTAACAAGTTGACATTGGTCTTCTCACAACTAAAGTCAATTTAAAGTCGCTGCACTACTGTGACCACACGGCAACAGTGTGAGGTGTTGGTCTGTCTCACTGTATTGTAGTCATTTGGTACGAACACCTTTCTTCTTCTTTCGTTTGAAAAAGCAGCAGCACCTGGATCAAATGAATTTTGTAAGTTTCTCTATACCTTACATAACCTACCTCAATGCGGCTATAATTTTATCTCACAAGTAAAGCTATCTGTCTATGATCATCTAACATTAGTAATGTGCTAGCAGGCAAAATTAATGAATTTAGTAAAAATTGTAAATTACACGTAGCTCTACCCAGCAAACATTTTGGTTTAATTTAACGTTGAGACTACCTAAATTATGTATAATAAATATAAAAGCCTTATAGTCTTAATTTGTATAAGTGTCAACGGAATCATTAGATAAGCCATAGTTTCTAGAGTTTTTAAGGTGCGGGACTCAAACTTGGCTAAAGTAATACAAACAAAAAGGTGCCAATTTTCCATTATTTGACATTTTTCCATCGCTTGCGGTTTCCCCGGAAATGACCCCCTCTTTGAAATTTTAAATGGAACACGATTTTAAGTACAACTGCATATTTAAAAAAAAAATTGAGACTACTTAATTTTTTAGGGCCATTTTTATTTTTGCATCTACAGTACAGTGAATGCACTCAAGTCAATTAAAAATGAATCAAAACAATAAGAGAAAAATGTAAACGTGAGATTTTTTCGACCTGGTTTAGTATCTACGGTCAACCAAAATTTTCAAAATCACTAATTTATAATTACGTCAACTTTTTCAAATGGCAACATCTTTTACACCCAGTAGTTAAATACTGATTTTCATGACAAATCCATAGATACCTTCAAATCGAAAATCAGTTTAACTCTGCAAATTATGGCTTGTTCAATGACTTCGTCGACACCAGGTATTCAGAAATACCAGACCCACTTACATCACAAAACAATTCCTTGAAAATAGAAAATTACACAATGATAATTAAAGAATACAGATCAGAAAATATCCAACCAGAGCAAGGAATGCCTCAAAGATCACCGTTATCTCCATCATTATATAATTTATACAGTCAGATATAGTCACCGTATAAAATCCTGTGGAACTCATCTTAAATTATACAATTACAGATACACCGCTTATTATGCCACAGCAAATCTTTAGCTAGGTATATTTATCCCTCAGCTTTAAGATAAAATTGACCAGGATATATATTGGTTCAATAAATGGAGGATTGATTGCGTATGACAAGGAAACTTGTCGAAATTCCATTCAACTACTGTTTCTGATTTTGTTGCAGATGAAATCTTCTCATCACTTATTCAATGGCAGCAAAATTTTTTTTTGGTGTCGCAAAGCTCCTAATTGACTCATTCTTAGAAGTTTTGTTTCTCGCCTTCATTAATCTTCTAAGCCCTAATTCTCTGATATGCTTTCTATGATCTATAATCATAGTTAAAAGCAAATTTTTGGGATGAACAAAATATGATTTACGCTCAATTACAGCGTCTACTACTTCAAGTAAATTTTCACCGTTTAACCGTTGTTTTTAATTTGTAATAAAGCCTTGTTGAATTCAATTGATTACACTGAAATGATAGAATACCTGTAATCTGTTGTCGCCACCTTTGCTGAGAAGAATAAGTGATGAGATGTCATATGCAATAAAATCAGGAACAGCTGTTGAATGGAATTTCGACAAGTTTCCTTGTCATACGTAATCAGTAGAGCGGTATGTGAAGTTAGTGACGGAAGCATCAGAAAAAGTCTTTGGAGCCAAGTCCAGGGAAGGGTTCATCAGAGCAACGCTTCTTTCACAATCTATACTGCCAAGTTTCTTGCACAAATCGAAGTTTAAAATAGCAAGTACCAAAAAGAATGAATAAAAAAATGTTTTTCAGACACAATGTGAGAAAATATTTATAATTTTTGAATTTATTTATCTTATTTTCATGTTTTTTACTTGTCTCAAGTTGTACCGTTTGACTAATATGGAAAAACTTCTTTCTTAAATACGACAAAATGCTAAATTTGATCAGTTTTTATGATTTTCAGGGATGATGTGTGACCGGAAGGTATTAACCGATTTTTCATTTCTTTGTTTTATTTTACTTATCTGCCGGAGGGGCAAGTTTTATGCAGTATAGCAGTTCGACCTTGATCAGTTTGACACATTTAAAAAAAAGCACAAAGATCAGTTGAATTTCACAAATTTTTACGATTCTTGAAGACGATGTGCAACTGGAAAATATTAACCGTTTTCATTGCTGACGTGACCACAGACTGTGACATAGGCAATGACAAAGAGCAATTTATATTAACGTCTTTCTACCTCACCAATAACTTAGATGAACCACCCCCATCCCAGGAGATGGTGCGGTTGGTAGAGATATTACATCTTGTTATTGGTGGTGATTCTAATGCTTCACAGAGCTCCTTATTTGACGCCTGGAGCCACTTTTTTGATACATTAAAGGGTACTGATCGTAATGTGGAAAGTTGCACGAAGCTCTCGTTTCAAGCTATGGTGATTTTTGTCCTTTAAGAGAAGCCAGAATGGGGTCTGCTACACCTTGGTGGAACAAAGAACTAGACCTGCTGAGAGTTAAGCTACATTCTGCACCAAAGCAAAGAAATCTAGAATAGACATGACTGGGAAGTATACAAAGACGACAATCAGCGGCTGCACAAAAAGATTATTCGTAAAAGGCAAAGAACATTAGGAAATCTTATTGTAGAGGTGTAGAATTCACTTCCTCAGCAGGTCGACTCAAAAAAGATGCTCTCCAAAGATCCTCAGTAACAACCAGGACTCATGAAAAGAGAGGATGGGTCATTTACAACCAACCTCTCTGAAACGCCTCAACTCCTGTTAAAAACAATGTAGTACAGGTAGTACTAACATAATGAAGCTATTATTTATTTATTTAAAATTACAAAATAACTTACCTTAAAAGAAAATTTTATTAGCTATCGATTTGAAAAAAAAAAGTTTTATTAGTGAAGCAACATTATTAAATGGAAGCCGGCCATTTTCACGTTTCATATCAGTTCAGGGATATTCCCCTAAAATATGTTTAGTGGGACTAAATTCTTTATTATTGCTTGCTCATTCATGGACTATAGAGGAACGAAAGGTTTTAGTGTCTGCAGATACTGTATCCTATATACACACCAATGTTGGAACCTTCGGTATGACACGAACACCTCTTTAGGGAACACGATTCTGGAATTTATAGTCACTGATACTGAGGGACATGAGAAGTAGCTGTAGACAATTCACTGGCACTCCTCTTACGAGGATTTCAGACAATGGGAGAACTATGCATTACATAACAAAAATAAATTATAATATGTTCTTATTGTTGACGAATTTAACCCATGTTAACACTTAACTGAAACAAGCCAAACACATTAAGGGCAGCTATAACCACCAGAAGTGAGGTAGGTTATTAAACCAGACCCATGAAATCAAGGAAGTCACGCAATGTCAGGTTGAGTCGGGTACTTGGATGGGTGATCTGATCACCGAAGAATATCATTGCTATCCTAATATGAGGCAATGAATCGTAGATTCACACACAGACCGGTCATAGAATAGTACAAGCCACTCGTTAGTAAAGGAAATGTCTCACAGGACATAAATAAAAAATGTGCAGTGCACAATAAGCCTAATGTGGCTGCAGCGGTTGATGGTTGAATGAAATATAGCATCACATTATGAAATCTACAAAGATCAGGCTTGCTATCACCCTAGTTTTCTTCAAATTGATTTACATCTATGAACTGTTGGAAAGGCAGATAGATAGTATACTGCAGCTTTGAGATAAGGGCCCGGAGACATTTATTCCAAATTTGTCGGAGAGCTCAACCGATTCTCTAGGAAACTGTCCTCTAAAACAATTCTCCAGAATCTGATCATATGCTAGCAGAGAAACGTGGCAGATGGCATAACGCTTACCTAGGTCGCAAAACATGTGGTTAAGAAAAATATGCACGAATGTGTGTATGTGGATAAGTAAAAAAACTATATATGCTAAAACTTGGATGAGAACAATATCTTGCACACAATATTTATGAATATTTTGTATTAAAATCAGTTTAATGTTCCTTGATGAACATAAAACAGCTTAAATTATTAGGAGTAAAAAGTATAATTCAAAACATTAAATTAATTTCTTTTTTATCAAGAAATGAAAATGACCTTGTATTTAAAAAAAAATAATACGAATATTCAATAGTTTTCTTTATTCTTTAAAAACAACGCAAGCATTAATTAAACAGTAAATAGGATCAATAAACAGTAAATAGGATCAATAAATAGGAACGGTAAACAGGAACAGTAAACATCAGGAACAATAAACAGCACCAACGAAGGGAACAAGGAAAACAGGAACTTAAGGAGACTTGGAGGCTCTAACTAGAAAAAAAAACAAATTAAAATAATAATACATTGCCCGCCATAGAAAATTAACACTCAATTCTTCAACTTGTAGCTGATAATGTTAATTTACGTATTGTCGTTTATCTGACAACTAGTCGTCATACATAAAACGCTGCATTTTAGTTTCTTCTATCAAAATGTTCAACAGAAACTACTCTACATCCTTTTGTATAAAACTGCAATGTGGTCTTTTATGTATTAAACCTCCCATACACACTCGAGCATGTTGGTGAAAGTAGTTGGAACCTGGCTCGGCGAACATGCTTGAAGGTGTGTGAGAATGATGAACATAGTTAGCGGTTGGAATGCTCTGCTCATTGTGCGGCTTGCGAATACCTACCAACACGAACCAAGCATCGAACATGTTGGTACATGTATCGTGATTTCGCGAACATATTGGTAATTAGCAAGTTGTGCGAGAGGTTCGTTCGTTATGTTTTAAATGTTTTTTTAACCACCTTCCAGGTCATCTGAATGACCCTCTTAAGTCTAGGAGATTTAGATTTGTCTGAGTAGAGGAGACGGGGCCCTAAAGTTTATAGTGGAATCTGAACCACTTCTTGGATAATTTATATTTAAAGATTACTTCTAAGCAGGTGGGGCTCGTACCCACTTGACTAGGTATTCTCAAAGTGATAGCTAAACGCACTAACCCACTGAGATACCATTGTGTAAGAGGTGTGCATCAATTTCTCATATTCGGTTGTCATTTTTCTTCACAGCAGTGAATTAAATTATGAATTGAAGTTGGTAAGTTCGTTGTGTACATGTGTGGAAACCGCCGAGCATGCTTGGTTCGAAGTTGGGTTCGAGGCGATTTCTTCGAGCCAAGCATGCTTGAGTGTGTATGGGGGGTTTTACACCTGTTTATCAGATAAACAATATTTTGGATCTACCGTATATGAAATAAAAACATAATTTTTAATATAATTCGATGGTTAATAAGCCTCCCTCTTGGCTAATATAACTACCAAGCACATACAGGGTGTAATTATTTTTCTGTCATTAAGGAACGACCAGACAAACAAAAAACCTTATATAACATAGGGTTACAAATTCATTTATTGCATAGGAGATAAGAATTAAAAACAGCTGACGACTGAGTCGTACAGATATTACATACAACTATCTTTTTTATTTCTTGGATTTTGTGCCCATATGGAAAACAACAAAGGAAAATTATGAGCGATTTATTAATTAGGTCAATAGCGACTGACATAAACCAAACCATGTTCAGAGCTTTTTGCAATTTTTTCATTTATTGAAAAATGCGGAAGACTTTCGTTCGTTACTACGTTTTTTTTTTCAATGACAGGAAAATAATTACCCTGTTTAAATATGTTGATTTTAGCAACTCAAATCAGTAAAAGCACAGCAAGAAAAATGGCCTTCAAGGTAGCAGGAGCTGGTCAAATTGTGGTTAGCCATCTCAGTATTGAGCCATGGGATTTAAAAACTCATTTAAGGCATTACTAGCAAGACTAACAAGTTTTTGAAGAAATTTTGCAATTAAAATTTCAAAAACAAATTTCAAGAAAAAAATTTTTGTGAAAATTACACCGAAATTCCAAATTTCATTAAGATTTTTTATAAAATTACACCTTATAAATTAAAAACCAATCTGTAAAAAAAAATTGTAAGCATTTCCACATAACCTAGAAAACGCACTCCTTTTTAGAAATTAATTGCAAAATTTTTCTCACAGAACTACAATTACTTCTGGTAGCTATGCTTTAAAGTATGATATGTCTTAATACCGAGATATGGCTAACCAAAATATTACCAGTCGTCATCATCTTAAGTTATTGGATATTGGTTCGGTTGGAAGGATAGTTAGCCGCTTGCTTTATTATTCATATTAGACTTTACTTCATGAATTTCTAATTTGCATAAATCATTACAATTGAATAATTTGGCATTTTTTTATTATCTGATCTTAAATTTTATGATCCTGTGCAAAAAATTAAAATTCTGAGATCTATAAATCGCCCAAAAAGAAAATCACAAACATGGACCTTACTTCTAAATGTCTGGCGTGATGTCACCAGTTAGGAACCAACCAGTACAGTGTGTCATTACTGCCATTATTACATTTTTTATGCATCTATTTAACGTCACCCATTTCCGCTACTGAGGCCTATCAGCCTGTACTGAGGAGACGAGCTAACCTCAATCAGGAATTTTGCCGAACCCCTTTACAAGAGACGAGATCTTTTACTTGCCTAAAATTTAATTGACAAGGGACTGACTGTTTTACATCCCCTCTGAAGGATGATATCCATTATGCAACCTTTGCACAGCACTGCATATATACACTGATATACGAGCCGCTAAAAAGTGGGACACGATCACTGTATTTTCTTAGAGGGCACCCAGCCAAGTACGAACTACAGTTGCACTCGCTTTACCCTTCGTATCGATGATACGAGTATTGCAAAGTTAGACCTAAGTACGCCCCTACTGCTATTATATTTTACATATTTTTTTAAAATCGATATCAATATTTTGTGGCGCAACGCAGATATTTATAAATATATACAAAATATTGACTAAAGAAAAATTGCAAATTTGTTTTAGTTATTAGGATTCCATACTTTATAAATTACAAAAGGTTCTTATGGTGAGCCTGTATGTCACAGCCGCATTTCTCAGGAACTACACGTGCTATCAACTTGAAATCTGAGACTTATAAAAGCTAATTTGTCCGCTTAACCACATCTAGCCACGGTCATAATCACAAAAGCATGTTTTATTTATTTTTAAAGGGACAAAGACTTTTTTGAACTGGTCAAGTGGGGGTATCATATGAAAAGTCGATCGTTATTTATATCAAAGGGGTTCTTTTATGTCGCATATTTTTTCATATATTAATAAAAGTGTTTATTTCAAACTTCCCCTCATATCTGATCTTCGTAGGATAAAAAATTTGAATACATTGATAGACTGCCTAGTAAAGATTACAGAAAAAATAAAGCAACATACCTAACATAGTTTTCAAGAAGAAAATAACCTTTTTTTAAAACATTTATTTAACGTTGGTCTATTTCCGCTACTGGGGCCTATCACCGACGCCTGTAGGCGAGCTACCCCCAACCAGGAATTTTGCCGAACTTCTTCCCTTAAGAAGAGTAGGGATCTTTTACTTTCCTAACATTTAATAGACAAGGCACCGACACTGATATATAAGCCGCTGGAAGATATGTGCGAGGACACGGTCTTATTTGAAACGGTCGCCCATCCAAGTACTAACCGCGCCTAACGTTGCTTTACATCGCATATCAAAGTATGTACATAGTAAAGAGACATCTACGCTCGCCCCCAGAAAATAACCTATTACGAACCAACTTAGTTATATGGTTGGCGAAATCACTACTAATTTATTATAGTAATTTTTTATATAACCGCCTGAAACATTTTTAAATCACCACAAAACAGGCAAGATATTATCCAATTTAACACACAGAGATTGAAAAGATTTGATAGAATATACGATCATTGCTGTGGAGCACAATTGTTTTGTTTCCTATCTGGTGACATCATAACCCTGCCCCACATCGAATTCCACACGTACTCATCAGAAGTCATGTTTCTTAAAAACCGTATACCAGATTAAGCTACAATTTTTAGCATCACCTAATTTTAAATAAAACCAAGTTTATTTATTTAATTAAGCAAGCGGCTAGGAAAAGTTGAAAAGATTTTGTGTTTTGATTTAATTTTCCAGGTCGCCCAAAAAATTACCAAGATTCATCAAAGTCTTCAAGTATGGGAATTTTTTGGTCTACCTTAAGTAACGATATAAAGATAGAATAGTTGAGGTACGTACTTAGTTTCATCAAGAAGTTCTATTTCCGGTGGTTGGGTAATGGGTGTGTTGCTATGTCCAGCGGTCGGGTCGTCTGTGTTAAGCTCGCCGTTGGTCGAGCTCACAACCTGCACAGAACCGTGACGATCAGCAGGAGTTAAGTTGCCCAAAGTACTTTGCTTTGAAGCTTCAGGCCACGCATTTGTTTTGTTTGTCTACAAAAAAATTCCAATTAATTACTTATTAATTTTTAAACAACGAATGTGATGCCTGAATTACACGTGAAATTGAAAAATTAAACAAAAACAACTTGATATTTTCTATTCAAAGGAAACCTAAAGAGGTTACATAAGCATAAATTAACAACAGTTACTGATAAAGACAATATTCAAATCCTTCACATTTTATTGTTTTTCATCGTTATTTTTGATCCTAATTAATGAGGAGCAAACTATACCATCAAGACACTGATTTATTTATTATAGTGAAAACTTTTCAACAGTAAAATAAATAAAACCAGGTTTAGGAAAAAAGATGTCCTTTTAACAATAACCTGTCTATATATTCATGTTTAAATTTAAATCCCATTTTGGCATTTTAAATAAAAAACATAAAATATTCATATTTTTGTAAAAGCGAAATTTTATTTTTTTATATCTTAAACAAGATGCTGATCGCAGAAAAAATTCTTACTTTATTTGTTAATCAGTTATACATTATAGAACATGACAAAATCACACAGCAATAAATTCCAACGAAGATACTTTTTATATTGAACAGTTACAAAGTCGGTTAAATGCGAAAAAGGTTTCGTATTCTGAATGTCAGTGAAATGTTTATACAAATTGAAAATATTTCAATTGGTTCCCGAGATATATGATAAAATCCGAAATAGCTCATCCTCTAGCTCTTTTACCTACTGCTGCTATTATACAGGATGTTGCACCACGATACCTTAATAGGAAGTAGAGAACATCAGTGGTAATCAGAACCTCCAATAGAAATTTCTCATTGGGTCTTCACTACGAAGTAGCAGGGTCAAAAATTGCTTTTTGTCATAACTTTAACAGGGAATGGAATAATGGATTCATATTTGGTATAGCTAATACAGTAATAATGCTTCAGAAGTACATGTAAGATATGAAAAAAATCCAGGTCCGGAGTCACTAACATTTTTGTTTCTTCTGTACCTCTAAAAAAGAGATGCTGTATATGTTTTTATCGAAATTTCTATGCGATATTCGAAAAGAACACAAAAAATAAGCAAAATGGCCTATTTCACTTTTTTGTTACACCTCTGTGGTTTTTTAAATACGGTGTTAAATGTACAAGAATATGGATTCCAGAACGATATTAAATAAAATTCATGTAAAATAAATAAATTTGTAACTAAAGTTTGCAAAAATTCTATTGAAGCTAGGTGGTCTGGGCGAATTCTAATTCCAACACGCTTTAATGATCAATTTTGGTAAAAATGTAGCACTAATGAGTAATCGGGTATGAATTAACAAAATATTTATTCAATCATAGTAGGCTTATTCAAAGTGACAAATAATAAAACTATTTAGGCCTAAGCAACAAGTTACTTTAATCAAGAAAATCAGTAATATTTCCTACTTAATAAAAACTGGAAAACGGAACAAACTAAAACCTACATAAAATAATTTCCATCCAGATAACAATAAACAGCAAACCAATAACTAAATGTGTTTAAGAATGAAACATAATTTACACTAAAGTAAATTTTCAAAGTGTCCTTCCCCAATTTCTGTGCATTTTCTTGTGTATTTAGCTAGATCACCAATTGCTCGATGTATCATTGCTGGATTATTCCATTTCGTCGCAGGTTGTAACAATCGGTTTTTAAGTGGTCTCATAAAAAGTAATTGCCAGGGTTACAATCAGGAGACCTTGGTGGCTATTCATGTGGACCCCAGTTACCAATCCATCTATTAGTATACTCATTATTTAAATGTTCTCTTACTTAAATGTTAAAATGTGGTGGGGCTCCATCATGCTGAAACAACATGCCTCTACTATGGAGATTTTCAAACATATCTGTCTTCACAAAAATGTGGCTCTTTCAAATGTGTATTCACAAGCCCTACCCAAACACTTACACCTGTGCTGGGAATGGCATTGGCGTGCCACATGTGGGTTTTCCTGTGCCCATTATGATTACGTTTATCGCTCCTTTAAAAATTATCATCGTTGCAACCTTAAGTTGGATAAAATCGCAGCCACATCTTTTTCAAATATTTGTTGCATATCGAGTATCACAGATACAAGATCTCACTCAAAGTGAGCAGTGGAATCACGTAAGCACAGATAATAATCCTGCCGATCTTGTAAGTAGGGGCATTTATCCATCCCAGTTGCAAGATAATACCTTTTGGTTCAAAGGTCCTATTTGGTTCTCCTACAGTAGAGAATTGTGGCCTTGTAGTCAACTAACCCATGAATCGAATCTTCCAGAGATGAAAAAATCCATCCAATCATTTATAACACGTGAAACTAAGAACATTTTCCCATTTGAGAAATTTTCAAATTTAAAAAGGATGATCAGAATTAGGCACACGTGCTACGATATGTATTAAATTGTAAAATTGCAAAAATTCGATCTTCCGAGAAGGATACAGGTGTATTAGCCCCATCTGAATTAAATCGTGCAGAAAAGCGTTTAGCATACTTTTCACAGGCAGACTCTTTCAAAAATGAATTACTCAGTTTACAGCAAAGAAAGCATATGACAAAAGGAAAGCTGTCTAGTCTCAATCCTTTTCTAGATTCCAACGGTATCATTACAGTTGGTGGTCATCTCCAACTCTCTGAATTTCCCTATGAAAAAATGCACCCTATGTTTTCGAGCAAACCCTTTGATTCAACCTCCTACTATGGGAGTATTACCTAAAGAGCATATAGATCCTAAACTATCATTCTACACCACTAGGGTAGAAGACTTTGCTGGTCCATTTCAAATTAAAAACAAAATCGGACGGGGAAGCAGCTTAATCAAGGCTTACATTGCACTTTTCGTGTGCTTCGGTACTCATGCAGTTCATCTTGAACTCGTTACTAGCCTCAGTACCGAGGCATTTATCGCTGCCTTCCGTAGATTTGTCTCACGCAGGGACAAACCACAGACGATTTATTCAGACAATGGGAAAAATTTTGTTGGCACTGAAACGGAATTAAAACAATTAGGTCAATTCTTGAAAATGGAACAGAGTGCGTTAAAGAATTTATTTTCAAACGAGGGTGTTAATTGGTGTTTTATTCCACCTTACTCCCCTCATTTTGGTGGTCTCTGGGAAGCCGGAATTAAATCGACAAAATACCACAGCAACCTTTTATTTAACCTATGAAGAATTTTCTACCTTTTTGACTCAAATCGAGGCAATCCTGAATTCTCGCCCACTTACTCCGATTTCCTCACATCCCTTTGACCTCGAAGCACTCATGCCATCGCATTTTCTGATTGGACGCAGATTAACATCATTACCGGACCTTAGTGTTCTTGAACTTCCACAAAACCGGCTGTCTAAATTTCAACAAATCCAACAAATGCAGCAAAGTTTTTGGGCTCTCTGGTCATTGGCATACATAAATATGCAGCAAAGAGTCAAATAGAACATGATCTAAAACTAGACAGTATGGTAGTTATTAAGGACAATCTACCACCTCTCCAGTGGCAACTTGGTCGAGTAATCAAGTTGCATCCAGGTCCTGATGGTATCAGCAGAGTGGCTACCGTCCAAACCCAGAAAGGCCCTATCAAGAGTCTTTTGCAAAGATTTGTCCTCTCCCCGTGGATCAACCCCCGGATCTAACCAAGGATGAAGAGCGCAACAATCTGACGAGGTCTTCAACTGAAAGTGAATCATCGCAAAAGTGGAAAGTGTTTTTTTTATAAATTTATTACCAACTATTACTCATTTTAGGGTGACAGTGTTAGAACTATATGCTTCTGTTATAGTTATGCTGTTCAAATTTCATTTATGTTATATCATGTTGTTTTTTGTAAGGGAACCTTCCAAGGAGGGCAAGGAGGGGGGGGGGATTGTTTTTTTGTTGGCGTGTTAGTCTGCGAGAATTGATGGAGCTGCCCTATCGCTTGCCTTAGACTTTCAATTTTTCTTTCAATCTGTACTTCCCATTTTGGTTTCCTAGACTCTTTCTTTCTATCTGCCTTGATTATTTTTTGGTCGTACATCTCCAGGACAGTCCAGGCCCCCGAATATATCAGATCATGGTAGTCCATGATGCTGTTAATTTCATCTGCCTTTTCTGCCATTAGTCTATTTATTGAATCTAAGATATTGGAGGTTTCTTTTTTGGTAGTTAGACAAGGCAGACCTGGTCTACTCAACGGGTGTCTAGTCCTCGGTATAGGGTGAGATTCTTCTCAAGGCATCTTCGTGCTTTGTCAAGCTCGGGATCATCTTCTCCGTTCTGATCGAGCGCTCTTGGGGCTCTGCTTTGTTGGTTAGGGGGTCACATGCCTAATTCGATATCGACTTTTGTACGTATTTCCTGTGTTCTGTTGACATCCAGTCTACTACGTGTAAATAATTTTTATTTTATTTTAATGCCTTGTTTATATTTACGTCCTGGCGGAGTTTAGCTACAGCTACTCTTCCACTCAACCAGAAGGGCGAAATGAGATGCCGTTCACCCATCCAAGTGACGGCCTCGACCAACGCTGCTTAACTTTACTGCCTTCGTTGGTCCAAGATGTTCTGATGCGTTTTAGCTCGGAGTTCCGGGAATCTCGCTGCCATTCTTTCATAAAGCTCGACACTATAAGGTTCTTTGCAGTCTCCATTCTCGTGATGGTAAGGTAGGTACGGTATAGGTATTCGTTCATATCATTCGTCCATCTTAACCGTCTCCTACTATTAACTTCCTCTTGAGTGGGCCGAACAATCTGTTCAACAACACCTTCAGTGTGCGGACTGTCTGTACTCATGTTCCTTCGCTGTTCCAAGTCCGTTAGCGTAGCAGTATGCATTCGCAGGTCAGCGCCGCTTTGTCCACTGGGTCCTGAGCCAGACTTAGAATCTTCAGGACGGTTCCGTACAGGAGTAATCTGGTATCCTGCCCTGCCCGAGTAGCGATGTCTACGAGTACACACTGCTACTTAATCACCCTATCTGAGTAGCAAACCCAGATAACGGTTGTGCCCATTTTGGTCCGCAGGTGATATTTTATTTCTCACCTGCCCGCCAGTTCTAACCAGTTAGAGCGTTCCCCTATCCGCCACCCGGAGACGGGTCCGATGGGAGATGGACACAAACTCCAATACGGAGTGTGAGGTTCTGTAAATGATCAGGGGATGGTTAGACAACCAACGACAAAATGCTAGGCAGCGGATATTGTTGCCTTGTTCAAGATGCTGCACCTGCTACATACGATATGGATGATAACATTCTTTTTTTTAGGGTTCTCTATATTCGCCAATGAGGAATATCAGTTGCCGAACTGATTCGTCTAGTACTAGTATTTGGGTTTTGTTGGACTATGTTTAAAATATTGTTTTGTTCCTGCACGTCTTGTTGTAAAACGCTCTACAATTGCAGAAGTAGGAAACTTTCCATGGTCTCTTCAATACTGGAATACCGCACTATAAAGGTTTTCTTTTTCCGCCGAGCTGCCATTTCCATTACGGAAACTATAGATAAATATTATGTCAGCATATTCCACGTTTGTAAATTTTAGTGGCATAGTTAAAATATTTTAGACGAACTTTCACAATTTAATGTACTTCACAAAATAAATGTGAATTATCGACACATTAAATTACAAACTATTAATTATTCAACTGTTTAGGAGATTTCTTTTTATTATTTGTCACTTTGAATAAGTCTACTATGATTGAATAAATATTTTGTTAATTTATACCTGATTACTTATTAGGGCTACATTTTTTACCAAAATTGATCTTTAAAACGTATCGGAATTAGGATTCGCCCAGACCACCTAGCCTCAATAGAATTTTTGCAAATTTTAGTTACAAAATTATTTGTCTCACGTGGATTTCATTTAATATCGTTTTGGAATCCATATTCTTATACATTTAACACTGTATTTAAATAACCAGAAAAGGTGTAACAAAAAAGTGAAATAGGCCATTTGCTTATTTTTGTGTTCTTTTCGAATATTGTACAGAAATTTCGAAAAAATATACAGGGTCATTTTTTTTAGAGGTACAGAATAAACATTAATTTTAGTGACTCCGGACCTGAATTTTTTTTTTTCATGTTTTACATGGACTTCTGAAGGATCATTACTGTATTAGCTGTACCAAATACGAACCCATTATTCCATTCCCTGTCAAAGTTATGAGAAAATGCGATTTTTGCCAAACATTATAAAACACCCTGTATAAATGATATTAAAAAAAAGGTATAGGAATATTTTGTTACTCATTAGCTTTGTTATAACTTACCACATTCAAATTTTTATGAAATTTCGTCTCTTCAGAGCCACCATAAATTCCTTTTTTTTTTTTTTTTAATACGGATCTGTCTTGACAATTTTATTACGTTTCGCTAAAAAAATAATTTTCATTGCCTTCACCCTTCACAAGAAGCAATAAAAGGTATGCCTCATCACTTAAAAACTTATTTTATGAACAATCCAATGCATTAACCACTATGGTTAATCTAGTCCTGCTGTTAACTCAATAAGTTTTTCTTACACGTTATAGCAAAGTTAATGCATAACAATATATTCCTATAAAAAAAATTAATGTTTTTATAGCAGCTGTAGGTAATAAAAAAGAAAACGTACTATTTTGGATTCTATCGTATATCTCTGGAATCAAATGGAATATTTTCAATTTCTATAAACCACTTCATTAGCCTTCAAAATACAAAACATTTCTCCCATTTAATGGGCTTTGTAACTGTTATCGTTTGTGAGATAGCAATACAGTTCAATATAAAAAGTATCCACCGTGAATACTGAAAAAAATTATTGAAAAAAAATTGAGGGGACAATGATATAATATAGGCCCTTAAAAGGTCTGTGCAAAAAGCTACCACATATTCTCGAGAACAAAATCAATTAGCAATTTAACCTTTACTCTGTTGTTATTTCCGGTATCTGAATTGAAGTGACTATATTGAAAATATGAGTGGGCCTAAAACTGAGCCTTGAGGAATACCCAAACGAATTTTCCTCAAAGCTTGCTAGTAACAAAGTTTTCCTCCTGTGATTGGCACTTAAAAACGTGTGTTTAATAGTGTTGCTTCCACAATCAGTTCCAGTCCCTTTGAGAGCGTGTTTAATAATTTGGTTGTATTACCTTTGAATAAAAGCTTCCATGTGGAGACATCACCCAGAGTCAACCCTAGTTTCAATATCATTTATCGCTGTGATCCAGGCTCTGCATAATATTTCAGTGATTCAGAACCAGTACATATGTATTTGCTATACAAGTTTGCTCCTCACAAAAATATGCTTAGGTGCCAAAGAAACAATAAAATTTAATTTGAAGATGTTACATTTTTTATGTTGATAGATTTCCATATGTTAGAATTATTAACTCGTTCGAATGTAATAGAACAAATTAAATAAACTGTGGTTATATAACACACTGAATAACTAAAATAAGACACAAACAAATACAGCATAAGTAGCAAATAAAACAAAAAAACAATTAATTGTTCAACGAGCATTTAGAGAGATTGTAAATTATTATAAAATGCATATTGTCTCACCTTTTATGATGTAATAGATAAAATATTTTAAGACATATAAGAAAACAAAAATACATGTAAAAAAATATAGAACAGTTGAAACGATTTTTGAGAAATATTATTTAAATGGGCTCTGATTATTCTGTTTTGTACTCTAATTTTATACTCATTTATCGCTGAAAAAACTACTCACACAATAAATTAGATAACATCAAAATTAAAGATACACTGTCAAAATAATATATTGACTAATACTTATTGACAAAGATATAAATCATAAAACACAAGCACAATTTTTAAAAATCAATTTACTTGTTGCAGTTCATCGAGTTTTAAGTTATCTAATTATTTCATAAGTAGTTTCTGCACGTTGTGCTTGTACGTAAATTATCTGGTAGAGCTAAGCACAAGAGAGGATAAGCCCTCAATAAGGATGTAACAGAAATTTTTGAGATTTTCACTTTATTGCAACATATAAATAAACTCACCGAATAACCCAACATTGTTGTGTTGTACTAATCAGTGAAAAATAACAATAATACGACGTAAAAATGTCTTGAACAGCTTAGATAGACGAGAGTACCCCAAATCAATTCTGTAATATAGCTTTTCTAGCGCACTATTTTATTCTGAATTTACATTACCCATCTACGAAACAACAAAGTTTTATATGCAAAGTATATACTTATGTCTTTACCAAGCAATCTGCAAATGTAGCATCTACAGCCTCTATTATATTACAGAAACAATAGTACGATGATTTTTCCTCCAATACGCTACCTATATTATGAGGAAGTACACGCAATTCTACATATTTCCATATACAAATTAATTTACTAATACTTTCTCAACAATAAAATACCTCGTGTAAGTGAGATATCAAAAGCAAAGCTTCTTCTTCAGACCAGATATCCTGTTCCTTAATACAATTTAAGTAAAAATGATTAAATTTATTTCAATAACTGTAAGAAACATGAGAACTCTTACCTTAGCCAAAGCATGTCTGTCTCGATTCGGCGACACCACTATCTCGTGGGCTGTTGTTGGCAAAGATCCTACAGGTGTGCTCTGTAAAAACAAAACTTATTACAACTCCATGCGGTGACTTGACAATCATTTGTATGAAATGAAATGAACAGTAATACAGCATGTGAATGATCTAAATAGTAAGCATTATGCTTTCTAACGAAAAGCTGCAAGTAGGGTGAACTTATGGGACCAATGGACAAAAATGGAGTTGTAGAGAACTAAATTTCTGTAGAAGAATCATTGAAAGCATATACCTTCTATAAGACAGGTCAGGAAAGGAAATTAATTTTAACTTCTATACTATTTTAGAGATCAATTTTTTTGTATAGCTGAATAGCTAATTAAGTGTATGTTGAACATTAATACTGCAAGACGAATTCAGAAGTTGATATACACCCTAAATATATAACATAATTTCTAGATGAGAATTATACGAAATTTAATTCTGAACAAGTATTATTTTCTTATAATTTTCTTGTATATCGCGGCTTTTCAATACATTTTTTTTTTCTTAAGTGGCACTGAATGGCCTATATGTCTACAAATTTACAAAATCTAGCAATACTATGAGTATGAATAATAATTGCTTTCAGTCTACTAGCCAAACGTAAGTATTGATTTTTTAAGCGGTTTATACCTTTGCTGATTTAGTTTTTACAATATTTGAAGGAGGTGCATTTCTAATTTGTTGTAGGGCATACAAACTGGGGGGCTATCAAAAAACAGAAAAATTATAGAGAAGTACATGATGTATTATGAAAAATTATAAAGAGTACTTATACAGAATGGTTGCCGACAGATTTTCACCATTGTCATCATTTAACAAATAAATTTTCATAAAGCCTCAGGTTATTTTAAAATTAAAAACAGAAGGTATTGTTTTTAAGAGAACAAACATATTTAAAAGAACCTCGCATGGAATGGCCCACGGTTAAATTGCACCAAATATAGCGCAAGCTACTGCTTGTCGAAGACAGAACCATTAAGTACGAAACCAAAGAATTAGTATACTGTTCCTATCACACGCTAATTAACGTATGTTCATATTTATGTGTTTTAATGGTCCAGTATGCTTACTATATGTGAATGCATGTGTCAATTCTCACTCAGTAAATGTATTCTTATGCACGTATACCTACTAGCATATAAGTACATACTCTACGATTTAATTAGAAAAATATTTCATTTAAGATAGTTGTCAAATATAAAGTACTTTCATGAACCACATTATTAGCATTACCCAATGTGCACCGAGAGGAGATTACAGATCGGAATTTGCACATCACTTGGCCCTAAAAAGAGCCAATTATGATTTCTAAGGGACTTCTATTTCTTCAAAGTTAGTGCCCCTCATTTTCAAGTAGATTTCGTAGAGGTATTTTGCTCTACAGAGCTCGTAAGTGATCAGTTTTTATCAATGGTTTTAGAATTAGGGTTTTTTGGAATACTTCAATGTTTTTATTAGAATTATTTTTATACATATGCCTGCTTAATGCATATACATGAGTATACTGCACTATTGGAATACATAAATACAAGCATACATTAATTCGTGTAGGGTAGGAACAGTATACTATTTCTTTGATTCCGTGCTTAATGGATCTGTCTTCAACAAGTAATGGCTTGTATATTGACTTTTGAGAATTGTGCACATAAGAATTATTGTTCAGGAGGAAAAAACCTATAACATACTAAAATTTGCTGAAATTTAACAGAGGGCCATTTTCCTATTATTTTGTGCGAGTTTCTTTCTAAATATACTATTTCTACGGAAAATGCTATACAACTCAGGAATAAAATCTATTTGATATACAGGATGGGTCAATGGAGCGTCTGACTTCAATAGTTCGACTTCTACAATAGCTAGAAATATAAAAAAATACAGATAAAGTACAAAAAAAAGTCTATAACTACAAATTATTTTTGAATATACAGGGTGAACCAAGACGTTTGTACGAGTGCCATTTTTAAAATAGAACGGCTATAAATATCAGCAAATTTTTAGAAGCCTCTTTCTAGACTCCCTTCGCTCCTATATTGTTATTGACTATCACCCAACCATTTGGATGTAGTGATTTTCATTGTTGAAATAATGCCACCTGCAAATGCATTTGAAAAAATCACTATAGTTAGAGTCGAGTTTATCTATTCCTGGCACTCAAAAAACGCAACAAAAACTTTACAAGATAATTATTAGCACCCTTGGGCCAAGCGGCATACTTTAAAAAAAATGCTTTCTTAACCGCCTCTCAAGTTACTAAAGTAACCTCCTGGAAGGACTCACGGATCTTGTGCTAGGTAAAGAGAGACGAGGCCCTACAGTTTATTGCGGACTCCGAACCACTCTTGGGACAATTTTTTTAATGAAAATTGTTTCGCCTTGCGGATCTTGAACCCACTTCGCTAGGCAACTCAGTTTGCTAGCCAGACGCTTTAGCACATTGAGCTACCGTTCTGTTGAACAAATATATTAATTACCTATTTTCTTTTAAATCTATGATGTGTGCAGACTGGGGAGTCAAAATTATAAAGAATGTTCAAGGCGTTTTATGAAAAAATTAATGAATGATGAGGTCGCCAAGCTCCACAGTTTACGTAAGCAAGTCAAATTGTCGACAGAATAGTACAGAGAGTAACGGTATTCTAATGAGGTCGTGAAGTTTTTGTTGAGTTTTTTGGGCAGCAAGAAGCGCTGATCTCGACTCGAATTTGCAAATATCAGTTATGAGACATCTGTGCGAGGTTTTTGAATCCTTTTCGCTTCTTAAGAATACCGGGTGTAACAGGATACCCCCTGTTCTCCTTTAGTGTTGGAGATAATTGATTGAAATGTAGGATATACTACATACATAATAAGCAGCACTTTTTGACATACAACTGATTTTTTTTCACTTCAAGTCAAGTGACACTAACTTTCGATTTTTAAATGGAACACCCTGTATATTATTGCATTTTTGAATTCTGCATAATTTTCTGAATCCAACGATACCAAATAAGTGGCATGATTTTTAGTTCTCCATTTAAGTGTGCCATGACGGTTCCGATTTATTCTAAATGTGCTACAAAAATCGAAATCCCGTTAAAAACACTAAATTACATGATTTATGAGCAAATAAAATTCACCAAAATCGTTTTTGGGGCAAAACTTAATTTTTTCAAATGGAACCATATCGGTACCATGGTACCATTGATTAGTAGTACTATTAATAAGGAATTTATTCATATGTCGTATTAGAATGTGCGACAAATACAAATAAAATTACAGCTAAAAGAAAATAAGAAAATACAATTTTATTCTAATTACCTTGTTAGACATAAGGTGGTTTTGGAATACAAAAAATTAACACAAAACATTACAACAGTTATGCTATTAATTGCTCGTCTTACTCGTAGCTCCAGGTCTTCACGGGTTGTAATGGCAGTTGCATAGACAATATTTTTTAAATGACCCCAAACAAATAAATCAAGGGGCGTTAAATCAGATGACCTTGGAGGTCACCTCACAGGACCGTTCGTCGAAATACGTTTTCTCCGAATCTCCGTTGAAGATAATCACTTATTATCCTTGAATTATGGGGAGGAGTGCCATCTTGTTGGAAATACATTCCCTGTCCTAAATCTAAAGGTAACTCATCTAAAATGTCCTCAATCTCATTTTCCAGGAATCTCAAGTATCTGGCACCAGTCAGAGGTCCTTCAAATATTATTGGACCAATGATTCTACTACCGATTATTCCAAGCCAAACATTGAAACCGAACTGCATTTGAAAGTTATCCTCCCGTAATAAATTTTAATTTTCTTGTGACCAATATTTTGTATTTTGTCGGTTAAATAATCTCAAATTTGTAAACTTCGACTCGTCAGAAAATACAAGTATGTAGTATATCCTAAATTTCAATCAATCATCTTCAAAACTAAAGGAGAAAAGGAGGGTATACCATGATCCTGTTACATCCGGTATACAGAATGGCCAAAAATGATTTTTCAATTCAGAATTTTTTCAATATTTCCAAATAGAACACCCTGTATATTTTTCGACCATATTATGTAGGAATGAAAACCAACATTTTTTGTATGTACATCCCTATGGCTATTTACAACCATTTTCAATTTATTGAGTAATAAGTACAAAATTCAAGAATGAACTTAACACATACGCCGCCGCCACTATGAGATGACCAATATCACGCGCCCCAGGTCAGACTTCGATTTTTCGTGTTTCCGATAAGTTTTGAAGTGTAGATGACGTGAATATGATAAAAAATACTATATTATTTTTTTTCCCCGGTAATTTTGCATTTTTTTGTGTGGCACAGTATATATGCCTCGATCCCCCAAAGGCAATTGACAGTGCACCACTTGCTGTAAATATTATTGCGTAAACTGTTTCTTTCAGGTACATAAATGCGTCAAAGTACATAAAGATTAGTTTTTATAATGTATTTTATGCAATACAAATATTTCAAATAAAGTGTACTTATTTCATAAAAACATTTATTTTTGATCAAGCTATTCTTTTATCTTGATTATTTGCAGGCATCTAAATAGTATCATTTTCGACATTTCTCTTATATTATGTATGTATTACGTAATATAATCGATTACTTCAAACATTTGGTCGTAAAACCCAAACCAGAAATATTTTTCAAAGGGACATTATATTTTCTGGCCTCCCAGGCCACACATAAAATCACACACACACTTCGTGGCACTACGATAGAACCACAGACCATTAAAGCATGATACATAGTGAGGCACACATGACATGACAAGGTCCCTAAAGAGTTTATTTTCTGAGGCGCTAAACACGGATCTCATACCGGTGTACGTGTTAAAAACGTAGAGGTTTTTTTCAAGTAATTGGGCAGAAAAAATTATAATAAATAATTGACAGTTGACACCCATTATGTTTCATATTTTGGTATTTTTCTGTTAAATTATTTGGAAAACCTCTAATTCTTTTAGATTATTCCTGAATTTTGTATTTATTGCTCAATAAATCGAAAATGGCTACAAATAGCCCTAGAGATGTACATACAGAAAAAGTTGGTTTTGGTTGGTTCTTCATTCCTACATTACAAAATGAAAAAAAATTCAATTCAAAAAGTTTTAAATTGAAAAATCATTTTTGGCCACCCTGTATATTTTTAGGAAGTGACAATTATTCAAAAATATCAAACAGGTGTCTCATAACCGGTATTTACAATTTTTTTCTCAAAATCCATAACAGTCACTAGTGTCTTTTTCAAAATGCATCTGTAGATGGCATTATTTCAACAAAAAAAATTACCACATCCTAAAGGTTGGGAGATAGTCAATAATAACATAAGCGTGAAAGGAATCTAGAAAGAGGCTTTTAAAAATGTACTGATATTTATAGCATTCCATTTTAAAAAATGGCACTTGGTATACTTTACAATCATCTTGATTCACCCTGTATATTCGAAAATATTTCCCAGTTAAAGATTTTTTTATGCAGTTTACTTGTATTTTTTTTTATTTCTAGCCATCGTCACAGACCAATACAGACGTCAAACTCTCAGGATTGTCATGCATGTATTAGGTTTTATTTTTTATGCTGTATTCGTGCATAAGTTGTTTACTACCTCGCGCCGATAATAGATTTGGATTGACCAATATAGGTGTAGGCGCATCAAAACTGAGAACTACGTTATACCACTTGGCGCATTAAATCTTTAAATATTCGTACAAATGACTTAAAAGCGTTCCGACAGAGTTGGACATCTCTATTGGTCTGTGCCATCGTAGAAGTCAAGCCATCAAGCCGAATGCACTATTGCCCCACCCTGTACAATAGAAATACAGACACAATTGTGTCTGCATGTTACAGTACTTTTCTGATACTATTTTGAAATTATATTGTCTTCCATTATGTTTGAAGTTCAATTTACTTTATAAAAAAATGTAATTTGCTGAAGCTCGGAAAAATGCACCCTTTTAGAGAAATATGCGATACTCATGTTCCACGGCAGCTGTGGAGGCAATGATTGACCTATTTCCTTTGCATTTGCTTGCAAGGAAGGAGGCAGCACTTAGTGCCTTAAGACTGTAGCAGGCACTCAAATTCAAACCAGGCGATCTGGTTAGTCACTTAAGGATTCTGGAGTTGGTCACTCATCTACAGTTGAAATCACGAATGTTTTTGTTCACATTATCATTCTTTAATTTTCGAATCAAATCAACTCAAGGTCATACACAATAGCACGCATGGGCGTATCAACGTTTGCAAAACACAAGTATTTTATAATGAAAATATATGGACAATATTAGTATGCGATACTATGAATTTTAACATCCGTTGTCGCACAGATTTTTTGCAAATGTAAAAGGGAACATCCGTTATGTTTTTCCTTAAGAGCGCTCTGGATATAAGGCGGAAAGACGGCGCAATTTATTCTCTTATAAATCATTATTTTAAAAAACGGCTTTCACTAAAAGACATTAAAAACATGTTACAATGTGGGATGACGAGAGAAAAAAAAGTATATATAAAAAAATATTTTTTTTCTTCTATTTTCGATTTGCAAAAATAATTCTTGTCATCCCACATAGGTATTATTAAAATAAACATTTTCCCTTTTGTAGAACTAAAATAAAATTAGCCCTAATGTCCTCAAATGCACAGAGAAATTTAAAGATTAGGTATAATAAATTTGTCCAATGTCATATTCTATTACATCTCTATCTCTCGCTTTCCAAGCACAGCGTACATTCGGCTGTGTCATTTTATTGACGTGAAGTCATTTACAATTAAAATTGAAAGCATGGATGACTAATACACTCCGAACAACTCTTAATAAAGTACTTATTTAATTTCACCACCATGTCTCTGGCTACTGCTTTAAAATTTTTATCTACTGCACGCTACTGAATTGGCAGTGAACTGACACAATGCTGAACACTGATTGAATATTTTATTTTTTAAATTTTAATGCCTTATTTAGAGTAACGCCCTGGTGGAGTTTAGCATTAGCTATTCCAACACTCATCCAGGATACATCCACATAGACAATTATACAGCGACCATTCCCTATGATATTGCCATCTGCCGCAGCTGAGACTTGAACTCAGGAATGGTACAGCAACTTGTCTCTCACACAACCTCGTCTAGTTCACTGCCCCCATCTCGGTAACAAAACACCATTAAATATCCAAGCAATATGCAAGCCTAACACGTAAGTGTTGAGCTACTGAGCCGGTAAATATTCATTTGTAAAACGCATTGTTACGGTCGGAATTTCTGTCTTAGCCTCAGCAAACATATTTACAAATTTACAAAGATAGAAAAATCGCATGTCGTTGATAAGTACATAAATTGGTGACGTGAACGACAACATTCATGATTTCAACTATAGTTAACACGTTGAAGGCGGAAATATTTTTACTAGACTCGCCAGGGTGCGGTACGGGACATATTATGCAAATATTTCAGTCGAAAATCCAAAATGAACATTTTTTTTTTCTGAACTCTGCATTATACAGGGTTACTGGTAATTTGATACATTCCTTTGGAGATGTGATGGGGCATGATCTAAGAAGTAAATTTAGCCCTAACATATATTATGCAAAACGCAATAGTTTTTGAGATATTTATTTTTTTTTGTTTTTCTCAAAAAGTAGATCTTAATGTCCTAAAAGTTAATTTTCGAAAAATCTATTTGACATTTTTAAATTTTTTTTTACTGGATTACTTGTCCAATATTATAGATATCCGTTTGGAATGAAAAATATCTGGAAACATTTCGATCATGTGAACATCTGAAATAAAAACTTAATTTTTTTTTTTTTAAATCAGCTATGAAATTTACCTATTAGGTTTTTTCAAAAAAATATTAACGTAACACGCGTATAAATTATTATAAAAACTGCCTTATTTCAATAGCTATCTAACAAGGTACAAATGTTCAATGTACCCTTAATAGTTCTAAGAAAATACTAATAAAAATAACACAAGTAGTACGAATTTTATTTTTAGAGAAACAGTAAAAAACATTTTAAAAGTAGAGTTTAATTCTTCATTAATTTCAAAGTTGTACTTTATTTTTTATATGTCTTGCTCAAAATGGGAGCCCCTATTCCGTATACAGACACGGCAGCGTCTTCTTATTTCCGTCCTTGTTACTCTGGTTGTCAGATTATGCCTTATGTGTTGGGCAGCATCGACTATCCTTTGTCTAAGGTTTTCTATAGTATTGACTGGTGTGGCATAGACCATCTCCTTCATATGACCCCATACGTAATAATCAAGGGGTGTTAAGTCAGGGCTTCGCGCTGGCCAATGTATTGGGCCCGCTCTTCCAATCCAACGGTTAGGGAAACGTTGATCAAGTAACTGTCGTACTGTCAGCCGATAATGTGCTGGACAACCGTCGTTCTGAACCGCTGTCTGACGGCGAGAGGAACATCTTCTAAAATCACCGCCAGATCATTTCTTAAAAAATTTTCATAGATTTCCCTGTTTAAATTTTGAGGAAGAAAGTGTGGCCCTATTAAATAGTGGCCAATGACTCCCATCCACACATTAATAGAAAACTTCATTTGGAAACTAGTTTCACGTGTTAACTTGGGATTTTCCTCTGCCCAATAATGTAGGTTGTGGAAATTTGTTATACCCTCGCGATTAAATTTCGACTCGTCCGTCCATAAAATACTTGTTAAAAAATTTGCACTTTCTGCATCTGAATTTAACATAAAGTGGCAGAATTCCACTCTCCTTTCAGGATCACCTTCCTCCAAGCCTTGGACAGGGGTATAGTGGTAAGGATGACATCCAACTCTATGTATCGTAGACCAAACTTTCCATTGTGACACTCCGGTTAGTCTTGCGACTTTATTAGTTGAAATAGTTGGGTCTTCCTCAAAATACCTCAATATTTCTTCCTCATCATCTGGTTCATAAACGGGAGGAGCACCAGCGTCACTTCTTCTACATTTCACGGAGCCAGTTTCAGCGATATTTCAATATGCCGTACTGAATACACGTGCATTTGGTAAGCGGCGGGGTACCAAAGACCATATTCTCGGCGAGCTTCAGCAGCGTTGCCGCCACAGTATCCATAGACAAACAAGATATCAGCGTATTCTGCGTTGGCATACGCGGCAATGGCACAGAAAATACAATAACAACAACTAATAACAACAACTATGAGCAAAATCAAAATCTTCGATAACTAATTTAACAAGACCAACAAACTTAAGGGACACGGAGATAAGAATGTCAGTTAATGACATATATGCACAAACGTCAAAGTCAAGGACTGACTGACTTAAATGAAAATGAACGATTAGTCGTTTAATAAATTCCGCCACCAGCATTATCTTTACTAATTTTTTATTAGAACTATCAAGGGTACATTAAACATTTCTACCTAGTTAGATAGCTATTGAAATAAGGAAGTTTTTATAATAATTTGTACGCGTGTTACATTAATATTTTTTTGAAAAAACCTAATAGGTAAATTTCATGACTGATTTTAAAAAAAAAATTTTTACAGTTTTTATTTTAAATGTTCACATGATCGAAATGTTTCCGGATATTTTTCATTCAAGTAATCCAGTAAAAAAAAATTTTAAAATGTCAAGTAGATTTTTGGAAATTAACTTTTAAGACATTAAGATCTACTTTTTTGAGAAAAACAAAAAAATTGAAATATCTCAAAAACTATTGAGTTTTGCATAATGTATGTTAGGGCTAGATTTACTCCTTAGCTCATACCCCATCACATCTCCAAAGGAATATATCGAATTACCAGTAACCCTGTATAAAATCCACGCAATTAAATGGCTGATTCAAATACACGACCAGGCTTGCTTAAATGGTTCGTAAGCAGCATTTCAATACTAGGGTGCGATACAGGTCACATACATCCATACAATTTTATTACATAAATCTATTCAGGATGTGGCATGTATCACAGTGGTACCGAAAACTTTAAGAAATTCCTAAAAATAATGATTTTACACTGTCCACAACATAGAGAAATCTTGTAATTTTGCCCCCGTCATTTACAGAAATCCGACGTGGAACACATAGGTCCCGTACAGTACTCAACGTGTTAATATTTTTATTACGAAACAGAAAATGAAAACATATTTCTTCTATTCTTTGGCAAACATTAACCCACCTACAGAGCTAAGTGTCTTGTTTATAATAAATACATCAGAGATGACAAAAAATAGGTTAGTAGAATGTAGGTTTTCACGGCCGTTGTCTAATGAAGTAGATTCTTCCGGGTCTTGCCGTGGTCCTCGAACTTGACTTGACGTTTCGCTGATCATCCTGTCAGCTTCTTCAGAAGGATTCTAAAGTCTTTAGAATCCTTCTGAAGCGGTAATCCAAAATGCTCGGATGTGGTGAAGAAGAATCAAGCTCTCCAACACAGTAAGTAATACCCAGTCCTGATAGCTAAAAAGCTTACACACCTTGTGAGGCCATTCACGACAGTGGACAAGATAGCCAAAACTTCCATTGACCATACACTCATCTCCTGGAAGGAACTGATCCATTCGAAAAACGAGGGTTTGGTGTACAATAAGCCTAAGTTAATAATAATAAACAAAATACAATTATTTTGTATATTCTTGCATAAAAAGTATATTATTTACGCAACAAACTATTGCCATATGCTTCTCTAATCAAGTATAAAATGTACTGGTTTCGCCTGTCAGAATCTTTCGATTTAATGTGGAAGATATTGGTCTAAAAAAACCTTATGATACAGAATTCACGTAGCTTCAATATTTTTCTGCTACATAGACAGACGATGAGCGAATGTACACATCCTTAGAAGCTGACAGGATGATCAGCGAAACGTCAAGTCAAGTTCGACGACCACAGCAAGACCCGGAAGAATCTACTTCAAAAAATAGGTTGTTTTCTCTTTTGCTTATGCTTGTCTCAATCTTCAAAAAATTTATATAAATCCTATAGAACAATCTCAACTAATTTGTTCAACGTAAATCTAAAAATTATCAACTTACCATCGTTTTCCCGGACCAATCGTATTCTCCGTCGTCAGTATACCCTTTCTTACTAAACAATGAGATGAACAGATTCCTTAAATACTCATAATCGGGAGTTTCGAAAAAATCTAATCTTCTAACATATCTCAAGTACGTTGCCATTTCTTCTGGATGACCTTCACAGAGAACGTCAATTGGAGTTGCCCGTTTTGTATCACCAATTTTTTGATAGCGTTCTTTTAATGTATCAGCCTTTAAGCCCTGCCAAGGCAAGGAACCCCTCAAGAAGTACATAAACATGTGACCTAGTGCCTCGAGATCATCTCGTCGAGATTGCTCTTTGCCTAAATGTGTGTTTATGGACATATACCTCGCTGTGCCCGTCAGAGACTTGTGTTCTCTATAGGGAATATGCTTATTTGTTTCAAGCTCGATATACTCTTTCGCTAAACCGAAATCTAAAACAGAAAAGAAAGATAATTAATTCAAAAATCACCAAGAATGGCAAATCTCAAGACAGAAACAATATTTAATGTTTATATCTTGCCCAAAAGTTTGGCCAAAAATTCCACTTATTTTTCTCCCTTGACACTTTAAAACTGACATGTAAAAAAATGTTATCGTTACCTATAATATGGATAATTTTTTCCCTTTTTGTACTGCTACGGCCAATTAAAAAATTTTCAGGTTTCACATCCCTGTAGATAAGATGTCTTGAGTGGACGTATTCAATTCGGTGCAACTAAAAATAATTTAAAATGCATATTCAGTTCCACGGAAATATAGTCGGGTATATATTTACTGGGCAGTCAAATAACGCAACAAAAACTTTACGACCTCATTAAAATACCTTTATTATCTCACCTACAAATTGAATCACTTATCTTATAGGTTTTTAATATACGTCGGCTTGTTTGATAAGACCATGCCGAATGGTTCACTGGCGTTAATAATTATATCGTATAGTTTTTGTTGCGTTTTTTGACTGCCCAGTAAATATATTCACCCGACTATACCAATAAATACTTCTTATAGATAACATTCATTTTTCAATGATAAAACTCATCAAGAGTTAGATAACTTTTTGCGATTATTGTCCACAAAGAATCTTACCAATTGAATTGCAATCATAAGGACAGTCTTCAATGAAAATTTTCTTTCGCACATGTCAAAAAGATCCTCAAGACTTGGGCCTAAAAGTTCCATGACTAATGCATTGTACTTCCCACATGGTCCAAAGTAATAGACATCTGGGATACCCTCTGAAAAATAACCGGTATTGTATAAAAAGGTACGGTATATCTATGTAAGATTAATGCTAACTAGACGATAACGTCTATTATTTATCCTCTAGTTGCGAGGTAACCCTACGAGAGAGAACTCACCATGGCTTCCGAGCAGTTTGTAAAATCTATATTCCAAATGAAGCTGGGGAGCCTTCGACTTCATTGGTTCCATTTTGATGGCGACATGTTCATTATTATACAAATTTTTACCTAAACGAAGTTCGCCAAAGTTACCACAGCCAATTTTTTTCCCTACTCGGAAGTTAGGCCCCACCATTAGAACTCCAGAACTGGAGTTTACACTATGGCGGGTATGCGATTCATTCGCACCTAAAAATTAGAAACACATATTTTTAAAACTATTTAGAAGCTGTATGAAAGATAAAATGTGTCAAAAAACACTTGAATTGCACAAGCTCCATCTTGCAAGAAGATATTAATATTGATCACACCGTACAAAGAAAATAAACATAAAAATGGTTTTTAGTTTGTGAATGATATAAAATCTGGAGTTGTTTCAGATTTTATTGCTTCAAGTTTGATGCAATAAAGTAAAATATATCAATGCCGAGTATAACAGTGAATAAAACACAAAGTTACAAATTACAGCTTTATTAAAAACAAAATTTTAGTCATTCGGATGCGTTTCAATAAGTAAGGTGATCAAAGAATAGATCAGAGTAATAAACAAAAATTAATTCTTTGTATTATTTAAGTTCCTAAGTCACGAATTTTTGCAGTCTTGCTTTTACATATAAAAAAATGTATTGCTTTCAATGCGATAATAAGCACACAAAAAAAATCCATGGAAAATTCATGTGCTGATTCAGATTATCGACTGAGGGGTGGGTTACTGGCATAAATATCTCTGTTTCGCAATGCAATAATTAGTTATTGTAAGTCTACATTTGGTAATTTGTGTTGGGGAAAGCAAGAAGGCAACAGGTCCCACCGAATCCACTGATAGGTAAAATTTGTACGAACATCATGTGTTCATCCTGAACTGTTCTATGTGGGACATATATTGATACATATTTCTAAATAGTAAAATTTGTCTTACCATGACGTTTTGAATTTTTCTGCTTCTGGTCCACTTTATCCATGGTGCTACCTAAAAGCATAAAACACTTCATTAAATGGGTCTTTGACTTTGTATGACTTTATACGATACTAATACCGAAGGGTACTGTTATATTTATTTCACTAATGAAAACACTATTAAAAATAACCACGAATCTGAAAATTTCCACTGCAAAAAGTTGTTAGCATATATAAATTTGAAAAAGTCAAGTTGTGTAGACAAATGACCTACCTAAAAATCTAAGCTATGAAGTTTTCAGTGATTATGTATTATTTTCAGGCTAAAAGGGTAATAAAATAATGAATGCATGCATTATTTAATAAAAAACCAACTGAGCTAATCGTTTTTAAAAAAAGTGCAAAAGTTTCTTCTGAGGTAAATTTGTGAGGTTATATGTTCATCAGGTCTGATTTATGAAATGGTAAATGGCAAAAAGTTGTTAAAATATATAATTTGGAAAAGTCAAGTTTGGAGACAAATGACCTACCTACAAATCAAAGCTGGGACGTTTTCAGTGGTTATAGATAATGCTGTATTATTTTCAAGAGTAATAAATGCACATGCACTATTTAATAAAAAAAAACAACTGAGCTAACTGTTCTAAAAAATGTCAAAATGTGCAAAAGTTTGTTCTGAGATACTTTTGTGAGGTTATGTTTTCATTAGGTCTGATTTAGGAAAGGGTATATACTTGTTTAACTATACAATATAAAACAACCTGTCAATATATATTTTTTTAGAAAATACAAAACTAAAGTGTTTGCACCGAAAATAGATTGATATTAAAGCATTGAAAAGGTAGACAGCAAAAATAACTTTACTGGATATAAGCTATAACAAGAAATAGGATTACACACTTAATCTGGGAATTTTTTACGTTATTTATAACGTTTGTAACACAAAAAATATTTATAGTTGTTATTTGTTTAAAAATAATTACTTACTATTGGTTATCCATTTTCCCATGAATTGTTGGCGCATTATATTGCCATGTTTTTCCATAACGAGATTTTTTTAATAAGGAGGCCAACACAAGTGTACTCATACAACTTATGCTATTTCGTATTCCATTATAACAAAAATCTTAATACCCTTCATGTCCTCAAAACGCATTAGAATACTGGCAATTACATAAAAAAAATAAATGAAAATAAATAGCATGAATTTAAGATAATTATTCTATTTTAATGGCTTGCCATTTGAGATTATCTTATAAACAATACTCTCGAATCTTTAGATTAGATACGTGGAGAAACCGGGTACCTATACGACAAAAAAATTATTCATATCTCAGTTTGATACCAATAATCTCAATTTTATGCTACTGATCATAATCACAACGCTGAGAAAATCATTTAAAATCGTCCAAAGTTGTTTAAAACCGTGTATTTGCCCAACGACAAACAGTTTTCAAGAAATTTCTTACTTTCACAAATTCAACAAAGTCCTAATCTATATAATTTCCGCTCACTGTCTCACCAATGCACAGCTGAAACCCCTGGACTTAGAAGTCTGAAAGAGAAAGTCAAAAATGGCCACATTTCGTTTCAAACGGAAAACTTTAAAAGCCATTTTGATGCTTAATTCAGAGTGTCAATTCATAATTATTGATAGTCACTCGACTGCTTCTTTATATCGACCGTCAAAATAATCCATCCACTTTAGATTATTTCAATCCAAATGCGACAACATCACTTTTAAACGATTGGAATCCACACAATTTGCTGATTTTTAAATTTTACTTACTATCAAAACCTTTTAGATTCAAATGGTGACTTTCCGGTTCAATATCAATGTGGAATTCGCGGTAATTATGGTGGTTATTATTTGCTACATGAAACTAGAACTTCATCATTTTCATCTAAATAGTTTTTAGTAGTAACTATTTGCCATTCTTATTTGATACAGTTCACAAGTGTACAGGTGAAGTTCATCAACACTATCGAAAAATCAGTATGTATGATTCTAATTATTTTAATATAATATTCCCGCATTTAGATTGAAACGGTCTACTAAAGTGGATAGATTATTCTCTGCCATTTCCAGGTAGAAATATATTTAAATGAATTTCAAAAGTTCCCACTCGACGCAAAATTTTTTCATTTGTTGACTCTTCCTATTTGACTTAGATATTGCTTTTGTACGTAAGCACAAAAAGATTTTTGAACATTCATATTCGAACTATTTAACCTCCTCCTCCTTCCTTTGAGAGGGCTGAAAGTTTTGCCAAACACAAGGTTATATAAAATCAAACACCTCGATCTTGATTCTTGAAGTCTGATATTTGTCAAAAGAGCAGATATCTTTCAAATCACATTATGTTAGTGATGGTAGAACAGAGCGGAGAGGATGGGAATAAATAGAAGGAAAGTAAGGGTTAGTGGTGGGAAGATGGTGGGAGAGTTGGAAGAACTAGGGGAAAATGATGGAATAGTGAGAGCAGTTGGTGAAAAGGTATGAGCAGACAGTGGGAAGATGGGAAAAGTGGAAAAATCTTGCAAGATGGAGGACATTTAAAAAAAAAAGAGACAAAGCGGTGAACTGCAACGGTAAAGGGAAAGACCGTGGGAAAGTGGGAATATGAAGAAGGTGGTGGGATAATGGTGTAGATTATGAATGGGAAAAAGATTATGGATAAACGCTAGTAAAAGCGCGGATGTCACTAATATTTGCAGTAAGAACAACAATTTATTTAAAAAAATTCTGGGAAAAAGTTGAATAAACATAAAAAATACATATGGTTCGAATTTTGAACATCCCAATTTTTTTTGAAGCTGGCTAAAAATAATGTTAATAATGATATGCGAAATAATCTGACCGATTTAAAGGAAAGACTATTCCTGGTAAACTATACAACCGTTTTGGAGATAGACTTGGCATGAATGGAGAACGCTTTGAGGAATTGCTTTAAACAAGGTTTATTTTAGTTTTCTGATTATTCTCTCTTAAATGCTATTTTCCATCTTGTTAGTCATTAATTTAATTCTCGTACAATATTATAATTGCGCCCTTTGGTAAAACAGTAACACTTTTTTCTTTCCTATTATTTGGGTTTTCTGCCACATGTATTGTAATCCTCTTCAAAACAAATCACCGAATCTACAAAATAATAGAATCATTGGAAAAAAGCCTCTGCGCCCGTGACGTTTACGCCAAAGGAAAAGTTAGAGGTTATGTTTTGCAAATAATATAAATCGGAATAAACACAGAAATAACGTATTTTGCTGACGTTTCGGAAAGTAATCTTTTTCCGTTTTCAAAGCTTTTTTTTGGAAGAACTCTTATTTTGCTGTGTATGTCAAATACACAGCTTTAAGATTCTGTTTATGTTATTTCCATAGATACTTACTACTTACACAGAACATAGGACTGATGATATTTTCTTTTAGATAATTTTGAGTTTGTTAACTTCTTCTTTTAACATTGGTAGCCAGGTTGTACAAATATCTACAGAACAATTCGATACGCACTTATCTTTATTCAATAAGATTATTGCTGATTCTGTAATTTTTCTTTTTTTGGTATCTGTTTCTTTTGTTAAAATTTTTGCCGAGTCCCAGTTTATTCTATGTCCGTTTTCCCAAGCTGAATAAACTGGGACTCGGCAAAAATTTTAACAAAAGAAACAGATACCAAAAAAAGAAAAATTAAAGAATCAGCAATAATCTTATTAAATGAAGATAAGTGCGTATCGAATTGTTCTGTAGATATTTGTACAATCTGGCTACCAATGTTAAAAGAAGAACTTAACAAACTCAAAATTATCTAAAAGAAAATATCATCAGTTTTATGTTCTGTGTAAGTAGTAAGTATCTATGGAAATAACATAAACAGAAACTTAAAGCTGTGTATTTGACATACACAGCAAAATAAGAGTTCTTCAAAAAAAAAGCTTTGAAAACGGAAAGAGATTACTTTCCAAAACGTCAGCAAAATACATTATTTCTGTGTTTATTCCGATTTATATTATTTGCAAAACATAACCTCTGACTTTTCCTTTGGCGTAAACGTCACGGGCGCAGAGGCTTTTTTCCAATAATTCTATTATTTTGTAGATTCGGTGATTTGTTTTGAAGAGGATAACAATACATGTGGTAGAAAACCCAAATAATAGGAAAGAATATACGTAGAATGCCACAAATAACTTTCAGACAATAGTAACATTTTTGTATCGCTACAGGACATTAAGAACGCTGTTTAGTAAATTTCACGCTAGGAATATCTGAAGTTGGGTGTCCTGGCATTGAAAATTGTATAAATAATAAAATTTGCAAAAAAACACGTGTTTTGAAGACGTGGTCGAAACACTAGAAAAAACATAGTACAAGGAGTCATATTGAAATCTTAATGCCCTCATCTATCAGCTATACTTTTCAAACAGCCACCAAGATAAAGATATTCATAGAATCCCTTATTTTGTAAATATTTACAAATCAAATTTTATAAAGGAAGTCATTACGGATTTTAACTTACAGGGAATAATTAAATATAGATAGCAAGTCATATTCTGAGAAAACCATACCCTCATCAATAATTACAACATTGTTTATTTATAATCATAATCAGAAGTCGATTATTCTTTGCTCACAATATCGTATTTTGTTTGAAATCCAATAGCAAACAATATAGTAAACATAGAAATTTGTAAGAAATGGTATAACCCTGTAAGTGGAAAAACTGCCCTTGAAGTAAAATTGCTACTTTTTTTGTATAGTATATATAAGCATTGAATGTAATTCTGCAAAATTTTTACTCTAAAACTTATAGTTTTTCAGTAAAAAAATCTATTCTGAATTTTTTTATTTATTTTTTTATTGACAACTGAGTTTACCAATTTTTTGGTGCTTTATATACAGGGTGGGGCAATAGTGCGTCGGGCCTTGATATCTCAAGTTCTACAATGGCTACAACTTTTTTAAAAAATTGCAAGTAAACTAGATAAAAAAGTCTATAACTGGAAGTTATTTTCGAACATACAAGGAGAGCCAAGATGAAATTACAGGACCAAGTCCCTTTTTTTAAAGGAATGCTATGTATATCTGTACATTTTTTTAAGCCTTTTCTAGGCTCTATTCATTCCTATATTAGCATTGAATATCTCCCAACCACTTGGATGTAATGAATTTTGTTGTTGAAATAATGCAATCTGCAGATGAATATTAAAAAAATCACCACAGTCACAATTATGGGTTTTAAGAAAAACTTATGTGAATACCAGTTAAGAGACATCTAATTAATGTTTTTGAATCATTTTCATTTCCTAAAAATGTACAGGGTAGCCAAAAATTATTTTTCAATTAAGAACATTTTAAATTGAATTTTCTCAATTTTTTCAAATAGAACACCCTGTATATTATTCGACGTGATGTAGAAATGAAAAATGAACACTTTTTTGGTAAGTACTCCCCTAGAGCAATTTCGTTTTACTGAGCAATAATTACAAAATTCAAAAACTTAAACTTAAAAAAAGAGGTTTCTTCAAATAACTCAGTAGAAAAAATTATAATAAATGTTCCACATGTTGCTCATTTTGATTGACACACATCTCTATGCGCTTTTAAAATGAGGTTCCCACTGTTCCTGAAACTGCCGGTGTGCTAGATGTAAAGGCAGTTATTATTCTTTCCTTCACGTATCCCCAAAAAAAAAAAAATCCATTTTTGCAAGATCTGGGGATCTAGCAGGCCATTTATTGGGTTCATTTCTTCCAATCCATTGATTACGGTAGGTATTATTTAAGTGGTCTCTAACTGCATTTAAATAATGTGGTGGAGCACCATCTTGCTGAAACCACATCCTATTTCGAATTCTTTCACGGAGATTTACCAATAATTGTGGCAGATAGTTTTCCAAAAAAATGAAGATAAATGGCTCCAGTCAATGCACCATCAAAGAAATGTGGCCCTATTACATGTTCTCCAATAATCCCTCCCCAAACGTTTATAGACCATCTGTGTTGGTTATCAACTTGCATAAAAAAGTGAGGATTTTCTGAAGCATAATAATGGAAATTGTGCCTAATAACGAATCCATTTTTATAAAAAGTTGCCTCATCACTGAATAAAACAGTATTGAAGAAGTTGACATCATGTTGCATTTCACCTCTGGCCCAATTACAAAATTGTAGGAACTTTTGAAAATCGTCATCAGATAATTCCTGGTGCATTTGAATATGATATGCAGGCAACTTATTTGTTTTTAAGATTCGACCCACAGACCGTCTACTTATTCCTACTAATGAACTCACTTCTCTTTGACTAACATGCGGATTCTCAACCGTTGCCAGCACCACAGAAAACTCATTAGGAAGCTGCTAACATCAGGAATCCTTCTTTCAGGATAACGTTGGTGATAAATTCTATTGGCAAGTAAACAATTTCTGTCTGACTCGCCCAAAACAAAAGTCATATCTACAAGTTCCGCTTTATTAAAATTCATATTGTAAAATTCCAAATATTTTAAATTCAATACAAATTGTAACGACCGATAAGTGTCATAAATGCTCCTTGTACACGACAATTTATACCAAACTGAGGTTTTATTGCTTGTCGAATAACGAAAACTGTAAAAAAAATTACAAAAAAACATTATAGTAAAGGACCGGTTAAATACTATTTACTCCATTTCAATGGACTGGAAGAAATGGTCCCACTAAATGGCCTCATTTCAAAATTGCATAAAGACGTGTGTCAATCAAAATGGGCAACACGTCAAACACCTATTATAAATTTTTCTAATGAATTATTTGAGGGAACCTCTTTTTTTTTAAGTTTATTCTCGAATTTGACACTTATTTATTTATAAAACGAAAATGGTTGCAATTAGCCATAGGGAAGTACTTACAAAAAATATACAGGGTGTTCCATTTGAAAAAATTTAGAAAATTCAATTTAAAGATAAACACTTATTTATTTATAAAACGAAAATGGTTGCAATTAGCCATGTGGAAGTACTTAAAAAAAATGTACGTTTTTCATTTCTACATCACATCGTCCAAAAATATACAGAGTGTACCATTTGAAAAAATTGAGAAAATTCAATTTAAAACATTCTTAATTGAAAAATAATTTCACCCTGTACATTTTTAGGAAATGAAAATGATTCAAAAACATTAGATGTCTCGTAACTGGTATTCACATAAGTTTTTCTTGACTGTAGTGATTTTTTAAATATCCATCTGCAGATTGTATTATTTCAACAACAAAAATTCATTACATCCAAGTGGTTGGGAGATATTCAATGCTAATATAGGAATGAATACAGCCTAGAAAGAGGCTTCAAAAAATGTACTGATATACATAGCATTCCATTTTAAAAAAGGCACTTGGTCCTGTAACTTCGTCTTGGCTCGCCCTGTATGTATGAAAATAATTTTGGGTTATGGACTTTTTTATCTAGTTTGCTTGCAATTTTTCATAAAATTTCTAGCTATTGTAGAACTCGAGATATCGAGGTCCAACTCACTATTGCCCCACCGTCGCAAAATTTTTGACAAGAACCTTCCATACGACAAATGATAAATAACAGCTGCTACGCGTGAACAGCAACAAACAGTTCGCAATCCATTAGCACACTCACAAAAGTATTGTTTAATGCTTTTAAATCCTGTACTATTTGGTGTATATTGAACAAAGCAACTGTAAACTTTTTTAGAAATGTGACGAGAAAGAATCTGAAACTTTAATATACCCGATTGTTCTTTTACGTAATGTATATTTAAAGAACCATCTTCGTTTAACATCTCTGCTAAATATGGTACTTATCAGTTCGGCCAGGCTTTTATTTTCACTATGTTGTACCAATTCAAACTATTTCGTAATAATATATGTTATAGAACACTAAATGACAAATTATTTTTAAAAAATTGATAGGTCTCCCTAATATAAAAGTGTCATTTTTTTTTACAAAAAATTATATACTATATAAAGCACCAAGAAATTGGTAAACTCAGTTGTCGACAAAAAAATAAATAAAAAAATTCAGACTTGATTTTTCTACTCGAAAATTATAAGTTTTAGAAAGTCAAAATTTTGCAGAATTACATACAAAAAAATAGCAATTTTGCTTCAAGGGCAGTTTTTCCATGCTTACTTTCCCTTTACTTTTGAGCTCTTTTGACTTATTGCAATTTATATGTTAATTTATAGTGCACCGTAAAACAGGGAAAAAGTAGCTTCCTTCTTGAAAAACATTTTTTTAAGGTACAACCACATGGGACCTTCACAGCATAACAGATTAGATCCTTGCCCATCTGTAATGGCCAATTACAACATTTTTTGGGAGGTCAAACTTTGTTTATTACGAAAAATGCCATAAATTTGTTAAAATTAATTTTTCTTACTTTTTCACACAACCTCGTAATATCTCCGGAACCAATTGAGATAATTAAATATTTATTTTTTTAACTGATAAAGGGAATGTGAGCGAAGGTCACTGATTTGATTTCGGTTTTATGGAAAATATAATTTTTCTATAAAACTAGGTAAAACTTGAACATTTACTTTCTCTGCAGCACTTTTTTCAGTAAGCGAAAACGTTTTTTATTTTAAGGAATTTTGCCATATCATCTGTGCATGAAATAAACCTTACACCTCAAGGAAGTTTTTTAAAAAACCCGAGTTCTCTACGAATTATAATTTTTGAAATTTTGTTATTTAAAGCTATGAATTTTTCGATCCTAGATGCACTCACCGCGGTCGGAGCCACGCAAGTGTGCGGACTATTCAATACAAGTAATCTTATATTGCCCGTTGGCAACAAACCTTTCTTTGTGTAATGTGAATGGGAATGAGTAATATTTATTTTTATTGAATTTTTACATAATAATATTATTTAGTGCTTAACAATCGAATGTTTATTTTGTGGCTAAACTTTGAAGGAAAATGACAAATTTGTGACACAAAATCCTAAATTGCAAGAATACAAAATATGTGCCGCGGAAAAAGGCAAGACAATTGTGCCGAAAAGATTTTGCAACAAAAGGAAAATATTTTTTGTGAAAAAGTCAAAGTGAAATTTCATATACACTGCAGACAAACCTTATATTAGTTTGCCAAATCTTAAAAATGTTTCCCAATTCAGTGAAATTGAACATGAGTCATTGTCTTAGTTAAGATGCAATAAAGAGAAATTCAATATTCGGATAATGTGCTTAATATGTAATGAATTAGGAAAGAAAAGCAAAAAGCCTTTAATATCTGTGCAGATATGTATAGTCGGGTGTATATTTACTAGGCAGTCAAAAAACGCAACAGAAACTTTACGACCTCATTAAAATACCGCTACTCGTACTATCTCGTGTGCAAATTGAATCGGTTTTATAGGTTTTCATGCACTTCGGCTTGTTTGATAAGACTATGCCGAATGGTTCACCGGCGTTAATAAATAGCTCGTAAAGTTTTTGTTGCGATTTTTGACTACCCAGTAAATATACACCACCCGACTATAAGTAATTAATGTATACTCCAAGTAAGGACCTGGGAGACTCTGAAAAGCACGTACTTTAAATAATCGAAGTTGACCAAAAGCGACAAGATATTGACATGGTTTGTAAATTAACCAGTTACAAGGATCCCTTTGCCAATGGCGCTAAATCACAAAAGCTGTTATTGTCGGTACATAATCAAACGAAATATCAAAACTTGTCAAAATAAGTCTGCTGCTACCACAACTCTCCAATCAATAAAAGACCAAAGTGATACATCAGAATCAGAGACAATCAGCTCTAACTTTCAAACTTCTACCAAAATAAAATCAAGTGAACATTCAATGACTTTTGAAGAAAACGAAATTCTAATTTTATACACAGCGGCGGGTAACTTAAAAAAAAAATTAAAGAATTTAAAACCCCAGCAAGATGATTTCCTACTCCAGGTGACCTAAACCAGGGAGTTTGAAAACCAAGTTCCTAATGAGTTGCTAAAATTTGTATCATGGTATTTTAAAATAAATAATTATCTTGGTTTTTTTAATTACAATATTAAGTTTTAATGTATAAATATATGGATTTTAAATAATGTGCAACGTAAACAATGATAAGTAAAACCGTATAAGTGCTAATGAAAATAAAATGTATATTATGTCAAAAATAATATTTTACGTATGCACCCACAACACGCATAGAGTACTGATTACGAGCGCTCCGGATATAAGCCGGCAAGACGCTTCGATATACTCTCATATAATAAATAAACACCACATAAATTAGACAACCCCCAATGCCAGAAGTCAGGGCTTGTGCGGAAGGGGATTACACATTGAAAAAACGCGGACATACAACCATTTCCTCCGACAGTGCCGGAGCCAGGATTCGAACCCGGTGGTGCGATGTCCGTGTGATTAATCGCGATTGCCACCTCGCGCCTTAACCCACTCGGCTATCGACCAGACGATAAAATCATTATTTTAAAAAACGGCTTTCACTAAAAGAAATTAAAAACATGTTACAATGTGGGATGATGAGAGAAAAAAGTATATATTAAAACATATAATTTTTTTCTTCTATTTTCGATTTGCAAAAATAATTTTTATAATCCCACATACGTATTATTAAAATAAACATTTTCCCTTTTGTAGAACTAAAATAAAATTAGCCCTAATGTCCTCAGGAATAAACAGAGATTTAGAGATTAGGTATAATAAATTTGTATAATGTCATATTCTATTACATCTCTATCTCTCTCTTTCCAAGCACACCGTGCATTCGGCTGCATCATTTTATTGACGTGAAGTCATTTACAATTAAAATTGGAATCATATATCACTAATACACTCCGGAGAGCTCTTAAAGCACAGTAGAACCGAGCGAGCGAGGCTTCATGAAGTATCCTGCCCCCCAGAAACTTAACTTCAAATAACAATAACTTGAAACTTATAAGTCGTAGAGTACTGCGTTTTTTTTCAAATGCGTTAGCTTCATTTCATAAGCATACAAGTAGTAAGGCAAAGCCGTTTCTGGTCCACTTTCAAGGTCAATCTCTCCGGTTACAATGACGTCATGAACTGGATGGCATGTGTCCATCAGGAGTCTTTGTGAGTTAAAACCTGTTTATATCTGTTTAAAACCTGTTCAGACCAGTTTAAGACCTCTTTGAGGCCTGTTTATTTTTTGTACAGTCCTGTTTATAGTTATTCGATACCTGTTTAACACCTGTTCAGAGCTGTTTAAAACCTGTACAGAATTGTTTAAAATCCGTTTTATATCCTGATGGACACATGCCATCCAGTTCATGACGTCATTGTAACCGGAGCGATTGACCTTGAAAGTGGCCCAGAAACGGATTTGCCTTACTACTCTATGGCAAAATTCCTTAAAACAAAAAGTTTTTCGATTACTGAAAAAACTAGGTTTTCCATAAAGACTAAATTAACTCATTGACCTCCACTCACGTTTCCTTTATCGACTGAAAAAAAAAATCTTGATTATCTCAATTGGTTCTGGTGATATCGTGAAGGATGTGTGAAAAAGTAGTAAAAATGAATTTTGACAGATTTATGACATTTTTCATAATAAAAAAAGTTGGACATCCCAAAAAATTTTGTAATTGACCGTTTTAGATAGCTAAGGACCTAATCTATTATTCTGGGAAGGTCTCATGTGGTTGTACCTTAAAAAACTTTTTTTAAATATTTTTGTCGCTTTTTCGGTCGACTATTATGAGAAATTGCATTTACTTTATTTTACCTTTTGTTGTTGTGTGGTTATTCTTCTTTATAACTGTAGCAATCGCAATATTACATACATCAGTTACCAAATGTAAGAAAATCGAATAGGACGAGTTTCGGTTCCTAATTCGATTTAAATTTTAACACACAAAACAGGATGGAACAGATTAAGATTGAGCCAATTTTATGAAAATTTGTCATATCATTTGTATTATAAACCTTATGCGCATTATACATAAGGATTAACATTAATTCTAGTACACAGGTGTACCATGTTTTAATTAAATTCGCTTTTATATGCAATATTTTGAATTTCACATCCGTTCAAAATATTATGCAGTACGTAGAAATTCTTACATATTTTGTGTAGTTCGCATTTCAATAAAATGCGGAGTTATGTTTTCACAGTCAAAAATGTTTGTATTTTTTCAGGAAAAGTTATGTATGTTTTACACGGCATAATAATAATAATATTTATTTCTCCATTGAAAAGATATACAAAAAATGTACAAAAGATCAACGAAGAAAGTGTCAAAAAGAGAAAATCATTGAAAAAAGAAAAATTGATCAAATATTTCAAACGTATAATGTATTGTTAATTGTTATAATGTATTATTGTTATTACCGAGCAAATAATGTAAATAAGCATTGCAAAGTAACAAATTCTATACAAAAAAAACTTATAAATATTTTTTCCATAAAATATTACGCATTATTTACACGATTTTTTAAATGTAATTTTGCTTTTACCTAGTAATCTAATAAATTATATAAACAAAAGATTTATAATTGAGTTTACATCACTAACGGCGGAAAATAATTTTACACAAGTTTATTTATAGCTTTTACATAACTTCATCGATACATGAAATTGACGAGGCGACATGACGCGCTATTACGAATGGCCGCGCGATCAAGTTCTATTATTTTGCAAGGTAATTCATTAAAGTACGATTATCTAATATGTGGATATAAAATTAATTGATGTGCAGTGTGCAGTTCCTGACATTTCGGTCAATTGGAATAAGTACAGTCAGTGCCGGATTAACCCCAAGGCAATGAGGCATTGCCCCAAGTGCTTATTGTGCTTGAAGGTGCTCTAACGATGCAAGCGACAGCGACTGGAGACAGAGACATGTACCACGTGACAAGCAGAGTCCAATGACAGGGAGGGCTACTCTAGAGCACCTTTAGTAGCCCTCCCTGTCGTTGGTCTCTGTTTGTCACGTGGTACATGTCTCGGTCTCCGGTCGCTTGCATCGGGAGAGCACCTTAATCCCACTAAACTAAACCGGTGCCCTGCGCGGCACTTGCCGCTGTCTCTCGCTATCTCCGGTCGCCGTCTCTAGTCGCTGTCGCATGCATCGGGAGAGCACCTTTTTAAACGATCAGAAGTTATGTATTGGTTTATATAAATAAATGTTTCTAAAACCAGTTTTATAGTTTATGTATGTGGTAGCAACATAACAATTTTACAATAAATCTCTTAATTGACACACCATAAAAATTAAAACTCTGCTTACAATCGGCATTTTTTATTATCCTCGCCTCTCACATATCAGGGTGCTTGATTTATGCAAGTCCCTTCGTCTTTCACTTATCAGAGTGCTTGATTTACATGAGTCCCTTTGCCTCATCATCTTTCACTTAAAGTAAGTGCTCAAAATGGTGACCCTCGGCTTCAATGCACTTATTAATCCGCATTTGAAATGACTGTACACAACTGAGGAGTGTGTCTACTTGAATTTCGGTACAAGCATTTCTGATTCGCTCAATCATATTCCCACGTGTTGCTGGTACTTGTTTGTAAACTTTGTCTTTGAGATCACCCGACAAAAAAAACCTGGCGATGTAAGATCTGATGATCTAGCCGGCCAATTTACCAATTAGCGTTTTGTTAGTAATATGCAATTATTACACTTAACGCGCCAGGCTTGTAACTTGTAGTTCAGCGCTCGGCGGGGCACATAGCCCGGAGAGTGGCTGTTGGTTGCAGTCTGGTTACGTTCCTTATAGTAAAATAAGGATTTTATAGAGGAGTTTGCGACCAAAAATATTATGTTTTAATTATTTACATTTTATGGGTCTGCTTGTCAGTCACTTCTTAAGCGTATTAATACTGTTCAAAATAATGCCCTTCGAATTTGCCTTGGTGCTATGAAGTCGACTCCTCTTGATGCTCTACATGTCGAAGCTCTGGAGCCCCTATTAAAACTAAGAAGATAATTTTTAAGTGAAAAATTCATATTAACAATCCTACACTCTTTGAAAAAATATCAGCCCTTAATGTCTTTGATCTGACAAATAAATATTGGATTAAAAAGAACTCCCCCATCTTATTTCTGCTTTCCGTGAATGTGCAAATTTGCTTCCAAATATGGAAAAGAATGTTAATTACCTTGACCTTATTTCTAATTTTTTATTGATTTGACAATATCAATACCTCAGTATAGTGAAGATCTAAGAACGAGTATAAATTCCTTGAATATAACTCTCGAACAATTTAAAAAATCCCAGGTAATCTACACAGATGCTTCTAAGTCGCAAAATGGAACAGGATGTGCCTATTATATACCATCCAAAAGTGTTGAGTGTAAAATGAAGCTTATAACAGAGTGTTCTATTTTCACAGCAGAAACTACAGCCATCTATGAAGCCCTTAAATTTATACGTACCTCGAACTCACAAAAAACTGTCATACTTTCTGATTCCCTATTTGTTCTAACGGCATTAAAGAATATCTTTATTTACAACCCATGCTAAAACTAATTCTATTATTGTAAACATTAAAAACTTATTACAAACTTTTTCTGAGGAAGGGAGAGAGGTAGTCTTTATATGGGTAAAAGCACATACAGGTTCGAAGCACAATGAACATGCGGACTGTTTAGCTAAGGAAAGCATCAATACAGGAATAAATATGAGCTACAAAATATGTCTTACTGATGCAGTTAATTTTCTTAGAGCTAAACTGAGAAATAAGTGGGAATATACATGGACAGAATCGGCTTTCATAAATCCGACTAGATACTTGCGAAAATTAAAATTTGTAGCTCAGACATCTGTGAATACTGCAATGTCCCTGGTGATCTTAGTGATGATTTTTTGGATGTAAAAATTACGTAGCCACCGATAATCTGTACAATAATATAATAAAAGAGAGCAACGTTTCGACACCCTTCAATTTCCTCCACCTTTTATCCTTAAGAGCGCTCCGGATATAAGCCGGGAAGACGCTTCGATATACTCTCATATAAATCATTATTTAAAAAAACTGCTTTCACTAAAAAGGATTAAAAACATGTTGCAATGTGGGATGATGAGAAAAAAAAGTATATATATTAAAAAAAAAAATTTCTTCTATTTTCGATTTACAAAAATAATTTTTATCATCCCACATAGGTATTATTAAAATAAACATTTTCCCTTTTGTAGAACTAAAATAAAATTAGTCCTAATGTCCTCAGGAATAAACAGAGATTTAAATATTGGATATAATAAATTTGTACAATGTCATATTCTATTGCATCTCTCTCTATCTCTCTCTTTCCAAGCACACCGTACATTCATTACAGTCATTTACAATTAAAATTGGAAGCATCAATGACTAATACACTCCGGAGAGCTCTTAAACAGGAAGGATATATTTAATCACCTAACTGCGTTCTTGCAAGAGACGAAAATTAAGTTATAGGTTAACTTTGTTTCCTTTGTTTTATACCTGTGTGTTATTATACCCCTCTATCCGTGGTCTAGTTTTGTGTGTTTTGAAAAATGTACTGAAGGGCCCCTGGACGAGAAGTTTGTGACCCTTGTTATAACACAGCTAAACAAAGGATATATCCTTTGTTTAGCTGATTATTACATCATGTTTTTTTCTTTTCTGGTGTGTGTGTAGGTTGGAGTAGGTTTTTCTTTTTTTGTGTGTCCTAGTGCTTGCAATAGTTTAAAAACGTGGCTGGCTGAATGGCTTCGGCCTTAATGCCAAGTTATTTACATGTTCCCAAGTTTTTTAAATACTCGCACCCTTTTTAAGCAAAGAAATTGCACATGCCAAAAAAACCTTTTCTCTGGAGATTATTATGTATTATATTAGTTCGCAATTTTTTCTATTATTATTATTATTATTTAAACTTTATCTATTTGTTACACTCATTTTTATGTTTATTTTGGTTTTATTCTACTAAAATTTAAATGAGACTGAACATCCGATTGGAATAATGTAAAAAAGTTTATTTAAATGTTCGAATAAAATATAATACACATCTCTACGCATAATGATTTCACGTGATATTCAGCAATTCAATTATTAACACAATTAAACATTTTTTTTTAAAATTGGTACCATTTCAATTTAAATGTTGAAATGAACACATTTCGTTCGACAACCAATATGTGTTTTATTTTATACCGATCAAAAAAGGGCATTATCGAACAGGATACATCGGAAACGAGCACGAGCAAAAATTTACATTTTCCGTTCTTTTCCCCACTTATTTCCGTTATTTATTTGTACAATTTCATCCGGGATCCCGAGGGCAGCTAAATACAACATAAAATAATCATTCATAAAATGAACGTTTCTCACTAAAGTTTATTTGTGTTTACAGAATCGTAGTTACTAGAAGATGATGTTACATAACAACAGGTCACCCACATATTGACGGAAACTGAGGAAAATCGATAAGACATATTAATATTAATATCGTGCGCTATTTATGTCCTAATTTAGACACTATTTTTCAGAAAAATCAAGGTTGGATAATGTAAAACGGTTTGTGGCTTCCCATTTTCCTTTAAATAACGTTCTAATAAAAGCCCAGAGAAGCCTTACTTTACACAACGCACACGTCATTATATTCATTTCCATATAAATATTGAGCTATTGTCGATAATTTAAACCAATAAAAGTTTTTTTTTTAAATAAGGAAATAAAAAGGTTCCTAACCATTACACGTTCACGCTTACAGGGCGTTGTGTTTTCCACGTACTTTCAGTTTCTATCCACATTTTGAGTTCACAAAACTGGCTAATGGACAAAAACGAACTAACAAGACTTCATGATTAGCTTAAAAGAAATATCCACAACCGGTCGAAATCTACTGTATAGCTTCTGTGTTTTTAACCTATTATTTAGAAATTTGGAACATATACAGGGTGGGGCAATAGTGCGTCCAACTTCGATAGATGAAAAAAAATTCGAAAATACAATCGTGTTCGAGAAATTTGAGTTTAAAATATATAATTTTTGAAAGACTAAAATCGCCGTAACTTTCCTATATTAAATGTTAGACGATAGTTCGTTTGAAACTTTCTTCATAGAAAGATTGCGAATAATGTGGCAATAAAACTTTTTTTTTACAACTTCCGGTTAAACCAGAAATTAAATTTATTACTATTTTAAAACGTCCGCCCCTGTATTTTATTGAAACATATTGAATAAAAATATGTTCCATACATTTTTTCCAGTGCAACAGCAATAAAGGAAATATTAACATGCGCGAAAAAACACATTGTATATTGATTACGTTCATCTTAATGAAATAAAACGACTTCATACGCAAAATGCAATCATAGGCGCCTTTGGAATTCTTTATAAACAGTACTGACAATATTGACATTGCTTCAGGCATTGTTCTAGTTTTTGATTGTCAAATGATGTATACTTAGTTCTTGTATTTTGTTAAACTGTTATAAAACATAGTAATATACAGGGCGTCTGACTGGGAACTGAATCGATCGATATAGAGAAAAGTACGCATCAGAAAATTTTGAAAATTTAGATAATTACTAATGTCGGTGTGGCCAATCCAACTAAAATAATTACAAGCAGCTGGCACTTCCGCTTATACCGAAAGTCGATACCAACTTGCTTCTTTCAAATGGAACACCCTATATATTTTAGGGTTTTCGAAAGAAGCATAAAATTCTGAGTCGAAAATATGTAGCATATTCCTATACCTAAATCTAGCCGTTTCAGAGATATTTGACATTTTATAGAAAATTTGACAGGTGCAACGGTTTGCAAGAACCGTTATAACTTTCTTCGTGTAAAAGATCCTCATTTGCTTCTTGTCACGTAAAAAGAACACAAGGAGAACTACGTTCTACAACTGAAATAAATTCAATAATATCATACCAAGTGTTCCGTTTTTCGCGTTACATTTTGTCAACTTCAAACCGCGAAAACTTGTTTAGGTCAACTGGAACACCCTGTATTTTTTTACGTCAAGTTGTGTAAAATTGAATTCCTTTTTTCTGATATTAGCATTGTGGGGGTTAAAGTTACAACTTTTTGAAATATTTGCGATTTTATTAGAAATTCATGAATTCTTGTAATCATTTCATCAAAATAGCCATGATTAGAAACAATCAGTCATTATCTTATTTCAAAAAATGCCAGCACGTTTAAATTATACCAACGAAAACTTTTTAAATTTGTTTATTGTTTATGGAGAATATGATAAAGTAATATCAAGAACTTGCAGCACATTTGCTACTCGATATTCAGAAACACGGAAACCGTCACCAAACATTGTAAAACGCATACTGGAAAATTTTAAAAATTATGGCTCTGTCAAGGTAAAAATGCAAAGAAGAAAGCCTATTGTTGATGACAAAAACATTGAAATAGTCATTCTGGGATATTTTCATGCATTTCCAAGGATGTCTTTAAGACAAGCTGCTCTGAAATCGGGACTATGCCAGGATTCAATTCACAGAATCTTATTAAAATATAAGTTTCACCCGTTTTCATTCCATATGGTTCAAGAATTAAAAGAAACAGATTTCCTACGACAGAATTTTTGTGAGTTTATTCTAATAAGATCTGAGGGTCACGATTCTTTTTTGGGAAATATTATATGGACAGATGAAGCAAAATTTACTAAAAATGGACTTTTTAATAGACACAATTCGCATTATTGGAGTGACTCAAATCGTCATATGTTCAGAGAGCGAAACTTTCAGGAAAGTTGGCAGTTCAATGTTTACTGTGCCATAAGCAACGATAGAGTGGTGGCATTACAATTTTATCAGGAAAATTTAAACGGTAAATTAAATTTTATATTCTGCTAATATGTATAGGTAAATTTTTGTTTTTTTTTTAAGGTGAAAGATATCTGAATATCTTACAAAATTTGAATAATAACTATTTAGATAATTATTTACAAGAAACATTTTATGATCAATAGATTGCCAATAATGGACCTTTAAATAAAGTTTATGAGGGCCCATTAACAACCATTGAAGATTGAATGCAAAGAGTAAGAAATGCATTTCAAAACATATCACAGGATTCAATTAGAAGAGCTACCCATGAGGAACTGATCCGAAGGTGCGAAAAATGTGTTCGACGGCGGAATTTTGAGCAATTATTAAATTAAAATGAAATCATATTTTAAATTGATCTTATCTCTGCTATTTTAGTTCATGCCATATCTTCAATTCGATTAATACGCATGTTACAGTGTTAGTGTTATTTTGCGTTTTTGTGGATATCGAGTAGCAAATGTGCTGCAAGTTCTTGATATTACTTTATCACATTCTCCATAAATAATAAACAAATTTAAAAAGTTTTCGTTGGTATAATTTAAACGTGCTGGCATTTTTTGACATAAGATAATGACCGATTGTTTCTAATCATGGCTATTTTGATGAAATGATTACAACAATTCATGAATTTCTAATAAAATCGCAAATATTTCAAAAAGTTGTAACTTTAACCCCCACAATGCTAATATCAAAAAAAGGGAATTCAATTTTACACAACATGACGTAAAAAAAATACAGGGTGTTCCATTTGACCTAAACAATTTTTCGCGGTTTGAAGTTGACAAAATATAACGCAAAAAACGGAACACTTGGTATGATATTATTAAATTTATTTCAGTTGTAGAACGTATTTCTCCTTGTGTTCTTTTTACGTGACAAGAAGCAAATGAGGATCTTTTATACGAAGAAAGTTATAACGGTTCTTTCAAACCGTTGCACCTGTCAAATTTTCTATAAAATGTCAAATATCTCTGAAACGGCTAGATTTAGGTATAGGATATGCTACATATTTTCGACTCAGAATTTTATGCTCTTTTGGAAAACCCTAAAATATATAGGGTGTTCCATTTGAAATAAGCAAGTTGGTATCGACTTCCGATATAAGCGGAAGTGCCAGTTGCTTGTAGTTGGATTGGCCACACCGACATTAGTAATTATCCAAATTTTCAAAATTTTCTGATGCGTACTTTTCTCTATATCGATCGATTCAGTTCCCGGTGAGACACCCTGTATTGATTACGTTCATCTTAATGAAATAAAACGACTTCATACGCAAAATGCAATCATAGGTGCCTTTGGAATTCTTTATAAACAGTACTGACAATACTGGCATTGCTTTAGACATTGTTCTAGTTTTTGATTGTCAAATGATGTATACTTAGTTCTTGTATTTTGTTAAACTGTTATAAAACATAGTAATACATATATAGTTAATTTTTGGAGAATGCCGTAACAACCAGACATAACTATCGATACTGGTCTAAGAAAGAAGAAAATCCTAAACGGATGAGACAAACCGTATGCCAGACAAGATTTGGGATAAATGTTTGGTGTGGCATTGTAAATGGACACATTGTTGGTCCATACATTTATCATGAAAATTAAAATGGTGAACATTGTTTACACTTCTTACAAAATGATTTACCTGAGCTATTAAATAATTTACCGGTTCAATTAGATAGTGTGTGGTTTCACCAATATGGCGCTGGCCCAGATAACGCCTGATTTGACTAAAATAAATTTCTTTTTGTGGGGCTATGTTAAAGAGCAAGTGTACAAAGCTCCTATAACTACGAAAGAAAATATGAAAGACATAAGGGAAGATTTTCAGGAAATTGCTGTAGATATATGAAAGAAATAAGGGAAGAGGCCACTTTGAATAGTTCCTATAAACACTAGGTATTATTTATTTCATTAAATTAGGTTCAAAATCACTTTGAATTCTTAAAATAGTGTCAATTTTTGTATTACCTAATACCGTATTTTTTGTTCCTAATATTTATGTCAACTTTTTTGTAATATTTTTAATGAAGAAGTAAAAATATCTCTGGAAATGTCGATTTTAGGTATAGGATATTATTTACAAAACTCGTAGAGAATTAACGTGCCATTTCAAAAATACAATAATAATATGCAGTGTTCCTGTTAAAGAACACGCCAAAACCCTAGATTAACTTTTCGAAACTGTAACAAAATCCGCGTGCTTCATGTAAAAATGCCGTTGGAAGAGGTTTTCATTATTTTTTTTTATACATTTATTTAACGTCGGCCTATTTCCCCTACTGAGGCCTAACATCGACGCCTGTAGACGAGCTACCCCCAACCAGGAATTTTGCCGAACCTCTTCCCTTAAGAATAGTAGGGATCTTTTATTTGCCTAACATTTAATAGACAAGGGACCGACGGCTTTACATCCCCCTTCGAAGGATGGTATATCTCCTATACAACTCTCGCCTAAGGTTGTATAGCTTCCGCGCATACACTGATATACAAGCCGCTGGAAGATGTGTGAGGCGAGGACGCGGTTTCCGTTGGAATGGTCACCCATCCAACTACTAACTGCGCCAGTCGTTGCTTTACATCGCATACCGAAGTATGTACATAGTAAAGACGCACCTACGCTCGCCCCCAAAGAGGTTTTTATATTTTAAATCATATTTTCGCTCTACGGATCCAGTCTCTATTCAAAGTATATCGAGAGTTTTAGCAAAAATAGCCTTTAGCGACAAGGGTCCCCTATCATTTTCTAGCAGTCGATTTTGACGGGAAAATGATGGGTTTTAACGGGACTTGCCCTAAACTGGTTCCTCAGTGATTCGGTGTCAGAAAAGTATAGTTACCATGTACTCATATGTGCATGGGACCGCCTTGCCTGAACGTATGCATTTATAATTGCTATAATATAATTCAAAGTCGTTACGATTCAAGCATTTTTAAGCTCTGAGGAGCGAACCAAATTATAATTGAACAGATAATACGTAAATAGACAGGCAAGCAAAAGCCAACCAAAAATTTTTAAACATTGAACTTTTCTTGAATCTTTTTGTGCAATCGTTAGCTATAAACCGCATATTGGATAGTAGTTGGTACATTATAAGGCGTCCGTTCCTCACCATGTGTTGTACACGGGCCAGACTATAGTGTCACGCAGTACCTAGACAATTATTGGACCACCCGGTATATGATTTTACTCAGGAAACGATTTAGTTACAAAATTAATTTAATCCGATATCTTAAAGTAAACCAGGTTGCTTGTTACAATGTACCGTGGAAATCCAGCAAACTCAGCAACGGGTGCACACGGCACGCTAGTTGCAGAAATGCTGAGAGTGCAAGTACCGGGAAACGAAATGGAAAAAAGTAAATGAGTTAGTTAGTTGTCGTTTGGGGTTTTTAGAGAAGCAGACCTAGGTGGTGCGTGGGGCAACTCCCTCCCAGAGGCCATGCCTCAGGGTGGCTAGATGTAGTACAATGTAAGTAGTATATTTTATTATGTTCATTTCATTGTTTGATTTTATTCTATTACAATAAATGTTCAATCTGTTATGTTGCCACTATGTTTTATTTGTGTGTTCACTTAGTAACGTAATTTACCCTCTCGACATGCCAAGCGAGTAAAGTGACTTTAGCCATGGCTATCGTCGGCACTTACCCTCTACAGGGTGATGCTGGCGATATCCGTGGACGTCCTGCTAACCCCCGTCGCGCAAACGTGACACATGGTGTAGGTGCCGTATGTCAGCTCGTGACAATAGTATGTCAATATATTTTTCTTGAACGTTTTTGTAAAACATGATTTTTTAAAGAGATTTAATATACATTTTTTGAACTTTATATTGTCTTTTTCTTTTGTTTTTATAATTCCCTTTCAGGTTTAGCTTTAAGAAAGTGTTAGTACTTACTGTGTTAGATTTATAGTGTTACGATGTCCAATTGGTACCATCAGTGAAGCAGTTAAGCATAAACGAACAGTAAGTATAAATATTGTATTATTCTCCGTTTGAAACAGACGTTTTGAACCCTTTTTGTCAACGTTTAATATTAATTTTTGGAAAATATAATAGTCCTTCAGACGCGAAAAGATGGATCGTTCATTCCTTTTGAAAAAAATTGAGAAAATTCACTTTGAAATGTCCTCAATTAGCGCTAGTATAAAATACACCCTGTATAATTATAATCAATATTTAGTGGTTGTGTCGTTGTAGTATATCCCTTGTTTATACAAAAAATAAACTTTCTTAATTAATAGTAATACACACACAGCGAATTAATTTGTTAAAATTTGTTCCGACCAAAATTTTCATATTTTTTCAAATAACTCGGCAACGCCACGTCAAAAACTATATAGGGTGTTCCATTAAAAAAAATGACCTCGAAGATGCTCCGCTTAGCGAGTCACCCTGTATATTTCAAAATATTTGTGCGCCTTTTGACACTATACCACTTCCATAAAAAAATATTTTCCAAAGTCTTCTAATAAGGCCGATATTGAACTTTGACCCACTATTGGGACACCCTGTATGTTGTAGCAATGGCTTTTTACAGAACTCAAATATCTCCAGTAGTTTCAGAAATATTTCACTTAGGAGTTTTTATTGGCACATCCTGTATAATTTGAAATAATTTTTTTTTTGGGATATACAGGGTGAACCTAGACGATTGTACAGGACCAAGTGCCATTTTTTAATAAGGGAATGCTATAAATATCAATGTTCCAAATGTCTAAATAATTAGTTCATAGACATAGAAGTTATAAGCTGTGGCCTGCCGGTATAAAGAAATTTAATGTGAATTTTTAGGTTATATTTTTTATTATAGTACACTTGCGTAGGTCCTCATAATAAAACACGTTTTTACTTTAGTTTGTAAATTGTAATTTTTATCAAATTATCTTTATCGTACGTGACATAACATAAAACTCAACGACTTTCATTAAATTTCTCAATTAATTTCACTTCATTCACTTTAAGAGTAATTATCAACTTAGCAGACAGATAATTTAAATGTATTAATTTATCAGTGCAACGAAATCCGCAGAGATTAGAAAGAAGTTGATAGTTGCGTCAAAAAATTGTCTTAAAACTTTGTTCACCTATTGTAGCTATGCTCCTCCAAAAGACCTTTACAGAACGACAATTATTGTTATCAGTTTTAATCCTGCTTATACGATTCTGTAGATTAAATACTCAGACTTATCTAGCCCTAGGCAAAATTGCAATCGCTCTCTTTAAATTACATCATTCGAATAAGATGTTCAGTAATAAAAAAAAAATGAGAAACTATACAGGATGTCCCAGAACTCCAGGCCAACAAGTCAGGGGAAGACAGATGGAGGTCAAAATAAGTACTACATTTAATTTTTTTTCTACAGACCTTCTCTTTTTTGTGTATAACGTACACAGAATTTAAGAATTGTCTTCATAACTTTGAAGAAGGAAACATATTTAGTTTCCAGAACGTCAGAGAAATACTCGATGCTTATTTTTGTTATAATTTGTATTAGATGGCAAACGTCACAGGAGTCAATATACTGATTAATTTGGTTATTTTTAGTGAACTTGTGATCAAGACACGTGGCAGAAGAACAAAAAAAAAATGAATATCAACAGAACACCATGATTAACGTTTAGAAAAGGGGGCGAGCGTAGGTGCGTCTTTACTATGTACATACTTCGGTATGCGATGTAAAGCAACGACAGGCGCGGGTAGTACTTGGATTGGTGACCATTCCAACGGAAACCGCGTTCTCGTCTCACACATCTTCCAGCGGCTTATATATCAGTGTATGCGCGGAAGCTATACAACCTTAGGCGAGGGTTGTATAGGAGATATACCATCCTTCGGAGGGGATGTAAAGCCGTCGGTCCCTTGTCTATTAAATGTTAGGCAAGTAAAAGATCCCTACTCTTCTTAAGGGAAGAGGTTCGGCAAAATTCCTGGTTGGGGGTAGCTCGTCTACAGGCGTCGGTGTTAGGCCTCAGTAGCGGAAATAGGCCGACGTTAAATAAATGTATAAAAAAAAAAAAAAAACGTTTAGAAAATATAGTATATTATCATGAATTTATTAAAAGCTAATTTTATTGAATAACTTTACGGTAGGCGGAAAATTGGCTAAACTATAGGTAGAGCTTTATCCTCCAAGTAATAATTTTAAGTTTTTTAATACCCTACGGGACTCTCATAAGAACTATTTTGTGACGTGCCATCTTTCTTCTGCAAGTTAATAATAGTAGATCAATTCACCAATCTATAGTAATAAATTGGACTTTTGCAGATAGTTGGCACGACACTTGAATTACCACCTTTAAGCTTTTGCGCCAACAGATAGTTCCCACTAGGTAAATATACCAATCTATTAAAATAATTGTGTATGCCAGGGAAATCTAAAATATAAACTATTACTATAACTAGCGTATAAAAATTGTCTACAAGCTAGTGAAAAGATAGTTAATGATCGAAAAGTCCTTAACAATCGATTTAGTTTTTAGCATCTCTTAAGTTGGTACTCTGACAACCGAATTGTCCGAACTGTCAGTTTAGTCATTTCCTCTTGCTTTTGTGAGTTACAATGGTTATAAATATTACCCAAGCACCTTAAAACTTCCTTTTACGATCAAGAAATTGAGCTGAAAACTTTGCTAAGTGATTAATTTTGTTAAAAGGCACGTGGTTGCTACTCGGTTTGGTACCGGATCAAAAACTAGATTTCACACATATTTTCAATTAATATTTTGGATTATTTTAATTGAAATTTCGATTTATTCGGATTTAATTAGCGAGTATCGTTCAGAAGTGTTATTCTGGGTAAGTGTTAGTTTCTTAGGTTATTATAGACACGTGCTCACATTAGAGGTTAATTTTGAGACTAATTTTAGACGATTTTGATACGGCTAGATTCTCGATACAGAACTTACCAACTATTCTGTTTTTGGATTGGTGGATTTGGACTTAGGGAGTCTAAGAAACTTAAAAAGGTTCCAAAGAATAAAGACCTTTAGGAGGTTTTCAAAGCTTAAAGCTATTATAAAACTTATCCTACTCATGAAGAACTTACTAAATTATATATGTGAAAGCATAGAGAGCTTGATAAAACATATAATAAGAGCATTTAGTCTTATACGAAAGGGTTTCATTCATGGCGCCAACAGCAGTACGCGCCGTTCCGCCATGTCACAAAGGGGCGTCGTGACAATAGTCAGCTGACCAAATGAAAACAACTTGGCAAAACAATCTTAAAAAATTGATTAAAAAAAATTAAGCATCGTAGGGTATTTCCCGTATCAAAATTTTTCTACGTGATTATTTTTTTAATTATTAGAAGCATTTTATGACCGTAGTACCGTCTTAAAGTCGAGTGAGACCAATTTATTAATAGTTTTTATTTATTTACAAAATTGCTACAACACCCAAGTCTTAAACATTTTAATATGTTATTCCTGACATTTTTTCCCATGGATTGACCATAAAATTATCCTCTGAGAGGTAAAATCAAAAAAATGTGAAAAATTGGTCTAGATTTATTGTACTATCAATTTAGTTACCTACAAGTTCTTCCTAGCCTAGGTAAATCAAATTGAACTTGAATAAATTCGTAAAATCCTAGTTAAAACTAAATGTTCGCATGTATAGATCAATTAATACTTGAATAAAGTTTTTTTACCGTCGGCCTATTTCCGCCTCCTAATAAAGTTTTATAATCCTGATTAAAACTAAACTGTTTGAAGTCAGAACCTTCATAAGACTGTTTAGTTTTAAAGTGGTTTTTTTAACGTTTCCCCCCTAAATTTCTAACTTAATCTTCCAATTTTTCTTTTAAAATTGCCATTGTTATTATTTTTTCCACTTGCTTGTTGGCGTTGAATTAGACATTCTGTATACGTCGCCTCAGAATTCCTGCCAAAATAATATATCATAACCTCATTTTCTGAAGAGATTTTAGTTTCATTCACGTGTAGCAAAAGCTAATAACATTTATGGTGTATCCTATAAACGAGCCATTGTATTATTGCGTATTTTGACAAGAGAGTTTTAAAAGAGGATACAGGAGATCTATATGTATATTTTATAAAGCAGTTTTAAAACCATTTGAACGTTTCATAGTTTTAATAGTTGTTTGATTTGATCAAATTTACATTCGAACGCTTTTTTAAAACCAAACTGTTTTGTTAATACCTTTTAACATTAATAATAAAACTTTTACAAAACTACAGCCAGAGAAACTCCAAAAGGTTTTATGGTCAAGTTTTAAGATATGCTACAAGGAATTTAAAGTAAATTCTAATCCTACTTTAATTAAATTTGACTTGGAAACTTGCTCATTTTCAAACAGAGATAGTGCTCTACTTTTAATTTAGCCACTTTGCCGCCTACCGAAGAAGCTGCTAAAAAATATCCCTTTGGTTCTATTTTCAGGTGCAGCCATTCGCAAAATGTGGCCAGTGTTATGGTTTCAGCTGCAGTAATAATTCACGAAGGAAATATTTTTCAATTCATTTTGTTTTTTTACCGCACTCCAAGTCACCTGAATTATACTCTTTAAGTTTAGGAGACGGGGCCCTACCATTTATAGCTGTATACGAACCACTTCTTGGCGATAATTTGCAGTTGAAAATTACTTAGTAGTAGGTGGGACTCGAACCCACTTCGTTAGGTATGCTCAGAGACCGCTAACCACTGAGCTATCGTTCCCATGACATAAACTAAGTGTCTCTTATTTGAATGCTCTTGATTTTAATGAATAAAATTGTTAAAACTAAAAAAATGTGTATTTCTTCCTCTGTAAAAAAATATTCTTAGTATTTTTTTTATAAAACCAATTCCCAGGGAGTTAAACATGGATAAGCGATGATTTCAAAACGGCGCACATTCTATTCAATTTCCCCCAATAAGACTTTTTAGATGTTTTAGTGTGTTTTTTTCATGAATACCATACTTATTGATTACAAAACAAATCAGGGTCATTCTGCAATTTGTCCACTTCTCGGTTTTGAGTTCTTCTTTGTGGATACATTAATAAGAGAGATGAAGAGTTTCTGACTAATAAAATGTTGCGCAAATGTTTAATAATCGAAGAAATTGACGGGAAAGTTGAGCGAGGGTAAAAACGTTGGGTGGGTAAAAACGATTGACATTGAAAAAGTTATATTAGGGCAAGGGTAATAGAGTCGGGCATAATTTTGACTGTTTATTACAGCAATTCATTGATTTCATGGAGTCCCGTCGTGCCCTAGTAAACATTCAAATTTGTCATGACGTTTATTTTCCGTTGCCCTGAAATGACTGTTTAAATGCCTCTCGTGTGAAAGTGACCTGAAATTGTCATATTTTTACTCCTTTTTCGGTCTTTTACGTATTGGTCATTGCAAGCCGAAGAGGGTTATAATAGACGTACTTAGTAGATATAATACTATGTCATGACTCTTATCTTATTTACCCTTGCCCTAAAATGCTAATTGTTTCAACGTGACCTAAAAACGTCCTTACTCGTTTTTACCCACCCCGCTCCACTTTCCCGTCAATCTCTTCGATTATTATACAATTGCGCAACGTCTTATTAATTAAAGACGCTTTATATAACTCTCTTATTAATGTATCCACAAAAAACTCAAAAATCGAGAAGTGGATAAACTGCAGAATTACCCAAATCAGTTTGTAGGGAATTTCTTCTACGTCAACTACGTCTAGTTTTCCTGCGCTATATTAACTCAGCTCATTCTTACAATATATCAGTTGCGTAGGTATAATTGCCAATATGTATTCCTTTAAAATCTCCCTTGTCAGATATTACTTTTAGGGATTTTACACCCACACAAAGTATATTTCGTTGTCACATTCTGAGAGCTGAGAGCGTACTTCTTACAACCATTTACGAAACTGTCTACTTTGTTCAGTTCGGATAAAAATACAAATCTTCTTGACTTTGGATGGCACAAAAAAGCAATATAATGCCAATCACGATTCATGATGACAAAAAAAGGAAACCAGACTTGGTAAATACACCAAATACTTCATTTGTAACATAGCATATCTTTGTACAAACGAAAATGTATAATGGTCCATAAGCTGTTTACGTGAAAGCAAGTTACATTATATCCAATAATAAACACGAATTCATTGTGTACTAGTGGAGAATTTTATTACCTAGTATAATATTAATATTAGTATTTTTCACGCAAACAGAAATGCTGAAAACTATTAAGAGCATGCGCACACAGGGAAGAATATCAGCACTGGACATGCACATTACGTACTAGCTCAGCTAGGTAATACTAACTGTCATATAGGTATAGTCGAGTTCGCGGCATTCAAAAAACGCAACAACCAGGAAAACCACAGGAAAAGAAGGCTCTTGTAGCACAGAAAAGGCACGCGAAATCGAGGCCGAATAGTTTATGCACAATCAATTTGTTAATTAATAACTTTTAACTTTTTTTAACGGTTATTTTAGTTTTAGTTTTCGACTCGGTTATAAAAATTGTTGACGTGACAATTGTTTTAAAGTTGGATTGTTATTTAACAATATGTTACTTCATAACTGTTATTTGCAAATAACATTAACAGACTGTTATTTGTCTTATAAAATAACAGATAACGAAAACTGTTATTCAGAAAACAGGTTGATACCACTTCGCGCAGACTAGTATTCTCATAGTAGTTTGCACGAAACGGTGTCTATCAGTGAGTAGCAGCATCAGCCGAGAGAGCGTATTGTTGCTATGAGAGACAACGCTGCTGACGAGTGAAAGCAGCCAGTAGCAGTAATGTAAAATAATATTACCTGCATATATGCGATACCAACACTCGCTCTGCTGGCTGTTATTTTTAAGCTGTTATTTTAAACCGTTATTTAAAAATGACAATAACAGATCGGGCCTGTTATTGAAAATACCGGTTTTGCCCATCAAATTGTTTAAAGTTGCCGTAGTTTCGATAGTCAGTGTGGGAGCGATGGAGAGGGAAGTCAGCCGTGCGCAAGGTTTGTAACGTAAGATAGGTAGCATGGTAACTTGAACGGAATGGAGGGGTTACGATGAAGGCGGCCATCTTGCGCGTCATCGTGCCTGCTGAAACTTGATTGTACGTATGCATTTTTTGAGGCGTTGCGCTTATTTGTTGAGTTATTTCGAAATATTTGTTGTTTTTTGTGTTTATAATCGTGCAGTTATAGTTATTTAGTGTATAATCTAATTGACAATTAAAGTGTATACGACGGGAATTGAAACCGTATAAAAACTAAAAGCCGGCAAAAACAGTCGGCATCTCTTTATTGTACATGGGCGGAGGTAAATAGAAATGCTTGTCATAAGAAAATAATAAGATTTTCGGGCATTACTATATTATCCTCTGTTTCAAATGGTCTCCAGAAAGCCATGGTAAATTAGTAAATAATTAAAATATTTTACCTTTTATATAGTAGTAAATATTTATAAATATGAACAATAACTAACTAAACTCCTACGCTTGATGTTATAACAGGTAAATACCTGCGTAAATACGCACTGCACTGGCACATTAACAGCACAGCAGAAGTCCACCTTTGACTATTGAGAAGCGATTTACGAGTTTTTTTTTATGCTAGTAGACCTGTCCGTTTTATTATCTTTAAACCAGTGCAGTAGTAGATGGTTCATTCAGGCTGATTACATTGCCAGTCTCGGACTCGCCTGCACAGTTTCAACTATCATTCGAATCTCGATACCATTGCTAAATATATAGGACAAAATATCAAGTTCAGTGCGCACGGCCCTGTGCTTTCACACTGACCAGTTCCAATTATCCTCGTATAAAGTATACTGTTAAAGAGAAAAGACTCATAGTATATAGAAGTTTGTAACCTGTGTATTTACAGAAATAATTTTAAGGTAAACAGTTTTTATTATTTTCCGTTCATAATAATAACAAATAACAATGTTACATACAATTATTAGATGACTGGAGGAAAGGTTTGTAGTGTAGCTGTTTGCAAAAACAACTCAAAAAAGGCAAAAGGGAGTGGTGAAAAAACCAATGAGTGATTTTTTCTTATTAATTGCTGTGTCTAATATGACATGATAAAATTTAATGGCCCTCTTGTTAAATTTTATTAATAAATTATTGTATGCACATCTAATTCTAATAAAAAATTTGCATTAAAATTTTTTAATACTACTTAATTATAAAGGTTGGCCTGGGGAAAAATTAGTATCATGTATGTTTCTTCATCTTATAGCTTATTAAATTCGCTAAGAATTATATAAAGCAATGAATCAAGACTGAAGTCTCGGGCAAGAAATTGCACACAAGATTAAAAGAACCTACTTCAGTCCCTTGATATAAAATGTACTTCTTTAACTGCATACATTAATTAGTTATAAATTTGATATATAGTAATGTCAATTTTAAATTTCAAGGAAAACGTTATCGATGTTAATAATCATTTATCAAAAAAGTCAATTTATTAATTTGTGCTTGTACATTAAAAAATACAAAATACGGAATTCAAATTCATAACTAATTATACTTCTATACTAATGGTTTGAATGCCAGAAATTCGAATGAGCAGGCAGAGTGACGCGTTCCCGCATTTTAAATAGTAATCTGTTTGGTCGAAAGTTACCATGCTATACTTTAAACGAGGATAATTGAAACTGGTCAGTGTTAAAGCACAGGACCGTGCGCTCTGAACTTGATATTTTGTCCTATATATTTAGCAATGGTATCGAGATTCGAATGGTAGTTGAAACTGTGCAGGCGAGTCCGAGACTGGCAATGTAATCAGCCTGAATGAACCATCTACGAATGCACTGGTTTAAAGATAATAAAACGGACAGGCCTACTAGCATAAAAAAAACTCGTAAATCGTTTCAACGGCGGACATGTGCTATGCTGTTAATGTGCCAGTGCAGTGCGTAAATACCTGTTATAATATCAAGCGTAGGAGTTTAGTTAGTTATTGTTCATATTTATAAATATTTACTACTATATAAAAGGTAAAATATTTTAATTATTTACTAATTTATCATGGCTTTCTGGAGACCATTTGAAACAGAGGATAATAATATAATAACGCCCGAAAATCTTATCATTTTCTTATGACATGCATTTCTATTTACCTCCGCCCATGTACAATAAAGAGATGCCGACTGTTTTTGCCGACTTTTAGTTTTTATACGGTTTCAATTAAGTTCGTTTATACTTTACCTATCTTACTTTACAAACCTTGAGCCGTGCGTAGCTGACTTCCCCCACCATCGCTCCCACACTGACTGTCAGAGCTACGGTAACTTTAAACCTTTAATCGAAATTATAGTCTAGCGAGAAACCAAGCGTTCTCACACATTTACCGACCCCTGTATATTCTCTACAGGGTAAAAATTGACTTCTACTCGCCGTTTACAAAATTATTATTTTGATTGCAAGTTTCTGTTATGTCTAATAATTATTCGTAACATTCAGTTTTAGTGGTACAGAACTAACAAACTATAACTAAAAACTTCTCCAATTATTTCACGAACTTTGAACATTTTGAAATTTTAGGTCGTTAAAACGCCTCTGTACTCACCCCGGGTTTGGAACACAACCGAGCTTTGAATAATTTATATGTATTCCCCAAAAACTTAAAATCAACAGAGTGTAATAACATCGGTAGATTTTACAAGCCTTTGGCGTGTTGATGTGTGTTTAAATATTTAAACCATCGATTTCAAGCAACCCTCTCGGTATTACTTAAATATTTATAAAACTACGCAATTTCTTAATGTTTCTCAGAATGACCCAAACATGTTATCAAAAATTAGATAATTTATACTTTTATATAAATAAGATAAATAAAAATTGCTTTAAAAAACTTTTTCTATCGAAATGAACAATTAATTTTTAGTGAATAAAAAAAAATGGAAAAAAATCTATTCGATATAAACATTAAGCATTTCTTTCATGCGATTTAATGCAGAAGTATTTCAGATGCATCGAATGGTCCGTTGAGTAAATCAGGAACAACTCAAATCAATTATCTTCGCTAAATGAATAATATGATTACACTCATTATCCAACTTCTCTTAACGGATGATAGAGCTCAATTAAATTTAATGGTGAAGAAAATGCAAACTCTAAAATGTTAAACCCAAAAAGACTTACGCAAATGTCAACATCCGTTGCTCTGAATTAGTGACATCTAGCAACAAATAAATTGTGGGAAAATATTAATAAAACTGAGCTCGACAAGATAGAGTTTCTGTAGGTTTTACTGTTTGACCTATAATAAGTTATTTGGGCTTTAATTCCTCACTATTTTTTTTTCTTGAGGCACCCCTAAAATAATCATCTGTAGGTGAGAAACATATTTTTTATCATTATTTAAATAATTGAAAAACTGAATTTCTGAAGCAGCAATTACTGCAACAGAATCAGACCCAAAATAAATTTTTATCAATTATGATTCCTGCGAATTTTTTGTACGTGCACTCTTTCAAAAGTTATAAACAAAACTTATAATTTTGCAAAATTCATTTCTTGAAAGAATGTTGTGCTAAAAATTTAAGCGCCTTATAAAAAATTTATTATATTACCTGTCTATAAAAAAGGGGATGCATCAGATATGGATAACTACCGACCGATTTCTATATTGAATATCATATCAAAAATTATTGAAAAAATATTATTTTGTCGAATAATGTTATATCTAAAAAAATTCAATTTATTATCAAACTGTCAACATGGATTTTTATCAGGTAAATCTACTGAAACAGCATCCTTTGATTTTATTGAATACATACAAAAAAATCTTGACAATAACAAATAATGTTGCAGGTATATATTTTGATTTAACCAGAGCTTTTGATAGCCTAAACTTAGACTTCACCTTAGATAAACTCTATGCACTTCGAGGTAATATTTTATCGCTAATTAAATCATATCTGGAACATCGAAAAATGTGTGTGAAAGTAAATGAAAATAAATCGGATATTTATGAATTTGATTTGGGTGTACCTCAGGGTTCGGTCCTGAGACCTCTCATATTTCTATTATACGTTAATGATTTACCACCTCATCTAAGTGCTAAGTGCAAGGTTCTATTCACAGATGATGCGTCTATAGCCGTTGTTTCTGATACGGTAAGTGAATTGTCAACAAGTGTACAACGTATCATAGAGGAATTTAGCACGTGGTGTCACGCCAACGCTTTGATATTAAATACCGAGAAAACCGTCTGTATGGAGTTTACCAGCAAAAGGAAAATTCCCCATATAAATAAAAGAATTGTGGATGGTGCAGTTTTCACATGTACCACCGTAACTAAATTTTTAGGTATCTTTATCGATTCCAATTTAAGCTGGAGCACACACACTGACTACATATGTAAAAAACTAAATAGTGCCTATTATGCGATCTTGCAGCTCAAAAATACTCTTGATACGCGAGTATATTAAATGTTTACTATGCCTTGGTTTATTGTCATCTATCGTACAATGTAGTATTTTGGGGTAACTCCAGTAACACCGAGAGAATATTGATTGCACAAAAAAGAATTATGAGATTAATTTTCGACATAATACCCAGAGACTCATGTAAGCCGTTCTTCGTAAAATATAACATCTTGACATTTCCCTCAATTTATACATATCGCTGCTTATTACATATGAAATTTAATTTAAACTCCTACCAACAAAATAGTGACTTGCATAATTATAATACGCGTCATGGTAACATGATCAGGCTTGATCAGCATAAATCTAGTGCATTTGAAAAATCATGTTCTTATGCTGGAACTAAATTTTTTAATCATCTACCACAAAATTTTAAGGATATATTATGTACTCATAAATTTAAAAAAAAAAATTAAAGAATATCTTATTGAAAAATGTTGCTACACCATAAATGAGTTTCTTATATAAGATGTTATTATTTTAGCCTAGTCACATAATATTGTTAGATATAGTTATAGTCACACTTTTTAACAATTATATTTTAAATTTTTGTACTTTGTATTTTTGTATTGTAAGATTTTAAAATTTATCTCTGACCATTGCTATACTGTGAAAACAGTCGTATTGGAAAATAAATATTTATTATTATTATTATAGATTTTCTAATTTGCGCAGGATTGTTTAATTTGGTCACTATAGTGGATAAATTCGCTGAAGTAACTGTTCTCTACTATTTATTGGAACACTGTAGACTTCAGTTTTGAGATATCTCCATGCAAAATAATCGACGGGGTTGAAATCTGGTGATCTGGTGATCTAGCCGACCCTTATAAACAGTTCATATGAAAGTCCCATAGGTTATTAAAAATCTTAAATTGTTTCATTTGTTCATGTTTACACCGATTTTAGGTACCAAGGTCTAATTAACCGAACGACTGAAATTTTCCTCCATAATTTTTTACTTTTTTTCAAAGATCGTTCAATTTTCTGTAAAAACAAAAATCATCATTTCCAGTGGCCGCTCATTTAGCTTGTTTACAGCGAAAGGAAATATTGTGATTTAACATGCTATAAACTCCCAAAATAATTTCTTACTTCAGTATTCCTAGGGCATTCATCAAAATATTCGAATACAATTTTTCTTAAAGTTGTATCAAAGGCAGGCCAAGTGATAAAGGTGCGAGATCAATCAACAAAAGAGAGCCCGGTCAACAAAGAATAATGAAAAACAGGGGAAAATAATGACGAAGAAACTGAAATACCTAGTAGCATATTTGACAAACCAACTGAAAAGCAGAGGAAATGTAAGGGGAATTATTAACTACAATCCTAAAAGGGCAACTTTAAGTTCAAATCAACATGGAGTTTGACCAAATGGATATACACAGCCATCATATTACCTAAGGGTTGAAAATAATAACGTCCAATTGAAAAAACCAAGAGTAGGAACGACATAAAACGTCAACATTAACATGGGAAAAAACAAATATGAACTGGAAGAGCGATACTGGGGACTTCTCTAAAGGATACATCTAAAGTTTTTTCAAATAACTGAATAGAAAAATTATAATAGCTCCACATGATGGCCATTTTGATTGACACATATATATATTAAGTTTCAATTGTTTTAAAGTTGCCGGTGTGATCGATCGAGGAGCAATTATTATTAATTAATTAATTATCTTTCATATTTTGAATTGTAGAACAGTAATTCTTGTTGCTGATTTTTTTTCATATTGTAATTGGATAAGCACTTGACGGCTGAATTTAAACAAATATTAGCTTTTTCTTTCTATTAGAGCAAGCAAATACTAATTATTTATTTTAGATGTTATCATCTTCCTACTATTTTGTATTTTTTGTAAATCTGCATGTGATATTTCATTTTTTAAGGTTAACATGTAAATATAAACGACAATATGCATATCTAAGTATATTATACATACATATAACTTAATGTATATATATCTATAATGTTTATATGTATACAGGGTGGACTATCAATAATAGGCCATGGTTCAGGGTAGATTCTTTGGGCCAAAATATGAGGATATAACCAAATATGATTTAGTAAAACGTTTTGCTGTGGAAAAAGATGCAAGGTGTCAAAGTTCAAATAATTTTTTCGCTTTTTTGCAATAACTCAACAGCCTCTTGACCGATCTTAGCCAAATTTGCTAGAGGAACTTTTCTTTATTCTAAGAAACAATAATTTATGTATTACATCACGTTAGATCTTAGAGGGCGCAGCAGGACCCGTATCTGATAATACATTTTTTTATTTATTTTTTTTTCCAACCGTTTTCGAGGAAAGTACCGTAAATATTTCAATAATTTTTTGAAAGACAAATTAAAATTTAATGAAACAAAGTGTATTTATTGAACCGTGTGCTTTGGTTACGTTTTAGTTCTGTCATTTACGTCATTTAATCATTTTATTTTGTTCTTGTGTTCCTCGAGCTAATTTCTTTAACTTCTTTTATTTACAATGCCTAGACATAATTTTTCGAATAGGGAAATGATATGTGATTACGCACAAAATAATTTTAGCGGACGTGCTGCAGCGAGGAGATACTCACTGCGATATTCAAATAGAATACAGCCAGACCATAAGATTTTCAAAGATCTGTTTCATCGTTTGGGAGAAACAAATTCCTTTCGCCATAAAAACGATGTAGGACGACCGAAACGAATTTCTCCAGATCACGAACTAGAAATTTTAGTTCGTGTGGATGAAGATCCTCAAGTCACCTCAAGTCGTTTAGCAGCGGCAACCAGAGTGAGTAAACAATCTGTCCCAAGAGTCTTATGTAAAGAACGCTTCTCCCATATCATCTCACTCCTGTACAAAACTTACTTCGAAGGGATCTTCCACAAAGGCTACAATTTTGTCAATTTGTTCTAAATAAACACAACAGGGATCGAAATTTTGTTAAGAACATTTTATTTGCCGACGAAGCAACTTTTACTCGCCGAGGCGTTTTTAACTGGAAAAATACCCATTACTGGGAAGTAGAAAATCCTCATGCCGTTAAAGAAAGGCATTTTCAGCAAGAATTTAAGATTAACGTTTGGTGTGGTATCATCGGCGATCAATTATTGGGACCATTTGTCCTTCCTCCAAATTTAAATGGACAGTCTTATCTGTTTTTTTTTCAAAATATTCTTGGTGATATACTACATATACATGCTTTCATGCTAGACATATGGAACAGAATGTGGTTTATGCAAGATTCAGCTCCCCCTCATTTCTCCATTGAAGTCAGGAATTATCTTGATAAGACTTTCCCACGCAGACGGATCGGTCGAGGAAGTGAGTTTGCTTGGCCATCAGGGAGTCCTGATTATAATCCTTTAATCCTTTGGATTATTATATGTGTAGACAGTCATTAGTCTATGCAAATACTATCAATTCAAGAGAAGAACTGTGGGACAAAATACAAAACGCAGCGAATTTTATTAGAGGACAGGAAAATGTATTTTTCAATGTAAGAAAAACTTTTATGAATGAAATTAGAAAAGGCGTAAGAGTAGGTGGAGACCATATCAAACATTTACTCTAAGTTGAGCAATGGGGTTTTTGCATGAGGGGAAAGCGAGGGGGAAAGTTTATAATGTCATTAAACCAACTTTTACGTTATTTTTTGGTCTTCTAATAAGATTAGATCCTTATTTTAGACAATTTTTTGATGTATATATTTACCTCAATACCATGAAAATAATCCATTAGTTCATAAGAAAGTGAGAAAGAGTTTACGCTGTTATTACGATTTTGTTTTTCCTTACGTTTTGTACTTTTCTCAATAAATACACTTTGTTCCATTAAATTTGAATTTGTCTTTCAAAAAATTATGGAAATGTTTAACGGCACATTCCTCGAAAACGGTTGAAGTTATCAAGTTCTACCAAGTGTACCTTTTATACGTGGAAATGACGCCCTCATCAGATTTTCTAGTCAGAAGCACCACAACGTTTCGTCAAAAAAAACATGAAAAAAATTCATCATCAGATACAGGTCCTGCGGCGCCCTCTATGATGTAATAAATAAATTATTGTTTCTTAGAATTAAAAAAGTTCCTCTAGCAAATTGGGCGAAGATCAGTCAAGAGGCGAAAAAACGAAAAAATTATTTGAATTTTGACACCCTGTATCTTTTTCCACAGCAACATTTTACTAAAGCATATTTGGTTATATCCTCATATTATGGTCCAAAGAATCTACCCCTGAATTATGGCCTATTATTAATGGTCCACCCTGTATATCAAGAAATCCATAGCCACCTCCAGCAGACGCAGACACTTAAGATTTAGCAGTTATAGGCTTTAGGTGCAAAAAAAGAAAAATTGAAAATCGTAAAAATATAAAGACAGGTGCACTGATAATGTTTTCAAAATAGGAAGAAATCCAGGACCCTTAACTTTCTACCGGAGACGGACGGTGAGATATAAAAGTGAACAAATATGTCTTTCACAGGTAAGAGCCTTTAACTCACACATAGGCAATGCCTTCAAAATAAAGAAAAAAAACTCCTAGAATTTTAACCGGGAAGGGGGGATATCTAGAGGTTGACAAATATTTCTTCCACGTTTTAATTTGGGTCACCCATAAAGAATATTATTCAGTCTAGTTATTGATAAAAATACACCTACCAATGTATAGTTTTACAAATAAAATAAGTAAAAGAAAACGAGATAAACCTAATAATTTATTCGAAGAAATAAAGTAGCTAATTGGAAAAGTAGTAATTATAGAACGGCATAATTTTATTTTTGGACTGCATGTATTTCGAAAAAATCAAAATATAGCTACATCTAGAAATATTCGTCAATACACTCGTAACGGGGAAATTTTGAACTAGAATTAAAACTGACCAATGTGTCACATTATACAGGCGTGTCCCATTTTGCTTGGAACCACCCATATAAAAAGCTTAATTAATGTCCAATTTAGATATATATTTTTTAAATATAGAATTTTACGAAACATAATGACGTGGCCTACTATGATTTTTTTCGGGTCAGAAAATGGTGAAACCTTATTAGCGATTTTTTAATTTCAAATTTGAGTGCGCCACTGGTTTCGGCAACCCCCCAAATGTGTTTGTACCAAATTCCATTGAAAAAGTTGTATTTTTTATTTTTCTTCAAGGAACGATGGAAATACAATAATTTGACAACTTTGTCCTAATGTCCTCACCAGAATCATCAGGACAAAATAAAATAAAAAAAGACTAATATATTTATTGTCGATATTTTGGCGAAGGTGCCGTTGTCATTAATATATATTTTATTATTGGTGAGAAACGTGCTGAGGGATGAATGGCAAGAGGGTGACTAAAAAAAATTATAGTTTAAAAAAACAAAAAAAAAAATATAGTTTAAAAAAACTTAAACACGTTTTAATAGCAAATCAAACTAAAAAGTAAAAAATAATGTTTAAATATTAAGACTCATTTTATTGTAAAAAGCGTGGGGTTTATAACGATTGATATCAAAGACCCCCACACTTTTTACAATAAGATGAATCTTAATATTTAAACATTATTTTTTACTTTTTAGTTCGGTTTGCTATTAAAGCGTGTTTTTTTAGTTTTTTAAATTATATATATTTTTTTTAAATTCGGGTCATTCAAATACTCTCCATCGAGAACACAAGCAATACTCAAACATTCTTTCTTCGTCGCCTACTTGCAAAGTATGCAAAAATTTATGTTTGTATGGTTTTCGGTTATGATTTTTAAGGCACCTCCAAATGGTATTTCGAGACTTGTTTAAGTTTATAGTAGCGTTCCTCAAGCTTGAACGAGAGTTTTCGTCAAAATATGCCAAATTAGCTAGATCATTAATCTGCCTCTGGTGGCCAGATCCTCTACAATTTGTTTCTGAAAAACTACCAGTAAAGTGTATACGACCGGAATTGAAACCGTATAAAAACTAAAAGCCGGCAAAAACAATCGGTATCACTTTATTGTACATGGGCGGAGGTAAATAGAAATGATTGTCATAATAAAATGTTAAAATTGTATTCATTTTTATTATTTTTTTGTTTAGTAGGTTCATTTCGCCAATAACATATTTTTGAGGTATTATATCAGTTTTAGATATAAAGTCTAAATATTTAAATTTATTGGTTTTAGTTTTAAAGTTAACCCATATTATATTGAAATATGTTATTGCTCAGCAAGGACCAACGACAAGGTATGAATATATCTTGCCAGGAGGGGATGGGACAGGTTAGATTAACGAGGGGCAACGATTTTATTCAAAAATAAAATAAAAATTGAAGTTTCTTCTAAAATAAAAACGTAAGTTTCTTGAACAAAGCAAAGAATTATTATATGAAAACAAAAATAAATATTTGTATATATAAAACAAATAAAAACAAAATTAAAATATTAACTTAAATTAAAATTTCTTGTCAACTTAATTAAAATATATTCCACGAAATGTAACAATAAAAAAAGTGAATGAAAAAATGAAGAAAGTTAAATATTAATTGACGCTTCAGAATCTTCACTTTCTGAGGAGGAATCATTATCCAGTTGAATTAAAATCGGGCGCACTAGGGGGTAGCGTTGGATATCGATTTTGTTCTCCAATTACATGCCTAACGCAATTTTTCCATAAATCAGTATTATTGTCAATGTCATTTATTACTTCTCTTATATGATCAACTACTATCGCGCTTAACGTTGGAGAGTTATTACATTTTCGTAAACGTACTTTTAGTGTTCCCCAAACCATCTCGGTAGGATTAAATTTGCAATAGTATGGAGGTAACCGCTGACCTCCGCTATTGGATAAGTTATCAATAACATATTTATTTTTGAAATTCTGTTCTTTTATTCTTTTCAGTAATTCGCGTTTTATTGGAACTTTTACAGGAATTTCCATTTTTTTTCTCATGAATTTTAAAATGTCTTCCTTTTTTGTGCTGTTATTTGGTATTTTATTTAATATACGCGAGTGATAAGAAGCATTATCTAATACAATTACCGAATTTGGCGGAATATTTGGTAGAAGGCTGTTGAGAAAACCATTTTTCGAATAGATCGGCTGTCATGTCTTCGTGATAGTCTGCAGAAGACTGCGATATTTTTTTGGCCGACAAGAGCAACGCATTGGGTACAAACCCATTTTCACTTCCCGCATGAAGTATGATAACGCGTTTTCCTATAGAACACGGAGTATTTAAAACACAATTGTGCGAACTATCTACCCAACCATACTGAACAACATCATGCGTGTCAAACCACGTCTCGTCTAGATACACCATATGCCTGTTTAGTTTACGATATTCTCTAATTTTTTCCAAATAATCTGCTCGAAGTGAAACTATACGTCGCGATTCCATAATTACCATACGACTATCAAGTTTTTTATGTTTAAAACCGCATTCTAATAAGACATTTCGTAGTGTATCTAAAGACCTATAATTATAATCAGGATAATCGCTCAATTTTTCTTGAATCATTTTTAACGTAGGAACTATATTTTCTTCATACATATTATAAATTATACGCCGTATTACATCTCTAGTGGCATCATCAATATTTTTTAATTTCGTATTTTTCCGTTTCCTCTTTGAACTGTGATCTATAACATCGCCTTCTCGAATTACGCGATAAGTTGTTGATTTTGATATTTTACTTAATTTGTTAATACGTCGTATTATTTCTTTCTCACATTGTTCAGGATTTTCGCTTTTCAAACATTCATGTATATTTAAAATAATACGTTGACTTTGTACGTGTAAATCTTTGTTTTTAAACTCTAAATTTATTTCGGCTTTTTCAACAATAACCGGTTCAACTATTTCGGGATTTTCGGGCGTTATTATATTATCCTTTGTTTCAAATGGTCTCCAGAAAGCCATGGTAAATTAGTAAATAATTAAAATATTCTACCTTTTATACAGTAGTAAATATTTATAAATATGAACAGTAACTAACTAAACTCCTACGCTTGAGGTATTTATGCACTGCACTGGCACATAGACAGCACGTTGTTAAACTTCCACGTTGACTGATAAGAAACGATTTACGAGTTTTTTTGTGCTAGTAGGCCTGTCCGTTTTATTACCTTTAAACCAGTGCAGTCGTAGATGGGTCATTCAAGCTGATTACATTGCCAGTCTCGGACTCGCCTGCACAGTTTCAACTACCGTTCGAATCTCGATACCATTGCCAAATATATAGGACAAAATATCAAGTTCAGTGCGCACGGTCCCTATGTTTAAAACTGACCGGTTTTAATTTTGGCCGTATTTACTATACAATTAAAACATTTTGTTATTTTTCGAACAGTGCTGTCGTTAAGTGGCGGCCGTCGATTTTTATTTCTTCTATAGTCGAGGCAAGAATTCAAGCGATGCACGTCACAGATCGATTCTATAAATAAAACAATACTGCTAAGAATCATGAAGCCCCATTAAACTGTACCTATTTCTAAAAAAAGCTTAATAACTGGGTGTCAAGAATTACTCTTTTTAACGTAATTAATGATTAAAAGTTATGTTAGTATTAAAATTTCTTTAATGGGATCACTCGTGACGTGCATCGCTTGAATTCTTGCCTTGACTTTATTAAATGCTCGGGCAGCTTCCCTTAGCGATCTTATATTATCACCAACAATTTTAATAATCCTTATTTTTTCTTGCAAAGATAACCATTGCGCGGGCATAGTTATGATAAGCAGGAATATAGATAAGCAATCTACTCATCAACAATGAATCATTCATTTGACAGTTATTTCGGATTTAGTTTTATTTCTCTCAGGAAAAATCTAAAAATACGAGTTTTTCAACAAAATTTGGTGCAAATACATTTGGGGGGTTGCTGAATCCAGTGACGTACTCAGATTTGAAATTAAAGAATCGCTAATAAGATTTCACCATTTTCTAACCCGAAAAAAAAATCACAGTAGACCACGCTATTATGTTTTGTAAAATTTAATATAACACAGACATGCGCTTTTCAAAGATCTATATTTAAAAAATATATATCTAAATCGGACATTAAATAAATTAATCAAAATGGGACACACTGTATATTAGTTGCAAAATTAATATTTTAGACTATTTTCATGACTTTCTCCGGTCCAGGTAATCATATCGGAAAAAATACCATATTGTTAGCAATTAAATTCTGAATCACTTCAAAACGATTTAGTATAATTTGTTGACAAACAAATAGGAATGAGAAAATGGACTCTTATCTCATGCAATAATAATAATGCATATTTTATGGCAGTTGACACAAAGGCGAATCTTATCAAACTAAATAACTCAGCCAAGTTACAATTCAAATATTAATTTAAACAGATAATATCAATAATAACGACAGCTAAAATAGGTTTCATAGATGAGTCATTCTCACGAAAACGTGCATTTTGGTGTCCACGAAGAAAATCTTGTTATTTTATGAAGCATGATTTTCCTATGGGCAAAAAAGACTCTCGTTCAGATAGAAATGCAATGCCTCAAGTCAATACAGGGTGTCCCACGACGAACTGCACCGATCGATATTTCGAAAAATAGACATTGGAACATTTTTAAAATTTGGTAGTAAACTAATGTCGATGGGGACAACTCGGCTAAAATATTTTCAAGATGGTGGCACTGCCGGTTATACCGGAAGTAGATGTCAACTTGCTTATTTTAAATAGAACACCCTATATATTATTACATTTTTGGATTGTACGCAAAATTCTAGGCCGATTTTGTGTATCAGGTGTTATACCTAAATCTCTCCGTTTTTGACATATTTCAATTTTGATGTTAAAAATGACGTTTGCAGGCAATAAAAGAATTATCAATTCTTCCTATAAGGAAGCCTTTATTATCTAATTTGGGTTGGATTCTTTGCTGAAAAGGACCTACTTTAATAGAGTTTTTATAACATTTTGTTAAGTATTAATACAGAGTGTTCAAAAACTAAGATTATAAATGAAATTGAGTAAACTGTCAAAAATCCATTTTTTTCAAATGGAAGCCCCCAAATTTTATAATCTTATTTTATTTACCATTAAAAATAAGGGCAAGTTTGTGTATGGATGTATATTCCGAAAATTTTTAGTTTTAGAAATATTGCCAATTGTGAATTGAATGCTAAACAAATGTATGTAGCTGTCACTTACCATTTAACAAGTATTAAAACCAGGATGTAACAAAGTTGTATCAAGAACATGTGAAATATATCCAGAAAAACAAAAACCGTCTCCGAACAGTACTAAACGAACAATGAAGAATATCAAAAATTTTGGCACCGTTAAGGCAACAATTCATAAAATAAAACAAATTGTCAATGATGAAAATATAGAAATTGATGTTTTGGGATATTTTGCGGCATATCCTATGACATCTTTAAGGCCAGGCGCGCACTACCGATTTGTAGTCGCGCGATTGTTTAGTCGGAAAAATGAAACATTAATGTTTTAACGAATATACACGTATTCTGCGACGAAATGATCGTTGCGAGTGAAAAATAGAACTGGTCTTATTTTAGTGACGACGCGATTATTGCCGATTGAAATAAAACATGATGAGGACATGAGACTTCCAATATGAAACAAAGATGGAGAGCGCTGTGATCCGAAGAAGTACACTCGGTGCTACAAACTTTTGAAATGTTACCTCGCTAATTTTTTCATGAAAGGCTAGTTTTTGTTAGTAGAAAGTGACTCAAAAACATTTACCAAAATCTACACCTGTGAACCCTTATAAACAATTGAAACGGAAAAATTCAGTTCATTGGTATTTTTCCATTTTTTAGGGTTAGGAAATCTTCACTTGAAAACTTGTCTAAAACGGTCAAAAAAGGCTTGTAGGTAAAAAAAAATGTAAAAAATACCAATGATTTATAAGTTATTTTTTTTTAACCTGGATACTTTAGAGCATAAAAATTAATCTTAGATTGAAGTATAAGGTATAAACAAGCTATATCTACAAGGATGTTAATTTAGAATAGTATTTTATTTAATATTTATAATTTAGTATAGAGTGAAAAAAAAATGATAAAGCTTAACTTTCACGACGTGCAATTTATAAGAAATAAAAATTGTAAAAATTAAAAGTAAGTATACCATTGGAAAGCTGAATTCTTCCTCTTTAAAATGCTACCCTATATTTTTCGTCTTTAATGGGTACAAATTGTCTTTATTATGTAGCGGCGGTCGAGAAATGCTTCTTTTCCCAGTGCGACGAGCTTGAAATATTGAGCGAACTATAATAATTTCTCATGCTAAGGGAAAAATTTATTTAAAAAAAACTTTTATACTATTTTTTTGTAAAATGTCCCGCTCTTTTACGTGGTGCTATCCGTTTTTTTTTTTTCATTATTTTTCGAGATATTAGCAAAAAAACTGAATTTTTCCGTTTGTTTATAAGGGTTCACGGGGGTAAATTTTGGTAAACTTTTGTGAGTCGCTTTCTACTAGCAAAAAACTAGCCTTCATGAAAAAATTAGCGAGGTAACAATTAATTCCAACTCAAAATCCCTGGTAATGTTAAAGAACGCCCCAAAACCCTCGATCAACTTTTCGAAACTGTAACAAAATTAAACATTTCGCATGAAAAGCGTGCTTCACGTAAAAATGTCGTTGGAAAAGGTTTTTATACATTCAATCACATTTTCGCTTTACGGAGCGGAGCGTTTTTATGCCAAAATCTTGGAAACTCATCAAGGAGTATAATTTTAGAAAGTGTAGTAAATGTCACTGCACGGGGACGTAATGTCGCCCCGACCACAAAATTTAGAAAGTATAACGAAAACCCTTTTACGAATCCACGTTGTGCAGCACTGCAACCTATGCGTTGCGTTAAATATGAGGACAAGTTATCCGGCCTCTAGTCAAAGTATTTCGAGAGTTTTAGCGAAAATAGCCAGCCCTTAGCGCCGAGGGTGCCCTATCATTTTCTAGCAGTCGATTTTGACGGGAAAATGATGGGTTTTAAGCGTATTTGCCCTAAACCGGTTCCTCAGTGATTCGGTGTCAAAAAGTATAGTTATCATGTACTCAGAACGTGCATGGGGCCGCCTTGCCTGAACGTATGAATTTATAATTACCAGAATATAATTCAAAGTCGTTGCGATTCAAGCATTTTTAAGCTCCGAGGAGCGAACTAAATTAATATTGAACTGATAATACATAAATAGACAGGCAAGCAAAAGCCCACCAAAATTATAAATATTGAACTTTTTACTGAATCTTTTTATGTAATCGTTAGCTATAAACCGCACATTGGATGGTAGTTGGTGCATTATGAGTCGTTCCGTTCCTCACTATGTGTTGTACACGGGCCAGACTATAGTTTGTCAATACATTTTTCTTGAATGTTTTGTAAAAACATAATTTTTAAAAGATTTAATATATATATTTTGGACTTGGTCTTTTTCTTGTGTTTCAAAATTCCTTTTCAGGTTTAAATTTAAGTAAGTGTTAGTATTTACTGTGTTACATTTATAGTGTTACGACTTCCAATTGGTACCATCAGTGAAGCAGTTAAGCAAAAACGAAACAGTAAGTATAGATTTTGTATTATTATCTGTCTGAAACCCTGATTTGAACCCTTCTATGTGAACGTTTAATATCCACTTTGGAAAATATAATAAAAGTCCTTCAGACGTGTAAAGATGGATCGTTCACAGTATACTTTAAACGAGGATAATTGAAACTGGTCAGTGTTAAAGCACAGGACCGTGCGCTCTGAATTTGATATTTTGTCCCATATATTTAGCAATGGTATCGAGATTCGAATGGTACTTGAAACTGTGCAGGCGAGTCCGAGACTGGCAATGTAATCAGCCTGAATGAACCATCTACGACTGCACTGGTTTAAAGATAATAAAACGGACAGGCCTACTAGCATAAAAAACTTGTAAATATAGTCAACGGTGGACATGCGCTGTGCTGTTAATGTGCCAGTGCAGTGCGTAAATACCTGTTATAATATCAAACGTAGGAGTTTAGTTAGTTATTGTTCATATTTATAAATATTTACTACTATATAAAAGGTACAATATTTTAATTACCCGAAAATCTTATCATTTTCTTGTGACATGCATTTCTATTTACCTCCGCCCATGTACAATAAAGAGATGCCGACTGTTTTTGCCGGCTTTTAGTTTTTATACGGTTTCAATTAAGTTCGTTTATACTTTAACTGAGCTAATTAGAGAATATAAATTATGAGATTGATGATATTTACTAAATATGCTTTGTACATGGTTATACTTTAAAACGCATAGAGAACTTGTAATCAATTTATTATTTGAATGTCTCATAAAATGTTATAATTTTATGATCTTCGAAATTTTAATTTTTTTATTCTATTAGAGTAATACTTCTCCTCAAGAACTATAACGAAGATATAAAAAGACAACATTTTTTTATTGGTACCTTTTTTTTGCTTGCTTTCTGGCTTTTCTACGCAATAGCAAAGCTAGCACACAAGCAGTTTCTACGAAATATATTTCAAGACTGTACTGTTGTTATACGATTATTGCTCGCAGTTCGCGCTCTTTTCTTGTCGTTCGAATATTTTTGCGACTGCGATTAAACAATCGCGTGAATACAAATCGCTAATGCGCGCCTGGCCTAAGACAAGTGGCCTTACAAACAGGAATCTCAAGAACTCTATTCACAGAATTCTTTTGAAAAGCAAATTCCATCCCTATTCCATTTCTATGGTTCAACACCTGAGGGACACCGATTTGGCCAGAAGAGTTCACTTTTGCGAATTTATTTTAACAATTTTACTTTCGATTTTTTGACAACATAATTTGGACTGACGAAGCGAAATTTACGAAAAATGGCCTTTTCAACCGACATGACATAATTCCCACTTTTGGCGTGATTCAAATCACAATTCAATTCAAAATGGCAATGAAATAATACTTACATAATTTCTTTTTTTTTAAATTACGTATGAACTTTTTTTTAGGAGAAGGATATTTAAATATATTACAAGATTTAGATAATGAAAATTTGAACAATTTATCGCTAACTGAACATAGGCAAATATTTTACCAACACGATGGCGCCCCATCTCAACAGCTTCCTAGTTAACAACTTCTAGCAAGATACTTTTTACGATAAGTGAATTGCTAACAATGGACCTTTCCGTGGCCTCTTCGTTCTCCTGATCTGTCTGTCCTAGATTATTTTATATTATTTTACTAATGTGTTTCGCGAACTTTATATGAAATTAGCGACGCACATCGTTTTTTTTTTTTAATAAAAAGGGCATTCTGTCATTAACACAACTAATTAACGACAAAATCAACTGACAATTTTCACGTATCAATTTTTGAAAACGGACAATTCTTGAAAATGTGTTTCGCTAACACTATATATAAAGTTAGCGAAACATATCGTTTTTTTTTTTTAAATTGGAACTACAAAATCGCCGTTAGCACAACTAATTAGCGACAAAAAAACGGCAAATTATCAGCCTATTCTCGACATCAGTAGCTAAAAGTGTTTCGCTAACTTTATATACATTTAAAAATCATAACCGAAAACCATACAAACATAAATTTTTGCATACTATGTATATGAAGTTAGCAGGTCAACTTTTGCGAGTCGGTCTCGGCATAGCATAAACATTTGCCGTTTTTTAACCGTTAATTAGCCGTGAAAGAACAAAATTTGCCGCTTTTTGTTTAAAAAAATTGCGAAACTCGGTTGCTCCGCTGAGATTCCGTGGATTCGATATTTATCGTTTATTAATGCGATAAAAAATTTCGGAAAACATTTTGCTCTTCACGATTAAATCAAACAAGTCGAACGGTAAATTCTCAAATAGAAAACGAGCCGGAAAAAACATTCCGAGGCCGAAACTCGGTTGCCTCGCTGTGATTCCATGAATTCGAGCTTTATTGTTTATTAATGCGATAAATAATTTCGGAAAAAATTTTGCTCTTTACAGTTAAATCAAACAAGTCGAACGGCAAATTCTCAAACAGAAAACGAGCAGGAAACAAATTTTCCACGGCACGAAATTCGGTTGCCTCGCTGAGATTCCGTGGATTCGAGCTTTATTGTATATTATTGGTGATAAACAATTTCGGAAAAGTTTTGCTCTCCACGATTAAATCAAACATAATTAACCGCGAAAGAAAAAAATTTGCCGCTTTTGTTTTTTAAAAAATATGAGATGTCCTGCTAACTTCATATGAAGTTTGAAGTTAGCAGGTTACATATATAAAAAATTATAAATAAAAGAATTTAGGTAGCTTAAAATTTGCCGTTTTGAGATAGAGTTATACACTGGAAAAAAAATAGGCTAACGTATATCTTCGTTGAAACGTCAGAATTAGAGTTTGCCAGACTGAAATTCAATTATGCTGGCGAATAAAGGGGTTGCGTTGCTTAGATTCCATGGATTGTTTATTTTTGTCGATAAAAAAATTCCGAAAAAATCGTACTATCCACGAATAAATCAAGCAAGTCGAACGGAAAATTCCTAGGCAGAAAGCGAGTAAAAAAACAATTTCTCCAAAGTGCGAAACTCGGTTGCCCCGCTGAGATTACGTGGATTCGAGATTTATCGTTTATTAATGCGATAAGAAATTTCGGAAAACATTTTGCTCTTCACGATTAAATCAAACAAGTCGAACGACAAATTCTCAAATGGAAAACGAGCCGAAAAAAAAAATTCCAAGGCCCGACACTCGGTTGCCTCGCTGAGATTCCATGGATTCGAGCTTTATTGTTTATTAATGCGATAAATAATTTCGGAAAAAATTTTGCTCTTCACAGTTAAATCAAACAAGTCGAACGGCAAATTCTCAAAGAGAAAGATATTTGAAATGACTGACACAGCAAAGCCCAGCACAAATCGCAGGACCTAGCTAAGAGAGGACTGTTAAAATTTTACACCTATAGGGTAAAATGTATGTGACAAAGAAAAAAACCGCTGCCCAAGGAATCACTACTTCCACATCCAGTTTTTGTATCCAAGGCTTATGCACCCTAAATCCCAATGTAATATTTTATTCCCTTTAATAATAGAGTGGGGGTGGTAGAGGGGGTGGCTAATGTAAAAAGAAATTTAGATGCCCTTGGTTCTAGCACACACACTAAATCCCAATTTAATTTTTTACCCCCTTATCGCCTTAATAAACGATAAATCTCGAATCCACGGAATCTCAGCGAGGCAACTGAGTTTCGCACTTTGGAAATTGTTTTTTCTACTCGCTTTCTGCGTAGGAATTTGCCGTTCGACTTGCTTGATTTATTCGTGGATAGTATGATTTTTTCGGATTTTTTTTATCGACAAAAATAAACAATCCATGGAATCTAAGCAACGCAACCTCCTTATTCGCCAGCATAATTATATTTCAGTCTGGCAAACTCTAATTCTGACGTTTCAACGAAGATATACGTTAGCCTATTTTTTCCCAGTGTATTATAACTTTATCTCAAACGTTTTTTATCGTTTCCGAGAATTTATAGTGCAAGAAAGTAAGTTTTCCGAATGTAAATCGAGTCCTACAATATTTTGCTTATAGCCATTCCCCAGCGGCAAAAAACGGCAAATTTTAAACTACCTAAATTTTTTTAAATAATTTTTTATATATGTGACCTGCTAACTTCATATGAAGTTAGCAGGACATCTCATATTTTTTAAAAAACAATAGCGGCAAATTTTTTTCTTTCAAGGCTAATTAACGGCTAAAAAACGGCAAATTTTAAGCTACCTAATTTTTTTTTTTAATAATTTTTTATATATGTGACCTGCTAACTTCATATGAAGTTAGTAGGACATCTCATATTTTTTAAAAAACAATAGCGGCAAATTTTTTTCTTTCAAGGCTAATTAACGGCTAAAAAACGGCAAATGTTTATGCTATGCCGAGGCCGATTCGCAAAAGTTGACCTGCTAACTTCATATACATTTGCATACTTTGCAAGTGGGTGACGAAGACAGAAGGTTTGAGTATTGCTTTTGGGCTCAAGTAGAGTATTTAAATAACCCAATTAAACAAAAAAAAATCATCTATAGCGATGAGACTACATTCACCACAAACGGTGTGGTTTCCTCACAGAATTGTAGATTTTGGGCAGAGCAGAATCCTAATTGGGTAAGGTATTGCAGAAGTCAATATTCACAAAAAATAAATGCCTGGTGTGGTATTTTAAACGAGCGCTTAATCAGTTCCTATTTTTTTAATGAAAATTTAAACAGTTTAAATTTTCTGAAGTTCTTAAGAAATCAGTTTTGGAACGAGATTCAAAACCTGCAGGGAAGACAAACAACAGTTATATTTCCAACTAGATGGATGTACTCCACACCATGCAGTAATTGTCAGGACGTGGCCCAACCAAAATTTTCCCGGTAGGTGGATTGGACGTAGTAGTCCATTGATAGATAGCCTTTCCGTTAAGATTTCCGGATTTAACACCCCTTGATTTTTATTTGTGGGGTACTCTTAAAAGCAAAGTTTATAAATCTCGATCAAAAATACGCAGGAACTATGCAACAGAATACACTAGCTTGTCAAAAAATCTAGAGGAAAGAACTTAGAAATGTCGTTCGTAATGATCGTGAGATGATAGATAAATGTGTATAAGTTGAAAGGGACTTAGTAGAGAGAACCTACATTTAATTGTTCTATTTATTTATTTATTTTGTAATATATTTAGGTAAACTTTTTGTGTCACTTCTTTTTAATTATTTCTGTTAGTCATTATAGTGTGAAAGGATAAAAATTGTATGATAATTAAAAATTTCTAAATACAGCATTACTATTTTTTTAACAATGAATCATTTAATTGACAGTTATTTCAGTCAAGGAACTTTTTTCATAAATACACAATTCCATGCAACAGTTAAATTTCTTCGGCAATTTCTGAATTTTTATCTCTCCGAAAAAATCCAAAAAGACGACATTTTCAACAAAAATCGTTAATAAGATTTCACCATTTTCTGACTCGAAAAAAAATCATAGTAGGACACGGTATTACGTTTTGTAAAGTGTAAACGAATTTAATTGAAACCGTATAAAAACTAAAAGCCGGCAAAAACAGTCGGCATCTCTTTATTGTACATGGGCGGAGGTAAATAGAAATGTTTGTCATAAGAAAATAAAATAATTATCCTCTGTTTCAAATGGTCTCCAAAAAGCCATGGTAAATTAGTAAATAATTAAAATATTTTACCTTTTATATAGTAGTAAATATTTATAAATATGAACAATAACTAACTAAATTCCTACGCTTGATATTATAACAGGTATTTACGCACTGCACTGGCACATTAACAGCACAGCAGAAGTCCACCTTTGACCATTGAGAAGCGATTTACAAGTTTTTTTTATGCTAGTAGGCCTGTCCGTTTTATTATCTTTAAACCAGTGCAGTCGTAGATGGTCCATTTAGGCTGATTACATTGCCAGTCTCGGACTCGCCTGCACAATTTCAACTACCATTCGAATCTCGATACCATTGCTAAATATATATGACAAAATATCAAGTTCAGTGTACACGACTACACGGCCCTGTGCTTTAACACTGACCAGTTCCAATTATCCTCGTATAAAGTATAAAATTTAATATAACATACAGATACGCTTTTCAAAGAGCTATATACTTTTTTAATTATTAAATTATAAATTATATATTAAATAAACTTTTTATAGCGGTGGTTCCAAGCAAAATGGGACATTTTTATTTCTCTCAGGAAAAATCCAAAAATACGACTTTTTCAATGAAATTTGGTACAAACACATTTGGGGAGTTGCTGAATCCAGTTGCTCCAAGCAAAATGGGCCACGCTGTAGAAAAGTGGTTTATAAATATGAAGCCCAGAGCTTAAGTTAATTATTTATGTTACTATTGACTGTTCATCTTCTATTTTACACGATTTATATTAGCTTCACCTGTATGTTTGTTTGTTTGTATGTAACGGAATCTTTGAACGTGATTCTCACCCACTTCAAAACTGAAGCTTTGCACACTTATCAAGGACCAATGACAATAAAATAATTTGACAACTTTGTCCTAATGTCCTCACCAGGATCATCAGGATAAAACAAAATTTAAAAAATGACTAATCTATTGTCGACATTTTGCCGGAGGCGCCGCTGTTTATATTATATATTTTATAAATTATAGTTTATAAAAAATAGCAAACCGAACTAAAAAGTAAAAAATAATGTTTAAATATTAATGACACAAAATTCATTTTATTGTAAAAAGCGTGGGGTGCTTTTTACTATATTTTCATAATTCTACTTTTATCAATAGCTACCAATAAAATATTTATAACAATTGATATCAAGCACCCCACGCTTTTTACAATAAAGTGATTTTTTTTTTGTCAATAATATGTAAACATTATTTTTACTTTTTAGTTCCGTTTGCTATTAAAGCGTGTTTTTAAGTTTTTTTAAACTATAATTTTTATTGTAAAATATCACAATAAAACTCCAAACCTATGAACTCTAGACCCCAAGTAGTATAAGGTCTTTGAAATCAGCTCCGTAGAGATTCTAAAAACAAAAAAATATACGTATTCCATTAAAAAAAAAAGTAGATGAGGCCATAACCGAAGCAGCGATGACGTCATAGCAAAAAAATCAAAGCAGAAGATGCTTTGTTCAAAGGTTCAAAATAAAAAAATAGGCGAGGCTTTTTTCAAAATATTTTCATATTCAGAAATGATAAATGTATTCCATACTTTTATGCACACACTGTATAAGACTTCATTAATTTTTTAATAGCCAAAAGTAATTTTTTTTCACTTTCAACTCTTTCAGTATTACTGAAATTAACTGAGTGCTAAATTTGATTTATAATCATGATTAAGAATCACCGGAGTATCAGTAGGTGGAAGTAATCTTTTTGAGTATTTATAGGTATTCTAATTACCTACATAATTATTAATTAATTATATTTGCAATTATTTACCTAATAGGTCAGTCCTCAGGCAGTTAAACACGGATAAATCGATACAGAGCATTTCTTTTTCATAGTGTTGGGGGTATAATCTGAGAAAACTTATTTAAAACCATGATAAACAAAACATATCTATAGATTTATTTTCTTTTTATTAGGTAAGTTATAAACGCTGAAATTCAAAAACTAAATCGAACAAGCCATCCATCAATATATATTTTAGCAAAAAATCAATTGTTCGAAAAATGGGATTTTCAGTCTGTTTCCTGAACGGCCACAGTTTCCCGAAATTCGAAAATTCTACACTCCTACTCGGCTATTTATCAAAGTTATGAAAAGTTATTTGTGAAACTCAAAAACTAAAACGACGAGGAGGTTTATTAATGAGTTTTATTAATACACTTTTGCAAACAAACAATTGCCTGAAAAATAGAATTTAATTTTCAGAGGGGAACTTACAGCGGTTGGGAAACTGGCTCGACGACGCGACGTCTGGACTCCTAAGGGTGTATATTATGGACCCCGTTATTTTGCTTTTTTAAATTGCAGTGTTTATAACTTACGTAATTAACAATTTATGAGTAAAATCCTAAAACACATATCCGTCAAGTTTGCATTACCATATCGAAACGTTGCAATATCGATATATGGATTAATTGTCGCTTTTTTGTCGTAAATTTGTCGCGCCTTATTTAAAAAAAAACAACCCAATGCCAACTTGATAGTCAACATTTCAAAATGGACTAAAATGTTGGAAAAAAGGGCTCCGAGTATCAAAATAATTTGTCGTGAACAAATAATATACGAAAAACCACCCCTTGACGATTTACGGGGGTGATAGTGCTCAGTACAGAGAAAAGCGTATTAGTTCTCCTATTTCTGCGTAATGGAAATTTGTGACAAACTGTTTTCTTACACGACAAATTCGTAGGCCCCTTACGACAAATTCCTAAAAAAGAATCAGCACAAAAAACCACCCCTTGATGGTTTACGGGGTGGTAGTACTGAGTAGAGAGAGAAATGTATTAATTTAACTATTTTTGAAAACTAGAAATTCGCGACATTGTTTCGTGGCACGACAAATTTCTATGTCCCTTACGACAAATTCCTGAAAAAACAGCAGTCCATAAAAGCCATCCCTTGATGATCTACGGGCGTGATAATAATGAATTCCGCAAAAAAATGTATTAATTTTTTGGGAACTACAAATTCGCGACAAATTGTTTCATAGCACAACAAATGCCTACGCCCCGCCCCGTACAGCAATTTCCTCAAAAAAAATCAGTTGAAGAAACTATCCCTTGATGATTTACGAGGGTAGTAGGTAGCGTCGAGGAAAATGTATTAATTTTACTATTTTTGTAAACTAGAAATTCGCGACAAATAGTTTCATGGCACGACAAATTTCCACGTGCCTTATGACAAAAAGTATCAAAAGTATCGCTTGATGATTTGCGAGGGTGGGAATGCTGAGTCCGGCAAAAAATGTATTAATTTTCATATTATTGGAAACGAAAAATTCAAGACAAATTGTTTCGTGGCACTATAAATTCCTACGTCTCTTACGGCAAATTCTTGAAAAAAAATTAGTCCAAAAAACCATCCCTTGATTTACAGGGATGGTAATGATGAGTACGGAGACAAATGTATTAATTTAACTAGAAATTCGCGACAAATTGTTTCGTCGCACGACAAATTCCTACGTTTTTTGCGGCAAATTCCTGAAAAAGAATCAGCTCAAAAAATCACCCCTTGATGATGTACGGGGTGGTAATGATGAGGACGGAGAAAAATCTATTAATTTAACTATTTTTTCTAACTAGAAATTCGCGACAAATTGTTTCGTGACACGACAAATTCCTACGTCCCTTACAACAAATTCCTGAAGAAAAATCAATCCAAAAAATCCATTCCTTGATGATTTACGGGAGTAGCAATGCTGAGTTGGGCAAAAAATGTATTAATGTTCCTATTTTTGTAAACTAAAAATTCACTACAAATTGTTTCGCGGCACGTCAAATTCCTACGTCCATTACGACAAATTCCTGAAAAAGAATCAGCTCAAAAACCCACCCCCTGATGATTTACCGAAGAGGTAATGATGAATTCGGCAAAAAAATTTATTAATTTTCCTATTTTTGTGAACGAAAAATTCGCGTCAAATTTTTTCGTGGCACAGATTTGATGTATTGTATGGCAGCTTGTCGTGAATTTCTAGTTCGCAAAAATAGTAAAATTAATACATTTTTCTCGGTACGACACTACCACCCACGTAAATCATCAAGGCATGGTTTTTTTGGACTGATTCTTTGTCAGGAATTTATCGTAAGCGACGTAGGAATTTGTAGTGCCACGAAACAATTTGTCGCGAATTTCTGGTTTGCAAAAATAGTTAAATTAGTACGTTTTCTCCGTACTCATCATTGCCACCATTGTAAATCACCAAGGGATGGTTTTTTTGGACTGATTCTTTTTCAGGAATTTATCGTAAGCGACGTAGGAATTTGTAATGCCACGAAACAATTTGTCGCAAATTTCTAGTTTGCAAAAATAGTTTAATGAATACATTTTTCTCTGTACTCAGCACTTACCACCCTCGTAAATTATCAATGTGAGGTTTTTTTGTACTGATTCTTTTTCAGGAATTTGTCGTACTCAGCACTACCACCCCCGTAAATCATCAAGGGGTGGTTTTTCGTATATTACTTGTTCATGACAAATTCACGGCAAATTATTTTGATACTCAGAGCCCTTTCTTCCACCATTTTAGCCCGTTTCGGAATGTGGTAAGTAATGCTAACTTGATTATTCAAGTTGGAAATACTATGGATTTTTTTTACATAAGGCGCAACAATTTTTTTCTTTTCACGACAAATTTACGACAAAAAAGCAACAATTAATCCATATAACATTGTAAAATTTCGATAAGGTAATGCTAACTTGACAGGCGTCTAAAACACGTCAATTTTTAATTCTAAAATTGTAATGAAGTATACAATACTACAGGAATACTGTATACTTTCATTCCAGTTTAACTTATTTTAATCATGCATGGCTCAAGTAGTTCAGTTTTAGATTAGTTCAATACCTGATTAGTTCTTTTGTTAACTTTTAATTCTAACTTCACCAGGCCGCAACTTGCGTGCCGTGTGCATTTCGTGCCGGGTGCAAAACCACGTGACCGTGATTTTTGGGTATAAAATAGCTAGCCAGAAACCAGTAAATTCAGAGCTTGATTTTCACCTTTCTCGAGTGTGTTGAACTGGGATAACGGAAGCTCAAGTTTCTCCGGCGTCGTGGCAGCCGCTGGCCAAGTATCTGTTAGGGAGGATCCGAGTGCGTTGAACTGGACCTCCTGCCAGATTGATTCAAGTGTGTTGAACTGGATCTCTCCTGAAACAGATTTCTTAGTCGCGTCTGTTATGTCCTGGAACTTCGATTAGAGAATTGGGGTTACGACGACGTGCATAGAGGAAATATGTTACACTCTCTCTCTCTCTCTCTCTCTCTCTCTCCCCGATTACTATGATCTACTTATGTAATAACAAGATTGTCGCAACCTAAGCCATAAAAGATATGGCCACACTGTACATATAATTATTAGGAAAATAAATGTCTTATTTTGGATCTGGATTTTAATTAATATTAACATTGAACCCTGGAATAATCTCCAAACCAGCTACCCGAGCAAAACAAGCATCACAAAATTACATTTTTTAAGCATAATTTTATACCTTCAACCCCCTTGAAGTGAGACAACCCCTTTAAAAGAATTTAAATTGAACGAGGGTGGGTGTGATTCGTGTGTGATGGCTCATTCGAAAGGGTTTTTAATTCTCTATCTGTATATTTGTTTATTGAAAAATATTACATTTTTGATGTTACCAAGTAAACAAAAAGTACAAAATTATGCTCAAAAAATGATTTGTGTGAACTTAGCAGAACAATTTTGCAGAATTAAAAAAACAATAGGCCTATTATTTGCCGCTAATTTAATTAGCCGCTAATTAATCGTGAAAGTAACAATTTTACCGTTGTTAATTTTTTTAAAAATCTCGGATGTTCTGCTAACTTCACATGGAAGTTAGCAGAACATCTACCAAAAACTTTTTTTAATTAAAAGCAGGTGACTCAGAATTTGCCGTTTTTTAACCGTAAACAAAGGGTGAAAATGAAATTTTTAAAAAATTTAAATTAAGGCGGTAAACCCAAAAAAATCATATTTTAAAATCAGCAAAAACTTTCAGAATGAAAAACCTATAGGCCTATTATTTGCTGTTAATTAGCCGCTAATTAATCGTGAAAGTATCAATTTTACCGTTGTTATATATTAAAAGAATTTCGAGTGTTCTGCTAACTTCACATGGAAGTTAGCAGTACATCTACCAAAAAAATTTTTTTTTTTATTATAAGTAGGTAGCTCAGAATTTGCCGTTTTTTAACCGTAAACAAATGGTGCAAATGAAATTTAAAAAAATTTAATTTAAAACGGTAAAATCAAAAAATTATTTTTCAGAATCAGCAAAAACTTTGCAGAATTAAAAAACTGTAGGCCTATTATTTGCCGCTAATTAATAGTAAAAGTAACAATTTTACCCTTCTTAATTTTTAAAAATTTTTCGAGTGTTCTGCTAACTTCACATGGAAGTTAGCAGAACATCGACCAAAAGTAGATAGTTCAGAATTTGCCGTTTTTTAACAGTAAACGAATGCCGAAAATGAAATTTTAAAAAAATAAAAATTAAGGCTGTAAAACCAAAAAAGGGAATTAAGTTTGACTATTCCTTCAGGAATAGCATTTTCGAATTTGTCTTGCGAATTTTGCAATTTTTTATTAAGAATTTTTATTTTTTTTCCTCGAAACTCAGCAGAACAGCCATTAAGATCGTTTGAAAATGGCTTTTGGGACTCAGTTTTCGTTCAAGAATTTACCGTTCCCCTTTCTATAATTAATCGTGTCGTTCTCGAATTTGCCGTGGTGTCTACAATTTCTTTTGACATTTTTTTTATTTGTTTTCTCTGGAACTCAGCAGAACAGCCATTAAAATCGTTTGATAATGGCTTTTGGTGCTCAGTATTCCTTCAGAAATTTACCGATCCCGTTCTTTAATTAATCGTGCCGTGATAATTTTGCAATTTTTTTGGACATTAACTGATTTTTCTTTCCCAGAAATTCAATAGCTCGTTTGAAAATGACTTTTGGGAGTCAGTTTTCCTTCACCCTAGTTATAATGGACGTTTTAAAATTTGCCGAGATGGTCTACCAATTTTTTATTAATTAAGCAGTTAATTTTTTTTCCTAAGTATTTACTAAACATTTTTAAGACTATTTCTCGTTTTTCAAGTATCGCTTCAAAAATTTCTTTACTCTGCATATTATTCAGTTTTGTCTCATTCAATCATTTCTTTCTGATTTCACGATGTATCCGCCTGTCTCATTAATGTTCTTCCTTTAAAAATCTTTTATTTAACCCTCGAGTCTGTTGCGGAGACTTTGATTATCATTTTTCTCTCGTGTTCTGAATTAGTTTGCTGATTCTAAAAAAATATTTTTTTGGTTTTATCGCCTTAATTTTTATTTTTTTTTAAATTTCATTTGCACCATTGGTTTATGGTTAAAAAACGGCAAATTTTAAGCTACTTACTTTTAATTAAAAAAAAATTTGGTAGATGTTCTGCTAACTTCCATGTGAAGTTAGCAGAACATCCGAAATTTTTTAAAAAATTAACAACGGTAAAATTGTTACTTTCACGAATAATTAGCGGCAAATAATAGGCCTATGGGTTTTTCATTCTGAAAGTTTTTGCTGATTTTAAAAAATTATTTTTTTGGTTTTACCGCCTTAATATTTATTTTTTTAAAATATCATTTTCACCATTCGTTTACGGTTAAAAAACGGCAAATTCTGAGCCACCTGCTTTTAATTAAAAAAAGTTATTGACAGATGTTCTGCTAACTTCCATGTGAAGTTAGCAGAACACTTGAAAATTTTTAAAAAATTAACAACGGTAAAATTGTTACTTTCACGATTAATTAGCGGCTAATTAACGGCAAATAATAGGCCTATGGGTTTTTAATTCTGCCAAGTTTTTTCTGATTCTAAAAAATGATTTTTTTGGTTTTTCCGCCTTAATTTTTATTTTTTAAAAATTTTGTTTTCACCATTCTTTTACGGTAAAAAAACGGCAAAATCTGAGCTACCTACTTTTAATGAAAATGAATTTTTGGTAGATGTTCTGCTAACTTCCATGTGAAGTTAGCAGAACACCCGAAAATTTTTTTCAAAATTAACAACGGTAAAATTGTTACTTTCACAATTAATTAGCGGCTAATTAGCGGTAAATAATAGGTCTATAGTTTTTTAATTCTGCACAGTTGTTCTGCTAAGTTCACACAAATCAAAAAATGTCATTTTAGAATTAAAAATTGACGTGTTTTAGGATTTTACTCACAAATTGTTAATTACGTAGATAATGAATTTACCCGTTACTTATGGACCTCACTGTAGATTGTTTTATCTTGGTACCAAATAACTTTTTTAAATTTTGATAAACAGCCACTGTGGGAGTGTATATAACATTTCAGATTTCTTAGGTTTTTCTGATTCCCCGCCTGTTAGCGTTACAGATATACACAATCATATTTTTCAACCCCTTTAAGTTTTCTAGCAGAGGTAAATATTACCAAAATTCCTGCAAAACGGAATTTTCCATAATTTAAAATCAATATCACACAGTGAAAATATTTGTAGAAATGTTGATATCTCAAAACCCATTTTTAACCATTAAGAAACAAATTTTGGGACTTTAGAAACTGATTATCAAACATTAAAACAGTGATTTGTGTAAAAGGAGTCTTATACGAAAACGCCGCCAAATTTCGGACCCGGACCCGAATCCTGCGCACATGCCGACGAACATGCAACTTGCAGGAGTTTCTCAAACAGTTTTCGAAACTTTACTAGCTTCTGGTCTGCGGACAATAACAATTGAAGACTTAAGAACCAGATAAACAAGATATCGATCTGTAACTACCCTACACTTCACCACTTTGAATTTCACCAATAATTCACCCCACTAAGACTTGTAAAAAACACTATATTTAAGCATATTATAGCGTGGATATTGTGCACGCTAGTTTACAACTCTACCCTCATCCTTTTCATTGAGTCATCATCGTCCTCGGTAGGTAAAAGTGTCTGTCTTTCTCGAATACAAGTCCAAACAAGTCATTAGTCATCCCATACACTTTTGTTACTAACGAGGTACTCTGACCCGTTAATTTTAATAATTTATAGAAAAATGTATCTAGTTCGAGTTCATATCTTTAAATTTCATAACTTAGTACCTACTTCGATGTAAGAATTTTCTTTAGTTAACAAGCAATTAAATTATCAACAGATTTAACTACTGTAATTACGTAAATCATAATTGCAATTAATAAACTGTATAATATGTAATTGTATAATGTACAATAAAGCAAATTCATTTCGTTTCTACGAACGTAAATTAAAACTTGCATGCCAACGAAAAATTGAGTTGAAACAGAATTCAGGAGCATCTACACTGGGTTTTTTCCTGAATATTTAAACGATTCAATAACTCGGCTCGTTGCGTTTTAGCGCGAAAATAAAACCAAATCACGGATGGGATGGATACACGAGGAACAGCAAAATCAATATTTTAAACTACGTGCAACAGCATCATGCCTGGATTCCGACAAAATAAATAACAATCAAGTAATTTTTTGTTTATAAAGATAAAAATCATGTACCTATCGAGGTAATGCATTTTTTACATAGTTATTCTAAAAAATTTGGACTAAAACTGAACATTAAAAATTAAAATTATATTGCAAAATTAAAATTTGCAGCTATTTCTCCGCTTTTCTTCGATTCTAGTAATTCAATTAAATTGAAAAAAAAAATGACGATGCTTGACCGGAAATAGGTACTCGGTACAAGACAATGGAATTAATTTTAATGCATATTTATTTAAAAGTCTTATAAACTAAAAAGTAGAAAACTGGACTCCCAATTTTATAGGTGGACTTGACATGAAGGTAGAAAGATCTGGACTTTTACATAGATTTTCCGGTCATAGATTAACGAATTTCTTTTTCATAATAACGCTTTTTCAATTTTAAATTTTTTCGTCATAAATAAATTAACAATACTTTCTAGGTTCTTCACTAAAATAGAAACAAAAACAGGAAATGTAAATTTGAAATGGAGATAATAAAATGTTAAAAATCGCGTTTTTGCAATAACGATTTTATTTAGTGGTATAACAACGATTAGGCTACAGAAAAAAAAAGATTTAACCGCACCCCCCCCCCCCCCGCTCCTCATTTCTCGGGGACAACTTTACATACGAAAAATTGGTCAATAAAATGAAACCAAAAGGTGGTCTAACGAAATTAATTAGTGGTTCATCATAGAATCAGTCACAAAGAGTATATGTTGGACCGTCTCATCTTCTTGTTCACAACCTCTGCAGAGAGGTGTTTCGCTTAACCTCATATTATGTAGTATGTTTCCTTAACGGACAGTGTCCAGTCTGGATTCCCGTTATAAAACGTAGATTCCTTCTGGATATTGTCAGGTAGTCAGACCATTGCTGTACTCTTGTTGGGATATTTTAGTAGTTCCCTAGCAAGCTGATAGCTGTTTGTTTCATCCCACAGCTTCTTCTATCATGGTCTATCTAGTTTAAGGAATGAGGGGCTCCCTCCGCCCCTTATTTTTCGAGGCCAACTTCATGTACAAAAAATTAATTTGACCATAAAATGAGACCAAAAGGTGGTATAACGATATTAATGGGTGGTCTATCGATGGTTTAACGAATGAGAATCTACCCCCCCCCCCCATTTTTCGGAGCCAACTTCACATACGAAAAATTAATTTGTCAATAACATGAAACCAAAGAGTGATCTAACGAAATTAATTGGTGGTCTATCATGTCTATCGAATGAGGAACTTTTCCCCCCGCCCCTCATTTTTCGGGGCCAAGTTCATATACGAAAAATTAATTTGTCAATAAAATGAAACCAAAAGATGGTCTAACGAAATTAATTGGTGGTCTATCATGGTCTAATGAATGAGGGGCTCCCCCTGACCCTCATTTTTAGGGGCCAACTTCACATACAAATTAATTTGTCAATAGCATGAAACCAAAAGGTGGTCTAACGAAATTAATTGGTCGTCTATCAATGGTCTGACAAATGAGGGGCTCCCCCCACCCCACATTTTTCGGGGCCAACTTCACATACCTTAAAAATCTACTTATCTATAATATAGCCAAGCAATATGTCAATGGTCTAACGAATGAGGGGTGTTACCCCCCCCTCCTTTTTCGGGGCCAACTTCATATACGAAAAATTAATTTGTCAGTAAAATGAAACCAAAAGGTGGTCTAACGAAATTAATTTGTGGTCTATCAATGGTCTGACAAATGAGGGGCTCCCCCCGCCCCAGATTTTTCGGGGCCAACTTCACATACCTTAAAAATCTACTTATCTATAATATAGCCAAGCAACATTTTCACATATTTTTCAAAATTACAATTCATTATGAAAAACTTTTTTAATGGCAGAAGGCAGTTATTGTAATATTTAGTTTAGCCATAATTTTTTTCTATATTTTCTCAGTATGGTACTGATTTGGAAGTTTACAGGAAGGCATTTCATAGGTGTGTCACATGTTTAAATATGCTTCATAATTCAAATCGATCTTCAACGATTGTTTTAACTTTTATATAATATTTTTCATAATTTTCAATGTTCAAAGTAAGCCATCATTTTTATGGTTTTCATTTTTTTGCATATCAGCCAAGTTACTTGTTACTACTTTCTTATCTTAATCTGTTCATCCTACTCTATTTAATGGCGTAAGTATATCTTATCCCAGTAGAATCATCCTATTCAACAGACAAATCTATAAACATTAGAGAATATTATTTATAAGATTCCTTCAATCGACACAAGATACTTAACAAAATTATTGTACTTATGTAATTGTAAAATAATTGTTGATCTAATGATACTCGTAATGATATGAGGTATTTTTTTAATTTCAAACTGAAATCAACTCTCGTAAGTTTAACAGATGCAGGCAGGACAAAAAGACAACAAGTAACAATGATTATGTTGCAATCTGTATTGGATCCTGCATATTATAATTCAATGCCATAGTTTCAACAAATCCCGTTAAAAAATATATATACCTATAACTAGAAAACCTGAAAAATAACAAATACATTAAATAGGTATATCAAAATCATGTGAAGGTTTTTTAAAAGAAACATATTTACTAATAAATTTAAGTACCTTCACCTATTTGCAATCGTAACCAGAATTTACTTTACTGAAGTTAATTTTCCGACATGGAAACATTGAAAAATGAAAACACAAAAGCAAATTCTAAGTATATCAACTTACAGAGTTGGATTAAAACTTTAAAATAGAGGTTTAAAATACTTTCGAAAATACCTTGGAGTATTAATATGCCAAAATTGCAAAACATTTCATATTTTATATAAATTTCTGCATTTCTTATTGTTGTGCAGACATTCCACAACTCACTCGTATTACTTTGGCACTAAAACAGAAAATTTTCATCTATTACCTATTGCAGATTAATTCTCATGTTACCTATTGATTAACATTAGATTTTTTAAAATTTACAACCGTTCTGAAAAACGATTCTTCCACGATTAGTATTCTGATATTATTGATTCCGAGATCGATTCATTTATTCATGTATTTAATAATAGAAAAAAATAGTACATCTATACCACATCTGAGGTAGTTACTTATATAGATCCAGCCATTAATGCTCAACTGAAGTGGCATGTAAATTAACCAATTTTTTCTAAAAGAATTTGCACTGTATATTATGTAAACCACTCTTACATATTGTATTTTCTGTACTGACAGGTTTGTTTTAAAACGTTTTCTTACTGTTTTATAATATATGCCTATTAAAAGCTATAGGTAACAATATATCCCCAGATATTTACTGAAATCTAACCTCAATTACCTAGCAGAATGTGTTTCTTGACGATACGTTAATAAAATACGTTTAGGCAGCTAACTTTAATCTTTCATTTGCAAAAAAATGTATACTTATATCATATCAATATCTTGGAACCATTACCATGAGTTAAACAAAAGGAATAAATAAGATTAATGAAACAAACATAAATTATCAGAGTAAAATATTATCATCCGATTACTCTGCTAATCTTATGACAAGACACAAAATGACAGTACCTATTAGATTTCAAAAAAATAAGTGAAATAAATATTTATAAAAAAATGGACATAACCCAACATTTTGTTGTTTCTTTTTATAAAGATCAACTTTTTTGCAAAATAAAGGTACCTACAAAATTGCAAATTAGCAGGTAATTTCTTGGTTATTTCTCCTGGTAGGTAGGTAGTTGGTGATGAAAATTAAGTAGGTATTTGTCTCAAAGAGTAATTAAAAAAATGTAACTTACCTTTTTTTAATGTCTGGTGAACAAGCTATAAATAATTGTTTATCCAAGTAGAACAATGCATAGGAAAGTCCTTAAGAAAAGTGTATTTCATAAAATAACGTTTATATCACATCTTGTATTATCACAGTTATTTGACAAATTCCAAGAAAGTTTTTGTTTCAAACACTAGGCAGTAAGTTGTAGGTGCACGAGAATTGCACTAACAAGAAATACATTAATTACATAAATTCTTCAGGTTTATAAGTTCTCTTGAAATGTCATTTCAATTCCATATTCCGTGGTTAGAATTATGAACGGCTAACGCCATTATTCACTCAAGACCCGGTCAACGTCATTGAAGATGGAGAAAATTTTCAGCATTTGCCACAAAACACAATCAAATTCACTCCTACAAAACACAAGTGGAAGTCCACTACACAATCTATCCTAAAACGATCATTCTAATTCTAAGAATGCACCATATTCACCCAGTCTTCTTTACGGAGAGTGTGCCGTACCATTGACTTTAGGTCAGAACTTTTCTGAGCATGCGTCAGACAATGTTTCCGATGTCATTTGCATACAAAAATAGAAAAACGAAACTTTTTCCCTTTTTGCGAATTTTTCGGTGTTTTTAACTGGGCATTTGATTAATCAGCCTTCCAGTTAATGCCGCATATATATTATATAAGAAAATGCTGACGAAATGCAAAAACGAAGGCGTGGTGATCATATGTTTCGTTACCATGGCAACTCTCTGACATGTAGTTATTTTCAAAATTTCCCGCTGATAAGCTGACCTATGGTCACCGCCCTTCTCGACTATTACCCCGTTTTTATCAGATTTTTCCGGAGTCCTTATTACATATAATGTTAATATTCATTTTTATAGAACCAAACTTGTACAATGACTAATTGCATTAAAATATAACAAAACAGGGTTTAAGGCGTCAATAAACAATTTTACTTTGTTCATGATAATTAGTTACTCAATAGAATTAAATAATTAGAAACATTAATAACAAATATTTCATATTATTTCTAATTTACTTCAAATTAATGAGTAAGAATGATGTACAAAATTAAAATACAATTTAATAGCACTAAAACGATTTATTCTAGCAAAGGAGTGAGAGTACGTTCAATAATTGCAATTAACTATTATTCGCTTTTGACATCATTTATATGATTTTGTTGTTTTTTTATAGAGTCCTTCTTGCAGTGACGGATTTATCATTTGGCAACAGTGGCGTATTTAGGGAGGCCATAGCAGTGGCCATAGTAGATATTTGAACAAAATAAAACAATTGCCCGCATACGAAACGAATAATGACGGAAATAAACGACAAATGATCGAACACTGACATATCGAATCGAAAGATTCCATATTTCTTTTATCTCTGTCACCTTCTTACACAATATAAACCGTATCTTTCATCTCTGTATAAATTAGTTGGAATTTATTTAATATATGAAATAGGTTATTAAACTGTTGAACATGATTAAGATTATATTCATTTCTTCTATTTGTTTTTTTTTTTTGAAAAAAACATATTTATTACCTTATTTATTTTACCGTTCTGTCCTGGCTGAGTTTAGCATTAGCTATTCCACCACTCAACCAGGACACATGCACATAGACAATTACACAACAACCATTGTTTACGACATTGTCATCTGCCGCACCTGAGGCTCGAACTCAGGAGTGGTACAGCGACTAGCCGTGCTGTCTCTCACACAACCTCGTCTAGTCTACTGCTATCAACTCGGTAACACATTAGAAACGCCACTATAGATCCACACCCTAGCCGGGATTCGCACTCAGGACCTTTTGATTTTAAGTCTAACACTAAAGCATTGAGCCACTGAGCTGGCATTTTGGATTCAAACGCACGCGTATTTATGGCCGATTGACCAATAGCAATGCGACATTCAGCAAATCACGCTTTAGTATGCGTTGATTACATCACATGAATCTAAAATGCAAATATGCTGTAGCTACCTAATAAAAGTCGCTGCTACTATCCTCCATCCATTTGCGCATTGTTGGTAACATAATATTAAATACATTGTATTGTATGGAGAAGAGAACGTATAACCATTCTCAACACGATAATTCGAAAAAGAAGGGGCAAGGAATTCTTGACATTACTTCTGCAGCCAAATGATGGATCTGCCTAATCTAGGGACAGTACCGGCACTACGTAACTTCTATTAATAATGGTGTTAAATATATGCAGCTGTTCTTTCCCATATCTCGCAACCTTTGACCTCTTATTAGAGCATGAATATACATACAGGGTGTCTCACAATTACAACGATATAAAACAATCACACATTCTTAAGGCCAGATGTGAGGTTTGGAAGTAATTGCATTAGAATTCGTCGAAATTTACTTTGAGCTTAAAATATGTAGTTCTTTATGTCCACCGTTAAAAACGATAAAAAGCATAATGGAACTCTTAACAATGTGTATTAAAAACAACCTATTTTCAATTGAACAATGAGTTCTATCAGCAGGATTTTGGTATGGCTATGGGGTCTGCATTATCACCAATTTTAAGCAACCTATTTATGGAGAACTTTGAGAACACACATGTTCAAAATTGTATAAACAAACCGGTTGTCTGGTGGAGATATATTGACGACATTTTTGCAATTTGGCCTCATGGTGCCGATTTACTAGATAGTTTTTTGGAAAATATAAATAGTAAGGAACCGTCTATTAAATTCACATTAGAAGTAGAAAGTAGGAATGAACTACCGTTTTTAGATGTTTTAATTAGAAGGGTAAATAACACAATTGAAACAACCGTTTATAGAAAACCAACATATACTAATAGATATCTAAATTTTAACTCAAATCAGTCAATAAATGTTAAAAGGGGTGTTGTAAAATGTTTATACGATAGGGCCAAAATAATTTCATCTAATAATGAAATATTAAATAACGAGAACAAATTTATCAAAGAGGTTCTAGTACAAAATCAATATCCTGAAGCCTTTGTTGATAGAGTTTTCATAAATGTTGAAAATAGGGACAATCAGGTACAACAAAAACCTGAACGTCATTATACAGCAATAATTCCTTATGTATACGGATTATCGGAAAAGCTACGCCATATAGGTTACAAATTTGATGTTAGGACGATATTTCAAACGGGGAACACTTTAAGATCTATTTTAACAAAAACAAAACCGATAAACAGGGAGCAGAATTCAAAAAACTGTATTTACAATATCCCGTGCGAATGTGATAAATATTATGTGGGTGAGTCATCCAGACCTTTTAGTGTGAGGTTGGATGAGCATAAGAATTACATTAGCAAGAATGAAATTCAGAAATCAAAGATTTGTGAACGTGCCTGGGAAAACGGACATAGAATAAATTGGGACTCGGCAAAAATTTTAACAAAAGAAGCAGATACCAAAAAAAGACAAATTAAAGAATCAGCAATAATCTTATTAAATGAAGACAAGTGCGTATCGAATTGTTCAGTAGATATTTGTATAACCTGGCTAGCAATGTTAAAAGAAAACTTAACAAACTCAACATTATCTAACAGAAAATATCATCAGTTCTATGTTCTGTGTAAGTAGTAAGTATCTATGGAAATAACATAAACAGAATCGTAAAGCTGTGTATTTGACATACACAGCAAAATAAGAGTTCTTCCTAAAAAAGCTTTGAAAACGGGAAGAGTTTACTTTCCGAAACGTCAGCAAAATACATTATTTCTGTGTTTATTCCGATTTATATTATTTGCAAAACATAACCTCTGGCTATTCCTTTGGCGTAAACGTCACGGGCGCAGAGGCTTTTTTCCAATAATTCTATTATTTTGTAGATTCGGTGATTTGTTTTTGAAGAGGACAATAATACATGTGGTAGAAAACCCAAATAATAGGAAAGAATATTCGTAGAATGCCACAAATAACTTTCAGACAATAACTATTTGCATTTTGTAGCAAAAGTAACGTTCTCTTTATGGAGCGTTCTCCTACAAATTCGTTGGTCTAGCTACTATCAAATCGCCAAGACATATACTGAGTCAGTACTATTAGTGTCTGCCGAATACCCTACAGTCGAAAATGAATATTGATAGAAAGACACTTATTATTACATGAACAAGCTCAAGAGGAAAATCTACTTCTTACACTTGACACTAGAAAATTAGAGACACAGAAAGAAAGAATTACCCATGTTTAATAACAGACAGAAGGATTCCAATAAATTTTAATAAAAAATCATCTAAAAGCGACCAGCGAATTTGTAGGAGAACGCTACTGTACTCTTTTTTGGTAGCTAAACCATTAAGGTCCGGTTTGTCAATGCAAGGTTAACTCGTAGTCGTAACTTGAGGATAAATGTCAAACAAAACAATAGATACCTATAGAAGCGGGTAAATAGAGCATCTCATGTCCTGACGTCATTCATTCATGTGACATCTTACATCTGGCACTGCACGATTGACGTATTGATATAGCAAGAAGGTTGTAGGTATCTCATCAGCAGTCCGTGATGTAGTGGGTAGATTGCCCGATTCTCACACGCGCGGTCGAGGTTTCGAATCGACTTGTTACAGTTTCTTTAGGTTAGTTCGTTAGGTTAAATATGTTCATATTATCTTATGTAGTATAGTTACTCACGATAGATAATTTCCCTTGCCCTTGACATTTTGTTGACAACTAAAATACGTAATACGAATATTCCTTTAGGTTAGTTCGTTAGGTTAAATATGTTAGTACTATTTGATGTAATATAATAGTTGCATGATAGATAATTAATGATGTCACATGATGAATGACGTCACGGCACGAGATGCTCTATTTACCCGCTTCTGATACCTACTGTTTCATTTGACGTTTATCCTCTAGTTAAGAGTTAACCCTGTATTGATAAACCGAACCTAAGATCGCAGTAGAGAGTCTATTCTCTACTGTGCTAAGATGAAAGATGAATCACCACGTACACCGTAAAACATAACCTGGACGTGGACATGATGACAAAAACGTTTCTGGAACATAAATATCCCGTGATATAATTATCATAAATACGTGTCGTAAATTATGCGGCCTTGTAGGCTAAATTATATATATATATAGATATATCTAATTTTATTCTTAGTTTTAAGTTGTATAACACTTGTACATTATTTTGATTTGTCTATAAAATTTAATGTTTTCTTAAGGCCAATAAATTATTATTTTTCTAATACGGATCTGTAGTCTCTGCGTACTGGTTATTGGTGCACATGCGCTCATAAATTTTAAATGAGGAATTTGACAGCTGGCACGAGTTAATTGAAAATAAAAAATTAAGACGTAGAGGGTGCGCTTCGATTATTACTTTATACTTCCCCGTGAGTCATTTGACGTTTGTATAGTTTTTATTTTGCTTCATTCTCGAAGAAAACACCAATAGTGTTGTACCTCAGGTGCGGTCGGAGAGGTGCCTTGCCTGTCTCTTTGTTGACGTCACTACTTCCACGCTGGCTGTCGGAGGGTATGAACTCCAATATGATTTAAAAAATTGGAGGAAATAAGTGGAAATATTGTGAAAAAATATTAAATAAGCATAATTACAAGTGTGACAAACAATTTGAAAGATATAGAAATATGTGTGACGACGTTTAAGTGAGCTATAACAATGAACATAAATGATTTATTGAACTCTAGCGGTGAAGAAATTAATGGCGCTATGGAAAACATGGACTTATCGTTGAATTATGATAATCCCGAACTTATGGTTAGTAATTATTTTTGATACATTTTTCCGTCGTTTGAACAAACGCAATCATATTCTTTATCGCTAAAAATAGTACCGCATGCATCTGATTATTGACAGATGTTTAATAGATAAATAGAAGTTTTTAAATAGCACAGAAAAAATGCACTCAATGTGTAGAGAGCTATGTACACTGTACAAGTAATATAACTTACAGGCCATTCAAAATTGATTATTTATTATTTATAACCTTAGCCTATTGCAATGAAATTTAACATGTTGCAATGAATAACCATATTGGATCGAGTCAAAGTGCAAAAATCCAACAAGAATTAATAGATAATCTAATATTTTACCTGTCTTCATCGATAAGGGCGTGAAAAAATATTTATTACACAAGTTGTAAACAAACTTTACTAAAGTGAGTGAAGAAAAATATGTATTGTTTTATAATACCAGAAAATTATATTAGTGTCTAGAAAAGTATCCAGAAATTATACCCACAAACAAACGCTCTCTATAAGAAATATTACATCACTTACATTTTTTTATTGTTGTATAATATGTATGAATTTAATGTAAATAACTGCTACAATTATTTTTATCTAAATCGGTAAACTGTGTATAAAAAATGTAACTTGGCTAAAAAACATTATGGTTGATAGTAGTAGCTTCTTTTTATTAGGTACCTGGAGCATAATTGGTTCTTTGTACAGTTTAGCGTAGACCTTCAAACTACTTCTGTCCTACCATGTTGCCACAGAGTTAAACGGCCTTCCAGAATTGTCCCCGATGGCAGCCTCATCCACTAGATCAGATACCTGATCAACCATCCAAGTGCCCAATACAACAGGCATTGCTCGACTTCACTAATCTAGTATTTGAACTTAAACCGATGATTGTATCTCATCGTCAAAAAAACAAATGTTATATCTAGGCAATAAATTTACAAAATATATATATTTGTCTCCAGCATGTAACACTGTTGATAGGCAAAGTATTTTTTTGTTGAAAGATTGTCCCTTGTTTATGTTAATTTTACATAGATGTCAAATCAACAGTACAAAACAGTATACCAAATTACTATAAAACATACTACCCAAGAACATTTTAGAAGGCATGTTGCTTGTGACTTTTACATTAAAAAAGTTGAGAGTTTCTTGACAATATGAATTATAAAAATAATCAGTTTATCCAAAAACTACAAAACAATTTTTGTTAAGTTCAAGCTTATTAGACAGTGCCTCAAATGGGCAAATAATAAAATTAATCGTTTTAAAAAATTTTGCAACAGTTCAGAAATAAGTCAAAATTATACGAAATGTGACAAATTTTAATGCAGAATACTTTTCAACTAAATCACCATCAGTAGCAATACATTTCTCAATGCGTTTTTCATAGATATATAAAGTTACAGCAAATGTAGCACACAACAGAATGCACATGGTAATAAATTAAAGTATATTAATCGAATTTATTACGGTGAAAATAAATTTATCGCTCCATAATTATTAAAAATATGATGTGTGACTTGGACAACAAACTAGCACACATCAAAGTCAACGTTCCCCCCTCGAATTACATGTGAAACAGTTATTGCGAACTTGTTACTCACAAATCACTCCGTTACTTACTGTTTTTAAAAAAAATGTATGTATGTGCTGGCCTGAGCATCAAGCTAGCACACAACACCAAAATTAACGTCTCTCCCCTCATTATTGCGAATTTGTTAGTAACAAATCATCCTATTATAAACAACGGAACAATTATTTTTTTAAAAAAACGTATGTGTGTGCTGGCCTGAGCATCAAGCTAGCACACAACACCAAAATCAATGTCTCTTCCCTCGGATTGCATGTAAAAGAATTATTTCAAATTTGTTACTAACAAATCACAAACAACGGAACAATTGTTTTTTTAAAAGACATATGTGTGTGCTGGCCTGAGCATCGAGCTAGCTACAACACCAAAATCAACATATCTCCCCTCGAATTGTATGTGAAACAATTATTTCGAATTTGTTACTCAAATCACTCTTCTGTTAACAACCGAATTACTGTTTTTTTTTAAATGTATGTGTGTGCTGGCCTGAGTATCAAGTTAGCACACAACACCAAAATCAACGTCTCCCCTTGAATTGCATGTGAAGCAGTTACTGCGAATTTGTTACTAACAAATCACCCTGTTACAAACAACGGAACAATTATTAAAAAAAAAAAACGTATGTGTGTGCTGCAACACCAAAATCAACGTCTCTCCCCTCGAATTGCATGTGAAGCACTTACTGTGAATTTGTTACTAACAAATCACCCTGTTATAAACAACAGAACGATTGTTATTTTAAAAAAACCTATGTGTGTGCTGGCCTGAGCGTCCAGCTATCACACAACACCAAAATCAACGTCTGCATGTAAAACAATTATTTCGAATTTGTTACTAACAAATCACAAACAACGGAACAATTGTTTTTTTACAAGACGTATGTATGTACTGGCCTGAGCATCGAGCTAGCATACAACACCAAAATCAATATATTTTCTCTCGAATTGTATGTGAAACAATTATTTCGAATTTGTTACTCAAATCACTCTTCTGTTAACAACCGAATTACTGTTTTTTTTTTTTAATGTATGTGTGTGCTGGCCTGAGAATCAAGTTAGCACACAACACCAAAATCAACATCTCTCCCCATGTGAAGCAGTTACTGCGAATTTGTTACAAACAAATCACCCTGTTATAAACAACGGAACAATTATTTAAAAAAAAACGTATGTGTGTGCTGGCCTGAGCGTCAAGCTATCATACAACACCAAAATCAACGTCGTCTCTCCCCTCGAATTGCATTCGAAGCACTTACTGTGAATTTGTTACTAGCAAATCACCTTGTTATAAACAACAGAACGGTTGTTATTTTAAAAAAAGTATGTGTGTGCTGGCCTGAGCGTCAAGCTATCACACAACACCAAAATCAACGTCGTCTCTCCCCTCGAATTGCATGTAAAACAATTATTTCGAATTTGTTACTAACAAATCACAAACAACGGAACAATTGTTTTTTTAAAAGACGTATGTATGTGCTGGCCTGAGCATCGAGCTAGCATACAACACCAAAATCAACATATCTCCCCTCGAATTGTATGTGAAACAATTATTTCGAATTTTTTAATCAAATCACTCTGCTGTTAACAACCGAATTACTATATTTTTTTTATATATATGTGTGTGCTGGCCTGAGTGTCAAAGTTAGCACACAACACCAAAATCAACGTGAATTGCATGTGAAGCAGTTACTGCGAATTTGTTACTAACAAATCACGCTGTTATAAACAACAGAACGATTGTTATTTTAAAAAAACGTATGTGTGTGCTGGCCTGAGCATCAAACTATGACAACACCAAAATCAACGTCTCTCCCCTCGAATTGCATGTAAAACTATTATTTCGAATTTGTTACTAACAAATCACAAACAACGGAACAATTGTTTTTTGAAAAGACGTATGTGTGTGCTGGCCTGAGCATGGAGCTAGCTACAACACCAAAATCAACATATCTCCCCTTGAATTGTATGTGAAACAATTATTTCGAATTTGTTACTCAAATCACTCTTCTGTTAACAACCAAATTACTGTTGTTTTTTTTTTAGTGTATGTGTGTGCTGGCCTGAGTATCAAGTTAGCACACAACACCAAAATCAACGTCTCCCCTTGAATTGCATGTGAAGCAGTTACTGCGAATTTGCTACTAACAAATCACCCTGTTATAAACAACGGAACAATTATTTAAAAAAAAAAACGTATGTGTGTGCTGGCCTGAGCATCAAGCTAGCACACAACACCAAAATCAACGTCTCTCCCCTCGAATTGCATGTAAAACAATTATTTCGAATTTATTACTAACAAATCACAAACAACGGAACAATTGTTTTTTTAAAAGACGTATGTGTGTGCTGGCCTGAGCATCGAGCTAGCATACAACACCAAAATCAGCATATCTCCCCTCGAACTGTATGTGAAACAATTATTTCGAATTTGTTACTCACAAATCACTCTGTTGCTAACAACCGAATTACTGTTTTTTTTAAAAAAACGTATGTGTGTGCTAGCACACAACATCAAAATCAACTTTTTTCCCTTGAATTGCATGTGAAGCAGTTACTCAGTTACTGCGAATTTGTTACTAATAAATCACCCTGTTATAAACAACAGAACGATTGTTATTTTAAAAAAACATATGTGTGTGCTGGTCTGAGCATCTAGCTATCACACAACACCAAAATCAACGTCTCTCCCCTCGAATTGCATATGAAACAGTTACGCAACTTTGTTACAAACAAATCACCCTGTTATAAACAATGGAACAATTGTTTTTCTAGAATAACGTATGTGTGTGTTGGCCTGAACATCAAGCTAGCACACAACACCATAAAATTGTTTTTTTTTTGTTATTTTAAAAATCCTGCATCAAAATTTCTGAAATTTTGACAAAGATTTCATACGATAACTATACACAATCGGGAGAAGTTTCATAAAATGTCTACATTTCATTCAGTTCTTTTACACTAATTTTTTTTTTATTTTAAAAGTTGTTTAAAATAGTCCAGAAGAAATTGTACGCCAAATTTGAAAAGATTTCGTCATTTTTCAAAGTCAGTTCCATTCATCCTTAATGAATCTTGGCAGGAATATTTTAATAAACTCCCAAAATCTTGCAATTCGGGAAAACGTGGGTTTTGATGTTGTGTGCTAGCTTGATGCTCAAACCAGCACACACATACGTTTTTAAAAAAAAAAAACAATCGTTCTGTTGTTTACAATGGGGTGATTTGTTAGTAACAAATTCACAATAACTGTTTCACATGCAATTGGAGGGGAGAGACGTTGATTTTGGTGTTAAGTGCTAGCTTGATGCCAGGGCCAGCACGCACATACATTTAAAAAAATAATAATAATGATTTGGTTGTTAACAACAGAGTGTTTGTCAGTAACAAATTTTCAATAACTGTTTCACATGCAATTCGAGAGAAAAAAGTTGATTTTGATATTGTGTACTAGCTTGATGCGCAGATCAGCACACACATACGTTTAAAAAAAAGAAACAGTTGTTCTGTTGTTTACAACGGGGTGATTTGTTAGTAATAAATTCGAAATAATTGTTTTGCATGCAATTCGAGGGGAGAGACGTTGATTTTGGTGTTGTGTGCTAGCTTGATGCTCAGGCCAGCACACACATACATTTAAAAAAAAAAAACAGTAATTCGGTTGTTAACAATAGAGTGATTTGTGAGTAACAAATTCGAAATAATTGTTTCGCATGCAATTCGAGGGGAGAGATGTTGAATTTGGTGCTGTGTGCTAGCTTGATGCTCAGGCCAGCGCACATATACATTAAAAAAAAAAAAACAATCGTTCCATTGTTTATAACAGGGTGATTTGTTACTGATAAATTCGCAACAAGTGTTTCACATGCAATTCGAGGGGAGAGACGTTGATTTTGGTGTTGTGTGCTAGCTCGATGCTTGGACCAGCACGCACATATATTTAAAAAAAAAATGTAATTCGGTTGTTAATAACGGGGTAATTTGTGAGTAACAAATTCGCAATAACTGTTTCATATGCAATTCAAGGGAAAAAAGTAAATTTTGCTGTTGTTAGCACACATCTTATTTTTAATAATTATGGAGCAATAAATTTACCTTCACCGAAATAAATTAGCAATTAATATACTTCAATTTATTACCATGTGCATTCCGTTGTGTGCTACATTTGCTGTGCCAACTTCATATAGGTGTATCTGTTTTCCATTATTCTTTACTGTTTGTCTTGAACATTAATTTCTTGTCAAGCGTGCCCAATTCCGTCACAAAGCTCTTGCCTACGTCGGTGCCTCGTTTTGTAAACTTTATTTTTAATTGTGCCCCAGAAATAGAAATCAAGCAGGGTAACATCCGAGATCAAGGAGGCCACTCGATTAAATTGCTGTTTCGCCCTATCCATCTTTCACGAAACTTAACATTCAACCTTGTGGTTGGCGTCTTTACTATGTACATACTTCGGTATGCGATGTAAAGCAACGACAGGCGCAGTTAGTACTTGGATGGTGACCATTCCAACGGAAACCGCGTTCTCGCCTCACACATCTTCCAACGGCTTGTACATCAGTGTATGCGCGGAAGCTATACAACCTTAGGCGAGGGTTGTATAGGAGATATACCATCCTTCGGAGGGGATGTAAAGCCTTCGGTCCCTTGTCTATTAAATGTTAGGCAAGTAAAAGATCCCTACTCTTCTTAAGGGAAGAGGTTCGGCAAAATTCCTGGTTGGGGGTAGCTCGTCTACAGGCGTCGGTGTTAGGCCTCAGTAGCGGAAATAGGCCGACGTTAAATAAATGTATAAAAAAAAAAAAAAACCTTGTGGTTTTCACAAGTAACTCTCTATTTTTCATCAAGACTCGGCCACTGTGCAAGAGAATTTTTTTTTAAATAAGTACATGTACGCATGTTTGACTTTCTTTTATGTCACTTGTCATACTTTCTTGTTTCCACGGAAATATTTGTTAAAGTCTTTACAATTTAAAAATAGAGTGGGGGTGATGGAGGAGGTGGCAACTGTGAAGAATAATTAGAAGCCCTTGGTTCTCGTATACCCACTAAATCCCAATTTAATTTTTACTCCCTTTAATAATAGGGTGGGGGTGGTAGAGGAGGTGGCTGATGCCAAAACAAATTTTAGAGTCCCTAGGTTCTCTTAATTTTTTACTTCCTTTATTAATGGGGTGGGGTGGTAATGGGCATCCCATTGTAGAGGGGCTAGCTAATGCCAGGAAAAAATTTTGAGACGTTTCGTTCTTGTATACACACTAAATTACATTTTAATCTTTTTACTCTCTTTCATAATAGTGTGGAGGTGACAATGGGGGTGGGGGGGGTGGCTGATACCAAAAAACAATTTGGAGACCTTGACTCTTTGTACGTGCTCTAAATTGCAATTTTATGGACTCTTACCTGTTTGCTTTGCCTATTTATAGATCTCGATCTATAGATAGATCTCGTTATAATACATAAGTGTACCAAATTTCAAGTCAATGCCATAAATGGTTCCAGAGTAAACGTGCGCACAAAAAAGTTACAGACAGAAAATTTTTTTTCGCTCAAATTTAAAATCTCGACATTTTAAGCCTATTTCAACAAAAAAAATTTTTTTTTTTTTGCGTTACTATACTTCCACTGGACGTGGAAGTAACAGTAAATTTCTGAACTGTCGCAAAAATTTTGAAAATTACCAAATCAGCATATTTGAATGAAAACTGAAATCTAGGGATATATTTTGATTTTGAGCAATTTTTGCTGTATTTCATAACGCAAAGTAAAATATATTTTTGAGTGGACGCAGTGGGGTGGTACGGCAATTGAAAATCATAAGATGAGTTTTGAAGAGTTTCATAACTGAGAAAAATTTGAAATCGATGTGTCGAATATTAACCGAAATATCAAAGTGTGTCCACTTGAAATTGTATGTCCAAATCATGCCAAATCTCTGAATTTTATTCTTTCTAATGTAATTTTTGCGTTCATTTAATCATACACCGAAGGGTCTAGAGAACTCGTACACACAATTTTTGTTACACAGTACTATAAGAGTGCAATTGCTTAAAATTTTGCTCGTTTTTGTTTTGTTCTAAACAAATCTCAAAAGAGCTGCCCGTTTGAAATAACAACCGAACATCAAATTTATCACCAACGCAGTGCAGTGTAACTGTGGCAATAAAATATTTATATGAAAGGGAAAACTAATTTTTTCTAATAATCTAGTGTTAGATAATGAGAAACAATTTATCAAAGAGGCTCAAATAAACAATCATTACCTTCAAGTCTTCTGGACTTTTCAATATAAGATTGGATAAAATTATATTAGAAAGATATCAAATATTTGCAAACAGGCTGGGGAAAACATACCTTATTAAGCTGGGACTCAACAAAAAGTTTAATGAGAGGCCGATAGCAAAAATGAATAACTCGGCAATAATATTACTAAATGAAGATAAAGTGCATCGATTGTTCTATTGATAGCCATGATGCCAATATCAAAAAAAGAACTTAACAAAGTGAATAATGTTTAAAGTAAAAATATATTCATAAAATAAAAGTTTACTAAGGCTTTTGAAAGAGACAGGTGTATTCAAAGTATCAGCGAAATGCAGTGTTTTTGTTCTAACTTATATCAATTGTCAAAAAAACGTTATCTAACTAATTATTCCTTGACCTAAAAGCCACACGTTACAATAATATACTAATAATTCTATACAAATGTAGTAGCATATTCCGAAAGGAAAAAGATATATTTTTGGTGCACTGCACAATGCGAAGTATATTTAACCTTGAGAAATTGTACATGTAATTATTATTAGCTAATCTGTTTTATTACAAGCTAATTTATGCCTGACATAAAGGTAAATAACTCTTTTTTTTATAGGTAAATAGGCATTTTTATTTCATTGCCACCGAGGTTCCTTTTTATAAATAAAAATATAACTATTCCCATTACATTTATAATTAATTAGTTTGTAATGACAGGACCACTTTAATTTAATTAAATGTTCATCATGCAGGTAGATTACTAAAATTAATATTATTTTATTTTTAAAACATGTTTTGATTCTACGAAATTAAAACAACAGTGTGCTACTTATTTTTGCATTATCTGCAGCTCTATTTTGACAACTTGAACAGTAATTTCCCTTATGCAATAAGATTTACTATTAATTACAAAAAAATTGTAATTATGTTTTTAAAATTATATAAACGCCAATCAATTTCACAACTTATTTCGCAATACAATAAAAAATTTATCAGAAATAGACAATTCTGTGAGTGTTTATACTTAGATATGGTTAAAATAATCAAGAACGATAATGATTCATTTGATGATGAGTACTAATAACATAATAATAGATTAGATAAGGCATATAAAATACTACAAAGTACTATTATTAAATGTGTTGTACCGAGTTATTAAATAATTCTAATTAAAGCTTTGATATTAACATGAATTAAATTAATGAAGGCTAATTCTGTAGCCTTATTTGAAATTATATGAAACGATTTCCAATAAACCGGTTTCTTTTTTATAATTTATTGATAGTAATATTAAGAAAGTCTAATTAAATCTGTGTATTGATATTTAAAAGATATCTACAACTAGTATCGAAACTTATATTTTCAGAGTTCGGAGTTTTTCGATTCCGTCTTATCATTGGAAAACAACTTGGAGGATGGTTTTTTCTCCAACTTTGAAGACGACATAAACCTGTCGAGTGACTCTAGTTCTCATATGGATGAAGTCCTCTCTCCACAAAGCTTTTATTCTGAGAGCGACAAGAACAGTTCTTGTACGGAAAACATAGATGAATCGTAAGCTTGGCTACCCAAAAAATTTAACGTGCTAAATAATTTTAATTTTAGGACTTCTGTTTTAAGTAGTATTGATGGTTTTGATGATCCGATTTTAATGTCCCTGTTGGAACCAGTCTCAAATGTTCAAATTGAAACACATAACGTACCTGCCGCCATTATAAAGCCAATACAGAAACAGCCGACAAAAATATTAATTCAAAATCCCAATAATAAGAAATTTATTGCGAAACCTATGATAAGCGCCAGTAAGCTTGAGTGAATTTTTCAAATGTACAAATACTATGGTTTTTTTTTCTTCTAGGCCAGTTTAAGAAGTCCCCATTGAAAGGAAAGCCACAAATATTGAAGGTTCAACCAATAGCAAATGGAAGACCCGTGCTACTTCCATTGAGCGTAAAGAGTATTAAAATACTGAACACTTCTGCGGACGTTGCTGCATTAACAGCAAATGTGAAAAAACGTAAAATTGAGCCTACACAAACGATTTCACCAGCTGAAGGTATAAATACACATTCTTATCCTTTGCATTTCTTAAATTAGTTTTTTCAGATGACGATAACATTGTGTCTTCTACAAACCAATACCCACCGTTAGCCTTAACACCAGAAGAGAAGAGGTTGCTATCTAAAGAAGGGATTCAACTTCCCACCCATCATCCGTTAACAAAAAATGAGGAGCGTGAATTAAAGCGCATAAGGAGGAAAATCCGAAACAAAATATCAGCACAAGATTCCAGGAAACGTAAAAAGGAGTATGTCGATGGTCTAGAAGAAAGGTAATTGTTTTTTGAATGTCTTCGTTCACTATTTATAATAAACTTTTTTGTTACAGAGTAAAACGAGGTTCTGAAGAAAATAAAAACCTGTTGCAGAGAGTTCGAGAGCTTCAAAGACAAAACAAAACCTTAATCGCGCACGTTAGCAAATTGCAAGCTTTGATATGTAATTCCACCACTTCAAAAGCAACACCTTCGACGTGTTTGATGGTTGTCTTGCTTTCTGCTCTCTTGGTATCGCTGCCTAATATGAAGATATTTGAAAATAAGCAAATATCCAGCGACCAGGAACAGGTTGCGGTTCGTAGATCATTACTGACAACCGAAGATGACAGCTTGAACATGGAGGAGTTCTTAATCTTCAAAGATGAAGATACCGAGTTTGAAAATAAGTTTGCAGAAGATGCTCTTGATATCGAGAATGCTACCGATAAAGAGTTTTCGAAAATTTTGGAAGAAATGGGTGAGAAATATGATGGGCTGCTTTCTGAAAAAAACAGCTCGAAGATGAGCATGTTTAGTAGGGTTGTGGAGACTGTGAAGAGTTTCCTGGAAAAGGATAAGCCAGAGCTGTTTGGAAAAACTGACTATGGAGGGTTTCACAATAGAAAAGGGTTTATTGAACCGGACATAGATGATTATATACCAGTTGATGAGGATCCCCCTTCAAAACGAATGAAATATGAATCGGATGAATACCATGAGTCAGATGCTGTGAAATTAAACAACGAGCAGGTTGTATTGACAACAGTCAATACCAATAACTTTGGTGTGAATTCAAAAAATAAATAGTAACTGATGCAATTTTTGTTAAATCGACTTTCCTGCCTGATAAATTTTTTAATATATTTTGGAAGGAAATTGTTGGGTAGCATAGTTTGTTTTCTAAACAAAATTTTTATTAATTGTTATATCTTGTGTTTGCTATTTTATTGTGAAAGTGTTCCTCATATTTATATTTTTATTTTTTTATCTTGTAATTGTATGTTTGCATTCCATTTATTTTGAAGAAATTATATATGTAGGTTCGTAACGGCTTTACATTTGCAGAAAGATACATTTCTAAAATGCCTCATTGATTTTTTTAAACTGGTTCTAAAATTCTTACATAGCTATGGCACTATGACTTACTTTTTGCAATAATAGTAATTTTAGGAGACTGTAAGAAAATGAGATTTTAAAAGTATTTGTTTACCTTAAGTCATATTATTTTGTAACAGTTTTAATTACACACACATATTTCAAATATGTTTTAAACATTATAACGGCAAAAGTCTGTAGATATTATATTTTAGATTCATTTTTATTGTTTGTCATATCTAATATATTGATTATACAAGTTAATGTGCATTTTTATTGAATCTAGAAACAGGTATCGTGAATCAGTCTAAAGTTGACCCTATACGAAATTTTCCTCAGCAACTCCTTGAAATGAATCAACCAAAAACTAAAAATTACTCCTTCAGTGATGTGCTGAATATTTTTAGGTAAGTGAATCAAAGAAATATTTATATTCAAACTAGCTTCTAGAAGTTGGCAGTTCTTAAAAAATATATATATCATTTTTTTCTCTACGAAACATTGTTCATCAATTTTAAACTATAATATATTGTAGAAGTTGAGATGGTGCATTATCAGGTACTATCTTCAATAGGTTGTGTTTACTCGATCAAGAAAAAAAATATTTTTGTAATTTGGGAAAAAAAATTTGTTGTAGTTAAGGGGCAGCCACAGGTATTTTAATAAATGATCTCGTACAGTAAAAGTCTGAAAAGGATTGAAGTGGTAAAATATACTTCAGAACAATAAAAATCAACATTATAAATATATAACTCAAAATACTTAATAATGTGAACACGTTTATCTACTGCCGTTCGCTTGTCTTACCGTGTATGATACAGATTGGTGTTTCATGGCGATGCTATTGGGAGGATGTAGGTTGGAATGTGATTGGGTCTATACCACCCTCCACTGCATCCAATCGGTCTATTGTAGCTCAAGGTGGATATAACGCACGGATGCATATGAGTAGTTCTTAGCTATGTGGGGTAATATGAGCAGTATAAAGGTGCAGTGATTATATATATTTGTTTATGTACCTAAATACTAACTGGTTGCCTGTGCAATGTGACAGGATTTGCAAGTGATTTTTAATAAATTAAATGGTATTAAGAAAACCTTAAAAACTTTAATGCGTCTTTTTTTTCTGCAAGTGAAATAAAGTTGTCGAACAAGAGCTCATCGTAAACATGAAACAGAGAATCCTAATGAGAGTAGAGACATGAATAATTATTTTAAAAAACAGTTTTAAATATGATAGCAAGTTCAGGTGCTATTGATGTTTCTGCAAATTCGCAAGAAGGTAATTCCAATCATCTGTCTAAAACTAATTTGTACAGGCTATAGAAGTCCTCATGTACGTTGGTATTTACCTGCTTTAACATACGAAATGTTAACTGAGAATAAATCTTTGAGCTTATAATGTTCGCATATTAGGTGTTTACTAATAAAAAAGAAATAAAGTAATCACATAGGATTCTACAATGATAAACACAACTGCCTCGACTCTGTAATACCGAACTTGTCATATTTTTATTATGGATCGTGATGGTACTCTGATTCTGCCTAATATGTATCAGAAGTAGGAAATTCTAGAATGGGTGCAATGAAAGCATCCGCCACCTATTTAGTTCAGAATTATTGACAAAAAACTAATACGTGAAGATTGTAAGCTCAAAACTTGTTTACGCTCAACTAAAATTACCTAGGTTAAGATAAACACCAATATACAATAAGGACTTTGATAGAATTATGCAACCTTGACTACATGAAATATGGATAATTGATAGAAATCAACTTCTTGTGTTGTGAACTCACAGAGACATCAATAAGACCTCTTTTCTTGTATTTTTCTTATTAAGATTCACTGTTTTATGATTGCGGTGTAGGCTCTTGTTCAATATGTAGTACAGGCAGAGCTATACTTAGAGAAAAAGTACACTGAAGATTTTAAAGTTTTCTTAAAACTGCTTAATTGTGATGTTGGCTTTTATTGATTTTTATTTTCCCACTTCAGTAATTCTGAGACTTCCTAATACATATTACTAAAGCATAAATATTATTTCATAGAACACCTGTAGTTGACACAAAAAATTTTTCCAATATTTCATCTGAATATTTTAGTATTTGTGATCTTCATATGAGATTATCAAAACATGAAGAATCCACCATACAAAGCCACAAGGAAACAACCATTAAGATTCTTAAGTTAAAAATTCTTCCGAGGTTTAAAGTCGATATTTGAGATTAACATTTTTTATTAATATTAATTTCGTAAAAAATTATTGCAAATGTGTATACATACAAAATTTTCATACTAATTGGTCATAATTATTGAATTATATGATGTGATGAACTTTTATCTCATCTGTAGTCCATGGGCAAATAGGCCCAAAATATTTTATAAACTTACTACCTAATATCTACAGCTTAACCAACAGTGCTTCATCTCTTAAATCAATGTAATCGTTTTAGGTATTGACATTGACACACGAAAATTTTCCATAGTTCATAGTTATGATATGTATGTTGGATCTGTGCCTAGGGATTATTTAAGAATAGTGACTGAAACATAACCTAACATTCGCGATATTTTCAATATAATATACTTATTTAGCTCAAGCGACCCACAAAACTAATTATTATTATTAGAACTTACTATCACAAAGACTACAAAGTGATATATTATCCAAGTAATCCCAATCATAGTCATCATCATCCATCTTCAACTTTGAATCTTCCTTTCGTAATTTTAATATAATTATCACTAAGTAACAAACACAAACAGTAGTTTAGGAGTTAAAACGTAACTTTCGATTTATTTCACGGAATTTTAAATAGTTTTTATTGAAACTAACTTTTGAAGAAACAAATATCAAAATCGTAAAATCAAATAATGAACAGCGCGCAAAAATTTATAGCCAACGTAATAGCACGAAAAGTCACTACTACGAAAAACGCTGTCCCTTTAATACATTTTTAAAGAAAACGAATGCAAATGTATCAACCTTAAGGGAAGATTTTGGTTAAGTGAATGAATATAACACATTTTATGCCCTGTAGGCCTATGAATAATAAACCATACATCTCGCTTTAGCTTTCGAATTTACCGATCGCTCTGTCTCACACACAAATCCCGATCGCGTATAGAATCAGCTGCGACCAGAGACTGTAAATCATACAAAAAGAAATTCATAATTAAAGCAAAATTCCAAATATACAGCCCTTTTTCCATCGAGAAAGTCTGCGCATCTCTATGGATGTGCAAACGCATCTTCGGTTGGGGAATAAATCCAAGACCACACTTTGGACGTTATTAGGGTAAAATCTCTCATATATAATATACGGGGCCGGATGGTATGGCGGCGCTCAACGTTCCACAATTAGGGCTCGCCTATGTTAAGATCAACATATTTATTTAGGAATAATAGAGACAATCAGGGCTTATCCAACTAATTGCAATAAATCCTTGAACTCACGTCTTTGCATATTCAAGTTAAACGGAAAGCCATCAGAAAAACAGCAAATACTGTTCAAAAATTAGACAGGATATCGCTCGGTTAGAAGATGACCGGGCTCTCCTATCTGTAGGTTTACCATTTCGTGCACTGTCCTCTGTTCCTTGTCAAGATGACTGGGATTGGTATACAGACAGATTGAAGGCTCGGGAGAGTACCAATCCTAGAATTCTCGGTTGCAAACCAAGAGCTCGTATATTGGCTCCATTTGGCAAACACTGAAGTACATTTCAAGTATAGGTGTATGCCATATCCTACATCCTACTATGCGCAAGTGAAGAGGTTCTGTTGACAATAAAACTAGCAGGTGGCCTCAAGATCTTTTGAATCAAACAAACTGACCTCCAACCTGGGAGATATAATTGTAAGAATAATATAACTGAGAAGACAACTCAGTCAAATTTGCATGGGTGTCTAGCCAAATAATAATAATTTGATAATAAATAGTTTTAACATGGAAAGTTAACAAAGGAGGTGGCGTAGGAATAATTTGGGTCCGAAATGATATAAATTTAACCAATTATAGTACAGAGGAACATATTGAACCTGTGGAATAAACTGGAAAGTCAGTAAAAATGAACAATATAATTTTACTGTATTACCGTTCCCCATCAGGGGATTTTAAAAAGTTTTTGTCCCCAGTAGATTCTGTCTTGCAAACATTGTAAAAGCCTCATCGCCCAATTATTTTGTGTGGTGATATGAATGTAAATATTTTAAATATGGACACAGACTCTACTTTGCTTAGAGATTTACTCTTAACATATAACATGATAAATAAAGTTCTCTCACCAACCATAGTCACAAATGGCAGTTCGACTATAATTGACCACATTTATACTAATTAAAAAAATTGTAATAATGCATGGACAGAATGTAAAACTATATCTAGCGGTCCAGTGTCTATTGCAATCGAAAAATAAATAGTCTGACTGGCCTGATTGTTTTGCATGTCGCTATCTTATGGATACCGAGCTGTACCAAATAGTCCAAGGATCCTCGTGCCGGTTGTCACATGCCTATCTTGCACTGATGGGAGCCAACAACTCGAAGCTGCAATCTGCAAGTGGTGTGGGACGACTGGCACGAAAGCTCCTTTAAGTAGAATCAGTCTTTCGGCTGGTGTTTGTTGCAATCGAAGCATTAGCGTTCTGTTCCCAAGTAGAACAGCATGGACTAAAGTTTTCACAGCTAAATTTGGATTGAGAAAACATTGGGATGACTACCGGTTAGCTGTAATTCGGTTCTAAAATCTCAAAGCCATGTATTCCAAATATTTTTCCTGCTATAACGTTACTGTGGCAGGATTGAACAGCCAATTCGGCACAATTACTGTTTGGATACCTGAATTGGCTGTAAAATGCTTCACACATCTATGTGTACTTGGACCCTAAACTTACTTGGGAGATACATGTTGATCACCTATCAAAAAGTATCTCGACAAACATCTATGTTATAAGAAACTTGGTAGGATTTGTCTCTAAATCAGTAATCAAATCTGTTTATTATGCACTGATCCAATCAAAACTAAACTATGCCATATTAGCACGGGGGTATGCACCTTCAGCGGAAAGAATATTCAGACTGCAGCGTAGAGTGATACGGTTAATTAATGGTCTAGGATACAGGGAAGATTGTAAGAGGAGCTTCATTTGGTTAAATATCCCTATATCGCTGTCAAATAGTATCTATAAGATGATAAATATTGACAATTTTCAATTTAGTTTAAGTAAGGTATTCCTTACTACAAATATAGTTGCAAAAGGTCTTTCTGGCTATTCTGTTGGTAATTTTTTTATTTTAATAAGTAAGCATTATATATGATGGAATCGTAGCGAAACGTGATAACCATAGCGACATGCTATTTATTAATATCTACACCTATATACTACGTGCTGATTTTCAGATCTCGTATCTGAAAATTTCGACATGGAATTTTCAATTCTCTTAGCTTCAAGTAGTGAAGCAATATTTTTTTGTTTCACGCTACATGGTTGATGTGTCCAATTGGGAACTGGAGACTATAATGTCTGACATGTAGTATTTTTTTTGTTTTTGCCAGGAGACCAAAATAGCGTGCCGTTATGTTCCCAAGATGATGGAACTGTTGTTAAAAACACTTCACCATTTTAAACAGTTTAAATTCCTAAACTCCTAGATACAAATGCCGAGAAAGAGTTTTAGCAGTCATTTGCGATCAACTGGTACTGTAGTGAGCAAAAAATAGGACAACTATTTTTTTCTAATGTAAATTTGTCTCTATTTGAATATGTAATGAGTATAGCCGAAAATGACAATATCACAAAAATTAAAGTTAGATATGCACAACTAGATTATAGCAAAAATACGTTATAAGACTTGTCCCAATTTTTTTTGCGTACGACAGTAATCAAATCTATAATATGACAAACAAATCTGTTTAATAATAAAAGCCACAAAATAACAAATAAGTTTATATATTTTAAGTATATTTGTTGGTTAAAATCTGGCAATTAATTATGTTTATAAAACCTAACTTTTGCTAAAAACAAGAATTCAGATTTAATTTCTACTTTTTTGTTCTTAGTATCAATATATAGACAGAAATACTATACGAATTCTAGAATACAACCTGCATTTCTTTTAGTTATCTTTAGTATATATTGTAGCTTTTAATGGGTAGTTATACCTATTTGGTTGTTTTTCCCCATATTCGCCATTTTTATAACAGTTTGTAATAATCAAAAGGCATCCATCTTGACAATTGATTTAAGAGAGAGAAGATTTAAGAGACAGTTTTTTTATTTACAACAATTTTCTTAATAATGTGTATTAAATGACAATATCACAAAAATTAAAGTTAGATATGCACAACTAGATTATAGCAAAAATACGTTATAAGACTTGTCCCAATTTTTTTTGCGTACGACAGTAATCAAATCTATAATATGACAAACAAATCTGTTTAATAATAAAAGCCACAAAATAACAAATAAGTTTATATATTTTAAGTATATTTGTTGGTTAAAATCTGGCAATTAATTATGTTTATAAAACCTAACTTTTGCTAAAAACAAGAATTCAGATTTAATTTCTACTTTTTTGTTCTTAGTATCAATATATAGACAGAAATACTATACGAATTCTAGAATACAACCTGCATTTCTTTTAGTTATCTTTAGTATATATTGTAGCTTTTAATGGGTAGTTATACCTATTTGGTTGTTTTTCCCCATATTCGCCATTTTTATAACAGTTTGTAATAATCAAAAGGCATCCATCTTGACAATTGATTTAAGAGAGAGAAGATTTAAGAGACAGTTTTTTTATTTACAACAATTTTCTTAATAATGTGTATGGAAAATATTTATTTAACGTACATGGTATTTATAAAGTGCATAAAAATAGTTTTTTGAGTAAAATATGTTACACATAAAAAATATATTTACTTTTCTTTCTTACTTTGTTAGAAAATGGGCTTTTTCTAAGGCGCGTTAATTTTGTAGAAGTAGCTGATTCATATTTACAGTAAAATTGCCGTTGCAATAGAATTTCAGCCTCAAATATTGTCGAAATATTATGGTTTTGGGTACAGTGTAATAAGATAGTTATAGGTACGCAGATCTATAGAATGAACCATTATATGTACCTACCTACATGTTATAATAATATTCATATTCATATTTTGGTCATATATATCGACTTTTTAACTATAATGACGTTTTTATTATCTAGGCATTATTTCCCATTTTGGTACGGCCAATATTTTCGTCTTCGTTTTCGTCTTTAACACCAAATCATGGAAAGTCATTATAGCCAAATGACTCTTTCTTTAGCTATGAAAACGTCGACGTCCCCAAATCACAACTAGTTGTGCTACTTGGGTTGGTAATATACAATTATTATTACACTTAACACGCCAGGCTTGTAACTTGTAATTCAGCACTCGGCGGGGCACATAGCCCGGAGAGTTGCAGTTGGTTGCAGTCTGGTTTTACGTTCCTTATATTAAAATATTTACCAAAGCAACAGCGGCAATATGGACGTGCCGTAGGCTGTTTGGTAAGACTTGGGATCTAAGACCGAAAATGACACATTGGTCTTATCTTTCGGTTGTCAGACCTATGGTAACCTATGTATCATGTGTATGGTGGCCAAAAACAGAGTAAAAAACAGCACAGGGAAAGTTGCAGAAACTGCAACGCCTTGCCTGTTTAGGGACTACAGGGGCAATGTACTCGTGTCCCACAGCAACTATGGAGGCTATGCTTGACCTACTTCTCTTGCACTTATATGTAAGGAAGGAGGCGGCACTCAGTGCCGTACGACTACACCAGGCACATAAATTTAAACCAGGCGATCTGGTTGGTCACTTAAGGATTCTGGAGTTAATCCATTTGAAATCCATGACCAAACCCACTGACTCAATGCCAGTCAAACAAGACTTTGACTGCCCGTTTGACGTACTAATTGAAAGCCGTCAGACGAGCAAGATGGAGTCACTGCGATTGGAACAGGGGTCACTTATCTGGTACACAGATGGATCTAAGATGGCTGAAGGGGTAGGAGTGGGAGTAGCAGCGCCGAATTGTAGGCTATCCAAAGCCCTCGGTAACACCCCAACCATCTTTCAGGCAGAAATTTATGCCATAGATCTGTGTGCCCAGGTATGCCTAAATAAAGGCATCCGAAGGGCAAAGATCTATATACTATCAGATAGTCAGGCAGCACTAAAGGCTCTAAGGTCCTATACCTTTGAATCTAAAATTGCCCGGGAATGTAGACAATCCCTGAAGCAACTGGCTAATAACAACAAGGTTACCTTGATGTGGGTGCCAGGGCATGATGTTATACAAGGAAACGAACTTGCTGATAGCCTTGCAAAAAAAGGAGCTGAAGCACCGTTCATTGGACCTGAACCGTTTTGTGGCCTAGCCAAGGGACATATAGCGGAGGAGATCCAAGAGTGGGAAAAGGATCAGAAAAAGTCCTACTGGAGGAATACTCCAGGCCAAAGACAAGCGAAAAAGTTTATAACTTATTCGACAAAGAATGCCACAAGGCTTCTCGAACTGGAAAAGTCCGAATTAAGGCTAATCACAGGCCTTCTAACTGGCCACTGCCCCTTGAGATACCATCTCAAGAATATGGGCAAGGCGGTAGATAATAAATGCAGATATTGCGATACTGCAATTGAAATTGCGGAACACATACTTTGTGAATGCAAGGTGTTAGTCCGCACTAGGCTAAAATTCCTAGAACAGGCGGAATTAACGCCGGAAGACATAGGGAAATTTAGCCCCCAGGAAAATCACAAGCTTTGCAAAAAGTCTAGGAATCCTGGGATAACCAGGATGTAGGGTAAATCACAAAAGATCTTTTAGGTCGAAGGGAAGTAAGGCTGTGCGAAGTCAAACAACCCCGTAAAACAATCTACAAGGCTGTTGGAAGCCGAACGACCCCATAAAACAATCTACAATCTAACCCGGAGAGTAGCTGTTGGTTGCAGTCTGGTTACGTTCCTTCTATTAAAATAAGGACTTTATAGAGGAGTTTGTGATGGAAATATTATGTTTTAACTGTTTTATCGAAACACCACTGAAAATTGTCAGTGTAATATCAGCGACTAATAAGTATACTGATGAGACTGTTTTAAATTGCCCGTTTACGAATATCCACTGTATGGGAATAATTCCTCTTACGGAAATTGAATTCTTGAACATAATAGAGACCAAAATAAAACATAAAAACCTAGTGGGCCAGATGAGGTACCATCCAAAATTTTAAAAGTTGTAGCGAAATACATCAAAGCTCCCCTTACGTTGTTAGTAAACCTCTCTCTTGAATTGGGTATTTTCCCGAAACTTTTAAAAATATGTAAAGTTATTCCTGTTTACAAAAAAAATTACCCTCTCCTATTGGAGAATTATCGACCGATTACACTTGGTTCTTGTTTCTCAAAATTTTTAAGTATTGTATACAAGACCGCACACTTAGTTTTCTATTTAAAAATAACATTATTAGTGAAAAGTAACATGGTTTCGTGTCCAATAAAAATACTATAACAACTGCAAATGATTAATAATAATAATAATTTTTATTTTCAAGTGTTAAAATATAGTCGATACAAATTTACTAAACTAAACTCTACAATATTAGAATATTAGTAAGTTAATTACTTATATAGTACGACTGCTGAGATCTTCTGTGATCTCAGCAGGGCATTCGAATGTGTTGACCACAAAATATTATTGCAAAAAATGCATGTTTATGGAATTCGAGGTGTTGCTCTTCACAGAAATAAATCTTATGTCGACGAATGCTCCCAGTTTGTCCAGATATGCCACAAAAACAATGATACCTTAATGAAAACAAACTCTTACCACTGTGAGGTCAAGATGGGGTGCAACCGGGCTCAATTTTGAGCCCTGTTATTTTTACTTTTTGCAAACAAGCTTCCTCAAGTGCTGTCGCAGTATAAAGTGACCATGTATGCTGATGACAATACGTTTTTACTTGCGGATAAGAACTTAAATATCTAGAAACAAGAGTCAACAAGGCAGTCATGGATATAAACAGTACATTCAATAACCTCAAACTCTATTTGAACGTCAGTAAAACAAATTATGTTCTATTTTATAATCGGCAAGCAGAAACTCCAAACATTAATCTAATTTCTGTGGTGTTTATTATTATTAATGTAGATAGTAATCTTAAACGATCTTCACATGTCAAATTTTTGGGAATAACACTGGATGAAAACTTAAATTGGGAATTATATTGCATAAATTTAATTTCGAAGTTAAATACCTATTGCAACCTATTAAGAAACATGAAACAAGTCCTAAGTGTACAACAATTGATCTTGTTCTATCACGCTTATGTTCAACCCAGGATTCTACATGCAGTACAAATATGGGGCTCTTCATGCCATGCTAATAAAGTATTTATCACGCAGAAGCGGCTGATCAGATGCATAGCAGGTGTTCCAAGTACTCACTCCTGTAAACCTCTCTTCAATAAATACAGAATTTTGCCCCTATATTGTGTGCTAATTTTTGAACTAACCACTTTCACATACCATAAACTATGTAAGAATCAAAACATGCACCATTATAATGCTCGAAATGATATAAATTTTTTAACAAACATCAATAGATTCAACATTGGAAAAATGTACCTGTAAATTTGGGACCAAAAATTTTGAATCATGTACCAAGACATCTGAAAGAACATAATTCATTATCAATTTTTCAACATAATGTAAAAGACTATTTTATTTCAGCACTGCTTCTATTCTCTTTCAGAATTTTTTGAAGTCGATGACATATCCTAAGCGAGGTATTATTTAGCTGATTATTGTGTATACTTATTATCTATCTATGTGATGTATCCCATATTATTATAAAGATAATTTCGTTGGATAATAAAGATTTTATTTAGTGGGATATACCGTAACGATGAAGCAGACTACTTGGGAGGAGCGAAAAATTCCTTCCTTTCTCTAAGCCAGGCTTCAGTCTATTCAGAAGTTAGATTCAATGAGAACTAAGAGACTGGGCCGTGCCCCAGTTCGACAATTATTGGGCTCAAGCTTCCAGTTAAGCCTGTCGAGGCACGACTACTTCTTCAACTGACTACTATAAAGTGCTGCTTGGACTCAATATACAAAGAATGAGAGAGATAAGTAGTAGGCTTGTTAACAGGACAGTTCCTAAAAACGCATTTACATATCATTACCTTATTTCCAATAGGGCGTATCCGTATCCTCAAAAATCGAATTTTACAGGGCACTACAAAGACGTCTTAGTTTTGTTACAAGTAACGAAACAAACATATCAGATAAACTTAATGTTGACTGTTTATACGTTCTATAAGTTAAACTGTATTTAAATATTTTTGCTTTAAACATATCGTCGCAGGGCGTCATCTTCATAAATTTCTCTGGGTGCGTAAAAATTCCACCGCTTAACTAATTCTCATGTTAATTTAGCTAATATAGTGTAATTATTTCTTTAGAAACTCAAACTTACGCTCAGTGGTACTAAGAAATGCAATTCCTGCAGTGGAACTAGCTGAGGCTCTGATCGGGGGGCTATTTGGTCTGATTGAGGGACTATTAGGTCTGACAGGGGGACTATGAATTGGTGTCCTTACATTGACAACACAAGCTCCTATCAAAAATTAAATAAATTACCCAGGGAATTAAGCAGTTTAGGTCAAAAATAAATGTTTCATCTATGTCTATTGCAGTTTTGACTTACTTCTAGGAAGACTAAGGATGGGCCTTCTGGAAGGGGGGCTATTATTATAAGGTGATGCTCTGGTGGGGATTCTAGGAGAAGGAATACGATATGGTGGTGTTCTTTCCCGAGTGCAGTACAGGCGACTGTAATAATTACCCATATTCTCACTTGCTTTTAAAATTTGTAATATATTATTCCTAATATTACTTTCTGTATGTTGACGCTTATTTAACTGTCAAACAAAATAAACAATAATTTGTCAGTAGTACCAACTGTCAAAAGTCATATACCATAGAACAAAATTATAACCATAGACAACAGATATTATATATATTTTCTATGATTATAAATTATAACCAGGATGGTCAAGAATAATTTGCATTTGTAGATTATGTGTAAAGAATTTAAACTTTTATGACTTAAAATAAGGACGCCTAAGTTTATTTTGCTAACGGTATTCAAATATTTTGATATCAATTATATTACATTAAAAAAAAAATCTCATTTTTATATTTATCTCTCACCAAATTACCTCTTTATATTATAAAGCTAATCAAATTTAAAAGAGAAGGACATCGGGAATATCCACAAAATGAAGTGTAGGAGATAAAGAAAGAACGGGTAGAAATTTGTATTACTCGGCAGGACCAATGAGAGCCCGGTGAGCCTCCTGATCATTATAGTATTTCACATAAAGAAGATCTTGGCCAATTTTTAGTTAAAAAAGTTAAAGTTGAAAAAATATATTTCTGTACCAGAGTATGTCACACTAACTAGTGAAAACTTAGTACATCTCTAATTTCATAGAAGAAAAGCAGGAGGCGATTTAGGAGTCTATCTGTTTACTTCTTATGATGTTCGGGGGTACGCTTGGTAACATTTCGCTTCCTTGGGATACCAGTTTCTCGGTGACCCTACTACTACTTATTAAATGAGTTATTTAAAAATAAACCGTAGTACATGCAATATCTGCAGTGGTGGAATAAACAACAAAGACTACCATTCAGAGAATTATAAAGTTGAAATTTTTGCACATCAATTTAAGGGAAATTTTTCTAAATACAATCTTCCATATCTTGATTAAATTTCAATAGTGTCAGTCAGTGGTTTAAAAATTATTTGATTTTGAAGAGCATTTAGAGCATTTAGAAACGCAAAAACACTTAGCTCGTGGATATAGACATTACTTGTCTGGTTGTAAAAAAAATAGAGTACCTATAATGAAAATCTGTAATTATTGTAATGCAACATTTTCCTAGCATCCGGAAAAAAGTAATTAGAACAATCAAAACCTGGCAGCATAAAAAAATTAACCACCAGAAAATTTGCAACAATTAGAATCCATGTTGGTTGCCAGCAATTGGAGGCATATATTATATATTTAATTTGAAAGAGTATTAGTGAGGGGCCTCCCACTCACTAAGCCATTACCTGTACAAATAGTATTTGGATGAGACAATCAGCTAAATATGGATTGAAAGGACAGGTTCATTAAACATAGCCCGTGAAATCTCTTGACATATCTCCCTTGTATTATGACCCATAGGGTTGTTTTACGAGCAAAGTTCATGAAGATGAATGGTGGACATTTCAAACATTTAATAAGGTTTCATTTAACTAATAACCAATTTTTGTGGGCGAGCATAGGTGTCTTTACTATGTACTTACTTCAGTATGCGATGTAAAGCAACGACAGGCGCAGTTAGTACTTGGATGGGTGACCATTCCAACGGAAATCGCGTCCTCGCTTCACATATCTTCCAGCGGCTTGTATATCAGTGTATGCGCGGAAGCTATACAACCTTAGGCGAGGGTTGTATAGGAGATATAACCATCCTTCGGAGGGGATGTAAAGCCGTCGGTCCCTTGTCTATTAAATGTTAGGCAAGTAAAAGATCCCTACTCTTCTTAAGGGAAGAGGTTCGGCAAAATTCCTGGTTGGGGGTAGCTCGTCTACAGGCGTCGGTGTTAGGCCTCAGTAGCGGAAATAGGCCGATGTTAAATAAATGTATAAAAAAAAAAAAAATAACCAATTTCTCTGTAATTTGCAATTTCACAAAAATCAGTGTTTTGAATGCCATTTTATAGTCTAGTATACTTTAACTTGGCGTGTGTATGTATGAGTTAATATTTCCGTACAATTTCATTTTCTCTTGTACACAAAGATCCAGAAATATTGCCCACGTAGACAATGTTTCTGGACTATTGCTTTAACTTTGTGTACAATATGGTAGAAAATGAAATCGTACGGAAATATTAACTCATACATACACACGCCAAGTTAAAGTATACTATATAGACTATATACGAAAAGATTCGGTATGGGTTCTAATTGAAATTGTTTTGGGAAAAATTGATTGTTTTAAGATACACAACCCTCAAGATTGGATAGTTTTTTAGATACAGCTTTATGAAAATTGTGTTTCAGTGAAAATTGTTCATTTTAAGATATATTATAATTCGACTGATCCTGATGAAAAGTTATAAGAGCACGGCACTCAATAAAGTATAATTCTTGAGATAGAGCGAGTTGAAAGTTGTTACATTATACAATACTTAATGAAGCCTAACAATGAAGAAGATTAATAATTCAGTATGCATTTTTATCGAGATGAACTTCTTCAAAAGTTTTAATTTTATCTAGGACTGATTCAAGGATGGTATTGTAAATCCAATTTCCCGTACTATCACTATAATAGTGTTATGTGCTGCCCTCTAACAGAGATGAGAGTGTAATTATCCTTGGTCAGTAGGGTGGCGCCATCTGTTGACCAACTGGCGAACCGCCATTTAGTAGTGCCTAAGAAAACGGTAGTGGATTCCAGTATATTCTGGAAAGTTCTACAATGAGATTCTAGACATTCCAAATAAAGAGGTGAATCCAGCAGATGGGGGTACAGTTCAGTTGAGTATACAGTACAGTTCTGATATACAGACAGTTTTTGGTTAGATAAGAGTTGACAAGTGATTTAAAAGTAAAGTACAGTTGTGATTTAAAAGTAGTGGATTTATATTAGATTAAAGTTATTATTAGTTGTGTGATTTTCAAGGATTAACTATTGTAATTTAAGGGATTAATAAAATAGTGGTTTGTGAAGATTCTTGTTGCAAGTTATTTGAACCCCGAACCCAGAGTGTTTACTGCAGATTGTAAACACGTAATAATAGTAGTTCAAATGTACTTTTTAGAGGGCGGAATATTAAACATAATATTTTTAGTCGCAAACTCCTCTATAAATCCTTATTTTACTATAAGGAAAGTAACCAGACTGCAACCAAAGTTACAAATCTGGCGCGTTAAGTGTAATAATTCATATTACCATTAAAACGCTAATGCTTCGATTGCAACAAACACCAGCCGAAAGACTGATCCTACTTAAAGGAGCTCCCTTGCCAGTCGTCACACACCACTTGCAGACTGCAGTTTCGAGCTGTTGGCTCTCGTCAGTGCAAGGTAGGTATGCGACGACCGACATGAGAATTCTTTGACTATAGTACATCCCGGTATTTTCACAATAGCGACATGTAAAACAGCCAGCAGGCGCCATCTTTTGATGGTAATATGCAATTATTACACTTAACACGCCAGACTTTGGTTGCAGTCTGGTTACTTTCCTTATAGTAAAATAAGGATTTATAGAGGAGTTTGCGACGTAATAATAGCGTTGCTCTAAAAGTGAAAGAACAAGTTGTATCTTCAACATGATGAATCGAGACATCTGTGTGGTGTTTTCGAGTAACTTTTATTTCTTAAAAATATACAGGATGGCCATTTTGATTGACAATCATCTCTATGCATCTTTGAAATGAAATTTCTACTATTTTACAATTCAAAATATGAAAGACAGAATAATAACTGCTTTTCGGTCAATCACCCCGACAATTTTAAAAACAGTAAAAACTTTGTTTCAAAAACTCATAGAGATGTGTGTCAACCACAATGGCCAACATGGGGAGCACATATTATAATTTTTCTGTTAAATTATTTGAAAAAAACCTCTAATTTTTTGAGTTTATTCTTGAGCTTTCTACTTATTGCTGAATAAATCGAAAATGGTTACAAATAGCCATAAAGATGTACTTACATGTTAGTTAGCAGTTAGGGTGTTCCATTTGAAAAAATTGAGAAGCTTCAATTCAAACTTTTAAATTGAAAAATCATTTTCGTCATTATTTGAACAAATTACTTTTAGGAAGTGAAAAAGATTCAATAATCTTAAAATCCATAATGGTTAGAGATTTTTTCAAAATGCATCTGCAGATGGTATTATTTCAACAAAAAAAATTTCACTACATCCAAATGATTGGGAGATAGTTAATAATAATATAGGAGTGAAAGGAGTCTAAAAAGATGTTTCTAAAAATTTACCAATATTTATAGAATTGCCTTTAAAAAAATAGCACTTGGTCCTGTACAATTCACCCTGTATATTTGAAAATAATTTCCAGTTATAGACTTTTTATATAGTTTAATTGTGCCTACTTAATGAAAATAAATTCAAGGTAAATAATCTAATTGCAACATGACACAATTTTATACATATCAAGCTTTAAAAAAAATATTTGCACTTTGGCCATCAAATTTTGCATTTTAATAATGTATTTGATAAAATTCTCTCATTTTTAGACGTAGTTCGCAGCGAAATCAATTTTTTAAATACATTTATTTAACGTCGGCCTATTTCCGCTACTGAGGCCTAACACCGACGCCTGTAGACAAGCTACCTCCCACCAGGAATTTTGCCGAACCTCTTCCCTTAAGAAGAGTAGGGATCTTTACTTGCCTAACATTTAATAGTCAATAGTTATTTTCGGTCTTAGACCCCCAAGTCTTACCAAACAACCTGCGGCACGTCCATATTGTCACTGTTGCTTTAGTAAGATTCCTTTCCAGATGTGAGTTCCAGGTAAGTTTTTGATCCAGGATTACTCCTAGATACTTGACTTCACCGGAAAGATTTATTATCATTCCATTCAGTACAGGAGTTCTAAGATTCAATCTTCTCCTTTTAATGAACGGAACAATAGTTGTTTTGCTCGGATTGACATTGAGCCCCTCTGACGAGCACTATTTGGATATTATATTTAAGGAATTTGCATGAGGTTGGAAATCATGACCTCATTTTTGCCTCTCACAGTGATGACCAGGTCATCTGCATATCCCAGGACGTTAAAGCCTGAATTACTCATTTATGTAGGAGATCATTGACCACCATTGACCACATCAAGGGTGATAGGACTCCACCTTGTGGACAACCCCTGACTGCAGTCACCGTAGCCGACTCATCCCCCACACTTGTGGTAATAATTCTGCTTTTGAGCATGGATTGTATCCATTTAATTGTAGGTGACTGTACTCCCCTTTTTTTCGCGGCTTTTTGTATGGATTCATAGGAGGTGTTGTCAAAAGCACCCTCTATATCTAGGAAAGCATACATAGCCATTTCTTTTGCTGTAAATGTCTTTTCAATGCCTTGAACCAGGCAATGTAGAGCATTTATTGTTGATTTGCCAGGTCGATAGACAAATTGTTTTGCATGAAGCGGTGCTCCTATAAGGATTTCGCTTCTAATGTGTTGATCTAAAAGTTTCTCCATTGTTTTTAGGAGAAATGAGGTTAAGCTAATGGGGCGTTACAACTTAGGCTCGTCTGGTGTACGTCTGCCTACTTTTGGAATAAACGCCACCTTAACTTCCCTCCAAGCTTGGGGAATATACCCCAGTGTATAACTTGCTATAAATATACTTCTCAGGCATGAGACAAGCTCCTCAATTCCGTATTGAAGTAGGGCAGGGAAAATACCATCTCTGCCCGGTGATTTAAAGGGTTTAAAGGTTGATTCCGCCCATTTAATTTTGTTGTGGGTGAATATTTTTCTAGCCAGGCGGCTTCCTTCTCTGGTAGGACGATGACCATCCTCATCCAGGTAGTCCTCTAGAAATTCACCATGAATTATGCGAGAGCCTGGGAAATGAGTGTCTAAAAGCACTTTTATGTTTTCCTGCTGACTCTCGGTGTGCTTACCATCGGGCTTTTTGAGTAGCCCTATTCCATTTGAGTGGTCTTTTGCAAGGACTTTTTGTAGGTGGACTGCCAGTTCATCTATCTCTTCGCAGAACCGTCTCCATGATCTTCTTTTAGACCTTGTCAATTCTGTGTTGTACTCCATAAGGGCTTTTCTGTAGTCCTCCCAGTGTCCAGTGTTTTTAGCTCTGTTAAAAGCTTTCCTAGTCTCAGCTCTGAGACGGTTGAGATCCCTATTCCACTAGGGCACATCTCTTTGGACTGCCCGTTGTTTAATGGGACAACTTTTTTCATAACATGCTGTCATGATACTTTGTAGTTGATATGAGGCTATATCTAATTCCTCTATTGTATCGATGGAATGTGTTACACCTTCGACCTCCGCCCTCAAGTGTTCTTTATAAACACTCCAGTCCGTCAGTTTGGGTATTCTACATTCCCCGAGGCTTGTTACGGCTGCCTCTAAGTCGAATCGTATGTGTCTGTGATCCGACATGGAGGGCTCGTCTGCAACATGCAAATTTTTTATTAAATCAGTTATGAGTGGATCGGCGAGAGTTACATCTAGAACCTCTTTCCTGACCGCATTCATAAAGGCGGGTTCATTACCTTTGTTGATGAACAAATATTCAAATAGGCACTCACCTCTAATTTTGGTATCTGTGCTACCCCACATATGATGATGTGCATTAGCATCACCACCTAATAGGTAGGGTTTGTTCTTTCTCCTGCACCAGCTGATAAGGCTTTTTACTTCCTCTGGGAGATGGATTTCCTTCCTTGCCGGGAAAGTAGGCCGATGCAACTATGACTTGCATTTTTCCCCTTTCCGTAGGCACTTCCACTGCTGCTGCTACCAGGTCTTTTGTTAGGAATTCTGAAAGGAGAACAAAATTAATATTTTTATCAAACAGCAAGGCTGTTCTAGGATAGTCATGCAAGGTAGAATAAATTAACTTACATGATTGTGTTGGGAGTCCTTTAATCTGTCCTCTGTGAACCCAGGACTCTTGGATTAGCCCTATGTTTAATTTCTCCCTAATAAATCTCCTGCTAAGCACACTCGAGGCTGCCTTTGCATGATGGAGATTTATTTGGAGATACTTTATGTTGCTTAGGGGAACTATGACGGCGAGGGGCCTTTTTCATGGCCCCTCTTCACTGTCTTTTTACCCGTAGGTTGTGTGCCGTCGGCAGGGCACTATCACCGCCTGTAACCTTAGGCTTTTCAGTCGGCCGACTAGATTCCCCCCTGGGTTGGTCCTGTTTATCAGGCCGTTTTCCCAGTGGGATTTCCTTTAGGGCTTTAGGTTTTTTGCTCCTCGCCCTCCGCTGTACCTGGCCAAACTTGTAGCCAATCCTGTAGCCCATTGTTTTGAGTATCTCGGTAGACTGTGAGTCTGCCGAGAGGGTTAATTCAACGGAGTTGCCTTTGTTTTCTCTTCTAAGCACTCTCCATTCAGTTGAGTTAAGGCCTTCATTTTGTGCCTCAAAGAGTTTCAGTATTTTCTCATTTGAGAAATCCTGATTATCGGGTGGTAAAGTTGTCACCAGAATCTCCGTGTGAGGCATTTCATCCTCTTCAGCGACTCTTAGTGACGCGTTTTCCCAGCGCTTTAGCTCTGTTATTATGCCTTTTAGCCACTGTATTGTGGCATTATTAGCACAAGTTAGAGCCAGCCAACCCGATTTAAATTTGGAGCTATGAAATTTGGGCTTTATACCAGCCTCTTTCTTCAGCTCCAGAATTTATCCAGTAACGAATCCTGGATATTTTTTTGTTGCTCCGTAGTCAACAGGTCCATAGGGTAATTAGTGGAGAGCACCCCCACCTTTTAGTACCTCCAGCGACCTGGCTGTAGGAGGGCCTTACGGCCGATGTTGAGGGCCCTGGTGTGGCCCTTTCTTGTTCCTTCATCCGCTTTCGCGGATATTTTCCTCTGAACGGATCCTTTTTGGCCCTCTTTCAGAGTTTCCACTCTCTATTTTGTAAGGCTTCAATGCCTGTAGGCGGGCTTCAGCTATTAGCGTGCCTTTTGCTAGCAGGAATTTAAACATTTTCCTAGCGGCTCCACTCAACTTCACCTTCTGCCCCTTGGGTTTTGGAGCACGTAAGGTTTCCTTGAGCTCGTCACCGCTACTTTCGAGGAGAGCTTCCTTGGTTAGGTTAGGACCAGTGTCCTGTTCCATAGGCTCTTCAGCTTCTGTTGGTACAATTGGGGGTGTACCGGCCCCTATTTTTTTAATTAAAGAGGTCATTTTCTGTCCCACGAGTAGCGGAGGAAATAAGGCTTACCTGAGGCAGTGCTCCGCATACCCCAGGCAGACTTTATTTAAACCAGGGTGCGTCAGGTGCCCTGGAATCCGCATAATAGCGACTAAGCTTCCCCTTAGCCATGCAGTCATAGGTTTATGCTGTTCCACCTTTGACTTGGGGAGAGTTTTATTGTAGCTCCCATCAACTTGGTCGGCTGGTTAAGGCAAACCCCCATGTGGAGCAAGCAATCCTCAACAACCACCCACTTGCTCCACACGGTTTATACTAGCAGGTTTCCATGACATAGCTCCAACACCTCGCGCGTCCGAACCATCCGACCCTAGTCAGACGATTCCTGCACCGGAGCGACTGAGTCCCCATCTTTACGCTGTTAATCCTAGTATAGCTCCAGGAAGTTGGGTATCGTTACCTCCCATTCTGCATCACTGCAGCCCTGTGACGAAGTTTGTTGCGACCTGTGATACCCATCCACAGCTGAGGATAAATGCCATATCCACCCACAGAAGTACACAGACAATTGCAACGGTAAGTTCTAAAGTGAAATCGTTAAAAGCAGCTGTTTTTTTTTCAAATGTAGATAGGTACTTAAGTAACTTAAAATTATGTGTTTATTATGTTACAAAATTAATAATAAAATGGACTTTTTTAGCTTTCGAAAAAATACAAGCAATTTACTTCGTTTTTACTTCCCTTGCAACCGCAAGGTATTGTATTCGTGCTGGGAAAAATTTTTTTTCATAACATGTACATTCCATAAATTTAAAAACATGCCGTCGGTCTGTCCGTCGTCGCCAAATTCATGCACCTGAGTAATCTTGTAAACAGCTGAACGGATTTCAACCAAATTTAACACACATGATCTGTTGTTGCCAAGGTGTTACCATCGCATTTTATTTTTCAAATAGGAATAGGGGTTGCGACACTACAAAAAAAATTCCATCAAAAGCAATTTTTTTCCAGTTCTTTTCTTAGTCAGATGCCCGATCTCCTAATCATGCGTCTATTCAGACAGCCTTATTACAAATTACTCAAATAAGAGACGCAATCCCAAAGAATTGTTTTCAATCCACCCCATATACTTAGAGCCGGGATAATTTCTCGAGGTAGGCCTGTTAAAAAATCTACTTATTTAAACGTGTTCCATGAGTGGTTAAAAGGATTTAGTTTTACTAGAAAGAGAAAGTATCAAATACTTAAGTAACTAGAATATTATTCTCAACAAGATGAAACAAAAAGATTAGGTACAAATCGATCGAAAAATATTGTTCTTGACTCCTCCAGTGACTAGCCTAAAATATTTGTCATTTGTCTTTGTTGACGCCATGCACCTAGATATTTTAATTAATGTATTTTTTTTCTCGTCATATCGATTATTTCAAGATTCAACTCTTTCTTATACTTCCTTATTCTGCGGAACATGTAGGAAAATATTATAAACATTTTTCTAAGGTTTAGGCACATGTTAATATTGGGAAAATTTTTAACACAGCTACATCATCAAATAAACAAACATATTAAAATTATGTAGTACTTTAGTCCATCCTGTATTTATCATATATACAGTGTGTTCATAAAAGTGTTAAATTTAACCAATAAAAGTCTCTTTATATTATTTATATATTTTCAATCAATTTAACACATGTATAACATTTTAAATTACAAATATCAGAATCACAATTTTAAAGGATGTAAATTAAAAAAAGCCGTTTGTATTAACAGATTTTAAGTACATGTAGAATCAATAAAATAATATAATTAAATTAATCTTATGTATATCAATACAGGTTTGCAATTACTTTAATAAAAGGCAGGTTATCTAATATTCATTATAAATACGAAAGTAAAAAAAGTTGCCTTACGATCATATTGCAAAGTGCCCTACGTGAACTTGAGATCGAAAATAAAAGAAAAGAATAAAGCAGTATAGTCATAATCACATTTACTATGCATGTTTACTGTTTGAATATACTATATACCCCATAAATCCCAACCTCTGAAACATTTGGATATATTTATCGTTTCTAAGAACAAAAGTAAAGCTACTGCTATTTACAAAAAATTTAAGGCAAAAGTGACCGGTCTATTGTAACATCGAAAATGATAATTAAAAAAAAAAAGATAACAATAAAACTTTAAAACAGCCTTTTTCCTAAACATGATAGTGTTTAATTTTAATAAAGGTACATCTAACATCACAATTTTTAAATCTTAACGGAGTATTTAAAATACGCTCATTCTAAGCAGGTATGTCGATGCATTTCCTGCTAGGAATTTCCATCAAAAGCTTAAGAAAAGCAACATAACTGTAATTGATATGTTGGACGGAATGTTGCCTCCCGATTTACCTACAATTTTAAGTAATACTAATACATTATTTTTACAGGAGACTATCCTGCAATGCAATCATGTTTTAGTGCAACATACATAGGTTTATTTATTTGTCCTGCTTTCAATAGTTCAAAGTAGTAGTGACAGCTCACGTCAACAGTTAACTAAATTGTTTTTAATTTGGGGAATAACAAGTCAAAATAACTTGAAATCCCTCAAATTTGCAATATAATGCTTATGCTACCAAGGCAACCATGATTCAAAACATGATTATGTCAAAGCAATAAGCGAATCTGTTTAGCGCAATTGTTCAATGCGGTGGTCAATATGTGAAGATCCTCATATATTTTGGAAAATTGAGAGACTTAGGGGTAAAAAACGTATTTTTTAACAACATATTTAATTAAAGTGTGGTGTTTAAAGGTATTGATGTTCGTGGAAATTGTTCCATTTCCTATTCGTCACTGAAAAAATATGCGGACACAAAGAAATAACTCGATTCGAAATGTGAAAAACAATTAATACTATTGCAACTTGCATAATTGTCAAACTCTAAAGACATTTTAAAGTAACTTCCATTGCAATATTTTAATACTTCTCTGTATTTTAAATATTACAAAATGTTATAAATTTAAAACAATCCAAGATATTGTTTGAACTATATTTTACCCAAAAATATCTCGTGTGTGAAAATTGTGTAAATACATGCATAATTGACCGCATCTGAAAATGTTTTTATGTAACCTACATAAATCTACATCAGATAATTAATTACCTATTAATTAGTACACTTTATGTAATATATACAAGCACTAATAGGGTACAAAATTCCAAAAACCTCGAAAAATACAGAATTGGTTCAAATTTCTCTTCTTGCTTGCCATCTTAAAGCGAAATATAATTAAGGAAGGCGGTAACGTTTATCGAATCCAGAAATTTAATTAAAAAAAACTTATCTTCATGTCCATACAAGGGAAATGTAAGAGAACTAATGAACACAGTGACAGCATGGACCAATCACAAACCTGAGTGATGACACTTGTTCATAATTTTAGGTTTTTTACCATTGTAATAAATCATTTTATTACTACATAAAAATATTTACATATAACTCTTAGAACTTGATCTCTCACCACTACTTGAAACTACAGCAAGTCAATCTTTCTTGATACAATAAGGGTTTTTTCGCCACATAAGAATTATAAGCAGCAGCTTCCGTCTTCGTCAATAAAAAAATCTATTAGAGAATAGCTGCTGCTTACTCCACGTTGCAAAAAAAATCCGTATTATTTTCATCTGTGGCATCTCTTTTCATCTTGCAGCAAGCATGCCAAAATCCAGATAAATAAAAAACCTATTATAAGAAATAAAAAAGCAACATTGCATTCGACAAAGTAATATTAATAACTTCTGAAAGCATACCACCACCTTAATGACCTAAAATGGCGAATAAATGTGTTCAGTCTTTAACAATGTAACTACATACGAGTGAAATACTCCTTAACATAAAGTTAAAAATACTAGCACTTTACAAGTATTATACATTCACAGGCTAAATGGATACACAAAATTTACATCTCAAATTTGGTCTTCAATACGGTGAGAAACGTTACCAATTACATTTTTTTATTCTAAAAACCATAGAATTTCAACAAAACATACGCAACATTGATTTATATTTTATTTTCTATTTCGGCGGTGGTTTACCACTGACTCTGTCTTCCTTTTTATTCTCCTTTACTTTAACTTCAGATTTTGTTTTATTTGAGGCAGTTTCACCAACTTGTGCTTTACTATCTTTTTGTGACATTTTATTGGTATTATCTTTCTTATCTTTTTCTGTCTCACTCTGGCTTTTATCACAAGTATTTGTTTTTGGTCTTTCATTACTTTGCAATGGCTCCTCAGAACCTAATTTCAATTCACGTTTCGGAATTTCTTGCACTATTTTTACTTTGTTAATTTCTATATTTTTATCACATTTTTCTTGTTTTGCTTCCTGGCCGTTCGTAGGGGAATCTTTCTCTTCTGCTATTCTTGGCAGAAACTCACCTGGACCAGATAGATTTAGTGACAAACGGTTCTCTGATGTGGACGAATTTAAACCTTAAAACACAACAAACATTCAATTTTTATATTACATTATTTAACACGATTATTATACAGGGTATAACTCGAGTTCTATGATAGCAGAAAATTAAAAAAAAAAGCAGGTAAATTACATAAAAGTCTATAACTGGAAATTATTTTCGAATATACAGGGTGAACAAAAACCGATTGATTACATAGGACCAAGTGACATTTTTTAAAATGGAATGGCTATAAAATATTAGTATATTTTTAGAAGCCTCTTTCCACACCACACTCCTTTCACTCTCGTATTATTATTGACCAGCTTCTAACCATTTGGATATAGTGATTTCTTTTGTTGAAATAATGCCATCTGTAGATACAATTTGAAAAATCACTATAATCACTATTATGGATTTTAAGAAAAAAAATTGTAAATACCAATTACGAGATATCTTTATTATGTTTTTGAATCAGTTTCACTTCCTACGCAACACATGATAATAATAAATCAATAACACCACAGGTAATTACGACCCCCTTTATCCCGGAAGGCTCTAGAAGAGCCTTGTGTGGGAGGGGGCTACACATTTAGAGACAAGTGACACACACCCAATATCCATGTATAGTGGAAAAATCCCTCTCACAGTATTTTCTACTGCCACGACCGGGGATCGAACCTGGAACTTCTGGGTGAGAGGCAAGTGCGTTCACCTCTCGACCACCCAGTCACCAAATGGCTTAATAAACGTTTAATATATAAAATTATAGTTTAAATTTCGTTATCGTATATTTAATCAACATCTATGAAAAGCATTTATTTCATAAACAATTTTTATACGTATATTAGAAATGTATTTCTCCGAAAACTTTCGGAGTAAGGCAGAATATTTGAAAAATAATTAATTGAGACTACATTTCTGTCAAATGTTTAAATTGTAAATTGGTGAAATTGACACTTGCATTTTTTCAGCCATATTATAGTTTTTAATATACGATTTTTAAATGTATACAATAAATATGTATTTGGGCAACGTTTTTATAGGTATATCACAATTGCATCTAAAAGTTCGAAGATTATAACAATATCTGAAAATACGAGTAAAATATTTACATTAATCAAAATCTGAAATAGGTAGATGATAAATGAAAATATTCGTTCAGTAATATTGCAGTTTATAACATACAGTTTTTAAACGTATATCAATCTGCATCAATTGCGCAGTCGCCAGCAACCGGGTTAGTATTGTTGTCTTTCTTGCAGAATACATTTTCAATATACCAATAAGGGTAGCAAATATTAGGTTGAACATACTCAGTTCACTATTAAAATTAATTTCGACAAAAATTCAAGGACCCATTATAATAAACATACGGTTTCAATATGAAATGCGATGGGGCGAGCGTAGGTGCGTCTTTACTATGTACATACTTCGGTATGCGATGTAAAGCAACGACAGGCGGAGTTAGCACTTGGATGGGTGACCATTCCAACGGAAACCGCGTTCTCGCCTCACACATCTTCCAGCGGCTTGTATATCAGTGTATGCGCGGAAGCTATACAACCTTAGGCGAGGGTTGTATAGGAGATATACCATCCTTCGGAGGGGATGTAAAGCCGTCGGTCCCTTGTCTATTAAATGTTAGGCAAGTAAAAGATCCCTACTCTTCTTAAGGGAAGAGGTTCGGCAAAATTCCTGGTTGGGAGTAGCTCGTCTACAGGCGTCGGTGTTAGGCCTCAGTAGCGGAAATAGGCCGACGTTAAATAAATGTATAAAAAAAAAAATATGAAATGCGTACATAAGAGTTTCTCATAAATATATGCATCTCTCTCATGGTCTCAACGGTCCAGCTGGTGAGCAACCGCAAATCGTCATGTTAATTGCCGTTTCGTGTGGTGGTAGTCAATTTTCGTAGTGTGCCATGTGCCCTTGTGATTGAAACAAAGAATATTTACTTGTTTGTTTTTGCATATATTACATTATTTGATTGAAATTCAACAAGTGTTGTGCTGATGAGCCACCCTTATCCGTAAGTAATCACATTGTAGTGCGTTAAAGTTATAGTTCAAGTAATAAGTTCCCGATACATAAAAAACGCGACAAAAACTTTACTACATAATTATTATCGCCGTGGGCCATGGCAGCATGGTGCATCAAACGACCCGACGCACATTAAAAACCTATAAAGGTAAGCGTGCTGATTTGCGGTCGAGGTAGCACAAAGAGTGATGGTATTTTAATGAGGTCGTAAAATTTTTGTTGCGTTTTTTGTCTCGGGAAGTCCTTACTTGGACTATACAAGAATGAACCAATTTGTGATTGGTAAGAATTATTGTTAATCCAAGAGTTTTCATAGTAACTGCATTTTCTTTTATTACAGAAGGTGTAAAACTCTGCATGGCTAACGCTAAAGGCGCGAGTGAGACCCGCGACAATAAAATTAGAAGGGCGATTCAAGATATGTTGTTGTTGTTTTGTTACCATGTAATTAATACCAAAGACAATGGGGGGAGCATAGGTGCGTCTTTACTATGTACACACTTCGGCATGCGATGTAAAGCAACGACAGGCGCAGTTAGTACTTGGATGGGTGACCATTCCAACGGAAACCGCGTCCTCGCCTCACATATCTTCCAGCGGCTTGTATATCAGTGTATGCGCGGAAGCTATGGCGAGGGTTGTATAGGAGATATACCATCCTTCGGAGGGGATTAAAGCCGTCGGTCCCTTGTCTATTAAATGTTAGGCAAGTAAAAGATCCCTACTATTCTTAAGGGAAGAGGTTTGGCAAAATTCTTGGTTGGGGGTAGCTCGTCTACAGGCGTCGGTGTTAGGCCTCAGTAGCGGAAATAGGCCGACGTTAAATAAATGTATTAAAAAAAAAATACCAAAGATTTTATGTATATTAATTTTGTACTTATATTACCGTTTAACATCCCTGTTATGGATCTAGTATCTTTTTGGGTCTCAATAAATGAAAAAAAAAAAAAAAAGATTGGCTGAAGCTTGCCAAAAGCCGCTATGATTACAATAATAATAATAAATGGACTATATTTTTGGAATTTAGTAAAGAGTAATGAACAATGTTGTGTTTTGTCAAACCATTGTCAAACATCCTAGGTCCCCAAGGGTGAAATGGTAAATAATAAAATAGTTTTATGTATTTAGCCAATCCCACAGAATAAAGCAATACTTAATATAATATAAAAAAAACTAGTAGTAAACACTAAATAATTTAAAAAAATTACAATCTGCATATAGGCAATTGAATTATTTTTCCTTGATATCAGTTTTACAAAGGTAGGAGGTTTAAAATATGTACTTTTAAAAGTATTGGAGATCATATTATAATATTAACTTTCGAATTTAAAAACGGGTACGGGTATCTTTTTTATAGTGTTGTAGACCGATCAATTCTAAAAAAAATTGGAAAGGGAAATGTGTCACAAGTCAAAAAAAACTTTAATTCTAATTTCCCTGTTATAATTAAAGAAAAATTAATATATTTTACAAAATAAGGCACTTAGAAATTAATTTGTTTCAATACCATATCTCATTATTGTTATGCAGAAATATAAATGAACACTTTTTTATCATAAGTAGTAAATCATTACTGATTATTTAAGACATGATTTGACTTGCAAAGTTATTTGAAATTGTTTAGTCTATAATACTGTATAACAGGATTTCCCATTTAAATTTCGAAAGTTCATGTAATTTTGGTAAAAAAGTGATGGAAACTATTTAATCATTTATTAAATAAGCTCTTAGTTTACAAAACAATATATCTCGTATACCATATGTATACGTTTTTATAAAACGTCTATATTTAATATAGGATAAAACAAATATATACGGTTTTTGCGCGGACATTCGAACGTTGAATATAGGTTGCAACAAACATTATATATGCCAGTCGTATAAACAAAATCAAAACGTTTATTAAACTATTTGGTATTGCTTGGGTTCTTAAAAATATACAGGGTGGCCAAAATAATTTTTCAATTTAAAACTTTTTGGATTGAATTTTCTCAATTTTTTCCAACTCTGTATATTTTCGACCATTTGATGTAGAAATGAAAACACAACATATATGTACGTCTCTATGGCTATTTGTGACCATTCTCAATTTATTGAGCAGTAAGTACAAAATTCAAGATTAAACTTAATTAGAGTTTTTTCAAGTAATTGAACAGAAAAAATTATAATATGTGCTCCACATATTGACCATTTTGATTGACACACATCTCTATGTGTCTTTGAAATGAAGTTTCTACTGTTTTTAAAATTGGTGGTGTGATCAATCAAAAAGCAGGTTATTATTCTTTTTTTCATATTTTGGACTGTAGAACAGTAGAAACTTCATTTCCAAGACGAGATGTGTGTCAGTCAACATGTGGAGTATAACTTTTTCTGTTCAATAGGAATGAAAGGAGTCTAGAAAGAAGCTTCTAAAAGTATACTGAATTTTATAGCATTCCATGTTAAAAAATGGCACTTGATCCTGAACAACTGTCTTGGTTCACCCTGTATATTGGAAAATAATTTCCAGCTATAGACTTTTTATGTGGTTTACCTGGATTTTTTAAAATTTCTAACTATCGTAGAACTCGAGGTATCGAAGTCAGACTATTGCACCATCCTGTATAATTTTGTGTAAAGTTACAATCGACATTGATAAATGAATATCTCAAAAGCTGTTAAATGAATAAATCAGCACATTTTGCAAAGAAAAAAGGTAAAAAGCTTTGAGTGGAAAATTACAACTTTGGCAGAATTACCAAATGAACAATAATACAGGGCCACAAAAAAAGAGGTTTTTGTGTAACAGTTTATATCCCTACATTTTGACATGCTTTTAATAATCCAATCGAATTAGCATTTTGACAAAAAGAAAATGTTTCTAGGTATAAGCCGAATGCTGGATGTTCAGAATGATGGTACTTCAATTTTTTTGGATTGCAAAATTTTTTATTGAACGATTAAGGTATGAGAAAATGGATTTTTCGAGATTTTGAAAAAACTATTGATTTTAGAAAAAAATGTTTGTATTAGAAGTTGTGCGCCTTGAAAATACCTACAAAATGAGACCTAGTTCATCAATATTGGCTAATTTGTTTATGAGTCGTTGCAAAAAAATATGCTAAAATGGCTGTTTTATCAATTGTTAATAAATAATAGAAAAACATGTTTAATACTTGTTACCGCAGGAAAAGAAGGCTCTTGCAGCATAGAAAAGGCACGCGAAATCGGGAGCCATATGGTCAAATAGTTTTTGCACAATCAATTTGTTAATAACTTTTCGACTTTTTTTAACGCTTATTTCTCAGTGATCTGGCGGTTCTACAGCAATCTGTGGGTGCACAAATTAAAGTTCATGATTTATACTATCAATATCAAAAAAGAATCAGATGAAGTATTGGTTTTAAATTGTTGAAAACAATAATCAAAGTGAGCATTAATTTTTTCATTATAAAATATCTCTTCGGCAAAGCATGGTATCGAAATGCTGATAAAAGCATCTGACAGCTGACATTTTTTCACGAATTAAAAAAAAAAGTCTTTACGACCAATAGAAGCCGAGGTAGATTTTTTTTTTAATCACTGTGGCGTTGTTTATTAATATTAAGGAATGATTTTAGCTGAAATCTACAGAGGAATACCCAAAGAATCCAATGCAAAAATTTTCGACTCGATTATTTAAAAATTGTTGATGTGGCAATTGTTTAAAGTTGCCGTTGCTCCGATAGTCAATGTGGGAGTGATGGTGGGGGACGTCAGCCACTCAAGACGGAGGACGAGCAACTTTAACAATTGCCACATCAACAATTTTTAAATCATCGAGTCGAAAACTTTTGCATTGGATTCTTTCCATATTCCCCTGTAGATTCCAACTAAAATCATTCCTTAATATTAATGAACAACGCCACAGCGATAAAAAAAAAGAAAACTTCTATTGGTCTTAGAGACTCTTCTTTTAAATTTATGAGAAAATGTTAGCTATCAGATGCTTTTGAATCGCCCAAGAGATATTCTATTTGTTTATAACAAAAAAATTAATGCTCACTTTGATTATTGTTTTCAACAATTTAAAACCAATACTTCATTTGGTTCTTTTTTTGATATTCATAGTATAAATCACGAACTTTAATTTTCGCACCCGCAGATTGCTGTAGAAAAGCCAGATCGCTGAGAAATAAGCGTTAAAAAAAAATTTAAAAGTTATTAACAAATTGATTGTGCAAAAACTATTTGACCATATATCTCCCAATTTCACATGCCTTTTCTATGCTACAAGAGCCTTCTTTTTCTGTGGTAACAAGTATATGAAACACGTTTTTCTATTGTTTATTGACAAGTGAAAAAAAACTCAGCATGTTTTTCTGCAATGACTCATAAACAAATCAACCTATTTTGATGAACTAGATCTCGTTTTGTAGGTTTTTTCAAGGCACACAACTTTTAAGTAACACTTTTTTTTCTAAAATCAAAAGTTTTTTCTAAAACTCGAAAAAACCATTTTCTTAGATCTTAATCGTTAAATAAAAAATTTTGCCACGCAAAAAAATTAAAGCCTAAGAAACTCTACATTCCTATCACCATTCCGAACATCCTGGATTCGGCTTATACCTAGAAACATTGTTTGCCAAAATCACGCCATTTTGATACTAATTCGACTGGAGAATAAACTCTTAAAAAATCAGACAGTTTAATTTTGAAATATTTATAGGTTAGAAGGTTTTACCTATCAAAATATATGGGGGAACTATTTTTGTGGTCCTCTGTAATCTTTCAATATTAATTAGGTAGAGAAGCCAACGTAAGCCAAATTTGCAGTTAAAACAGTGTTAATAATTTTAACAGTAAACTTATTGAGTTTTATACAGACTTTGAAATAAAGAAAACTCAAGTATGAAGGAGTGTAATCCTAAAATTGGACATGAACAACCAAAACCATGTCCTGAAGATTATGACACTCAACCAATTCTAGGCGTGTACAAACTGGTACAAGGGACTAGAATATTGGAATGGGTGTCATAAAGAAATTGGGAGATTAGCACAATTAGCCCAAGAGGCTGCAGTGTTTCCGGAAACATAGTTAGACGGCTTCCACAAAAAATAATCCTAAATTTAAGGATAATTCATCCTTACAGTTTTCATTTCAAACAAATGTACTGAAAAGTAGTTTTATGCATACAAATGACATTCAACTTGAAAAAATTAAGCCTCAATTTTAAACAGTGGTGTGCATATGGCGTATGCGAGATATATTTTTGTTAAAATTTAGGACACTCCACTGAGGAAGTAATTTCTTATTATTTTCCATTATTGGTCCATTTGTAAAATTGTTAGGTAAATTGACCAAAAGTTTTATAACACTAGATGGCATACTTTTAACTTTGTTTAACTGAACTGTAGATTTACGTTTAAAAAATGATGTACACTTTTTCAAGGAAATGGTAGATGCATGCATATTATTTATTGATAACAGTAATAATTAAACTTTCTTATAAGTGAACTTAAGATAATTTTTAGCTTTTGAGGCAAGCACAAAATGGCTTTTGTCTAGTCCACCGCCAACTCAACATTTCCTACTTATCAATAACCAGAAACCAGTCTGTGAATGGCGTTGTGCACTTGTCACACTAGATTTGTCATTAAATCCGCCGCTGGTCAACTATTCCTTCATTATATCAGTCAACATTTAAATCACTGAGAAATGTACTTTTTTTAGTATTCATTACTATTTTTTCACCTCTCTGTTGAAAGGTATTGTTATTGAGAATAAGATAAAAGCAAAATAAAGCAAGATGTCTCATAGATGTGAATTGCAATTCTGTGTTAACAGCAATTTTTTAGTAAATAAACAAAAACGTGAAGCAAATAATCAAACTGCATACGCGAAGCACATGCAAATAACACGGTTTGTTTTTATTTCTTCCATTGAATGACTGAATAATATACCGGGTGTAACAGGATCAGGAACCTTTTCTCCTTTAGTTTTACTGATAATTGATTGAAATTTAGGATATACTACATACATAATAAATACAATTACAATACAATTGATTTTTTTTCACTCCCGGTTTCGCCGGAAGCGACACTAATTTTCGATTTTTAAATTTACCACCCTGTATATTATTACATTTTTGGATTCTGCATAATTTTCTGAATTCAACGATGCCAAATAAGTGACATTTCAAACATCAATTTTTTTATAAAATATTTTTTAGTTTTCCATTTAAGTGTGCCATTACGGTTCCGATTTATTCTAAATGATCCGTGTAATGCTACAAAAATCGAAATCCCGTTAAAAACACATTTTTGTTTTTTTAACGGGATAATTAATTACGTGATTTATGAGTAAATAAAATTCACCAAAACTGTTTTTGGAGCAAAACTCAATTTTTTTCAAATGGAACCATATTGGTACCGTGGTACCATTTATTAGTACTATTAAATAAGGAATTTATTGATATGTCGTATTAAAATGTGCGATAAATACAAATAAAATTACAGCTAAAAGAAAATACAATTTTATTCTAATTACCTTGTTACACATAAGGTGGTTTTGGAATACAAAAAATTAACACAAAACATGACAACAGTTGTTCAAAATGCTGTCCATTAACGTCAATGCACTTCTGAACTCTTTCTTGAAGAACGTTCGCCAATTGCTGGGCCGTTATGCTATTAATTATTCGTCTTACTCGTAGCTCCAGGTCCTCACGGGTTGTAACGGCGGTTGCATAAACAATATTTTTTAAATGACCTCAAACAAAGAAATCAAGGGGCGTTAAATCAGGTGACCTTGGAAGCCACCTCACAGGACCATTCGTCGATATTACGTTTTCTCCGAATCTCCGTTGAGGGTAATCAATTACTATCCTTGAATTATGGGGAGGAGCGCCATCTTGTTGGAAATACATTCCCTGTCCTAAGTCTAAAGGTAACTCACCTAAAATGTCCTCAATATCATTTTCCAGGAATCTTAAGTATCTAGCACCGGTCAGAAGTCCTTCAAATATTATGATTCTACTACCGATTATTCCAAGCCAAACATTGAAACCGAACCGCACTTGAAAGTTACCCTCCCATAATAAATTTTGATTTTCTTGTGACCAATATTTTGTATTTTGTTGGTTAAATAATTCCAAATTTGTAAACCTAGACTCGTCCGAAAATAAAATCAGTCCCAAAAAATCATTGTTTGGCTGCACGTTACTATACAAAATCCAATTGCAATATTCCATCCTGCGTTCGTAATCACTTTTGTACAAATACTGGTTCAATTGGTATTTAAAGGATTTATAGTGGTATTTGTGCAAAATTCGGCTTACTGTTTGGTGACTGATGTCCAATTCAAACCCAACTTGCCTTAAAGAAACAGTCTTATCAACTTCTATTCGAGCCAAAACATTAATTTCCGTTCCTTCGTCAATAATGAAGTTTACTTCGGGATCATTGTTGGGCTCTCTTCGAAATTGGTTTTCAACGCGTTTAAAATAATTTTTCGCTTAGCATTGCCTATCAGGATATCGTTGGGCATAAAGGTCGGTAGCCGCAACTGTATTTCTTTTACATTCCTCATAAATAATTAACATGTCCACTTTTCCATCTCTTGTATAAATTTGCGGCATTTTGAACACAATTAACAAGAATTTTAAACAATTTTTAAGACACAACAAAAACACGGTTAAACCAACAAATGTTTGACAAGCTAAATATTTCATTGTTTTCAAAGCCACCTTTAGTTCTTAACGTTTAATTAGAACAAAATTGTGTTTTCTTATTTCCTATTAGCTGTAATTTTGTTTGTATTTATCGTACATTTTAATACGACATATCAATAAATTTTATAAATTCCTTATTAATTAGTATTGTTATGTGCTGCCCTCTAACAGAGAGGAGAGTTGTAATTACTCCCTGGCCAGAAGGGTGGCGCCATCTGTGGGCCAACTGGCGAACCACCATTTAGTAGTGCCTAAGAAAATTATAGAGAATTCCAGTATCTTCTGGAAAGTTCTACAATGATATTCTGGACATTCCAAGTGGGTATATAAAGAGGTGAAGCCAGCAGATGGGGGAACAGAACAGTACAGTTTAGTGAAGCATAAAGAACAGTTCAGTTTAGTATCCAGTACAGTTCTGGTTACAGAGACAGTTTGTAGAAGAAGAGTTCAGTTGAGTGAAGTATGCAGTTTAGTGAAGTAAACAGACAAGAGAGTTTTTAGGTTAGACAAGAGTTGACAAGTTTAAGAAGAAAAGTAAAGTACATAGTGTTTTAAAAGTAGTGAATTTATATTAGATTAAGTTATTATTAGTTGTGTGATTTTTAAATATTTCCTAGTGTAATTTTAGTGATTAAATAAATCAGTGGTTTGTGAAAATTCTTGTTGCAAGTGATTCGAATCCACAAAGTGTTTACTGAAAATTGTAAGCACGTAACAATTGGTGTCGGAAGCGGAATTGCAACAGAATTTCTGAAGAATTCGACAAAGTTCCATAGTGTTCTATTTGGAAACCACTGGAGATAGTGAAGTGAGTCGAACTGGAAAGTGATATCGATATTGGACAAGACTTATTTGTGCTAGCGTGAGGATTTTGTGGACATATTTGACTTATACCAGATATAGACTTTAAATAAGACTTGTTAGTGTTGTTTGTTAGTTTTTGAATGGAAACAGGAAGCATGGCTGCTGGAAAAACAAATGCAAGACATGTTCGAGCAATTTAGAAAAATGATGCTAGACCAAAAAGAAGAACAAGAGAGACGCGAAGAAGAAAAAGAAAGGAAACGTCAGGCAGAAAAAGAAGAACAAGAGAAACGACGCCAAGAAGAAAAAGAAGAACAAGAAAGACGTCAAGAAGAAAAAGAAAGACGACGTCAGAAAGAGAAAGAAGAATTAAGGAAAATTATACAGGGGCAACAAGATGTTATCCTTTCAGCCACTGAAGACCTCAAAAGCGAAATTAAAGAGGATATAGACAACATAAAGACTGAAGTAAGTGAAATCAAAGGAAAAGTTACTGGCGTCGAAGAAAAGTTACTGGCGTCGAAGGGAAAGTTACCGATATAGAAGGAAAATTTCGTGCAGTTGAAGGAGAGGTAGAGCGACTTAAGCGACTGTTAAGAGAACAAGGAGGCCAGTTGGTATTATCATCGTCAGGTCCTCGATTACAACCGCCTTCCTTTGATGGTCAAACTTCTTGGTCAATCTATAAAAGACAATTTGAGGCAGCGGCATACGCAAACAATTGGAGTAATGAAGACAAAGCTATGGCATTGGTGCTAGCATTAAGGGGCCAAGCCTCAGAGTTGCTTCAGAGTATCCCAGTGACGCAGCAACGTGATTTTAAAGTTTTGGAAGCTGCACTAGATCTAAGATATGGCGACCAACACCTCGCCCAAGTATACAGGACTCAGCTCAAATCACGCATACAAAAGGCTGGGGAAAGTTTACAAGATTTTGAAGCAGCTGTTGAGCGACTAACATACCTGGCTTACCCGGATGCACCCAAAGAATTCCAGGAACAGTTAACAGTTGGTACTTTCATCGATGGCATAAGAGATGAGGAGATCAGGCGAGTGCTTAGATTATCTCGAGATAAGACTGGTAGCGAAGCCTTGATCCATGCCCTCGAAGTTGAGGCCGCTTATGAAGAGACTCTACATCCGAGAGTACGAGCCATGAAAGTAGAAGAAGAGAACCATTTAGAAAAGTCAAATATGGAATCTTTGATGGCTGACCTGCACAAAATGATAAGCCAGTTGATGAACAAACCAGATGCTCCAAGGAAGCAGGAAAGAGAACAGAGCGATGGACAGCCAAGGAAGGTGATTCGGTGTTATCAGTGCAGCAAACCAGGACATATGATGCGGCAGTGTCGAGAACGGAATCCTGGGGAAGTAAACACTGCAAAGAAAAAGGAAGTTCGCTCTGATAAGATGAGATTGATTGTTATGTTAACAGACATACAGAAAATGGTCGCACAATTACTAAACGAATTAAGTTCGCGACCGGAGCTGAAACAGGAACCGCAACCGCCGAAACAGGAGCCGAAGCAGCAGCGAAGTGCTGGAGGTCCGACAAAAGTAATCCGCTGTTATAATTGCGGCAAATTGGGGCATGTCAAGAGGTACTGTCGCCAGAGGAGCCCTAAGGAAGTGAAGAATGTAAAAACGCAGCAGGATATAGCAGAAGTGAAGGCAGTTAAGATAGAGGTTCCGAAGGACTGGTCAAAGAAAGTTCTAAGAGAGGAACAACTGAACGACGATGAAATTGGACCAATGTTGAAGGCAAAAGAAAAAGGAATCCGCCCGGAATGGAAGGACGTTTCCAGTAAAAGTGTTGGACTGAAGGCTTTATGGGTGCAATGGGATTCACTTAGGGTTATAGATGGCCTATTACGGAGAGCATGGGAGAGCCCGGATGGGAAAGAAGTTACCATGCGGTTGCTGATACCCAGGTGCCGAGTACCAAAAGTACTTCGGGAAGTGCACGAGGGAATATCCAGAGAGCACTTTAGCAGAAATAAGACTTTGGCTAGAGTACGGGAGCGATTTTACTGGGTAAATAGCTGTCAGGATGTAGAGGCTTGGTGTCGCAGTTGCAAGGTTTGTGCGAATGTGGCTGCCAAGAGGTCACCTACAGGGAGTGGTGATCGAATGAAGGCTAGATATGACCGCAATGCCAGTTCAGCAGGATTCAAGGTGGGGGACTCGGTTTGGCTGTATAACCCACAGCGGAGTGAAGAAGGATTCTCGAAGCCTCGCTCACCTTGGGAAGGACCGTATTCTGTCATCACTCGGATCAACGACGTTGTTTATAGGATTCAACGTAGAAAGAAGTCCAAGATGAAGATCGTGCACCTGGACAGGTTGGCAAAGTATACTGGGGTATCTGAAATGCCTGACCGGGACGTTCAGGCTTAAGGAGGGGGCAGTGTTATGTGCTGCCCTCTAACAGAGAGGAGAGTTGTAATAACTCCCTGGCCAGAAGGGTGGCGCCATCTGTGGGCCAACTGGCGAACCACCATTTAGTAGTGCCTAAGAAAATTATAGAGAATTCCAGTATCTTCTGGAAAGTTCTACAATGATATTCTGGACATTCCAAGTGGGTATATAAAGAGGTGAAGCCAGCAGATGGGGGAACAGAACAGTACAGTTTAGTGAAGCATAAAGAACAGTTCAGTTTAGTATCCAGTACAGTTCTGGTTACAGAGACAGTTTGTAGAAGAAGAGTTCAGTTGAGTGAAGTATGCAGTTTAGTGAAGTAAACAGACAAGAGAGTTTTTAGGTTAGACAAGAGTTGACAAGTTTAAGAAGAAAAGTAAAGTACATAGTGTTTTAAAAGTAGTGAATTTATATTAGATTAAGTTATTATTAAGGGGCGAGCGTGGGTGCGTCTTTACTATGTACATACTTCGATATGCGATGTAAAGCAACGTAAGGCGCGATTAGTACTTGGAATGGGTGACCGTTCCAACGAAGACCGCGTCCTCGCCTCACACATCTTCCAGCGGCTTGTATATCAGTGTATGCGCGGAAGCTATACAACCTTAGGCGAGGGTTGTATAGGGGATATACCATCCTTCGGAGGGGATGTAAAGCCGTCGGTCCCTTGTCTATTAAATGTTAGGCAAGTAAAAGATCCCTACTCTTCTTAGGGGAAGAGGTTCGGCAAAAATTCCTGGTTGGGGGTAGCTCGTCTACAGGCGTCGGTGTTAGGCCTCAGTAGCGGAAATAGGCCGACGTTAAATAAATGTAAAAAAAAAAAAAAGTTATTATTAGTTGTGTGAATTTTAAATATTTCCTAGTGTAATTTTAGTGATTAAATAAATCAGTGGTTTGTGAAAATTCTTGTTGCAAGTTATTCGAATCCACAAAGTGTTTACTGAAAATTGTAAGCACGTAACAGTATTAATAAATGGTACCAGAGTACCGATATGGTTCCATTTGAAAAAATTGAGTTTTGCCTCAAAAATAATTTTGGTGAATTTTATTTGCTTAGAAATCACGTAATTTAGTGTTCTTAACGGGATTTCGATTGTTGTAGCATTACACAGGTCATTTAGAATAAATCGGAACCGTCATGGCACACTTAAATGGAAAACTAAAAATTATATTATAAAAAAAATTGATGTTTGAAATGTCACTTATTCGGCATCGTTGGATTCAGAAAATTATGCAGAATTCACAAATGCAATAATGTACAGGGTGTTCCATTTAAAAATCGAAAGTTAGTGTCACTTCCAGCGAAACAGGAAGTGAAGAAAAATCAATTGTATGTCAAAAAGTGCCGCTTATTATGTATGTAGTATATCCTAAATTTCAATCAAATATCTTCAAAACTAAAGGAGAAAAGGGGGTGTACCATGATCCTGTTACACCCGGTATACTAATTTTTCAATTACAAATAATTTTAATGATCTTAGATCTGTCTCAATATTATTACACTGAGCGAACAAAACAAACAAGCAACCAGGCAGTAGGATAGGTATATCTTAAATCACTCCAAATATATTATCCTTTGCAAAAAAAAAAAACGGGGCATACTCATACAGGCTGCCTTCGAATAGACTGGGTATAATAGTGACATAATCAATAGTATAGGGTACACAAGATAGGTCCGAAAGCGAGCGTGTCCGGCTCATATTGAACCCCTTTCAAGCACTGTTGTTTTCCTAACACACTATTCTCTCGATGCATTTATATCCTATCCCGAGCTCATGCGAAGGCAATCTGTATATACAAATATAAAAGAAAATAAAAGACAAAGCAATAGTAGAAATCATTTCTAGATGCAGAAAATTTTTACAAATTTACAGTATAAATTGGCCCAAAGTCAGTAATAATTGTTGAACAAGTAGAATATAAAAATCAAAAATCAATTTATTTTTAATCAAAATTTGGCACAGAATGCTCTCTAAATTATAATGTTATAATATGAATGGCCTTTTGATGTATATGGGTATATATGTATATTTGTTATATTGTGTACATCAATAAAAAACTTTTTTATTAATTTTTCACGAACGTAACCATATCATCATTTTTAAACACATATTGTCGGTGCACTAAGGGAAATATTCGCTTCTTTCTATGACCAATTAAATACATGAAAGAGAAATTAATCGTTTCCCCCAGGAATTATTCTACAAGAGAGAAAAGTATAACTGACAATATTAAGACACGTGTAGGGTGAAGCTCGGGTGAAGCATTCCTCTTAAACAATTACGTCATATTTACACATAATCGAAATTATATGCTTGAAACTTTGAGAAAATATGTCAGTGCCATATTTAGACAACCACTTCAGGTTAAAAATGACTAGAGGCAGTAAAATAACTAGCCATTCGAAAAGCAGTACCCTAGACATGGCACTGGGGAACATTCATGCAAAACATCAACAATTCAACAAATAATAATTATTCATACCATCACAACAGCACTCTTCTTCAACTTGTGAAAGCAAACAAAAAAATACTTTGTAAGTGCTTTTGAGAGGGTTGGTCCAAAACAGTACTATTTTAAAAATGAATTTTTTGGCCTATTTTGGTAAATTTGAAAGAATTTTTTACCATCATTTTATATCAGAATAAGTACACCCAATAATTTTTTACTTTTAAATTATCGATCAAATTATATTTCAATCAGTTTATACTACTTAGAATTGCTAAGCCGTAATATACATAATGGTAGTTTCTGAAAATCTAAATAATGGTCAGTTTTAATCCAAGATTTTCCAGAATAGTTTCTGGCACGCCAAAGCAAATTTAGACAACAAAATTCTCGTAAGCAAAAAATTATTTTTTGGGTTTCTTCCATGTAAAACGATTCCACTACTTATAAAATTAAATTAAACCACTTTTAAATCAAATAGGCAAAAGTTTTGCCAACTTCAGATTATAAAAAGTTTATAAACCTACCTAAATCGCTTGACTGAGAAGTATCTCCATCCGAATCTTTGTCCCTCTCTGGTTGAGCAATTGGGCGCCATACTGAAGATGCTCCTCCTACTCTTCCTTGAGATTTAACACTTGGTGTAGCAGTGGTGCCTGATGAACATAATGGTGAGATAGAGCATTTATTTTCCGCACTACGTGGGTGAAGGCGATCTGGTGACAAAGCTCTTCTTAACAATGGTGATCCAGGTTCTGCGCCCTTTGGACGGGCAAAACCCTTCTTAGATTGAGCGGTTACTGCTATAGGGGCAGATCCAGCACTAGGGCTATATGACTGTGTCGTATTGGAACTTCCTGGTTGGTGTCCAATAGGAAAGGCAAGAGGGCTCGGTGACCGTGTTGGGGAAGCAGGAAGGGGAGATGGTGATGGGGTACGAGCCAATGGTGAGAGAGGAATGTGTCCAACAGATTTTCTTCTGTTGGGAACCGCAGCAGAACACGAAGGACCTGTGGCATGTAGAGCTTTAGGACAACCTGTAGAATGAAGTTTATGTTTTAACCCATGCAAAGTCGATGGTCGCTGATAATGTTGTTTATTATTACGACTGCTTGGTGCAGTGGTAGGCGATGGAGTTCCTGAAGATGTAGTCTGCGATGAGGAACTGGTTGAATGCTGAGTAAAAGAATCTGAAGGAGACAAACTAGACCTATTTGTTGCACAACCTCTTACAGTGGAAGCAGAAAAGCTAGTATCTCCACTTCTTGGAAATGATTGAAAGCTTCTACTAGGAGTTACACTTACTGGAGATTGTATACTTGCAGCCATCTGGAAAATAAATTTCTTAACTTTGGCCAGTAAAGCACTTTTAGGGATCCCATCTCAAAATTCTTATTTCCCAAAATGCAATCATAATAACTTTGCAAATACATATAAAGTGTTACCTAAATTGTATAAAATTAATATAAGGACAATTACACTAGCTAAAATGTATCAAATTTGCGGGCTTCTTTCTATCGTAAGGTGGGCAGCACCGTGGACGTAATTCAACAATTTCTCCCACATCTATAAACCGATTAAAACATTTTTTTGATAAGCGATAGAATAGTACTGTATTATTATTTTCTCTGGTGTGAAAAGCAATCTTTTTTTTTTAAGCTTTCGATAGTCCAGTGCCATTCTATCAAGTGTTCTCTAAACACCTATCAAAATTTTTGGAATCGGTTCAGGGATATAGGAAAAATTGTCGAATTTGGAATTCATCTTTTGAAAAACGGCGCCGCCAACCTTAAATAAGATCGATTATAAATTTACGTCAATACAAAAAAATATGCTCTACCTAAAGATTAAAATTACTTAAAACAAGTAATTAAATAAATATATAAAACCTCAACATAAGGCCACTGTTCATCATTTTTGCCTTTAATTAACCCAAGTGAATTTTTTTGATGGGCCCTCTAGACAGCATATATATATATATATCCAACCTGTTGCATCTCGACGCTAGCTCGCTTGCTGCTTATTCTTCTAAACAAGGATGTTTTTCTTCTCTTATCGCTTTCCCTCTTTTGTTTCTTTTGTCTATTTAAACTCCGTTTAGCCAATTTGCTTTGACCTGGTTCCCTTTTACGCCCACCAGTTTTTATGGAGGTTTGATCCAATGGAGTGGCACGTAAACTAACGTGCTCCGCCCCACCTAGTAACAGCTGCAACACCTGTGTATGATAAAGGCCTTGCACTGTCTCGCCATTGATATGTGTGATTAAATCGGCAGGCCTTAGTCCTGCCTCAAAAGCTGGACTACCTTCATCAACCGCCTAAAAGAGAAATTAACTAATTGTTGTTTTAAAATATAATTGTTCTTATTACCATTACTAAATGATGCATTGTATAAACATCGGTGTCACCATAATATACACGAATTGTATGTACAGTAAAGCCAAAGCCTTTTGGTCCCCTTCGTATTATAATTGGAGGCTTTAAACTAGTTACCAATGGTGAAAGTTCACGGCAAGGCGATGTGTCACGTGAACTTGCTGTGCTGGAGCCTCCTCCCCCACCAGGGGAATGAATTCCGTGCGCTGCTGTTTGGAAATCATCTAGAATCAATGCATTAATTATAAAATTTTAAAAGAAGTTCAAAGTACCGCTTACCTGATGGTATCATGAGTGACAGTCCAGAGGCTGAAGCACTTTTAACCACAGACCTGGATTTGTGCTTAACCGCAGGTAAACTTGTGGTCTGAATACGGCCCAGTGGTGATAATTCCCTATTTTCTGAAGAAGAAGTTCCCGTTTCTAAACTGCTATGCTCATCCTCCACAGAAATTGAGAATTTTGGCAGAATGTCGCGAGAATGAGCAGTTTTTCTCCTTCTATTTATTTGTGGAGAAACTTCATCACTATCAGTTTGGGATGATTCTGGAGTACTTATTGTACACAATGACAAATCCAGCGAAATCTGAAGAAAAAATTAAATTTGGTAATTTATTGATACATCCAATATCACATAGACTATATACAAACAAATGTGAAAAATGCAAGACAAATGATTTGTGGCATTTTATTTGAAGAAACTACCTTTCTATGCTCTGCTAGTGCTGATTTGTCCTTTTCTTTTTCTGGCGTTTGTAACTGTAAACTGCTACAGGCTTTCAGTTTAGGTTTAAATCCTCCACTTTCAGGTGTATCTGGCATAGAAGAAAATGAAGCAAGTTTCAGTGGTTTCAATGGTTTCATAGCACCAATTTCAATCTCTGTACTAGTAGAACTCAGTTTAGATACTTTCCGATACTGTGGAGAGCATGAGGAGAATAATCCAAAAACAGGTGAGTCGTCAGTATCATCTGTATCGTCCTCCAATTCGTGAGTATATCGATCAACACGACCTACGAAAATGCTGCAACTGAAATACGGTTTCCATTTTAATTTCAATCAACTTACTGTCAAAATAGCTAGTATCTTCATCATGTTCCAGTTGAGGGACAAATTCTGCTTTCTGTCTAAGTAAAGAATTCCAATCCAGTCCATAAAAATACACATGATCTTTCACTTCATGAGCTCCACCAGTACCCAATCTATCTCTGGGTGAATGTTGCAGTAATGAGGTTATAAGATCTTTCGCTTCTTCCTGTACAGGCCAATCTTCGTTTTCTGGCCATTCGATGTCATCTAGAAATACATATATACAAATTTGTTTTATATAAGATTTAGCTTTACTAAAGACAATCTACCTTGGACGGTATGTGCAAATAATTCTTCAGGAGTATCACCAAAAAAAGGAACACAACCAATGAGAAATTCATAAAGAATTATTCCCATCGACCACCAATCCACAGGCTTGCCATAGCCTTGCCTTAGAATTACCTCTGGAGCAATGTATTCCGGAGTACCAAATACTTGCTTATCAGAAAATTGACGAGATTCAGTATCTATGTAACCTTCATACAAGTTCGTCGCCACTAGAAAAATCAATTTATAAAAACAGTACGTGCATAAAAGATGTAATAGTTACATGACATGAGACCCATTTTGCTTAAACCAAAATCTGTCAATTTAATATGGCCTAGGGCAGTGATCAGAAGGCTAGAAAAGAAAAAAAACATGAAAAAGTGCATAAATTTTGCAATAAGCATCAATCTACGTCAAATTTTATTATATTATTTTTTCCTATATCACAAAAATCTCTGGTGCATGATTTTAAATTGACTGCTTTATCACCTTATCACTAATAATATTTAAACATTTCAAAATCTGTGGCACATTTTTGACTAGATTGGCAAACAAGAGATACAACTACAAAAGTAGGCATGTGATGACCTACACGAGGATTCTTTGACTATTTGGTACATCTCGGTGCCTTTAGGATAGCGACATGCCTACTTTGCACTGAAGAGACCCAACAGCTCGAAACTGCAGTCTGCAAGTGGTGTGGGACCACTGGCACGAGAGCTCCTTTAAGTAGGATCAGTCTTTCGGCTGGTGTTTGTTGCAATTGAAGCATTAGCGTTCTGTTGGTAATATGCAATTTTTACACTTAACGTGCCACGCTTATAACTTGTAATTCAGCGCTCGGCGGGGCTCATAGCCCGGAGAATGGCTGTTGGTTGCAGTCTGGTTACGTTCCTTATAGTAAAATAAGGATTTTATAGAGGAGGAGGGAAATTATGTTTTAGCTTTTACCCTGTTTACAAATATAGATTTATTTGAAATTTAATTGGGAGGAAGCCTGTATTTTCATTTTTTTTATATGGCAAATACAATTGTAAATATTAGACAAGTAATATAAATTTACAATGCAGTCATTTGACAGGATACTTACACCAATAGTTGGGAATTATGTGGTCTCAAAAATTACTATAATTTTATATTCTGTGGACACAACTGAATTTTCAAAAATGACAAATAAAAAAAATGACGTAATATGCTGCTTATCGCAAAAATTATTAATTAAATATTAGTTAAAGTATTACTTGTCAGGTTTCAAATCCCTGTGAACAATTCCATACGAGTGTAAGTATTCCACAGCCAAGACAGTTTCGGCGAAATAAAATCTAGCCATATCTGCAGGGAGAGGTCCAATATTTTTTAACAAGCTAGCGCAATCTCCGCCTTCCACATATTCCATGACCAAGCACAAGTGTTTTTTGGTTTCAAAACTGCAATACATGCTAACAACAAATGGATTATCAGCAAAACTTAGTATGTCCCTCTCAGCAAATACCTGTTCCACCTGGTTTCGTAACATGAGGTTATTTTTATTAATTTTCTTCATTGCAAATCGTTGTCGAGTTTGTTTATGTTTAACTAAATAAACAGCTCCATAAGCACCATTAGATATGAGTTTAACGATTTCAAAATCTTGTTCATTTGGATTTGATAATGATTTTTTCACTGTGGGTGTTGAAGTGAGACAAAGAGAAGTCCTAGAAGAATTATTCGACCAATTACAGTCTCTCAATTCCTGCTGCAACTCAGCTATAGGGTCTCTATTTAAACCCAATTTCTGAATAATGTACTGAGGAATATCAGCTTTGATTCCTTGCACTCCCTTTACTTGACCTTCAGCTGCTTCTAAAAAGTGATAAAATTCTTCTGGATCGAATTCCAAACACTCCAACAACCTAGCAGGGCGAGATATAATCAACAACAGTTTCTTTATAAAACTTGTTACCAAACTTGCTGCATCTTCTGATTTCTCTTTAGTCTAAAAAAATGTATGGATATGTAGGTTTATGTATTTGGTGTCACACAAATTAAATTTTAATAATCAAAATAGTTTTGTTAGCAATTACCAAATATACTTACTTCTGTTAGTAGTCGTTCTAGATTTTCTGACATTTCATAAAAATATCGGCTAGTAATGAGTTTGCTTTGCGACTTATGTAAACAATCCCTGGCCATCTCCAGGACTTGATGATGTACAAAACGAACAATTGGCAAGTAATCACAGTCTTCTCCAAAATCAAAAGTTTTGTTTTCTTCGATAAAATTTGTTAGTCTTTCTTCCATCTGCTGAGTGGCCTTTGGGAAACGTTCCTTATATAAAACATTCATCATACAAATTTCGTTGTCAATTACCGGAGACCTACTGGGGCTACTATATAAAGAAAAATATAATTTATTAAAGTAACATTGCTATCAAAATTTCTTATTACCTAAGACTCCTTGATCTTGGTCGATGCAATGGTGAGCGATGACTAATGGGGTTTTCTTCATAACTAACCCCAGGTAATGAAGCATTACTTTCGTTACTAGAGAAATGATGGGTTAACATTCTGATGTCATCAGAAGTAGGAATATGTGGTAACTGATGCAATCTTTCCTGACTAGAGCACTTGGACTGGAAAACGAAATTATAACAAAATAGGATTTGCAATAAAACGGTAATACTTACTGACATATTTGAACTACCTGGAGTAGTTCCATAACCAGAAGAAGGTAGGGAAGCTACCGACCATCTTCTGCCATCTCCACGATAACCAGCAACAATTCTAAAAAAAAATTAAATTGAACATTGTTTATGCTGTAAGTCGTTTCCATGTTGATACATACTCGTCAAATCATTTTATATACTAAAACTTTTTCATCGCTATTTTTAATGATGGATATGGATGATAAACTATAATAACAATTTTAATAGCTTTGAAGCCTAAATACTTTCAAGCAGTGTAACTACAGATTACTAAATGTTGTGCAATGATTCATGCTCAGTGGCCTGGTTAACACAGCCTGTCATGCTTTGGGTATTTACCTTTTGATGGGTGCAAATGAAAAATTTATAAAACTTGAGTGAGTTCTTGGGCTATCAATTGGGCTACCACATATAGGAGAATGAGATCTTTGGAGTACAGGAGAAGTATTAGCAATAAAACTTAACCTATGAATTGCAGCAGGCCGGCTATTCCTCCGACTAACACAACTGGTATCTTTCTAAAAACATAATTTTTTAAATTATTTATAATGACTTGGATAAAAGTGGATTGTTTATGCAATGCTAAATCTGTCACAAAATTTCAACACAGCAAAAATAATTTTGTAGAGGTTGAACCAGGTTAGTCCACCTAGCCATGGATAGAGCACCAGAAAAAGGCCCTCGCATTAAAAGTAACTCCAAGGTAAAACACTGTAATTGTAAAAAGTGTATAAAATCAGAAAAAATATGTTAGTTCTAATAGTTTATTGCACAATAAAACCTTTCAAAAAACCAATTTTGTCATAATTTTCAGATTTCTTGAAATATTATACCGTCTGTCTATTTTACGAGGGCCACACAAATATCTTGCTTAATATCTATTGTAGAAACAATTATCCCATTTTTTGTGAGCTATATTTCAGTAAAAAGAAATTTGACATCCATAGTCTACTTTGTGAGATATATTACAAAAACCTGAAAAATAGGAAAACCACAAACATAGCTTCCTTATTTGAGGAGATACGAAAAAAGTTAAAGGGATGAAAGTTGACGGCAAAGACAATAAGAATAATAATGTACAAATAAGGGAGTTTTGGAAAGGCATATTTCGGAAACTATTAGAACTACCACATTTTTTTTGTTTCATCCAGGGTATTATTACCACCCCTTTTTAAGTACTTTTAATGTATAGGACGAACTGGAACCGAACAATCCACGATTTTTATCCCCCTTAAAAATGTCTGAGTTCCTGGCAGGTGAATTTAATGCCTTACAAAAGTGATTGGTGACTGTATTATTTTTAAACTATATATTTAAAAAAACCATGGTAATTAAAAGTTGTGGTTTTGATCATTTCCATGGCTGGGTGAATTTGAATTTATAAAGTTCACTGTTTAATTTATATACGTACAGCAAGTACATACTACTTTATATCATATAAGAAAAGAAATTACCATATTAATTGATAATGATGGTGCTGATTTCCCTAAGACAGAATTTCTGAATTTAACCAAATTGGATGATGCATTCTGTTGATCTGAAAAAAATAACTAATACAGAGAAAAGACAATACAATTTTCTTTAAGTATAGCTTCGATTATACAAGGTGCGCAAAACTAACAGAGCAATTTCAATTTGAAAATCACTTTCATATGCATCGTCGCAATCGTGTAGAACAACAGAAAACCGATACTGGAGCACGGAAAATTTATTACCTTGGTAGTGGCTCGTCAAGTGAGTCTGTTCCATATCTCAATGACCGCTTTCTTTTAAGAACTTGAAAAGAAAGCGGTCAATATTGAGGGATGGGACCCACACCATACTTTAAGGTGGGCATATCCAAGAGAGAGAGAGAGATCCGATAAGGAAATATTTATTATTTTTGGCCATAATTTTCTTTAATACAAAAACAAGAAACAAATTTTCACAAGCAAATGCTACAATGGAAAATAACAAATATTAAACTGAAACACTTAATTTTAATTCTCATCATAATACTTGAACAAAAAGACTAATTTTCCTGCTTTTTCAATCCTCAGTATATTTCTTATCTATTAGCCTAAAGATACTGCAAACTCGTTTCACTGAGGATGAAGAAGCAATTGCACAGAGAAATTATTTCAACACAGGTATCTGTTTTATTGATTTCATCAGCTTCCACCGAATTTTGTAATTTCTTCAAAGAACAAGATGTTTTTGAAGGGCAGAGAATGAGCATTAATATTATTAATTTTTATTATTATTTTATTATTTATTATTAATTAAATTTTTTCATTGACAGTCAATTTGTACTTTTGCATAGACGGGTCCATCATATAAGCTATAAAGTGGTATAGTCGAGACAAGAATTCAAGCGATGCACGTCACGAGTTATCTCATTAAAGAACTTTTAATACTAACATAATTTTTAATGATTAATTACGTTAAAAAGAATAATTCTTGACACCCAGTTATTAAGCTTTTTTCAGAAGTAGGTACAGTTTAATGGGGCTTCTTGATTCTTAGCAGTATTGTCTTATTTATAGAATCGATCTGTGACGTGCATCGCTTGAATTCTTGCCTCGACTATAACGTGTCAGTGCTTGTTCATATCGGTGCTGAAATTGTTGATATTATTGAATTGATAGTTCTAGATCTTCAAAAGTATTTGCTAACTTTTTCCATTCTTCCACGGCTTTCGAAAAAGTAGCAATAGCTTTTCCCTGTAAAGTATCCAGAGCAATCGATTTTTAGAAGAGTGAATTATCAACTTCCTCTTTGTTTTTATCACAGATCTGCAGCAGTATGTTCCAATGAGCAATATACATTTGTAAGCAATCGGTAACGCTATTCCACTGTACATTACTTGGCATAACTACCGTGTTACTAACTGCTTGCTTAAATTTTAAACTTGCTAAATGATTGTTGGGCAAGTTCTTTACCACCTGGACTACATTTGATTTGATATTCTTGATTTCCAGATCATTACACAACAGATTTACAATATGAACTGAACAGCCATATGTTATAATTTTAAACTCAATTTTTACTTCAATACTATATGGCGTTTTAGTTAATTCTATTTTATTTTAATTTTATAATATTCAAATTCGTGAAATATGTAAAATTCAAATGGTTAAAAAAATTATCCCTACCGTGCACTAAGAAAAAAATCATAAAGATAAAAAAATCATGATTTTTTTAAAAATCATGTATTACCCTCTTCGTTTGCAAAATTAATTCAATTAAATTAAAAAATAGTGCTAATCTTCATATCTTGTAGTTTTAAATTAACTAATTTTGCAAACAACTGAAATTATCGAGTGAAAATTCATGTCACTACACCTGTCATAGTTCTAAGGTAGTCTTATACTTTTTTACCAATATGTAACTATTCAAAAAAAAGTTATGACCAAAAATACTAAATATTTACTTATTGTATCTCTCTCTCTCTCTCTCTCTCCCCCTCTTTCTCTTGGATATGCCCACCTTAAGGCATATTAAAATATTTTATTTGGATATTTAGCAGATAATTTTTGTATAATATAAATCGAATATTTAACACGAAAAACAAAAAAGTATCTAATTTTTATCTATTCCTACTATTGACCTAAATTCTGATCATATTTTGAAAATACAATATTTCTTTGTTTCAAAAAGGTTATCTAGGGCTAACCCCCTATGAGTAGTCTCTGAATCTACCTATATTTATGTATACGTATCGGGTTGATCTAGTCTGATCATGTCAAGTATATTAAGAGAACCCTTCTTAGGTTTCAAAGTTAAGGATTGTTAAAAATCAAAAGAAATAAAAAATATAAAATTTTGCTCACCGCGTGCCGTAATATAGGGTGTCTCACCGGGAACTGAATCGATCGATATAGATAAAAGTAAGCATCAGAAAATTTTGAAAATTTAGATGATTACTAATGTCGGTGTGGCCTATCCAACTAAAATAATTACAAGCAGCTGGCACTTCCTTTATACCGGAAGTCGATACCAACTTGTTTATTTCAAATGGAACACCCTATATATTTTAGGGTTTTCGAAAAGAGCATAAAATTCTGAGTCGAAAATATGTAGCATATCCTATACCTAAACCTAGCCGTTTCAGAGATATTTGACATTTTATAGAAAATATGACAGATGCAACGGTTTGCAAGAACCGTTATAATTTTCTTCGTGTAAAAGATCCTCATTTGCTTCGTCACATAAAAAGAACATAAGGAGAACTACGTTCTACAACTGACATAAATTCAATAATATCATACCAAGTGTTCCGTTTTTCGCGTTACATTTTGTCAACTTCAAACCGCGAAAACTTGTTTAGGTTAAATGGAACACCCTGTATTTTTTTACGTCAAGTTGTGTAAAATTGAATTCCCTTTTTTCTGATATTAGCATTGTGGGGTTAAAGTTACAACTTTTTTAAGTATTTGCGATTTTATTAGAAATTCATGAATTGTTGTAATCATTTCATCAAAATAGCCATGATTAGAGACAATCAGTCATTATCTTATGTCAAAAAATGCCAGCGCGTCAAAATTACACCCACGAAGACTTTTTAAATTTGTTTATTACTTATGGAGAATGTGATAAAGTAATATCAAGAACTTGCAGCACATTTGCTACTCGATATCCACAAAAACAGAAACCGTCACCAAACACTGTAAAACGCATTCTGGAAAATTTTAAAAATTATGGCTCTGTCAAGGCAAAATGCAAAGAAGAAAGCCTATTGTTGATGACGAAAACATTGAAATAGTCATTCTAGGATATTTTCATGTATTTCCAAAGACGTAATTAAGACAAGCTGCTCTGAAATCGGGGCTATGCAAGGATTCAATTCACAGAATCTTATTAAAACATAAGTTTCACCCGTTTTCATTCCATATGGTTCAAGGATTAAAAGAAACAGATTTCCTAAGAAGACAGAATTTTTGTGAGTTTATTCTAATGAAATCTGAGGGTCACAATTCTTATTTAGGAAATATTATATGGACAGATGAAGCAAAATTTACTAAAAATGGACTTTTTAATAGACACAATTCGCATTATTGGAGTGACTTAAATCATCATATGTTCAGAGAGCGAAACCTTCAGGAAAGTTGCCAGTTCAATGTTTACTGTGCCATAAGAAACGATAGAGTGGTGGCATTACAATTTTATCAGGAAAATTTAAACGGTAAATTAAATTTTCTCTTCTGCTAATATTTATAGGTACATTTTTTTTTTTTTTTTTAGGTGAAAGATATCTGAATATCTTACAAAATTTGAATAATAACTATTTAGAAAATTTACCTCTCGCCGAACATAGAAACATTTTTTATCAGCACGACGGTGCTCCCCCACATAAAGCTTATTTAATTAATAATTATTTACAAGAAACTTTTTACGATCAATGGACCTTTCTTATGGCCTCCTCGCTCGCCCGATTTATCAGTTCTGCATTATTTCATTTGGAGAACTATTACAAATAAAGTTTATGAGAGCCCATTAACAACCATTGAAGATTGTATGCAAAGAGTAAGAAATGTATTTCAAAACATATCACAGGATTAAATTAGAAGAGCTACCCATGAGGAACTAATCCGAAGGTGCGAAAAATGTGTCGAGGTTCGAGGGCGGAATTTTGAGCAATTATTAAAATAAAATGAAATCATATTTTAAATTGATCTTATCTCTGCTATTTTAGTGCATGCCATATCTTCAATTTGATTAATACGCACGCAAGTTACAGATAGTGTTATTTTGCGTTTTTGTGGATATCGAGTAGCAAATGTGCTGCAAGTTCTTGATATTACTTTATCACATTCTCCATAAATAATAAACAAATAATAAACAAAAGTCTTCGTGGGTGTAATTCAAACGTGCTGGCATTTTTTGACTGATTGTTTCTAATCATGGCTATTTTGATGAAATGATTACAACAATTCATGAATTTCTAATAAAATCGCATATATTTCAAAAAGTTGTAACTTTAACCCCCACAATGCTAATATCAGAAAAAAGGGAATTCAATTTTACGCAACTTGAAAAAAAAAATACAGGGTGTTCCATATGACCTAAACAAATTTTCGCGAAAAACGGAATAGTTGGTATGATATTATTGAATTTATTTCAGTTGTAGAACGTAGTTCTCCTTGTGTTCTTTTTACGTGACAAGGAGCAAATGAGGATCTTTTACATGAACAAAGTTATAATGGTTCTTGCAAACCGTTGCACCTGTCAAATTTTCTATAAAATGTCAAATATCTCTGAAACGGCTAGGTTTAGGTATAGGATATGCTACATATTTTCGACTTATTTAAGTTGGATTGGCCACACCGACATTAGTAATTATCTAAATTTTCAAAATTTTCTGATGCGTACTTTTCTCTATATCGATCGATTCAGTTCCCGGTGAGACACCCTGTATGAGAAAGAAAGAATTTGGATGATTTTGAAATAGATGCATATATTTTAACCTGCGAGTCCTTTTGTAAAGTGAAGGACAATACAGGCTTTTTGAATTTAAAAATTCAAAAAATAAAAAAGTTAGACTCACCTCTAACCCTCTAATCTCGACGCCCAGCCGAGAAGAACATATTCACTTTTATTGCAGCAGAGATTAGAGCGTTAACAACAAAATGAACAAATTAAAAGGACAAACACAAAGTTACTCTTTTATCTAGTTTTCAAAATCACGCACTACTGAAAACGTATTAGCAGTCTATAGTCCCTTAAATGTTGCACAGTTGAAACAAAGGTCTGTTAACATCAAGGACTCAAATTAGAAGAGTTCTCAATAAAGTACACGAGCCTGACGCGTATTTTCTCTGCCAGTATTACATAGTACATAAGTCCTACCTAGCTACTACTGTGTAGCCTATTTATTTACGTTCCTCTCTGCTTGCTGTGTGTCGCAACGCACGCATAAGATACGGAACACGGTCGCAGTCAGATGTAGTGGGAGTACGGAAAAACACTGGATGTTTTCAAATTTTATTTGCAGTTTTCAAAATTTATTTTCTCGGTTATTTTTGAGCATTTTGATGCATAAATATTTTTACGCGACTCAAGAAGAGATAACTATTCATAGATCTGAATATATGCATGTATTTCAAAAACACCCGTTGAAATACTTGACGGGCAGACGGCCAAGGATTTTCGGCTAGTAGAACAAATATTTATATCTATTATGGCATACTACAAGATTAGTGTCGACATAATACATTTAAAACTATATATGTAACAAAATTTCATTGGATATTAGTTAAAGTTACTACTATATAAGATTAAGTGAGTGTGATGGATGCTATTTTAGGATCCTATTCACTGAATAGTTCAATACTAGGCTCGTGTGACTACTTGATTTTTGTTTGTTGACATTTCACAGCAGCCCCCGACATATTTTCTCGTATAAGAAGGCAAATTTCAAGAAAAAATATAAGCTAAATTTAAATCGTAAAATTAAATCGCTGAATTACTTTGGCGCACCCTGTACATAACAATTTATTAAAATCAATAAAATCTGTATATTATTTGTTCTTGTTTCATTATTGGGAGTATGCATAATATTTTCGAATAATTTAAAAAACTTCTGACAAGCCTTTAATGTAACCTTTTACAATAATTTAAAATATTTTAATGCAAAATAGAAAAGAGATTACAAAACAAGTAGGCCATTCATTCATATTAGCAAAATAGAAAAAAAAAATTATAAAGTTTTGCCACTTGGGGATTAAACTTGTCAAGGGATGTACTTTCAAAATAAAAAAAGTTCCCAAACAAGTGGGAGCTTCATCCCTAAAACCCACCCCTAAAGTGCAATTCGGTAGTTTTTCTAACTTCAATAGCCGATTTCTCTAAACAATTTAGGTAATAAACACTGTTTTATGGAAAACATTATTTGTAAGTATAATTTCTTTTTAGGACAAACGGTTTTTCAGAAAAACGCAAAAAACTACTCCTACTTGTTGCTTGGGAACTCATTTTATTTTGAAAGTACATCCCTTGATAAGTTTAATTCTCAAATGGCAACACTTTATTTTTTTTTCTTTTTCTATTGGGCTATTTTTAAGCTAATATGAATGGCCTAAAGAAGAAATTTTTAAACTAGGTAGGTATAAGGATTATTTGGTACTCTAAACAAATGCAAATATTGCGAATCCTTTATGAATTTGATTTAGAATTCGCATAGGTACTTACACACGTGTTTTGCTAAAAGGTAAATTATTAAACAGCAAGCATGATAATTATTTTCACCAAAAATAAAACAATGTATATAGGTGGCTGTCTAATAAATTATAGATATAAAAACTGTTCCGTGCAACTGGGAATAGATGACCTACCTATTTATTATGTTAATAACACGAAAAAACTGCCCAACCTTATTTTTTTGGAATACTTGAATTTGTATTTAATTTTGTGACATTTGCAAAATATTGTACAAACACATATAAAACTAATAACTAAACTAACTATATTAAAAGGAACTGTCACATCTCATTAACTAGTTGACACCATGCCAATAATATTTCAACAAAACATACGTACATTATTTTTATTTTAGTAATTTAAATCTTTCGCATTCTTGAAAAACTCCAATAATAAAGAGCTTATTCAAGGTGAAGTGCAAAAAGTCAAGAGTATTGCCGAATTTACAATTTACACGTGTAGTAGCGGAAGCAAGTTACTATTCAAGTGCTAAGTTTAGTTGCCTACTTTCATCGTGTAAACAGTTATACACGTGTATGGTAGCTAAAAACAGGTTACTAAATCAAGTATATATATATAGCTAAACTTACTTTTTCTTTATGTAAACAGTTTAGTACCTATCAAGTAAGGTACAACTATTTACAAAACTCGTTTTGGCCACTTGATAGTCACTTGGTCTCGCAATTAATTCGGAGCATTCATGCGTTCGGTGTACCCTCGTAATTCCGCCACTAGGAATATTCCCCTATCGCCTCTACATTTTAATCTCGTTGGCTATGTTCTTAATTAGTAATTTTATTATCTAAAGAATTTTGTAGAATGACCTAAGTAATTATTCACGCCCAGATGTGAACAAGTTGACTATGATTAGCCAGTTTGAAAAAAAATGATACCTACATGGAATTTAGTTGAAACGACTTTCTATATAAGTAATATCAGCGCAACTGTCATATGTTTTACAGTTTCCACATTTTGATGACTTGTTCTTTTGATAAAGCTACATAAAAAGACACATGTTGACAGCACATACAAGTTATCAAAATTCCAGGTGATAAATCTACGAAATACGCACGAAATTTTTAAAATTTATAGAAGCTTAACTCTATCGACGTCCTGTTAATTTTAATTTTAGACAAATTATAAAAATTTTCTTACAATATATTATTAAAATAAGCAAACATGTAAAATACTGAAACAAAAACATGACCCGTACTTTACTACGACTAAGCTCTGTGTAGTTAGCATTACCACTTTAAAATTTTGAAATCATTTTGGCCCCATTAATTGTGGCTTTTTTGTTGTGAATTTGTTTCGGTGAGGTAGCTCCTTATTTAATAAAATAAACCATGGTAATGCTAACTTCACAGTGAAAATAGCATTACCACTCAGTGCTTTAAAATTTTGAAATCTATTGGTCCCATTAATTGTAGCTTTTTTGTTGCGGTGAGAAAAAAATTCTAGCTCTTTATTTTAAAAAAACAACCCATGGTAATGCTAACTTCACAGTGAAGATAACATTACCACTCACAGAAATCGCTTTAAAAAGTGGACAAACATTTTCTTATCATACAAATAATTTGTTGCGAATTTGTTGCACACGATTAACAGCAAAAAATTAATGAAAACAATGTTTTTTCTAATAACTTCTGATAATACGAACTTGATAATCAAGATAGCATTAAAACTTACGAAAAATCGCTTTTAATAATAATTTATAAATAAGAATGATCAAAAAAATTGTTTAAATATTTTTTAAAAAAGGACCGGAAAAAACAGATAGCTTTTAAAAAGTGGGAAATCGCGACTGAACGATTCCGGGTGCATCGTATAGAAAATGGAACACAACAAGGAAATTTGCAGATAACAGGTTTTAAAAGATTTTGGGAACAAAATGTGGACTACTGTAATTTATATTGAAAAATAGTAGCAGTTTACTCATAAAAACAGGCGTTCCATTTTATTGCATAGACATTTTACTCAAAAATGTTTTCTAAGGAACGAAAAACACAAATCGCTAGAATTCTAAGGTTGTCATAAAAAGAGAAAAATTTTTCGAAAAGAGTTTATTATGTTGAAACTATATTAGAGAAAACTTTATTTGCAACAAATTGTTTCTCGATGCGAGAAATTCGTACGCGACACGCAACAAAGTCTCGAACTGAAAAATGCATGAAAAAATGCATTTGCAACGGTCTATGTAGCTGGTAGTGCCAGGTTGCAGTGGAAATTCAAATTTGCATTAAATTTTACAAACACTTTTTTCGCAACAAATTAGGTATCGGTGCAACAAATTTGTACACCACACGCTACAAATCCTCGAAGTGAGAAACAGATGAAAAAATGCATTTGCAACGATTTTTTGCGGTGGTAGTGTTAGGTTGCGCTGAAAATGCAGCGCATTATCAATTTTTGCGAAAACTTGTTTCGTAACAAATCATTACTCGGCACAACAAATTCGTACACAACACGCTATAAGTCGTCGAAGTGAAAAACACATGAAAAAATGCATTTGCAACGGTTTTTGTTAGTGGTAATGCCAGGTTGTACTGAAAATTCAACGTTTAATTGACTTTTGCGAAAACTTGTTTCTCAACAAATTTGTACACTACACGGTACAAATCGTCGAAATGAAAAAGAATTGAAAAAATGCATTTGCAACGGTTTTTGACAGTGATAATGCCAGGTTGTGCTGAAAATTCAACGTATTATCGATTTTTGCGAAAACTTGTTTCGTAACAAATTATTACTCAGCACAACATATTTGTACATCACACGCTACAAATCGTTGAAGCGAAAAACACATGAAAAATGAATTTGCAACCATTTTTGTAGGTGGTAGTCCCAGGTTATACAGAAAATTCAACGTTTTATCGACTTTTTCGAAAACTTGTTTCTCAACAAATTTGTACACTATACGCTACAAATCGTCGAAATGAAAAACACTTGAAAAAGTGCATTTGCAACGGTTTTTGACAGTGATAATGCCAGATTGTGTTGAAAATTCAACGTTTTATCGATTTTTGCGAAAAGTTGTTTCGTAACAAATTATTACTCAGCACAATAAATTCGTACACCACACGCTACAAGTCGTCGAAGTGAAAAGCACATGAAAAAATGCTTTTGCAACGGTTTTTGGCGCTGGTGGTGCCAGATTGCGCTGAAAATTCAACGTTTTATCGATTTTTGCGAAAACTCGTTTCGCAACAAATTATGTCTCGCTGCAACAAATTCGTACATGACACGCAATAAATTTTCTATGTGAAAAGCACATGAAGAAATGCATTTGCCACGGTATTTGGTAGTGGTAATATCAGGTTGTACTGACAATTCAACGTTTTATCGACTTTTGCGAAAACTTATTTCTCAACAAATTTGTACACTATACGGTACAAATCGTCGAAATGAAAAACAATTGAAAAAATGCATTTGCAACGGTTTTCGACAGTGATAATGCCAGGTTGTGCTGAAAATTCAACGTATTATCGATTTTTGCGAAAACTTGTTTCGTAACAAATTATTACTCAGCACAACATATTTGTACATCACACGCTACAAATCGTTGAAGCGAAAAACACATGAAAAATGAATTTGCAACCATTTTTGTAGGTGGTAGTCCCAGGTTGTACAGAAAATTCAACGTTTTATCGACTTTTTCGAAAACTTGTTTCTCAACAAATTTGTACACTATACGCTACAAATCGTCGAAATGAAAAACACTTGAAAAAGTGCATTTGCAACGGTTTTTGACAGTGATAATGCCAGATTGTGTTGAAAATTCAACGTTTTATCGATTTTTGCGAAAAGTTGTTTCGTAACAAATTATTACTCAGCACAATAAATTCGTACACCACACGCTACAAGTCGTCGAAGTGAAAAGCACATGAAAAAATGCATTTGCAACGGTTTTTGGCGCTGGTGGTGCCAGATTGCGCTGAAAATTCAACGTTTTATCGATTTTTGCGAAAACTCGTTTCGCAACAAATTATGTCTCGCTGCAACAAATTCGTACATGACACGCAATAAATTTTCTATGTAAAAGCACAAGAAGAAATGCATTTGCCACGGTATTTGGTAGTGGTAATATCAGGTTGTACTGAAAATTCAACGTTTTATCGACTTTTACGAAAACTTATTTCTCAACAAATTTGTACACTATACGGTACAAATCGTCGAAATGAAAAACAATTGAAAAAATGCATTTGCAACGGTTTTCGACAGTGATAATGCCAGGTTGTGCTGAAAATTCAACGTATTATCGATTTTTGCGAAAACTTGTTTCGTAACAAATTATTACTCAGCACAACATATTTGTACATCACACGCTACAAATCGTTGAAGCGAAAAACACATAAAAAATGAATTTGCAACCATTTTTGTAGGTGGTAGTCCCAGGTTGTACAGAAAATTCAACGTTTTATCGACTTTTTCGAAAACTTGTTTCTCAACAAATTTGTACACTATACGCTACAAATCGTCGAAATGAAAAACACTTGAAAAAGTGCATTTGCAACGGTTTTTGACAGTGATAATGCCAGATTGTGCTGAAAATTCAACGTTTTATCGATTTTTGCGAAAAATTGTTTCGTAACAAATTATTACTCAGCACAATAAATTCGTACACCACACGCTACAAGTCGTCGAAGTGAAAAACACATGAAAAAATGCGTTTGAAGCGGTTTTTGGCGCTGGTAGTGCCAGATTGCGCTGAAAATTCAACGTTTTATCGATTTTTGCGAAAACTCGTTTCGCAGCAAATTATGACTCACCGCAACAAATTTGTACACCATACGCTACAAATCGTTGAACTGAAAATATATGAAAAAATGTATTTACAACTATTTTGTAGGTGGTAACGCCGGGTTGTTGATAGTATGCTGCATTTCCAGCGCAACCTGACACTACCACGGCCAAAAATCGTTGTAAATGCATTTTTTCATATTTTTTCAGTTTGACGATTTGTAGCGTATAGTGTACAAATTGCGGTACAAATTTGTTGTAAAGTTAGCATTACCATGGGTTATTTTTTTTAAATAAAGAACTACAATTTTTTTCTCACCACAATAAATTGGCAACAAAAAAGCTACAATTAATAGGGCCAAAACGATTTCAAAATTTTAAAGCACTGCGAGTGGTAAGGCTATCTTCACAGTGAAGTTAGCATTACCATGGGTTATTTTTTTTAAATAAAGAGCTACAAATTTTTTCTCACCGCAGCAAATTCGCCACAAAAAGCTACAATTAATGGGGCCAAAACGATTTGAAAGTGGTGGTGCTAACTTCACAGAGCTCCTATACTAATATTAGTATCTCGAATATTACTCTATTTTCCATAAACACGTTTGACGTTTTAAATATATACAAAAAAAACATTTCATTTATATTAATACACATTAAGGGTTTTCTGGATATTATGCTAAATCTCTAAAAAATATACAAACATACCTAAATATAAGTTTACTTTAGAACTGATTGTAAGTAACCCAAATAACACTGCCTAATGTTCTGAATGCAATTTCACATACACATTAATAAATTACTAAACGTCTCCCCTTTAATAAACCACAATTAAATAAATATGTACCAATGATACCGACGTCTACAATGAAAATACTGATCGGTTGTAGGTACAATATTTGTTAAAATATTCTTAGTACGCAATAGTAATGATAATCAATTTAAAGAGATGTTTGTGCGAAAACAATTTTTTAAGTGAGAGACCTATGCAGAAATAGTCATGTTTTATACTTAAAGAGAAGAAACTCACAAACGAATAACCAGAGAAATTCAAAGAATGCTGCAATAAGGAAACCGCCACTCTATAAGCGTCTTTGTACGTATAGTTTATTCAATTTTAGTTTGAAATAAAATGCAAATCTCAGCGTCTTCTTTTAAATATTTATAACTTGTTAAAGAAAGAAAATAATTAAACGACGGATACAGGTATTATAAAATGAATGCTTGAATTAACTAAGATTCCGATTTCTAGTATTAATCTTGTTATTAAAAAAGAGGCTGTTGTAGATCACTCATCACTCTATTAAAAGAAAACTGTAAAAATAAAAAAATATTATAGAAAAGTGACTATGCTTCAAGACATTATCCGAACAGTTTAATTTTTATTTTTTATCATGAAAATGAAGTCCCTACTTTGGAAATGATTTCGAATAAATTGCACGAATACCCTGATCATAATTATCAATTTTAGAAATTTTAAGAGGTATTTTATTAGAGTGCAGATTTAAATATAAAAAAATTAATAACCGTTTAATATAATGGAATCACGCCGTATTGTGGAAATTCCTACAGGAATATTAGCGTAAAATAAAAGAGTACCGTGAATCAAATAGGACGGTAATATATCTTGACATGACGTAGGTTGATACGCATAATTACGTTTGGGTAGACATAACTCAAAATTGTGCTTTAAACGCATTATAATTCTGCATGACGGAAGTAAAAATGGGTTCGTACCCACCGCACTGCTCTTATCAGCCAAAAATATAAAACAAGTGTCTGCTGACTATCACGATGATTGTTTGGAAAATGGTTCGCTGCACAGCTGTTACCTTATTCCCCCAAATTCAGTTATCGTTATGGATAACGCTTCGCGACTATTAAATAAAGTACCAAATAATAATATGGAAAAAGGACGATTTAATAAAGTTTATAACATCTAAAAATATAGACATTCCTGAAAAAATTCCATTAAAAAAGATTATGTAAAACTATTAAAGAACATAATTTTGAAAAATAATATGTTGTAGACCATATCTGCAAAACACACGGCCACTTATCTGTTACGTGTATCGCCATATTACTGTATATTTAATCCAATAGAATTGATTTGGGGAAATGTAAAACATGAGTTGAGAAAATGCAATCAGAATCCGACTTTAAGCCGTAATATCCGATTTAGACAAAATAGACATATGAAAAAAATCCGTGAATCACGTTATAAACAAAGAGGAAGAGTATCCCATCTTGCCGCCCGTAGAGCCTATTGTTATCCAGGTAGGGAATGATTCTAGTAGTGAGCTTACCGATGACTCCGATACCATGTGACTATTTCTTTTATTACAAGTTTTATTATTATTTGCATGTGTTCGAGGTCGGTTTAAACTGAGATTAGATAAACTCTACCCACATATTTTTCACAAGGAATTGTAATTTTGGCAGATGTATGAAAATATAACTTTTTTTCTCCATAATGAAACACCCAGTATATAGGGCATTTATAAATTTAATTTTTTCTTATTTATTTTCCAAATTCAAATAATTATTGCAATTGATTCATTTCATTTTTTATTTATTTAGGCATTAAATATTGAACAGCAAAGTTGCCAAGACATTTAAAAAAATTACATTCTTTTAAAGCAACATAAAACGCTACATTTTTACGAAAGAAGTTACATAGAAACGAGTCGAGCCGCAGAGTTTGTTTACAATGGACACGATAAGCCGAAATCGAAGTGCGGTTACTTCCCAGATTATGAAATCGCATATCCTTTTCTATCCTAACCATAGAAAATGATAGAGAGTTAAGTTTTCAGTCTAAAATGCTGCACAAAACTACGCCGTATCCAACATTGTAATGTTGTTAACGTAAACAATTCCGTCGTGGGACCAGGGAAATGCGTGAATCCGGGGAGAATGGTGACGTCATTGAACATATAAAAAGAAGACCGGACTGTTCACCTAGGGGAGATGCAATACAATTACAAATCACACCCGAGTTACACCGCTGAATTTCACTATTCGCTGTGCTCCCTAGAAATTGCATTTGAACCACACCTTGGCTACATCGCAGAACTTCAGTGTTCGCTGTTGCTTTTTTGAGATAGAATTTAAACACACCTGAGTTACATCACAGAACTTTGAGTTCGCTGTGCTCGCTGGATTATTTTGTGGTCAATTTACCAACTGATTACACACAAAATGCACTCCACGTCTACAACACCTTATCTGACTATTTAACACGCAATTTGCACAACGCCAACATAATTTGATAAGTATTTTATTTGATTAATTCTCAGCTTATTATTGAATCTGCATTCTGGTTACAGGGTGTTTAAAAGGGTTTATAGCCATTGCTAACAACTTTAATTATAAATCATTATCATCTAGCGACTGTTAACAACGTTAATTATAAAATCATTATTATCCAGCGATTGCTAACAACTTTAATTACAAACAATTATTACTTAGCGATTGTTAACAGCTTTAATTATAAATTATTATTACCAGGACATTGCCACAACTGCAATTACTATTAAAATAACACAGCATACTTTACCGGTGTAAAATCATCCACAACCACATTCTGATGTAGGACTATAATTGATAAAGTCGTGGCAATGAAATAAATCGAACTATTTTACCGGGTTTTAAATTAATTACAGTCATTTCTTGTCTCTTAACTAATGCAAAAAATCTAAAATTTCACGAAATTTGATTGTTTTAAAAATGAACATTTTTTATGAAAAGGATAAATAAGTCTTACATTAAATGGTTCTAAAATTTAAAAAATTGGTAATTTTCTAAATAATTGCTGATGAGTCAAAATTTTAACTTAGACTTGTTACTAATAGAGCAGTGGATTGTTTCTAGGTATTGAAATCATTTGTCAGGGGGTTTAAGAGTGTGAGAAGGGGAAAAAACGGTATATATCAATAAACAAATTAAAAGATTATTAATCTGTAAAAATATTTATGCAGTGACGTTGCAAATAATAAAATAAGCTATTGCAGCTAACAGAGTCATTCGTCAGGTCGTGTTAGAGGGTGTGAAGGGGTGAAATTTGTGAATAATCGATAAAAACTTTAACAGTCCTTGATTTGTAAAATCTTTAATTAATACTTGTCATAAATAATTTTATTAATTGTTTTTAACTGCTAAAATCATTCGTCAGCCCGTCTAAGGGGGTGAAGCGAGGGGATGAAACGTATAATAAATCGTAACTTTCTAAGTGGTTGTTGATGCGTCAAAATTTTAACGTGGGTCTGTTGCCAATACAGTACTTGACAGTTTCTAGGTATCGAAATCATTTGTCAGGGAGTTTAAGAGGGTGAGAAGGGGTAAACACATTTTATATTGATAAGCAAATTAAAGGATTATTAATATGTAAAAAAAAATTATGCAATGACGTTGCAAATAATAAAATTAGCTATTACAGCTAACAGAGTCATTCGTCAGGTCATGTTAGAGGGTGTGAAGGGGAAACTTTAATAGTCCTTAAATTGTAAAATTTTTAATTAACACTTGTCATAAATAATTTTATTAATTGTTTTTAACTACTAAAATCATTCGTCAGCCCGCCTAAGGGGCTGAAACGAGGGGATGATATATTTAAAAAATCGTAGCCTTGCAAATAATTGTTGATGCGTCAAAATGTTAACTTAAACTTGTTACTAATAGTGCAGCGGATTGTTTCTAGTTGTTGAAATCATTCTTCAGCCCGTCTAAGGGGGTGAAGCGAGGGGATGAAACGTATAATAAATCGTAACTTTCTAAGCGGTTGTTGATGCGTCAAAATTTTAACGTGGATCTGTTGTCGTCAATACAGTACTTGACAGTTTCTAGGTATCTAAATCATTTGTCAGGGGGTTTAAGAGGGTGAAAAGGGGTAAAGCGGTATATATCAATAAACAAATTGAACGATTATTAATCTGTAAAAACATTTATACAGTGACGTTGCAAATAATAAAATAAGCTATTGCAGCTAACAGAGTCATTCGTCAGGTCGTGTTAGAGGGTGTGAAATTTGTTAATAATCGATAAAAATTTTAATAGTCCTTGAATTGTAGAATCTTTAATTAATTAACACTTGCCATAAATAATTTTATTAATTGTTTTTAACTGCTAAAATCATTCGTCAGCCCGCCTAAGGGGGTGAAACGAGGGGATGAAATATTAAAATCGTAGCTTCTCAAACAATTCTTGATGCGTCAAAATTTTAACGTTAGACTTGTTACTAATAGAGCAGTGGATTGTTTCTAGTTGTTGAAATCATTCGTCGCCCGTCTAAGGAGGTGAAGCGAGGGGATGAAATGTATAATAAATCATAACTTTCTAAGCGGTTGTTGATCCGTCAAAATGTTAAAGTGGATCTGTTGTCTATACAGTACTTGACAGTTTCTAGGTATCTAAATTATTTGTCAGGGGGTTTGTTTAAGAGGGCGAGAAGGGGTAAAGAAGGTATATATCAATAAACAAATTAATAGATTATTAATCTGTAAAAATATTTATGCAGTGACGTTGCAAATAATAATAAGGTATTGCAGCTAACAGAGTCGTAGTTGTTGATGTGTCAAAATTTTAACGCGGATCTGTAACCAACACAGTAATGGACTGTTTCTCGGTATTGAAATTATTTGTCAGGGGATTTAAGAGGGTGAGAAGGGGTAAAAACATTTTATATCGAAAACATTTTATATCGATAACATTTGACATTGACAAATGATTTCTTGTCTAGAAACTATCCACTACTCTATTAGTAACAAGTCTACGCTAAAATTTTCACGCATCACAAATTATTTGAACAGCTACGATGTTTTACATATTTCATCCCCTTGCATCACCCCCTCAGACGAGCTGACGAATGATTTTGGCAGTAAGAAACAATTAATAAAACTACTTATGACGAGTGTGAATGAAAGATTTTACAATTCAAGGACTGTTAAAGTTTTTATCGATTATTCACAAATTTCACCCCTTCACACCCTCTCCTCTAACACGACCTGACGAATGACTATGTTAGCTGCAATAACTTATTTTATTATTTGCAACGTCACTGCATAAACATTTTTACATATTAAACCCCCTGACAAATGATTTCGATACCTAGAAACTGTCAAGTACTGTATTGGCAACAGATCTACGTTAAAATTTTAACGCATCAACAAGCGCTTAGAAAGTTACGATTTATTATACGATTCATCCCCTCGCTTCACTCCTTAGACGAGCTGAAGAATGATTTCAACAACGAGAAACAATCCACTGCTCTATTAGTAACAAGTTTACGTAAAAATTTTGATGCATCAGCAATTATTTATAAAATTACGAATTTTTTAATTTTTCGAACCATTTAATGTAAGACTTATTTATCCTTTTCATAAAAAAATGTTCATTTTTAAATCAAGCAAATTTCGTGAAATTTTAGATTTTTTGCATTAGTTAAGAGACAAGAAATGACTGTTTGTAATTAAATTAAAACCAGGTAAAATAGTTCGTATTATTTCATTGCCACGACTTTATCGATTATAGTCCTACATCAGAATGTGGTTGTGGATGATTTCACACCGGTGCATTGTTATTGCATTAAAACACTTAGCATATCTATAGTATGGTCATTGCTAGAGTGACGCAAATTTTCCCATGATAATATTGAGACAATCGTCTCAAATATTTGGATTATTTTTGATTTCATGTACAGCTATTTGATACATCAATTTATAGAAAATAAAATGGTTTTTTTTTAATATTTTCTCTTTCTCCCATTAACTATTGTTTTTCTTTCACCTTTACCTTTTTCGTCATACAAGTAATAAACTAAATAAATCGTTTCATTTCAAATCAAAATAGAAAACAAACTTCAACGATAAATGTATATACAGTGCAATCTTGAGTAATAAGGTACAATATAAATAATTTGTATAATTAACTAGGTCTCTCAATTAATAGACAGTGTGTGTAAGTTTACCAGGTATTTAAATTAACAGAGTGATTAATTTTCTGTCATATAGTATCAGACAGAAACAAGTAATATTAAACTTTATATAAAAGAACCTGGGGTGATTAAAAAAGGATTACTACACGCACAACGAAATTTGGGCCCTAACTTTGTAAAACTAGACGATCACGCAAACGACCAATTTTATTTGTTTATCCTTCAGATAGATAAATAGTAATTAGTTTACTGGTGACATAATTACCAGTACTTTATGTGTAATAAGAAACACATACTCCACAAGTGACGCATCAAATCAGTTGATAATTTAGATTGTAAGAAGTTCAATCGAGTCAATTATTTTTGTAGAGTTCAGTGGCGGCTGCTCATAAGGGGCACTGGAGCACGTGCCCCCCCCCCCCAAAGCTAATTCAGTTAGCTAGTTAATTTCCATTTATTTTTATCCATTTTAACATTTTTATCACCATAATAAACCCCAAAAATAAATTTCCTACATTACAACTTGAGTTTGCCAATAAGGAGTTGAAGTGATCACGATATGTAGACCTTTTCATACATACGTTATATGTTGTAACGCACGTAGTGAACGGTTTGAAAATTGTGTTGAAGTAGGAAGCGGTACGAGACGCTAACTTAACCTCTAAATCTCATTTTGACATTTGTTTTTCTGCCTGATTTTAATTATTCTCTTGAGTAGATTTTACAAAAACCGGAATCTCGATATAAAAAAGTGTATACATTTCCAGGTAGCTGAACATGTTAAACCATAAATCCAAACTTTGTGTAAATGAAACTCCTCTGTGAAGCGAAATCGGCTTTTGGTCGAATCGTTCACTTCTTTTTCACAAAAATATCACGTAATATAATAATTAAGATCTATTTTTTGTGGTTAGGAATGTTAGGATTATTTGTTAATCAAACAGACAGCCTTTTGCGGTATACGGTGCTTCCGCAACTTCTCGGCACTAATCAATGGAACTTCGGTTAGCGTACGTTGATTTATAACGTGCACGTAAAACTACGTAGGATTACGCACTCCCGTAGACCCGCCTCCAACGCCAACGTGAAGAATTGAGAACTGCGCTTGCGTAGCTGTCATTGTACGTTTACGTTAACGTTCGTGACTGCACTTGATCTCCCTAATAGACACTTAAAGCACCGCCAAGCGACAAGGACGTAGACGTATAAAATGACAGCTACGCAGGTGCAATAGCGAATTATTGTACGTTTGTACTTACACCTGACGTAAACTTACGTGTTTCTACGTACACCTAAAACGTATCATATCGAGCCGAGTAGTGGCGATGTGACCACCGATTGCACCCAATTTTATCATCGTAACTGTCAAAGATGCCACATTCGCATAACCACCATCGATTTTTCTTATTTTTTGCCTATTTACAAAACTATAAACAAAGACACCAATGAAAAGTGTTGGGTTAAGCGGTTATGGTTATATAAAGTTCGTTGAAATTTATTTCAGTAGAAGTTACATTTCAAACAGTGCTTTATCTCGATTTACGTCAATGTATCGTAACATGGATTTACGTGTATTTCTGCGTTTATTCCAAGAGTTACGCATACGGCGCTGGTGTTGCTTTAAGTGTCTAATATCTACTTCCCAAAGAGCACAGATGAGCTTGTGTACGGAGACCGCGTCATGTGTCTGCATCTGGCTAGATTTAATTCATTGATAAGTGAACTAAAATTGACTTTTATAATATTACGTGCCAAAAACACTTTTAACGCTAGTGTTAAAAATTGTAGTTACTAATAGGTATTAAACAACTTACAACTGTTTTACTTAGTTACCCATTATCCAGTACCTGACTTGATACAATGACATACACTTTATTCACATAAAACTGAAACGAGCAGGTGGCTCAATGCCAACGCGTGCAACTCGTAAGCGGTAGATTAGGAGTTCACCCGCAGGTATTTTTTTTTTTAATAACAGTTTTACAAAAAATGTATGATACATTTATTAAAAGTGATTTTATTTTGTTCGTGGGGTTGCTCCACCCGCTACGCTCGGTGCTCCTTCCGCAACATTCCCATTCACAAGCCACTTTTAACACTTGTATCATAAATAACTATTACCTCTTCTGACATTTATTAATAAAAATAATTTGGAGGAAGGCTTATCTGAGACGTATAGTTCAAGTAATGAGTTCCCGATACATAAAAAATGTAACAAAAACTTTACGACATAATTATATCGCCGCGGTCCATGGCGCCAAGCCTGACATTAAACATTCCCGACGCACATTAAAAATCTATAAAGGTAAGTAAGTCAATTTGCGAACAGCGCTACAAAGAGTACCGGTATTTTAATGAGGTCGTAAAGTTTTTGTTGCGTTTTTTATGTCTCGGGATATTCCTATTTGAACTATACAAAATTTTAAGTATTATATATACTATACAACTATGACGACGTGCGAATGTGAAAGAGGTTTTTCTACGTTCAAAAGAATAAAATATTTTCTAAGGAACACTATGGACCAAGAAAGGAATGCACTTTCGATGTTATCAATTGAAAAAAATATGATTCAGTTAATTCCTGACTTTGACAATAAAGTGATAGACATTTTCGCAGCTAGTAAGGAACGTAGAATGGATTTTATGTATAAATAAAATGTGTTTGTTTGTGTGTGATGTGTATGTACCAAATCTTAAAATGGGAGGACACGTTTGCAATTTTTGGTTTATTTTTTATGCAGCACAGATTTTTGAGAACAAAGAATATGGTGAATAGTTCTCTGATAAGTTAATTTTAATACACTATTTCACAATGTCAAATGTGTGCCCCTCTATAAAATTAACCCCGAGCCGCCACTGGTACAGTTGTTTAGAACAATTATCAACAACCAGAATTAACCATAAAATGTATTTCTATTCATTATAGCTCAAATTTAAAATGCCTCTTCTTGTCAACATGTACAACCCACGTGTGGCGATTAATATTTTTTTACAACCCAAGGGCTGAATTTGACTCCAAAAGATTTCATGGGACTAAATTTGCAGATAATTTAAAGGCAAATATTCATTTATTGTATATATCTTCAATTCCGCAGTGAATAATTTTTGAAATATTAATAAAATTAATGTCTGTGATCAGGGCCGGGTCTGGGGGGCAAAAAGGGGCAAGCGCCCCGAGCGGCATATTAGGGGGGAGGCGGTAAAATGAGGAAAGAAGAAACAATGATTTAAGAAAGATTGTCAAACTTGGCAATCCTCTCTATCGAGAATGATAAAGCAACAATGTTGCCAATCGGTGGTCAATAGTCCGATTTGCGGACTTTTCTTTTAGATGTTGTGGACATTTTTCGGACTCTCCCTTCCCCCCTCTTCATATTTTAACAGAAACGATCAGAATAATACAAAATATAATGATTTCCTCCCTCACTATTCATATTTTGACAAAAATAAAGAAAGAAATAATTAAAATAGAAAGAGTGAATTCTTCCCCCCCCCCCCACACTCTTCACTTTTTAAAGCATAGGATAATTAGGTGTATAGTCTTGTTTTCATAAAAATATGGATAAAGTAAATATTCGCAAATTGGACTTTTGTTTCTTGGGGTGGGGGAGCAAAATTCGATTTCTGCCCCTCCCCCTCTAGAAATTTGCGACACTGCCTATAATGATGATATTTTCACACATCTACAAAATTACAGTTGTGTCCGAGGTTGTTTCAAAAAAATATTTTTATTGATGAAAAACGCTCTTTGTATGCCCTGAATTTTTCTAATTGTTTTCGGCTCCTGTGACGTTTCGCGTGAAAGGCTGGAGTATATACTCACCCAAATACACTCTGTGAAGTACTAGTTGGGAATAGAAAATTGGGATTTACTACAAGATGCAACAGGAAAATTAACATTTTAGTCAGCGGTTTAAAAGTAACTTTTATTAGGGTTAGGATTTCATAGAATATCGTTGATGTCGAGTCGAGGAAGGTGTAGATTACCCTCATTACCACATACCTATAAATATTACAGGGTGCCTTGGCAGAATCCCCTAGTTATTCCTACTGAAAATCACAATGTGTTTTCTAAAGTTACGAACTTTTAGGTAAACTAGGTCTAAACTTAACTGTATTGTATAAAATTTTAACAAATAAAATTAGGTAGGTATAATAACTATAATGTTCGTTTGTTTATACCTATTAGTCCCTTAAAAAGTACATGCATCAACAACTACTTACTATACGGTTCAAAATAGAACGAATTTGTTTTTTATATTCAATCAAAGTACTTAACTGTTGCAAATATCAATTGACACTTTATTTCAGGAAATTCATGTCATGAAAATATACACACAACTGCAACAATTGCATAACAGGGATTTAATGCTTAGGTAAATAAAATGATATTGAAGAAAACCTACCTAAATAAATAGGTAGGTTAATTTCTCGGAAATGTGTAATACCTAAAACGAACATTCTCCCAATAGAATGAATGACTCATAACCACAAATGTGAGTTATATTTGTGTAAACAAAGAAAGTTTATAACCTGAATGGGGCTGTTTTTGTGTATTCGAAGACTCTGCAACAGGAGCAGGGACTACTGGGCATCTTGGTTTTTGTTCTGGACCAGGTAAACCCGGCTTCGGTTCGTCAAAAACTAGCACTCTGGCGGAATTCGAACGTGCCCGCGGTATAAGCCCATTGTTGTCCTCCATCTATCACCACCCAAATCAAATATTAAACTCATATAACACTCCAACACTCATTCACACAATACTACGACAAGGACACAATTTTATTTCGCGATAAAGTATTGATTTCGTTCTGTATTCTATGTATTTTAAAGCCATTACTAAAACTTTATTCTGTTATCGGACAGACATAAATAAAACATTTTGCAACGTAACTCGACAATAGACTACAAACAGCTGCGGACGGTGCTTGCGCACTGCGCACTGCCACTTCTGGAAAGTCGCTTTCATTGATGTATTGCCAAACCTAACCCTGACATCCTTTGTCGACTTCTGAAACTGTCCAAAATATCAATAAACACGCGGGGCAGACTTCTTTTGAATTTAAATCACGTTCAACGTCAAAAAAACAAAAGTATCCTTCACTATGTCTGCCTGCATTTAATGGATTAATACTATCTGTTTTAGCCTAAACAGCAGAAGAATAACTTGGCAAATAGAAAATACCCACATTAAAATTTCTTTGAATCATGGTTTGCTTATTTAATAATGTAGACATAGGCGTACAGATTTAATCACGGATTAATCACCTGTAGTTTAATATCGAGTGTATGCAACCAAAAATACATGTGCTAGAATTACTTTTTGTATAACTCGGGAAAACTGTTCGAGGTCGACTAAGGCGTGACTTTGGAATATACTACACTGTGCTTTGGACTAAGGCAGCTGACAACAGACTGAAACAATATATACTGACTACTGAGTGTTGATATGTCTGGGAGTCGTCGAAAAATTGTCCATTAGATATGAGAAAAGAAAAAATTTGATCTTGTTCTTGTTTAATGTCGCATTAAAGTCCGCACCCAAACTTAACGTTAAGAGACAAGAAAATAAGTATGTTTCTTTTTTTTATTGAGGAATCACTTCCATTTACGTGCTGTCCTATGGCTCACCTGCTATAGTCTAACATCCCTTTGAGCCCAAGGGGAAGTTACTAAAATTGGTATAAAAAAAATTGAGATAACATCAAATCTTTACGTTTTGAGGTCCCAGGAACCCAAAAAAATGTTTTTTAAAAAATTTCTGTATGTGTGTGTGTATGTGTGTTAGCACGATAGCGCCGAAATTACTGAATGGATTTGGAGGGCTTCTTTAGTGCTCCAGAAGATCTGAAATGGTTTTGGTTGAGATCGGATTACATTTAGTGCCGTTTTGGCGCAAGTCTTTTATTTTATAATTACTTACAATTTGCAATCAAATCGCTGAAAAGCAGTTAAAATTCCCATTTCAACAATATATCACCCTTTCGATTTGGTTTCCGTGAAAAAAATTAAAAACAAAGCAAATTTGATCGCTTTTCGCTTTTAGTTCTTTTCGGCTTCAAAGATCCACCTGATGGGGAGGTTCCAGCCGCTTCTAGTAGCTGCCGATTTTGCGATTTTTTAACTTGCCATCTATTAAGTATAGTGTATACGACCAGAATTGAAACCGTATAAAAACTAAAAGCCGGCAAAAACAGTTGGCATCTCTTTATTGTTTTTCTTATGACAAACATTTCTATTTATCTCCGCAAGAGATACCGACTGTTTTTGCCGGCTTTTAGTTTTTACACGGTTTCAATTCTGGTCGTATACACTATACCTCCATTGATGATGCACATCGTGTTTCATCTCATACATTTATATTACAAGAGTTGCATTCAATAATGAGATTGTTTTACTTTAAAATAAATTAGTTGACTCAAGAACATATTCAAACCACCCTGGTAAACCTAATATCCTTCCATAATTAAGAGTCCATGCATGATATTAATTTAGATGTTTCACAGAGCTTTGTTATTTATTTGTAAACGTTCAATATATAGCTTCATTACTTTGCAAATGATTCATTAACATTGTATGCAGCCATACCCAAATTCTTTATTGTCTTTTAAAATGCAATTGCAAATTCAGCTATTGGTGTCAACGTAACAAGCTTATTAGCAATAAAACGAAATATTTAAATATTTTCAGGAGAGGAGACAAATGAAATTCATTAGAAGACTGCGGACATGAAATTGATGTTCTTCAGCTGCTATTGATGTACCTAAAATGTGCTCCGTTCCGTTCAGAAAATGGAGATATTGAATGAAAGGAGCGGCTATTGGTGCGTAATATGCAGAACGTGCAGAGGGGCTTCATTTATTTTTTTTTTAATTTTGATTCTTTCTGAACACAAAAAATTAGAAAATGGCTATTTACTACTATATTCTACTGCCTCTCAAATTTTATCGCCGAGTGCTAATAGTTAGAAAATAACCCCTAAAACCGACACTGTTCTACTGTAGTATATTTACTTAGTTTATTTTTAACATAAAGACGAAGATAGTTTTTATGGGAGGCTCAAAATTTGGTTTCACAGGTACTTTTACTGTAATCATATATAAGATGGCTCGAAGGAACAAACGGGCCTTCACAAAAAGCATTAAGAAAATATTGAAAATTTCAGTAGATTACTTTTCGATCTAATAAAAACATGTTATTTGCATTTGCGGCATCTCTTTTCAGTATCTTCAAGTAATCCGCATTTAGTTCTCTGATACTGACTCAAACGGAGAACTCAATGCATATTGCAAAGCCACAAATGAGATGAACAACTGCTCTCTCTCTCTCTCTTAGTTGACAAAATGATTACAGATGGCGCACATTTAACTCCTACCAGTAACCTGCAAAATTCAAATGGATCTATGGTTGATTATTAGCTAAAGTAAACAGTATCATATTTTCGATAAATTCATATACAGAAGCACGTAATAAAATAATATTACATCGTTTAATTGACTTTTGTCAAAAAAAATATAAACAATTTCTCCGATTCATTTTTCTTACACCCACAACTAATACAAATAAAATACCATCGTAAATATAAATCAGGCATATCAAATCTAAGATTACAGGGTCGTCTGTGTTGTACACTTTTAAATTACTACAAGATGTTTGTCATTCTCAGTTTTGGAAAAACGTAGCGCCATCTATTTGAACAGTTTGCAGGTATCAACAATCACTAGTGCCGTTTACATTAGCACAGTTAATGTGAGCAGGATGGTATCAGTGACATTGATCTGAGGTAGAGAGGAAAGCCGATTAATTTTTGGATCTACTGAGCCCTATGTATTCCTCTGTGATACACAACTTTGACAAGTGGGATTTTGCATCCGCCATTCTGTTTGAGGTATAGTTAAAGTAATAAGTTCCTGATACATAAAAAATGTAACAAAAACTTTACGACATAATTATTATCACCGCGGGTCATGGCGGAATGCTGCATCAAATGACTCGACACACATTAAAAACCTATAAAGGTAAGTGTGCTGATTTCCGGTCGAGGTAGTACAAAGAGTAATGGTATTTTAATGAGGTCGTAAAGTTTTTGTTGCGTTTTTTATGTCTCGGGATATTCCTACTTGAGCTATAACTTGAAACATTATTCCTTTAAAACCAGTGGCGTAACAACAGAAGGTGTGGGGTGAGACGCACACGACTTTATAGCTTAGAGGTCCCTAAGCGCCATGCTCTGGAAAAAAGAATAAATTTTCATAGTCTAGCAGCACATGGAACTTATCGATACTAGTTACTGCTAAAAAGAATTTGTTGAAGAAAAATATTTTATTAATCGTAGAGGAATGTTTGAATAAAATAGTTTTAATATTTTAAAAATACTTTCAAAATGTTTCTCTCTGACCGTCCATCCGCCACATTTCTTGCCCTTAGATAAAACATTATTAGACATTTTAAAAAACGAATCATTGTGGGGCATATCAAAACAATAATTATACCTTATCCTAGTTAATACTCGAAGAAATTTGATTCTATGCATAGTAGAATTTGTAGAATTTTGAAGCAAAAAAATAATTCAAAACAGAATTGAGACGGTTTGACACTGAAATTAAAAGTTAAATCATCAACAATGAAATTAAAACTAACTCCGGCCAGAAGTTTTCACCCTTTTTGGAGATCCTCAGAAGGCTGTACGATTTAACCTAGCCAGTGGCGGTCCCAGAATTTCGACATGGGGGGGGGGCATCGAAGATGGGCAGCGCAACTGTGTACGCGTAGCGTCAGCTGCAAGGGGATTTAATGATGAACACTTAAATAGTCGGAGACAGGACAATAAAAAAACTATTTTGTTGGCGTTTCATGTATTTGGCACACACTTAATAATAATAATAATAAAATAGTCTTTATTTTCGGCAGCAATAAAAAAACATTAACAAAATAAATACATTGAGACAAAAGATTACCGAAAAAAGGCGAAGTTCACAATTAAATGTGCTCTACCACTTAACCTATCGTATTTAAATTAAGATGACGATAACCTAAAGAAAACAACAACAATAATAGTAACAATAACACAATAATGACAAAACATTTAAAAAAAACATCTAATAAGAAATTAATTTCCCTGGACTAAAACCACCTATTAGAATATGTAATTACGATTATTACATTACAAAATCACTAATTACTGCAATTGACTAATACATTTTTGTATTTCTTTTTTAAACTTGGATATCTTGAGAGATTTTATTTCAGTCGGAAGGCCATTATAGAGAAACGCAATGTTGTATCGAAAACTCCGCTCATAAAGGTGGGTTCTGTGTACAGGAGGGGTAATTAAACCTTCGAATCTAATACTGACGTTATGGACATCGCTTCTGAAAGTGATTTTATTGTACAGATATGGTAGCGACTTAAATAATAATAGCTTGTGATACCAAGCTAAGCGTGTGCACTTTAAATCTTTCATTCATTTTTAGTCATCCAATTTCCGAGAATTTATGAGAGATGTGTTGAAATTTTCGTATACCGTAGATAAAACGAATGCAAGAATTTTGCACTCTTTGAATACGATTCATATAATCTTGATCCAAACAGGGTGAATATACGGGTGAGCAGTAAGTGAACTGAGAGAGCACAAGAGCATCACAAAGCGATTTTTTGACCTTTGCGTGGAGATGACGTCTATGCGGAAAAAGCAGTCTAAGAGCGTTATAAGCATTTTGGATATTTTTTTGGGTATGTTGGCGGAAACGTAATAAAGGGTCAAGAATAACACCAAGGTTTTTAGCACTATCCGAAATTTGTAAAGGCGTATTATTAATTGTGACATTAAAACTATTTCTTAATAACAAGCTATCATGCCTTTTCCCGAATAACAGTAGACTTGATTTAGAAGGATTTAGTAACAGTGCATGCTTAGAAGACAGCTCAGCTAAGGATTGTAAATAATTATTAAACCTTTGTTTGGCAATTTGTGCATCTTCGAGGGCAAAAGAATAATAGATTTGCGTATCGTCAGCGTACATATGTATTTTTGAGTATTTTATGAACTTATGAAATTGCGAAGTGTAAATAGTGAAAAGTAAAGGCCCCAGAATAGATCCCTGTGGCACGCCTGTCAGCACAGTTATGCTAGTGGAAATAACTCCCTTTATCCGTACTTGCTGGCTACGTTGTTCTAAATAAGATGACAATAAACTGGTTGCATCATTATTTGCACCACTTGACTTCAGTATTTCAATAAGTATTTCGTGGTCAATGGCATCAAAAGCTTTACTGAAGTCAAGCAGTGCCAATGCCGTTGAGTTGCCCTCGTCACTTGCCTGAAATATGTCATCAGTAATATTTAGCAGTGCTGTTGTGCAGCTATAACCTGGCCTAAAGCCTGACTGTGTGGGCGGTAAAATATCGTAGCTATCAAGATATTCTCTGAGTTGCGTTTCCATTACTTTTCCCATAAGTTTAGAGAACCGATAAAACACTTAGTCTAAGTTCGGCAAAAGTTTTTGGAGAAGATACTTTAGGAACAGGGGTTACAATAGCTTTCTTCCAGGCAGACAGAAACTTTCCCTGTAGTATAACTGAATTAATAATATTAACTAAAAACGGTAACAAATAAGGACAACAAAGTTTTAGAAATAATGTCGTTACACCATCAGGTCCAACTGAACAAATTTTTAAATTTAAAATAATTTTTCGTAAATCTTCAGCATTAATAAGCTTAAACGAGAATTTGGTTTCTTCAAGGTTTAATAGTTATAATGCAACATCTTTAGGCACAACAATTCCAACATTATTAATGTTGGATATTGGTGTTGATGAAATTATTATGCCTACAGATGTAGCGTTATAAGTTAGGGTGACCATATTTTTTCCAAAAAAAAAGAAGTACAATAATGAAAGTAGCTTTTTATCAAAATCGAGTTTGTAGTCCCTAAAAATGCGCCGTAGGCGAAAATTTCAGATTTCTCAAGTTCAAACGACCTTAAATTAAGAGTTAGAAGTTTTACTTAAAATAATATTGTCTTCGAAATGTAGGTCCTGTGAGCTTAAAAATATAAAATACCAAATATATTTGTATCAGGTAAAAAGACCAAGTATTCTATATTCTAATACAAAATATAACAAAATAACAAATATGCTCTTCAATTTGCCCTCGACGTGCCTGCAACTACAGCACTTGAATCATCGCGTTGATACCAGTCGCACTTTTGGGAACTTAGGATTGCTTTCAAAATTTGCAGTCTGGCTTTTGGAAACTGGAACATTTCGCTGCAACTCTCATTGATGTTCTTGCGAACTTGCATCACAGCCTCTAGTGTGAATATCTCCATTTACGATTTTTCTGAACTCCAATAGTCATTAATATTGGAGAACAGTCGCCTAATCCACGCACTTGTCTCATGAAAACAAAAAACAATTCTCATAAAATCTCATATTTTCACTTTAACCAGACTCTCGAGTCAGGCCAGCGATCTTCAATGCGATAGTGCAAATATTTTCGGAATTCCAGCCAGCAATTTTATCTTCTGCAACGTTGGCTTGCATTAGACCAACTTCTCTGAACAGTTCGTCTTCATTCTATACCAGACCTATATAGTCCTTAAAAGCCTCACATGAACAAAAAAAAACTTGATTTCATGAAACTTCTCTTCTCAAATTCGCACGTTCAAAAACATTCAGTTCGTTTAACTTCGAACTCCAGTTTTGCAAAAAGTAAATGAATATTTAAATTTCGAATTTTCTGTATCTCAAGAAAAAGAAGTACATTTAGGTGTACTTAATGGATTTTTTAAGGACAGTAGGACATTACCCGAAAAGACTGTCTAACTAAAATCAGCACATATGGTCACCTTAATTATAACTATTAAACCCTGAAGAAGTATGTGCCAAATAACCGAAATGTCGGCAAAATAGTGTGTTTCTTTTTTATTGTCTTGCCCCCCCCCTTAGGATCGCCACTGAACCTAATCGCCACTGTACAATATGGTATCTCTGTTAACGTTGACAGAGTTGACTGAATTCGAAATTAAAAAAACAACTACTAAATTCAAAAATAAAATGAGCTCTGGCCTCGTAATACCCTATTTTTTTGTCAAAGACTGCAGCAATGTATTAAGTGTACCCTTATTAATTATATTTAGTTTAGCTTTAAGAACCCAAACGTTTCCCGATATTTGGAAGAATTTTGCTAAAGTGTTTGAGAATTTTGAGATAATTCTATTATATATGATCGCATCTACTTCTCAGTCGGTAATCGTATATCACTATATCAACATGGATTTGTAAACCACCGTTTTACAGTAACCAATTTAGCAGTTTTTACACAGTTTGTTTCCCAAGTCATTGATGAAACCGGGCAGGTAGATGGTAGATGTGATCTATACCGATTTCTCGAAGGCGTTTGATCGCATTGATCATGACATCGTAATTAGTAAACTAGGTATCTGGGGATTAAGTGATTCACTACTATTATTTATGCAGTCATATCTTTCTAACCGTAAACAGTTTCATATAACGATTTCAACTCTGAGCCATTTATAGCTACATCAGGTGTCCTGCAAGGCTTCAAAATGGGGCCACTTCTGTTTTTGCTCTTTATCGATGATATAATTTCAGTCATCAGCAAAAGCAGTAGGCTATTATTCGCGATCTTAAGCTTTATATGAGAGTATAACCTGTTTTGATGATTGTATGTTACTGCAGAATGATATTAACAGAGTTCATAATTGGTGTATGAGTAACAAGGACGGTTAACTACAGAGGATTGCTCATCTCCAAAAGAGTAATGTTTCCCACCGCCCCACTCTGTTTGGACCGTTAGTGACGTATTAAGCGGTCCATTTCTCGGTATAACGGTAGTTAATTGTGCCATGGGTTTCTACGGCTGCAATGCGATAGGCACGCCATATTTGTGTTTTGGTTTCTTTCTATACATATTATGTATATGAAAACTGTGTTAGAAAAAAAACTAGGAATTTTTAGTTTACCGTTCATAAAATATCGAGATCTATTTAGCTAAAAAAAATAAATAAATAAATAAAACAGCATCTCCCAACATGTATCTATTTTAAAAAGGGCCGCTGGTGCAAGCCGCTTGCAGACCAGGACCGTTGTCGACGTCACAACCGGCTAATCACGTATAACCTTGGAGGAATAAATTGTGTAGATAAGCTATCCTTTGTAGTTAACAATCCTTGTATGAGTAATAGATTATATACTTTAATGGCTCCAAATGTAAGTTTATGACATATAGTAAAAATCACTCTAATATTGGACATGATTACTCCATTGACGAAAGGTTGTTACACAAAGTTGATTCCACTAAGAATTTTGGTGTTGTATTCGATGGTTAACTGTCATTTACTGAATACATTAATTTAAACATAGAACGGTCTAAGATTCAACAAAGATGCTTAGCTTCATAATTAGAAATTGCAAAACATTTACCAACATCAATACTTTAGTTCTTTTATGTTAGGTCTAAACTTGAGTATGGATCTTTTATCTGAAATTTTTAGCATTTAAAGTGGATGGAACTTACCCCGAAAGAGGTATAGAGCAAAGCACTCTCCTTACTAAATTTGAAATGCATAGCTTAAAATTGAGAAGAAAATGAGTCTATTTATTTTTTGTATAATTTACTGAATAACAATATTGACTGTTTGCAACTATTGTCTCAATTATGCTTCAGTGTACCGAATTATCATTCTAGACACAACTACACGTTTTATTGTCCTCATGCCAGAATGAACCTGCTTTTAAAATCACCTATCTATACAGTGTGTAGTAATTAAAATACAATTTGCCATATATGTGATATTAATATTTTTACAAAAGACGATATCCGAAAATTCCCATTTATTATATTATAATGTTTTAGGTACTGTCGGTTATATTTTTTTAAATAATTTTTTTCTTTTTCTCTCTTTTATCTGTGTTTACTAGTATTTACTTATTAAATTATTGTGAGCATCCTTTGTGGTGTTCAAAAATTGTCCTGTTATTGGGTGTTACCTGTTAGACAATAAAGGCATTATTATTATTATTATTATTTATGTTGATTAATCGACTTTTGGTTAAAATGGATAAAATTCTCCGTTCACTTCAAAATATTATGCTGCGAGATTAAAGTCTGACATTATTTTGATTAAATATATAGATAGAGGATAGAGGAATGAATGGGCTAATTTAAGGAAGGTTTTCGGGTATTAAATGGTTATATCAAATAATTAGGTCAGGACTTCGAGTAGATACGAAGGTATGGCAGGTAACACGTTCGATGTTGTCCAGTATATGTGTAAAATTGTATGGCATAGTAAATTCAGAGGTTTTAATGTTAGGGAGCGCTTGCGTACAGCGGTATGTTTCTCATGTTGGACGAGTTGAACTAGTTGGATTTGAGTCGAGTTCGAGTAGCGGGTTTACTAGTGCTAGTACTAGTATCAATTCTTTATTTAGTGGTAGTTACCGATGGCAGCTCGGTATAGAATTTCCTACGTTGATCATTTACACAATCCTGTCTCTAAGTGCCTAATGCCAAATTAGATGATAAAGTGCGAAAACATTTAAATATATTTACAATTATCATATCAGATTTGTGAAAGTGTTAAAAGTGCTAAAGGGATTTTTGTAGGTGATTTCTACCTGAAAAGGTATGTAAATTATGTTTATTTTGTTTAACTACATAGGTATGTCTTCAGTTTTTGACAACTGAGCTACCGGATAACTTGTGTTTGTGTCATGACAGATTGATGTTAATTGTTGATACTCGGATTTAGATAATAATACCTGTTCTTAATAATAAAGAATTGGTAGGCATTTATTTATGTAATAAAGTAGGTTCATGTAATCGTGCAGGACATCAAGGTCGTAAAACATTTTGCTGTTGCAGAATGTCAGAAATACAAAATACAGGAAATTATGTAGTTTTGCAATAGAATAGGTCTACGTTGAGTCAATTATAGTTACGTAAATGTTTAGGTATATTTTGCCATTCCCATCTAGAATTTTTCTAAATTCACACTCATTTATTTTTGTTAATTATTCATAGATGCGAGTATTTTGCAATTACCTACATAATTAGGTATATATAAAACTATTCATGTGTATTGATCAATTGACTATGTTAAAATTGGCCAACGCAGTTTAAATTTACATTTAGATAGGTATAAGTACTACCAAAAATAATAATAATTCTTTGCACTCATATCAAACATTTTTATGTAAACATGCCCTTTATCGTGCGATGTCCAACACATTGAAGAGTCATCAACTAGTGTTATTTCCAGGGTGACTTTTCCCAAGTGTATGAACGAGTATGAAGGCCTAGTACCTATACCTCATTAGATTACAATTGTATCTAATGGCACGGAAAAATTTTACTCACGTGTAAACCATTAATTAATGACTGCATATATTATTTTTTCCCTTTTTATCACCGTTGATTTAAAACATTTCATCTAATTCTCAATTTTTTTTATCACATATCAAAGGATTTCTGACATTTCGGTTTTCACACCATCATCAGAGATGGTGATGCAATAAACAGAGAATAATTTTAATTGAATAGGGCCTGAAAAATCCAAAATGAATTAGGCCCAAACTTGTTTTGCAATTTAGCATTGAAAAATGACCAAAAAAGGCACCTCCTCTAAATAACCCCTTTAAGTCTAGATTTATCTGGGTTAGGGAGACGGGGTACTACAATTTGTAGTGGACTCGGAACCACTTCTTGGGGATAATTTATAATTGAAAAGGGGCAGGTTAGACACTCTAACCACTGAGCTACCGTCCCCTTTTACAGAGAAATTTTTAAAAATTCCAAGCCTAGACGAACTTCCTGTCTACTTGCCCAAGTGGTCAGTCTACCCCTACTTCAAGAACAAACCAGTCTTCGTCTTGGAGATCTAGATTTGTCTGAATAAAGGGGACGGAACATTACAGTTTATAGTGGAATTATGTGGTTCATACAAGGTTCATATAATTCCTTAATTTTACCAATTCCACTTCTTTTCATCATGATTTTCCTAGTTCTCTCATCAATAATAGAATGTGAATAGAATCTTTTTCCCACAAAAATGTCAAGTACTTATCCTACGTTATGTCGTTATATATAATAATAAGAACCACCACCTCTTTGTGATGAACAGAGGCGGATTTGTCAGTAGACCGAGTAGGTCGATGAGTAGGTAAAAAGGAGTATCTGAAAAATTTGAAATGTCACTGGTAGTCTTTCAGGCGGACTCAGAAAAAAAAAATAGAAATACTCATTTTAATTGTAACAATAAAAGACTTAACCAGTCACTGTTGTAAGGGATCTTTTTTTCAACGTAATTATAAATCTATGTGAAAATACGAGTGAAAATATACCTTGGTAAATTGAACCATATTAGTACCTACATGAATTTTTGTCCTATGATCACTCTGAATCTATTGTTGTTGCTTATTTTCTAGAAATTTACTTTTGTCTTACTTAATATTTTTTCTCCGTAAGAGCTGAAATAATTGTCCAGTTTTAACAGATCAAAATGAACATTTTTGTCTTTAGTACTTTTTCACCAAAGTTGATAAGTTTTGAGTAAAACATTCTAGAATATCCAAAAATCTGCAGATACCTATTTTGCTAAATATCTTGTTAAGTTGAAGTTCGATAAAAATATTTCAAAAAAAAGATACATATTTTATTCATAGAGTACGATGCCGTAATAAAAAAATATAGATTTTTCTTGGAAAAACAAAGTTGATCTTGAAATGACCTTGGTAACGTCCACCGAGTCAATAATAAATTGTGCCGTTCTAAACCAAATAACAAGTGTCTGAAACATTTTTTTCTAAAACGTGTTGTTCTAAGAATTTCGGTATGCCAATTTAAATGGGACACCCTGTATATTAATATAGTAACATATAATAATATCATATTACTGAATGGTTTTAAAGGCTACTTAGAAAGAAGACACCTTGTATTTTCTAAAGAAGCAATACACGAAATTCATTTAATCCTAGATTTAATCCTGTTACCTCAATTTAGATAGCTTTGGGGGACGTGGGAGCCAGTAAAGTTTCATTTACTCTATAACAGTTTTCTGCAATTTTCTAACAACAGAACGAGTTGGAATAGAATGCCAAAATCGAGCTAAAATATTAAGTAGTAGGTATATTTAGTTTTCACATTTATTTTTTATTACCTAGTAAAACAAATTCCAAATTTGACTGGCTCAGGTTTTCCTCCCTACAACTTTACAAACAATTATGTAACTCCGAGTGTAACTCTAATAGATAACTTCAATATGAACTTTTACTTTAGAAAACTCACTGAGAAATATTCTCATTTACTTCTGAACGTCCATAAGGTGTTATGATTATTTTGCAACAGTAGGTCACTTGCCCCAAATACAGGGACAAGTGAGAGTGAATTCTAGGTATATTAATTTGTTCTCAATTTGCTTTTTCAAAGTACAGTTTTTTGGACTCTAGAATCGAGAGTAAACAGTTACCAATTATATTGTGCGAAAATTAGAACTTTCCAAGTTTGTTGCTATTGATTTTAAATAACGTCAGATTCGTACTTTTAAACCTCTGGATCCCACTTATCCCATTCCTACTTATTACTATATACGCAAAAGTATTTTTGATTTAAATCATTTCAAGAAAGTAAAGTATCTTCTCGAGTATCTTCTACACATTTTTTGCTGAAACCTAAAAAAGTCGATAAAAGAGTAAAAAAAAATTGTGTCATCTAAAATAGTGCAAATTGTCTACTTTGTCCAAGCAAATTACTATTTATTATTTGAGGACGTCTCTACTGAAGCTTATGTTCAGGAGGTAAAGATCTACAACCGAGTCTACAACATATAAAAAAACCGCTGACCAAGGAATCACTACTTCCACATCCAGATTTTGTATCCAAGTCTTATACACACTAAATCCCAATGTAATATTTTACTCCCTTTAATAATAGGATGGGGGTGGTAGAGGATGTGGTTAATGTTAAAAAATTTTTAGAGGCCCTTGGTTCTCGTATACAAACTAAATCCTAATTGAATTTTGCACTCCCTTTGATAATAGAGTGGGGGTGGTAGAGGGGGTGGCTAAAGCCAAAAACATTTTTTAAGACGTTTAGTTCTTGTATAAATATATAAATTGCAATTTTATGGACTCTTACCTGCTTGCTTTGCATATTTACCCTCGTTTACCCCATTTACCCCCGAACCCTTCAACGGAATTAGATCAAAATATAATCTAGTTCCAGATCTCGTTATAATACATAAGTGTACCAATTTTCAATTCAATATCATAAACGGTTCCAGAATAAACGTGCGCACAAAAAAAAAGTTACAGACCGACAGACGGATTTTATTTTTCGTTCAAATTTAAAACTTCGACGTTTCATAAGATTTTAAGCCTATTTCACTGGACGTGGAAGTAATTTGGATAACTTCAGAAAGGTAATTCCCCATAAGAATGGTGCGGAGTCCTTTGAGATTTCGCTTGAGATTAATTAAACAAATCTAATGAATAATAATAGTTCCGGAACACCTGAGAATTCATAATCTGGTAAATCGCATTGGAGATTGTATATTTGGCCTAAATTCTACAATAAATTCGCTACTAGGTGTCTGAATAAAGCTAAAAGCAGTTGGGCGTATAAGAAATGATGAATATTCGTTTTAACAGTATTTGAGTCCAGTGTTACAAATCTGCAAGGAGAACTGCAAATATTTCTTTTTCAAGTTTAAAAGTCCGGTTATAATGTTTACATACATATTTTATTTACATTGTCAAAACAGAATTGAAACCAGTACAAGACTATATCAGAATATGTTGTTAATTTGCATTTTTTTGGCATATTAAGAGTATAACCTCATATGCAACTGTCGTCGGATAGACAACCTTTACTTTGCTAGGATTTGAAAAATACTGATATTTATATCACCACCAAAGAGCAAGTTTCTGAAAATTTGAAATCCAGGTTAATTTTCAGTATTAATGTCGTTAGATTGTAGTTCTTGACATATGATAATATAAAATCATTATTATCGTATATGATGATGTCATAATAGTTAAAAAATTAAAAAATCTCTGTGGAAGTAATAAAAATAGCGATAATCATTTTGTCACTCTTGAAATAAAACAATCGTAATTCATACTGAGAGCTCGATCTATTGAAATTCAAACGATAAAATAGTACTTTCTGTCGTGCAAAATACGAATTGCTTGGCCATATTTAAAAGGTAAGAAAAGTACATTGAACTGTATGTGCTCTAACAACAGCTTATGTATCGTGTTATTATTAAAATTTACAACACACTAATTATTTTCAACATTATACGGTACTGTGTCAAGCCGTAAAGGTCGCTCTTAGAGAAAAAAATCGTATTGAATTCTAAAGAATAACTTTTAAAGTGTTCTTGTATCCGTCCGTCTGTCAGCCTGCTCGTTTGTCTGCCCGTTTGTCTGCTGTCAGTCACGTTTTTAAAAGCTTTTATTTAATTTGCAAAGTTTGTTTGTCTAGGTCAAATTTTACAATCAAAATTTCGGTTAGTTCTAATTAAGCTAGAGCTTTAAAATTTTGTACATGTGTGTATAATTGCGGTGACAATACACTTTAACATTTTCATATAAGAAAAAACAAGATGGCGATTTCAAGATAGCGGACGACTTTACCATTTATGATCATATTCGACTCAAAATCGATGTCTGGGCGTTTTCGAGATCGCCAATTGTGAATTCTTGGTTAAAATTTAGAAATTAAAAATGGCGGCGCCAATATGGCGGACGACTTTTGTCATTTATGGTCCAAATCGATCAAAATCGATATCTGGGGGTTTTCTAGGTGGCGGATTATCAATTTTTAGTCAAAATTCATAGATTTAAAACGGCGGCGCCAATATGGCTGACGACTTTTGTTATTAAGGTCCAAATTGATCAAAATCGATATCTGGAGGTTTTCGGAGTCGCGGATAACGAATTTATAGTCAAAAATTTAGTTCAAGATGGCGGACGACTTTACCGTTTATAATCCGATTCGTCTCAAAATCGATATCTGGGGATAACAGCATATCAAGAGACTAAAAAGTAAAAAATAAAATTATATAAAAAAATAGCTTTTATTTAAATGCTCTAAAAGTAGAAAATAAACTTTGAAGTAAATCAAACCCATCATATTGTTACATTATATAATTTTTTTTATTATATAAAAGCTTGTTGCGAGCAATCTCCTTTACACAGGAAAATCTCGCGACAAGCTTTTATATCATAAAAAAATTATATAATGTAACAAAATGATGGGTTCGATTTACTTCAAAGTTTATTTTCTACTTTTTAGAGCATTTAAATAAAAGCTTCTTTTAAAAATATTTTTTTATATAATTTTATTTTGTAGATAACTTAAGAGCACAGTCAGATCGAATTGAATTGGATCGTCAGCGTCAGTCAGCGTGGTTTTTTAAACAACCAATTGGTAATTAAGTGTTGACATTGTTATTAAAAAATGAGCCCAACGAGGGTTACAACTTTTAACGTGATACATATTGTACGTTATTGCGTTTTGGTCTTAGAATTCCGAATATTAGCACGATAATATTGGAATTTGGACAGTAAATCCATGTCAGCTCGATGATTTTTGAAAAAATCAATTAGTAAATAAGAACATTATTAAACATTTCAATAAAACAATGTATTTATTACCTAAAGAGAACAAAACGAAATTCAAAAATAAACATTTAAATGTTCAAAAGCATGACAATATTCTAATCTGTTATAAAAACCATTTCTGATGTTTGATGACAAATTAGGCGTAATATTTTGAAAATCCTTTTCACTCTTCCAACGTGTTAGGCCTATTCAAAGGTCTATATTCAACGTCATAAATTACCGATTTGCAAACCACATGATTATGTGGTGTAAGATCTGGTGACCTGGCTGGCCATAGGATAGTCATTAGACGCTTTAAAAGAATGTTCAGGTATTATTAAACTAAAACGGAATTGTAGAGATGACACTCATCAAGTTAGTATCAAACACTTTCCCTAGATGCTTGCTGTGGTAAATCGAAGTAATTTGGACCAGCTAAATTGCCTTTTACGAAAAATGGACCAATCATATCATCCCATAAAATTCCTTTCCAAAAATTTAATTCGAATTGTAAAATATCGATGCGAATTTTCTTTTACCAGCATCTTATCTATGTAGGTAATGTCGACTAAGTAAGGAAATAGAGATTCATCTGTGAACTCTAGTTTCTGGTAAAATCTTAGTTTTTGGTTTATTTTTCCTATTACTGTCTCTCAAATTAATGAGTTTTTTGCTTTGTAAAAGTATACACCTAGTCGCTTAGTACCCGCTTAGCATGTATATGACTAGGATTTTCAAACCGTTAAAAATATGTTTAAACTGCAAGGAAATCAATTTTAAATGTCAGTACATCAACTTAAGGGCTGATGGTCAGAACACAGATTGAACACGTATTTCCCTCGTTATTTCGCCAATTCTTTTCAACTGTTGAAGGTTAAACTAAAGAAAAGTCTGCGTCGAAAACAATTTCGAATGCGAACCGTCTAGTCATACACATTTTAAGACATCTAATCCTCTAAGCATGACTAAAAGACAAATATAACTCTGACCTCTGTTTTATTTTTATAAATTTTCATAGTGATGGATTTGTCTCAGTTTTTGTTCATTGAACTAAAATAAAGTACAAAGGCGTAAGCTGTTGACACTACTCTTATAAAATGTTTAGTTTCTAGAAATATCACCTTGGTTTATTGTGAATAATAGCTAATCAATCATTCTGTATGATAATACTCATCTCAAGTGAGCTTAAGGAAATACCAAAGATATTTATCCACTCGAAGGTGTCGGATTAGATAAGACCTCCATTTCATACTGTTATACTAATAGAATATTGATAATTACAACAAAGAATGCGCCAGATTTCTGCACTTGCACTTTACACTTATTTTTAAACATTATATATCTCATATACATAGACCGGTACTCAAACCACAAACACATAAATTCAATGATTATTATTTGTTAAACCTCATATTTCTATGAGAAACTGGTCATTTCATCTCAATGTATGTGTTCAATTTCACCCAAATCGTCAAAACTTTTTTAGAAAAACAATTATTTATTTTTTAAATCTTACCCTCGCTGCCTTCCTCCCTGCATTTTCTAGAAGCGTCATGTCATCTCATACTAATACTAATGAAGTTTACAACCATTGTGGAGAAAATGTCGGTACATAGTATAAAATAAAGCCATTATTTAAAAACCAAGCTACGATATTTTTATTTCTTAAAATATTCATATTGGGGAATAAACAGATAATAGGGTTGCTTTTTTGATTTATCTTAATCGGAATTATAATCGTATAAAAGAAAATAATCTTTTTAATAATTAATTTTAATCAGTACTCGAAAGCATATTTTTATCTCAAGTATTTTAGCAGTATACAGTAGAAAATGCTATATAAAAAACAGAATCTCGGATTAACTTGAAAAACACACGATTATCTTGGAATTGTTGATATATCTGAAAATTTCTCAAGTCCATAGCATGCGCAAAGAAATAAATAAACGGCGAAATTCCATATCTACACGCGTATTAACTTTCTACACGGACCTAGTTGCAATAGGTGGTAACCAAAATATTTAGCAAAATAAAAGGTAAATAATAAATATTATAAAATTTATGACCTTACGCTGGAGAACGAAACCAATGAAAATGCTTTTAACACTGTTTACATGCTGTGATAATTAGTGAGTTTGGCCATTTATATTTATTGTTCACTGCTCTACAGAGTATCCCAAAATTATCACGGATTCTTATATTTTACTTTAGAGCTTACTGTCGCGTATCCTTTACTCAAACTGCCTCAAACAAAATTAGATATTAACACGTATATTACAATTTTATGCATTGTTGAGACATATATTTTTATTTCCTTTGGTAACAACCAATTTGACATTATTTATGCTGTAATTAGTGACCTAGGTATATAAATATTTTAAACGTCTAATAAATTATTCAAACCCTAAGCTTTCTAAATTCTGCTCCTATTAAACTTATTGCTAAACAATTGCCTAATATGTGCTTTTTATTACAATGCAATGAAAAGATAAGAAAGTATAAAGAGCAAGTACGGAATAATAACGTCAACGGCTGGGGTTATTAAAACTATATATAAAAGCGCAATAAAAATGACATATATCTAAATATTTTAAGTTTACTGTCATTATGCACTTAGTTTGTTGAGGCTGTTAACGGTTTTTTAAATATGCGATTAGATAAAATTTGACGATGTTTGCTAATCTTTCGCAATTTCGGAATCAGATATCGCAATTTTTTGTGTTGAAGTCCATTATTGTTTGGTACAGAAATAAACGTAAATATTTGGAAAACTACGAGTTGTATATTTAGTACAGTTTATCAAAGAAAGAAACTTAATTGCACATTTGCGCTTTATTGCGTACTTAAAACAGTGTAGCGTCGATTTGTTAGACAAAAATCATTATCTTGCGGCGACTATGTCCAAGACACACAGAGAGAGAGAGAGGATCCCATATCGAGGGCGCCATTTTGTTTATGAACATCATAATTTCAGATTCTTAACTAACGATCTGAAGAGTATCTTTCTCTTTTTTCCAGCTTTTTCAGTAAATTTTTTGAGGTTTTATCCCGCAATATTGAATGCGATATTTTGCTTTTGAAAATTCTAAACCATCAGCGAATCTAAAAACGACGGATATTAATTTTTAGAGTACATGCTGAATTTTGACCAACTACCTGGGAAAACATCCCACTGCGCACCGCATTGGAGTCAATTAAATTGGCTCCCGCATCTCACTTGAGACATGCCCTCGTACAAAATTTAATGTTTTACAAAAAAATGTAGAGCATTTTTTCTCTATCTAGATTAGTTTGGTAGTGCTTCAGGTTTTGTTTCAATTTGAGTGGTGCAAACCAGTGGAGTCAATCTGCCCAAATTTTTACCGTATATGGAATTGTCTGGAAAGGCTATAAGTAGGTATATATATAACATTTAATTTTGTTATATTGGATATGCAGTCGTACGGCACAAAAAATTAAAGAAAACTCTATTTCTATTCTAGCTTTCGATGATTTATTGTCTCTTCATCGGGAACAGGAAAAAATGAGGTTATGTAAAAGTTGCACATGTGGGTGGAATAGGTTTTTGTATAATATATAAAAATATGGACAATCACTTAACATTAATCACGGCTTACAAAAGTCTCAAGTTAAGAAATTCATAAAAATTGGACTATTGTCATTAAATAAAACTAAATTAAGAAAATATTAAAATTGAAGAAGCATCCTGAAGGGACACCATCTTAAAATACTAGTTAAACGAATTGATATAAAAATAATATATTTTTTTTATGTTGCGTCCATTTTATCAGGTCGTTTGGGCGCAAAACTTATAACTAGAGTGCCCTCTCAATACTTTTTGTTAAATGGTTTTACAGAAGAAAAAATAGTAAAACAAAAGTAGTGAAACAATTTTCAAAGGGTACAATCAAGTAGCTAAGCTATAAGTTTACTTTATAGATCTTGCGTTAATATAAAAATCATAAAGTAACAAAATGTTGTGTCTCAATTCTTACTTACATGGGATTAAAGTTTAAACCTCATCGTTCGAACAATTAGATAACTATTACGTTTCTGTCTTATCTGTTATCGTGGCAGAACACTTTTTCCTTTTCAAATAGTGGTTCTTTTTGCCCCTTTCTTATCAAGTTTTACATCCAACCAAATAAAACGAAAATTCAATTGTCATTGTCTGATAACGTCATCAGCAAAAGCGCAAACTCTCGATATATCAATAGTTTCCAAGTCATTAATACGGACCAAAAAGATAACTGGGCCAATAACAGGTCCGTGTGCAACTCCACATCTTACCTTTATTAGATTATTTCCCTGAAGACTTTAATATTTAGTTGCGGTCCTTAAGGTAGGGTTGAGCAAAGGAAATGGGGTACCCCTGAAACCGTAACACTAAAGGTTTGTTTCATATACTTACTCAGTTGAAAGTTTTAGATAAATCCGCAACAGTATCACCATCATTTCTTTTAATAGACACATATATTGTGAACAAACTATAAGACTATTTGTAGAAATAGGTACTTAAAACAAAAGTATATATTTACGAATTTCCTATATAATATCAGTTGTTTGCAAAATTAGTAGATTTTTCAAGGTTATACCGATCCTCATATTTCGTATACTTTTAAATCTATTAATTTTGAAAATGGTCATAACAATAATAATGAATCTTGTGTTCCTCTGCACTTCTTTGGTAGCAAATGGACGCGCTACTTAAGCCACATATATTAATTGTGAGACTAATTGTAAATCATATTATAAAATAAAAAATATATTTAAAAATAACGCTTTTGTTTAAAAAATGCTCTAAAAAGTAGAAAATAAACTTTGAAGTAAATCAAACCCATCATTTTGTTACATTATATAATTTTTTTATGATATAAAAGCTTGTCGTGAGATTTTCCTGTGTAAAGGAGATTGCTCGCGACAAGCTTTTATATCATAAAATAAATTATATAATGTAACAAGATGATGGGTTTGATTTACTTCAAAGTTTATTTTCTACTTTTTAGAGCATTTTTTAAATAAAAGCTTTTTTAAATTTTTTTTTTTTTTTTTTAATTTTATGTTTTACTATTTAGAGCATTTAAATTAAAGCTTCTTTTAAAAATATTTTTTTATATAATTTTATTTTTTACTTTTTAGTCTTTTGATATGCTGTAATCCCCAGATATCGATTTTGAGACGAATCGGATCATAAACGGTAAAGTCGTTCGCCATCTTGAACTAAATTTTTGACTAGAAATTCGTAATGCACGACCCCAAAACCCCCAGATATCGATCTTGATCGATTTGGATCTAAATGACAAAAGTCGTTAGCCATATTGGCGCAGCCATTTTGAATTTCTAAATTTTGACCAAGAATTCATAATTGGCGATCTCGAAAACCTCCAGATGTCGATTTTGAATCGAATCGGATCATAAACGATAAAGTCGTCCGCCATCTTGAAGTCGCCATCTTGAACTAACTTTTTTGCTAGAAATTCGTAATCGGCGAACCCGAAAACCAACAGATATTAATTTTGATCGATTTGGACCATAAATGACAAAAATCGTCCGCCATATTGGCGCCGCCATTTTGAATTTTTAAATTATGGCCAATAATTCATAATTGGCGATCTCTAAAACACCCAAATATCGATTTTGAGTCGAATCGGATCATAAACGATAAAGTCGTCCGTCATCTTGAAGCCGCCATCTTGTTTTTTTCTTATATGAAAATATTAAAGTGTATTGTCACCGGACTTATACACATGTGGAAAATTTTAAAGCTCTAGCTTAATTAGAACTAATCGAAATTTTGCTTGCAAGATTTGCCCTAAACCAACTGACAACATACATTGCAAGTTAAATAAAAGCTTTTAATAAAAACATTACAGAAGCTGTAAGTTTATTTTTGCTACGATTCTTCAGTAAGAACCGAAACGATGCCACTTAGCAAGTAATGCTTGTTTTTGTTACTCATGTTTATACTGTTTATATTATTAGAATACAGAGCTAAATATATAAAATAAAATGTTCAATGCTGTGTATAAAAAGAACACATATGTATTTCCTGTTTATAAATATTTAGAGGTGCTTTAGAGTTGTGCAGATATTTTTCAATCGTGTTACCGTAAATATTCGGCATCGTGCTTGGCGACTTCTAAATTTATATATTGCTCGCTTTCTGTGTTTTCGATTTAAATATACATTTATTAGTCACTAAACTACTACGTAGTTACCGGGTTAGGCAAAAATAGTAATGGAACAATTCTAGGATTTTTAAGAAATAAATAAGCGATTTCATTGTCCTATTTACCTCGTAATTTGATTTTAGCAATTTCTTGATTTTCTCTGTTTTTAAAATTGTCGGTGTGATCGATCGAAAAGCAGTTATCTTTTCTTTCATATTTTGGATTGTAGAACAGTAGAAACTCAATTTCAAAGACGCATGGAGATGTGTGGAGCACTAACTATAACTTTTTCCATTCAATTATTTGACATTCTTGAATTTTGTGCTTATTGTACAATAAATCGAAAGTGGTTACAAATAGCCATATAGACGCACATACAAAAAGTGTGGGTTTTTCATTCCCACATAATATGGTCCAAAAATATACAGGATGTTCCATTAAAAAAATTGAGAAAATTCAAAAAGTTCTAAACTTAAGCACTAATGATCATTTCCAGTCCTTTTTTTTGTAGGTTTTTGCATAACCAGTTTATCATTATAGTTCAATAACTGTCCACATAATAAACACTCCATATTTTCTTTTCTGTAGCTCGAAATAAATACTAAAAAAATCACCACTAATCAGAAAGACAATACACGGCCGACGACGTTTATTAGGTACTATACTGCAACAATGGGGATAAAAAAGAGGAGCACATCGCGCGCGCGAATATTAATAGTTTTAAATGACGATAAGTACAAAACTATTTGCCACAGAAGGTTGATTTATGTTTTAAAAACTTTTCCAATGGTTTTTTTTTTTTAATTCATACGCAGATACCATGGCAAAATTCCATTAAATAAAAAAGTTTTTCGATTCATGAAAAGTTATTACCGGTAAACGAAACTATCAGATTGTCTTTTATTTTTTATAATAAACAAAAGTTTTTATATAATTTTAAGGCTGTCATCTGCGCTTATGTGTCTGCTTTCAAATTAAAAAAAGTTCATTAAAATATGTCATACGGTTTCGAAGATATAGAGAAGTAAGTAATAAAAAGTACGTTTTTTAAATTTTCACAACTTTTATACATATTTCGATTTACAAACAATCGGTACAGTTAAAAAAGTCGTAAATGGCCTTTTCGGATATCCAATGATGTCATGAAGGTTTCTGGTTACACCTCAAAAAAAATTTTGACAATTTTATATCGTTTTTACTCCGCTATGATGAACTTTGAAGCAGATGTTACTTAGCCCAAAATTTGTCAATTTTGACTTTTCTCTTGACCATCTCTAATTGTCTAAATTAAGAAAATATAAAAACCTTGCTGTTCTCAGGACTGCTTTACATGCGTCACAGACATCGTAATTAATGTGTAAATATTTCATGTCAAGAGTCATACACCATTCTTGTTTGTGATGCTGCGGTGTCAAATGTGTAATTTGTTGAACGTATGTAATAATATTATATACCGCCGTAATTGTTTAATTATTAAAACGTTTTCGTATTAAAGAATATTTAACGTTTTCTTTAACCGTGACGATTTGGTAAATACATATTTTGTAGCTTCTCGAAAACCGTTAGAAACTATAATAACATAATATAAAGCTAGACTTACCGTAACTACACACTACTGCACAAATATTCAACTAGTTTTCGTAAGTTTATCCTATTGGCATAAAAATGTTCCGCTGTTTATGTGATTGTTTTATTCATATGAAATTTGATTTCGGTCACAGTGTCTTGCCGTTATACTTAAATTTAAAAGTAAAACTTGCGTTAGATTCAGTTCAAAAACCTTAAAAACGTTTTTATTGTTGTTTTTAAGATTACATCGTCCTGTGGAGTGAACTGGTATGTACTTACATTCTTTGCTTGAATCACGCACAATTTGTTGACATATTTTTTAGATTTTTATGCTTCTCAAAATATTCTATAGTGGCTGGTAGTTTTCTGCGAGGACTCCCGATATGGCAAAAAAGTGTTGTATATCACACATGTTAAGAATAAACATATTAGCTAATATTCAAGCATATGCGTCTACTCCTTTACATTCATGTCTCATATTGTTTAAAAATTATACGTTAGATTAAAAGAAGATGTAGATTGAAATGATGATAAGAATAAACGGTTGTCTTTCAGTTTGCCATTATTTTTCATATTTTATCCATAAACCTAACTGTTTAAACAATAACAACACACTAATCTCCTAAACACTCCGCACACATAATAGCCCAGGCGATATCTGCTTAAAATCATCTATGTTTTGGTGAATCGGTTAGAATTGCAGATTTTTTGCTTAATCGCTCCCAAAACTCATAAAAATGATAGTTTCACTATGCGCTAGTTTGAAAACGTGGGTTTAATTTTTTATTAAACAAAATGTGAAAAAATTCCTCAAAATTTAATTTTTTTCTTCCTATTTTTTCATATATCTCAGTAACTATCGCTTTTAGAGAAAAGTTATGGAAGTGAAAAACTTTTGTAATCAAATTTTCAATAAGAGGTTGCGTATCCAAAAATTCATTTTTACTATTGCAAAAATAGTAAAAATCGCAAAAAGAAATGTTGAAATATCAAGTTATTTGTGGAATTTTTTCAAATACTTATATTATACGTAGGACCTTCATACTTGGCTAAAGAAAACTTTTTAATATAATAAATCTTCTCACCAAATTTCATCAAGATCGGACTTTTAGTTTTTGCATAATAATTTTGCAATCTAAACTTCGTTTTGAAAATTTGCAAATTTTCAAAGTGTTGCTGAGGCTAAACTAAAGCATTTAGAAAGTTGAACATTTTTGGACATATAAAAGAGCACTCAAATTTTCAAATCCATTTTGAGATATTAAAATCCATTAATTAGGAGAGCCTAGGGACTTGTTTAAAAATTTTACAAATTTTTTGCTCATAAACAAATGCAATAACTGAAAATTTTCAACGGATTTTTATTTTTAAAATATATTTTGAAAGTACTGTTAAATACGCTTTTCAAAAATAAGCACGATGATTCGTTTATTAAAACAGGTGTTATGATAGACCAAAGTTGAACCCAATTTATTTCGTCCTGTATTGTTTTGTACTGCTTTAGGTCTCTAATATATTTTTCAATTTTTTCTATGTGTTTTAGCAAAAAATGTTTTAGACAAAAGTTGCAGGTACAGATGAGCACTATTCAACCATGTATCGCATGTACATCTTTGATTTGAAATATAATTTTGAGAATTTTTTAGTCTTTTAACCGCCGCCATTTTTTAAAAAAATTTCTATGCGTTTCAACAAAAAATGTTTTAAATAAAAGTTGTAGGGCTAGATGGGCACTAATTTCAGAATTTTATATCGAATCAAATATGTACAATTAGGGTGGGCCGAAAAAATTTTTTTTAAGTTGTAATATCACGGAAAAGTTGCTAATTGGGGAGACTAAAAAGGGACAAAAAAATAAATAAAATCGGTACATATCTTCCGTTCGCGCATTTGCTCTAAAGTTTGTCGAAATTCGGAAAAATTCGCATTCTTACGATAATTTTTAACATTTTTAAATTAGCCTCTTCCCGAATGTAATAAATAGCTCAAATTCTTATGTATTATGATAACCACAGGTAATATTGTTTAAGTATTATTTAAATCCATCAACGTCTTCCGTCGCGCATTGCCTTCAAAATTAATGGAATTTTGAATTTTTTTTACAAATATATGTAGATCATAGTTCAAGGAACAACTTACATATTTTCTTTTTTTTTGTTTTCTTTATTGAATATAAGGTTAAACGCTTAAAAACAAATTATTTTAGACAATTAGTAATATCTATAAACAGATTTATTTATTGAAAAAACTAAATTTTTGTGTGAAGGATCGTAAGTCCAAGAAATTCGTTGAGTTGTTGAACAATTGAACGTCTTCGTTTTCACTCATGCCTAATTTTGCCCATAAATCAGATTTCAAAGTACCTTCAGTTAAGAATGAGTGAAAATGGAGATGTTCAATTGTTCAACAATTCAACATTAATTTCTTGAACTTAGTTTTTTTCAATAAAAAAATCTGTTTATAAATATTACTAATGGTCTAAAATAATCTGTTTTTAAACATTTAACCTTATTCAATAAAGAAAACAAAAAAAAAAAGAAAATATGTAAGTTGTTCCTCGAACTGTGATCTACCTTTATTTGTAAATTTTTTTCAAAATTCCATTAATTTTGAAGACAATGCGTGACCGGAAGATGTTGATGGATTTAAATAATACTTAAACAATATTTTCTGTGGTTATAATACATAAGAATTTGGTACATTCGGGAAGAGGCTAATTTAAAAATGTTAAGAATTATCGTAAGAATGTGAATTTTTTTCGAATTTCGACAAACTTTAGGGCACCTGCGCGAACGAAAGATATGAACCGGTTTTATTTATTTTTTTACCCTTTTTTAGTCTCCCCAATTAGCAACTTTCCGCGGTATTACGACTTGAAAAAACATTTTTTAATTTTTTCGGCCCACCCTAATGTACATGCGATACATCGTTGGATACTGCTCATCTAACCCTATAACTTTTGTCTAAACATTTTTTGTTGAAACGCATAGGAAAATTTTAAAAAATAGCGGCGGTTCAAAGACTTCAAAAAATTCTCAAAATTTTATTTCGAATGAAATATGTACATGCGATACATCGTTAGATAGTACCCATCTAGATTTACAACTTTTGTCTAAAACATTTTTTGCTAAAACACAGAAAAAATTTAAAAAATATATTAGAGACCTAAAGTAATACAAAATAATATAGGACAAAATAAATTGAGTTCAACATTGGTATAACACCGGTTCTAATAAACGAACCATCGTGTTTTTTAAAAAGAAGCGTCTTTCCGAGTACTTTCAAAATATATTTAGAAATAAAAATCCGTTGAAAATGTTCAAAGTTATTGCATTTGTTTATAAGCAAAAAATTTGCCAAATTTTTAAACAATTCCCTAGGCTCTCCTAATTAACGGATTTTAATATCTCAAAATGGATTTGAAAATTTGAGTGCTCGTTTATATGTCCAAAAATTTTCAACTTTTTAAATGATTTAGTTTAGCCTCAGCAACATTTTGAAAATTTGCAAATTTTCAAAACGAAGTTTTAGATTGCAAAATTATTATGCAAAAACTAAAAGTCCGATCTTGATGAAATTTGGTGGGAAGATTTATTATATTAAAAAGTTTTCTTTAACCAATTATGAAGGTCCTACGTATAATATAAGTATTTGAAAAAAAATCCACAAATAACTTGCTATTTCAAAAGTTTTTTTGCTATTTTTACTATGTTTGCAATAATACAAATGAATTTTTGGATTCGCAACCAACTGCATCTTATTGAAAATTTAATTACAAACTTTTTCACTTCTATAACTTTTCTCTAAAAGCGATAGTTACTGAGATATATGAAAAAATAGGAAGAAAAAAATGAAAAGGATGAAAGGATTTTATTCCAAGCTTAACGTGCTCACTGTATAATTGTAGGAATTTACAGTGGCGGTCCGAAGGAGGGCGCAGGCCCCCCCCATGGATACATGAACTTTATAACTATCGATTGCCAAGTATTAACATCTGTCTACCCATTTACTTTCAACATATCACAATAAAATAAAATATGCCCAGTATTGCTGTATTATTCAACTTTAATCTAGGTAACATTAGTATAGTAAATACGACCAGAATTGAAACCGTATAAAAACTAAAAGGAAGCAAAAAGAGTCGGCATCTGTTGCGGAGGTAAACAGAAATGCTTGTCATAAGAAAAACAATAAAGAGATGCCGGCTGTTTTTGCCGGCTTTTAGTTTTTATACGGTTTCAATTCTGGTCGTATTCACTATAAGAGTAGTAGTTAATTTAGTAACATTATTTAAACGTTTATTGTTTTATTTGCAAATAAACAATAAAAAAACAGACCATTTTTATGAAATATTGAAAGTCTATGACTACCCCTTTACTTCACCAGTTCGCCATTGAATTATGACATTGGGGTACTTGAAAATCACAGTAATTTTAATCTTTCAAACAATTTTCGCCCACCGATCCCCTTGCAACTGATGCTACGTGTACACAGCTGTTCTGCCCATCATTGATGCCCCCCCCCCCATGTCGAAGGGGCGGGCCGCCACTGACAATTTAAGATATAACAAATTTTTTTATATATATTTTTTAGTTTTTGTTTTTTATAACTTAACAAATCAACAGAAGCAATTTTTACTGCTCTAATTTCATTTTTTATTACAATATTTAAACATGCATATTTAGTTGGAAATATGCAGTATAATTGATAGAATCTAGAACAAGGCATGAATGGATTTTAATTACTTAGAATTAAGTGCTAAATGCCCAACAATTTTCCGAAGTTTGTTCCGATTCAACATGTTGATATAACACAAAGATAATTGTTTACTCTATAAACATTATTGTAATAATAACTGTAATACTAACTTTAATAATTATCAGCACTGTTAGATTATGAATACACATTTTTGTTTTAATATGAATGTCTCTTCTTGTCTTATACAGTTTAAGATTTTCCGTGTGGGTTTTTATGGAGTCCACTTTGTTGTTTTTATGTTTAAATTAGAAATGAAAGTAAAAGTTGAAGAAAAGGAAATGCTTTTGTGACAATAATAAATAATGTAAAGGACACCATAATTAACCAAAATCAGTCAACAAGGCACTTACTGGATGATATAATAATATTGCATACTGAAATCTGTGCTTAAACTGTTGATAACCTTATTTCACCTGCGAATGCAGAAATAATTGGTTGAAAGATCAAATGGTAATTTTATAGACATCAACAAGGTAAGGCAAAGCAATTACCTAAGTAAAAGTTACGTAACCAATAAACAAGTCTTAGGAATTTAGGTGGATGCCATTTTAGGTAAAAATTAAACAAAATAATGTGTGAAAATATAAAAATGTTTAAACTGTTTGTTCTTATGTAAAGTGCAGACTGATGTTTTATAGAATTGTTACGTATTAAAATTGAGCAACATGGATAATTGTAATTTTTTATTAATTACCAAATAGGCTCTACATTTTTTGAGTCGTCAAGAGAATTAAAATATTCTAAAATCTTGCAACCATTTGACAGTTCTAATAGGAAGTTGTTTCTCTGCTTTTATATACGATGTTTATGTTCCCTTGAGTTTTTTTAAGTGAAGTAAAATGTGGTTTCAATAATTAGACTGTTTTTAATTAGTTTTTGACAGTTCGACAACTATTACATGATAAGTGGCCATGACATTATGCGGAATAACTGACGTGGAATATTTATGCTCTTTTTTCATTTTTACATTCCTTTATCTGACTCAGGAAAATGTGAGAAGATTGCATCGCACATGTATCTATAAATGGTTAATTTATTATCCGAATTAGTAATTAAAAAACAACTTGAAGACAATGATGACCTTGCAGTGACCTACCTTGGTATTTTTAACTGTAAAAATTCCGTTTTAATTTAGCTTGACTTAATTTTCAAAAATGTTTATCACCAATTTCATTAATAAAATACGGGCAGGGTATAATTTTTTATTTCAATGTATTTCAAATTGGGTTGCGTAAAAATAATGTTTGGTTTATCAACGAATCTCGAAGCAAACTTTTAATTACACTTGAACCACAAACCGCTTTACGACTATCAATTGCGTTAAAATTTTCTTACAAAATACCTTCAAAATGTGGCATCTCAGGTAATGCTGTAATGGTATTTATTTTATAGTTCTTATTTTTCGACTAATTTGATATTAGATATGATTGTAGAAATCAAGTATGCATATTTTTACTCGAAGAAAACCAGCTTGAAAATACACACATTAAAAAACGAGACAGCGTTGCAGAATAAACAGAGATGACATGAAGCGACTTTTTTTTTGTAAAAATCGTACGAATTTAAATCATGGTATAATAAAAATGAAAAGATGATATTTACCTACTCGTATATTATTGCTGCAACTCGAAATGCTAGCGTAAACTACGACGAGCTATGGCGCCATATTTTATAACACATTCAAGCACAAGCATACTTTTATATGATCGTTTTTTATTGTACCATAGTACAAGGTACCTGTAACATTCCTGGGTGGTGATGTGCATTTTTAATACACATTGTACCACATGTCTACATTGGCGTCCAGCGAAAATTTATGTTTGCTGCTTAGACCATTCAATGTGCTGAAAACATTCCAACATACCGTATGTCTATTTTACGAGGGCCACATCATATATCTCACTTAATATCCATTGTAGAAGAATGAAGTTTTAGAAACAGTTATCCCATTTTTTGTGAACTATATTTTAGTAAAAAGAAATTTGAAATCCATAGCCTACTTTGTGAAACAATCTGAAAAATAGGAAAACCACAAACGATTATAGCTTCCTTATTTGAGGAGATATGAAAAAAGTTAAAAGGGATGAAAGTTGGCGGCAAAGACAATAAGAGTAATGATGCGTATCAAAAAAATTCGAAAAACGCAGTTTTTCTTTGACATATGCTCTGGTATAAAAATGAAAAGAATCTCAAAGTAGGCCATGACACCATTAATTCCGTTTATTTTTCATTTTTTTTATCATGGTATTTACACATACGCGCTCGTGTTTCGTGTTTATTTTGCAAGTGAAAACTATCATAACCCAAGAAAAATGAAATTTTATTCGTATATAAAAATAAGTATCTATTTACATTTCAACCTCTGTATGTAACCGTTTATTATGGTTATGCGTTTAATTCGCGGCTCCATCTAATTCTCTCTAATCTAATATTTATTTCAGACGCGAGATTTAAAATTTCACAGAATATTGTAGTAATCCGTTAAACAAATACTAAATGTAATTATTTGAGAAAGATACCGCGGCTCAATATTTATTTATTTTGCCCTTATATAACATAATTTCTTAGAAATGGAGGCGGATTATTAAATCTCTTTCCACTAAGTTCTGCTTTGCGTAGTTGTAAATATTTGATCGAATAAATAACCTAGTTTATAATAAAAAATACATTTGAAACAGTAAATGTGACTTTGGTATGTATCTATCTAGTGGAACATAATACGTTTGGTTAGAAATAAAAAATAATCCGGTTTAAGAATATGAAATAACATCTATTTGAACTAGACTAGAGCAAAAAACTGAACCTATTCTACTACGACTTCCTAGTCTGGAACGGTAACAAGATATATTTTTTTCATTATCACCTCATATTTTATCAAAAATATTTGCTTAAAATGTTTATACTAGAAATTCAAACTAAGAAATATCGTTTCTATCTTCACATAAACAATCTAAGTTACCGGAATATGTCTGCCCGTCTATATCTAAAAAAAGTATTTGACACAAAAATTAACATTTAGCAGGTAGTTGACGCTGTCACCAAGAAAGAAACCAGAACACTTTCAGCGATTAATAAAAAATTAACGAAGAAAACTTTAATTTTAATGTAAGAGAGCACATAGGATATTTGTTGACGACTGCTGTTTTTTTAATACTATACTCGGATATGATTTTTGTTGACATTTCACAGCAGCCCCCGATATATTTGCACCTATAAGAAGCAAATTCCGATAACTAAATATTCTATATGACACTATTTCATTGAAGCTTTATTTATTTTTTTAAAAAATTGTGATTTAATTTTATTCTATGATTTTTAAACTAATAATAAAACAGGAGTCACCGGATCCTCCACCATTTTTTAGAAAATGTGTACAGAATATGCTGTTATGCTAACGAAATAAAAATACACTACTAGTCGACAATAAGATGAAACTTTGCTGAAAACCTCTCGAGAAAATACTCTTTCAAATTAAGAAAACCACATCAAAAATTAGATGACTCGTTGGACAGATATAAAGCTTCAGACAGACAGACACACCGATACATAGCCGCACAGACATACAAACAAACGTACGCGTCAAACTTACACCTCCCCTTTTTGTGTCGCGTGTTAAAAAATACAAATGGTGGATATCCTAAAAACGATAATACTTGGCTTGTAGTCAACACAGTTGCTAAGGAAGCAACATTGTCTACAGTTAATGAAAAATATAGAGGTCAGACACTCAAAAGGGAACAATTTATGGAAGAACAACTTGCTAAACCTTTAGGGAAAGAAGTATACAGGGTGGCCACTCACTAGAAAAAAATAATAAATAACAGATGGCTAAATAGAGAGAAAATTTTTGTGTAAGTTGAGAAAATAGGAAAATCAACAAACAGCACAATATCACAATGAGAGAAACGGCGAACATGCTTATAATAGAATATATGAGATTACCCCCATTCCGATTTTATCGGCCTTATTTCTACTAAGAACTAAGCTTCTATGATTTTCATTAGAAAATGTAAATATTTCATAATATCCGCAGTTTAAGTTGCTGCATTAAACGTGTTTCGAGATTGTAATTGTTGACACATGTTTTGTGTAATTCTATAAGTTTTCATCCACAAAAGGTCGGCATTCGGCGCGGCAATTGTGTCGTGGAGATGAACTGAAGATTAATTTTTAATAAGCAGTTGATTTGTTATGATATAGAATTATTATGAATCATAAAAAATCGTATAAACAATAATGGAAGGAATCTATTGTTGTATTTTTAATGAAAACAATTATTGCAATAAAAATTGCTACGAGAAAATATTCCGGAAATTTTCCTCTTGGTGGGTACTCTAGGCGAAATTACAGTGGAAATTCTTTTGACATTTGAGAAGCCCTTCCATACACATGAAATTACGACAGTGCAATTTAAAGAATTTCCATTTTAATTGTTATTATTTTATTTAATGCCAATTATAACATCAAATACAATACAGTTCAGTGAAACTAATTAAAGTCAGTCTAGGATGGCACATTTTGACCTCCCACATAATTGTACAAAAGTTACATACATTGTACTTTTCTAAATTCTCCATTTGTCATTTTGTAAGGTTTTCGTTTAAATAACTATTAACACGAATACTTCTTTGACACTTTAAACTGTTTATTTTTGATGTAGTATAGTAGCCTATTTGATATTTATAATACCACAAGATGTATTGTGTACCATAGGCAACTTCCCTTATTGTTTATTGAAGAAAATACATTTCTGCCACCTTAATCGAATAAAATTGTCATAGCTAATAGATTAAGGTTCTGTTAGTTTACTTTTTAATATTTTGTGTAACTAAAGGTGATGATTTGCATGGTATTTAATTCCCAAAAACAGCTTTAACGATTTTGTTCAAATTTAACTCATGGATACCCACTTGGCATTAGCATAAACCATTACTTCCTAAAAATGCAGGGACGGAGACTGTAGGGGTAAGGTTAAAAGAATTAAACTATTTCCTTCCTCTAGAACGGTTTTAATGGTTTTGGTTATTTGACACATGGATACTTCCCTAGTATCAGCACAAGATGAGTTATTTTTTACGTGTTGCTCAATGAATCGAAAATGGTTACAAATAGCCATAGAGAAGTACATACAAAATGCTGGTTTTCCTTCCTACATCATATGGTAGAAGAATATACAGGGTGTTACGTTTAAAGAAATTGAGAAAAGCCAATTTTAAAAAGTTCAAAATTGAAAACTATTTTTGACGACCCTGTATTCTGAAATGTGAAAATCCTAGGAGTAATTATTTCGCGATTACAATATTTCCCTTCGGTTAGCGAAGGAAGTAAAAATTCAGTCAGAAAATCATGTATAATTTCACATAGATATTTACATTGAAATGGTCCTCACGAACATAATATATTGTTTTAAAGTAAACTTTTTTCTAAAATTTTAAATTTTTAGGAACAGTAACAAACATTTGAATATTCTAAATGATATACAAGGTGGGGCAATAGGGCGTCCTGCCTTGACATCCCTCGATCCTTGGATTTTGTAGTTATTGCACAATAAATCGAAAATGGTTACAAATAGCCATAGAGAACATACATAAAATGTTGGTTTCTCCTTCCTACATCATATGGTAGAAAAATATACAGGATGTTCCGTTTAAAGAAATTGAGAAAATTCAATTTAAAAAGTTCAAAACTGAAAACTATTTTTGGCAACATTGTATATTTTAGGAAGTCAAAAATATCACACGGATGTCTCGTAACTGGTATTTGCCAAATTATTTAAATCCATAATGGTGACAGTAGTGATTTATTCAAAATGCGTCTGCAGATGGCATTATTTCGACAAAAAAAAATATCGCATCCAAATGGTTGAAATATAGTCAATAATAATATAGGAGTGAAAGGAGTTTAGAAAGAGGTTTATAAAAATGTAGACATTTATAGCATTCTGTTTTAAAAAATTGCACTTGGTCGTGTACATTTTGTATATTCGAAAATAATTTCTAGCTATAGATTTTTTTATGTAGTTTATCCGTTTTTTTTTTTAATTTCTAAATATCGACAACTCAAGTTATCGAACTCGAATGCACTATTTCCCCACCCTGTATACATGTCCAATCAGTGTGGTTTAAATGATTATTAAAGGGATTGTGGCTGTTGCCTTCAAAGCAACTTTTGATTTGAGTACCTCAAAAGTGAAGAATTCCAATACTAAAAATAACTAACACATTGGTTGGAATGTCTTCGTCTTATATGCGACCCACTGTAGATAACTGCTTTAAGTTACTTTAATACCATTTAAAATTTAAATTAATTTTGACTGTGATTAAGCCTTTCGCAGCTGTACACAACCTAAAAGTGGCAATTTATCTTATTTAAGTGTTCTTGCCAATGATTAATGGTGAAATAGATTCAAAGCACCGCATCGTCCTAAATGTGACTAACTACTAGTCATACTCTCAATCTAACAATTAAATTATTAACACAATGTCTAGAAAGACAGTAGCAACTGTGAAGTTAGTTACTAGTAAAGACCTGAAGTGGACGCCGGTGTTGCCACGGCATAAATATGCATTTTTCAACACACTTACATTTTCTTGTTACAACTTACTACACATTGCTTTTAAGTAGAGTAAATGTGGTTCAAATGAAATAATGTTGACCTACGTAAACGGTTAATGAAGAATAAACAAGAGTGTTACAAAAAATCCTTATATATCCGTAAAAATTTCGGTTTGACAACGTTTATCGGGATCGAAAAGAAGAGACGGCAGGACATAAGAGGCCTCCTTTATATATCCATAACAGCAGTGCACACCGTTCTTAAAGGCATAACCGTACTTTAGATAGATCAAGAAACTACATAACCTCTCAAGGTCGCATTCCACATACCTGCTGAATTCATGATGAATGTAATTATTATAAGAACCCTCCAACAGGTAAAAAACCTGAACTCATCAAAACATTGTATTCACGCTATGTAGGCCCCCGATATGATGTCCGCCTCTTGATAGTGATGTGAGTATACTTTAGTCATAGGTAAATCGAAAATGTAATAGGAGAAGAATTGGAACAATTTCGTCGAATTCGAAAAACACTTAGAATTAGGTATTTTAATTAACTAATTTCAAAAATTCAAAGTGAATATTATATATTTAAAAAAATACTAGATGTACGGTGAAAAATCTGAAGAAATAGCTTCATTCTGTGCAAAAAAACACCCTCAAATTGGGACGGACATTTGAATACTTAATTTTTCAAAGCCGGTCTCACCGTCTTTAAAAATAGTATGTCACATCCCTACATTGAGCTTGGACAATCATTGGACGGAAATAAAAGTGATCATATAGTATACGTAAATTAACATAAAGCATAAAATAGGAGAAATAATTTATAAAGTTTTTATATTACGTATATATATATATTCTTAATAGAAATAGTGTTGGGAACAAGATCCAAAAGTTCCCACCCATCTAACCAGTGTCCCCCCTCCCCCGGTGGTACATTCTGTCGGTTTTTCTTAATTTTCTCGTAAATTGTTGTTTAAACGTAAAAAACGTATAGGACCAAAAATATTGCGCTTGGGGTAGCGTTTATAAGGCTGTTAAAATAATGTAGAATTAGAATTGTTCTGTAGATATTTGTACAACCTGGCTACCAATGTTAAAAGAAGAACTTAACAAACTCAATATTATCTAAAAGAAAATATCAGTTCTGTGTTCTGTGTAATTAGTAAGTATCTATGGAAATAACATAAACAGAATCTTAAAGCTGTGTATTTGACATACACAGCAATATAAGAGTTCTTCCAAAAAAAAGTTTTGAAAACGGAAAGAGGCTACTTTCCGAAACGTCAGCAAAATACATTATTTCTGTGTTTATTCCGATTTTTGCAAAACATAACCTCTGACTATTCCTTTGACGTAAACGTCACGGGCGCAGAGGCTTTTTTCCAATAATTTATTATTTTGTAATTTCGGTGATTTATTTTTGAAGAGGATAATAATACATGTGGTAGAAAACCCAAATAATAGGAAAGAATATTCGTAGAATGCCACAAATAACTTTCAGATAATAATGTAGAATTAGGTTTTAATGGTAATTACAAGATGTAATATACCTACATAGGTAAAATTATCTAGGTCAAATATTAAAGATATTTATGGAGCACTATAACTGAGCATTTTCTAATTTGAGCTCGTTTCCACATCACCCGTGAGGTAGAGCTCTTGGTGCGTTTTTTAAAGTGGTGTCCCCAGTAGGCCTACTTCACTGACGTTTCGATTCTTTATTCGTTTGTTGGATCCTTATTATTGCCCTTGCTGCTCAAGGTAAAGATATTCTGTTTTTAAAACCAGCCAGAAGAAAAGGATTTATAGATCTTCTGATTTACAATCATCCAATGTTGTTGAAAATATTCATCTTTTTTGCACACGCGTTTAGTGGTTGTGATACTACCTTTGCTTTTTTCGGAAAAGGAAAATCTCAAATAATAGGTATATTAAACAAAAGAAAGGATTTGGAAGATATTATTAATATTTTCAACAACCCCGAATCTAAGAAATATCCGATTAAAAGTGCTGGTGAGAAATTCACACTTGTGTTATATACAGCTGAACGAACGGAAACTTCTTTGAATAGCTACAGATTTACTTCTTTTAATAATAGGCTGGTTGGTCAATCCAATCATGCTGTAATTTTATCTAAATTGCCACCAACATCTGCAGCATTAAAACAACACTCTTACCGGGTATTTCACCAAATTCAATCTTGGCTTGGAAAAAATATGCAGCCAACGCAGTGGGGTTGGAAAAAAATGGGCAATATTTTATCACCAGTTTTTACTGCAGAGGCGTCTGCTCCAGTTTCTATTTTAAAAGTTATATCGTGCAACTGTGGTTGCGGTAAGCGATGTGGATGTATTAGAGTTGAATTACGTCGTTTAACTATGTGCTTCAACTACCATGGACGTCACTATATATAACCATATGATTAATCATTTAGAAAAAGTACAATTAAATATATAGAAAATATGTAATTAGAAATAAGTTTCCTACTGTCTTTCCTTTTTGTTATACCATCTCATCCGAGGTCCAGTCAGTTTGTGAATAAAAATCGTCTATACGGATCCATAGACGTACTTGTATCACTGTCAATTCGCATTTGTATCGAAGAAAAAATTGAAAGAAAAAGAGAAAAAATTGGAAAAAAGAGAGAAAAAAGAAAAAAACAATTAAAATAAAAATGAAAAGAAAAGAAAAAAGGGAAAAAAAGAAAAAAATTTAGAAAAAAGATATGAAAAAAGTCTATATGTCTATAGGTTAAGAGAATATACATGTCCGTCTGTCTGTCACTTGTTGTCTAATTGGTATACATAACATTGAAATAAAATTTAATACAATAGTACCCAAGGAATAATCTAAAGAAAGAAAAAAAAGGAAGTTTGGCGAATGGTCTTTGTAACCGCAGTCATTAACCCGAGGCACACACACACACAACTACCATGGACAAGGTTGCCTAAATTTACCACCTGAGGAAATGCTACATGAACAGGATCCAACAAACGAATCAAGAATCGAAACGTCAGTAGAGTAGGCCTACTGGGGGCACCACTTAAAAAAAACGCAGAAAGAGCTCTACCTCATGAGTGGTGTGAAAACGAGCTCAAATTCTAAAATGCTGTTATAGTGAGTGTTCTATAAATATTTTAGCAAAATTTTAAAATTTGACCTAGATAATTTTACCTATGTAGGTATATTACAATTTGTAATTACCATTAAAACCTAATTCTACATATTTGATCGCTATTTGAGAGAATTGAGTAAGGAATAGCTAAAATGCGGATATAACAATTTTTGTGTAGAATTTAATGGGCAACATTTTTTATCGCATACGTTTTTACGTTTGAACAACGGTTTATGAGAAAATTAAGAAAAACCGCCAGAATGTACCACCGGGGGGAGATTTTTACCAAAATAAGGGATGTTGCGGACACTGGTTAGACGGGAACTTTTTTGGGTCTTGTTCCTAACGCTATTAGGAATATATATACGTAATATAATAATATAAAACTTTATAAATTATTTGTTCTAAAAAGTGCTATTTGCGTGTACTACTTACTATATTGAGGTCTTGAAATGATTCAATAAAGCAAGAAAATTATTTTCAAAAAGTGAAAACGAGTGCTAAATAAATTTTTTATTTGTTAATATATATATATATATTGTACTGTTTTACTATTATTGAACTTAATAATTTGCAGTACTAATCAAATTTTAACTTGTTTATTTCCAATAGATAAACCAAAAAAAAAACTTTAAAACCAAAAAGATCAAATTAAAATCTCTTACCTTTTGATCCGAAAGTATGTCAAATTTATTTAATGGGCCGGCTAGCCTATCTTTTCCTTCAGGAGCAGGTTCAAATCCAGTTCCTGTTTAAAAATAAAATTTCATTAAAGTAAAATTTTTAATCTGATATAAGTAATTAATTTTCCTTGATATTTAGATAATTTAGCAGTTTTATAACAGATTCGAAAGTCTAATACACTATTTAAATTTTAATATACAACCTTGTTCAAATTAAACACATAAAAACCTTCCTTCTTCGTAGCTACACTCTTCTCTTTCCAAATCCAGCAATTCTCCTTTCATTAATTCTTCACCTTATCTCGTCCTTATCTCCTCTGCAATTCCCATCCACAATAACACCTCTTCCTTCTTATTTACAGTCTATTTTTACTCTTCTTCGCTGATCTTCACAATTTCTGACTTTTTAATTCAATTTTAAATTATTTATTGTTTATTATTTTTCTTCTTCACTGCCTAATTTTCACTTGTTCTTTTTTTTTTTAATTTGTTTTTCCAATTTTACAACCTCTCTTTTATCTGTTGTTTGTTGTTCTATATCACTAAATATCAAAGTACCCAAAATAAACAAAACAAAACACCATATGAATTTTTATTAATTTCATTCTAAACATAACCTAACTTAAACCTCCTTGTCTTTCTCCAGGAAAACATTTACCAACTATAGAAATAAAATTTCCTACTTAAAAGAAATGTCATAATGAATTAAATGTCAGAAGTTATTTCACCTACAACTTAATAACCACTAACATAGATGTCAGTATCAAACTTACTGTTGACATCAAATAAAAACTTAAAAACTATTAAAACAACTCTAAACAAGTATTACCATTCTAAAACACATACCTTTCGGATCTTTAGCTAATTTAAATAAATTTTGAAAACCATCTAAAGGAAACAAACAAATTTAAACCCTGATTCAGCAAATAACACAAAACATGCAATCTTCGTAATCGTCCAACATGCGAATACATAGCAATATATATATATATATATATATATATGGTATAGTGGTGAGAGGTAATTGAATCCTCTCGTGTGGTCTAATGCTACTATACACCAGACATCATAGATGTCTCCGTGGTGCATAGCGACTTGCCATTTTGCAAGTACCGAGAGCGGCGACCTTCAGCCCTTGGTGGACTTAACCTATATACTGTTATTATACATGATTTGCAGGAAACAACTACTCAGCGGGCAAGTACCCCGACCTGCATTGAATTACACCTTACAAATCATGAAAAATTGGTAGCCAATGTCATTTGTCAACTCCCTGACCAGACATAGACCGGTTTCGAACTTATTAGTTCTCCTCAGTATGCCATAGGTCATGGAGCAGACAAATGACAGTGGCCAACCCGCTAGTCTTATACAGACTAATGTAAATGGTATAGTGGTGAGAGGTAATTGAATCCTGTCGTGTGGTCTAATGCTACTATACACCAGACATCATAGATGTCTCCGTGGTGCATAGCGACTTGCCATTTTGCAAGTACCGAGAGCGGCGACCTTCAGCCCTTGGTGGACTTAACCTATATACTGTTATTATACATGATTTGCAGGAAACAACTACTCAGCGGGCAAGTACCCCGACCTGCATTGAATTACACCTTACAAATCATGAAAAATTGGTAGCCAATGTCATTTGTCAACTCCCTGACCAGACATAGACCGGTTTCGAACTTATTAGTTCTCCTCAGTATGCCATAGGTCATGGAGCAGACAAATGACAGTGGCCAACCTGCTAGTCTTATACAGACTAATGTAAATGGTATAGTGGTGAGAGGTAATTGAATCCTCTCGTGTGGTCTAATGCTACTATACACCAGACATCATAGATGTCTCCGTGGTGCATATATATTATTTGTCTGCTCCATGACCTATGGCATACTGAGGAGAACTAATAAGTTCGAAACCGGTCTATGTCTGGTCAGGGAGTTGACAAATGACATTGGCTACCAATTTTTCATGATTTGTAAGGTGTAATTCAATGCAGGTCGGGGTACTTGCCCGCTGAGTAGTTGTTTCCTGCAAATCATGTATAATAACAGTATATAGGTTAAGTCCACCAAGGGCTGAAGGTCGCCGCTCTCGGTACTTGCAAAATGGCAAGTCGCTATGCACCACGGAGACATCTATGATGTCTGGTGTATAGTAGCATTAGACCACACGAGAGGATTCAATTACCTCTCACCACTATACCATTTACATTAGTCTGTATAAGACTAGCAGGTTGGCCACTGTCATTTGTCTGCTCCATGACCTATGGCATACTGAGGAGAACTAATAAGTTCGAAACCGGTCTATGTCTGGTCAGGGAGTTGACAAATGACATTGGCTACCAATTTTTCATGATTTGTAAGGTGTAATTCAATGCAGGTCGGGGTACTTGCCCGCTGAGTAGTTGTTTCCTGCAAATCATGTATAATAACCATATATATATATATATATATATATATATATATATATATATATATATATATATCAGGAATTTTTAGTTATTCACGGGACAGTGCCAAAAATGGCAATATTATTTAAACAAATTTAAAAAAATTCTAAGTAGCCTTTGAATTTGAATAAAAAGACATTTCTCAACAAATTAAATGTAAAATTGGCCTATTTTGTTCATTTCCTTGGATTTAGAAATGTTTTTCCCATTTTTCACTTCATGGAAATTTAATTTGTCATAACTCCAATTTTCCAAATAGTACCCTGTATGTTTTATTTTTAAATAGCAAATAAATGCCATTTCCAAGGTTATTTTTCATCCGATTTTAAATCTGAAAAAGCGTTAAAAAAGAGAGATTACAGCCTTATGAGAAAAGTGACTTAAATATATAGGATGCTATTTAAAATAAGAAAGTTTTGGCAATTTCCGGCCATACCGGAAGTAACTTTTTACCACCGAATGGTCAAAATGTGGCCGTTGATACCTATATTTGATTTCCCTAATTTCAGAATTTTATTTTTAAAACTGCAGAAAAAAACTTTCTGGAACACCCGGTTAAATACAAATAGATGAAGAAAACCATATATAACAGTATATAAATATAAAAAACAAACTAAGAACATGGTGTCTATACACGGAAATATCTTTTTATTAGTTACTTATACTTAAAATATTCTTCAGTGAATAAAATGCCTGTTCTGTTAGAAATTTTCTTCCTGTGACCTTAAATTGACTGAAGTTTGCTAGCTCCTGAAATTTCTTTGGAAGAAGAATTTTGATAGCAGTAATTAGTGGTCCATTACCCACCTGTGACAGTCTATAAGGAGTAACGTAAATATAATTGGCCTGCCGCTATCGTATTTATTGACATCCTTACATTTGGGAAACTGATCTATCTTTTCTAACAAGGCACAAACACTGGTAGAAAATTAATTAATATTCTATTATTTTTATAAATAGGACGGCATGAGTTTAAGAATGATGTATTGAACATAATTCGTATGATTCTTTTTTGTATGATAAATATCTTAAAAACGACGCAATTCCCCCAACTTACAAGACCATACGACGTTGATTGAACTGTCCCAAAATAAAAAGTTTTTAATGTAGAGGCATTTATATTCGATCTGAGTTGGTTAATCAAACGGTTTTTACTAGCCAGTGACTTTGGGAGATGATTGGCATGTCACTCCATTTTGTTGTTTTATGCTGTCATGTTCTGATTTTATTAAAATACTGTAGACGATGATAGTACCAACTGGCTTAAATTATCAAAAAATTGTTTTCGAACTATTTAATACAAGCCCATTTGAGTGACACCAAGGTGACATACTTTGAACACAGGAGTTGGCAACAAACTAGTGTTGAGATTTTTAGGTGATGAGGGCGGATGTATCATCAGCAAATAATGTAAGGAAACATAATTCCATCGAGGTGGCTATATCATAAATAAAAGTATTAAATAAAAAGGGCTTTAAAACACTTCCTTGTGGAACTCCAGTGTGGATAAGTACATTTTTTGAATAACTAAGCTTGTTTTCATGAATTATTCGAACAAACTGGTACCTTCCATTCAAGTATGATTTCGTCCATTTCAATGCAAGTCCTCTAATGCAGTAAGAGTATAATTATCGAGGGTAATAGATTTCTTACTTTATCGAATCGACTCAAGAACTTAATGTAGTACCACTACATTTTCAAATTTGTGTCCAAAGATTGTAGAAAGTCAACGTACGCGTATAGTAACCTAAAAACCGAGCCTTAAATCAAAAATTCTTCTCTTGCAAAGTTGTTATAATTTTCCTTGATACAGAAAAAATACATTAACATTGGGACGTTTTATTATTTTGATTTCTGTCACAATTGGCGTAATTCCAGACGTAAATAAATGATAAATATCAGTGTACGCCTTTAATAAGTTTTAAACAATAGAATATAAATTATTATAAATCCTACGAGTCGGCCATTTGCTATTATTACTATATCTCATTCAATTCGATTTGTGTTCTCACAAAAAGAAATTTATTTATATTTGAATCGCCCTTGTATATTCCGGATGTTGTTGCACACTCTGTTAGGTATGCTATGTCTCTCCCATGGAACTATAAAAACCTTTTCATAGTTCCGTGATCAATCATACATTCTTGTAATAACACTTGCCTCTCGATGACATTACCTAGTTTGGAGAAAATGTATAATATGTAATATATGTAAATCTCTATCAATAATTTATGGACATGTCTGATCAGTTTTAGTCAGACATTACATTTACCAATACTGTGTTGGTGTCTAAGTACTTCAGTTTTGAAATTTAGGTCGGAAATACAATTCTCCGCAATAAGTCAAAGTTGTTTTTATGTATTTCCTTTTGCGGGAGTACGCAATCCCACTATTACCGACAAATTATAATTTACACACTGTATATTATAGCGGAACCAAGTTTTATTGTCTACAGTGTGTGGCAAAGTACAGCATGATTGTAAATTCCCTTTTTTATGTAAAATGACATTAACTGCCTTTTAAACCGTTAATAGTGTCAAACATAACATGCACAATTACCGTAATATTATTTTATGGCGGCTTATTTATTAAATGCATTAAAGCTCCGATATCATTTTTGCATCGTCAACGATTGCTTATCAATGTTTTACATTGCTTAATTTAGTTGCAATTTTTGTCTTGCCTCTATCTATTCTTTTCTCCAAATCTAATTGATGTAACCAAATAAATATATTGTAACGCGTCAGATATTCCGAAACATAACTATTGCAAAAGAAAGTGTATGTCTGTATGTGTGTACAGTGTATACAACGGGAATTGAAACCGTATAAAAACTAAAAGCCGGCAAAAACAGTCGGTATCTCTTTATTGTACATGGGCGGAGATAAATAGAAATGATTGTCATAATAAAATGTTAAAATTGTATTCATTTTTATTATTTTTTGTTGGATGTGGCTATTTATACATACTGTCCAGGCAATTCACGCCGCACATGCGCGATGACGTTCAAACATATTGATATAGTAAGAATTATAAGGTTAACCATCAGCAGTCTGTGGTGTAATACTTAGTGTTCCCGATTCTCACACGTGAGGTCGACGGTTCGAATCCGCTTGCTACAGTTTTTTTTTTACCACATTTTGTTAACTAAAATACGTAATACGAATATTTCTTTAGGTTAGTTCGTTGGGTTAAATATGTTAATATTTTTTGATGTAGTATAGTTGTTTATGATAGATAATGTCCCTTGCCCTCGACGGCTATACTGTATGTATAAATAGCCAATTTCTTATACATACTGTATGTATAAATAGCCAATTGCGTATACATACTGTATGTATAAATAGCCAATTGCGTATACATACAGTATGTATAAATAGCCACATCCTTTTTTGTTTATTAGGTTCATTTCGCCAATAACATATTTTTGAGGTATTATATCAGTTTTAGATATAAAGTCTAAATATTTAAATTTATTGGTTTTAGTTTTAAAGTTAACCCATATTATATTGAAATATGTTATTGCTCAGCAAGGACCAACGAGAAGGTATGGAACATATCTTATCAGGAGGGGATGGGACAGGTTAGATTAACGCGGGGCAACGATTTTAGTCAAAAATAAAATAAAAATTTAAGTTTCTTCTAAAATAAAAACGTAAGTTTCTTGAACAACGCAAAGAATTATTATATGAAAACAAAAATAAATATTTGTATATATAAAACATAAATAAAAACAAAATTAAAATATTTCTCTAGAATGAAGTAACTTAAATTAAAATTTCTTGTCAACTAAATAAAATATATTCCACGAAATGTAACAATAAAAAAGTGAATGAAAAAATGAAGAAAAGTTAAATGTTAATTGACGCGTCCGAATCTTCACTTTCTGAGGAGGAATCATTATCCAGTTGAATTAAAATCGGCGCACTAGGGGGTAGCGTTGGATATCGATTTTCTTCTCCAATTACATGCCTAACGCAATTTTTCCATAAATCAGTATTATTGTCAATGTCATTTATTACTTCTCTTATATGATCAACTACTATCGCGCTTAACGTTGGAGAGTTATTACATTTTCGTGAACGTACTTTTAGTGTTCCCCAAACCATCTCGATAGGATTAAATATGCAATAGTATGGAGGTAACCGCAAAAGTGTATGACCGTGTATATTGGATAAGTTATCAATAACATATTCCTTTTTGAAATTCTGTTTTTTTATTCTTTTCAGTAATTCGCGTTTTATTAGAACTTTTACAGGAATTTCCATTTTTTTTTCATGAATTTTAAAATGTCTTCCTTTTTTGTGCTGTTATTGGGTATTTTATTTAATATACGCGATTGATAAGAAGCATTATCTAATACAATTACCGAATTTGGCGGAATATTTGGTAGAAGCTGTTGAGAAAACCATTTTTCGAATAGATCGGCTGTCATGTCTTCGTCATAGTCTGCAGAAGACTGCGATATTTTTTTGGCCGACAAGAGCAACGCATTGGGTACAAACCCATTTTCACCTCCCACATGAAGTATGATAACGCATTTTCCTCTAGAACACGGAGTATTTAAAACACAATTGTGCGAACTATCTACCCAACCATACTGAACAACATCATGCGTGTCAAACCACGACTCGTCTAGATACACTATATGCCTGTTTAGTTTACGATATTCTCTAATTTTTTTCCAAATAATCTACTCGAAGTGAAACTATACGTCGCGATTCCATAATTACCATACGACTGTCAAGTTTTTTATGTTTAAAACCGCATTCTAATAAGACATTTCGTAATGTATCTAAAGACCTATAATTATAATCAGGATAATCGCTCAATTTTTCTTGAATCATTTTTAACGTAGGAACTATATTTTCTTCATACATATTATAAATTATACGCCGTATTACATCTCTAGTTGCATCATCAATATTTTTTAATTTCGTATTTTTCCGTTTCCTCTTTGCGCTGTGATCTATAACATCGCCTTCTTGAATTACGCGATAAATTGTTGATTTTGATATTTTAGTTAATTTGTTAATACGTCGTATTATTTCTTTTTCACATTGTTCAGGATTTTTGCTTTTCAAACATTCATGTATATTTAAAATAATACGTTGACTTTGTACTTGTAAATCTTGGTTTTTAAACTCTAAATTTATTTCGGCCTTTTCGACAATAACCGGTTCAACTATTTCGGGATTTTCGGGCGTTATTATATTATCCTCTGTTTCAAATGGTCTCCAGAAAGCCATGGTAAATTGGTAAATAATTAAAATATTTTACCTTTTATACAGTAGTAAATATTTATAAATATGAACAGTAACTAATTAAACTCCTACGCTTGATATTATAATAGGTATTTATGCACTGCACTGGCACATAGACAGCACGTTGTTAGACTTCCACGTTGGCTGATAAGAAACGATTTACGAGTTTTTTTGTGCTAGTAGGCCTGTCCGTTTTATTACCTTTAAACCAGCGCAGTCGTAAATGGTTCATTCAGGCTGATTACATTGCCAGTCTCGGACTCGCCTGCATAGTTTCAACTACCGTTCGAATCTCGATACCATTGCCAAATATATAGGACAAAATATCAAGTTCAGTGCGCACGGTCCTGTGCTTTAAAACTGACCAGTTTCAATTTTGGCCGTATTTACTATACAGTATATCGTCTATAGAACGAATATTGCAATGTAAGACCAAAATAAACTGGTTATTAAGTGATCTGCCAGTAGTTACATATTTGATGCCCGGTTACTTTGGAAAATCGATTTTTGCTTCTTCGTTTAATATTTCTCAGTTCAGCATATACGCATATGACCGTCAGTTACTATTTTGGTCTTATCTGGGGCGCAGTTTGTTTTTTGTCTTAAAAAAACTGAAGGAGCAAGCAAACTTTCCCTAGGAGGAACACTTTGGGAAAACTGACCTAAGTCAGTGATGTGACCATTCAGCTACGAAATCGTTCAGAACCTCTGCCTTCTTTTTCAAAATAAGTATATAGTAACAGCGAAAAATTAATTTTATCGGGATAAGCAATTACAGGACTATTTTCCTTGTATTTTATATTGATAATTTGTACACGGAAGGAAGTATAAACTATCTTTAAGACTATTATTCTTGATATAAAAAGTTATTGTACTCATATATCCGCAAGCATTTTTTTCTATCAAGGAAAATGTTAGTGCTCCATATGTTGCCCATTTGATTGACACACATCTCTATGCGTCTTTGAAATAGAGTAGTAAAGTATACCAACGTTCTCCCAAAATTGATGAGACGTCAGAACAGTCACAGAGATGTTTTTTGGACCATCTCCTCTCATATTTATAGATGTTTCCTTAACGGACAGTGTCCTGTTTGGATTCCGGTTAAAAAAACGTAGGGTCCTTCTGGACATTGCCAGGACTATCTGTACCTGTATGTATGTGCACACAAAAAATCTTGATCATATGATCGAAAAATTTATAGGGTTGTTCTATTTGAAAATATTGATAAAATTCATAGTGGAGTAAAATAGCCATAGAGCAGAAAAATAAGGTGAGGAACTCTTTTTTTTTCGCGAAAAAGGGGGAAATTGGTAATTTTTAAGAGTGGTCTTTCAGTTTTAATTTATTTTGGACCCTTTAAAATGCTAAGTTAAGAAACGAGAATGGTACCCTTTTTAAGGAACCTTCAGTTCAAATTTCGTGAAAATCGGTTCACCGCCCCCCACGATATGTATACTGAAAAAACGTAAAAAATTGAATTACGGCGTACTTTGCCAAAATCAACCAAATTTGATGAAATTTTAGATGAACGTAACTTATATTACCCAGAAATAGCCTACCAAATTTTAACAAAAAATATCCAATAGTTTGGTGGAAATTCCATTTTTAGTCCAAATTCCACACAGTTTTCAAAACGTTTCCCAATTTGTCCAAATGGTTGTAGTTGTACGAAATATATTTTTTACCAAAATGAAGGTTTTTTTTGTACTTTCACATGATGTAACTGAAAAATAACTTTTCTTTTTTAACTTAGCTTATTTGTCATTTTTGGTATATATATGCGCGCGGTGATTTCCTGTCATTTTCGGCATTATACATATGCGCACCTCACACAGATATCTCGTAACTGATATTTACAAATTTTTTTCTTAACATCCATAATGGTGATTTTTGTTTGTTTGTCAAATGTTGTACTTAAATATCTTGGAAACCCTTAAATTGGGGGCGGGGGGCTTAAGACTTAATCAGCATGGCTTGAAGTGCAGCATACTCCAGTTTTATGTAACTGGACTGAAACTGGTCAGATGCGGGATCCTTTACCTTGATTTTAATAATTGTGCCAATGAAACTCAAAACTATATCGGTTCTTGGTAATTTCGAGTATAGGTGATTACTTTAATTAGAATATTTTTTTCTTTGTACTTTAGACAAATTTAATTGGAAATACTCGTGCGATGACAGTTCTATAGTAAAGTTTTACCTGCTGCAAACTCTAAAGAAGGCACCCCTATTAAACATTTTATATTTCTGGTTTCTACCGTATCTCATCGATCTAATACCAACAGTAATAACAAATAAGCCTACCCCAATATCTCAGAAATGCTCCAAAATATTATAATAAAATCTGTTTTATTTTATGGTCTTTATACGCATTGTATAGGATTCCTTATTAAAGACACGGAACTTATTATACTCTGTATAATGAAAAATCGTTAAGAGAAAAACTATTAGTCCAAATTAAATAATAAACTTGACCTGCCTCTCTCTAAACGCGTAACAATGAACTGCGTATATTTCTCATGAATTAATACATTACAAATAGTATACCAGCATTTCTGAAAACCCAATATTTTATTGTATTTACGTACATAGAGAAGATGAATAAAATAAATCACCATTATAGATGGGATTCGATCAATCAAATCGATAAATCGATAAAATAACACTTAACTCTCACTTGTCTACTACCAGTATAGAAATAGGTAGAAATCATTAGAAAGTGCAAAAAATATCAACGAACTCGACCAAACTATAATTTTACCACAGGTCTTTGTTAAATTTTATGAGGTACTAAGTAATAATATATTAATGGTTGTAATTCCCATTGTTATGAATTATATGTTCTATAACATTGAAGTGAAATGTTTAACTACTTGTTATGAATAGTGAGAGAATAACGAGCAGTCTAACTTTCTTTAGTTCAACGCTTTTACACTTTTATAGCACTTTTCATGTTTTCAAAATTGTTTGTGTTACTAATGATAATAGTTATGGCATCCGTACAATTTATTTCCAAAATAAGTAGCATATTTTATGTGTGTAAGATGGATATCAGCTTTGTTCTTGGTTGATAAGTATTAATAAAGAAACCACGTATATATGATATATACCTCCCACGGATTCCGATGTAGACCACAGATAGCTCACGCCAAAGGGTTTTGCAACAAACAAAAAGAATAAATTCGGAAAATTTTATAGATAGGGAGCCAATACATTAAATTCAGCTTTTTTATGTACCTCTCGGATGATATACTTTTAAAATTGGGTTCATCTGTAAAATTTTCTGCTGATTTCATTTCAGGAAAAATGCCCTTTCAAATTTCATGTTATTTAAAGGAAGGAATTTCCACAATAGAACGATTCTGTATGCATTAGCAACTAAAGTCCGCGAATAAAGGTAAAAATGTGTTTTGAAGAAAAAATTGTTTTATTTTTTTTTTCATTTATAAATATCTATAGATTTATTTTTCATTTTTTACTTCCACGTCCAAATCGTCCAATGGAAGGTTACGCAAATTTTGTTGAAATAGGCTTAAAATGTCATGAAACGTGGAGATTTTAAATTTGAGCGAAAAAAAATTTTCTGTCAGTTTGTCTGTCATGTCGGTCTGTAACTTTTTTTTTTGTTCGCACGTTTACTTTGAAACCGTTTGTAATATTGAATTTGGTACACATGTATTATAACGAGATCTAGAACTAGGTTATATTTTGATCTAATTCTAAGGGTTCGGGGATAAATGGGGTAAATAAGGGCAAATAGGCAAAGCAAGCAGGTAAGAGTCCATAAAATTGCATTAGGATATGTACGAAAAATCAAGGTCTACACTATTATGAAAGGAAGTAAAAAAAATTAAAATCTGATTTAGTGTGTATACAAGAATGAAACGTCTCAAAAAGTTTTTTTGGCGTTAGCTACCCCCTCTACCACCCCCATTGCCGCTCCCACCTTATTATTAAAGGGAGTAAAAAATTAAATTGGGATTTAGTGTGTATACGAGAACCAAGGGATTCTAAAAAAAATTTGGCATTAGCTACCTCGTCTACCACCCCCGCCCTATTATTAAAAGGAGTAAAAAATTAAATTGGGATTTGGTGTGTATAAGAAAACCAAGGGCCTCTAAAAATTTTTTGGCATTAGCCACCCCTTCTACCACCCCCACCGTATTATTGAAGGGAGTAAAAAAATAAATTGGGATTTAGTGTGTATACGAGAACCAAGGGCCTTTAAAATTTATTTTGGCATTAACCACCCCCCTCGACATCCCCACCCTGTTATTAAAGGCAGTAAAATATTACGTTGGGATTTAATGTGTATAAGACTTGGATACAAAATCTGGATATGGAAGTAGTGATTCCTTCGGCATCGGTTTTTAAATTACTTTTATTTATTATGCACGTTATAAACACCGTAATTCTCGAAAATTAGATGTTTCAGAACGGATTTCCTAAACTGCTACGCCGGGTTCAGGAAATTTGAAAATTAGATATACGGCTCCCACTTGGCCGTTTATCAAAATTAAGAAAAATTATTTGATACTTAAATAAACAAAACAATTTTCTGTATATCTATGGATTTATTTTATTTTTTTAAATTTAATATTATTAACAGCCAGGTGAGAACGGATATGTTAGATTTCCATGTTTCTTAAAGATAAGTAAAACGATAAAAAGAGAACAATTTTAACCAACCAGCGAATTAAAAATCGTATAGTATTGAAAGATAATAATATAGATTACTATAGTTTTGATCTATACGTATTTTCATTACCATTCATCACGTCAGTACCAACACCTCCAACATAGAAAATATAAAAGGATATAAAATAAACTTACCAATAGATACTTAAGTATTGAGCAATTTAAGTTCATAATAAATAGATTGAGGTAGATAACAACTAGCTTAAAAACTATATGCATTTTGTGACAACAGTTATTCCGCTGTACTAATTGGTGTCAGTGTCGCCCACAGTTACTTTTAAAAACGATAAATTATAATAAAACATTTCAGATTTAGTACAAAATACAGTAAATAGTTTTCTTTAACATTACACCTACACGAAGTATGTCGCCGTGTGTACTACAATCTATCATTTTGCAAATAATAAATAGTTCACTTACATCAATCTAATAATAATTTTATTAAATCTGATCTAAAAAAAAATATTTGTCCGTGTTCAATATTTTCTAGAAAAAAAAAGGGAAAGTTGGTTGTTGATCTCAAATTAATAATGTATAGCTCAGTTTTATATTTTTTTATAGCGACTAGGATATGGCAACTGCAAAAGTTGTACTACTCTACTGAGCTTTGTAAAATACATACCTATATCTAGTTTCAAGATATAAGAGTAACCAGTATTGGAAGTTCAAGCGTGAAATCGGTCATATAGAGCCAAATTCCCAAGGTAAATCAAGTTGTTCTGGGACGCTCATGGTTGATGGAATGGCGGTATAACAGGAAGTGTCTCTTTTCATTTGTTTGGGTTTCCGCAATATTCACTGAGTCGTAACTTATGTGCTCCAGATGACGAGAGAACATTGAACATAATTTTTCATAAAAATATGAATATGCTTCACTTTGATTATCATACTAGTTAAGATAATTAACAGAATTAGCTGATTTAACTATGCACGAATTGAGATTCCTCGTAATTTGCGCGAGCCGATAATAAGGTCAGTTTCGGGGTCAATATGCAGAATAGCTTTGATCTTTGTATAGTGTATAGCAGTTTTTTTTTTATTGTAACAACTCATTATTCATCAGCTGCGTCCTTATATTTCAGATATAAAATAACTGAAAATCTTAAAATTTCAATTAAAAAAGACAGGTCCGTATTTAAAAAATAAAGTTGATGGTGACTCTGAAGAGAATAAAAACTTGAATATGGGAAGTTATAGCAAAGTTAATGTATAACCAAATATTCCTATAAAGTTTTTAAATATTTTGTATAATAACGGCGCTGGCGCTACGTAAAAAAAAGAAAAGATCTATATTTTGGATTTTACTGTGTATCTCCGGAACTAATCGAAATAATTTCAGTTTCTATTGCCCGTTTCATTGGCCTTCAAAATACGAAACTTTTATCTCATTTAACCGACATTGTAACTGTTATGGTTTGCGAGATGGCGATACTGTTCAATATAAAAAGTAGCTATCCTGTATAATTTTCTTTTAAAACTATCAGTTTCTCTCTTACCGAGTTGGTAGCAGTGAACTAGATGAGGTTGTGTGAGAGACAACAGGTTTAGTCGCTGTACCACTCCTAAGTTCGAGTCTCATCTGCGACAGATGGCAGTGTCGTAGGGAATGGTCGTTGTGTAATTGTCTATGTGTATACAACTTCATAATTGGGAACACCTTTCCTGTAGAGTGGTGATAATTAAATAAATAAATATGTCAAATAGTATTACAACTAGACCTATCAACTCTTATACCGGGTGACCCAGAAAGTACCTACCCCCTCACTTTTTTCTACAGTTTTAAAAATAAAATTCTGAAATTTGGGAAATCAAGTTGGCATCAATGGCCACATTTTGACAATTCGGTGATAAGAAAATCACTTCCGGTATGGCCGAAAATTGCCACAACTTTCTTATTTTTCTCATAAAGCTGTAATTTCTCTTTCCAATGCTTTTCTCAGATTTAATTGGCCTATTTTGTTCACTTGCTTGGATTTAGAAATGTTTTTCCATTTCATGGAAATTCAATTTGTTATAACTCCAATTTTTCAAATAATACCCTGTTCCAACTAGCACCAAAGTGACAGTAACTGAGTTGGGAACCAATCACTTTCAAGTAGCTTTAATAGTTGCCTCGACGTTCTGGGAACCCTCACTATTCCCTTAAAGTAGTGGAACTTGTAAGTAATATTCATAGGTGTTAATGACATTACTGCTACTTATAGAACTGTACACGGTTACTATAAAGTGCGCGTCACCTATGAAATTTACCATGAAGTAAATTTCACCATCTAGTTCCCAATGTCGACCATAGATAAAGTTAAAGCAACAAACCTAACCTATATATATATATATATATATATATGTGTGTGTGTGTTTGTTGGAATATCTCCTGTGGATATTCTCCTGTACGCATACCAAAATAGCGAATATCTCTGTCTGGAATACCGTCGCGAATTTACCCAGGGCATAGGAAAATTTTGCCCTGGGTTTGCCGCCGTATATTCCCGCTCCGGAACCACCCTCAGGTCTAGATCCGTCTGTGAACCAGACGATATAGGCAGATCCGAGTACGTTCCCGAGTGGGCACCAATCCTCCCTTTTCGGGATAATAACCTTAAAAGGTACTGAGAAGGAGAACATGGGCGTTATACAGTCACTCCTGGCGTCCAGAAGTGAGTGAGTCCTCACCGCGTCTGATAGGGCCCTTTTATGCTCTAGCCATTGTCCCTCTTCTTTCCACTGACCACCGCACTTCAGCCTGTAAGAGCGTGTTCAGTTTAGACTTCAACGTACGGCTAACACGTACTAAGGAGACGTTCCGAATCAACATCAGGAAAAATGTAACCATGAAGTGGCAGCGGCAACTTTGAAGAGGTAATTTGTGGTAGTCACAACTTTGCTACGATTTTAAAGTGGCCATAGTCCCAGTCGCAGATTTGTAGTAATAATAACTTTAAAGTTGCGTATTTACAGTTTTCGTCACTATCGCCAAGTAACGATTACTTTCAAGTATCATTTCTTGGTGAAAACGACCTTAAAGTGATATTTTCTGAAATATGCCATATTGATGGCCAAACAAATGAACCATAATTTCACAATTGACTAAAAAAATTTATTTATCGCCATTTCTGCACCAAACATAACAAATGAATACATAAAAATTAGTTTTAACTTCCGAAGAACAATAAAAAATAGGTTTCGGCATCTATTGTGTCATATTCTCGCATGACATTACATATTTTAAAGACAATATTTTCATTAAGAAATGCAAATTTTAAAGGCGCGTGGTTAGATTCTGACGTTTTATCATTATATTTGTCAGTAAAATTGCATTCGTTTTAATGGTGACCCCTAGACCATTGGAAAATGGAAAATAAGTATATAATATTACTCTTCTGATATTCTATTAAGTTTCAGAGTTAGGGAAATGAACAAGAACAAGAATCATATGTAAGAATGAAACATAAATATAATAAAATCGGTTGCAAGACAAAGCAGAAGCAACATCGATTTGGAAGAGTGGTGAGTGGTAAAGTTTTCTGTAAGTTGCGGCATCTACGCCACGACGTCGCCGCTCCGGAATCACAACGTCATTGGAACGTAGCCAGACAAGTCCCAGGAATGTGGCTGGAACGTTACCGTCACCAAAAAATATTCCCCATTTTGGTCGTAAACACGTATTAGGAACGTTCCTACTATACGCGCCTGTGATTAGTATCTACCAAAACACTTTAAAGTGCCTACAATAGTTATTGTTACGTTCCCGCGACTAATTGTGCTAGTTGGGATATGTTTTATTTTTTTATAAGATATAGTGGTAAATTTGCTTTAGACTGGTTTTCCCGATTAGAAATTGAATATAAATATGATACCTATCTGGACAGCAACTTACTAAATTTATAAATATTATAATGAGAACAATATAACACAACTAAATACCAAACCTATAACAGGTGCTCAAAATGACGCCCACCCATTTCAGAACACTTGTTCACTCTTCGAATAGTTTCTCTCATACCACTTTGTAACATGACTGGAGTTATGGATTCAAAGATATTTAAAATTTTATTTTGGTGTTCGTCTGATGTTGCAGACGGCATTGAGTATACTTTGTCCTTGAGATAACCCCCAAAGAAAAAACAATTGGAGTTAGGTCTGGTGACCTAGCAGGCCACCTAATAGTTCCATTAGTAGATATTACCCGGTTGTCAAACTTTGCACTAAGGTAATTTCCCACAAAATCAGCATTATAAGGCGGTGCTCCATCTTGTTGGAAGTACATATTTCTGAAATCTTCCAAGGAAAGTTCATCCAGTTCGTTTTCTATTTCATTTTGCAAAAAGCTTAAGTAACGCGCGCCGGTTAGTGATCCTTGAAATAGTATGGGACCAATCATTTTTGTACTGAATATTCGAACTCACACATTCATTCTAAATCTATCCTGATGGTTACCTTCAAGCACTTCGTGTAAATTTTCTTTAGACTAATAATGTAGATTATGTCTATTATTAGTAAAACGAGATTCATCACTAAATAAAATTCTATTTTTTAAGTATACCAATGTGAACAATTACAAAGTATCAATTTTGTGTTTCCGTCGTTTTCATATATATCTTTCATAATATGGACATGCGGCCGCATGGGCATTTTTCTGACATTCGCCATTAATTAAGAGTAAATCTACCTTTCATTTTGTGTATATTGCATCGTAAATCGTATCTTATTTTGAATAAAGCACCTAATTATAAATTTCCAAATAATAAATACGCCTTTATTTCATTCAACAATAACGTTTTGATAGATGCTATGTGCAATTTTTCATCTGTTTTTCGTGGATTACTGCAGGATATGGACACAATTCGAAACGCTTCTACAAAAAACTTAATATTTATTTTATTTATTTATTTATTTATTTATTTGGTAATGCACTCAACAGGCAAGCCCTATTACAGAGTGATATGGTACATTTGATATTTACATTAACCTAAAACTAACTTAATACTAGCTTAATTTTAACATAATATTAGAAAGCAATGGTTTAAAACAATGAATTTAACATGGTTTTTAGTTTTTTTATACTGATATCAAATATATCACAGTTGGCTTGGATCGTATTATAGTTACTACATATTCTGTGGAGAGGGGAATTGATTTGATAATTTGTACCTGCCAGGTCTAAGTGGAAAGTTCTATAAGTTCTAGTAGGATAGTGGGGGACGCTTAAACTTATCATGGACAGGAAACTACTATCGTCTACATTGCCATGTAACAATTTATGTAAGTATACAATATGCCCGTATTTTCGTCGATTCTCCAGTGTTTTGAGATTATATCTTTCCCTTAATATATCTTTATCTATATCGAAATCATATAAACCAGTCTCTTTATAATTTAAAAACCTTAAAACTTTATTTTGTATTGTTTCTACGCTATTTTTGTGTATTTGATAAAATGGATTCCAGACAATTGAGCAATATTCCAACTGAGATCTTACATACGAAATATATAACCGCCTAATAGCTCCTGTATTGTTAAACATCTTCGTATTGCGTACTATGAATCCATACATTTTATTAGCCTTATTTATCATGGTGTAAATATGGTTACTAAATGTGAGCTGGGTGTCAAATGTTACGCCTAGGTCCCTCATGGTTTCAACTCTAGCCAAATCTGTATTATTCATTTTGTAATTGAATATAATTGGAGTTTTTCTTCTAGTATAGGTCATTATGAAGCATTTATTAATGTTAAGATACAATTTATTTTGAAGTGTCCATTGATATAAATTATTAATGTCATTTTGGAGCAGGAAGCAGTCCATATTATTTTCAACTTTAATGTAAATCTTTAAATCATCTGCAAATAACAGATATTTGGAGGCTCTAATTATTTCAGTAAGACTATTTATGAATATGAGAAATAACAGTGGTCCAAGATTGGAACCCTGAGGGACTCCGGACATGGCAAGAAACTGTTTCGATGTATAACCACTTACAGACACATACTGTTTTCTATTATGTAAATATGATGTGAGGAGTTCTATAAGATTCTCATGGAATCCAAATTCATTTTTAAGTTTACAAAGTAGGAAATTATGCGACACCGAGTCAAACGCCTTTTGAAAGTCGGTATAAACAACATCCACCTGATTTCCTTCGTGTATTTCTTGGGATATGAACTGAGTGATATTAATCAGGTTACTAGCAGTTGACCTTTGTCTCATAAAACCATGCTGGTGAATGGATATGCTATTGGAGACTGATCTATAGATATCGTCATAGATAATCGATTCATAAAGTTTTGCTGGGACTGATAGTATAGCAATAGGCCTATAATTCTTAATGTTGGTTTTATCATCTTTCTTGTGTACTGGGCAAAGACGGACTTCTTTCCAGATTTCAGGAAATACTTTGGTTTTTAAACTTAGGTTAAACAAGTAGTGAAGCGGGTATACAAGAAAGTCGATACAACCTTTAACGATGTAAGAGGGTAACCTGTCTGGTCCAACTGCTTTGTTTGACTTTAGTCTCTTTACAGCATCACGTATTTCATTTTGTGTAATAGAGTTTACAACTACTTCATCCATGTGCGGATTTAGCTTTATGTGTGAGTCATCTCCATGAAAATCTACATTGTATACACTTTTAAAGTGACTTGCGAATGCATCTGCAATTGCCTCCCCGCTTTTACATTCTAGGTTATCTAGGTGCATAGTATTTGGGAAGGAGACTGCCCCTTTTTTGTCCTTCATAAATTGCCAGAATGTCCTTGAATCATCGCTAATATCCTTTTGTATTTTATTTATGTACTGTTTGTATGCTTGATCAATATCCTTTTTTAGTTTTGCTCTTAAATTACTATATTCATTTTTTAAATCATTTGATTGAGAGAAGTTATATTTTTTACGAATTCTGTCCTTTTTTCTTAGATCTTTTATGATTTGGTTGCTAAACCAAACTGGATATTTCTTGGAAGTTTTTGTTTTTGGGATACATTTATCAAATATATTGTATATAATGGAATAGAAATATTCTACAGCATCATTTACATCAGAAAACCTTCCAATATCAGTCCAATCCGTGTTTCTAAATAGTTCATATAATAGATTGAAATTCGCCTTTTTATAATTATAGGTAGATTTTAATGGAGACGACAATTGCGTTAATTTATTGATTACTAAAGAGACCTCTATATACAAAGTTGGATGATGTGCATCCTCATCTACTAAACAAAATGGGCTACGTTGGACTGTGCAATTTTGATTCGATATTACCAGATCTAATATACGGTCTAAATAATTTGCTATTTTGTTATACTGCTTACAGTCAAAAAAGTTTTGAAAATTTATAAGTTCTCTAACATACTGATCATTTAATGTATTGCTCTTATAATACTCATTCAGTTTGGAGATATTAAAATCTCCCATGATTAGGAAATTATTGTTATAGAGAAATGGTAAATTTTCCAAGAAATTATAAAAGTTACTTACAGTGTTGATGTTACAGGCCGGATCGATATATACTAAGATAACATATAGTGCATTAGACTCAGATGTATTTACTTTTACACAAACCGTATCAATAAATCGATCGCTAAAATCCATATGTATTTGCTTTGTACTATATATGTTTTTGACAGCAAGAATTACTCCCCCACCCTTGGTTTTTCCACTAGTTTCACGGCATCTATCCTTTCTGAACACCAAAAAATCACTGGGAAATACTTCATTTTCATATACACCTTCGGTCAGCCAACTTTCTGTTATTCCTATGATGTCATATTCATCTATGGTAGCACTAATATTGTTTAATAATGTGGAAGTCTTTGTATTAAGGCCCCTTACATTTTGGTAAATTATTGATAGGTTGCTCCTAGACGCCTCTTCAGGTGCCCCAAGAGAATTTTGACTTTCACTTAGGTTACTGGTATTTTGTATATGTGATTGCTATTCCTTCGAAAAGATAGACAACTTGTGATGTTCTAATTTTTTTATATAAACTGTACATTTTGTTTTATCCCATGCGAAATGATTGCTCTCCTTTAACCCTGCATTTACACAATTTACACATTTAGGCAAAGATGTGCTAGGGCATTCTTTCACTGGGTGTTCCAAGGAACATTTTGGGCACACAATTTTGCTATTACTGCACGACTTCGCGACATGATTTAGTCCACTGCATTTGTAGCACATTTTGATATCGGTGGCATCATAAATAGCACAGACGTCATAGTTCACAAATAAATTACCTTGCTTCATAATTTTACAGAATGTTTCTGCATCCACTTCTAATATAGCTTGAAAAATATTTCTTTTGTTTTTTGTTGCCCATATTTTTATCACATTGCAGACACTTTTCTCCGTCCAGACATCATTTTGAGATTTTACAAATTTTACCAGTTGCTCATCTTTATATTGCTCTATCATACCTACAATTTTTATCTTAGGATTTGTATTTTTTACTTCTTTCACTTCATAATTTCCACACAATTTATCATTTGCTATCTCTCTAAATTTATTTGCACCTTCCTCACTATTACAGCCAATTATTATACCACCATTTCTTGTGTGTTTTATTTTAGACATTGGTATATTTAAATCGGCAGGATTTAATTTTTCCATGATGTCGGACTTTGTTTGGATGTTTGTTTGCTCTATATTTTTTGGTTTTATAACTACCATAGATTGTTTATTTACAATTTGTGAGTAAAGTGGTTTTGTTTCCGGTATATTTGTTGACGCTGCAATTTTTGAGAGCTTATCGTTTGCTATTTGAACTATTTCAATTTAGCATTTTAATTTATATTTAATTTTTAATCGGGAAGAACCAGCATAAAGCAAATTTACCACTATCTGATAAAAAAAAAATAAACATACAGGGTACTATTTGAAAAATTGGAGTTATGACATTGAATTTCCATGAAATGAAAAAATAGGAAAAACATTTCTAAGTCCAAGCAAATGAACAAAATAGGCCAATTTTTTCATTTAATTTGTTGAGAAATACCCTTTTATTCAAATTCAAAGTCCACTTCGAATTTTTTAAAATTTGTTTCTGAATTCCAGAGCCTACTAGAAATAGCATTTCTAAGGTTATTTTCATCCGATTTTAAATCTGAAAAAAGCGTTGGAAAGAGAAATTACAGCTTTATGACTTAAATATACAGGGTGCTATTTAAAATAAGAAAATTGTGGTAATTTCCGGCCATACCGGATGGTCAAAATGTGGCCATTGATGCCTATATTTGATTTCCCAAATTTCAGAATTTTATTTTTTAAAATGTAGAAAAAAGTGTGGGGTATATACTTTCTGGGTCACCCGGTATATTTGATATCAGGGAAAAAAGATCTAAAAGAATATTTAAAAATATACCGGGTTTGCCATTTAAAAAACAATCTTCATTGTTTTATCACATGACCTACGCAAGAAATTGTTTTTTTTTCTTTAGTTACATTTAAAACATCCTACATATAACCCTACAAATTTTATACGAAACTATTTTCTTAAATCCAATAATAACAGAAATAAAGGGAGTCAAAATATAGTGAATAACTCTGTATAATCGCTATGGCTCGCCCTGTATATTCGAAAATAATTTCTAGTTACAGATTTTCTTGTTTAGTTTAATTGTATTTTTTCCAGCTGTCATAGAACTCGAGCTATCGAAATAGGACACATTATTGTGCCACCCTGTATATGATATCGTATTTTTAGGGATCTTTTATATTTTTTTGAAGCCGGCTTTCTTTTTTCCTTGTGGCTGATCTTGCTGATTATATTTTAACAAAATTAATTGATGTTTGTGATGAAGCGACCCAGTGAAGTGTGTAGTTTTTATATAATACCCTTAGAGGTAGTGCATATCAGCTATGGGAACCAAGCAAAATTGGTAGGTAGGTATATAAAAAATTAAATGAAGACAAAAAAGCGTCCGGGAAGTCAATACAAGTTAGCTTTGAGTGTGAGCTTGAAAATAATTTCTCATTTATTTTTTTTTGGTTGGCAAGAATCCATTATTATGTGCATGGTAAGATGTCTCTAAATAAAACGAAACCCTACCATAGTTAAAAGTTGTAAAAATATTAGTCCTCCTTCATTGCTTTACATGCGACCTTCATTGCATACAAGAAACCTATTGTGTAATATTTATTTTTTACGTTTTTGTTCTTAGATCATTCCTCCCACACAAATTTAAAAAGCAATCTCTTTAATATGAATATTAATTGTTTAAATTCAAGGCTGATTGTTAAATTTAAACAATTTGCAGAAAAAATGCATATGATTAATATTTTTTGGTAAGTATGAGACTTGTTCTTCAAAGTTTCATAAGAAGGTCGCCTTCATTATGATAAAATATCGCATAACTTTTAATAGTGTATTTAGCAGTTTAAAATTCGCAGTTTCTCTCGTAAATTTCACATTATGCAAGGTACTTTTAATATACAACTAAAATTAACCGCAATAAGTATAAAATTATTTTTTTCGCAGTTTTACGCAAACTTTATCCTCATTATTTTTTGAAGTAGATAAACTGTAGCCGTTCTGGACCAAGACCCCTGCTTTTTCTTATAGAGATTCATTTTGAAGATTTTTTTAATTTCATGTTAAAAGATTTAACTCGCCATTTACTAAACTTGTTAAGCTGCAAAAAACATTGTTATACTTACACAGTTCTCCGTATTCTAAATATCATGATCCAAATTGTAAACAGGGTGTTTCATGAGGAACTGTACAATTGTACATACCTCCAGGGCGGTAGAGGACCACGTGGGTATTCAGGAACGGCCATTGAAATTTTCCTGTTGCTCTTAATTTTTGAGATACAGGGTGATAACTGATTTTTGTCTAAATTTATTTTGGCCAGAACGTCATTACTATTGATCGAATTTTGTTTAAATTTAGACACTTATCACAGTAGATAGATTGCTCTATTATAATTTAAAAAAAAATTATTTTGTTTTCTCCGATTCCTGTAAAAAGATCACCCTGTATCTCAGAAATTAAGAGCGACAGGAAAATTTCAATGGCCGTACCCAAGTGGTCCTCTACCGCCCCTGGAAGTATGTACAGCTCCTCATGAAACACCCTGTATAATTAAACCTGAAATTAATCCAATATAATATCCTTCATAGTATCATAGTATTATCTTGAATTGAATCAAACATCCTGCAAAGTAAACCTCCATAAGAACAAGGTGTTTTGTTCCAGAATTGTCATATCTTATCTACTGTAATCTACGATCAAAAATGGTAGAAAATATTCTACTTTGAAGGGTCATAGCTCGCGAATGATCGGGGTTAGAATCTATTTCAGATTAACTTTCAACCGCTTGTACGTACGTATGGACAAAGAGATATTTCAGAAAGCAATAATTTTTACAAAAAAAAGTCCACTAAGTTAAGTGGATTTTATGTAATTGCAAAGCTATCAGCGTACATAGAATTAATATGAATAAGTATTTTAAATAACTATATCATTATTTTTTTATTTCTATTATTTGTCCTGTCGCGATAAAAGGTAAAATAGTTCACAAAAAAAATCAACCACACTTTTTGACCCACTGAGTAAATGTACATACCATAAGACACGGTTTACGGTTTGGTTATTTTGAGATATTCACAGTAGCAGGTAGATTATTAAAAATTTCATCTACATTCAAATAATTGTTAGGTGTTTATAAACAAAGATTCGCAAATGCATAACAGTGGAAACGAATAGTAGTAGGTGAAAGTGTTGTTGCGACATTGGGAGCAACGCAGATTGTTTTACTAGCGCCGTTCTCTCCGCGAGGCAGGACAGGAATTCAAATATTGTCGTTTCTCATGTACTTCCCATGAATTTTTATGTAAGAAAAGAAAGACAATTGATGTTGTCATAATTCATTTTCCCCACAGCGAATAAGCGTTGACATAATTAAGCTTCATGCGCTCTGCATCAAGATTTTTTTTCATTATTAAACTAAGCATTTTATATCCATGGGTTCCCGCGAGAAAAATTAAGTACAATAATTACCTTTTGCTTACTGCACTTGGGTATTTGACGTTCACATTGGAGAAGTCCTTCTATAGTAGTTAGCTTTGATTCGTTAAAGGTAGTAACGCTACCTACTAGCCTACTACTAATTTATTAAAAAAATTAAAATTGAAACACAAATGTACACGCTTGACGTTGAATATTGAAGATAACAACTATATCTGCCTCAACTTTACTCCCATTGTAATATTTTTTTTATGAATTGTTCCTGCTGCCTGCTTGATTAATATATTACTTGATTAATCAATAAAAATAATGATTGATTATTGTATTATCATCGAAAATACGTCATTGTGCGGAATTTCGAAGCTCTAGGTATTCGGAGAGTGGGTGAAGAATTGATTATAAAATTTGACCCAAACAAAGTGAGTTAAATAAAAAAGTGTGAAAATATATAATTTTTTAAATACGGTCCTATACTTCTATGGCTATTTGATTTCATTAATGTAACTATTGCACTTATTAGAATTTTTGAACAGTCGTCAACGTCACCTTTATATGCATTTTTATAATTTAATGGTAATTAAAATAAATCACTTTTTATTCTGTTAATCACGTTCCCTCAACGTTGTTTGAATTAATTTGATATTTATAATACGTGTCATTTGTTATTGTCTCTAATGAAACATTTATGACTTGATATGCCCATTGGGTGTGAGGTCTACGAATGCCATGACAAATTGTTCCGTACAGGGTGTTCCGTTCTGTTTACTAGATGATTTAATTTAAATAATGTTTTATTTTGTTTATTCGTCGTTGATTGTTTGACCCATGTTTTATCATTAATAGAACCGACAAAAGAATCGCCATGTTTAACAAATGAATATTTATTTCGATTATTTTCAGATGAAACCAAACAAAATATTGTTACAAATAATTAAAGTTTATTAGCAATCAGATACATCTTTTAGCTAATGTGTTGTCTTGTACAAATGTTTATAGTCACTGGTGGCGTGAAGAGGTGAAAATCCAACGAAATCATCTCAGTGTCCATTTAAGTCTGATGGCCAGCATCTCTTCAGCCTTCTGTTATGCATCATCGGTTGTAGTAGCGTCTCTAGTAATGGGTTAGTGTGAACTGTTAGCTTATTGTGATGCTTCTGAATTTTGTCCTGGATGAATGTTCAAGTCTGTATGTAATGTATGGTTAGATACATACCATGGTGCATTTGTTATGATACGGATGACTTTTGATTGGGCTCTTTGCATAATGGCAATGTGAGATTTAGCTGCACAGCCCAAAAGTTCTATTCCATAGGTCCAAATGGGTGTAATAATAGTTTTCTATAATAGCAATTTATTTTCTATGGGTAGTTTTGATTTACGTTCGATAAGCCAATATATTTCTTTCATTTTTAGATCAATTTGTTTTCTATTTTTTGGTTATATGTTCTTTCCAATTAAGTTTACTATTTAGGTGGAGTCTAAGGTATTTTAGTGCGTCTGCTTGTGGTATCGTCTCTAAGTGACTACAGGGCAGCGTTCTTTTCTAAGAGGAAAAGTTATGTGTGTTGATTTCGATTCATTTACCTTTATCTTCCACTTTTTAACCAGGTTTCAAGTGTTCTTAAATGCTGTTGAAGATTGTGTGATGCGGTAATTGGGTCTGTATTTTTTGATATTAATGCTGTGTCATCTGTGAATGTACCGGTGGTTATATCTCCTGACGTTGGTAAGTCTGATGTATATAATCATACAAGAGTGGGCCAAGTAAACTTCTTTGGGACACTCCAGAAAGGATAGGAAAACGGTTGGAAGTTACTTCATTGATTTTGGCTAGGAATTCTCGTTGATTTAGGTACGATTTCAGTAGGTTGAAGTGTTTATTGGGGAGGTTCTTTTTGATTTTAAATAGCAGACCTAGGTGCCAGACCTCGTCGAAAGCCTGGCTGATATCTAGGAATGTAGCGGTGCAGTGTTGAGGATTCTCCATGGATTTGTTTATTACGTCTACAATTAGTCTTAATATGAAACTATTCACGTGATGTTGGTTTTGCAGTTACGGCAGAAATAAATTGTATCGCTTTTGCAAAACATAAACTGTCGAAGATTGACGGGATCAGTTTTAGACTTGTAATCTATAAGATTTGAAAACAGCGACCACCGCCTTATTTTTTCTTTAATTCGCCAAGTTGTCATAGAAATCAACTCCACCCGTGTACTTGTTATATTTTTGTATCTTCTTGAGACCAATGTTCAAGCAAGCAAACCACCAGCACCAGTATAATGGACATGGCGCCCAACGTGGGGTATTACAGAAAAACTCCAAAACTCGTCCCGTCAATCGCCGGCTCGATCGTCGACGATCTGGTTATTATTATTATTATTATTAGCCTTTACTCGAGTCCGAGTATAAAAAAATGTTACAGTCGATAGATTGTCTGTAATAAGAAACAAGTAAAAGGTGTAGTCTATTGTAATTCCCATTCATCTACGGTGCACACGACTATGGCTATAGAGGCCAATTCGGGAGAGCACATGTCGACCGCAGTCAGGAGAAACATAGACCTGGTTAGGTCTTGGATTCGGCCTTCTTGCAGCAACATTTTCTTGATAGCTGGCCACAACCCCTCGCCATTCGGTTCTTTCCGCTGCAAGTTGTTCCCATTGCTCGTCTGGAATACTGCAGGATTTTAGATTTTCATGGAGAACGTCTTTGAACCTCTTTCGTTGACCGCCACGCCTTCTTCTACCGCTTAGCAATTCACCATAAAGTGTACATTTAAGAAGGCGGTTATCATGCATACAATGAACGTGACCTGCCCATCTTAGGCGTGCTCTTGAAATAAGCACCTCAATTGGAAGGCTGTTTGCTCTCCTGAGTACTTCCACGTTTGATATGTGATGGAACCAACGGATTTTCATCATACTTCTGAGGTGTCTTTGCTGAAAACATTCTAATTCTTTCACATGACGACGGTAAGTGACCCAGCTTTCACATCCATATAGCAGTGTTGGAATGACAACTGCTCTGTAGACAGCCATTTTGGTTGACAAAGCAAGGTCGTGGTTGTCAAATACTCTCTCTCTAAGTCCCCAGAGTGCTCTAGATGCAGCGTTAATTCTATTGCGAATCTCGCTGTCCATGTTTGCTTTGTCATTAACAACGTTGCCTAAGTAATTGAACTGATCCACCACTTCAAGAGAATTTCCGTTAAGTGTAATGTCTATTTGATTCACTTGATGAGGAGTTGACATAATCTTAGTCTTTCCAATGTTGATTTTAAGTCCCAAGGAATCATAGCTCTGGGCATACACATTTAAAAGTTCTTGAAGCTCTTCCGACGTAGAGGCTAAAAGTGCGCAGTCATCCGCATACTGGAGATCACAAATTAATAGTGTGCGTGTCTTCGTGAAAGCTCTAAAGCGCCCTATGTTAAAGAGACCGCCATCAGAACGGTATCTGAGACCTATTCCTCTGACTGTCAGTTTGTTGTCAACAATAATTGTTAGAGCAGTGGTAAACAAATTAAAAAGTAGGGGTGCCAGGACACATCCCTGCCTAACTCCAGTGAGGGTTTGGAAAGGTTCGGTTGCCTCATTATTATACATAACCTGGGCGTTGTTGTTTGTATGTAGACTGCGACATACTTCCACAAATTTTCTAGGGATACCTAAGCGGAGCATAATTTTCCAGAGCACTTCCCTGTCCACCGAGTCAAACGCCTTGGTTAAATCAATGAAGGCCATGTGAATTTCTCCTTGATGTTCGAGTGCTTTTTCTTGAAGCTGTTTAAGTGTGAAGATTAGATCCGATGTGCCTCGGTTTGGTCTAAAGCCACTCTGTGTTTCAGGAAGTAACTTTTCCATAACAGGTGTTAGCCTATTTGCCATCGCTTTAGTGAGTATCTTCCCTCCAACAGCCAGGAGAGCTATACCCCTGTAATTTCCACAGTCCGCAGCGCTCCCTTTGTTTTTGAAGAGGTTGATTAAAAGTGTATCACGAAACTCCTGCGGAGCTTGACCACTTTCCCACACGACATCAAACAGTTTTTTGAGGTAGGGTATGAGCTCTGACGACACAGCTTTAAAGATCTCAGCTGGGAGTGAGTCGGCGCCGGAAGATTTGTTATTTTTTAGCTGCCCAATGGCGGTTAAAATCTCTTCCGTTGTTAGTGGTTTATCTAAGTCTTCGAAGGTGTCATATTGAGGGATAAGATTTATAATATCGTGATCGGCTTGACTTTGCTGGTTAAGAATGTTAGAGTAGTGTTCTTTCCATCGGGCTCTTATTTCCTGGTCTTCTTTGAGGAGATTTCCATTTAAATCTTTAATAGGGCACATATTTTTCCGACTGGGGCCGTACACTGCTTTTACTCCTTGAAAGAAATTCCTGTAGTCGTGTGAATCGGCGTACCTTTGAATTTCTCTGGCATTGCTTGCCCACCACTCGTTCTTTATTCTTCTGATTTCGCGTTGCGTTTCATACTTAGATTGGGTAAAAGCTTTTTGCTGGTTATATCGTCTAGGGCGACATGTTAAAAATGACGTAAAAGTACTTTGGTAATTACTTCTACGTCCAGTGGAAGTATAACGCATTTTTTTTTTATTGTTGTTGAAATAGGCTTAAAATGTCATAAAACGTCGAGATTTTAAATTTGAGAGAAAGAAATTCTGTCTTTTTATGCGCACGTTTACTCTGGGACCGTTTATGATATTGACTTGAAATTTGGTACGTTTATGTATTACAACGAGATCTGGAACTAGATTATATTTTGATCTAATTCCGTTGAAAGGTTCGGGGGGTAAATGGGATAAATAAGGGTAAATAGGCAAAGCAAGCAGATAAGAGTCCATAAAAATGCAATTTAGGGCATGTACGCAAAGTCAAGGTCTCAAAATTTATTCACCATCACCCCCAATACTACCCCTACACTATTATGAAAGGGAGTAAAAAAAATAAAATATTATTTAGTGTATATACATGAACGAAACGTCTCAAAAAAAATTTTCGGCGTTAGCTACCCACCCACATTGCCACCCCCATCTTATTATTAAAGAGAGTAAAAAATTAAATTGGGATTTAGTGAGTATACGAGAACCAAGGGACTCGTAATTTTTTTTTGGCATTAGTCACCCCGTCTACCACCCCCATTGACACCCCGTCCTATTATTAAAGGGAGTAAAAAATTAAATTGGGATTTGGTGTGTATAAGAGAACCCATGTCCTCTAAAAAAATTTTGGCATTAGTCACCCCATTGCCACCCCCAGCCTATTATTAAAAGGAGTAAGAAATTAAACTGGGATTTAGTGTGTGTACGAGAACCAAGGGCCTTTAAAACTTATTTTGTCATTATCCAGCCTTCTACCGCCCCCGCCTTATTATTAAAGGGAGTAAAATATTACATTGGGATTTAGTGTGTATAGGACTTGGATACAAAATCTGGATTTGGAAGTAGTGATTCCTTGGGCAGCGGTTTTTTACATTGCAGAGCTTTGCGGTACTAAATATTTCTTTCGAGTGTTTTTTATTCAACATATGACTATAACTATAGTCACATTAATCACAGATTTATATAAATTTAAAATTTTTATGTTCTGTGTCGCCATTTACTACGAAACTTGTAAACAATATGCTACAGTGTGATTAAAATAGCTCCAACACCTCTTGTTGTTTTCCTAATTGTTTAAATTGGGCAGAATCTCCGATAGTATAGGAAAATTATCGAACAGCTGTGAGATTATATTTATGTAAATGTGGATAAAACTAATTAGGTTGTTATTTTAGATAATAATGATAAAAATGACTTGAGACTGATATTAGCCTTGTTTATACCAAATAAAGTCAGCCGATGACATTGACCGATTTGCTACATGTGTCGTTAAAATCTAATCTAAAAGTTTGTCATAGAAAATACATGGTAGAATCTAGTAAAGTGCCATCTGTAGTTATTATCCCAAATGAGCTTTAGATCGACTGGATATTAGGTACATAGATAAGCATTTTTAAAATCTGGTGAAGTTTTATTTCATGCTTTTTAACCATCTTTTTTATTTTTTGAGGAGTCAAAACATGCTCATTTTAACTTTGTCTTCGGCCCCTTATTTATTTAACCCGACGCTCGACCTGACTTATAGGTTTCATTATGGCGTAATTCACCAAACCAATGACTTCAGTCTGAAGTCATTGCACTAAACTATAGCAATGGCTTGGGTACCAGTAATACTTCTAGATAAGTTAACTTTGAATAGTTTTCAGATGTAGTTTTCAGATGGCGCCAACTTAGTCGACGAAACTAGCATTAGGTGTAGTAGATATCTTATTGTTTGTTATTCAATATCAGCCATATTATTATGTTTGCTTTGGCTGACGTGATGGTGATGATGACTAATCTAATCGATCATATTCATTTTTATCTTACAAATATTGTTAAACCACGTTACTATAATACATTATTTACTAAAAAAAGTTTTTAGCATAATTTCTGATTTATCAAAATTGTATTATCAAAGTGTTAATTTTGTTTTGATGTAAAAACTGCTTGCATTTCATGTCTGTGAATTAACAGATGCTAAACAAAAATAAACAGCCTTATCTTTTGCGACTGATAGTTGATGTAATTTCCAGAATCGGGTCAATTCCGTATTAAATCAACATACTGATTTAACCTCACCATCTTTTTAACATAATTAAAAAACTGCACCAACTTAGATTTTGATAAAATTTGGCACAGAGGTAGTCGTGTAAACTAAAAATTATTAAAATGTCAACTTAAAATGTCTAAAAAAACAAATATCGCACAACCGACATATTTTTAAATGCCATAGCAGCTCTGCTAACTAAACAAAAATGGCATGGTGTCATTTTACAGATTTGTATGGCCTTTTGTATAATATGCAATACAATAGGTGTTGTGATGAAGTCTTTTTCAAACTTTAAATTGAAAATTTTTATTTTAAATTTTGAAAAATGTGCGACTTTTCAAAGGATTCTATGAAATAATTTGCATTAATGTTAAATGATGTACAAAAAAGGGGGATGATGAGTTCATACTTAAAATAATTTAAAACTAAAGTAGTTTTCACAAAACAAAAGTGGTTTTCATCAACACTCGAACTAAACCTCAGCTCATTGCTGATTTAATGGCTCAATGCTTACGCGTTGGACCAGAGGGTCCCGGGTTCGAATCCTGGCTAGAATATGGATATTTAGTGGAGTTTTTAATGTTTCGAATTGGTAGCAGTGAGAGGCAACACTGCTAATCGCTGTACGGCAGATGACAACGCCGTAGAGTATGGCCATTGTATAATTGTCTATGAGTATGTGTCCTGGTTTAGTGGTGGAATAGCTAATGTTAAACTCCATCAGGACGGTAAAAAAAAACACGTATATAGTAAGCGTTAGCTAGCGGATGAACCCTACTTTTTGAAAAAATGTAAATAACACAATATTTTAACAAAAAATTTCGCATAGTGTAGTGACGGGCGCTTCGCCGACCAAGCAGACATAATCAGGAGACGAGGGAAATTACAATGGCAATTATACCTAAACAATTACTTATTATCAAAGACCTGACTCTATATAATATTCAACAATCATACAGACAACACAAACGGTGTTCAATCAAAAGAAAAACCAATGCGCAAGCAGGAATTATTGTTTTGGTTTTTTTTTAAGAATCATGTCTATGTTGAAAATTCTTTTTTAGTTTCTAAATTATAAAAGTTTTCAATAAAATGAACATTTAAATGTTTTTAATAAAACCATCGCCAAAGTATTTTATTTATCATGAAAATAGTCTCAATTTTTTAAAACCCAGTTCGTTTGAATTCATGTTTGGAAAGCTGAAAAAAAATGAACTAAAATTAGTTATTTAATTGTTGTGTAAGTCTTAAAACTTGAAATACTCATTCAATTTTACAAATTTTGGGAATGTGAAGTAGATCTGCCAACACCCGATATTTATGAGAGTGACATTAGGTAAGTGCAAATTGCGCTCATTTTTTCTTTGATTGAAAAGCAGTTGCCATTTAGCTGACGAAAAGTATTTTGCTTTTACATTGTGTATTAATTATGTGGAAAGTTTTTACTTAAGTTCTATATGTTTCTAATCTGCGCCTACTAGTTTATGTATAAATTAGAATAATCCGGAAATGGTGATGGCCTTTTAACTGTCTTCCGACCTATCCTATCGTCTACCTATTAACTAGTTCAATCAAGGAAGCGAAAACCTGATAAAGTGCCTAATAACGTAAAATATGCCACCTTAGTTTCACACAGTTATTGCCTGTTTTATCTACAATATTTAATTATCCATTTCCTTTGCACAATAAGCGGTGGGTTTCGATAAGATTTAAACAATTTTTACGCATTGCTCACATTTTCAATTCCCTACAATTAAAAATTTGTTTCCAAATAGATCAATGATTCATGTATCGTGTCATATTAATTTCTTAGTCTTAGTTATTATTAAACTAGCCGAAGATATGGTTGTATACCTTTCGTAATAAAGACATTAGTAGTAGTAAACCATTAATTAAATATTCTCGAGTTGTTTTGTTTTAACGGTACAAAATAAATAATGCACATAATGCTCTGGTAATAGGCATTGATAAAATAACTTACACGTATGTATGTACGTACCAAGTTAATCGAAATTTTCACTTTTTATAGGTAAGTCTGTTTTATATTCATACCATTAGAGCACGTAATAAGTAGTAATACGTAAGTCTTATTTTGTTGTAACTTCGTATAAATTAGAACTCTTATTTTACTAACATTAGGACATATGTAAAAGTAAAAAACTTGATAGTGAATATTGGTCAAGTTATTTTCTTTATATGCTGGTATTTATGTGGTGATGGTAGGCGCCAAGGTATTGCGTAAGAGACTAATACTCGGGCCTATAAAACTATTATACTAACAGACAGTCAGCACTGTCCAAATTTTAGTTAACTTGATATAAAACTAATAATTACTCTACGGGATAAGGCATTAAGTAAATACAAAAAAACGCAAAATGTAAGCCATTGGAATTACTACAAAAAAACTTATTTAATTATGCCACCTTTGCAATTAGAACCGAAAAAAAACGCTGTATGGAACATAAACTACTAAACTCAAATAATAAGCAGTTATGGAATTTAGTTAAACAATTAAATATTAATAACAATAACAAAAACCAACAAATTTCACACTTTAACATTAACGAAATTAAAGAATATTTTTCAAATGTATGTTCTACTAGAGAAGAACCAAATAATAACTTAATAAACTTTTACAATAACAACCAAAAATCTAATAATCTGGAACTGTTTAAATTAACCGGGGTCGCAGAAATTGAAGTTTTAAAAGTCATTAGTGGTATCCAATCTAATGCCTATGGGATGGATGGTATAATATAGTAATGATTGAACTTTCTTGTCCATTTTAGTTGCCTTACATAACGCACATAATAAACTTTTGTTTTGAGCACTCAGTGTTTCCGAAACAATGGAAAGAGGGCCGAGTCACCCCTATTCCAAAGATTGATTCCCCTAAGGAGATAAAATACAATCACTGTCTTACCTGCGTTATCTAAGGTGATAGAAAGGATAATTGAAGGGCGATTACGTAACCATTTAATTAAGTTTGATTTGTTACCTCAAAATCAATCAGGTTTTCGTCTTGTACATAGTTGTGGAAGAGCACTTCTGAATATAACAGATGACATTATTAAACAACTAGACAAAAAAACGTTGGAGCCCTAGTACTACTTGATTACACCAAAGCATTTGACATGATCAACCATGACATATTACTAGCAATACTCCACTTTATAGGTTTAAGTCAAAGTGCTATAATGTTGTTAAAAAATTACTTGAATAATAGGACACAAAAAGTTGTGTTATCTGAGGAAACTTCGGAAAGTTATAATGCCGTCAGAAGGGTTGCTCAAGGGTCAATCTTGGGACCACTCTTATTCACAATTTATACTTGCAACTTTCCCACTACTCTTAACACCTGTAGTTACCATATGTATGCAGACGACACACAATTGTATCACTTTTTTGACCTCAATAACATTGCAGTTGAATGTCAAAATATCAATAATGATTTAAAAGCCTTAGTAAATCTTTCCAAACAACATAATCTCAAAATTAATTCCGCAAAATCTTCTGTTATATTATTTAGTGATCTCTCTGAAAAAGATATGGTAATTCAGGTAGAAGGAGAGAAGATAGAGGTGGCATCCAGAGCAAAAAATCTGGGTGTGCTTATTGATAACCAACTTAGGTTTACGGATCACGTTTCTTACATACTAAGAAAATCGTATGGTAAACTGAGAATGATGTATCCTAATAGACATACCTTAAACAAAAAATCTAAAATAATTTTGTGTGATTCTCTTGTACTCTCTCAGTGCAATTACTGTGATTATGTTTATGGACCATGCCTTACTTCAAGAGATGCTAGAAGAGTACAAGTATTACCAAAATGGGAAATTGAAATTGCTATTTTGCAGTATATCTTGTTTAATAAAGTTGTTTATTATTATTATTATATTTCGAAATTGACGAGCTAGCAAAAAGGGATCGTTATTTCTGAATATTGGCTCAGAATTAGCTTTGGAAGTGCTTGAAATTCGGTGGGGGGGGGTTTGATGATGCCTGGTTTACCCCCCCCCCCCGGCCGACGCCCCTCTACAGTTTAGCCTCAAAACTATAGGGGCGAAATATGTGTTTACACAACGAAGAACTGCCCTATATGGATTTTAAGAAGTACTTTGCAATCCAAAAACTTTCTTTCTGACTTATGCAACTGCTGGACGTATTAGAAAAATACTCAAGCAAAACTTCTACACTGATAATAAGTTACCTAGTTTTTCTCTTTATATCGATGTTCTTTCATCTGCAGAAAAGGATTCAGCAAAATATTTTACATAATATAGGCTTAATTTTAAAAATATGTCCAAAAGTTGCATTTAGCAATTTAAGTTTTTAAATGACCTACGGGATTTTCATAAGAACTGTTTATATGACTACTGATAAATCTATATTTCTGTGACAGTAGTCATAGGAGTCTAATAAACTCTAAAAGGACCCAAAGAATAACGATCTTTAGGAGGTTGTCAAAGCTAAATGTTTAAAGTTATTATAATACTTATCCCATTCATGAAGAACTTACCAAATTATCTCTCTGTGAAAGCGTAGAGAGCTTGATAAAACCTATATTAAGAGCATTTGGTCTTAGACGAAAGGGTTTATTGGGACTTTCATGGTGCCATGCGAAAAGCTAAATTTGCCTTGAATAGTGATCGTTACAACTGTTTCATTTTAGAATATCTATTAATTCCAATGACATTTCGGTTTATAATTGCCTGTAGTAAAACAAAATGTTTTACAGTCAACGGAAAAAGTTTAATACTATGAAACATCATGTCAGGTTAATGAAATTATTTTATACGTTCTCAATACGTTTGTAGAAAGCCACTAAATGATGTTGGTACTCCCAACAGTTTCAAACGACAAACACTTTACTGTTGAAATGCATGAAACTAGCTCTAACTTTTCAATAAGCCTCAGTAACTTTTGAATTTTATGAAAATTCTTAGATTTTATAAAAAATTGCTTTCTAATGAAAAATCAATTTTTGATTATCAACATTACAAAACTCCGGTAATATAAATTGTATATATTAAAGATTTTACACAAAAAATTGTGGAATAAATATGTTTGATTATGCTTTTTAAAAAATAGTTCAAAATGAACGACGCATCGTCAAAAATAAAACCGTTCTATTTTCGTTAAATAATTTTTAAGATCTTCAGCTCTTAAGAAATTAATGAATAAATCATTAAGTATTTGCATAAGTATAAATAGACTAAATTTAGTTACCTACAAGTTCTTAATGGCAGTGCCGGTTTAACCTCAAGGCGCTGCCTCGGGGACCCCACCGAAATAGGGCCCCCACCGAATTGCCTTGAAAATGTATTTTACTACAAATGAAAGAAATGAATGCTTACTGTGGTGAGGATTATATATAAAAAAAGGTCCTCATGATTTATAGTGCAGAAGCCTCCACTACAATTTTTGCCTACAGGCCCCCGTCCATGTTAATCCGGCCCTGCTTAATGGCCTAGATAAATCAAATTGAACTTGAATAAATTCGTATAATCCTAGTTAAAACTAAATGTTCGCATGTATAGATCAATTTGTACTTGAATAAAGTCTTCTAATCCTAGTTGAAACTAAACTGTTTGAAGTCAGAACCTTCATAAGACTGCTTAGTTTTAAAGTAGTTTTATGATTGTTCGAACGTTTCCCGCCTAAATTTCTAACCTATTTGCTAGTGATTGATTGATTAGAGTATCATTAAGAAATTTTAAATAATTTAATTTTTCTTTTAAAATTGCTACTATTTTTAATTTTATTCCACTTGTTTATTGGCGTTGACTTAGGCATTCTGTATACGTCGCCTCAGAATTCTTGGCAAATTACATAACCTCATTTTCTTAAGAGATTTTAGTTTCATTCACGTATATTAAAAACTAATAAGATTTATGATGTATTTGATAAACGAGTCATTGTCTTATTGCGTATTTTGACAAGAGACCGCTTTCTTAGGAGAAGGTTTTAAAAGAGGGTACAGGAAATCTACATGTATATTTTATAAAGCAATTTTAAAACCATTTGAACGCTTCATAGTTGCTTGAATTGATAAAATTTGCATTTGAAGGCTTTTTTAAAACCAAACTGTTTTGTTACTTCCTTTTAACATTTATAATAAAACTTACAAAACTACAGCCAGAGAAAGTCCAAAAGGTTTTATGGTGAAGTTTTAAGATATACTACAAGGCTTTTCAATAAATTCTTGTACTCTAGAAATATATTTGGTTTCAAATAAACCTAATTTAGAACTAATTAATCTGCAAACATTCTTTATAAAACCTTTATAAACGAGAGCTAGACTAAACAGCATTTAAATTGTTCCTTGGGTAGGACCGATTCTATGAATCCCTAACTAGTAAACTCACTATACATTATTCAATTTCCAACTAAAATTTGACCCTTGTAGTATTTTAGTGGCAAAAAATCAATATGGGGATGAACGCAAGCCCGAATCGCTTTACGTTCTCCGGAAATGGGTTCAGCAGGAAATTTTACATAATATGAACACCTAACTTTAAAGGTACATTCATACGTTGCTTGGCAATAGAAATATAAAAGTAATTACGTCCATCAAGTTAACATTACCCTATCGAACTTTTGCAATGTCAATATATGGATTAATTGTAAAAACCCATGGTAATGCCACCTTGATAGTCAAGTTAGCATTACCACATTCCGAAACGGACTACAATGGTGGCATTTATCGTGAACAAATAATATACGAAAAACCACCCCACATGATTTACGGGGTTTGGTAGTACTCAGTACAGAGACAAATGTATTAGTTCTTCTATTTCGTAGAGACCCCTGACGGCATTTCTGAAAAAAAATCAGTTCAAAGAACTATCCCTTGATGATTTACGAGGATGGTAGTGTCGAGTATCGAGAAAAATGTATTAATTTCCACGTGCCTTACGACAAATTTGTGAAAAAAAAATCAGTCCAAAAAAACTATCGCTTGATGATTTGCGGGGGTGGTATGCTGAGTTCGGCAAAAAATTAATTAAATTAATTTTCATATTTTTGGGAACTAAAAATTCGAGACAAACTGTTTCGTGGCACAAAAAATTCCTACGAATGTTAAGGCAAATTCCTGAAAAAGAATCAGCTCAAAAAAACCACCCAGTAATGCTAAGTTCGCCAAAAAATGTATTAATTTTCCTATTTTTGTGAACTAAAAATTCACGACAAATTGTTTCGTGGCACGTCAAATTCCTACGCCCAGTACGACAAATTCCTGAAAAATAATCAGCTTAAAAACCCACCCCTTGATGATTTACGGGAGAGGTAATGATGAATACCCAGAAAATTGTATTAATTTAGCTATTTTTGCAAACTATAAATTCGTGACAAATTGTTTCCGGGCAAAACAAATTCCTACGCCACTTACGGCACATTTCTGAAAAAGAATCAATTGAAAAAACCATCCCTTGATGATTTACATGGGTAGTAATGCTGAGTTCGGCCAAAAATATATTAATTTTCCTATTTTTGTGAACGAAAAATTCGCATCAAATTTTTTTGTGGCACAGATTTGAAACGGGTACGGGTATTGTATGGCAGCTTGTCATGAATATCTAGTTTGCAAAAATATTAAAATTAATAAATTTTTCCCGGTACAATACTACCACCCACATAAATCTGCAAAGGATGGTTTTTTGAACTGATTCTTTTTCAGGAATTTGCCGTATACTATTTTTTTGGACTGATTATTTTTCAGGAATTTGTCGTAAGGGGCGTAGGAATTTGTCGTGTCACGAAACAATTTGTCGCGAATTTCTGGTTTGCAAAAATAGTTAAATTAGTATATTTTCTCCGTACTCATAATTACCATCATCGTAAACCATCAAAGGATGGTTTTTTGAAATGATTCTTTTTCAGGAATTTGCCATAAGGGACGTAGGAATTTATCGTGCCACTAAATAATTTGTCGCGAATTTCTGGTTTACAAAAATAATTAAAATAGTACATTTTCTCCGTACTCATCATTACCACCATTGTAAATCATCAAGGGATGGTTTTTTTGGACTGATTCTTTTTCAGGAATTTGTCGTAAGGGGCGTAGAAATTTGTCGCGCCACTAAACAATTTGTCGCGAATTTCTGGTTTGCAAAAATAGTTAAATTAGTACATTTTCTTCGTACTCATCATTACCACCATCGTAAATCATCAAGGGATGGTTTTTATGGACTGCTTTTTCTTCAGGAATTTGTCGTAAGGAACACAGAAATTTGTCGTGCTACGAAACAATTTTTAGCGAATTTCTAGTTTGAAAAAATAGATAAAATTAGTACATTTTTCTCTGTACTACCACCCCCCGTAAATCATCAACCGGTGGTTTTTTTGGACTGATTATTTTTCAGGAATTTGTCGTAAGGGGCGTAGGAATTTGTCGTGCCACGAAACAATTTGTCGCGAATTTCTGGTTTGCAAAAATAATTAAATTAGTACATTTTTTTCGTACTCATCATTACCACCATCGTAAATCATCAAGGGATGGTTTTTTGTAGTGATTCTTTTCAAGAATTTGTCGTAAGTGGCGTAGGAATTTGTCGTGCCACGAAACTATTTGTCAAGAATTTTTAGTTTACGAAAATAAGAATATTAATACATTGCCGAAGTCAGCATTACTACGCCCGTAAATTATCAAAGGATGGTTTTTTTGACTGATTCTTTTTCAAGAATTTGTCGTAAGGGACACAGAAATTTGTTGTACCACGAAACAATTTGTTTCGAATTTTTAATTCTCAAAAATATTAAAATTAATACATTTTTTGCCGAAGTCAGCATTACCGCGCAAGTAAATCATCAAAGGATGGTTGTTAAGGACTGCTTTTTCTTCAGAAATTAATTTGTAGAGAATTTCTAGTTTGCAAAAATAGTTAAAATTAATACAGTGGTTTAATTACAGTGGTTTTTTTGTATTGATTTTTTTTTTACTAATAGTTTGTCGCGAATTTCCATGACGCAAAAATAGGAGAACTAATACATCTTTGTAAATCATCAAGGGGTGGTTTTTCGTATACTATTTGTTCACGACAAATTATTTTGGTACGCAGAGCCCTTTTTTCCAGCATTTTAGCCCGTTTCGGAATGTGATAATGCTAACTTGGCTGTCAAGTTGGTATTACCATGGTTTTTTTATAAATAAGGCGCGACAATTTTTTTCTTTTCACGACAAATTTACGAGAAAAAAGCAACAGTTAATCCATATATATTGACATTGCAAAATTTCGATATGGTAATGCTAACTTGACAGACGTAGAGTAATTTAGTGTACCGGAACCCTGTCTAAAGCCCAAATATTAGCTTTTCGGCTAGGTTAAACTCGGGATTTTTAAAAGCTCGCTTTCCAATCAAGCAATATACTTTTCCATGTCATAAACACGAAAAATAAACGTCTATTTTTACAGATTCAATATTTGTCAACAAATCAACAATTTCACTTTATTATTTAAAATCAATTTACATGCTTCGGTGATCTACGTAAAAAAATATTTTTATTTAAATTAAGGAAATTATGACTTCGCTCGTTTTTTGTCATTTTTAAATAATATGCAAATACATTATGACTATACCTTTTAACAGCACAGTACAAATTAAAGAAAGTAAAACATAACTGTGACTAAAATAAATGAGTACTATATTACGTAAATTCCACATTCACTTAAAAATACCGAAATCTTATTTAAGCATGGTTAGTTTAAAACAATAGCAAAAAACTATAAGATCACTGCAAAGGAAACATGATAGTTTCAAGGAAGTTGAAAAATTAACGCACTTTTGTTTTCAAATTAAAATATGTCGAATTATTTTGAAAAGTTCTTTAAGGTAAGTTGGAAAGTGTTTATGTTTTGACTATGACTAATTATATACAATGATTAATTGTTAAATACAAGTTTTGCATATGCATATGGGAAATTTAAAAACCTATTTAATTAATAAGTAAAAATATGCACGTTTTTAGTTATTAATTGATGGGAGGCGAGTTCCCACGTACTTCCCTTGCAAAATGGGTATCCAGATATGTCATGTAAAAGTTATTTTTAATTATGTGAGTAATATGTATTACTTGATTTTAATAGTCATGTTCCTTGTGAAAGCTTGTTTTCCAAAATTATTATTGTTGGGCAGTGTAACTGTTAAAAAGAGGTACAGATAAAGTACAGTTAAGTAGCGGCTATGTTTTTAGAACAAAGATTGAATAATTAGCATCCACTATAAAATAAACAAATTCGCGTTCTTACGAATTTTTTTGTATGTTTAAGCTGACAACCATAAACGTGTTCTCCCCTTGAGAAAGCGAAGAGTGACTGAGATTTACTTTTTTTCTGCAGAAAGGAGGTACAAAAGATTTTTTTTTTTCGTTTTTGGGATTGCAACTAGTAAGAAAATAATCACTAACGTAGGATGGACTATTACAATTGGATTTTACAGAGTACAAATTTGGGGTTATTTAAACAAAATACGAGAAAATCAAAATCCATTAAGGGAGGGTAATTATCAATATCGATGTGGTTTCAATGTTTGGCTTAGAATAATCGGTAGTATAATCATTGATTGGTCCAATAATATTTGAGGGCCACTTGACTGGTGAGATACTTGGGATTCCTGCTCCTGTAATGTAAATCTTTACAGAACAAGGCTGTAATCAACATCAACACAATTGTACATATGATATAAGATTTTGGATTTTGAAAAGAACGTTCAAAAAAGAACTTTTCTAGAAATGTGTCATATTTTTAATGAACCGGAAGCTATGAATGCCAGAAATGACATTGAGGGCCTTAGTATATTATACACTTATTTGTTGCATTTACATGCCAATGGTAGTCACAGAAATAACACCCTGTACAATACTTTTGAAAATTAGTAAGTTTTGATCTGTTGGGTTTGTTGTTTTGTTGGCAACGGACCTGAGGCAGAGAGAGAGGGGGGGTTGACATGACCCCTCTCTCTCTGCTTCAGATTTGTTTTTGACAGTTTTTTAATCTCACATTCCGATGTTTTTCGGAAGAATAACTATTTTAGATTAAAGATTTTTGGTTTTAACTTAAATTAAATATAAATGTAGTCCACAAGTGTGATTTATTTTTTGTAATAGTTGTGTTGGTTCTGTCTTGATGACTTGTCAATTTCATTTTTTAACCTCAATTTAGTAAGTACCCTTCACTTGTATTAAATAATTTTGATTATAATAAGTTAAAATTTTTGTAGAATTCCTGAGGAAGAAACAATAAAGTTTCGAAAGCTTGAATTTAAAAAAGAGTTTTCTTTTTTGAGCCCGTGACTGTATCCCTGGTGGAAATTAAAAATTTTTGTTTTTAACTTAGACAGTCGTCTAATATTCGTCTCTGTATATATATATATATATGTGTGAATAATATAAACAACTTCCAGGTAAAGGGATACTTTATGTATAACATTTTTCCTGCCTTATTTTCTTATGAAATCGTCCCTATACTTAAGAGGCCGCCTGTTATGTTGGCGTCTACATTTAGGTTCATCAGAAGTTTCTTCCTCTTGAAAGATATCAGAATGACTAGGTTTGGTTGTTAATTCTTTTTGAGGAGAAGTGCCTGAAGTAGTTTGATTTTCATTTATCTTATCTGTTTTAGATGTTGAATTATTTTCTATTATTTCTTCTTGATACTCAATATTGTTGTGACTATTAGCATTATTATCATCACCATAATTGACATCTCCCCTAGGAGCTAAATGTCGCAGGGAAACAGTGGTTTCGTTACCATACAGACGAACATAAGCATCTTCTGGATTTGCTTCAATCAACTGTACTTCATCTACAAGAGGTTCATATTTATTAGTTCTAGAGCGCCCTCTTAATAATATTGGGCCAGGAGAAGACAACCAGGTGGGTATAGGGGGACCATTAGATGATCTTCGAGGATGGCTAAACATTCTTTCATATGTTTCATTTGTTCTTAATTCTTGTGATTTCAAGGTTAATAAAACTGTTTTCCATGTAATACCATTGTACCCTTCGACTTGCCCGTTACCAGGCAGGAAGACATTTTTAGCTGGACAATTATTGCGAGAATGTCTATCATATCCACAAAAGAAACATTTTTAAACTACAGCTATAGTTGCAAGCTTGAACCTTCTTGGGATTGCTCATTGTGACTAATAGCAACATTAATAGGTGACATTGATGATCAGAATGATTTTGTACCATCTTTAGAGCTGGAGCTGTATCAAACGCTTCTCGTAATGAAAGAGTTGTATTTTCAAGAAGACGTTGACGAATATGTCTTGACGTTAAACCGCTAATAAACAAGTCTCCAATGAAATCATCTCTGTACCGTTCTGCGGACACAGCTTTAAAGATGCAGTCTTTACTGCTTTAGTATCTGTAGATAATAATCGATAGACTCCCCTGTTTCCTTGTTGCAAGATTATATCTAGCGAATATCTCATTACTAGGTTTAACATATAGAGACTTGAGAGTTTATATATGTGTCCAGTTCATTTATCTTGCCATAGACTGTTGAACTAATATAATTAATAAGTAGATTTAATTTCTCTTTATCTTATGTTATTTAGAAGCTTCAAGAACATTTTCGAATGTTCTAAACCAGTGTGTCCATTGCTACACATGAATGTGGTTCAGATCCAAATTTTTTAGGTCTGAGTAATTTGTCCATTTATTATGTTGATTAAATTGTAGTAATATAAACCTGAACCAGACTTTAATCAACCAAGTTGTACATATGATACTGACATAACTATAAGGTGAATAATATGAACAACTCCCAGGTAAACGGATACTTTATATACAACACCTGCAAAATGAGATTAAGGGCATTTTAGATTTTGGATTTAGAACAAGGAACATATTTCCAACAAGATGGCGCTCCTCCCCAGAATTCAAGAATAATAACTGATTAGCTTCAACAGAGATTTGATCTTTTCACTGTCAATAAACTCAAAAACTTAAGGACTTGCGTAGAATAATAGCATTGTTCAGATATAACAACGATCCAGCGACAAACTCTTTTACATTTTTACATTTCGTGATACCGACTAACGGAAACAATCAATATAATTACTTTACCATTCACGACTAATTAGATAACGTTATATTACTATTTGGTACAGTGGCAAATAACCTATTTACGTATATTGTGATTTGCAGTTTATATGTTGCCGTATTATAAAATTTCACACGTTGTTTATTATATAAATAACAATGCATTTTGAAATGTGTGAAAACAATAGTTTTCTCAAGATCATATTTATCTTTATGTAAGCAATTTCTAAGGAACGCATAAATTATGTAAAAATGAGTTATTCTTGTTGAGTTGTAGATAACCGTACATATACGCACCGTCTCGTATTTGCCCTGCTACTAATGTATACCGGCCGTTCTAAAAGGCTTGTGGCATTTATTTTTGATACCGATTAACTAATGCGAGATAAAAAGTCTAAGTTGCACTAGTAGTCCATTCTCATATAGCCAAAAATCCCGTGTCGATTGGATGCTCTGCCAATTTTAAAAAACTTTCAGGACACAAAAGTACTGCCCTAATATAACAATTTTTTAGAGGTTGGCATTCTGGGAAATTGTTGTAAAATAAATATGGCGGATCAAAGATGGCGGCGCACGACTTTTTTAAACAAATTCTATCTCCGTTATTTCTTAACGGATTTTATAGTCATGATTTTTGTGAAGTTATTTACTTTTAGCGGAAAATCCATTATAGTGGATGAAAAACTCTTCAAATACAAGTTGTAAAGAATTTAATGCTGATTTTAAATATGTCCTCACTTTTGCGTTTATTTTAAATAATAATTGTTTTAAACATCAAAAACCTTGGCGCGTGCCGTTTTCCAAAACTAAATAATCTGACGGTGCAGTAGCGGTTATGGATATACAGGGTGGGGCAATAGTGCGTCGGATCGCGATATCTCGAGTTCTACGATAGCTAGAATTTTTTTAAAAAATTGCAAGTAAACTAGATAAAAAAGTCTATAACTGGAAATTATCTTCGAACATACAGGGCGAGCCAAGACGAAATTACAGGACCAAGTGCCTTTTTTAAAAATGGAATGATATGTATAACAGTACATTTTTTGAAGCCTCTTTCTAGACTCTATTCAATCCTATATTGGAATTGAATATATATCAACCACTTGGATGTAATGAATTTTTTTGTTAAAATAATGCAATCTGCAGATGGAATACCAGTTACGAGACATCTAATTAATGTTTTTGAATCATTTTCATTTTCAAAAATGTACAGGGTGGCCAAAAATTATTTTTCAATTAAAAACATTTTAAATTGAATTTTCTCAATTTTTTCAAATGGAACACCCTGTATATTTTTCGACGATGTGATGTAGAAATGAAAAACGGATATTTTTTGCAAGTACTTCCCTAGGGCTAATTGCAACCAATTTCGTTTTATTTAGCAATAATTACAAAATTTAAAAATAAACTAAAAAAAAAGAGGTTTCTTCAAATAACTCAGTAGAAAAAAATATAATAAATGTTCCACATGTTGCCCATTTTGATTGATACACATGCGCTTTTGAAATGAGGTTCCCACTGTTCCTAAAACTGCCGGTGTGATAGAGGTAAAGGCAGTTATTATTCTTTCCTTCATATTTTGTACTGTTGTTGGTGTGTCTCTATAAATAATTTCCTTCACGTATCCCGCTAAAAATAGATCCATTTTTGTAAGATCTGAGGATCTAGCAGGCCATTACGGGGTCCATTCCTTCCAATCCATTGATTAAGGTAGGTATTATTTAAGTGGTCTCTAACTGCATTTAAATAATGTGGTGGAGCACCATCTTGTCGAAACCACATCCTATTTCGAATTCTTTCAGGGAGATTTACCAATAATTGTGGTAGATGGTTGTCCAAAAAATGAAGATAAATAGCTCCAGTCAATGTACCGTCAAAGAAATGTGGCCCTATTACTTGCTGTCCAATAATTCTTCCCCAACCGTTTATAGAAAATCTGTGTTAGTCATCAACTTGCAGAAAAAAGTGAGGATTTTCCGAAGCATAATAATGGAAATTCTGGCATTAACAAATTCATTTTTATGAAAAGTTGCCTCATCACTGAATAAAACAGTATTGAAGAAGTTGACATTATGTTGCATTTCACCACTGGCCCAATTACAAAATTGTGTAGGCGCTTTTGATAATTCCTGGAGCATTTCAAAAGATATAAATAATAATAATAATAAATAAACACCACAGAAATTAGACAACCCCCAATTCCAGAAGCCAGGGCTTGTGCGGAAGGGGGTTACGTATTGAAAAAACGCGGACATACAACAGTGCCAGAACTAGGATTCGAACCCGGTGGTGCGATGTCCGTGTGATTAATCTCGATTGCCAGTCATGTCTACAAGTTCCGCTTTATTAAAATTCATATTGTAAAATTCTAAATATTTTAAATTCAATACAAATTGCAACGACCGATAAGTGTGATAAATGCTGCTTTGTATACGACAATTTATACCAAGCTGAGGTTTTATTGCTTGTCGAATAACGAAAACAGCAAAAAAATGTACAAAAAAACATTACAGTAAAGGACCGGTTAAATATTATTTACTCATTTCAATGGATTGGAAGAAATGGCCCCACTAAATGGCTTCATTTCAAAATGGGCAACACGTCGAACACCTATTATAAATTTTTTTAATGAATTATTTAAGGAACCTCTTTTTTTAAGTTTATTCTTGAATTTGACACTTATTTATTTATCAAACGAAAATGGTTGCAATTAGCCATAGGGAAGTACTTACAAAAAATGTTCGTTTTTATTTCTACATCACGTCGTAGAAAATATACAGGGTGTTCCATTTAAAAAAAATTGAGAAAATTCAATTTAAAATGTTCTTAATTGAAAAATAATTTTTGGCTACCCTGTACATTTTTAAGAAATGAATATGATTCAAAATCATTAATTAGATGTCTCGTAACATAAGTTTTTCTTCAAACCCATAATTGTGACTGTGGTGATTTTCCTAGTATCCATCTGCAGATTGCATTATTTCAACAAAAAAATTCATTACATAGGGGCGAGCGTAGGTGCGTCTTTACTATGTACATACTTCGATATGCGATATAAAGCAACGTTAGGCGCGGTTAGTAGTTGGATGGGTGACCGTTCCAACGAAGACTGCGTCCTCGACTCACACATCTTCCAGCGGCTTGTATATCAGTGTATGCGCGGAAGCTATACAACCTTAGGCGAGGGTTGTATAGGAGATATACCATCCTTCGGAGGGGATGTAAAGCCGTCGGTCCCTTGTCTATTAAATGTTAGGCAAGTAAAGAATCCCCACTCTTCTTAAGAGGTTCGCCAAAATTCCTGGTTGGGGGTAGCTAGTCTACAGGCGTCGGTGTTAGGCCTCAGTAGCGGAAATAGACCGAAGTTAAATGAATGTATAAAAAAAAAAAAAATTCATTAGATCCAAGTGGTTGGGAGACATTCAATGCTAATATAGGAATGAATAGAGCCTAGAAAGGGGCTTGAAAAAATGTACTGATATACATAGCGTTCCATTTAAAAAAGGCACTTGGTCTTATAATTTATTTTTTTCTCGCCCTGTATTACTTCTAACAGATGATTTATTATCTATTACTGTCGTTATACATAATGTAGTATTAACAACTATATATTTAAACAAAAACAAATAATAATTGTTTTTACAATGTTTTAAATTGAATATTTATAATTCAGTAATAAAAGGGTCAGTATTGCAAATATAGAAAATTTCAAGCGAAATATAATTGATATATTTGTTACAAATTTGGTGCTACGAAAACACAGAACCGCGATCTTTATCTTTGTTTGCTGCCGATGGAAGTATTTTTTTCTCATACTTTTTTTAAAGATATGATTCGTCTCCAAAAGTAAGGAAAAATTTTCAAACTTAGCATATTTAATAAGAACCTGTCTTGAAACGTTAAAAACGTTCTGTTTTTAAATTTCTATGCCCATAACAGCCAATGAACTGTGGTAAGTTCTTTCGATTGAAAAGGATAGATTTTCCCGAGGATTTTCCGCTGAAAGTAAATGATTTAATAAATTAATTCCGATATTTCCATTTATGTAAGAAATCTACAAAATATCATGACTTTATATGACAGTACTATTTTTTTTTTTTTATGAAAGGTGTACTTAAAATGAGTACTTGTTTTTCAAAATCCGTTAAGAAATAACGGAGATAAAATTTGTTCCAAAAAGTCGTGCGCCGCCATCTTTGATCCGCCATATTTTTTACAACGACTTTCCAGAATGCCAACCTCGAAATTTGTTATATTAGGGTAATACTTTCGTGCTCTGGAGGTTTTTTAAAATTGGCAGAGCATCCAAGCGAATGTCAATATGAGAATGGACTATAGGTTGTACAGTTGATTTAAAAAAAAACTGGTACAACTCTTGTAATCGAAAAGAGAGAGGGGGGTGGAGAAGAGGTGATTTTTCATCGGGCCTGCGTTTTTTGGAGGAGACCGGTTTTCTTAGTGTTTTTAAACTTATTAAACCTTTCTTTTTAATTTTATTCAAATGGAATTTTAAAAAATAATTAGAAAATAACTTTTTCAAAACATTTTCAAGCCTGCCATATTATTGTTTAAAAAAATAATATTTGTTACGGATAATTCTACTAATGGTTGTAATTAAAATACTAACTGAATAGTTATAATTTTTTCTAACTTTAACTATAACTTTTTCAAAACATTTTCAAGCCTGCCATATTATTGTTTAAAAAAATAATATTTGTTACGGATAATTCTACTAATGGTTGTAATTAAAATACTAACTGAATAATTATAATTCTATTTTTAAAATAAGAACACAAAAATACCACTTGAGATTAAAAAAAATGTAAACAATGCAGATTGAACATAAAAATACAATAAAAAAATAAAATAAATGAATTCAACTACGTAATACAGAATTAACTAATATTTTGTCATTGCTCCATTAGCGTTTAAAACTGCCTGAAGTCTTGCAGGTATGGACAAAATCAGATTTCTTGCAAGGTCAACTTCTTGCGACAAGTTCTCCCAAGCGTCTTCAATTATCCCTTCCAATTCTAGGGCATAATTTGGATAGTTATTTAATTTTCTTATATGTTTCACCATTTGTCCCCAAACATTTTCAATTGGATTTAAATCCGGACTTTTAGATGGCCACGGTATCAACTCTATGTTTTTATTAAAAAACCATTGCCTGACACGATGGGCCATATGTATGGAACAGTTGTCTTGTTGGAAAATAAAATTATTTTCCGGAAACACATCTATTACTGACGGCAACATAATATTGTCTAATATTTCAATATATTTAATGGAATTGAGATGACTACCACTGTTCCAACACACACATAACCCATTTATGCTCATCCAAGCCCAGACATTGACTGAAAACCTTCCTGATGTTTGTGGATCGAAAGTATATTTTTCGTCGTATCTAGTGGAAGGAGGCCTATATACGCGAACATGTCCATCGTTACAGGATTTAAAAATCTTCTCGTCAGAAAAGATAACTTGTCCCCAGAAGTTTTCATCATTGATTATATAGTTCAGTGCAAAAATAATCCTACCCTACTTCTTTTCTTCTGAATGTTTGTAATTCTTCAATTCGCTTCCTAATTTTATTCTTCTGTAAGCAGTAGGTACCGAAGCAGGGAAATTTGTCTCTGAAATCGCATTTACTGCAGTCTGCAGGTAATTTATAAGATTTTCATCTTCTTGATTATTGCTCTTTCTGGGTCTACCGGAACCAACTTTACGGGATACCGTTTGGTTAGTTTCCCATTGTTTTTTAACACTCATTATCGTGGTTTTACTCACATTGCATTCAGCAGCAAGTCTTCTTAAGGACCAACCATCTTCAATTTTAGAAACAATTCGAAGTTTTTGGATATCTGTAAGATGTCGAACCATTTTTAATAATGACGCCACTGATTAACGTCAAAGTGACATTTGTAAGATTATTAATGTCAATCAAAGGACGAATGATTTACATAGCTAAAAGAAAGTGTACCAGTTTTTTTTAAATCAACTGTAACTAGCATCGTCCTAGACTATAAAATTTCCAAAATATTAAGCATAGAAATCAAAAACGATTTTTGGGAAACTAAAGATTCAGGGTTGCTAAATGATGAACCACGGCCATACAAACATTTCAAAAGGTAAGAAACCGCTGCTTTAAAGTGAACCACATTCGTTTACTGACAATACTTATCTATACTTTCTTAAACATAATCTCGAGGATTTTAGTTGCTAATGAATAGAGAATTGTCCAGTTTCTTCAGTAGCATTAAATCTAAAAGCGGTGATTTTTTTTCTGTTAGTATTTGTTATTTCAAGCGTTGTGATTATTTTTTGAACGATAAGAGACCCTGTACCACAATTTCCTTTACAACGAGCTACAAGTAAACTAATTATTTTTTTATTATTTATTTACCGAGGACGGTAGCTGAGAGGTTAGGGCATCTATCTTGCTACTACTAAGCAATTTTTAATTGTAAATTACCACAAAGAAGTGGTTCGGATTCCACTATAAATTGTAAGGCTTCGTCTCCTGACTTAGACAAATCTAGATCTCTTAGACTTGAGGGGGCTAAAACATTTTCAAAAAACAGACCTAATGTGAAGTTGTTTTTTAGAATGTTAGCTACTGATGCTGTTATGGAAGTATCTTTGACCTGTTTATAAAAGAACGCCAATATCAATTAAAAAGTTATCCACCACACTGGCCGTGGAGTAGCTCTTTATTCAGGTACTGTATTAAATATCAGCTTGCGTATTAGAAGGAAGCGAAACAAAAAATATTATAGAGTTTGGGTCAGTCAGCCAGGTATCTACCTGTAATAAATTTTAATGCGTTGTAAAAGATGGTCGTCAGGTGCAGTTTGATTATAACCTGAATTTTTTGTATAAGATTTAATAAAGAATTAACCTCAAAAATGTTTGTTGTACTGGATATAAAATTAAATAAATGTTTAAAACGCAACTTTATTCCTATTATATTTGTTTCTAACGAAGAGGAACACGATATACCTGTTTACTAATAAATTGAAAGTACAGTTTATAATTGAACGGCTGCAATAGAAATTTTTGTGCTTTTTAATTATGGGGTATCAAAATATTTTTGAAATACGACACACATATAATTATTCAGATAATAATCACAGTAATAAATTACTTTTATTTGGTTTTGGTGATTTACGAGTTGTTTGGAATCATTTTGACTCGCATAGTTTAATGTTCTAGTCGTTAACGTTGCTTTATTATTAGTGAAGAAATTGTGAAAATCTGTCAAATATATTTGTAAAAAATATTAACGCTATGGGTCTGCAGTTTATAGTTCATGAATATTAATAATTAATTCCTTGGCTATATTGTGAAAAATCAATATTAAAACACGTCTATCAAGATTACAATTCATCATGAAAACAAAAATTTATTCATTTATTTCAAATCGTTCTCTGTGGTATCTGAAATTAATCCCATCAGATTTGGCTATGTAAATATGAATGAACACAAATATTACCGGTATCGTAACTGACATTTCACTTCTTTGCTTTGTAGTCAGTACATGTTTTCTAATTAGGTATGAAATATTATTTAATCCAAGCAGAGTTGTAATTCATTTACAAGAGGAATGCGTAAGGTCATTCTTCAGGCATTCCTTTAATAACCCTGTACATGTTGATTAAAAAGGGTCGAAACAACTATTATATAATATTCATGAATTAAATGTAAAACTTTCTCGTATTCATTGACCTTTCCTGTTTGCCTCACCTAACTTGTTGAAATAAGCAGTAATTTAGCCTCGATTTTTTTGTACCCATTGGGTATTAACAACAATGTTGTAAATAAAACAGAAGTATGTATTTTAAAGATGAAACATAATGACAAGGTGGCAGTAAAAATAATTTAAACGACCTCATATTTTAATTTTATTAACAATTTTGACGCTGGTGCAGTGTAATGTGAAAATAATTCTTGTTTACGACTTAGTAAAAGATACAATTTAACAAAACTATATTAATAGAATGCCTTGCTATTTCCACAGTTTTCTTTTATTTAATAGTCATTTTAACTTTCGCTGATGTTGGAATCAAACCTGAAACACCAGAATTCTGCAAGTTAATCGACAGTAATTTATGGAGAAATGTATTTCTATGCGTATAACACTAAAAAACTTGATGTGTCAAAGAAATTGTATGCGACTTAAATAACTATTAGAGCAGTTCTTCTTTCAGGCCGATCGGTGCGAGTGCTGTCGTTCAAAGTACGAACATTCCAAGCGCCGTAGATGAAAGAATTAGTTTTCTTGGATTTAACTTGTCGGTGTTTTTTCGACATTCGATGAGGTGTCCCTGTGGGCACCCTCCCCCGGAGATCCGATCGGGAGGGTATTTTACCTCCGGATGATTTTGTCCCACTTGAACGCTCCATCATTTTTTTAAAGCCTTAATCGACTGAAAACGAAGCTGCATTTGAAGTTTTAGCTGGAGCAGGTATGCAACTGACCAGCTCGGTTGCGGAAGGCGAGTGGTGTGGTCCCATGGCACAGAAGGAGACTGCGACGATGGGGTAACCAAACGATTCCAAAAGCAACCTTTGTGTGCGGTGGGTTATTTTTACCGCACTCTTCGTGAGAAGGTGGATGTGCTCACGGCAAAAGGTAAGGGTTATTCCGCCCTTACTCGGTCGTTAGAGCCTCGTTAGTGAAAACAGGGTGCACCAAGTTCAAATTGAACTCATCGGGAAGGTGAGGTTAACAATTGAGTAGGAGAGGCTATAACTTGCGCTTCACTACCCCATTACACAAATAACTATAATGCTCAAATATAACTTCTATTGCTATCTAGTTACTCCGACCAACGTGGCTTTCCGTTAAAAGAATCAGATTGATTGATTTGCGTAATTAAAGTACATAGTCTCTAATGTGGACAATCTAGATTTTGAGTGGAATTGTCTGCAAAGGTGAATTGTACTAATGAAATAAATAGTTCGGATAGGTAGAGGTTGTAAAAAAATGTTGTCTTTTTTAACAATTTATTTTTTAAACCATGCTTCTCTTCCTCTCTTTTTTGTTGAATATTTTGGATTGTGTTTATCATATCACGCAAATTTCAACGAAGAAGACAAACAATATTATTCTTTGTCATAAATATCATTAGCAGCGGACCTAGATACCAAAGGTATCTTTCTTAATATAAAAATAATAACAATAAAAAAAAGCAGTCAAACATTCAAACAATCAATGGCGAATCTAACTCTTTTTTTAGAAATTGAATTACCCACATCTGGATTAACAACATTTAAAAGATAAGCAAATTTTATTCTGTCTATACTAATTGTAGAATTTGCTCCATGCTTATTTATGCAAATAACTTTTTCATTAATTTCAATACGAGATACCACCTTAAAAGATCCTTTGTACATCAGCGATAAAGAAGGTTTTTAATTTCTCTTTCCTAATAAAAATATAATCACATGTTTGTATGTCAGGATTGACAAATGATTTTTCTAAAATATGATGTTTTGAATCGGTACTTTGAAATTATTAAACTATTCACGTAATTTTGCTATAAAAACAAGTTCCGCAGAAGAACATTGCAAATCTTCTTCTGGCATTACAGTTCACTTTTCCAATTCCTGGAATTATATCTGGCAATGAAAATTGTTTTTAGAGTTCTGTAAAATCTTTCAACTAACTCATTACTTTGAGGATGATATGCAGCAGTATGTTGTTACCTCCTTTCCTTTATTATTTATTTGTGAGAAAGAATTGAGGCAGCATGTGCGGACGACTAGCTGGTTTAAGTCGGAGCAAATGGAGTGAAGATTGTAGGAAAATTAACCAACTAGGTGGTTTATGAAAAGTTAACGAAATTTTATCTATATGAAAGATAAGCTGTGCAAAAGCTATGCAGTAATGAAGAAGCTATGCAGAAACGTATACAGAAATGTTTAAGTATATATGTGCATAAATATATAAGTACACAAGTACATAAAAATATATAGAAATATATAAGTATTTAAGAATTTAAATATCTAAATATATACAAAAGCTGATTTCTTAGACTATAAATTGCCAAAAAAATGAAAAAGAAAGAAAATATTTTAAAACCATGTGGTACATATAGTATTTTAACTATTTATTAAATTAAAAAGAATTGACCTTGAATTTAAATTTATTTTAAAAATAATTGAAATTACATCAAAGGCAAAAATTGAAGATTAATTAAATTTTAAATGAGTAATAAATTAAATTACCTGGATATTGTTATTAACGCTGATATAAAAATGTAATATCAATTACTGAAGTCCACAGTTAAAATTTATATACGTTCGAATCAGTACAAAGGCTGCAAGCAAATGATTTCCTGGTGAGTTTTACTGATAAGGTAAACTTTTTTGTCCTACTTACTGGAAAATAATGCTACCAAATAAACTTGAGAAATCTAATTCCCTAATTAAATTGAAAGCCATAAAATATAAAAATAGTACAAGTATGGCCATCTGCCAATGGTTGAGTTAAGCGCAACAACCTGCCTTGTAGATTCCCGTACTCACAACTAAAATAGTGGCGTATGATCGATAAAAGGAATCTATAATAATAGTTTTTATTACTTCCATACCACAGCTGATTTGCCTCACAATTTGTAAATACTATACATAACCAACAATATGAACAGCTGTAACTAAATAGTAAAACGTATTGTGGTAACTCAGTAAATATATTACATCTTATAGGATATACTATATATAGTAACGAGAAAAGGTAAGGAAAATAACTATATATACTTTTTTATTAGCCGTTACTCGAGTCCGAGTATAAAAATGTTACAGTCGATAAATTGTGTACAATAAAAAACAAGTAAAAGGTGTAGTCTATTGTAATTCCCATTCATCTACGGTGCACACGACTATGGCTATAGAGGCCAATTCGGGAGAGCACATGTCGACCGCAGTCAGGACAAACATAGACCTGGTTACGTCTTGGATTCGGCCTTCTTGCAGCAACATTTCCTTGATAGCTGGCCACAACCCCTCGCCATTGCTCGTCTGCAATACCGCAGGATTTTAGATTTTCATGGAGAGCGTCTTTGAACCTCTTTCGTTGACCGCCACGCCTTCTTCTACCGCTTAGCAATTCACCATAAAGTGTACATTTAGGAAGGCGGTTATCATGCATACGATGAACGTGACCTGCCCATCTTAGGCGTGCTCTTGAAATAAGTACCTCAATTGGAAGGCTGTTTGCTCTCCTGAGTACTTCCACGTTTGATATGTGATGGAACCAACGGATTTTCATCATACTTCTGAGGTGTCTTTGCTGAAAACGTTCTAATTCTTTCATATGACGACGGTAAGTGACCCAGCTTTCACATCCATATAGCAGTGTTGGAATGACAACTGCTCTGTAGACAGCCATTTTCGTTGACAAAGCAAGGTCGTGGTTGTCAAATACTCTCTCTCTAATTGCCCAGAGTGCTCTAGATGCAGCGTTAATTCTATTGCGAATCGCACTGTCCATGTTTACTTTGTCATTAACAACGTTGCCTAAGTAATTGAACTGATCCACCACTTCAAGAGAATTTCCGGCGTAGAGGCTAAAAGTGCACAGTCATCCGCATACTGGAGATCACAAATGAATCGTGTGCGTGTCTTCGTGAAAGCTCTAAAGCGCCCTATGTTAAAAAGACCGCCATCAAAACGGTATCTGAGACCTATTCCTCTGACTGTCAGTTTGTTGTCAACAATAATTGTTAGAGCAGTGGTAAACAAATTAAAGAGTAGGGGTGCCAGGACACATCCCTGCCTAACTCCAGTGAGGGTTTGGAAAGGTTCGGTTGCCTCATTATTATACATGACCTGGGCGTTGTTGTTTGTATGTAGACTGCGACATACTTCCACAAATTTTCTAGGGATACCTAAGCGGAACATAATTTTCCAGAGCACTTCCCTGTCCACCGAGTCAAACGCCTTGGTTAAATCAATGAAGGCCATGTGAATTTCTCCTTGATGTTCGAGTGCTTTTTCTTGAAGCTGTTTAAGTGTGAAGATTAAATCCGATGTGCCTCGGTTTGGTCTAAAGCCACTCTGTGTTTCAGGAAGTAACTTTTCCATAACAGGTGTTAGCCTATTTGCCATCGCTTTAGTGAGTATCTTCCCTCCAACAGCCAGGAGAGCTATACCCCTGTAATTTCCACAGTCCGCAGCGCTCCCTTTGTTTTTGAAGAGGTTGATTAAAAGTGTATCCCGAAACTTCTGCGGAGCTTGACCACTTTCCCACACGACATCAAACAGTTTTTTGAGGTAGGGTATGAGCTCTGACGACACAGCTTTAAAGATCTCAGCTGGGAGTGAGTCGGCGCCGGGAGATTTGTTACTTTTTAGCTCTAGCAATAGCTCCATATATACTTACATAGTAAACAAAAATAAAAAAATTGAAATATAGGTATCTGATGTAAATAAATGTTTTTGTACACAATTGTTTCCTGGGATAATTCTGTATAGAACAGAATTACATAATAGTGTAGAAAAACATGACTGAGTTTCTAAGATATAAAATATGTACATAAAACAGTATGAAATGGTTTAGCAGTTATACAAGTAAAATTCTGTTAGTTGAAAATAGTTTCACTTACAAAAACTGAATCAAAATGATACACAGATCGTGCCAAATATAAACAAAATACTAGTTTTTATATAAAACTGTTAAATGGACATAGGCCATGTAACAATGTATTCTATGAAATCCTAGGAATTGTGAAAATAACCTAGATTCAAATTGAGCGCCCTGATCTGTAGTTACGTAAAGCGGGACACCAAAACGACATATATTGTCGGATGAATGATTCAGCAACTGTTTAATGGCCAACGAGTAAAACGTTCAACTACCGTAAGAATGTAATAGCAACCTCCGAACGGAGGTAATGGATCTACAATATATATGTGAATATGTTCAAAAGGTCCTCTAGGAACTTCGAGTTTACCAATTTTTATTTTTGTATGTTTATTTATTTTAACTGTCTGACAATTAATACATATTTTTGTCCATAAGGTGCAGTCCGTATTATATTTTAGACCAGAAATATTTATTGTTAATTAATTTTTTAGTTCCTCAAATTCATGAATGAGAATGAGAATTATGAAAAATTTCAAAAATAGTGCGTCTCATTTTGCCGGGTATATAAGGCCGAAATTTGGAATTAGAAACAACACACCAAATCTCATCTTGCGAATTTGGAATTTTAACTTTCTGTAATACATATTTAATATTATTTTTTTTGGATAATTCATTTCTTATTAATGTTTCTAGTTACACATCTGTAATTTGTTCATCGCTCAGCGATTTTAAATTAAAATCTGGAAAATTGACTGCAGATATATGATCGACTAGTGTCTGAGTTTGAGTATTATGAGGAACACATTGTTTCGGTGAAGATAAATCATCTATACGTGAAAACGTATCACCAATGATATTATCTTTACCTTTAACATGCTGAATGTTGTTCGTAAATTGTGCTATAAATTCCATATAACGTATCGGTCTGGTACTTCTTCCTCCGTGGAGAATAAAGCTGTTGTTAAATCATCAATCAATCAATCAATCAATTCAATTTTTCTTGTTGGATTTTTTTTTGTAGGGATTAATTTCTTCTTATCGGAATTAAATTTCTATTGTTGGGTTTCATCCTTCTTTGAGTTTTTTTCTTTTCTTTGTCGGGGTCACCAATTTATGGGGTTAACCACAATAAAGTGATTATTTACATGAATATTTGGTATAATTTGTTGTATTCATATAAGTACCATATATATATAATTATGTATGTATATCAATCGTGAAAGAGTGAATATCATTTTCTTTTCACTGTGAGAGCCACCCCCATTCAAAAGAAATAGCTCCACCCTCTTAGCTATTACCTTAGACCTAGGATCACGGCATAGGTCAAAGACTCTTAAACTCTGCCCCTGCCTCGATACAAGTATCAAGAACCGTCCCGCGGGCACGTCGAAACACGTTTTCAAGATGGATTTCGATTTGCCCCTATAACAAAAACACCACATATAGTAGACAACCCCCAAATCCAAAGCCAAGCGCTGTCCGAAAAGGGGTTACACATTTGAAAAACGCAGACAACATCCATTACCTCGACTCCAAAAAATATTTCGATTTTTTCCCCCATAAATAACATTTCAAGTTTGGAACTCGGGTGGTGCTTAAAGTACAACCAAAAGGAAGAATCCCAAAAGCTAGGTATTTCCGCATCACACTTAAAACCGTATACCGGAGCTTTCGAACACACCCTTTTTGTATCAATAATTTAAGAAGGTAGTTGCACGTTTTGGCCACAGTTCAGTGAATTTTGTGTGTATATGACTGGGCTACAACGCTCACATCTCTATTGCGAATAATTAGAATTCCTTTGGAGTACGCGCACTTGTTTGTGTATATTTATATCATCAAGCGCAAAATATATTCTTAAAAGGTATGCACTATGTGCAATAGATGCAGTGTAATATATATATGTCATCCAAATCAAGATCACTAATCGGTTGATAACGATAGTATACCTTGGCAGGCGGCCTGCTCTATTTTTAGTTCTACGGCCAATCACACTGTTCAATGCATCTTGACTTGCGTCCCGTTTTAAATGCAAGTGTCGAACAAAAGTTTATATCATACCAAGAGTATAAGGTGATGAAAAAGACTATTCGATTTCGAGAGCATGTGATGTAGGGCAACTTTTGGTGCGCTTCAATATGATTTATTCTTATAGAAAGAAGTTTAAGGAACGTGCCCACTTTCCATACGTATGAGGTTTCTGTTTTATAATTTTATCTATACTAGTACCCCGCTCTGTATAAATTTTAATATTCTGACACAATTGCAAATGGGCGAAATAACGTCGTAAATGTGAAACAGTTGCATCTGCTGAAATTCGTTTGAATTTACACCAACACTAAAAAGTTTGATTTCTTCATAAAGACAACATAAAGTGGCAATTACTTTATGTCTCTGTTACCTCTAACTGTGCATGAAGATTATAAAATCAATCTACCAACAAAATTAGGGTGACCAATTCATATATTTTTCACAAAAAGTATTTTATGTAGCAATTGTCTAAATTGCCAAATATTTATTATTGTGCTCGCTCCGTCATATTTTTTCGATAATATTTTTTTAAACTCCACCCTATATGTTTAGAATCAACGGACGATAGACAGACAGACTGACCGAATTGAAGGACCGGTGTAAAATCATTCACAACCACATTCTGATGTAGGACTATAATCGATAAAGTCGTGGCCATTAAATAATACCAACTATTTTACCTGTTTTAATTTAATTTCAAACAGGCATTTCCTGTTTCTTAACTAATCAAAAAAATGTTAAATTTCACGAAATTTGCTTGTTTTAAAAGTGAACATTTTTTTATGAAAAGGGTAAATACAATAAATAGTTCTAAAATTTTAAAAATTCGTAACTTTCTAAATAATTATTGATATCCAAATTTTAACGTAGACCTGTTATTAATAGAGTAGTGGATTGTTTTTAGTTATTGAAATCATTTATCAGCCCGTCTAAGGGGATGAAGCGAGGGGATGCAATATTTCAAAAATCGTAACTTTCTAAGTAGTTTTTGATGTGTTCAAATTTGAACGTAGACTTATTACCAATAGAATAGCGGATTGTTTCTAGACACTGAAATCATTTGTCAGCCCGTCTAAGGGGTTGAAGCGAGGGTATGAAATGTTTAAAAAATCGTAACTTTCTAAGTAGTTGTTGATGTCACAAAATTTTAACGTTTATCTGTTACCAATACAGTAGTGGATAGTTTCTAGGTATTAAAATTATTTGTCAGGGGGTTTGAGATGGTGAGAAAGGGTAAAAATGGTTTATATCAATAACCAAATTAAAAGATTATTAATCTGTAAATATATATGCAGTGACGTTGCAAATAATAAAATAAGTCTATTGCAGCTAACAAAGTCATTCGTCCGGTCATGTTAGAGGGTGTGAGGGATGACATTTGTTAATAATCGATAAATACTTTAACAGTTCTTGAATTGTGAAAACTATAAGTCACACTTGTTATAAATAATTTTATTGATTGTTTCGAACTGCTAAAATCATTCGTCAGCCCGTCTAAGGGGATCAAATATTTCAAAAACCGTGGTTTTCCATATAATTGTTTATGTATAAATCAGTTACCAATACAGTAGTCAATTGTCAGGAGATTTAAGTGCTATAAGTGCTCTCAACTCGGTCATCTTCAAAAAGACTGCAGAAATAATAAAAATGTGTGTCCGCACTGTGCAGAAGATCATGAGTTAAAAAACTGTAGTAAAGCATCAAATAGCAAAAAATGTATAAATTGTAGTAATTTCAATGTAAGAAATAAGAATAGCAATCTACCAACTGATCACTCCGCATTAGATGTAACCTGTCCTTCATATTGTCATAGTATTTTACGTTTAAAAAATAGAATTAATTATGGGTAACGTGTCTCAAGATAAATTTAAATTAGGTCATTTAAATACAAGATCATTGGTAGCTAGTTTTGGCGATGTATCTAACTTGATTACAGCAAATTGTTTTGATGTATTTGCGGTGTCTGAGAGTTGGTTAAATGTCAATGTATCTGATAATATTTTACATGTTCCTGGATATCGATTAATTCGCAAAGATCGTGAGGGAAGAGGAGGTGGTATAGCGGCGTATATACGTACCATATATGAATGTGAAGAGGTTGATATTGACATAGAAAACTCCGGTACTATTGAGCAACTATGGATAAACATTAAATATAAAAAAATGACTTTATTAGTTGGAATTGTCTATCGACCGCCTCAAAATAATGTTGCAGACTGTGTTGAGGTCTTTGATAACATCTTGTCAAGAATTGTGCCTATATACGAAAAAATAATTGTCACCGGTGACGTGAACATAAATTTACTCAATTTGAGTAACCCCTTGTCGCAATGTTTCGATGGCTACGGTTTTTCTCAGGTTGTGGATGAACCGACTCGCACTACTCAACATTCTGCTACCTTATTAGATCCAATATTTATCAGTGACATGGAACTGTTTTGTAATAGTGGTACCCTAAATGCGGATAATATATCAGATCACAGATTAGTTTTCTGTAACATGAATATTGCAATTAAACGGTCTAAACAAAAAATCTATACTTTCAGGGATTTTAAAAATTTTGAATATGAATTGTTTATGACAGATCTTAATATTACACCCTGGCAAAATATTTTATATCTTAACAATGTAGATGAAAAAGTTCACTTCTTGACAGAAAATATTATTCGTTTGTTTGATATTCATGCTCCAATACGCACTGTACGTATAAATAAGCCTTATGCACCCTGGCTCACTAATGTAATAAATAATATTATGAAAGAGAGAGACAAAGCCTATGACAAGTATAAAAAATCCAGAACTCAGGTAAATTGGGAATATTACAAAGGCTACGTAATTTTACTACAGCTGCTATCAAAAGAGAAAAAGCTGCATACCTAAACTGTTCCGACGAACATGACAGTAATCAGTTATGGAAAAAACTAAAAGCAATGAATATACTGTCTAAATCCAAACCCAACCTTCCAGAAAACTTGCAAAATTTTACAAAAATAAATGAATATTTTTCTAAGGTGTATAACAGCGATAAAGCAGATCATAATGTTGTAAATAGGTATTCTAACATCAAAATTTAAAGAAAATGCCCAATTCACATTTACTCTGGTCAGTCCTGAACAAATAAAAGATATCATATTACACTTAAAATCCAATGCTTGTGGCATAGATAAAATATCCCTACAAATGTTGAAATTATGTATGCCTGAGATATTAGTTTACATAACTCACATAATTAATTTATGTTTAGAACAGGGCAAATTTCTTGATTACTGGAAAAGCGCTGTAGTCTGTCCAATCCCTAAAGTTACCTCTCCATTAGATTATAATGATTTAAGACCCATTAGTTTGCTGTCAGTTCTGAGCAAAATTCTCGAAAAGGTGGTTTATTTGCAGCTTAACGATTTCTTTAACCAATACAAAATGTTCCCAACAAATCAGTCAGGTTTTAGGCGACAACATAGTACCACTACAGCACTACTAAATATTTCAGATAACATTATCGGTGGTTTGGATCAGGGTCTGGCAACTGCATTGGTCTTGCTTGACTTTTCCAAAGCCTTCGATACTGTTGATCATGACTTGCTATGTGCCAAATTACAGTATTATGGCCTCGAAAATAAGGCACTGATGTTTTTTCAGAGTTATTTAAGTAACCGCTATCAAATTGTTCGAACTAATCTAGGTATTTCTCAACCAGAACCAATCCCTTCCGGTGTACCACAAGGATCCATATTGGGGCCATTATTGTTCCTGGTATACACATTTGATTTATATACCAAGGTAGAAAACTGTAATATACAGTCATATGCGGATGACACAAGTTTATTTAAGATTTGATCCGACGAAATATGACATTGCAGCTGATAAAATAAATGAAGACCTTGGAAATATTAGTCAATATTGTAAAGAGCATAAGCTAAAATTAAACTCAAATAAAACAGTCACTATGCTATTTTGTTCTCGATCGCATTATGAATATTTAAAAGTAAATCTGCGTTTGAAAATTGATGATCAACAACTATCATTTGAAAGTCGCGCTAAAAATCTTGGCATAATATTTGATAAAAATTTTAGGTATATTGAGCATGTAAATAATTTACTTAGAAAATCTTATGTACGTTTAAAACTCTTGTATGCAAACAAATCCATACTGAATTACAAATCAAGAAAGAAATTATGTGAGACAATGGTGATGCCTATATTTTATTATTGTGATATTGTTTATTATCCGTGTTTGGATAAAAGCACTAGGAATGGCATTCAAAAAGTGCAGAATACATGTTGCCGGCTCATTCACGACTTGAGAAAATTTGACCACATCAGTGACAAATTTAAACAGCTTAATTGGCTGAATATACACAGCACCTGGTTGCATCATCTTTTAGTTTTCGTTCAACGTCTTCTTATAACTTCCACCCCTGATTATCTCAAAAGTAAACTCGTGCCTAGAAAAGAAGTACATGGTCGAACTGTCAGAAATAATAACATGTTGACAATGCCGCAACACTCGTCTGCTATATTTCAGCGGTCCTTCTCATATACTGCCGTACATCACTACAATATGTTGAATAATACGACAAAATGTTACTCTCTAGTTAAGTTTAAAAAAGAGCTTAAGGCATATTTATTTGCTAGGCAAAAATAATTATTCATCTTTTAGATTAACTGGTTGTTATTTACATTTTCTCTTTTTCTTTTTTTTTTTTTAACTTAGTTTATAGTGTCTACAAATTAGTAATATCCTCTTTATGTATATTTTATGGTATGTGTGTGCCAGAGATACTTCACTTTATATTTCTCAATTGTAAATATAATACTTTAGAATAAGAATCTTATTCCCATTTTTATTATTCTTTATATAAATATCGTAAATGTATCTCTGGCATTTGGGGTTAAGTGGAAGAATAGTCCTGTGACTAAACTTCGCCCTTTATGAACCTTTCATAATAAAGACCTTTATTATTATTATTATTTAAGAGGGCGAGAAAGGGTAAAAATGGTATATACCAATAAACAAATTAAAAGATTATTGATCTGTAGTAATATTTATGCAGTGACGTTACAAATAATAAAATAAATATATTGCAGCAACAAAGTCATTCGTCAGGTCGTCTTGGAGGGTGTGAAGGGGTAAAATTTGTTAATAATCGATAAATACTTTGACAGTTCTTGAATTGTAAAATCTTTAATTCACACTGACACGGGCCAGATAAAAATATTGTGAAAAAAATCTTCCGGGGTAAAAAAAAGTTATGCAAAACTACAAATGGATATGTGGCCCTATTCTGCACTATAAACAATTATTTGCATAACTTTCGCAATTTTTCTTCGACAAAATATATCAAAGTAAATAACAACCATTTGCAATATTAACAAAGTTCCTGGGGGCGGAAAAGGGTGCAAAACCGGATTTGTTTTTTTTTTTACCTTCTCCAATGTTGTCTCAAAATTTGGAAAACTGTTGCGATTTTTCATACTTTTTTTTACTCTAATGTTTGGCGTATTAACCTATCAATCAAAACTTCCACATTTCCAGAAGCATGAAAGACTTCTAAAATTTGTCCGGTTTACAAAAAGAATGAAAAGCAATGTAATTTTAGTAAGGCATTAAATGAAAAATTATTGCGATCGATTAGTGTTTTGTCTATTTTTAGTGACTGGTAAAACTTGATGGTTTATATGATATTTTTGTTGGAAATTTATGCATTTCGGGTAAAGAAAAAAAATATTTCAGAATATGAAAAATTAAATTTAGTACGTAATACTTAAATGACTGATGAAATATGGAGATTATTTAAAAAGTATAAAATCGGCAATATAAAAAAACCCGTAGCTTTTTTCATATAGGTATGTTTGGTCATATAGATGCGAAATGACAGGATCGGCATCGCCTTACCAAACACCCTGTATATTATTGTATGTGTTAATGCTCTGTATTCGTATGTACGTATATATTTTTAAAACTTGCAATGTTAGTTTGTGTGTTTGTTAGTTTGTTTAGGTCAAATCTTGCAATCAAAATTTCGATTAGTTCTAATTAAGCTTTGAAATTTTAGATGTGTATAAATCCGGTGAACATACACTTTAACATTTTCATATAAGAAAAAACAAGATGGCGTCTTCAAGATGGCGGACGACTTTACCATTTATGATCCGATTTGATTCAAAATCGATACCTGGGGGTTTTCGAGATCGTCAATTATGAATTCTTGGTGAAAATTCAGAAATTCAAAATGGCGGCGTCAATATGGCTGACGACTTTTGTCATTTAGGTCCAAATCCATATCTGGGGGTTTTCGGGGTCACGGATTACGAATTTCTAGTCAAAAATTTAGTTCAAGATGGCGGATAACTTTACCGTTTATGATCTGTCTTAAAATCGATGTCTGGGAATTGCAGGATATCAAAAGACTAAAAAGTAAAGAATAAAATTATATTAAAAAAAAAGCGTTTATTTACATGCTCTAAAAAGCAGAAAATAAACTTTGAAGTAAATCAAACCCATCATTTTGTTACATTATACAGGGTGTATCACCGGGAAATGAATCGATCGATATAGAGAAAAGTACGCATCAGAAAATTTTGAAAATTGAGATAATTACTAATGCCGGTGTGGCCAATCCAACTAAAATAATTACAAGCAGCTGGCACTTCCGCTTTTGCTTATTTCAAATGGAACACCCTATATATTTTAGGGTTTTCGAAAAGAGCATAAAATTCTGAGTCGAAATTATGTCACATATCCTATACTTAAACCTAGCCGTTTCAAAGATATTTGACATTTTATAGAAAATTTGACAGGTGCTACGGTTTGCAAGAACCGTTATAACTTTCTTCGTGTAAAAGATCCTCATTTGCTTCTTGTCACGTAAAAAGAACACAAGGAGAACTACGTTCTACAACTGAAATGAATTCAATAATATCATACCAAGTGTTCCGTTTTTCGCGTTACATTTTGTCAGCTTCAAACCGCGAAGTCTTGTTTAGGTCAAATGGAACACCCTGTATTTTTTTACGTCAAGTTGTGTAAAATTGAATTTCCTTTTTTCTGATATTAGCATTGTGGGGGTTAAAGTTACAACTTTTTAAAATATTTGCGATTTTATTAGAAATTCATGAATTGTTGTAACCATTTCATCAAAATAGCCATGATTAGAAACAGTCAGTCATTATCTTATGTCAAAAAATGCCAGCACGTTTAAATTATACCAACGAAAACGTTTATTATTTATGGAGAATGTGACAAAGTAATATCAAGAACTTGCAGCACATTTACTACTCGATATTCACAAAAATGTAAAATAACACTAACACTGTAACATGCGTATTAATCGAATTGAAGATATGACATGAACTAAAATAGCAGAAATAAGATCAATTTAAAATATGATTTCATTTTAATTTAATAATTGCTCAAAATTCCGCCCTAGAACCTCGACACATTTTTCGCACCTTCGGATTAGTTCCTCATGGGTAGCTCTTCTAATTGAATCCTGTGATACGTTTTGAAATGCATTTCTTACTCTTTGCATACAATCTTCAATGGTTGTTAATGGGCTCTCATAAACTTTATTTTTAATAGTTCCCCAAATGAAATAATCCAGAACTGATAAATCGGGCGAGCGAGGAGGCCATAAAAAAGGTCCATTATTGGCAATCCATTCATCATAAAAAATTTCTTGTAAATAATTATTAATTAAATATGCGTTATGTGGGGGAGCACCGTCGTGCTGATAAAAAATGTTTCTATGTTCGGCGAGAGGTAAATTTTCTAAATAGTTATTATTCAAATTTTGTAAGATATTCAGATATCTTTCACCTAAAAAAAAAAACAAAAATTTACCTATACATGTTAGCAGAAGAGAAAATTTAATTTACCGTTTAAATTTTCCTGATAAAATTGTAATGCCACCACTCTATCGTTTCTTATGGCACAGTAAACATTGAACTGCCAACTTTCCTGAAAGTTTCGCTCTCTGAACATATGAGGATTTGAGCCACTCCAACAAAGCAAATTGTGTCTATTAAAAAGGCCATTTTTAGTAAATTTTGCTTCATCTGTCCATATAATATTTCCCAAATAAGAATCGTGATCCTCAGACCTTATTAGAATAAACTCACAAAAATTCTGTCTTAGGAAATCTGTTTCTTTTAATTCTTGAACCATATGGAATGAAAACGGGTGAAACTTATGTTTTAATAAGATTCTGTGAATTGAATCCTTACATAGTCCCGATTCCAGAGCAGCTTGTCTTAATGACATCCATGGAAATGCATGAAAATATCCCAGAATGACTATTTCAATGTTTTCGTCATTAACAATAAGCTTTCTTATTTGCATTTTTGCCTTGACAGAGCTATAATTTTTAAAATTTTCCATTATGCGTTTTACAGTGTTTGGTGACGGTTTCCGTTTTTCTGGATATCAAGTAGCAAATGTGCTGCAAGTTCTTGATATTACTTTATCACATTCTCCATAAATAATAAACAAATTTAAAAAGTCTTCGTGGGTGTAATTTAAACGTGCTGGCATTTTTTGACATAAGATAATGACTGATTGTTTCTAATCATGGCTATTTTGATGAAATGATTACAACAATTCATGAATTTCTAATAAAATCGCAAACATTTCAAAAAGTTGTAACTTTAACCCCCACGATGCCTAATATCAGAAAAAAGAGAATTCAATTTTACATAACTTGACGCAAAAAAATACAGGGTGTTCCATTTGACCTAAACAAGATTTCGCGGATTGAATTTGACAAAATGTAACGCGAAAAACGGAACACTTGGTATGATATTATTGAATTTATTTCAGAGAACGTAGTTCTCCTTGTATTCTTTTTATGTGACAAGAAGCAAATGAGGATCTTTTAAATGAAGAAAGTTATAACGGTTCTTGTAAACCGTTGCACCTGTCAAATTTTCTATAAAATGTCAAATATCTCTGAAATGGCTAGGCTTAGGTATAGGATATGCTACATATTTTCGACTCAGAATTTTATGCTCTTTTCGAAAACCCTAAAATATATAGGGTGTTCCATTTGAAATAAGCAAGTTGGTATCGACTTCCGGTATAAGCGGAAGTGCCAGCTGCTTGTAATTATTTTAGTTGGATTGGCACCACCGACATTAGTAATTATCTAAATTAAAAAAAATTTCTGATGCGTACTTTTCTCTATATCGATCGAATCAGTTCCCGGTGAGACACCCTGTATAATTTTTTTTTTATGATATCAAAGCTTGTCGCGAGCAATTTTCTTTACACAGGAAAATCTCGCGACAAGCTTTTATATCATAAAAAAAATTATATACGTAATGTAACAGAATGACGGGTTTGATTTACTTCAAAGTTTATTTTCTACTTTTTAAAGCATTTCAATAAAAAACATTTTATATAATTTTTTATACATTTAATTATATATCCCTACCATGTAATTGATTTAGCAATAAATAAATAATTCATAGTTTAATAATCGACAAATTCTAGGCTATAATATTTTTTAGTTTTTAGTTTTTTAGTTTTTATTTTATATATTCCAGAATCTGGTGGATGCGCCAGTGATTCACAAAGGGCTAGTGTGTCGGTAACAAGTTTCAGTTGACGAAACGACTACCTGAAATTCTATTTTATAATTTTTACAAACTTTTCTGAGGATGGTTTAATTATTTGCAATAAAATAGGTAAGGGGTCAATTTTGGAAATACCGGTTGCATTTAAGTCTGTTTGGATAAATTTTAGCGAATCGTTCTACATATGTGCTGACAGGCCGGTTGGACTGGTAAATGTTTACAATTAAATAGTCCTTTCTTGTTCCAAAAATAGGCCACCGCGGTGCCAGTCTAACATCTGTCGGTAATAACTTTAAAAGGGCATAACAATTTACTATTTCTTTATGTTGGCCTATTTTAAATACTGCCTTATTTCCATACAGTAGTTTTATAAATAAAATACTCGCTATGGGACAAAATTAGGCGGCAGATAAAGAATAGTAAGCGCTGGTAATGAATGCAGCGTTACCTTAACATTTTTCCGTTTAAATCGTATACTTTTGTGTTGTATTTTTAAATTTTTTACATTATTCAGAAAGCGGAAAGCATAATATATTTAAAACCGAACCTCGCTAATGTTTTACCGGATATGATGATGCACTAGTCATTGCAATCCACTTAAAACTGGTTGTTAACTATTTGATTTTAGTTAACCTGAACTAACATGTTTTTTATGGCCATATTTTTTCCCAAGTTGCATTCTCAACCGGTTAATATGGCGTATTGTTTTCAACCCACTCACAGGATGAATCACTAAAAATACCAGAAGTTTATTTGTCGATTTACAACAATAAGCCATCAAAATCGCTTATTAAATTCCACCAAACCGCAATTACAAATTCTCTGATACACAATTACATTGCCTACGTGTGACCCTTTCAGTTATTAATGATCGTTGTGTAATAGCCATTATGATTAATTACATAATTAATTAAATGCGTTCTGATTTACCCTAATAATTGCGTTTACCACTTTCTAATATATCGGTGATATTTCCGTTTTCCTCTATTTTTTTTATTAAAAATGATATTAATAAGTAAAGAGTTTCCGAGAGTTTCTGAAACTTTAATTAATTCCGGGAAAATTGACGACTTGTGAAGATTTATGATATATTTATCATGAATTCAGGCAAATTTTGTACAGAAAATGTAAAAAGTCGGAGAAACTGGGTATAACAAAAGTTTAAGGCCAGGAACGGAGTATATCGGGTTGCTTAATAATCTTTAAAAAAAAAAAAAAATTAGATAGGGAGGCAATGAGGGTCTTTCCGTAGTAGTCCGGCTTGTCAGCTCAAAAAACCAAGAGATACGGAAGATCCGGAAGAAAGCATCAGACTTGGCAAACATGCAGCCTTCATCTATATGCTTCAATATAGATGTGTAAACACGTTGAGAAATCATTGTTTCCCTCAAAATTGAGTGAAATTCAAAATGTCGGCTCAAACAAATATAACTTAGCTACATACATCATCGGTTGACACTGGATGGTAAATTAGGTATCTAAGTGTAGGTTTAGGGGTTCAAAGAAGTTGGAAAGTTTCGGTTGTCATTTTGGATTATGGCAACCTTTTATATATACAGTGTGTTCCAAAATAGATGTAACAAGAGGTGTAATGGACAAGAATTTTAGAATGGTACTTGGGGATTTAGTCCCTTAGGAATGAATCCCCTCGCCTCTCACCTATAAGGGTGCTTGATTTATGTGAGTCCCTTCGCCTCTCATTCATCACAGTGCTTAATTTACATCATCTTTCAATTAAAGTAAATGCTCAAAATGGTGGCCCTCGACTTCAATGCACTTATTAATCCGCATTTGAAATGACTGTACACAACTAAGAAATGTGACTGCTAGAATTTCGGCACAAGCATTTTTGATTCGCTCAATCATATTCCCACATGGGTTGGTACTTGTTTGTAAACTTTGTCTTTGAGCTAGCCCTACAAAAAGAAATCTGGTCTAAGTAAGATCTGGTGATTTAGCTGGCCAATTTACCAGCTCTACCGATCCAGCGACCATTGAAATCACGATGAAGTACTTCACGTGCTACCACCGCACCGAATAGTGTGTTGGACAACCAGCCACATGTTCTGTCGGACTTCTAAGCTCAAGTGTTCAAGTAATGTTGGCAGTTCATTTTCCAAATGGTACATTTGACCATTCAAGTTGCCTTCGATGAGTTTGTTGCAAATTATTCCACACCACACGTTGACAGTCCAAGGAAGATGATATTTAACTTGGCAAATCCAGTGCGGATTTTCAACACTTCAGTACTGCATGTTGTGCCGATTAACCGTACCGTGGTTTATAACAGACGACTCATCGGAAAACAATACGTAACGAAAAAAAATAGGGTTTCGTTGTATTTGTTCACGTACCCACTGACAAAAAGTTACCCGATTTTGGAAATGAACTCCATGAAGATCTTGGTGTAAAGACACATGGTGCGGATGATATTTATTACATTTTAAAGTTTTCCAAACACTACTCAGGGACAATCCGAATTCACGTGACCGAATTCTATCCGGAAAACGGTGAGCGTAGAGATCGACAGTATCAGGAAGACTCCTGCCAGCTTCTCCATAAATCAAAACCATTTCAGTTCTCTCTTGTATAGTTAAATACTCCATTCTGAAGTAGTATAAACAACCTAACGAAAACTGGTCTTTTTGTTTGCGAAATAATCTTCGAACTGAGTAAATTGAGTTGTTTCTAAAAGTTATTTCTTTCATTTCTACATTTATTTCTCGATTTATTTATAAAAGAAACAAAACCAAAACATAAAACCACGAAGAGAAGAAATAACAAATGTTAAATGTAAACGTTTTTGTAAAAAGTATGTTTAACATAAGATAAGGTATTTTTAAAACAAAATGCAAAAAAATACATTAGTTTAAAGCAAATTCAATCAAGCACTCCGATAAGTCATTAGTGAAGGCAATCGCGTTGACCAAGTATCCAAAAAGGACGCCTGTTCCTGGGTTTCGATAATAGCAGGTTCTTGACAAGTTATTTTTCAGTAATTGAAAATTTGATAAATAAAATTTTGCTTATTTACAATGAAAACATGGTATTTTTTATCGCAAACGTATTGCAGAATCGTATCCATAGGTTATCAGTATAGGTGAAATCGAAAAAAAATTAATTTAATTTCGTCGATTACAGCGCCATCTATCCATGCCATGAATCGATTATTTTCCGTAGAATGCGAATCTGCAATTAAAAATAGGGGTTTAAACTAACACAAAGATTCAGACAGTTCAACTCCATTTTTAAATAACTACAGCTACTATCCAAGGGCATAAAAGTAATAAATTTGAAAATAAACGGCGACAAGGCTAAAGCTGTCAAACTTGTCAAATTGAAAGGTTCGCAGGTTTTTTGGAATTCAGGCGCACTTTTAATATCCTTCATAAAAAATAGCATATTATTGTCTGAAAGTTATTTGTGGCATTCTACGAATATTCTTTCCTATTATTTGGGTTTTCTACCACATGTATTGTTATCCTCTTCAAAACAAATCACCGAATCTACAAAATAATAGAATTATTGGAAAAAAGCCTCTGCGCCCGTGACGTTTACGCCAAAGGAAAAGTCAGAGGTTATGTTTTGCAAATAATATAAATCGGAATAAACACAAAAATAATGTATTTTGCTGACGTTTCGGAAAGTAATCTCTTTCCGTTTTCAAAGCTTTTTTTGGAACAACTCTTATTTTGCTGTGTATGTCAAATACACAGCTTTAAGATTCTGTTTATGTTATTTCCATAGATACTTACTACTTACACAGAACATAGAACTGATGATATTTTCTTTTAGATAATTTTGAGTTTGTTAAGTTCTTCTTTTAACATTGGTAGCCAGGTTGCACAAATATCTACAGAACAATTCGATACGCACTTATCTTCATTTAATAAGATTATTGCTGATTCTTTAATTTTTCTTTTTTTGGTATCTGTTTCTTTTGTTAAAATTTTTGCCGAGTCCCAGTTTATTCTATGTCCGTTTTTCCAAGCATGTTCACAAATCTTTGATTTTTGAATTTCATTCTTTCTAATGTAATTCTTGTGCTCATCCAACCTCACACTGAAAGGTCTGGATGACTCACCCACATAACACTTATCACATTCGCACGGGATATTGTAAATACAGTTTTTTGAATTCTGAACTTTAACTCAAATCAGTCAATAAATGTTAAAAGGGGTGTTGTAAAATGTTTATACGATAGGGCCAAAATAATTTCATCTAATAATGAAATATTAAATAACGAGAAAAAATATATCAAAGAGGTTCTAGTACAAAATCAATATCATGAAGCCTTTGTTGATAGAGTTTTCATAAATGTTGAAAATAGGGACAATCAGGTACGGCAAAAACCTGAACGTCATTATACAGCAATAATTCCTTATGTATACGGACTATCGGAAAAGCTACGCTGTATAGGTGACAAATTTGATGTTAGGACGATATTTCAAACTTGGAACACTTTAAGATCTATTTTAACAAAAACAAAACCGATAAACAGGGAGCAGAATTCAAAAAACTGTATTTACAATATCCCGTGCGAATGTGATAAAAGTTATGTGGGTGAGTCATCCAGACCTTTCAGTGTGAGGTTGGATGAGCACAAGAATTACATTAGAAAGAATGAAATTCAGAAATCAAAGATTTGTGAACATGCTTGGGAAAACGGACATAGAATAAACTGGGACTCGGCAAAAATGTTAACAAAAGAAACATACCAAAAAAAGAAAAATTAAAGAATCAGCAATAATCTTATTAAATGAAGACAAGTGCGTATCGAATTGTTCTGCAGATATTTGTACAACCTGGCTACCAATGTTAAAAGAAGAACTTAACAAACTCAAAATTATCTAAAAGAAAATATCATCAGTTCTATGTTCTGTGTAAGTAGTAAGTATCTATGGAAATAACATGTTTATTCCGATGTATATTATTTGCAAAACATAACCTCTGACTTTTCCTTTGGCGTAAGCGTGACGGGCGCAGAGGCTTTTTTCCTATAATTCTATTATTTTGTAGGTTCGGTGATTTGTTTTGAAGAGGATAACAATACATGTGGTAGAAAACCCAAATAATAGGAAAGAATAAATAGCATATTGTTTTATATGAAGAAAACGTGACATTTTTCGTGTCGATACAAAAAAATCATTTTACTCTACATAACATATGGTATTTTCCCTCCAAATACATTTAGTGCCGCTCGTCAGTGGCAGTAAAAAACTTTTACTACCGCTCAGATGAAGTTTCAGAGAAGTGGCAGTTTAAGTTCACGAGATTTATGATAAAAATCATGCTTTGCCATAATTGTTTAGTAATGGCAATAAGCAATAATATTCATTCAAAATTTCAATCCCGTTTTTAATGGTCTAATGTCCAGGGAGTTTCAGGGTCAGGGTCAGTCAAATAAATCGGCAACGACTCAGAGAAATTATTACTGGTTTCTAATTTTAGCGACCCATTCCTTACTTCACGGCAGTCAGTAGCTAGTTATTAGATTCAGTTCCACACAAATTAAATTGGCTCATATGCCGTCCCTAGTAGGCATGGCCGCATTTCAGTGTTCATCTATTTTTTAGTGACATGCTTGCCGTACTCAGTTGGCAATCACAGTATGGTCAATAAAATAATTGTTAGTAGAAATATAGTTAATCCAGTGCGGTGATTATTTGTATTTTTTACTTCGTAATTTATACCGTTAAGAAACTCTACTTAATACTGTAATACAAGTTTAAAAGTTGCATATATGACATCATTATGGCGTCTATAAATCAATCTCATCATGCAACACTATTACAATGTATTTTTAATCGCTATATTATATTTAAACTTGAAATTAAACACAGAAAATATAATAGAATTAAGCCCAACTTATGGCGCCATAATTTTACATATTTTGGTTCGAACAAGAACGAAAATTCAATATCAGGAGTTTGTTGATTTATTATCAGATTTAGTGCATATTTTACTTCACTGTGGATACCCAATATACCTACTTATACTTAATTATATCTATATGGCGCGAAGTAAAGTGGAATAATACGTAAACTGTAAACTCTTTGTTCAAAATTTTTGTTACTCAAGCGTGAAGATCATTTGATGTATGGTGTTCACATAAAATCTACATAATAGAATTTTTTATGTACAAATAATGCATCATGGATGCACTGACAACGACAATTATTAATGTTTTTAATATTTATGTCTAATACCGTTAATAGAATATTTACATCTATTTATATTTGGTATTGATTATTAGTTGAGTTGACGTTTATATTCATAAGTCATACTTAACAAACCCATAAAATTATTAGTATGAATATATTGTATATAAATAATAGACAGTAAGACATTTTAAGTGTGTAATTTTTTTCAGATATCCAAAATTGCTCCGGAAGCATGATATTTTAACGAAGAGAAAATGGACAACCACGACCATGAAAAAGAACATACTGAACGTGAAAGGCGGGTAAGTTATTACTATAATCTGAATGTAATCAAAAATCATCATCATCATTTTTCCTTTTTAGTACATGTCAATACCACTTGTTTTTAAAAAGTATTTTCTATATAAATTGTTGACAGTTCAAGTAATAACGAAAATAATGCTACTTGCATTAATAGTACGGGATGTGGTGTGACGCCTCTTCGTCGGTTTTGCAACTTGCACTTTGAAACTAGTGCAAGCGGTTTTTGCCTCGAGCGCCAGTTTCTGATTTTATGTGTAGAAACACCACTTTCTCTATTAGCGGTATAATAGAGGCCCCAAATAGAATCAGTGAAGACGGTTTATTACCAGGGGTCGAAACGTAGGCCGTCTTTCTCAAGGAATGGACAGCTGTAAAGATTTTTATATTTGTGGCACTTTTACTTTTCAAGACAGTCTAACTTAGAGGAGTGACTCAAAATAAGACACACAAAACGTTTTAATGATATATTGAAACTATGTGCATGTCAAGAAGGAAAATCTTAAGATATATCATATATAAATATATTTAAAACTTCTGGTACATTTATCTACATAAAAATAATTAATACAGGTAGTTCACATTCGTGAAAATGAAAAGAAATTTTCAATTACCCAAGTTTTGTAACCCTAATTTTATGCAAAATTTCTATTCTTACTCTCTGACTAGATTTACTACAAAATGATATTAAGTAAGTAGACGCGGCATATACAGGGCAAGCAGAAAAGTGAAAGCAAAATAACGGGTATGACGAGCAAAGCAAAACGGTGGCTCGACACGTTCAAATGTGAGTAATTTAGGACTGACTCCACGACAGACAGACAAGTTACTAAATAGCTATAGATTTTAACAAAATGAATTAATGTAGAATATTTCGGAAAAGCTAGAATTTACTACTTGACGTTGCAAACCTGGTTATCGGATTTTTACTGAATGAAACACGTCGGTACGGCTCAGTTGGAGTGTCCCACTTAAAGGCAGCGTCCCCTAAAGAGCCTCAAAGAAAATAAGCTACTAAGCAAACAGGTTCGGACATCAAGTTTATCAGGAATTAATTGGTCTTTGTTATTTGCGATCGTGAATGCAAAATGACTTATTTCGTTAACGGTGTATCTTTTCTGGCAAAGTGACACTGCGACTCAGGTGGAGTGTTCCACTTAAAGGCAGCGTCCCCGACTGAGGATTTCGCAGTCACTTAGTTAATTTACAAAAATGAAGTTTTGAAAAAATTACTACAAGTCGCTGAAGGCGCAAATTATCGAAATGTAACAAAGACAAATTAACGGTATTCAAATGATTATGGCAAGTCCAAAATTACCACAAATTTGATATGACTTTAAAATAGCAAATCCCTACCAAAAGTCGACTGGTCAGGTCGAGCGCGGAAAACCAAAGAGAGCCTTCGCAGGAGGCCGATTCAGGATCTCCCCGTGTTGAGCTAGAAATCAGAACGTTTAGCGCAGAATGCGCGGGCACATCTCACCCAAGCAGTCTTCAGTCGACGGCGAGGCAGAATGTTTATAACTAGTAGCGTTAATTGACATAAATAATAATTTTCTGATAATTTAGATGTGCGGAATCGCTTGCAAATAACTTACTTATATTATTTCGGAAAAAGAATGAATTTAATAGTCCCAGTATTAATAATTATTAATCTAAATAATTTATTATTAATTCGTTCCCAAATGAAATTTTAAACTTGATTTTTCCTTGAAATACTTTACTTCAAACAAAATACGGATATTTTAATTATGAAAGTATACCGGGTGGGCTCAAAAAGAAATGGAATTCTGGTTTTCAAGAAAATCAAAATAAAAGTAATAGTGCTATTTTCTATTCGAAAATTCATTACAATAGCGCTGCATTTTTTCGAGGAATTTTATATCGAATAAATTTAGTTTTTAGCAGTTGATTAATATTCAATAATGTGCGGTGCCAAGGGGGTGAGTGATCCTTGAGGTATAAACACTTCGGTATTGGCCTCCCTATGTTGGAGGAAATAAGAAATGCTCCGCTGAGAAGAATGTTGGCCTTTGGGCTGGAGTCCGGCGTGGATGGGTGATCCACTGATCACATAGCAGATTAGACCAGGGAAATTAAAACTATTTTGCCCGAGATTCCAGAATTTTGGCAAACAGCTCGTATCGAGATGCGGTTTTCGGCATCGTGTTTGGAAAAATATTATTCACAAAATTATAATAATTTATAAAAACTCGGAAAAATCGCTCGGAAATCGTCACTCGGGAGTTTTCGAGGGCGTTAAATTAATTATTCTGTATACCGACTGACTAGAATTTGTATTTGTTAAGATGTTTGTAAATATCATATGACGTAATATGTAAAGTATTTAAGTAAATATATTTTTCTCACTTGACATTTTTTACTTAAAATTTACCCCTCGCCACCCCTGAACCTGCCGGTTTTGATGGCAGATCTGGACTCAGCGCCCTCGAAAACCCCCCGAGTGACGATTTTCGAGCGATTTTTCCGGGTTTTTATAATCATTATAATTTTGTAAATAATTATGCAATATTAAATGCACTTTTTGCACCCCATATGCAATTTTCTAAAAATGGCGCGTGCACTATATGTAGACTTTTCCTGGTATTTTTCCGAAAACGGTGCTGAAATCCGCATCTCGATACGAGCTGTTTGCTAAAATTCTGGATTTTTTTTCTTATTTGCCTGGTCTAGATGCACAATGAGCCACAAGACCTGAGAGCCGCGATTTATAATTGCACCGCTAGATGGCGCCTGCTGACTATTTTACATGTCGCTATTGTAAAAATACCGGGATGTACCAAATAGCCAAAGGATCCTCGTGCCGGTCGTCACATGCCTACCTTGCACTGACGAGAGCCAACAGCTCGAAACTGCAGTCTGCAAGTGGTGTGCGATGACTGGCAAGAGAGCTCCTTTAAGTAGGATCAGTCTTTCGGCTGGTGTTTGTTGCATTCCAAGCATTAGCGTTTTGATGGTAATACGCAATTATTACACTTAACGCGCCAGACTTGTAACTTGTAATTCAGCACTCGGCGGGGCACATAGCCCGGAGAGTAGCTGTTGGTTGCAGTCTGCTTACGTTCCTTATAGTAAAATAAGGATTTTATAGATGAGTTTGCGACTAAAAATATTATGTTTAACAAAATAATAGTCAGCTGTATTGAAGAGAGGAGATTATACGTCAGTCACGTATGAGCATTATTGAAAATGTTCAAGTATAAAATCATTTTATACCTTATGAACTTTATGTAGCTGAATTTTTATACTTTTGAAATAATAGACGAAATAATAGACGGACGGTCTTACCCCCGTTATAAATATAGATGATGATTTTCTCTATTATTTTAAAAGTATAAAAATTCAGCTGCATAAAGTTCATAAGGTATAAAATGATTGTGTACTTGAACATTTTCAATATGGTTCATATAAGTGACTGACGTATAATCCCCTCTCTTCAATACAGCTGACTATTATCTTTTTATTGAAAATGATCTAAAAAATTTGGCGACCGCTCAAAAACGTGACTGAGGCATAAATTATTGAGTCCAAATTTAACGTGTATCTATTAGTGTCTATGTTATTGTTAGAGATAGAACGGTTTTTCTGAATAGGCCATGATTTTTTTAAAAATAACCCCAAATTATTCATTAATTAAAAAAAATACAGAACAAATTTAACAACGATAAATGAATTGTTAAGCCGTCCTTGTTGGTTGATATACTTTTAACTTCACTGTAAAAGTGAACTGTTATTGCTATAGCAGCCAAAGTATTTCTCAACACATTCGTCCAAAATGTGTACATTTTTTGGTAGTTCAAATGCATAAACCTCATTTTTTTGTATGCCCCCAAAAAATTTATTGCCTAATACTAATTTGAATTCGATACAAATTTGTATATTTCAAAAATACGCTTCATTCACGAGAAAGTTTGTGCAGCTTTCCTTACCAATTGTTATTCCCATTGTTGTCAATTAGATGGAACTGTCATTCCCGGTACGTGCTCTAGTTAATTGATGTTTTTCTTAAAAAATAAAATAATGTAATAATAGTACTTTTTTCTTATTTACTTCAAGAAAACGTTTGTCAAACAGAAGCAGTGCGAGATAAAAGAATAAACATTTATATTTTTTAAACTGTGACTGTCGTTATTTGTTTGTTTAACATTTATTTGTTTCTAGTTTAAAATAAAATAAACTATGTTTTCATATTTTCAAAACAGCAAGCAAATACTTGAGAAATATATTATTTAGAAATTACTCAAAGCAAACTTCCACAGTGATAAAAAATTACCTAGTTTTTATCTTTATATCGATGTTCTTTCGTCTGAACATGCCATATAAAAGTATTAAGTTTAAAAAGTCAGTATTAACAAACACAGGCTAATAAGAATAATTTCTTATTAATAATGCATCCGACTTCTACGATAGCTAGAAATTAAAAGAAAGTTACAGGTAAACTACATAAAACGTCTATAAATGGAAATTATTTTCGAATATACAGGGCGAACAAAAACGATTATACAGATGCAAGTACGATTATACAGATGCAAGTGCTATTTTTTTAAATGGAGTGCTATAAATATCAGTAAAGTTTTCGAATCCTCTTTCTAGACTCCTTTCACTTTCACTCCTATATTATTATTGACTATATCCCAAGCACTTGGATGTAGTGAGTCTTTTTCTTGAAATAATGCCATAAATATGAACCAGGTTAGTTAAAGACCTGGAAGTTAAACTGTATCCAGTAATTGCATATCTATTCAATATTTTGATATCAAATGGTGTATTTCCAGACGCACTTAAGAAAGCAGTGTTAGTACTTATATATATAAGGGGGGAGACAAACTACAAGCGAGTAACTACAGACCAATAGCTCTTCTATCAATAATCTCAAAAATCTTCGAAAAGCTAATATCAGATAAATTAGTGAAATTCCTTCAAAAAAGCAAATTATTTTCAGAAAACCACTTGGGGTTTCTGAAAGAGAGGGGTGCAGATATTGCTCTCTTGAAATTCACTAATGACATTAACAACGGATTAAACAGCAGAAAAATAAGTTACTGGACATTTTGTTGACATTAACAAGGCATTTAATACAGTTTCACATGCAAAATTAGTAGCAAAACTGGAGACAGCTGGAATTAGAGGGTGACGAAGAGGTGGTTTCAAAGCTATCTGGGTGGCCGAACACAATCAGTTCGTATCAAGAATTATACTAGTGCAGAAAAGCAAGTAGACTCGGGAGTCCCATAAGGCTCAGCACTGGGTCCTAACCTATTTTTTTTAAGTTAAAAGGGAAAATGTACACCTTTGCCGACGATACTGCCCTATTATATGCCGGTGAGTGAAAAGACCAAAATCAACGAGATATGAATGCGACTTAAAATTCCTAAAAAATGGTTTGTATACAACAAAATGTTAATAAATGCGACAAAAACCAAATTCCGTTCTCACATATGGAATTGTAGTATGGGGAGAAACCTATGTGAGTAACCTTAGAGCACTCTCTACCCTGCAGAAATCATTTATAAGAATTATGTGTAAAAAACCTAGGGACCATCCCTCCCACGAGATGTTTGTAACACTAAAAATGCCTAATTTAAATAGGCAGTTCTGCATTACTACTTGTACCCTAATATATAAATATTATAAGTTATTACAATTAGATAGATATATCAACAACAAAATAACTAGAACCCAAAATGAAGTATACAAATTCTACTCTAGTTTTGGCTCCTAAAATATGTAATTGGCTTCCAAATTATTTAAGAGAAGTTATTGTGGGAAAAAAACGTAGTATAAACGTCGTTAAAAGTAATCTAAAAAAATTATTCATATCACCTGTTAACGACAACTTAATAACAAACATATTTTAAACACAAAGCATATAAAACGAGGTATAGTCCAAGTAAGGACTTTCCTGCACCCAAAAAACGCAACAAAAACTTTACGACAGAATTATATCGCCAGGGGGCGAGCGTAGGTGCGTCTTTACTATGTACATACTTCGCTATGCGATGTAAAGCAACGACAGGCGCAGTTAGTACTTGGATTGGTGACCATTCCAACGGAAACCGCGTTCTCGCCTCACACATCTTCCAGCGGCTTGTATATCAGTGTATGCGCGGAAGCTATACAACCTTAGGCGAGGGTTGTATAGGAGATATATCATCCTTCGGAGGGGATGTAAAGCCGTCGGTCCCTTGTCTATTAAATGTTAGGCAAGTAAAAGATCCCTACTCTTCTTAAGGGAAGAGGTTCGGCAAAATTCCTGGTTGGGGGTAGCTCGTCTACAGGCGTCGGTGTTAGGCCTCAGTAGCGGAAATAGGCCGACGTTAAATAAATGTATAAAAAAAAAAAAAAATTATATCGCCACGGGCCATGGCGCAAGCAAGCAAGGTAAGCGTGTCAATTTGCGAACAGCAGTACAAAAAGTACGGGTATTTTAATGGGGTCGTAAAGTTTTTGTTGCGTTTTTTATGCGCCGGGAACTGATTACCTCAACTATACAATTAACTCACTAGTCTTGGTACATGTGTAATAATATATTATATTATCATAGTTATCACCTGCAATTTTGGGAACTTACTACACCATTGAAACAAAAAATTGCTTTCGTCTGTGAATAGGATATGTGTAGTGAAAGATCGATTTTTTTCTATTTCTCCTTGTATCCAAGCACAAGAAAAGAATCTAACATCAAAGTCGCGTTCTTTAAGCATGATGTTAATAAACTTTGGCTTGTATAGGCGAAAATTGTTTGCAGTAGTTCCTCCTGCGCCAGCTCTGTGGGAAATTGCGGCAGTCGAAGTTTGTTTATGTTCTATTGCATCAAGCAAAACGTTTCCTCATGTTCATCAATTCTCTAATTCATGTGTGGCTTTTTGAAAACATTTCCAACTGAGCTGGTTGTTTTGAATTTTTGGAAAATACGTCCAACTGTTGAATGGGAAACAGACTTTCATGGATATCTTTGGTTAAAATACAGTCCCTATTTGTTCTATTTTCGACGTGAATTAAAATAATTCCAATTTTTTCTTCTTTAGTATTTTTTAAACGATCAAGAGAACACAAAAATTTGATTTTATTGTAGACATTAATAAGGCATCGATACTTACTCGATTACCTAGCGAAAGTTATTAAATTTTTATAATCAAAGTGACACCTGAGGAGACATCGTATTGTGTAGCAGTATTTACATTCTCGCTGCTCTGTCTATTAATGTTGCATATTTTATATATATAACAATAATATAATATAATATAAAAAAATCGCTGAAATGAATCTAACTTGTGGTATGAGTCTATATATAATAAGGTGGGCACAAAATGTATATAAACAATTTGAGATGGTGTAGAATAAAAATACAGTTTTATTTATTACCTATAATTAAATATAACATTCTAGGATGTTTGACTATTGTATAAGTAGTGTGTGGCGCGTTTGTGTTACATCATGGTAAGATGGGTAGAAGTGTAGTGCAGTTGTCTATCAGAAGTAGAACCCCATATACTGTAATGCCATATCATTTATATATATATATATATATATATATATATATATATATATAAGGAATAAGCTAGGACCTAAGATAGTTCCTTGGAGAACCCCAGTTCTTATTATTTTTGTTGCGCTGTGAGCATTATCTATTTTAACTTGCTGTGGTCTATTGGCTAGAGAGTCTTTAAATGAATCATATACTCTCCCTCTGATACCTATTTTATCTAGTTTGCTTAATAGATGAAGGATATACTGTGTCAAAGGCCTTTTGCAAATCTAAGAAGATGGCTAAGACTTTTTGTTCGATTCGAAATTACTTAGTACAGTGTCTGTTAGCAGTTGAAGAGGTTCTTCAGTACCAATATTCTTCTGGAATCCATATTGATTTTTTGATATTATTTTTTTTTTTGTAGGAATGACCGAAGTCTATTATTTAGACACTTTTCAAAAATTTTGGTAATATTATTTTCTTTCGTATTATTCACTTTTAAGGTTATTGAAGTAAATTTTAATATGAATTTTGAGTTTTATTATGTGATCTAAATTTGATTTAAATGAGCAATCCTTTTTTTAATATTTAAGCTCATTATTGTGAAAAATTCCACGGTAAGGGTTCAGAATTACTGAAAATAGGCCACGATTGTGTTGCTATTTTTTGTAAAAATGTTTTTTTGCCATTATTAGTTGCATTTAAAAAAGAAATGCAACATTTATGTATTTTTTGCATTGAAATATTTCAAATTAACTCTGTAAACAAAAAATACACAATAAAAATTAAATAAATAAACACCACAGAAATTAGACAACCCCCAATTCCAGAAGCCAGATGCTTGTGCCGAAGGGGGTTACACATTGAAAAAAACGCGGACATACAACCATTTCCTCCGACAGTGCCAGAGCCGGAGCCGGGCTTCGAACCCGGTGGCGCGATACCGTGTGATTAATTGCGATTGCTACCTTGCGCCTTAACTAACACGGCCATACTAAATGCTACATATTTTTGGAAAAAATGAATAACTAAAACATTTAAATTTTCAAACCAAACTTAACGTTTAGATTCTTAATTTAATTGCAAACAACTTTCCTTTATGGTCCTTTTCCATTGTCTGGCCGATAACCGCGTTGGTTCAGGCGCTTTAATCGCACGAGTATCGCGCCAACGGGTTCGAATCCCGGCTCCGGTACTGGTACTGTCGGCGGAAATGGTTGTATATCCGCGTTTTCCAATGTGTAACCTCCTTCCGCATAAGCCTCTGGCATCTGGAATTGGGTGTTGTTTAATTTCTGTGGTGTTTATTTATGTTTATTTATTTTGATAAATAAGGGCATGTCAGGCCATTTTAAAATTTCTAATGACATTTGAATAAAAAAATTTCCATATAGTGCAGATTTTTTGGCGTCATTGTATGTGTATATGTTTTACTTTCTGTTATCTATGTTGTGTTAATTATTATGTCGCTTATAGTCTATTTGATATTTTATTGAAGATCTCAGAACTTTACCACATAAAGGTGTAAAATTATAACTTGTATAAAGCATTTTTCAATGCAATTTATCAGTAAAATATACAGCGGACGCCTGTGGAGCCCGCATCCATTACCTCCTAGAATTACAAATGTAGAATGGTAAGCAATAAGATTACATTACCACACTAGTCATACCCTCAAGGGCGGATTTATGGTAAAAAATGTACGACCTTCCAATCCAATCCAAAGGGAGGTCCAAATAACTAGAGTGTATAATAATAAATGTTACTCTGCGCAAAATTAAATCAACTGTCTTTAGAATTTAAAGTCTAAAATTTTAATCTTCAGATACAATTTACTTTGTTTAGTGAAAAGTTGGAAAATTTTCGTGCAATTTTCAACAATTTTATATGAAATTTATATAACACCTATACATCTGATTGGGACTAAGCCACTGAGAAGGTGCATGACATGACCGAAGAAAACACTGATATAGCTGAAATTATAGTAATTCAGGACGTAGAACAAACACGGGTAATTGAAGTTTTTTGTTTTGGGCTCGCTGAGACATGGAACGAAGGAAATGCCTGAGAGACGGGAACTTAAAAAGAAAGAGAAAACGCAAGTATAATTTGCCAAAGAATAAATAAAATTCCACATACTATTTTATAGTAAAACTATAGCGATATACAAATGTTTTTTGTAAAATTTACAATGTAAATTTTCAATATATTCTTTTACTGAAAAGTATTGGTCGGTTTTTCCGTATTCAGTGAAGATGGAATTTAGTTAGTTAATTTTTAGAAAAGTAATTGTTGGCGTAAATCCAACTTAACTTTGTAAATATGTAATTAACCGTCAAACATTGAATTAATTTTAATATATTACATTTTAATAAATTGTAAGAACTTACATAATAAATCACAATTACAAATCGATCGAGATATGTTGTAAATGATAAGTTGTTAATATTTTTGCCCCACATTAGGCGCCAATGACAAGTTAACTCCGTTATTTTCAAAGAGAGAGAGCACAAGTGGATGGATACAGAAACGAAGTTTTTATGATGTAATCACCTTCAGTCATTATCCTATATAAAATATAATACTTGCAAGAATATGTCAACTTGCTACTTCTTGGTTATATCGCAGTGTCAGTCGAGTACACAATTTCTGCTACACAAGTTGTGTTTTAGTTGAAGAACCAGGAACATATAACGTATAAAATTATTTTTTCATATGGACAAAATTTCCTGTTAGTTTTCAGTGTCTTCTGTCAATCTCCGCCCTTTGATAACCGCCAAATCACGGTTTCATAAAAAAATTGGATTTGAAAAATTTTACATGCATATGCCCCTGATACATACTGGTCTATAATATTTAATATAATTGATTGCGTTTTTTACTGTTTGCGTCATCTATGCATGTTCTGTTGTATACGTTTTATTTAATACAAGTTTTGAAAAATTTTACCTTGTATGTTTTCACCATACCATAACTCGTAATGAAACCCACTTAAAGCAGTAAAAGAAAAATGTTTATACAAAGAATTATGGTAATTTACTAATAAATATCTTTATTACACTCACTTTAAAGCATTCCTTCTTTATCGTGAAAATAAAAGTTACTTATAAACACATCAAAACCCACAAGAAAATACAATTGCGTATTGTATTATTTATTCTAATTACAAGGTGATGCAAGTCGAACAACAAATAACTGCATAAGAATTTTCTTTATTAAAATTCACTCAGACTTACTGGAAAATTTACAGATTTAGATTAGAAGGAGCTTTTTAAAAAATCAAAAATACTATTTACTTTAAACTACGAACAAACAGCAATAAATCAATTAGGTCCTGAGTTTTGCTTACAATATTTCAGATATGGTATGTCTTTGCTTATGTTCATAGATTTCTTACACAGATGGGATGTTTCAACATCATTTTAACTACTTTGCAGTTTACAAAACACGATAACAGAACTTGCAAAAATAAACAAACACATATTCCAGATTTTTATCAAAATATTAATACCACATTTGGTTAATACTTATTATTCAAAGTTACATCAACAAACTGTCACCATATTAATAAACTTCAAACACATAACGATGTCAACAGTGTGGTATAAATATATACTATATTATATATTTTTTACTGATTTTGAAGACATTAATTAGTGATAAATTCAGTCCTAAGTTTATTCGTTACAAAGCAACTTTCTTGGGAAGCGGTTTGCAGAAATTTCTTAAATAGTACCGTATATGGACGAACGGGAAAGTCAATCTGAAGAAAACGCCAATTTATTAATTAAAAACAATTTTGTTTACAAATAAATTCGTAGATATTGGCTCGGTAGCTTGTTCTTCCACAACAAAAAGAAACTGCATATTCATACGTTGAAGAAGCCCGGACTTTGTTAATGGGTGTAATATACCCTAATGCTTTTAAATTCCTTTAAATTCCATCGATGAAAAAAAAACAGAAGATTAAGGTGAGGTGATTGAGGAGTCCATAACAGTGGTTCTCTTATTTTTTAGGAAAAAATTAAATAAGATGTTGTTTTTCGATTTGTCTAATTTTTAGATATCAAATGTAAATCAAATATTCAAAAACGTCACTTGTGGCACATTTAACAGTGACACAACACATAGAAATTTTTAAATGTGGTGATAGGACTATTTGTTTATTAAGGTAACAGATTTTGTTTCATGCAAAACGTCCATATCTACGTATCAGTCGATCTACAGTCAGTAATATTCAATGCAAAGGACCCCTCACAGAAACACGTGATTTGGAATCCCGGTGAAAATGGTTGAAATTGAGACATGTTCAAACCTTACTGATGAAAAGTTCAAATGGGACCATGGCCCGAAAACCTTTTATTTTGGAGTTACAGCAGGGGCAAATGTCGAAAATTCGCAAATTCTGGGATTTGGGGTCCTGGTGAAAATGGTCGAAATTGAAATATGTTGCAGTTCAGACCTCCCTGATGAAAAGTTCAAATGGGACTAAGGCTCGAAAACCTTTTATTTTGGAGTTACAGCAAGTCGAAAATTCGTAAATTCGTGAAAAATCTTGAAGTTATACATATACAGAGAGAGAGAGAGAGAATTTTATTCATGTGAGACATTTGTATACGCACGTCATTGTGCTCCATAGAGCAATAGAGCACCATACAATAAAATATAAATTATACAAAATAAAATAATTATAAATTATACAAAATAAAATAATTACCATCACAACTTAAAAACATTTACAGCCCAATGCAAGCAGAGATTACAATTATATAGAACTAAAATTATTTGAAATTACATATGATTAAAAGTTACAAAAACAATACGTACAGATATTAAAATTTAAGATCTAAAATGATCAAAAAATTCCTGCAATTCATAATAGACATGTTCTTTCAGAAAACTCTTAATTTTTTTTTTTAATTTAAATTTACTAAGATTTTTCCATTGATGAGGTAGTCGGTTATATAGTTTGATAGAAATATATCTAAATGAGGAGATATTTCTCGAAAGCCGAAAATATGGGACAATCAAACGTTTGTGTCTGGTGTCATATTTATTTTCATTTTGATAGTTGGAAGTGTATATTTTGGCATACATTATGCATTCGTAAATATATTGATTTGTGGATGTCAGAATTCCTAGGCTTTTAAAGAGGGGTCTACAAGAATCTCTATTATTTGAGTTTGTGATTACTCGGATAGCACGTTTTTGAATACGTAAGATCTTCATTGCGTGCGCAGAGCCTCCCCAGAGTAATATTCCATAACACATCACACTGTGAAATAAGGCATGATAAGCCATTAAAATGACATCTTCTTTTATTGATATCGTTAAGTTTTTTGGAAGGTACACACAGCTTGATAATTTTTTAGACAGAGAGTTTATGTGTGGCTCCCAAGATAGCTTACTGTCTAATGTAACACCCAAACACCCAAACATTTAGCTGGGTTATTATTTGTGATATTGACAAGATTATTAAGACTAAAAATTATAGTTTGAGTTTTTTCATTATTTAAGCATAGCTGTATATTATTATAATAATCTTTGGCTTGCAATTGTGTTTCTTCATTTAAATTAGTAAGGATGTCAATTTTTTTGTTGGTTGATAATAGGGTGATATCATCTGCATATCCTACCGTTTTGCCTCTGACAAATTCAACTATGTCATTTACATAAACTATAAATAGGATAGGTCCTAGTATTGATCCCTGCGGGACATCATAGTGAAGCGGCTTTAAAGTAGATATATTACCATCAATGTGAACACACTGATACCTATTTGTAACATAGCTTTGAATAAATGACAATGCTGAACCTCTGATTCCATATGTTTCTAATTTGATTAGTAGTAGATCATGTGACACACAATCAAAAGCTTTTGATAAATCCATATATATATTTATATATGTATACGCATATACATATACGGATTCGATTAAGTTCAGGTTTTAACTCTTCCAAATGCGTACATTTTATAAATACGAGTACTATAAAACACAAAGAACGCTGTATGAACGGTCGATTTTATTCTATTTATCTGTGTTAAAATCTTATTTTTTCAACAAAATATTCAATATTCGAATGCCTATTCCTCTAACGTAAAATATTGAATATAACTAGCTCCTGAACTCCTGAAATTAAATCCCCCAAAATCTATCAAGTACTAAATGGCGCACCAAAGTATTAATTATTTTCATTAGCATGCATACCTTTGATGATGTGTTAATTTTTTGGAGTAGCGCAGACTGTAAAGGATTGGATTCCGAATAAGTCGATTTGCTTTGTCACTCTGTAATACAAATACCTTATTGGAGAATCATCTCATTATTTATGTAAAGCCATACCTCATATTGTCAATACCACTAGCAATAAGCTACGCCAAATATATACAAAAGTGCATACCTCTGCAAACTCCAAAGCAGGTACCTTCCACGTAAAAATGGAACAGTATTTCAATAATTATTCACAAATATAGAATAAATATATTTGTCATTTTAATTATGTAATATAAATCGAATTTTACTTTAATGTTAAATCTGCGTTTTTTGTAAGTTGTAATTCACTTTCGCTTATAGTTTATGCAACTCTATCGAATATTATTTGGCAAATTTAGAAATACGGATACATTAGAATTATGTTAAATTTGAAATTACTAAAATTCTACGCAGATAGTATGATAATTCGATTTGAGTATTTTAGAAGTAAAGAAACTCATTGATAAGAATTTTAAATACCTAGAGCATAAGAAAGTGTCTTGTTATTATGGTTAGACCCCAAGGTCTTTATAAATTTGCCATTCCCATACCATGAGCAAAGCCAGCCTTCGCAAATAAGATTACACTTGATTTAATCATGTGCGACTGAATCATATAAAGTTACATACAAGGTGAACCAAAAAAAAAAAAAACTGCCATTTTTCTTGTGCGAATTAAGAGAAATATTTTGTTTGTCATGTATATAGAATTTGATTTTGTTTGGCAAAAGCAAATAATCTGAAATAAAACGACTTCGACTTATTTTTTACTATTGTTAATGTGTCTTATAATGTATCTTTGGTTTCAGAATTCCAACACCGAGTATATACCAACGAAATGTCGAATAACGAAGCCTCCCCCTCCAAAGCCTGCCACAAATCCTTTACAATTTGTGAAAGTAGCACCATGTCCACTATTCCAAAAAGCCCAAGAACAAATAAAAAAAGTCGAGGAAATAAAAAAAGAACGAAAAGAAATAAGGGAAGAAGTCGAAGATTGGCAACAAGTATGGTCACATTTTGAACGATTTCGGAAGGTTTACTCGAGCAGCGTATCGAGAGTGTATTTTTTAAAGACGCAATTTGTAATACTTTTGTGATTATTTTGAATACTGCAAGAGCAAAGCTTATATTATTTTTAAATCAATTTGAAGCAAAACAAAAGTTGAAAAATTAGTGTTTTTAATAATATGAACAACATCAAATAATACAACAACACTCAACACAAATTTAAAAATTAATAAATGACATAAACATAAATAACACAAAAATCTAACAAGATATTGTCTGAAAGTTATTTGTGGCATTTTACGAATATTCTTTCCTTTTAATTGGGTTTTCTACCGCATATATTATCCTCTTCAAAAACAAATCACCGAATCTACAAAATAATAGAATTATTGGAAAAAAGCCTCTGCGCCTGTGACGTTTACGTGAAAGGAACAGGTTATTTTTTCAAATAATATAAATTGGAATAAACACAGAAATATTTTACTGACGTTTCGGAAAGTAGTTTCTTTCCGTTTTCACATCAGCTTACTCTTATTTGTTGTGTATGTCAAATACACAGCTTTAAGATTATGTTTATGTTATTTCCATAGATACTTACTACTTACACAGAACTGATGATATTTTCTTTTAGATACTGAGTTTGTTAAGTTCTTCTTTTAACATTGGTAGTCAGGTTGTACAAATATCTACAGAACAATTCGATACGCATTTTTCTTCATTTAATAAGATTATTGCTGATCCTTTAATTTTTCTTTTTTTGTTATTTGCCTCTTTTGTTAAAATTTTTGCCGAGTCCCAATTTATTTCCCAAGTATGTTCACAAATCTTTGATTTCTGAATTTCATTCTTTCTAATGTAATTTTTGTGCTCATCCAACCTCACACTGAAAGGTCTGGATGACTCACCCACATAACATTTATCACATTCGCACGGGATATTGTAAATACAGTTTTTTGAATTCTGCTCCCGGTTTATCGGTGTTGTTTTTGTTAAAATAGATCTCAAAGTGTTCCCCGTTTGAAATACCGTCCTAACATCAAATTTGTCACCTATACGATACGGCGTAGCTTCTCCGATAGTCCGTATACATAAGGAATTGTTGCTGTATAATGACGTTCAGGTTTTTGTCGTACTTGACTGTCCCTATTTTCAACATTTATGAAAACTCCATCAACAAAGGCTTCAGGGTATTGATTTTGTACTAGAACCTCTTTGATAAATTTTTTCTCGTTATTTAATATTTCATTATTAGATGAAATTATTTTCCTATCGTATAAACATTTTACAACACCCCTCTTAACATTTATTGATTGATTTGAGTTAAAATTTAAATATCTATTAGTATGTGTTGGTTTTCTATAAACGCTCATTTCAATTGTACTATTTACCCTTTTAATTAAAACATCTAAAAACGGTAGTTCATTCCTACTTTCTATTTCTAATGTGAATTTAATAGATGGTTCCTTACTATTTATATTTTCTAAAAAACTATCTAGTAAATCAACACCATGAGGCCAAATTGCAAAGACGTCGTCAACATATCTTCACCAGACAACCGGTTTTTTTGTATAATTTTGAACATGTGTGTTCTCAAAGTCCTCCATAAATATGTTGCTTAAAATTGGTGATAATGGAGACCCCATTGCCATACCAAAATCCTGCTGATAGAACTCATTTTCCAATTGAAAATAGGTTGTTTTTATACACATTGTATACACATTGTTAATATTTCCATTATGCTATTTTTACACTTATCAGGTACGACAAAACCTGAACGTCATTATACAGCAACAATTCCTTATGTATACGGACTGTCAGAAAAGCTACGCCGTCTAGCTGACAAATTTGATGTTAGGAAGGTATTTCGAACGGGGAACACTTTGAGATTTATTTTAACAAAAACAAAACCGATAAACCGGAAGCAGAATTCAAAAACTGAATTTACAATATCCCGAGCGAATGTGATAAATGTTATGTGAGTGAGTCATGCAGACCTTTCAGTGTGAGGTTGGATAAGCACAAGAATTGCATTAGAAAGAATGAAATTCAGAAATCAAAGATTTGTGAACATGTTTGTGAAAACGGACATAGAATACACTGGGACTCGGCAAAAATGTTAACAAAAGCAGATAACAAAAAAAGAAAAATTAAAGAATCAGCAATAATCTTATTAAATGAAGAAAAATGCGTATCGAATTGTTCTGTAGATATTTGTACAACCTCTACCAATGTTAAAACAAGAACTTAACAAACTCAACATTATCTAAAAGAAAATATCATCAGTTCTGTGTAAGTAGTAAGTATCTATGGAAATAACATAAACAGAATCTTAAAGTTGTGCATTTGACATACACAACAAATAAGAATTCTCCGAAAAAAAGCTTTGAAAACGGAAAGGGACTACTTTCCGAAACGTCAACAAAATACATTATTTCTGTGTTTATTCCGATTTATATTATTTGCAAAAAATAACCTCTGACTGTTCCTTTGCCGTAAACGTCGCAGGCTCAGAGGCTTTTTTCCAATAATTCTATTATTTTGTATATTCCGGTGGTTTGTTTTTGAAGAGGACATGTGGTAGAAAACCCAAATAAAAGGAAAGAATAATCCAGCAAAGTATTTCAAATTTTTGTGTTCTCAGTGTAACCCCCTTCACACCTTATGCATAAGCCGTTTCAAATTTTAACGGGTCCTCAGTAATTGTTGTGGTATTGTTTCCCTGCACTCTAGTTCAATTATTTCTAACTCGTCAATATTTTGTGGTCTCGTGCAGTAAACTTTTTCTTTTAAAATTCCCCACAAAGAAAATCTAAAGGTGTTAGATCTGGCGAACGTGGAAGCCAAGGAATAAGAGAACTATTTCGGCATGTCCATCCGTTTGGAAAACTTTCATTAAGCCATCTACGTACATGTGAATCCCGTGTAGCTTGCCTCAAGCTAGTTGTTGAATTTTCTTCTAAATATTGTAGAATAATGTTTGATGAATTATTTTCATTCTTATTTTATTCAGTCGTTACCCGACCGATATTCTCAATAATCATTCCACGAAAGCTAGGTAAAAAACGCTTTTAAATATCTATAATGATTGGCAATTGTTCTCAATGTATTGTCAAGTTCATCTAATGGTTCACTATCTGAGGATTTGAAAGTTTCTTTAAAAATAGAATCACAGCAGAGAAACGTAGAGACAAACAGAGAAATTCTACAATATTTCCAAGAAAATCCAAGAACTAGCTTGAGGCAGGCTACACGGGATTTACATTTGTCATTTAAGTATATCAAAAATACGCACATGTTTGAAAAAAATAAAGTACTTCCCTTTAAATAAAAAATTACGCACACATTAGAACAAGGTGATGATGAACGGAGAATGGAATTCTGTTTATTCTGAGAATATTTAAATAACGAAAATTTTTAAAGAAATATTCTCTTCACACATGAGGCGACATTTACTACTAATTGTGTGGTTTCTACCCAGAACACTAGGTACTGGGCAACCCACACTGGATGATAAATTCAAAGAGCCAATATTCTCAAAAAGTCTGTATTGGGATCTTCTATAATGGTATAGTGGGTCCAGCGTTTTTCCAAGATACATTAAACAGTGAAATTTTTCTTAATTTCTTGAACACAGATTTTAAAGATTTTATGGAAGTACTAAATGAGGAAGAAAACAGACAAGTTATTTTTGTTTCCATACATTATTCGGTGGTTGTACGTAGATGGCTTAATGAAAATTTTCCAAACAGATGGATAGGACCTGTGTGAAATTGGCAGCTAAAAGTTAGCAGCCAAAATGACGGAAACAGCCGAACATGCATAGACGCATGGTTAAAACAAGAAAAGGGAACAATGTTTTTTGAAACTTAGAAATTTACAGGAATACTAGAAATGTATATAATAAACACATACTAGAAACCGTAAAAGGGGTTGAATACCGCCACTGAAAGAAGAGGTAATTTTCAAATTGAACGAATGAGGTATCACTTTGAAATTCACAGGAGAGCTATAAAGTTATTTAACAAACACTGCACTAGCAGAATTATTCACTTGGCAGCCGTCCATGGAGTTGAAATCCACCCAGCAAGGAATCTATGATTTTAAAATTGCTTGAAGGAAACGAAGTAACGCTTTGAAATTCAGAGGAAAGGTAGACAAGTATATAACTCCACTAGACGTATAATATACTTGGCAACTGTCCAATGGGTTGAAACCCGCCCCCGAAAAAATATATAATTTTCATATTGTATGAAGGAAACGGAGTACCACTTTGAAATTCACACAAAATCTGTAAAATCAATCTACAAACACTGTCCTAGAATTGTCATTTACTTGGCAGCCGTCGACATGTCCAGCTGCCACCCCCGAAGAGACACGTGATTTTCCATTTGCACAAAGGAAACGAGGTATCACTTTGAAATTCACAGGAAGGCTAGAAAGTTGTGTAACAAATAGTGCACTACAAGAATTATTCACTTGGCTGTCGTCCAAGGGTTGGAAACCATTCCTGAAGGAATCCATGATTTTCAAACTGCATGAAAGAAACGAAGTATCACTTTGAAATTCACAGGAAGGCTAGAAAGTTATACAACAAATGCTGCACTACAAGAATTATTCACTTGGCAGCCGTCCAAGGGGTTGAAAGTCGCTCCAGAAAAAATATGTAATTTTCAAATTGCATGAAGGAAACGGAGTATCACTTTGAAATTCACATAAAAACTGTAAAATCAATTTACAAACACTGTCCTAGAATTGTCGTTCACTTAGCAGCCGTCCAAGTGTCCAGCTGCCACCCCCGAGGAAACAAGTGATTTTCCATTTGCACGAAGGAAACGAGGTATCACTTTGAAATTCACAGGAAGGCTAGAAAGTTATGTAACAATCGCTACACTACAAGAATTATTTACTTGGCAGACATCCCAGGGGTCGGGAACCACCCCCGAAAGAAGAGGTAATTTTCAAATTGCACGAAGGGGGTGGTTCCGTCATTTTGGCTGCTAACTTTTAGCTGCCAATTTCACACAGCGTTTGTTACATAACTTTCTAGCCTATCTGTGAATTTCAAAGTGATACTTTGTTTCCTTCATGCAGTTTGAAAATCATGGATTCCTTCCGGGGTGGTTTCCAACCCCTTGGACAGCTCCCAAGTGAATAATTCTTCTAGTGCAAAGTTTGTTACATAATTTTTTAGCCTTCCTGTGAATTTCAAAGTGATACCTCGTTTCGTTCGTGCAAATGGAAAATCACTTGTTTGTTCGGGGGGTGGCAGCTGAACACTTGGACGGTGCCACGTGAATGACAATTCTAGGACAGTGTTTGTAAATTGATTTTACAGCTTTTGTGTGAATTTCAAAGTGATACTCCGTTTCCTTCATGCAATTTGAAAATTACATAGTTTTTTGGGGGCGGCCCTTGGACGGCTGCCAAGCAAATTATTGTTACTTCTATTGGAGTGTCTGTTATATACTTGTCTACCTTTCCTGTGAATTACAAAGTGATATACTTTATACGAGGATAATTGGAACTGGTCAGTGTTAAAGCACAGGGCCTTGCGCACTGAACTTGATATTTTGTCCTATATATTTAGCAATGGTATCGAGATTCGAATGGTAGTTGAAACTGTGCAGGCGAGTCCGAGACTGGCAATGTAATCAGCCTGAATGAACCATCTACGACTGCAGTGGTTTAAAGATAATAAAACGGACAGGCCTACTAGCATAAAAAAAACTCGTAAATCGCTTCTCAATAGTCAAAGGTGGACTTCTGCTGTGCTGTTAATGTGCCAGTGCAGTGCGCAAATACCTATTATAATATCAAGCGTAGGAGTTTAGTTAGTTATTGTTCATATTTATAAATATTTACTACTATATAAAAGGTAAAATATTTTAATTATTTACTAATTTATCATGGCTTTCTGGAGACCATTTGAAACAGAGGATAATATAATAACGCCCGAAAATCTTATTATTTTCTTATGACTATTTACCTCCGCCCATGTACAATAAAGAGATGCCGACTGTTTTTGCCGGCTTTTAGTTTTCATACGGTTTCAATTAAATTCGTTTACACTTTACTTAGTTTCAACCCCATGGATGGCTGCCAAGTGAATAATTCTTCTAGTGCAGTGTTTGTTAAATAACTTCATAGCTCTCCTGTGAATTTCAAAGTGATACCACATTTGTGCAATTTGAAAATTACTTCTTTCCGGGGCAGTATTCAACCCCTTCTACGGCTGCCATATCAATTATACTTCTAGTATAGTGTCTGTTATATACTTTTCTAGCCTTCCTGTAAACTTCAAAGTTTCAAAAAACATTGCTCCCTTTTCTTTTTTTAGCCGTACGGCTATGTATGTTCGGCTGTTTCCGTCATTTTGGCTGCTAACTTTTAGCTGCCAATTTCACACAGGTATGGATAGGACGAAGTAGTCCTCTTATTCATTGACCGCCACATTCGCCAAATCTAACACCTTTAGTTTTTTTTTGTGGGAAATTAAAAAAAAAAATGTTAACGAATTAAGAGGAAGAAATGAACAACAGTGCAGGGAAATAACACAACAACAATTAATGAGGACGTGTCAAAATTTGAAACGGCGTTATGAAAAATACATAAGGTGTGAAAGAGGTTATATTATTGAGAACACAAAAATTTGAAATACTTTGTTAGATTTTTGTGTTATTCCATCCATTTGATGGCCGAATTCCGATTTTCTCCAATCATTTGTTTATTTATTCATTTTTCAATTAGTATTGACTGTTTTTGTATTATTTGTTATTGTGCATGTCATTAAAAACACTAATTTTTAACTTTTGTTTCATTAGATCATAACAGCTCCAGTCGAAATTGAAAAATTTTCAAATTTGGCGATTGAGTAACAAACACCCTATATAAGGTATCGAGCTAAAATTTTGCATAATGCTATTTGAGATAACTGCGAATCTAATACGATATTCACTTTTCCAATAAAAAATGCCTAATAGTCGATTTTGAAATTTCAACCCATTTAGGGGACCTTAATAGGCCTTGAAAATATATATGAAAATGGAATTTAAAAAAAATGGTCAAATAGAGCTCATCGGGTACTATCCCAAAAATAAAAAATAATCAAAATGAAATTGGGCAGCGCGTTCCAAAATATCACGATCTAAAAGAACCTGTAAAAATATACAGGGTTTCCATTTAAAAAACTATTTTCATTGTTATATCATGTGACATATTGTTCTTTAAATTGCATTAAAAAAAATAACAATCCTGCAACTTTCACACAAAACTTTTTTTATCTCCAGTAATAACAAATAGGGGGGTCAAAATATAGTGAATAATCCTGTACCTTTATGATGATGATATATTTAAAAAAATCGTTAGAACCTAAATAATCGCATTTTTATGCTAGCTTTGTCTGTTTTTTGCAAGAAATAAACCCCATGACTTATAATAAGGAGTATGATCAGAAATGATTTTTTTTACAATGTCCAAGTATTGCAAAATTTCTCTTATAGATTCGTTTTCCAAAATTTCGAGAATCGCGAAAATTTAGATATTTATATGCAGTTTTAAATAAAAAATCATGTATTACCATTTCTAATGCGTATTCCGATTAAAAGTTGAGATTTTTTTTCCCTAAGGAAGTTTAATTTTGCACTTATTTTCCCAAAAATTCGGAAAATCGTGAAAATTTATACATATACGTGTATGTAAATACTTTTTTGAGCTATAACTTAGTTTCTACAGCTCTTAATGACGAGTGTAAGAAATTACTATTTCATAATGTTCAATTATTGAAAAGACAAATTAGTATGCACTGGTTTTGCGATAATCTCATCGTTATCTTAATCATCCGAGTAATAAATAGGTCTGGGAAGTTTTGTCGTTAACATAAAAAATGTTTATTAAAAAGAAAATTTTGACATTTAGAATCGAACGAAAAAAAAACACTATTTGAATATACAGAGTGTCTCACCGGGAACTGAATCGATCGATATTGAAAAAAATACGCATCAGAAAATTTTGGAAATTTAGATAATTACTAATGTCTGTGTGGCCAATCCAACTAAAATAATTACAAGCAGCTGGCACTTCCGCTTATACCGGAAGTCGATACCAACTTGCTTATTTCAAATGGAACACCCTATATATTTTAGGGTTTTCGAAAAGAGCATAAAATTCTGAGTCGAAAATATGTAGCGTATCCTATACCTAAACCTAGCCGTTTCAGAGATATATGACATTTTATAGAAAATTTGACAGGTGCAACGGTTTGCAAGAACCGTTATAAATTTCTTCGCGTAAAAGATCCTCATTTACTTCTTGTCATGTAAAAAGAACACAAGGATAACTACGTTCTACAACTGAAATAAATTCAATAATATCATACCAAGTGTTCCGTTGTTCGCGTTACATTTTGTCAACTTCAAACCGCGAAAACTTGTTTAGGTCAAATGGAACACCCTGTATTTTTTTACATCAAGTTGTGTAAAATTGAATTCCCTTTTTTCTGATATTAGCATTGCGGGGGTTAAAGTTACAGCTTTTTGAAATATTTGCGATTTTATTAGAAATTCATGAATTGTTGTAATCATTTCATCAAAATAGCCATGATTAGAAACAATTTAAATTTGTTTATTATTTATGGAGAATGTGATAAAGTAATATCAAGAACTTGCAGCACATTTGCTACTCGATATCCACAAAAACGCAAAATAACACTAACACTGTAACATGCGTATTAATCGAATTGAAGATATGGCATGAACTAAAATAGCAGAGATAAAATTAATTTAAAATATGATTTCATTTTAATTTAATAATTGCTCAAAATTCCCCCCTCGAACCTCGACACATTTTTCGCACCTTCGGATTAGTTCCTCATGGGTAGCTCTTCTAATTGAATCCTGTGATATATTTTGAAATGCATTTCTTACTCTTTGCATACAATCTTCAATGGTTGTTAATGAGCTCTCATAAACTCTATTTTTAATAGTTTCCCAAATGAAATAATCCAGGACTGATAAATCGGGCGAACGAGGAGGCCATAAAAGGTCCATTATTGGTAATGCATTGATCATAAAAAGTTTCTTGTAAATAATTATTAATTAAATATGCGTTATGTGGGGGAGGACCGTCGTGCTGATAAAAAAGGTTTTATGTTCGGCGAGAGGTAAATTTTCTAAATAGTTATTATTCAAATTTTGTAAGATATTCAGATATCTTTCACCTAAAAAAAAAAAAAGAAAAATTTACCTATACATATTAGCAGAAGAGAAAATTTAATTTAGCGTTTAAATTTGCCTGATAAAATTGTAATGCCACCACTCTATCGTTTCTTATGGCACAGTAAACATTGAACTGCCAACTTTCCTGAAAGTTTCGCTCTCTGAACATATGAGGATTTGAGTCACTCCAATAATGCGAATTGTGTCTATTAAAAAGTCCATTTTTAGTAAATTTAGCTTCATCTGTCCATATATTTCCCAAATAAGAATCGTGACCCTCAGACCTTATTAGAATAAATTCACAAAAATTCTGTCTTCTTAGGAAATCCGTTTCTTTTAATCCTTGAACCATATGGAATGAAAATGGGTGAAACTTATGTTTTAATAAGATTCTGTGAATTGAATCCTTGCATAGTCCCGATTCCAGAGCAGCCTGTCTTAATGACATCCTTGGAAATGCATGAAAATATCCCAGAATGACTATTTCAATGTTTTCGTCATTAACAACAGGCCTTCTTCTTTGCATTTTTGCCTTGACGCCATAATTTTTAAAATTTTCCAGTATGCGTTTTACAGTGTTTGGTGACGGTTTCCGTTTTTCTGGATATCAAGTAGCAAATGTGGCTGCAAGTTCTTGATATTACTTTATCACATTCTCCATAAATAATAAACAAATTTAAAAAGTCTTCGTGGGTGTAATTTAAACGTGCTGGCATTTTTTGACATAAGATAATTACTGATCGTTTCTAATCATGGCTATTTTGATGAAATGATTACAACACTTCATGAATTTCTAATAAAATCGCAAATATTTCAAAAAGTTGTAACTTTAACCCCCACAATGCCTAATATCAGAAAAAAGGGAATTCAATTTTACACAACTTAACGTAAAAAAATACAGGGTGTTCCATTTGACCTAAACAAGTTTTCGCGGTTTGAAGTTGACAAAATGTAACGCGAAAAACGGAACACTTAGTATGGTATTATTGAATTTATTTCAGTTGTAGAACGTAGTTTACCTTGTGTTCTTTTTCCGTGACAAGAAGCAATTGAGGATCTTTTACACGAAGAAAGTTATAACGGTTCTTGCAAACCGTTGCACCTGTCAAATTTTCTATAAAATGTCAAATATCTCTGAAACGGCTAGGTTTAGGTATAGGATATGCTACATACTTTCGACTCAGAATTTTAAGCTCTTTTCGAAAACCCTAAAATATATAGGGTGTTCTATTTGAAATAAGCAAGTTGGTATCGACTTTCGGTATAAGCGGAAGTGCCAGCTGCTTGTAATTATTTTAGTTGGATTGGCCACACCGACATTAGTAATTATCTAAATTTTCAAAATTTTCTGATGCGTACTTTTCTGTATATCGATCGATTCAGTTCCTAGTGAGACACCCTGTATAGTGTCACTTTACCATATATGTTTAAGAGACCACAATGTACTACTACGACTAACTTGGGTTTCCAGTATATGGAAAATATTTTTTTTATATTTTATGTTAACATCGAAATGGTAATTTTTGAACTCGTAAATATTATCTTTATTTTTGTAGAATCTTGATAATTGGAAAAGCAGTAGAAGAAAAAGGCAAGAACATATTATAGAAAGGGTAGTTGAGGTGAAAAAGCTCACAGAGCAAGAAGAACTAGATAAAACAAGAAGAAGGAGTAAAACTTTTAGTGAAATGATGGAAGAAAGGTATATATAGTAAATATATAAAATAGTTACAAGGTTTGCAACTTGATATTTGGCAAGCCTTATACATTTATGTAGCCAGATAATTTTACAGTGTAATCCCCATTAATCCAATAAGTATTTTTTGTGTTTTTTATTGATGAGCAAGATTTACTTTAGAGTCTTAGTTTGGCTTCCTGAGTTCATTGATTGATTGAGTTTACTGAAACTACTATTTGCTTACACAGAGAACAGAAAGTGAAATATGTAATAACATAATTATGTTTACACCTTCTGTGATATTTAGAATTGCAAGGATAATTGAAAATAACTAATTACATTCGTGTGTTGTGAAATATCTTAATGTTAAAATAAGGTAATTACACCAAATGCCATTCTTTATCTAGAAAATAAGGTTTTAAATGTATAAGTCGCCATTTCTCATGCCTAAGCGTGTTGCCTTGGTTATTCCAAGTTCATTTTTATAAATTTAATTTTCAGGAGCAAAGGAAGGCATAAATTCACCATACCTGTATATGATGATGACTCCAATGACCTAAGTGATTATGGAATTGGTAGTAGTAGCTCCAAAACAAACAGCATCAAAGATGTTGATACAGATGATAGTAGCAGCATATTGGTACGTATTGTTTTATATTTTTATTTTAACATTTCAGAAACAGAAAGCTAAAATACTTTCATTCATATTTTTTATATACATTTGGGTTTAGAAGCGTTTTATGAAACTACTAATATATATTTTTACTGCTGTTGCACCTGATATAGTTTTGGTGAAAAATTTCTTCCGTCACTTGTATTAACTACATACCAAATATAATTGTTTTCTGCTGCATGTTTGCATTATTTTTTTGACGTCCAGCCTGTATATTCTTCATTAAAAATATAGCAGGTTTTTTTTTCGGCAGTTGTGTTAATTAGATGCTAAATTGTATTCTTATTTGTCACATGTTTTCATTATTTTCGATGTCCAGCCTGTATATTTTTCATTAAAAATATAGCAGGTTTCTTCCTCGGAAATAGTCGGAGAACAAGGGATCTCGACGATGCATTTTAAGGACCCTCTTAACACTCGCGAACAACCTCCTAAAAAATTGATTCTTATGTAAATCGACCTGGCGGGTCCGATTTTGGTGTTCGCCGGACAATTCGGAATTGCGAAACTGGTCAATATCTGGAATTTCCGAACAATCTCAAATTTTATGGAAATTTTTTAATTTTACTTATCGCCCGATATCTCCCTTAGTTTAAGTCCGATTAAATTAAAATTTTTAGGAGAGCCAATTTAGACCTTTGTTATCATGACTGACATGACAGAATTGCAAAAAATTTATCACCAGTAATATATTTTTTAAAAGTTGGTGACCCGAAATTTGTTAAAAATGCAGCAACAAATACTCGATCGAGAAAACTTTTCGTTTTTAAAGATAGATATGTATAGTAAGCGACAAAGCTGTAGCCAAAGAACCAAAGAAACTTTTTTATTTTGGTGATTTTTTTGATAACTGGCTTGGTTTTTAACATAACGGTGCCGCAATATAGAAAAAAACTATCCCGGCCGCGGCCGGCGACGTACTGCACTAGCGGTAACGCCATGCGTAGCTTGAGAGCGCCAGGATTTGTATTGTACTAATAATAACCTATTTAATAATCGTGAGTTTCATTTCGAAGTTTAGTCAGTAAATTTTAATTTTGAAAAAGGAGAAAAATATAAAAAATTAAGTTTTAATTCTGATAAAGGCAATTTAGACATACTCATTTTATTTCCACATTTAACTTCTACTCGTATAATTAAGCAACAATATTTAAGAGATAGTTAACACATTTGTAAAAAGGGATGATGATACATTACATTTTTTATTAGGTACTATTGAGCTCCACATTTCCCTTGGCATAAACAACTAATGTTGCAAGGCACATTCCCTTTAAGACATTTACATTTATTTGTACAAGCAAATAGCTTGCACTTGTAGTTGGCTGTAGTTTCTAAAAAGCTTGGCTTTGCTTCTTTTAGTGTCGTCATTGGTACAAGAACATTGTTTTCGATGTAGTAGCCAAAATCTGTAGGTTTTGGAACTTCAGGTTCAATTTTACTAGTACTTTTATTGCGCATTGCAAAAACGCCCTTTTCACATACAATGAAAATGCATCTTCTGTTGGAGGTAAATCTCTAAAATGAAATATCACCGATTATAGTTAATAACACACTTCTGTGTGTTAAAAAATAAGATAAGAAAGACAATCATACAAATGAATGTTACCCACCTAATGTCAGTTTTACAATTTGGAAATATATGCGCTCGTAATTCGTCCATATTTCCCATAAAATTTGGCCGGCCGCACAAATTTTACTCCCGTCCACTAAAAACAACTAAGTAACTGTTTTATTAACCAATATTCACAACCGCATTATTTGATTCACATGGGGAGGGGGGGATTTTTTTTTTTTATACATTTATTTAACGTCGGCCTATTTCCGCTACTGAGGCCTAACACCGACGCCTGTAGACGAGCTACCCCCAACCAGGAATTTTGCCGAACCTCTTCCCTTAAGAAGAGTAGGGATCTTTTACTTGCCTAACATTTAATAGACAAGGGACCGACGGCTTTACATCCCCTCCGAAGGATGGTATATCTCCTATACAACCCTCGCCTAAGGTTGTATAGCTTCCGCGCATACACTGATATACAAGCCGCTGGAAGATGTGTGAGGCGAGAACGCGGTTTCCGTTGGAATGGTCACCAATCCAAGTAGAGGGGGGATTACGTTCTGAAAGGCGAGAAACAAAGCCGCGGTACAAGCCAACCCAATTTTGTATCTTGCGACGCGACGCGGAGGTCAAAGTGTTATATTGCAGACTGTTTTTTCGAAAACTAAATAAATTATCAAAAAAATCACCAAAATGAAAAAGTTTCTCTGGTTCTTTGGCTACAACTTTGACGCTTACTATACACATCTATCTTTAAAAACAAAAAAGTTTTCTCGATCAAGTATTTGTTGCTGCATTTTTAACAAATTTCGTGTCACCAATTTTTTTAAAAAATATTACTGGTGACACATAAATTTGTTTACGTTTCTGTCATGTCATGATAACAAAGGTCTAAATTGGCTCTCCGAAAAATTTCAATTTAATAGGGCTTAAACTAGAGATATAGGGTGATAAGCAAAAATTAAAAAATTTCGATAAAATTTGACATTTTTCGAAAATTGCCGATTTTGCCCCGTTTCGTAATTCCGGATTGTCTGGCGAAATCTAAAATCGGATCCGTCAGGTCGATTTACATAAGAATCAATTTTTTTAGGTGGTTGTTCACGCGTGTTATAGAGGGTGCATCTTGACACATTGCTCGGTCCCCGACTAAAATTGTGTTAATTGTACGCCAAATATTGTTGTCTTCTATTATATTTTCTTCAATAAAATTTTCGGGACCCATCCAGTATACTTCTCGTTAAGAAAGTAGTATATTTCTTCCTTGGTAATTATGTAATATTATTGTTCTCAGTTACATTTTCTTCATTATTTTTTTTTTGCCTCTACCTTTCATATTTTTCATCAAAAGTATAGCAGTTTTTCTTATATTTGCAGTTGTGTTAATTACAAGCCCAAAATCATTGTTCTCCATCAAATATTTTCATTGTTTTTCTTTAGACGTCCACCCTGTATACTTTTAAAGTATAGCAGGTTTCTTCCTCGGAAATTGTGTTAGTTATATGCCAAATATTTTTGTTTTCCATCAAATTTTCTCCATTACTTTTTTGAGGCCACTCTGTATATTGTTCAGGTTTTTTTCTTTGACAATTGTGCCAATTACATGACATATGATTGCCAGTTATGTTAATTACATGCCAAATATTCGATTATTCATTTTCATTTAATTATCTTTTTAGGGCATCTACGCTGTATATTTTTCATTAAAATTTTTCTGATGCCTTCCATATCAACGGCGTGAATTACCTATAAAATATAATTTTTTTTTTTTCGTTAAATAATGTCTAGACCTAGCATCAACAGGCAGATAAACAAACAGAGTAAAGGAATGAAAAGACCATTAATTTTTTTTTTTCATGATTAACAATACTTCTCTTCGATAAGCGAAGTAGCAAATGAAACTGATTTTTTTTGGCTGTTTAAATTTATAGCAGTATTGTAGATCTAAGAATTCTTTTTTTAGTACTGTTTTGAACTTCAGATTAGTTAACAACTGATATTAGAAATCTGTAAAAAAACAAATGCAATTTTTCCATGGTTGTAAACCAGTCCTAAACAGAAAACAGTACTCGATAAAAAAAAGTAATGTTTTGAGAGAAGTGAATCCAATATTTGATGGTTGATTTTAGGATGAAAAAGACAATCACTCTTTCGATTCGCCTAGTAATAGAGACAATTCAAGCACATCAAACCAAAGTCAAAGTGAAGATGAAACCAACATAACCAAAAAAGAAGAAACAAAAACCAGCCTCATAAACAACAATAATAATATCTCTCCAAAAACCTATTCAAGTACATATACAACTAGTTTAAGCACAAATATAAAAAAACGTAGTATTCTAGCTAAGCCCAAATCTTTTTTTGAGACGAAGCTCTACAACGAGACAAACAGTATGAAAGAAAGTACCGAACAATACACATATGAAGGAGCTATTCAAGATTATAGGTCTAGAATCCAGTCGAAAATAAACGTAGACGAATCCATCTTCACGAGAAACAAAGAGTTATCAAAATCCAAAGAGTTTTCGGAAGCCCAAACTGTTTTGCCAAAAGGAGAAATATTTAAACGTAAAGGATTATTTGAGGGAGAAAAGTCAGTTGAAGTTAACCATCTGGAATCCAATAGCTCTCGAAGATTGTCAGAGGACTTTGCCAATACGAGGAGTATAAAAGATCGTTTAAAAAGTCTAGAAAAATCAACAGATCAGTCTTCCAAAATTATAAATAGAGGCGACATACAAGTATCCGTAAAACAGCGTTTGCAAAATTTCAATAAACAAAATGATTGTGATAGACAAAACAATAATACAAGAAAAAACAATCCTAATAAAATTAGTAACTACCTGTTAGATAAATCTAATAGTACTCCCAGTTTTGAAACAAAAAAATCTTCAAGTTGGAAGATTGATTCCTTAGATAGATGTTCTAGTCCAGAAACAGAACTTTATATGAATAAGCTTAATATGTTTAATCGAGACTTAGATATTTTAATGAATGGTAAGTCAGATGACAATCTACCAGATTACTGTACAAACTCAAATTATGCCCCTTCTGTATCGTCTGTGGAGTTAACTGGTATTTCTTCAGATAGGGAAGATAGTGGTATTCACACTGCCGATGTATCTTGCTCAGTCAGCCAGGCTGATGAGCCAATTGATACTGACTCAGAAATCGCCTTAAACACTATTCCGAGCTGTATTGAAAAATTAAATAAAGAGAACGAACTCACGCAGTTCGAAAAAGACATGTCACAATTTGAGAAGGAACTTAACCAATTTGAGGCAGACCTCAAGCACAACAAAGAAAATAATAATAACACGACCAAGGTATCTAAGGAACCCATAGATGCAGCTGAACAACCAACTCTTTTAAAATTTTCTCGAGAAGAAGTGATAAATTTCACTCTAAAACTTTTAGATTCTCTTAGGATAGATGCGTCAGAAAACATTTCTGCTTCAAGGGAGGTACTTTCTAAAGTATTAATAAAAGATCCAGTTGTAAAAACAGAAACGGCAAAAGAAATTTTACCGGTAAACAAACCAAAGCCTGCCATTTACGAAAATGTTGAATTTAAACCTTATAAGAGTGCCCCACCAGTTGAATTTATTACAAATGATTTCCTTGTGGATTCTCCTTTTGCGTTATCTCCTATGATGGAGCCGCCAAAAGTAAAACCTCCTCCTCCACCTCCACCCGATGATGATGAAAGTGAAATTTCCACCCAGGCACTGAAGCGACTCAATTCTACAAAACGAATTAAAAAAGAAATCCACATTAAAAGATCTAGTTTTCTTGGATTAGACGAACCTACAGATGATCAAATCGATCCAGATATACCCATAGATAAACCGCCAGAACTAAACAGTTTCTTGCAAAAAGAATCTAAATTGGAGAAGTCCTTATACAAAAAAATTCAAGACGAAAATCGGGTAGGGGTATTAAGCAAAGTCGAGAGCCAAGATTCTGGATTGGATATAGACAGAGGACGGTTATCCAGCGACACCTGGTGCAGCAGTGTTGGGGATTCCAGTATACCTAGCCATGAAAGACAAGACAGTGAGGTATATATTTTCTACGAATCATTTTGTTAGGCAAATGTTTACTTTATAGGTGTTTTTTGTAGCAAACGAACAGTATTACATCTGAAGAAGATGAAATAACAAAGAAAGAGAGAGAGATTATTGAAATGGTGGAGAAGGAGGAGCAGTCCCGTGACACAATTGAATACGCCAGTAAAGATATAAGCAAGTCAAATTTTTTATCTACAAAGGTTGACAATATTTCCTCATATGAACCATCACTAGGGAGCGAGCAGTTCAACAGTCCATACTTTCCTCAGGTTAGTATTATCTTGTTTTGCACACTACCATAGTTTTTAATATCATGATTATATTTCAGCCTTCATCAGATTTTTTAGATGATCAAGATTCAGAAGTTCTAAAAGTAGAACATGAACTGAGACAGCTAGAGAGAGAAGAATTAGAAAGGCAACGCGAAAACTTGTTATTTCGCGAGAGCCGAGCAAAAGCTCGCCTTCAAAATAACCGACACTCCTTAGATAATATATGTGATGAAATTTACCCTTACTACCCTACAGATAACACTGTCGATTACAGAAAATCCATGCCAGAGCTTCAAAATGTTCCTGTGGACTATAGAAAATCAGTACCTGATGTACCGTCAAGTTATGTCTATAAAAGAAGCATTCCAGATATTGACTTACAGTATAGGAAATCTATGCCAAATATCCAACATGCTTACCAGAAATCTTCTCCAGAACATCACAGAACTGACAGATCTCTTTCAATAGATAATGATTTAAGGATACCATTGGATCACAGGAAGTCTATGCCCGAGTTGCAGCATGATATGCGTCATTCTGCTTTTAAATCGCCACCTCCAGTGAACCGGCAACCGATTATGCCTGGAAAACCCTTGAGAACTATTAAAGACTTGTCAGTGTTTAACCCAATTGTTCCGCATAACCTTCAGCACCCAAATATAAAAGGAACCAGACAATTGTCAAAGCATAGTTTACAAGCTTTAAGTGCCGTGCCAAGGCCAAGGCATGTTCCTAATGACAATTGGATTCAGCCCAAGGCCAATCCAGAAGTTAAGACCTACAATCAACACTGGGTTTTTCAGGTGAGCGAATATAACTACTAAGTAATATAAGCCTTGTTACCTCCTTAATATTATGACGAAGAGTAGAAATGTCCACGGTTAAATTAAAGGGAAAGTTAAAATCGTTTTTACTATCAGAATATTTCATAAAATATGTTTTTTTATGGCCATTTTATTACTCAAACTGTATATTTACAGCTCAAGTGTCATGAAGCAAGCTTTAGGCTTATGGTGTCAGTAATAAGTTGTCTGTGCTTTTTTTATTCCCACTCTTTTGAATCATGTTTTCTATTTGCAACATTCTTGGCTATAACTACCACTTATGAAGTAAAAAAAAAACATTTACCAGACTTCATATCTGTATTTGTGGCCCGGCATAAATTCAGTATTTATAGCTCCTAAAGAAATATCATGTTTTGAGCTTTATGGAGATATTTGCAAGGTGTATGTGCAATTAAAATGATTTATAACGTTTGTGTGCATTACAGGAAGCTGAGTTAAGGCGAATCTCTGATCAGCAAAAGAATGTGACACCTAATAGAAACTGGCAACAACCCAGGCATGAGAAACATCTACCTGATTCAATTATACAATCTCTTACCCAACGCATTCAAAATAGAACGAACATTAATGAGAGGAACCAACAGAACCGAAGGTATATTTAATTTTATGCGATCTGGTTTATTTCTGGACAAATGTAGATAAAGTATAAATAAATATGTTTTAATTTTAGATCTGAAGGTAGTGTAATAAACAAAGACTACTTGCAACATCCATATTTGGGTCATACTCAAACTGTGGGCCATGCCTTACCAACAATGCCTTATTCCCCTCCTATTGTTATGGAGGAATCACAAGACAGAATGCTGAGTGTTAGTGGGAAGAAGAAATGTTCATACTGTGGGAATGAACTAGGTAATTTCTTCTACAGTGTGTCCCGACAGCAAGAAACCTAAATTTTATTATTAACAAAAAATAAATCAAAAAGTCTACTAAGCAATTAAAACTATTACATAAAGTTTCGCAATTGTCATCCACAGGCTTCTTGTCAATGGGCACATTTTACAAATTCTCATGTATTTTAAATGTTTTCTTGGCTAATTCTGTACATTCATTATTAAATTGTCTAAATTTTATGGCCTCTTCAAATAGACCTTCGACATTAAATGACTATGAATGCATTAAAGAGTGTAAGATCTGGAGGATTTGGGGGCAGTTTTATAAATCCTCGCATGGTATTCCATCTTCCAGGAAAGCAGTCCTTTATGAAATCACGAATGGTACATGCACATTCGGGAGTTCACCATCTTTCTGATACCAGATGATATTATTTGAAGTAGGCCTCAGTAGCGGAAGTAGGGCGATGTTAGATAAATGTATAAAAAGAGCCAAAGGAAAAAAGGGGGTGTACCATATTCCTGTTATAGTAACGTGCAGAATTACGGTAGAGATAAAAAAAACTATAAAAACTTTATGAGCTCAATATTAACGCCGGTTGGTATGGTGTCATCAAACAAGACGTACATTAAAAACCTTTAAAGGTAAGTGATCCAATTTGCGGATGAAATAGTACCGAGAGTAACGGTATTTTAATGAGGTCGTAAATTTTTTATTGTTCTTTTTATCTGCACCGTAATTCTGCTGGTTACTATACATGTGGTATATATAAGGTTTATTTCCGAATTTAGTGATGTTATCATTAAATTTGATTCTTCAAACAGAACACCAGAACAGTCTTGGAATCTACGAACCAAATTCTATGTAATCGCTTTTATTTTATTTTGCAACTCAGAAGGCTGTGACAGGTAAAATTGTTCAATTCCCACTCTGTCAACCACACAAACAATAATTCTTGATAATACATTAATATTCCACTTAAACACTTAAATTTGATGTATTCCGGAAGTCGGCCATTTTGAATCTAATCCTTACATTTTTAACGATTTTTTAAAGGTACCATTTTTTTTTGTTTTGCGTCAAAACATAATTTCTGATAATTTGAAAATTTTAAAAAAATATATACAGGGTGACGCATTTGTTTTGGAGTCATCCTGTAAAATCTTTATTTAATGTGCAATTTTCACCTTTTTTTTTAATTGTAGGGCTTGTTGAATTGCATTTTTAGGAGTAAAATTTCCCTTTGTACGCAGTAAATCCCAATTTAATTTTTTACTCCTTTTAATAATAGGGTGGTAGAGGGGGTGGCTAACGCCAGAATAAATTTTAGTGGCCCTTGGTTCTCGTACACACACTGAATCCCAATTTAATTCTTTACTCCCTTTAATAATAGGGTGGGGGTGGTAGAGGGAGTGGCTAATGCCAAAAATTTTTTAGAGTTCTTTGTTTCTCGTATACACACTAAATCTCAATTTATTTTTTTTTACTCCCTTTAATAATAAGGTGGGGGTGGTAGAGAGGGTGCCTAACGCCAAAAAAATTTTTCGAGACACTTCATTCTTGTATACGCACTAAATCACATTTTAATTTTTTTAATTCCCTTTTATAATAGTGTGGGGGTGATAGTGGGGGATGCCTGATGCCAAAAAAAATTTTGAGACCTTGACTTTTTGTACATGCCCTAAATTGCAATTTATTGGACTCTTACCTGCTTGCTTTGCCTATTTACCCTTAATTACTCCCTCGAACCCTTTAATGGAATTAGATCCAAATGTAATCTAGTTCCAGATCTCGTTATAATACATAAGTTGTACCAAATTTCACGTCAATATCATAAACGCTTCCAGAGTAAACATGGGCACAAAAAAATTTACAGATAGACCGATAATTTTTCTTTCGCTAAAATTTAAAATCTAAAAAGTCTCATGATGTTTTAAGCCAATTTCAACAAAAAAAATATATATATATTTTTTTGGCGTTACTATACTTCCGCTGGATGTGGAAGTAATAAAGAATTCGGTTACAAATCCTACAAGATTATCGTCACTTCTACCAATCAACTATTTATTTCAATACACTTGTCAATCCTTTTACGCACATTCACAGTAACCTTTTGTGTTTGTTCTGGAGTAATCCTAGCCCGTAATTCTTGTACAGTTTGTGGCCTTGATTTGTAAACTTTTCGTTTCATTAAATCGCAAAGGAAAATATCATGTGGCAACAAGTCTGGGGGTCTTGGTGGCCACTCAATCAAAGGACTGTGTCGTCCTTATCCAATGATATTGAAAATATTCATTTAGTCATCTTCAACGGCGTTATGAACAGAACTTCCATTTAATTGAAACTTTAAATTAAAGAGATTCTGTAGTGATCATTTAATGCCTTCCAAAATTCACATTCACATTATCCTCAAAGAAAGGACCCATTATTTTATCTGGTCGATAGCCGAGTGGGTTAGGGCGCGAGGTGGCAATCGCGATTAATCACACGGACATCGCACCACCGGGTTCGAATCCTGGCACTGTCGGAGGAAATGGTTGTATGTCCGCGTTTTTTCAATGTGTAACCCCCTTCCGCACAAGCCCTGGCTTCTGGAATTGGGGGTTGTCTAATTTCTGTGGTGTTTATTTATATTTATTTATTTATTTATTTAGTATTCTGTACCAACTGTTAATTTTTTTGTGAATACTATCTCTTTGCATTTATGATGAATTCCGGATTCTCAGCAATTTTGGGTTGAAACCACCCCATTTGTGGTAAATGTGGCTTCATCGCTAAATAAAATTTAATTAAAAATATACCTACTACTAAAGTCCAGTATTTCCCTGATTCTTATAAAGGGAATTGATTCATTGCCACCAATGCAGGGTGCACAATGCGCATTTCCAAATCAATTGTAGATAATGTCCTATAACTTACGACATACAGGCACGTTTATTTGCTCCAAAAATGAAGTTCAATAAGCTCTACAATTTGAGATAAAAAACGGTGAAAATCGTGCACTAACTAAATAAAGATTTTACAGGGTGAGTCCAAAACAAATGGGTCACACTGTATATGAATTTTGGAGGACGTACAAATTCTAGAACATTTACTATGTTTCAGACAATATTTACTATGTAGCTTATTGTATCATGCTGTGCGCCAATATCCATTGGCTGGATGTCGGTATCGATAACTAGGGCCGAGTAGGACTATTACTCTTTGCACCTAGATTATCTCTGTAGACCTGGACCGGCCTTCGTGATAGGTGGGCCCGCGTACTTCTACCAGACCCAGCTCACAAATGTGAGATGTGTCGTGGTATTTTCTGCGGACCTCCCCTGGTCCTGGCTGTTGAACCTCGCTGGCTGAGGTCTCTTCTGGCGCTCTTCTTGTCTTGATGTTTTCTTTCTTCGCCAGCTTGTCACCCCCGGGGTAGTCATCGGTCGAGTTGGGTTTAGGAAGTTTTGGCTGGGACTGACTGCCGGTACGTAGGACATCAATTGATATCCTACCCTGGATCGTCGGAAAGGTAAGGATGAGCTGTGTAGCTCGGGAGTGTGGAGACCTAAGTGCTTCTTTTAGCACTTTCGGTCTCCACGGAGCAGGTAGGACAACGGGCGTCGGACGGTATGTTGTCCGACCCCCGCAAGGAGGTTGGGTTAGGGTTGAAAACGTCATGTCTCTGGTAGTGGTGGTCCGTCCTGGCGTATCTGAAACAGATCTGTTAGCGGGAAATAAAGGTTATACTTACCCGTTGTCCAGTAGCTGAACCCTCGGTCGCTTGTGCCTCGGGGCGTCGGCGGGGTCATAATCAGTGGCCTGTCTGATCAGCGGGTTCCCATGCTCCTCGGCTTGGGCGTACAGCTTCTTCGCTCGTTCCCGGATGACTTCAGTGACCGTGGTGTACTCCAGGTCTCTGACGATGTCTGCGGTTCTCACGTACCATGGGGCGTCAACTACCGTCCTGAGGGCGATGTTCTCCACTGCCTGGATTCTCTTCATGTAGGACTTCGCCTGGTAGCCCCACGCTACCGAGGCGTACGTCAGCTGCGGCCTGATAAGGGTCTTGATAAGCGTGAGCTTGTTCCTCAAGTTAAGTCGGCTCCCATTTCCCGTCATTGGGTAGATGAGGGCTCTCGTACGTCGGGCCTTGGCTGTGATGGCGTCCGTGTTTTGTCTCCATGTTAGGCTTCTGTCCATGACCACGCCAAGGTATTTGACGGTGTCGTGCCATTGGATGTCCTCGCCGTTCATGGAGACGTGTCCTGTGGGAATTTCTTTCCGCACTCGTCTGAAGAGGATGGCTTGGCTCTTGTCGGCGTTGACTGCGACTTTCCACTTCGTGCACCATTCTTCCAGGAGTGTGGCCGCTTCCTGGAGTTTTCTGGTTGCGTCTCTGGCCTTCCAGGATCTGGCAATCAGGGCGGTGTCGTCTGCATACAGGGCTAGGGCTGTGTATCCATACAACTTACAAGATATTCACAGGACATTGATATAACCTTAGGCAACCCAATAATCCAGTCAACTCAATAATAAGTACTGTGGATCAATGCAACCCACTGTGCAACTTAGAATATTGAAAATATTTGAAAATGTTTTGTTTGATTTTTAAAATTGTCCAAAATTTTTCAGTTGTTGATAGAACCAAAAGTTCTTGAAAATACAAATTTTTATTATAACAATTTAAACTCCCAAGTTATAATAATAATGCACCAGATTCTACTATTATTATTTGTGATTTTTTTTATGGTTCATGATAATTCTGTATCATAATAAATCAATGGCTTATTGAACATTGTTCATCTCCACGGTACCAGTGCCATCTGGATTCGGTGGCTCCAGTTTTCGCACGGAATTCCTTTATGCATCAGCAACTATAAAACTCGAAATATACTTAATGCAGCGACATATGAAAGATTCACGTTTTCAAATGTAAATGAAATCAAAAAATCATAGAAATTCGGTTCTTAGTAGAAAATACAGCCAATATAAAATCGGAATTCGTATTCTGTTGTACTGTATGTGTCTGGTTCGCAGTATCTTTCAAAAAGGCGTCCTTTATGCAAAAACTAGACATTTGTTTACCAACAGAGTTTTGATTTATTTTTGTTATTGATAGAATCTAGGGTTCCTAATTTTTAATTGTCAATGACAAAATTATTAGTTTTTGAATTTTGCAATTCACCTGAATATATAATTTGCGATCTAATGGCGCTAACATATTGGAAAATTGGTGTCTAAATACAATTTTTTGACAATATCTGGAGAGAGATCCGATAAGCAAATATTTATTATTTGTTACCATCATTTTTTTAAATTCATATTGGTAGAAAAGTATAGGACTACCTAAGTAGAACTATAACAGGTGTAGTCATATGAATTTTCACTCAATAATTTCAGTTGTTGCAAAATTAGTTAATTAAATACTACTAGATATGAAGACTGGCACAATTTTTAAATTTTAATTAACTAATTTACTATCTTGCTTGGTGGTAGATCTACTGAATGCAGTATATTGTTTTCTACTACCAGTGTGAGAGGAACGAACATCTATACTATACTCTGTGTCCCAAATTGGTGGTGCAATGCATTGCTATCTCTGTTATTATTAGAGATAGAGAAACGGTTAAATGGGGACTTGTTTGAAGAATTTTGTGACCATTTCGATGCCATTTTTAAATTTGGCCTTGGTTTCCGAAATATTTTTAAAAAACTGAAAAGGTGCATTTTAAAAAACTTCCCGTATCTGCCTAATTTGATGACTGGTGATATTTTAATAAGTACATTGTTAGGACACATTTTTAAGGTGCTTTCGTTGACGTTACCAAAAAATTTTTACTGTAATTTATTTCTCAGTTAATGCCACTAACTTTGTTTTTCTTATGGAAGCCATATTGGATTTTTTTGTATGTTCAACAGTGCTCTTAATTCCCCTTTCAATGATGTATCACAATGTCAGGAAAAATTAATTACTGGTGTAAAATATGAAAAAATTAAGTTTCCTAAGTAGGCTAGAAGAAAATTTATTTTAAAATAATCCGATTTTATTAGCTTCAACTTAAAATTAAAACAAAAAATTAGAACACATTCAAATGAATCGTTGAATTGATTTGCACTGTCCAAATAAAACAAAATAATGATATTAATTTTTCTAATAGTAGATGCCATGGATCTTGTTACCATGACAATAGACAAAAAATTGTTTAATTGACACTTCTTCTTGTCATCATTGCTGTTTTTCTTGTTACTAGTGCTTCACTGTGATCTATAGTCGAGGCAAGAATTCAAGCAATGCACGTCACAGACCGATTCTATAAATAAGACAATACTGTTAAGAATCATGAAGCCCCATTAAACCGTACCTATTTCTGAAAAAAGCTTAATAACTGGGTGTCAAAAATTACTCTTTTTAACATAATTAATGATTAAAAATTATGTTAGTATTAACATTTCTTTAATGAAATCACTCGTGACGTGCATCGCTTGAATTCTTGCCTCGACTTTACCATTACTTTGTTAATTTAGTTTGTAATAGCTAATTTTGTGCATTTATTTTTTATTAAGTTATTTTTTAAAATTTATTATGGCTTTGAGATATACGAACGAAGAAAAGTTAGATATGCTAGAGATTTATTTTAAATCAAATAGAAATACTGATGAGGCATCAAGAATTTATGTGGATAACTTTCCAGAACGTGTGCAATCGAATCAAAGGTACTTTGTTATTAATTTATTAAATTATAGACGGTTTAATGGAAAAAGAAATGATACTTATGAGATAGACAACGAAAAGTGAAATAACGTTGTATTAGAATACTTAGAAGATGATGCTACAGCATCTGTAAGACAAATTTCAAATTAAGTAATTGTTCCCAAAACAACTGTGCATAACATTTTAATGAAAAATCATTATCACCCATACAAACCAACCATCGTTCAAGGTTTACAAAAAAATGACTATGAGAGAGAAGAGTAACATACTGTGATTGGTTTGTACAAAATGTCTACAGAACCCAGACTTATTAACTAATTGTGGTGTTTTTAATAGACATAACACACACCACTGAATTATCCAGAACCTTCACGTAATTAGTCAAAGAAGGTTTCAAACCAAATTTAGATTCTATGTCTGGTGTGGCATCATAGGTAAACCTATTTAAATCACGCATTATTGGACCATTTATTTATAATGTTAATTTGAATGGTGCAAATTATTTGCGAATATTGCAAGAACAAATAATACCAGCTCTTTGACTTGCTGTAGAAGATATTAACCAGATTTGGTTTCATCACGATGGTTGTCCAGCACATAATAGCGGCATAGTAACACAATTCTTAAGAGCAACTTTTAATAATAAAATAATTGCAAATAATGGCAACGTTTTATGGCCAGCCAGATCTCCTAATCTCACTCCGTTGGATTATTAACTTTGGGGGCATACAAAAATGAAGTTTATTTATTTGAACCACCAGAAAATATTCAAATTTTAGAAAAACGTGTAAGAAATACTTTGGCTGCTGTTAACAGAAATACTTTAAGGGGAGCATGTAGTTCAATATTGAAGCGATGTCAAAAGTGCAATTTCTTAAGTTTTTAATTACTTTGTTTTAATTAAAATCGGATTATTTTAAAATAAATTTTCTTCATAGCCTACTTAGAAAACTTAATTTTTTCATATTTTACACCAGTAAATAATTTTTTCCTGACATTGCGATACATCATTGAAAGGGGAATTAAGAGCACTGTTGAACATACAAAACACAAAAACACAAAGTTAGTGGTATTAACTAAGAAACAAATGATGGTAGAAATTTTTTGGTAACGTCAACCAGAGGGCACCTTAAAAAAGTGTCCTAACAATGTACTTATTAAAATATCACCAGTCATCAAATTAGGCAGATACGGGAAGTTTTTTAAAATACACCTTTTCAGTTTTTTGAAAATATTTCGGAAACGAAGATAGCTAGGCCAAATTTAAAAATGGCATCGAAACAGTCACAAAATCATTCAAAAAAGTCCCCATTTCTCAATCTCTTATAATAACAGATGTAGCAATGCATGCACCCCCAATTTGGGACACAGTGTATACTATATAATATTTATCTGAGAACACAAAAGCTGTAAATACACTATAATCTTCATAATTACTATTTTTATTGTAGAAACCATTAGAAATAAGATATTGTTAAAATACTGTATTTTGGGCCATTTTTCTAATATGACTAAAAAAATAACGGAAAAGAGACAACTTTTACTGGTCAAGTTTTATTAGAAATTTAATTGTGAAGAGACTCGTATTTTATATAAGTGAGAAAAAACTTGGTTCAAAAAATAAATTGTTTTAAAGAAACAAGTTCCTTAGGACAAAATATTTTTCCTCGGCTTCTGCTTACTCAAACTATTCATTAATAAAATTCACCAAACAATTCCGTATATGGCAAAAATTTGATAGACTGCCTTAGCTGCTAAGATAAGTGTTCTTTACATTTTTGTTGTCAGTGATCTTAAGATATCATAGCAATTTACAAGCAGAATCTAAAATAGGATATTTTTTGTAGGGAGGGGAGCAGCGATGATAATAGAAAGTTTGTGCCTTTTTTACCACATGGAATGTTTCAAATGTTGTGTGTGTCACGTCCAGCTAGGTGATGGTCTAATGGGAACGGACGTAAGAGTTCGCAACCAAAAATTACACTGCCATAATTGTTATTCCAGTGATGACGGCGTTAAATTCAGTTGTGTGTGATGTATATAGATGAGTTATCTTTTTTGTAAATATTTTAGTTATGCAATGTTATGTATTTATATGTCTTGTATTATAGTTACTAGTATATATGATTGATTGTAATTAACCCTCATTTAAGGTTTAATTTGGTGTTGATCTTGAAAAATGTTACTTAAAACAGGTGCCAAATTTTTTGGAATGTATTCCTTTTGTAAATTATTGTTATAAGGCAAAGGGTCAAATATTTTGAACAAAATAGTAACTTTAATTTAGTATTACATTCTGTTGGTTTTGCTTGAATATAGCACTAATGTATTTAATACTCGGTTAAGTTAGGTTGTGTTTATAACTGTTATTTGAATTATTTATTACTTCATTTATGCATCTGCACTCAGAATATGATTCGGACAATAGTTGTTAATTGATTCCTTTGTCGGAACTAAGAAATTTAGTAACCGGATTCCAACCTTTTAACAGTGGAAAATATATACATAGTTAACCTCACATCTGTACCTTGCATATCTGGGATCCATTTTCTTAGTTTCGCCTGGAAAATATTAATGTATTGTAAATTTTCATATATATAAATATATATGAACATACCAAAATATTAGTTTCTAGACAAATCTCATACTTTACTGTACACTGACGTACTCTTTATTTTATATATATTATGATTAATATTATTTCAGTGTATAAAATATTAACTTAAATAAAGGAAAATATAATTTGTTTTTAAATTTTTATTTACCCAAAATCAAACTTTTAACTCTTTTGAAGGTGTACCCTTTAGGTACGAGACCCTCTTTATGAAGCAGCAAGAGATACATAGGATAGGTATTTCAAACAGATAATAAATATTGTTATATTACAAAATTTTGATTATTGATTCATTATATTTTGCATATAGTCAGATCTTCCACTATGATCATATGGTCGATTGTTATGCTGATTATAGTAGTACAGTATAGTATAGTATATTTATTTCACATGCCAGATATACATAGTATATATATGAACGTCACAACAGTAATACAAGTAAATAGTACAAGATCAATAAAATTTATAACTAACAATACATGTAACATCACATTTTACGACTAACTAGTCAAATGATCACAAGTAACAGGTAAATATTTAAAACATTTAATCTAAATCATCACAGATAGTGTATATGGACGTTTCAGTATCACTGTGGCTCAAGGTTCAGGTACTCCTCAACAGAGTAGAAACCGTTTGTAGCAAGAAAATTTTTCAAACAAGAATTAAATTTATTTAGCGAATTTATGGATTTAATTTCTGACGGTAACTTGTTATACATTTTAATACCTGCATGATATGGAGATTTCTTGTACAAGGTTGTGTTGTGATTTTTTATTTTTAGTAGATTACCATGTCTAGTACTATATGAATGATTGTCTGAAATTGGTTTCAAACATGTTAGTTTAATAGTGTTGAATATATATATGCTGGAAATAGTTAGGATTTTATTATTTTTAAAATAAGGTTTACAAGAGTCTCTTGGTGTAACATCAAATAATAATCTGATGAGCCTTTTCTGCAGGATAAACACGCGATTTATACTAGAAGCAGCACCCCAAGCTACGATGTTGTATGATAAATGTGAATATGCAAGTGCATAATAAACATTTAATAGTGATTTTATATTAAAGATACCCTTCAACTGTCTTAGTGCGAAGTATGCATAATTTAGCTTTTGGCAAATATGTTTAATTTGACCTTCCCAGCAGAGGCTACTGTCAATCATGGTTCCCAGGAACTTGACAGTTGTTGAGAAGCTTTCAGTAGGTATGACTTTGATAAGATCATCTGTAGGTGATCTTCTTTGCGAGAAGTATACACACTGATTCTTGCCAATATTCAAGATCAGTGTGTTACTGTGACACCAGTCTTGATATAATTGCAAAATCCTATTTATTTTATCCTGGAGTACTACAGGGTCCCGTGCTGAGAGCAACATTGAGGTGTCATCCGCAAACATAACAACCAATCCCTCCTGCATAATTGTAGGGAGATCATTGACAAATAACAAAAATGTCCCAGTACGGAACCCTGAGGGACTCCTTGAGTGACATCATAATTTTCCGATGTTGTGCCGTGTATTTTCACATGAAGTTTTCTATCAGTCAAGAAAGATTTAATAATATTTAATGTTAGACCTCTAATTCCCAATCTTTGCAATTTGTACACAACAAAATCAACATTCAAAGTATCAAACGCTTTGCTTAGGTCAAAGAATAACCCCACGACATGATTTTTCCTATCAATTTCATCGTACACAAACTGCAAGAGCTGGAAGGTGGCAGTTTCTATTGATTTATTTTGTTGGAAGCCATGCTGATTTGTTGTTATAATATTGTGTTTAATTAAGAACGATGATATTCTGTTAAATATTAATCTTTCTATAACTTTTGAGAGTACACATAGGATGGAAATTGGTCGATAGTTTTCAAAATCAAGCTCATCACCTTTCTTAAATACTGGCAGAACTGATGCAATTTTGAATATACTTGGAAAATGGCCTTGTTGGAAACATTCGTTAATTAAGTGTGGCAGAGGTGTAGCAATTATTTCACATGCATATTTTAGGGCTTTAGTAGATATTCCATCTACACCTATAGCAGACTTATCTTTTAGATTTTTTATTATGTCTATGATTTCCTCACGTGTTGTAGGCTTTAAAAATATTGTATGTTCAACATAGGAGCAACCAGTACATTCAGTGGAAATATTATCCTTGAAATGTTCAGACATTTTTTCAGACGCAACATTTGAAAAGTAATTCCCAAAATGGTCCGCAATGATTTGAGGATTAGTTGTGGGTGTGTTGTTTATATTTATTATTAATTTATTGCTTTCAAAACTTCTACCAAGTTGTTCATTAACCAGACTCCAAATTTCTTTTGAACTATTTGTTGCTTTATTCACTCGTCGTGAGAAATAATCTCTTTTAGATTCTTTGATGTTTATGTTAAATTGTTTTTTCTTGTCTTTGTATAATTTAGTCAGATTGAAATCATTCAATTTATTTGCCAACCAATAGAGATTTTTTAGTTCTTGGCTCTCCTTCATCAAATCACAATTAAACCAGTTCTTGCAACTTACTTTATTTGATTTCTTGTTACAATGAGCAACTAGGGGACATGAGCCCTCAAGACATATTAGGAACAATTCGATAAAATGTTTGAAAGCTTCATCAATGTTTTCATTGGGAATGCTATGCCAAGCAGTGTTTTCAAGCATATAGATAAATTTATTAATATTTTCCTCTGAAAAATGTCTAACATGATAAAATGTATTATTCTTTTCTGAAGTTATTTTTAAATCCCTGCAACAAATAATTTGTGCAGCATGATCTGCTATACACGGACTACATACATAAGCTAAGTATCTACCTTCTGGTAGATTCGTATATATTTCATCCAATAGATTCGGTTTGATAAAGCTGATTACATTATTGGGTAAAAATTGTCTAGTCATTTGCTAAATAATAACTAAATTTTTCTTTGTGATGGAACATATATAATAATAATAATAATAATAAAACGTCTATATTTAAAGGGCGAAGTTTAGCCAAAGGCTATTCCTCCACTTAACCCTGTAGTTACAAGTTAAGTATGTAGATATAAACAAAGCGTAAAATAATATAAAAGAGAAAAAAAAAAGAAAAGGTGAAAACGGTGACAATTAGAAAGTAATAATAAGTAGTAACAATAATAATCATATGACACTAATAAGTAACAATGAAAACCGTTTCAACATTGCGCTGCTAAAAGTGACTATTTGAGGAAGGTAAAAATGTTATATTTTTTTATCTCTGAATTTAATGAATTGTATAATTTAACAGCGTTATATGTAAAAGATTTCTGAAACATTGCGGTAGAGTGATGCGGCATGGTGAAATTGTTGATGTGACGAATATTTAGATCATGCGTCTGGTTACGAGTAATTAGTTTGTCCCTAAGATAGGCAGGAAAAGACGTGATACAAATTCTATGTATAAAAACTAAGAAATGCAATTTCCATGTATTGTCCATCTTTAGCCAATTTAGCTCGGAGAATTTTTAGCTAATGTGATCGAACTTTCTTAAATCAAATATTAGTCAACAACAAGTATTTTGAACTTTCTGGATGCGATTTTTGTTAACTGTATCCAAAAAATGGATAGTACATAGTGTCACAGTAGTAAAAGATTGGTAAAATAATCGTTTTGCACAGCTTTTTTCTTGTTTTAAAATTCAGAAATTGCTTGTTGGCATATAGTAACTTTAGACATATAAGATTTTTTAATTAAGTTGGTCACATGTGCGTTAAAACTTAATTTATTATCAAATATAACACCAAGGTTTTTCGCCTCTTCTACAAATAGAATTATCATATTATCAACTGCTATTGCTATATGGTTAATTACATAATTATAGCAAAATCTGGAAGGGAATACCATAGCAGAACACTTTTCTATGTTTAATTTCAAATTGTGATTGGTGCCGTAAAGGTTTAGGGAATTGAGATCACTATTTATATGTCTTTCAGCTGCGGGTAGATTGTCTACGTTAAAACTATACTTAAGTTGTACATCGTCTGCGTAAGATTGGATTTTCATATTTAAGCTTGTTGCCAAGATCCACTGTATATAATATGAACAGAAGTGGTCCTAGAACCGAACCTTGTGGAACACCAGATAAAACATAGTTTGCCATTTCATGCATTCGGCTTTTTGTCTAGTCTAAGTCTGTGTAACTGATTAAAGGTCGATTAGAGTTCTTATAAAATGAAACCATTAAAGTTTTGTAAGTTTTAAAATACTGCATCTAAACATACAGTAAAGCAAAGTAAAGTATTAGAAGCAAAACAAATGAATTAGAAGTATTTCTTAAAGACCATTGCTACAATTTTTTATTAATAAACTAACATTGGTGTACTGATGATGAAGTTAAGTATGTAAGTATAAATAATTATAACGTCACTTCCAAACATTGCAGAATCACTTCATCCCATAGAGGTGTGGCTATCTATGATTAAGGGAATACATCTGTATATAGTATTGGAGAATATTAACAGAATTTCTGTTGATGTCCATTCTGAGATAACAGCTATTGAATATAGATCGATGATGGTATATAGATCTCCTGATGGAGACTTTGACATGTTTCTAGAAATATTCCACAATGCATTTTATTTGATAACAGAAAGTAACACATTAATAATCATTTATTTAATTTTCACTAAGTAACTCCTCAAGAAATATACGAGGCAATAATCTCGCTAAAAAATTGAGCACCTGAGGATATGTATGTAAGATAAGCACAAATATCATTAAGTCCATAATGCATGTTGTATTACCATTGATAAAATTAATTAATATATGTATAGCAGAAAATTTCCAAGGTGGTTCCGATATATACAAAAAAATGATATTTATTTATAGTACACTGTTCTGTAGGTAAAAGCCAATTACAGAACAGGAATAAAAACAAAAACATTAATAAACAAGCTCTGTATAATAAGAAAGATAAAGTACATTTCAAATATGAACTTAAGAGAATACGAATACAGATTAATACGGTTAAATATAACATAAAAACGGTTAAAATAAACGAAACTATACATAACTATGCAAAATAGTAAGAAAAAACAGAGAGAAGGAACAAAACTCATCTTAAGTAATACATTTTAATATCATTAAGACTGCAACTAAATATATCGAGAAGCGGGGAGTATTTAAGAAAATTAGTACGAGACGTTGACAGATAAAAAGTTAGAATATTCCTTGAACTTACCATAGGTACCATAAAATTTAATTTAGCCAATAATTCTTGGCAATCAATAATATGAATCATTTTAAAAAGAAATGCCTGAGAAAAATATCTACGCTTAGCTTCAAGACTTGTTTGTCATGCCATGTTTATCAGCAGTTCCTCTTGCAGGACACCTATGGGTGGGTATACACCATCCGATTTAAAACTCAGCAATTTAAAAATCGATGTTATACTGATTCCAAACTATCGACATAGGTGATGTAATATGGGGACCATACAAGAGAAGCCTACTCGAGCTTAGATTTAATAATTTAAAATAGACAGGTTTAATTGCGTCGAATCGAGTAAAATCACGACAAGTTCGCACCAGGAACCCATATATCTTACCGACATCTAAGGTAATGGTGTCAACGTGAGCGGCAAAAGTAAGCTTGGTATCAAAAATTACGCCAAGATCGCAAACGGTAGAGGTGCGTTTCAGATTGACAGGTTAAAATCGAAAGTTATATATTGGTGGATATTGCAGAAAAAGACATGACACTGCATTTGCTGGCATTTCATGACAACTTGTTTTCCTGATACCAAGCGTTTACACTGTCTAAGTTCCTTTCAAGACGGAGACAATCATTGTGGCTATTAATGTTAGCATATATCTTTAAATCATCTGCATAAATGAGACAATTCACATCTACAATATCACTTATAAGAATAATGAACAACAGGGGGCCAAGAATGGACCCCTGTGGAACGCCAGAAGTTAAGATATATTCGGCAGTCTTAGAACCATTGGATACAACATATTGAGTCCTGTCATATAAGAATTAGATAAACCGAATAAATGCAGTTTGTGAAGTAGCAAGCTGAAATCTATTTTATCAAATGCTTTTGGAAAATCTGTATAAATAACATCAGTTTGTCGGTATATCTATAGATTCTGCTGTAAATTGAGTAACATAAATCGGATTTGCCGCAGTAGATCGGCCCTTCATAAAGCCGTGTTGATAGACTGAGATTTTGTTGGAAACGTGGTGGTATCAGGTAGCAAGATTTCCAAAACTTTACAACAGTTGCAGAAAATGGAATTTCCGTTGTATATATTCAATGTTTGACGTTAGAAATGAGAGAGAAGACGCTAAAAAATTAAAAATAAAATATCTTCACGCCAAAAATAAAAATTACGAACTCGGAGGAGCGCAAAAAATTGTTATTTGCAAGAAGCTCCTACAATGTAGGGTTTTCGAATTATCCTACTAACATATTCCAATTTTTTTTGACTGACATAATTTTTGCAAATAATTTTGAGTAAAACATATAAAAACCAATTATGTATTCCGTTGATAAAAATGAGAGTAGGAATAGGCATTCGAATATTGAGTATTTTGTTGAAAAAATAAGATTTTAACGTAAACATAACTTTTATACTTAATTGATTATAAAATCGGTATATCGTATATGTATATGCGTATACAGAAATATAAATATGTATATTTTTTAAGATTTTTCACGAATTTACGAATTTTCGACTTTTGCTCTTGCTGTAACTCCAAAATAAAAGATTTTCGAGCCTTGGTCCCGTTTGAACTTTTCATCAGGGAGGTCTGAACTACAACATATCGCAATTTCGATCATTTTCACCAGGATCCCAAATCACGTGTTTCTGTGCGGGGTCCTTTCTATATAACTAATGTTCTGACTTGACCTGGGTGAAGTGCACGAGTTGAAAATTATTAAAAATAGTCTGAGGCGCTCCCTTGACTAGGAAAACGTAGATACATTTATTATTATGGACATCGAGAGGAAATTAATTAAATTTTGAAAGAGTTTTACACAAAATGCTTAATAATTTTGCCTGCTTAAACGATTTGTTTTTTTTATTTTTTGTTTTTGCACTTAAAAGTGAATAAACCGGATTTCCTCTGCATAACTTTTGGTATAAAGTAAACCTATGTAGAGACCTTTTCAAACAAAAGTAGAAAGAGTACACTAGATTTTATTTCTTTATTTACTGCTAGGACACCTAAGTGTCTCTGTTAATTTGTTAAGTTGCAAAGAAAATTAAAAAATAGCCAAAATAATTAGTTAAAAGCATTGTGAAGAAATAATTAAAATTGAAAAAACACAATATTTTAAAATATTTTCATAATATTTTGAGATACTATACTAAAATATTATCAGAGTACCAGAAAAAATACATCTACAAAATTTTCAAAAGATTTAATTTTAAGTACTTAATGAAAATAATTTTTGAATATTTTATCAACCACATAAATATTTTTAACAAACACCGATAATTGTATCATTAATAAAGCACTGTCACTGTCTTCACCTGATCATGAAGGAGTTATATTACTTGTAGAACGCATATATACTAGTGTTGTATGAACACGATTTAAATCTGATTCGGAGACTCGAAATCTATTTCCGCTAGTAGTTTAGAGTAAACACACATAAGATGGCTCGAGAAAACAAACGGGCTTCAGAAGGAGCATTAATGAAAATGTTGAAAAACCTAGTAGATTATTTTTGATCTAATAAAAACATGGCAAGGGCTCTATCAGTCCGTATGTTCTATTAATCTTCCAAACATTTGTAATTTGTATCAACAGTATCTCTTCTTCAGTCACTTAAACTAATATGCATTTAGTTTTCTGACACAGACTCAAATTCTATATAAAGCAAACAGTAGATTACCTTCACTACATAGGTTTTACCTGATATGTTCTACATTCAAAGTTTCACATTTCAACTTGTGTTTTTTCTGCTGTTCATAGGATATTCTCTTTTATAGAGTTTTCACAGGGCAATAAGTATCTTCATTATATAGATATATATGGTCGATAGCCGAGTGGGCTAAGGCGCGAGGTGGCAATCGCGATTAATCACACGGACATCGCACCACCGGGTCCGAATCCTGGCTCAGCCGCTGGCACTGTCGGAGGAAATGGTTGTATATCCTCGTTTTTTCAATGTGTAACCCCTTTCCGCACAAGCCCTGGCTTCTGGAATTGAGGGTTGTCTAATTTCTGTGGTGTTTATTATTCCATGTATTACCTTATTCACTCATTTATATTTTCTAAATTTATTTTGCAGTGTCAAGACCATCCAGACGTTTTTGAATGTCTGTTCGACGTATTTTAAGCTTAATTCAGTCAGATTCTTTGCATCTTTCACTTTTATCCAGTGCTAAATTCATCAATAACACCTGAGGACTTATCATCTACCAGCGTATAATCAATTGAAATCATCATAACATTCGTAATTTCTACGTTTGGAAGAATATGATGAAGTAGCTTAAAGATAAATATTCATCTTCTGATGCTCATATGGTTATTAATAAAAGCCTAACAAGTTGAAACATATGTGGGATATTCTCAATAATATAATGTTTTGAAGCATCTGAAATCAGTGTGTACGTAAAAGTAATTACAATAAAATTGTTGAAACTATTAATATTACCCAGATTCAAAAATGATAACAAGTTGTCTATTTACCATGACTCAGGTAAACTGACTCTTACAGGTTATTACCCGGGTCAAAGGAAGCACGGAGCTCACGTGGGTGCAGGGAATTCTCGGCCCAAAAAACCAACTCGTTTATTTAGAGAAATTTGAGAGAATGGTAAAATATATTTTATTTAACATATCATAGTCCTATAAATTTTACAACAAAACTACCTACTTTCTAAATAAAAATATTTGTGCATGATGCTATGTTTCCAGGCGGAGACTCGTATTTTATCGCCCTGTTCACCCGAAAACAAGTATATACAGAGTGTTTTCTAAATTGCTGTTGAGAGATTAGCGAGCTTTGTAAACACTAGTTACGAGACATCCATGTGATGTTTTTGAATCATTTTCACTTTCTAAAAATATACAGGGTGGCCAAAAAAGATTTTCTGATTTAGAACTTTTTGAATTGAATTTTCTAAAGTTTGCAAATGGAACGCCGTATGATGTAGGAATGAAAAACCAACATTTTGTGTATCTGCATCTCTATGGCTGTTTGTAACCAGTTTCGATTTATTGAGCAATAAATACAAAATTTAAGAACAAACTTAAAATTATTTTTCAAATAACTGAAACTTCATTTCAAAGAAGCATAGAGGTATGTGTCAATTAAAATGAGCAACATGTGGAGTACTTATTATAATTTTCCCTGTTCAGTGGTGACTATAGTGATTTTTTCTAAAGAAGCAGATGGCATTATTTCAACAAAAAAAATCACTACTTTCAAGTGGTTGGGAGATAGTCAATATGGGATTGAATGAAGTTTAGAAAGAGGCTTATAAAAAATGTACTGATGTTTATAGCATTCCATTTTTTAAAAATGGCACTTGCTTCTGTACATTCGTCTTGGTTCGCCCTGTATATTCGAAAATAATTTCCAGTTATAGATTTTTTGCGCAGTTTATTTGTATTTTCTAGCTATCTTAGAATAAATATTTTACAGTTAACAGTTTGGTTTCATTATTTAATTCTAATGTTAGAAAATTTTTCTTTTTGTGCATTATTTTAATAATTGCATTTTGACATATTTCCAGGTGCAATAAATTGCATTACAGATATTTCCCCATACTTATGCACAATTCAACATGGATTCAACTGAAGCCCTGTATATCATTGTTATAAGTTTGCTATTACAGAATTATCCTATTTGATCGCATAAATAAGTCAATTTTCGTATTTTTGTTGTTAGATATTCTGTGTGATCCTTCCATTTCAGACTTGGTCCATTATTATTCCCAAATATTTAATATTTTTAACTTTTTCTATGGTTTTATTACATGGACAGTTAACTAAGTTATTATGAAGACATATGTATCTACATACTTGGAAAAACACAGCCTAAAAGAATCCATTATATCTCGTATAAATGCAGCTCACAAAAATTACATTTTTTCAAACATAATACGAAATATAGTCATGACCCAAAGCCTTTTTCGTCATACAAAAGTAAAGTAAATAGAATTCTACCAGAATCTCTGGCAAACTAACTGGTAGCAATAATGAACCTCTAGAGATACCTCAAAATATTGCCAATAATTTCAGTGATTACTTCAGTTCCATGTACCAAAACCTCAATTTACGTCTAATCACAGTTACGATAACTTTTCAAGCATTGTGGTAAAACATGTTACTGATAACAAAATAATCCAGGTAAACTAAGAAACATGACTGCAGGTCATGACGAAATACCCAATTTCATAGTAAAAGATTGTGCATACATCTTGGTTAAACTTCTGTCTATTTTAGTATTTTATTAAAAGTTTTTATTTAACTTGCAATGTTTGTTTGTTAGCTAGTTAGTTTGTTTAGGTCAAATTTTGCAATCAAAATTTCGATTAGTTCTAATTAAGCTAAAGCTTTGAAATCTAGCACATGTATATAAGTCCGGTGACAATACACTTTAACATTTTCATATAAGAAAAAACAAGATGGCGGCTTCAAGATGGCGGACGACTTTACCGTTTATGATTTGATTCGACTCAAAATCGATATCTGAAGATTTTCGAGATTGCCAATTATGAATTCTTGGCCAATATTTAGAAATTCAAAATGGCGGCGCCCATATGGGACGACCTTTGTCATTTATGGTCCAAATCGATCAAAATCGATATCTGGGGGTTTTCGGGTTCACCGATTACGAATTTCTAGTCAAAAATGTAGTTCAGGATGGCGACTTCAAGATGGCGAACGACTTTACTTCAACTCAAAATCGATATCTGAGGGTTTCCGGGGTCAAAAATTTAGTTCAAGATGGCGGACGATTTATCGTTTATGATCCGATTCATCTCAAAATCGATATCTGGGAATTATAGCATATCAAAAGACTATAAAATTATATAAAAAAATATTTTTTAAAAAAGCTTTTATTTAAATGCTCTAAAAAGTATAAAATAAGTTTTGAAATAAATCAAATCCATCATTTCGTTACATTATATAATTTTTTTTATGGTATAAAAGCTTGTCGCGAGCAATCTCCTTTACACAGGAAAATCTCGCGACAAGCTTTTATATCATAAAAAAATATATATAATGTAACAACTTTACTTCAAAGTTTATTTTCTAGTTTTTAGAGCATTTAATTAAAAGCTTTTTTTTTAAATATTTTTTATGTAATTTTCAATCTCTCCTTTCAAACCTGTCCAATCGTTTCCAATCGAATGGAAAATAGTAAGATTGTACTACATTTTGACAGCTGGTGATCCATCAATTTTAAGTAGTAAAAAAAATCGTACATCTCCTCATCAACACGGTTGTACGGAAAAACGCTCTACTATAACAAATCTCACATATTTCTTCTTTAGTATATTGGTATAGCTGAAGTAATAAGTTCCCGACACATAAAAAACGCAACAAAAACTTTACGATCTCATTAATATACCGGTACTCTCTGTTACTGCCGTTCGCAAATTGACTCACTATCTTATTTATCAAATTCATTAAGATGCCCTGGAAAATATTCAAAGAAAATTCTTTAAATTAATTTTTATTAAATTGGAGTGCGTTTTACTAACCCACTGTAAAAAGCAATCATATTGAAGTCACCTGTTTATACCATGTGTGGCAATTATAATAAAATTATCTTGAACTGTGATATCAACATCTGCTCTCTTAGTGACCATTTAATTTAGTAACACAAACACATTTACTTATTAATTAATATACTGTTGTTTTCTTTTTCTTGTTTTTTATTTAGATGTTTTTAATCAAATTGATTGATGTGTATACGCTTGGGCGGCTTGGGATTTCGGTCATTAAATTAGAAGTTATTATATTTTCCTACGTTTTGAGTTTATTATTCATCGTCGGAGAAAATTTCTAATTTAAATAAATCTATTGAACGCTGATTTTTATATTTTACGGCTTTCTCGGTCTGGTGTTTTGGTACAACTCAAAATATTTTTTCGACACTGAAATCAATGTGCGAAATAAATGTACTGGGATAATATACTATAGAATTTACACAAAAAACATTTTTATACATATGTATACATATTTTTTTAAATTACTTTGTTCTCGAATTAAACCGCGCCTGAAATTATTGAAGTCTCGAAGTTTCCGCAATTTTAAAAGAGAACTGTTAGTGTTTACTTCTAAGGTTTCAATCTGCCTACTTCTTAGATAACAACTTAAACAAAAATTCATGCTAGCTACCAAATTTCTCGACAGCAATTAAGAAATATCTTGATAACATAATGACTTACATACAACGAGATTCATGTTTTTAAATCACTTATGATTTAATGTTGATATGGATTATCAATATAGTAATATTGTCAGTTTTAGTATCCTAAGTGAATATGCCGCTCTCTATCCTTGGACCGTTTTTTTAGCAATACAATGCAAATAACAAGTAGAGCCATCAGAGCCACAACCAGCCCAACCAAAGTATACATAGCATGACGAAAACCAGCCGCTGGATCTAAAAAATATACATATAAATAAACATAAGGCTACTTTTTTAAGTAATAGGAATAAATATCGCTACCTGGACTGTTTTGAAATTCCCTTGGAATATTATTTGTTATAGAATTTCTGTGTTGTGCAATTTTGGGCAAAAGTTGATTCCAAAATGTTATTCTTTTATTTCTCTTTTTTGTTTCTTCATTTATATTGCGAGCTTGAACTGTTTCAAATATTTCAATATACGGATCTCCTACCGCATATTTCCTCCAAGGTTTAACCCTAACATTATTTGGAGTAGGATTCCTGCAAATTGCGTAGTTGAATTAATGCAACTTATTGAAAGTGGCAGAATCAAATGATATTGTAAGACTGAAATATATTTTTTCAGTGAGAGAAGTTCAGACTGCTTAAGCACACCCTTTTTATCAGTTTGGATTTTTGCTCTCCTAAATTCTATTTTTTTACCTGTATAATTGGTTCATGTGAATGTACCACGTTAAATTTTCAATTGCGCCTGAAGACATATCCTCTTGAAATATAAGGCTCAAATATGATTTAAGAACCCAAATTTTAAATATATTAAATTTAGTTCAAATGTGCTTTTAGAGGGCGGAATATTAAACATAATATTTTTAGTCGCAAACTCCTCTATAAATCCTTATTTTACTATAAGGAAAGTAACCAGACTGCAACCAAAGTTACAAATCAGGCGCGTTAAGTGTAATAATTGCATATTACCATCAAAACGCTAATGCTTCGATTGCAACAAACACCAGTCGAAAGACTGATCCTACTTAAAGGAGCTCCCTTGCCAGTCGTCACACACCACTTGCAGACTGCAGTTTCGAGCTGTTGGCTCTCGTCAGTGCAAGGTAGGTATGCGACGACCGACATGAGAATCCTTTGACTATAGTACATCCCGGTATTTTTACAATAGCGACATGTAAAACAGCCAGCAGGCGCCATCTAGCGGTCCAGTGTCTGTTGCAATCGAAAAATAAATAGCCTGACTTGGCTTAGCATAGTTCAAATGTGCTTTTAGAGGGCGGAATATTAAACATAATATTTTTAGTCGCAAACTCCTCTATAAATCCTTATTTTACTATAAGGAAAGTAACCAGACTGCAACCAAAGTTACAAATCTGGCGCGTTAAGTGTAATAATTGCATATTACCATCAAAACGAGAGCCAACAGCTCGAAACTGCAGTCTGCAAGTGGTGTGTGACAACTGGCAAGGGAGCTCCTTTAAGTAGGATCAGTCTTTCGGCTGGTGTTTGTTGCAATCGAAGCATTAGCACTTTCGAAAAAAATTTAAAACGTCTATTTTTAAAATTCTTACATTTAGACTTTTCAAATGATAACCCATATGCCGGAATCAAATTTATTTTCACATTTTAGCACGTCAGAAAATATTTTTGGGGCATCAACTCCTGAGCTATCTGCAAAATTCTAAACTCAAAAACTACATGTAAAATTTTGTGTTTCTGAATATAGTAATTTCGGACATAAACTACTGTGATACACAGATGGACAAACGGACTGACAGACAAGTCATCTTAGAAGGGTTCCGTTGGGGACAGAATTCTAAACTAAAGTACATTCCGAAAAATACCATGCTGCAAACTACCGTCTAAGATCAATGTCAGACCAACGTTTACCCTAAACATGAGAGTTAAAAAGCCACATTTATATTTTTAGCTAGTGAGCTAATTGCTTCCCATATAGGGATATTGTTACGTGGCTGCCATATATTTTCGGGGCCTTTCCAAGACTATGTTAGATGTTGTAAGATGGATTTGCTTATAAGTCGCTGACATAATTCTGCTCACCGGTCTATATAGTATGACCACAAAGGAAATATCGTAAATTTTCATATAGTATGTGGATATCCTATAATATGACCTGGATCTGCAAAACCATGGACGTCCCGTCCCTACTTAGCTAATAGTGCACTGTAAAACGGGGAAAAAGTAGCTTCCTTCTTGAAAAAAACATTTTTTAAGGTACAACTACATGGGACCTTCATAGCATGATAGATTAGGTTCTTGGCCATCTGTAATGGCCAATTACAACATTTTTTGGGAAGTTAAACTTTTTTATTACGATCCCTCGTGATATCTCAGGAACCAATTGAGATAATTATATATTTATTTTTTTAATTGATAAACGAAATGTGAGCGAAGGTCACGATAGGGCGTGTTTGTAGACCCCAATTTAGAGCAGTGAACATCTGCCGTATGCATAGGTTTTAAACTGCACTGTGGGAATATACAACTGAAGATTTTTTTTATACTGTGTATTCTTTGATCAACTGCATTATTAAAAAATGTATATCTTTGACAATAAAAAAATGTACAAAGGTGAAATATCCGTTTTATAATGGATCGTAGTGGGCTATAAGAGTTTTTCCTACCTCAAAGCTCTCACCTCTCACTTACCCGAACATTACAAAGTTCGTCCACATCTGCTTAATTTGTGCGCTTAGTCGCATCTCATTCGAATTGAATCTTCTTCTGCCAACTTGTTTCAACAAAACTGGCCCAAATAGAAGCAATAAATCGGAGGTAGCAAGATGATCTGAAAATATAGATCTAAGTCTTATTTGTCATCTGTATTAATGTAAGTTTACCTGTCGTATTCAGTACCATACCCAGATCATCAATGTAATAAACAAATACAGGTTGTACGTAAGAAGTTATCAAACTCGACAACTGCAGAAAGTGAGGTGCTTCAATTTTAGCTTCAAAATCTAAATCTTTTATTTGGTCAAATAAAACCCTTACATCTCCTTGATTTGATGAAGAGTACTTCCATTTGATAAGATCGAATATATCATCTTTTGTAGCGCCGTTAAATTTGTACAGCCTCATTATTTCTGGAATTTTGGCTCTTTCCATATACTGTTGCAGTTGGGTATAACCTTGACTAGCTAAGTCTAGCCATTCATCTGAAAAGAAAAAAATTAAATGTCTATGATTAAATTTTCATCATCATCATACTTAATTGGGGGTACGTGATTGGCTTTGTTATCCCTGTTAGAATGGGAACCTGAGGAAATGTGCCGTCTTTCAATGCATTTGATGGATTTACTGGCAAGTATCTGTTATTTTCTGGTAAGAACGTGTCCACGACTGGAAGAAACATGTCAGTCCAATTGTAAGACTAAAAAATACAAATTATTACTGTCTATAAGTCTATTATGGCATTTTCAAATATTTCTTTTTTAGGATTCATACTGTATAGGAAAATTTCAGAAGGAAAAATGTAGATTATTTATGTTAAATATATAAAATTGAGACTTGAAACTTTTTGATAGGTAGCTAAAATGAATTAAGTGTAAAAACTTCTCCATAGGAAGTAAAAATGTATATGGAGTCCTAAATAGCGCCTTCTGATTTGGACGGCGCCGGTGGGATAAAATGACTTCCAAAACTGTTTTTCCGCTAATCGTACAGAAAAAAACACAATACAAAAAATATTTCTTATGAAATTATTTATGACAATATTTATTTCGTAGTCCATTAATATTCAGATTACAATATCAGCATTATATTTTTCATTCATACTGAGATTTTATGAATATAAGAGCGTACATCCGTGTTATCTCGGATTTTAACAATGTATTTTTTTTAATCACTAACCCCCCTCCCCCAGTGGGCGTGGGCAAATTGGTTTACCTCCGAATATTCCTGTAGCGCCTCCAATATCTCTTCCACTTTTTTAGAGCGGAGGCATCCGAGTATGTCAAGCGTATATGCATTACAACCTAGCAATCTTATTATTTCCTTTGATGCGGCAATAGGATCGTTGTCTGTTTGCCATGCGGAAACTACACTTCCAGATGACATTATAGCCCGTTGGAACAAGCCTAAAACAAATCAATGCAAATTAACATTGTGATTCTTGCCACTTCTATGTCATTACCATCAGTTCTTGGTGATACCATATGTAGAGCAACACTGACAGCCCCAGATAAATATCCAAAGAGTGTCAGTTTTTCGGGATCTCCGCCGAACTGTTTAATATTCTCTCTTATCCATAGCAATGCAAAATATTGGTCTAATATACCTAGATTTCCCCTAGAATCAGAATTTCCCAAGCAGAAGAAACCGAAAACATTCAATCTATAGTTAACTGTAACTACTACTATTCCTTCGGCAGCTAAGTCTTGGCCAGATACAAAAATAGAAGTGCTTTGAAAAAAGTCTATCCCTTCGAAAAATACGATTACTGGGAGGGGTGCGTAATTCCCCATGTTCTAAAAATTTAAATAATAATAATAGCTTTTATTGTCCAACAGTAACCCATTTAGAGGACAAAAATACAAAAGTAAAAATACAAAGTAGAAAATATAAGATACAAAAATATAAAAACATATAAAAAATTTACAGTTCAGGTGAATCAATTTGGTCGTGTAAGAGTTTATACAAAAAGTAAGAAAATCGCATTTTCTTCTAGGTCTAAACTAACTAAACTGGATTACCAAGAAGGATGTAAAGTGCACCTCTTGCAGGGCAAACCCCATAAACTATATGATAACAACTTTAAAAATTTTCGTTGCACCCTCTCGACTATTAAAGCTGCTATAATAAGGATGCTAAATTATAGGGCCATACTCAAGTTGCGACCGGACATAGGACAAATATAAAGTTTTTAATGCGCCAATGTTAGTAAACGATTTACAGTTTCTGACAATAAAACCATACATTTTATTTGCTGCATCAGTTTTTAGAGCAATATGTTGCGTAAAAGTAAGTTTGTAATAAAAAAAGAATACCAATATCTTTAGAGTATCAGATCGAACAAGAACCGAATTATCAATTTTATAATCATAGCGGTACATTGATTGTTTCCTGTTAAGAAGATATTGGCAGTGCACCAAACTTCTAAACGATCAGGTCAGATTGCAAGGCAACGCAACTCTCAGTACAGTTAATGTCAGTAAACAGTTTTAAGTCATCAGCAAAGAAGAGTTTATGGCACATAAGAATTTCGCTTAAATCATTGATGAAAAGGAGATATAGTAACGGTCCAAGATTAGACCCTTGCGGTACTCCAGATGTTGATACGTATGTGGAAGAGTTATAACCATTATATGAGACATATTGCTCCCTTTGACTTGACTAAGAAAGAAGAAATGTTTGCGAAATATAGTGTATATATAATTAATTACATCATTAAGTTACAAAGCTTACCGATGGTGACCAGATATTGAGGTGCAAGCAATCTTCCACATTAGTAACACCAGGTCTTAATGGCAACTGCGGGCATTTCGAGAGGAAATTTGTCGCTTGATATGTACCATTCCATCCTGGATGTTTTTGAGGAGGTGAAAATCGCAGGTTACCTGTTGGGGGGGCTGCGAACGGAATGCCGAGAAAACTGTTGACGATTTTGGAGGAATCAGTGTATACAGCCACCTGTTAGAAATATTAAGTATTTTAAATAGAATTTTTAATTGATGTTTGTGGGTGAAAATGACAACACATTATATCTTAATAGTACAGTAAACGAAGCTCAAAATGGCGGCCAAATGAGAATATGCTCTAATCACAGTACAAATATTTTAAAAATTCCAAACATGTTTCAGCATGTTCTTATATATACACATATATCTTTCTTGCAAAAAATGCAAAATCTCGTAAAATAAGCATTTTTTTGAAAAAAATACAAGAATAAAGATTTTCCCCACGATCGTCCGATTTGAACCCCATCGAGCATTTTTGATAATCTCAGTAAATTTTAAATTGTGCATATCACCATAAATAGCCTCGTATAAAATTCGTAGACGCATAATATGATTAAGTATATTATAAGTATGTTTGAGAAGAATTGAAAAAGATGTGACTGTCCAAACTTAGCCGCAGACACCCAATAAAATCCACTTCAAATTATGTCTATTACTGAAAATTTTATATCACGCTTTGTTTGTTACACAAAATTAAAGTCCCTTACCCCTTCCAAAAGACCCTGATGAATTCTGACGATAGGCTTCCGTTCTTGTTGCCACTTTTGAGAGTTGCTAAGTTTAACCACCAACATATACATCAAAATGGTCCGCGACAGCATGATTTTATTATTATGTGCGACATAGGTAAACACTATTCTCTACTGAAATCACTTCAAAACATAAATAATGATCATAACAAATATTTGGGCTTAGTATGATACGTGTCCGTGTAACTACTCTTCCGGTGTTACCCTTTTGTTCGATTTCCGGTCAAAACAACATATTGATGCAAATATATTTGCTAGCATGAATTATTCGAATGTTATTTGCCAGATGACCATCGATCAGATGAAAAATGTCTCAAGTGAGTGACAGCTGACCATAAATTAAATGTAGCATCAAATGTACTGTATATAGTTAAAAAATAAACGAATAATAAGTTACGGTTTATGTGTCGCTCACAAGACCATAGGCGCGTATCTATATTGTAATTTCCATTCAAGGGCGAGCAGAAACGCATACATTTTTACAACTGTCTACGAACAACCACCAATAAAGAAAACGATCAAAAAAATAATTTCCAATTTAGTCTCTTCAAAGTTTATGGGTTTTTAAAAAGATTTTAACCGCCAATCTTATTATTTATTTATGTAACAATACACTGACCAACAGAATTACTGGATAGGAGATTACATGCAAGTGCTTACAAATATGGCAGAGAAAATTAAAAGGTTCCGAACGAATCACTGTTAAAAAACAAGTAAAAACTGTAGAAGGTAAAGGTAAAAAGCATTGGTACCGGTAGGCTAGACGGGGTTGTGTGGGAGGCAACACGTCTAGTCACTGTACGACTCTTGAGTTCGAATCTCAGCACCAGCAGATGGCAATGTCGTAGGGAATGGTCCTTGTGTAATTGTCTGCGTGTATGCGTCCTGGTTGAGTGATGGAATAGCTAATGTTAAACTACCCCAGGGTGGTACCTAATATAAATTAAGTAGAAAAAAAGTTCACCTTCGCCTCAATCGGAAAAATTAAGGCAAAGTAATATTATCAGTTTCCTAGTGTACATAATGCGTATTACCGTATAATTTTTCATGCAAGAGTAACTGAAAAAGCTGTATTGTATCTATAATAGTGAAGTGTGTGAGTCGGAAGAAACCGAAAATTGTAAGTATTTTGCTATGCAATAAGAGTACCCCCCTCCCCCCGTTTTCGTGAATGCTGTGCGATGGTGCTGGTAGAATTTCTCTTTGGACTTGCGCAACCCCCCAAACGGCCAAAAACCACCCCCAAGATGGGTTAAATATTTATCACATCTTTTCCAACGGTGAAATTTAGCGTACTCCCTACCGTTTTCGAGGATGCTGAACACGGTGGTGATGCTGAATGTTTTTACTGGCCCCCTCCAATCCTCGAACGGCAAAAATTTTTTTTTGGGGGCAGTTTTTGGCCGTCTGGGGGTTACGTAACTCTAAAAGAGAGAATTCTACTAGTAGAATAATTATAAATATTCAAAAGAATACTTACAATACGCACTTGGTTTATTGTTTCATTAGTTTTTTTTCGATTTCACTGACATATGTTTCGGCCTGGCGACCATTATCAAAGAGTCTTTCTTAAAAACATTTTTTAAGACTCTTTGATAATGTTTCTTAAAAACATTTTTTAGACTCTTTGATAATGGTCGCAAAGCCGAAACATATATTAGAGAAATCGGAAAAAACTAATGAAACAATAAACCAAGTGCGTATTGTTTTGAATATTTATAATTATTCTATTGAATATATTTGGTCAAGAACCTACCGCAGATTCCATCCAATGAATTCTACTAGCACCATTGTGTTCAGCATCCTCGAAAACGGCGGAGGAGGCACTCTCATTGTATAGCAAAATATTTACAAGTTCGTCCAACTCATACACTTCACTATAATACACCATTACAAATGAAATATGAAAACAGTTCAAATATTCCTCCAGAATCTAGCTTTATTACCACATAATACGTGTCCTACATTAACTTAAAACAAATAAAAATGTTTGTCAAGGTCATTCCAGGAAAATATCTGTAGATTTGTGGATAGAAGATAGTGAAGATACGTTCAAGTGATTTGACGATCTTGTTAAATTTTCTTCCATTGATTCATACGATACGATACTGTGTACCCAAGAATATCAACACCATGATGATGTTTTAATACCTCGGTGTATACTCCTATTATTTCCAAAAGTATTGTCAAATTCCCTTCCATTAATTTACATGATACTGCGTACCCAAGAATATCAGATCTATCATGAGGTGGATATGGTTTACGTTCAGGGTGCGAGTGATGAAAATTGTGTCATGTCAACTCGAATTTATAAGGAGTGACATCCGGAAAGAAGACAGCCCTCTAAAAAATCATTTGACAGGTTGATGGAACTATTTGACAATACGGGGAAAGTGGAATATGAGAGAAACGAACGAACAAAAAAATGTAGTAAACGAAGAAAACGAAACAGTCATACTTTTGAGCGTCATTGAAGATCTTCATCGTAGTATAAGAGAATTGGCAAGAGAAAACGATATAAGCCGATCTTTAACCCATCGAATCCTACAAAAAAAAACAAATTTCATCCCTACCACGTTTAACTAATGCAGGAAATGGTTGATACGGATTATGAAAACCGAATACAATTTTGTCAATAGACAAAAAACAAAAAATCGTCATAATTTTCATTAGTACGACACAACCAATCCTTATATCTCATGAACAAATAGCCAAACAAGATGGGCGTTGAATGTTTGGGGAGGAATTGTTAGGGATTATGAGATAGGACCCCATTTTTTTGATGGACGTGTGAATGATCAAATTTATTTGGAATTTTTGCAAAACAGCTTGGAAGAATACTAGAGGATGTCCCCAGGGATATTAGGGAGAGAATGTAGTACCTCCATGATGGAGCACATGTGCACCACATTGCAGCTGTTTACGGACATTTAAACGACGCTTTTCCAAATGGTTGGATAGGAAGAGGGAGACACCATAGTTTGCCTGCCAGAGGCCCTGATTTGTCTAAAATAGACTTCTTTTTGTGGGGCTATGTTAAGGAGTAAGTGTACAAAGCTTCTATAACTACAAAAGAAAATATGAAAAAAAGAATAAGGGAAGTTTTTCAGGAAATTGCTGTAGATATTTTAAGAAATGTCGGTAGATCATTCGAAAATCATCTACAGAAATGCATAGACGTACTGGGAGGCCACTTTGAATAGTTCCTATAAACACTAGCTATTATCTATTTCATTAAATTAGGTTAAAAATAGCTTTAAATTTTTAAAATAGTGCCAATTTTTGTATTACCTAATACCATATTTTCTGTTCCTATTATTTATGTCAACTTTTTTGTAATATTAAACGATTATTGATACATTAAATACATAAATAAATAAACACCACAGAAATTAGACAATCCCCAATTCCAGAAGCCAGGGATTGTGGGGAAGGGGGTTACACATTGAAAAAACGCGGACATGCAACCATTTCCTCCGACAGTGCCGGAGCCAGGATTCGAACCCGGTGGTGCGATGTCCGTGTGATTAATCGCGATTGCCACCTCGCGCCTTAACCCACTCGGCTATCGACCAGACATGCATGTTTAAAGATAGACTCAAATGTGATTTAATTAAATTGTGAAAAAATACTACCGAGGCAACCAAGACGCACCCAGAAAAAAATTTAATACTGCTTTCAATTATTCGCACTTTATGTTAAAAGCATGGCTACTAGATCAGTTCCAAGTATTATAATTTAACGGTTTTTAATGAAGAAGCAAAAATATCTCTGGAAATATCAGTTTTAGGTATAGGATATTATTCACAAAAATCGTAGAGAATTGACGTGCCAATTCAAAAATACAATAATATACAGAGTGTTCCATTTGAAAAAATTGACAGTCACTTTGAATTGTCCTGAATTAGCACTAATATAAAATACACCCTGTATAATTATAATCAATATTTGGTGTTTGTGTCGTTATAGTACATCCCTTGTCTACATAATTGCACAATAAATCTTCTTAATTAATAGTAATACAAACACAGCGAATTAACTCGGCAACGCCATGTCAAAAACCAAAAAACTGGAGGTCGTTGAAAAGGTAATTTTACGCTGAGTTCATAAATGTAAAAATATATAGGGTGTTCCATTTTAAGTAAATGACCTCGAAGATGCTCCGCTGCAGTGAGTCACCCTGTATATTTCAAGCTATTTTTAAAATGTGCGCCTTTTAGCACTATACCACTTCCATAAAATAGGTAATAATTTTCCAAAGTCTCCTAATAAGGCCCATATTGGACTTTAACGCACTATTCGGACACCCTGTATAGTAAATTTTAATTAATTTAAATACGTTCTTAAAATTGGTATTTGGTAAGGCCCCTTTGCTTTTCCTGACTATATTATATAAGCTTTAATGTAACAAGTCAAATATAATTTATTACAAAGTGAGATTAGCAATATATTCTTAACCATAATTCAATTGAAAAACTTCACGCGGTTTACTCTAGACCAATCCAGCTATATACACAACAAACAGCAACTTTTTGAATAACGTGCAACATTGCTGATGGTGGATTTAGGAGTAGGGGCAAATCTTACAAAGGCCTTGTAAAACGTTTAAGTAATTTCACGATTTAAAATTTCAACAACGCCTAGGAATATTTACCATGTTTAGGCACCATATGAATTTTAAAATAATTCACTCTCGAAATTTAAATTACTTGTAACTTTGATTAATTACATCTTAAGCGTCATATTTTTCAACGTAATGAATATTTTTATGCAGCAAATATTTCCTATTAGAATTTGGATCTGATTAACTATAAATACCACCTCGTATGCACACACATACTTATACAATTATTTTAAAACGGTGAATCTTTTCCTGCGTTTATCATACCTTATATATTTCATTATACAAAACGTTGTTAATCTCAGGCATAAAAATTGTCTTAAAAGTATGTTAAATAATGATAAGCAAACATATGTTGTTTTTAATACGGTATGATTAAACAACAAGCTAGAATGGCAAACTTCGCGAGCATACTTCCTTATAAGGCAGAAATGATTTCTTTTTAGGTCACATTACTCAGAATATAGATGAATACAATGTAATTAAATTATTTACGTAACTGCCAAATGCTTTTCCAAAAATATTATTCTATGCGTAATATTTGTTTTGCAATATTTAATATACTTCTGTTAAGGATAATTTTGAGATATGTACTCGTTTTTACAAAATATAACCAAATATAATTGTATAGGTACTGTATAGGGTGTGCCAAATTCGATGGGATTCAGATGCTAATCAGATTTTGCAATTTCTCTTCGTTTTGTGTTAAGTATAGGTAGATTTTTCATTTTGAAATTATTTTTCCTGCTCTTTCCTCTTTCTCGTTCAGAATGAAAGTACCAAGATATATTTTTATAACTTTACACAGTTTGATATGTAAATCTTTTAACTAATAGAAGATTATGTAATTTTAAATTGATTTAAAATTATTAACATGCACTTTAAAAAAAACGAACAGACATACGTCTACAGGAGACTGGTTTAGTGGATAAAAATGCTGCAGCATTTTTACAGTACTTGTTAATAATTTTTTATATAGGGAAGTTGAGAAAGTTTTTATTAGTTTGTGTTTATCAATAATGATTTTTTAACTGAATACTTTTATATGGCAAGTTCAGAAGGAAGAACATCGATATAAGTATAAAGAAACAAACAACAATTGCTAAATAGTACATTTTTATAGTATTCAACAAAAATTGTGTAAACATTTACAAATACCGAAGCCAAACGTATGTTTACAGGACTTCAATATCGATATTAAGTAACAAGGTAATAAGGTAACAACTTTATTCTGAAGTCAGTTAAATTTTTTCCACGCTTCATGGTGGCTTCTTAACTAGCTTATAATTAGATAAAGGAAATTTTGCTTCCAATTTCGCTTAAATTGTCTAGAAGAAATTTGCATGAGATCGCCAAGAATACTTCCTCTTTCAAATAATAAAAGAATCATCAAAACTGGAGAATTTGGTAAAAAGTTATGGATACAGAATACGAGTCAATTTTAGAACCGCCTCTTCTTAATTTTCTTGTCGGTTAAAAAAGCAATTCTAACGCATTCAAGTAAATTCAGTTAAAACACAATGTTTAGAATGGTCAATTACTGAACATTATCAATTATAGGTTACCACAACATCCGTCAAAGTATAGAAAAATTTACTAGATTGCGGTTTTAATACGAAAAACCTTGAAGATGCAGGTTGGTAAAGATAATAAAAAATACGGAAGTATTTATTTTTTAAATATAAAGACAGAAATGGTATAGAAAAAAATTGTACTGAATTATGCAATATTAATAAAATAATTGACATTCAATGGTGCCAACCAAAAGTTAGGAATTACTTATATCTAAATTTTGGTGTATTATTACGGTACTTTTGCTTTCATTTAACACATTTTCTATGCTGAATAAGCAATTTTATAGCAGAAGGAAATTTTATAAAAATATAAAATATAAGAATTATAACATTCCAACCTATCCTGCAAGTGCCTTATATACATAAGGACTCAACAAATTAAACTAAAACAGCTATTCCCCTTACGAGCGCTGAATTATGTGGCAAAATTTGCGTATTTTGTCTAAACAGAGTTAGCGCTAAAATACAATGACTTGGAATGCTCGAATGCTACGAGGAAGATTCGAGGCCTTCTTCATGTCAGGATGTCACTAACTGTAGGCCGGTCTCGACCTAGTCTTGGGTTAGTGACATCCTGAGATGAAGGAGGCCTCGCATCTTCCTCGTAGCATTCGAGCCTTCCAAGTCATTTTATTTTAGTGCTAACTGTGTTTATACAAAATACGCAAATTTTACCATTTAATTCAGCGCTCGTAAGGGGAATAGCTGCTTTGGTTTAATTTGTTGAGTCCTTATTTATATAAGGCACTTGCAGATAGGTTGGAATATTATAATTCCTATATTTTACATTTTCTTTGTTTGTTAGTTTATTTTCAAATCTTATAATAAAAGTTTCCTACTCCTCGTGTCTCTCTACAGCTTTGAAATTTGGTGTGATGACATATTTCCAATAACAATACAAAATTATTAGTTTTATTGATTAATAAACTAGCGCATGCGCATTGATTAACTTTTATTTTACGTCAACCGAGTTATGTCGGACGGAGGACTAAACGTCGGTATCGCTGACATTGTAGTCACTGAACTATCTTTAATGTACAGAGTAGTTATACACTATAGGCCACGTGATAGATAGTTTTTAAATGAAAATTTCTGCTTATTTTTACTTATTCTGTTAGATCTTCTTCCCCTGATTTCAAATATATATACAACCCTACAACTTTTACATTAACTTTTTTTTATTTTCAATAATCACCGAAATAAATGGGGGTATCTAAATATAGTGAATGATCCTGTAATAGACTTCATATAGATTTAAGTAAACCGTAACAGAATCTATGCTCGTCATATATTACTCACCAACAGATGGCTGTTTTAGCACTCTCTTTAACGCAACAAGTTTAGCATAGACAGAAAATTTTCCATGTTTAATATCAGGAGTTTTCTGGCTGTCTATCGAAAAAATTGCAAGACAGAAAAGTGACATTTTGAGCGCCCCACGCTTTTATAATCATTTACTGTACTGTGACAGATAAAACGACTATTTTGTGTCTTTTGGTACTAAAAAAATGACATTTCTTTTCTTATTCGTAAAACAATGACAATGAATACAATTTTATAGCAGTTTCTCTAGCAAACACTGTGTTATTTGATTTTCTTGCATTGACCAATCGCCAAAAGAAAAATTGAAAAATGTTTCCAGCAAAATATTGCTTACATAATAAAAATATTTTGTGTATCATTGATTTTGCTCGTAGCCTTCTCAGAAAAGTACACTTTTGTTGAAAATCACTGGGTCGTAACTAAATTTGTACAGGTCGGATGAAATGTATTTTTTATATTCCTTATATGGAAAGTTTGTTATTTAATTGATAAATTCGTAAATTAATTTACTACGTATCAGATATCAATCAGTGGCAGTCCCTCATCTCTAAAACAAATCCTGGGATTAATTTTACAACTTAGGATTCAACCGGTATACAAGGTGCGCCAATAAAAACTCCCAGGTGAAATATTTCGGAAACTACTAGAGATAGTTGAGTTCTGTAAAAGCGCATTGCTAGAACATATAAATGGCTTCAGTTTTGGATAATAAATAAATAAATAATAATAATAAATAACACCACAGGCAATTACATCATTAAAGTTTGAATGCTTCACCCCCCGTTTTAGGGGTACTTTACTCTTGTAATTTTTCAGAGAAAACCATTGACCGAGGGTATAAAATCGATCTAGGGAGGCTCATAGTAGAAACTATCAATTATCTATAAAGGATTCGCCTTTCTGTAAAATTTAACGTTTCAATCCCCGTTTTTGGGGTACTTCACTTCTGTAATTTTCCAGAAAAAGCCATTGACCAGGGTATAGACTATAGAGTCGATCTAGAAAATTTGAGTGGCCTATAAAGGATCATCTGTTTATAAAATTTGAACGTTTCATCCCCCGTTTTAGAGATATTTTACTACTGTAATTTTTCAGAAAAAGCCATTGGCTGGGGGGTATAGAATCGATCTAGAGAGCTCATACTAGAGAATCTTGATTGTCTAAAACGGATTCATCCTTCTGTAACATTTGACCGCATCATCCTCCATTTTAGGGGTTTCCTCTTGTAATTTTTCAGAGAAAGTCATTGATCGGGGGGGTATACAGGGTGTTGCATCATGAGAGGGACATAGCTTAATAGGAGGTAGAGAACATCAGTGGTAACCGGAACCTCCCATAGAAATGTCTCATTGGGCCTTCACTACGAAGTTACAGGGTGTTAAATAATTTTTGGCCAAACCTGTTTTTTGTCATAACTTTGACAGGGAATGAAATAACGGATTCATATTTGGTACGGCTAATGTACTAACGAACCCCAAGAGGTACATGTATAAAAAAATATATATCCAGGTCCGGACTCACTATAATTTATGTTTCTTCTTTGCATCAATAAAACATCACCCTGTATATATTTTTTTGAAATTTCGATACGATATTCAAAAAGAGCAAGAAAAAACAAACAAAATGGCCTATTTCATTTTTTTGTTACACCTTCGTGGTTATTTAAATACGTTGTTAAATGTGCAAGAAAATGGATTACAGAACCCTATTAAATGAGAGGTACGTGAAATAAATAGTTTTATAACTAAAATTTGCAAAAATTCTATTGAGCCTAGGTGGTCTGGGTGAATCCTAATTCCGGCACGTTTTAAAGGGCCATTTTGGTAAAAAACTGTGGTCCTAATAAGTAATCGGGTATGAAATAACAAAATTTTTAATCAATCACAGTAGGCTTGTTCAAAGTGACAGATAATAAAAAGAAATCTCCTAAACAGTTGAATAATTGTTTGTTAGTAATTTAATGTGTCAATAATCCGCATTTAGTTAGTGAAAACTTGTGAAAATATTTTAACTATGCCAGTAAAATTTACAAACGTGGAATATGCTGACATAATATTCATCTATGGTTTCTGTAATGGAAATGGTAGGTCGGCGGAAAGAGAATATCGGCTGCGTTTTCCTGGTCGTCGATGCCCTAATCATAAAACCTTTAGTACGGTGTTCCAGTATGCAAGACAATACGGAAAGTTTCCTAATTCTGCAGTTGTGGAGCGTGTTTTACAACAAGGTGTGCAGGAACAAAACAATATTATAAACATAGTTCAAGAAAACCCAAATATGAGCACTAGACAAATCAGTTTGGCAACTGGTATTCCTCATTGGCGAGTATGGAGAACCCTAAAAAGAGAACGTTACCATCCATATCATATCCAGCAGGTACAGCGTCTTCAACAAGGCGACGATATCCCCCGCCTGGCATTTTGTCATTGGTTGTCTAACCATCGCCCAGTCATTTACAGAACCTTATTTACGGATGAGGCACAATTTACAAGGGATGGAGTAAACAATTCACGAAATAATCATAAATGGGCACAGGAAAACCCACATGCGGTACGCCAACGCCGTTCACAACACAGGTTTTCTGTAAATGTTTGGGTCGGACTTGTGAATAGACATTTGATGGGGCCACATTTTTTTGAAGAAAGATTGAATGGTGAAATTTACTTTGATTTTCTTCAAAACATTTTACCGAATATGTTAGAAAATATCGGTATAAGAGGCATGTTGTTTCAGCATGATGGGGCCCCACCACATTTTAACCTTCAAGTAAGAGAACACTTAAACAATGTGTATCCTAATAAATGGATTGGACGCGTGGGTCCACATGAATGGCCACCAAGATCTCCTGGTTGTAACCCTTGTGATTACTTTTTATGGGGCCACTTAAAAAACGAGGTTTATAGCATTGAAATTGAAAGTAGACAACATTTAGTTATTGTTTTGTTATTTATTGTTAATTGAATGGAAAATATTTTATTTATTTAGATTTTAGTTTGTTCTCTTTTCCAATTTTTATTAAGCATAAAATGTTGATGATTTTCTTGATCAAAGTAACTGGTTGCTTAGGCCTAAATGGTTTAAATTATCTGTCACTTTTATTCTTTGAACAAGCCTACTGTGATTGGTTAAAAATTTTGTTATTTCATACCCGATTACTTATTAGGACCACAGTTTTTTACCAAAATGGACTTTTAAAACGTGCCGGAATTAGGATTCACCCAGACCACCTAGGCTCAATAGAATTTTTGCAAATTTTAGTTATAAAACTATTTATTTCACGTGCCTCTCATTTAATAGGGTTCTGTAATCCATTTTCTTGCGCATTTAACAACGTATTTAAATAACCACGAAGGTGTAACAAAAAAATGAAATGGGCCATTTTGTTTGTTTTTTCTTGCTCTTTTCGAATATCGTATCGAAATTTCAAAAAAATATATACAGGGTGATGTTTTATTGATGCAAAGAAGAAACATAAATTACAGTGAGTCCGGACCTGGATATATTTTTTTTTATACATGTACCTCTTGGGGCTCGTTAGTACATTAGCCGTACCAAATATGAATCCGTTATTTCATTCCCTGTCAAAGTTATGACAAAAAACAGGTTTGGCCAAAAATTATTTAACACCCTGTAACTTCGTTGTGAAGGCCCAATGAGACATTTCTATGGGAGGTTCCGGTTACCACTGATGTTCTCTACCTCCTATTAAGCTATGTCCCTCTCATGATGCAACACCCTGTATAATCTATCCAGAAGGCTTATATTAGAGACCCTTAATTATCTATAAAGTACTAAAAGTTTGCTGAAATCATAGTAAAAGGAGATGATAGTGTGCTTAACTATCGTTTTAATAATACACTTTCATCATAGACGTACACATTAAAACTAGTTGTGGAAGGCAATGAAAGATTTGCGACTTCTCATGGCTCCACGAACCTTCATTCATTTAATAAGTCCATATTGAAAATGCCTAAAGAAATCGTTAAAATAAATAGGGTAGTGGACACACGCGAATGAAAGCATGATTAGCTATTTTAAAAAACGAAATAACTAGGTGCACTCCAGAGTGCACGCTATTTTCAGCGAGTGCTCCAAATCACCAACGCCTTGGATGTGACGTCATTGACGTTAAAACATATTGATATAGTAAGAAGTATGTAAGTTCCTCATCAGCAGTCCGAGGTGTAGTGGTTAGGTTGCCCGATTCTCACACGTGAGGTCGAGGGTTCGAATCAACTTTTTACGGTTTTTTTTACTACATTTTGTTAAGAGCGCTCCGGATATAAGCGGGAAAGACGGTGCAATTTACTCTCATATAAATAATTATTTTAAAAAACGGCTTTCACTAAAAGACACGTTACAATGTGGGACGATGAGAGAAAAAAAAGTATATATAAAAAAATATTTTTTTTTCTTCTATTTTCGATTTGCAAAAATAATTCTTATCATCCCACATAGGTATTATTAAAATAAACATTTTCCCTTTTGTAGAACTAAAATAAAATTAGCCCTAATGTCCTCAAATGCACCGAGAAATTTAAAGATTAGGTATAATAAATTTGTCCAATGTCATATTCTATCACATCTCTATCACTCTCTTTCCAAGCACACGGTACATTAGGCTGCGTCATTTTATTGACGTGAAGCCATTTACAATTAAAATTGGAAGCATGGATGACTAATACACTCCGAACAACTCTTAACAACTAAAATACGTAACACGAATATTTATTAAGGTTAGTTCGTTAGGTTTTTTTTTTTTTTTTTTTTTTAATACATTTATTTAACGTCGGCCTATTTCCGCTACTGAGCCCTAACACCGACGCCTGTAGACGAGCTACCCCCAACCAGAAATTTTGCCGAACCTCTTCCCTTAAGAAGAGTAGGGATCTTTTACTTGCCTAACATTTAATAGACAAGGGACCGACGGCTTTACATCCCCTCCGAAGGATGGTATATCTCCTATACAACCCTCGTCTAAGGTTGTATAGCTTCCGCGCATACACTGATATACAAGCCGCTGGAAGATGTGTGAGGCGAGAACGCGGTTTCCGTTGGAATGGTCACCAATCCAAGTACTAACTGCGCCTGTCGTTGCTTTACATCGCATACCGAAGTATGTACATAGTAAAGACGCACCTACGCTCGCCCCCTTTCGTTAGGTTAAATATGCTATTATTTGATGTAGAATAGTTGCTTATGATAGACAACTTTTTGTTAACATTGTTAACAACTAAAACACATAATACGAATATTTCTTTAGGTTAGTCCGTTAGGTTAAATATGTTAATATTATTTGATGTAGTGTGAAGTGCCAGCGCTCCGTGGGCTCCCACCAATCGTAGCCTCGAATTTATTTCCCTATTCTATACGTAGTAGGATCGGCGAATATGCCAGAGTGCACCCAACGCTGAAAATAGCGTGCACCTAGTCATTACGTTACTACTAGGGATGAAAATACCTTTTCGCAATGTTTCTTTAGAGAAACAATACGAAAATTTGTTATATAAAATGATTCTATTTGAAAACTGTAATCACGGGTATCATAAAAAATGCCTAGATTATTAAGGGAATTTTCCCAAAAAATTTATTTGCAAAATTTGTACTAGTTTGAGGTAAATAAAGTGATACTGATTTCTATCTCAATGTTTTATTTGTTTTGTTATTTGATATAAAACTGTATATATTTCAACAATAAGTTTTATGTAAAGATGAATTTTTTATAATTAATGATATTGATAGTGTCTAGTATGAACGCTCTAGATCGATTCTATATAGGTACCCCGGTCAATATTTTTTTCTGAGAAATTATAAGAGTAATGTACCCCTGAAATGGGAGATGGGGACCTCAACCTTTATAGGAAGATGAATCTTTTATTAGTAATTAAGAGTCTCTAATAGAAGCCCTATAGCTAGATTCTATACCTCGGTCATTGGCATTTTCTGAAAAACTACAAGAGTTAAGTACCCCTAAAATGGGGGATGGGGAGCTCAACCTCTAAAGGAAGATGAATCCTTTAAGGTAATTAAGAATCTCTAATATAAGCCCTCTGGGTAGATTCTATACCCCCGGTCAATGGCTTTTTCTGAAAAATTACAAAAGTACTGTCTGAAAGTTATTTGTGACATTCTACGAATATTCTTTCCTATTATTTGGGTTTTCTACTACATGTATTATTGTCCTCTTCAAAAACAAATCACCGAATCTACAAAATAATAGAATTATTGGAAAAAAGCCTCTGCGCCCGTGACGTTTACGCCAAAGGAATAGTCAGAGGTTTTGTTTTGCAAATAATATAAATCGGAATAAACACAGAAATAATGTATTTTGCTGACGTTTCGGAAAATGATCTCTTTCCGTTTTCAAAGCTTTTTTTGGAAGAACTCTTATTTTGCTGTGTATGTCAAATACACAGCTTTAAGATTCTGTTCATGTTATTTCCATAGATACTTAGTAATTACACAGAACATAGAACTGATGATATTTTCTTTTAGATAATGTTGAGTTTGTCAAGTTCTTCTTTTAACGTTGGTAGCCAGGTTGTACAAATATCTACAGAACAATTCGATACGCACTTGTCTTCATTTAATAAGATTATTGCTGATTCTTTAATTTTTCTTTTTTGCTATCTGCTTCTTTTGTTAAAATTTTTGCCGAGTCCCAGCTTATTCTATGTCCGTTTTCCCAAGCATGTTAACAAATCTTTGATTTCTGAATTTCATTCTTTCTAATGTAATTCTTGTGCTCATTCAACCTCACACTGAAAGGTCTGGATGACTCACCCACATAACATTTATCACATTCGCACGGGATATTTTAAATACGGTTTTTTGAATTCTGCTCCCTGTTTATCGGTTTTGTTTTTGTTAAAATAGATCTTAAAGTGTTCCCCGTTTGAAATATCGTCCTAACATCAAATTTGTCACCTATACGGCGTAGCTTTTCCGATAATCCGTATACATAAGGAATTATTGCTTGGTTGGTCTTTTTACCAATGTTCCGGTAGATAAGACCTTAAAAATAGTTAAAGACAGGTTGCTAAATGATAATAATTTGGAAACTAGAACTAAATTAAGTGTAAATAGCATAATGGAACTCTTAACAATGTGTATAAAAACAACCTATTTTCAATTGGACAATAAGTTCTATCAGCAGGATTTTGGTATGGCTATGGGGTCTGTATTATCACCAATTTTAAGCAACATATTTATGGAGAACTTTGAGAACACACATGTTCAAAATTGTATAAACAAACCGGTTGTCTGGTGGAGATATGTTGACATCTTTGCAATTTGGCCTCATGATGTCGATTTACTAGATAGTTTTTTGGAAAATATAAATAGCAAGGAATCATCTATTAAATTCACATTAGAAGTAGAAAGTAGGAATGAACTACCGTTTTTAGATGTTTTAATTAGAAGGGTAAATAATACAATTGAAACAGGCGTTTATAGAAAACCAACACATACTAATAGATATCTAAATTTTAACTCAAATCAGTCAATAAATGTTAACAGGGGTGTTGTAAAATGTTTATACGATAGGGCCAAAATAATTTCATCTAATAATGAAATATTAAATAACGAGAAAAAATTTATCAAAGAGGTTCTAGTACAAAATCAATATCTTGAAGCCTTTGTTGATAGAGTTTTCATAAATGTTGAAAATAGGGACAATCAGGTACGACGAAAACCTGAACGTCATTATACAGCAATAATTCCTTATGTATACGAATTATCGGAAAAGCTACGCCGTATAGGTGACAAATTTGATGTTAGGACGATATTTCAAACGGGGAACACTTTAAGATCTATTTTAACAAAAACAAAACCGATAAACAGGGAGCAGAATTCAAGAAACTGTATTTACAATATCCCGTGCGAATGTGATAAATGTTATGTGGGTGAGTCATCCAGACCTTTCAGTGTGAGGTTGGATGAGCACAAGAATTACATTAGAAAGAATGAAATTCAGAAATCAAAGATTTGTGAACATGCTTGGGAAAACGGACATAGAATAACTGGGACTCGGCAAAAATTTTAACAAAAGAAGCAGATACCAAAAAAAGAAAAATTAAAGAATCAGCAATAATCTTATTAAATGAAGACAAGTGCGTATCGAATTGTTCTGTAGATATTTGTACAATCTGGCTACCAATGTTAAAAGAAGAACTTAACAAACTCAACATTATCTAAAAGAAAATATCATCAGTTCTATGTTCTGTGTAAATAGTAAGTATCTCTGGAAATAACATAAACAGAATCTTAAAGCTGTGTATTTGACATACACAGCAAAATAAGAGTTCTTCCAAAAAAAGCTTTGAAAACGGAAAGAGATTATTTTCCGAAACGTCAGCAAAATACATTATTTTTGTGTTTATTCCGATTTATATTATTTGCAAAACATAACCTCTGACTATTCCTTTGGCGTAAACGTCACGGGCGCAGAGGCGTTTTTCAAATAATTCTATTATTTTGTAGATTCGGTGATTTGTTTTTGAAGAGGACAATAATACATGTGGTAGAAAACCCAAATAATAGGAAAGAATATTACAAAAGTACCTCTAAAATGGGGGATGAGGAGCTCAATCTTTATAGGAAGATGAATCCTTTATAGGTAATTAAGAGTCTCTAATATAAGCCCTCTGGATAGATTCTATACCCCTGGTCCATGGCTTTTTCTGAAAAATTACAAGAGTAAAGTATAGGAAGATGAATTCTTTATAAGTAATAGAGAGTATCTAATATAAGCCCTCAGGATAGATTCTATACCCCCGGTCAACGGATTTTTCTGAAAAGTCACAAGAGTAAAGAACCCCTAAAACGGGGGATGAAGCGTTCAAATTTTATAGACAGATGAATCCTCCATAGGCAATTAAGGCCCTCTATTATGGGGCTCTCTATATCGATTCTAAACCCCGTCAATGGTTTGTTCCGAAAAATTACAAGAGTAAGGTACCCTTAAAACGGTGGTTGGAGTATGCAAATTTTATAGAAAGATGAATCCTTCATAATTAATCAAGAGTTTCTAGTATCAGTGCTCTAAATGGATTCTATATCCCCAGTCAATGGGATTTTCTTCTGGTCAATCAATTAGGCAGGCCCTCTAAAATTCAATGAAGGAAAGTTGCGGCGATTTTAGTCGATCAAAAATTAAATATTTTAAACTCTTTCTCGGAAATGGTTGAATTTTCGAATTTTTTCCATATAACGAAATAAAACTGAAATTAAATTCTTTTTAACATAGACATTTCTAAGTTCCTGGCATAAAAAAAAATTCTTTGTAGCGCAGCGCCATCTACCCCTTAACATATTGAAAAACTATTTGTATTCAAAACTAAAGCCATTTATGTTCTGGCAATGGGCTTTTACAGAACTCAAATATCTCACCTGGGATTTTTTATTGGCACACCCTATACAGGCTGTCCATCTTATCAGGGCACTCGAGAATATCTGACTTAATATCGGTCGTACAAAAAAAAATATTTTTACGAAAATTGTGCCGTTTTATATAACCTACAAACTGGTTTAAATACATTTGAAATCCATGGCCTACTTTAAGAGTTATGGCGGAAAATATCGAAAATGCGGAAAATGTCTAGGCCAAATATCTCCGTTATTTGAAGAGATACGAGAAAAATTCTAAGGCGAACATTTTTTGCAAAACAGAGTGTTTCAACGAGGTTTTATCTAATTTTTTTCAAAACCGTTCTATTTTGAGATTTACTCTTCAGGCTATTAAAAAATTATTTTGAAACGGGCGGAAAATGTCGCCATTAAATAGAGTATTTTCCTCCCTTTTCAACGATATATCACATGCCATATTTATTCATTGGTACTACGTTAGTAATTATAAAAACATTTTTTTAGAACCAATAATTTTTATTTAACAAGCATTAAACTTACCGTGGAGAAGTATGATTAAATAAAACGATAAAATAATTCAATAAGTTGTTCAAATCTTTGCTATAATAAAACATTAACACAATTAAGAAGAATAAAGTAAATTCAGGTAACAAAAACAAAATAATAATCAAGAAAGCAACATGGAGCAATTATGGAAAGAGTATTCGCAGTTATGCCAATGTATAGAGATCCTTCATAAAAGCGCCACTCCTTGCTCAGAAAGTTAAAATGCCTTTACCAATCAATTTAACTATAATATCCATTTGTTTGTATTTCATGATTTCACTATTATTTCAATTATTTTAAAATAGTTGGCTATGAACAAACTTGACAATTTAATTTTTTTACAGATTATTTCAGTTAATACTTAAACTCTCACTCAATCACAGTCGTTTAAGAATTTAGAATTTTCAAAAATGATTTTCACTCACATTGATCGTTATAATATGTTCGTTACATATTGCCAATGCAATTTTAACTCTGGATTAGCCCCAGTAGAATATAGAAACAGATTTCCACAAGCACTACAGCCGAATAAAACTCTGTTCAGAAAATTAGCTACGAAACTGAAAAATAATGGTTCATTTTTAAAAAAGAAGACAAGGTTGAACAGTGTTACTGATAATGTAAATAAGGTAAACCGAGTTATTAATTATGTAAGAAATAAAAATACAGAAAATTTGGAAACATCATTAAGAGAAATTCAAATTGCTTGTCATATAAATAAAACAAGTGCTAGAAAAATTTTAAAGAAAAATGGTTACCGGTGTTATAAAGCCAAAAAAGTTTACAATTTACAAGCGGGGAACAAACCAAGGAGAAGAAGCGTGCCGATCCATTAATATGTAGTAAAATACTTTGGTCCGACGCGGAAAATTTTTCCAATAATGGATTTTTTAATCGCAATATTCATTACAAATGGACTTCTGAAAATATACACTGGCATAGACCGACTGGGTTTCAAAATCGTTTTTCAATAAATATGTGGATAGGTATTTTAGGCACCAATTTTTATGATGATCACCTCAGTGGTCAAAGGTACCTAAACTTTTTGAGAAATGAATTTAATGAATTCTTAGATGACCCACCTTTAGAGAATCGACACAACTTTCAATATTTTCAACAAGATGGAGCTCCTCCCCACAATTCCCAGATTTGCCTAGATTGTTTAGACGAAATTTTGCCTCAACATTGGATAGGTACCAATGAATTTATTCGATGGCCCCCTCGTTATCCAGAATAACCCAAAGAGATTTTTTTCTATGGGGTATATTAAAGATAAGGTGTTTTCGACGACACCGCAATATGTAGAGGACCTAAAAGCTCGAATTACCGCCGAAATGCTGAGTAATGTTTTAAATGCAGTGCCTCGCCGCGCTCGATTGTGCATAAAAAATCGCGGTGGACACTTTGAACAGTTGATATGATATCTTAAAAATTATTTTGAGGATTAGATAAATATTAATGTTCTGTGTGCTATATTCTTTTTATTATTAATTTGTTTTTGTTACCTGAATGTACTTTATTCTTCTTAATTATGTTAAAGTTTTATTACAGCAAAGATTTAAACAACTTATAGAATTATTTTATCGTTTTATTTAATCATACTTCTCCACGGCAAGTATAATGCTTGTTAAAAAAAATTTATTGGTTTTAAAAAATGTTTTTATAATTACTAACGTAGTACCAATGAATAAATATGGCATGTGATATATCGTTGAAAAGGGAGGAAAATACTCTATTTAATGGCGCCATTTCCCGCCCGTTTCAAAATAATTTTAACATCCTGAAGAGTAAATCTCAAAATACAGCGGTTTTGAAAAAAATTAGATAAAACCTCGTTGAAACACTCTGTTTTGCAAAAAAATGTTCGCCTTACAATTTTTCTCGTATCTCTTCAAATAACGGAGATATTTGGCCTAGAGGTTTTCCGCATTTTCGATATTTTCCGCCATAACTCTTAAAGTAGGATATGGATTTCAAATGTCTTTAAACCATTTTGTAGGTTATATAAATCGGCACAATTTTCGTAAAAATAATTTTTTTTGTACAACCGATATTAAGTGAGATATTCTCGAGGGCCCTGATAAAATGGACAGCCTGTATACGTACCGATCTAACTTGTAGCACAACGTAAAAACAAAGACTTCAATTTTGAAAAAAGAAATCGAAAAGCAATTGAACCCTTAGGGCAGGCAGAATCATGTCATTCCTAATTTTAAAAAGTAAATAACAGGCAATTTTGAAAGACAAGAATGTTTTCATAAATATTTATCGATTTGTCCAGGGGTCATCTAATTGCCAAGCACACGATAACGACTTCTACACAAACAAGCTTACATCAACAATAATAGTTGCTACCTGATTAAAATATTAATTACTTTTATTATTGCTTATTATAGATAAAGAGCTTGTTATACTCAAATATAGCTTCGGACACTGGCTACGGGCCAAACCGATATTTATTTTGCTGTGATTACTTTTAGATAATACGTATAATGATTATTAAAATAAAATCAATTTATTAAACGGAGAAATTAAATCACCTACTCCTTGATATAATTGTTATTTATTTCCAAATTGTCTCTAAATAAGTTTTATTTTTTGTTTGCTTGACCCCTAAAAGCACTTCGCATCCTTTATCAAGCAAAATATATTTTTATATTTTAAAATATGAGTCACCTCATCAACAATTAAATTATTTTGTTAGGTTGCCAGTTGTACATGAGTCAACTGATACAAAAAATATTTGAGATGTATCATTCAATACAAAGTGATAAGTCCCATATTGTGGTTTATCCTGCCTACACGTTACATTTAAAATATCGAATTTTGACCAAATTACAAAGAAAATAACAATCTGGTACAAGTAGTATAAATTATACACAAAAGTATATCGGAAAAACTTGAGATTTCAGTTTTATATTACTTTTTTCATTAATTATTTTGGCTGCTTCATACAGGGTTAAACAAAAGCAACAAATTATCATTCAGAAATTAAATAACAATTTTTAATATTTTAATTTTTCTTATCTAAACTATATGTATTTCCTTGTATAAACTGCACAAGAAAGACGAAGGAAGAAGACAGGAAATACCAGATGGAGCCATATTAAGTAAATGTCTGTCGAATAGACTAAATATTCCAATGCATAAAAAGTATTTTTCAGATTATTTTGCGTTATCGTGAAAATTTCATATGAGAAACTGAAAACACTTATGCCACTTATATAATTGTTAAATGGCTTGAGTACTTGAGATTCTTCGACGGTATCTATGGAACATAGTGAGTGAGAGTTTATGTTCTTTTTGTTTTTGTTTTTTGATAATTCTTAACTTTGAAACGTAGCAAATGTTTGAGAATCCTTTTTCCGACTATGAAATATTATTTAATTTTCAAAGTGATAAAATTTCGACTGCTTTATAGTGTATTAACGTGATCAGAATTAAATAAACACAGTGTTTTTGAAATGCATGCATATATTTTAATCCGTGAGTCATTATACAATGTCAAGATCAATAACACTTTTTAAAATTAAAAATTCAAAAAGGAAATCATTCCTTTATCCCTCCAGTCCCAAGGCCCAAGTCATTCACTTTTATTACAATCGTAATGAACATAAACGCTTATAAAGTTGATATTTTATTTAGTTTTTGGTATTGAATCATGGCAATAATGAAAATACATTAGCAAGTCTCTTAAATGTTGCAAAGCCGGCACAAAAGTTAGTTCACCAGGGATATACTCTGGAAACAATACTCAGGTATGGACCTTTGACGTTGTTGGCAACCTTCAAAACTAATTTCCTCGGTTATATTTGGGCATTTTGATAAATAAATATGTTTGCATGGATTAGAAAGAGGTGACAATTCATAGATATGAATATATGCATATATTTCAAAAACACCCTCTATATAAAGAATAGGTAATATTAGAATAGAGTATGTCAAATTTCTAGTATTTCTTAGATACATAGTGACTTCTTGCAGGGGGAGTCTATTGTTTAACTTCATTAGTATACTAGCGTTATCTAAATTATGTCAACAGTAGGTATACCGGGTGTCAACGGATCATGGTAGACCCCCTTTTTTCCTTATTTTTAAGAATATCAGAATGAAAATTGGTAGATGTATTATGTGACCAAGAAGACACTTTGTGGCATAACTGTCATTTTTTCCCACTTCAGGTTTCACCGGAAATGACCCCAACTTTTGATTTTTAAATGGAACACCTGTATATTATTATATTTTTGGAATCCTTCAAAAATTCTGAGTACGGTGATGCCCCATAAGTGTCATTTCGACACGATGAAAAAATTTGACTCGAAATTTGTTGGTACATCTAGAGTGCAATGACTAGAAAAAATTGCTTGTAATGGACTAGTGTAATGTCAGAAAAATCAAGTTGAGCATAAAAATTTGAGAATCTGTATTTTGTGGGCCATCAAATTTGGCCTGAACAGTTTTTTTACCAAAACTTAATTTTTTCAAATGGAACCATAATTGTAGAGTACTACATAAAATAACGGATATTTTAAGGAATAGGTGGATGTGCCCAAAAGCAATTTTGTCTTATTTTAATTATTCTGTTTTTTTTTTAATTTTAATGTACACGAAACTTCAAAATTCTGAAAGAATTTCATTTATTTAAAATTAAGTTTTAACATTCTTCAAGCCAATTTCATATTATTAAAAGATTAAGGTGAGGTAAGCTTATATTTTGATTTTTATGTAATTTCTAACCTCAAATTTTATTTTATTTTTAGAACAATATTTAATTATGTTTTTATTGTAGGAATTGTAAAATTTATTCACATAATTTTCATTAAAGCAATATATTTTGTTAAGTACTGATGTGTTAATTTTTTTACATAACAAGTATATCTAGTTAGAATGTAACATTATTCAACAACTAACCTTGCTATTCTATTATTTTACTTTACGCCCTAGTACGTAAAGTGTAATACTAGCGTAAAGTGCGTAAAGTAGAATTTTTGTATTTCAAATTATTCATATATTTTTGGTAACCACTGCTGTAGTAGAAAAAATTGTTTATGTAACTCGTCTGTAAATTGCCTTTTTTCACTCATAGGATTGTCAACATTCCCATTCGTGAAAAAAGTATCACTTTACACACTTGCTGCATAAATAACTATTTACACTTAGTAATTTAAAGAAAATTCGCATTTTCGTATATTTCATAAATAATAAATAATTAAGCAATGAAACGATATTTTTAATACCTCTGTGAATTTTAAACAGCAGATATTGATAATACAAACCATGAACTTTAATTTGCGCACCCGCCTTCTTTTCCTGTAGTAAGAAGTATATGAAACATGTTTTTCTCTTGTTTATTAACAATTGAAAAACAGCCATTTTAGCATATTTTTTTGCAATGACTCGTAAACAAATTAACCAACTTTGATGGAATAGGTCCCATTTTGTAGTTTTTTTCAAGGCGCACAACTTTTAAGGAACAACTTCTTTTCTAAAATCAATAGTTTTTTCTAAAACTCGAAAAAACCATTTTCTCGCACCTTAATTGTTCAATAAAAAAATTTCGCCACGCAAAAAAATTGAAGCCTAAGAAACTATATTTCTACCATCATTCTGAACATCCTGGATCGGCTTATACCTAGAAACATTTTTTTTTGTCAAAATGCTAATTCAACTGGAGTGACTATACATGTTATTCTACCTGAAATTCTTAAGAAAACGATGAGGGAATCGTCATTGGTTCCTGATCCTTCTGTTGTCGAGGAATGCAACAGCGAAATGTTGGAGGAGGAATTGAAAATCAAAACTGTTCTATGTTGCATGAAGTACTTAACATGTAGGTAACATGTTGGCTAATTGCAGTCACAGAGAAACGAAAATTCCAAGACATGAAAGAAACAGAAAAAAACGTTTTTATTTCGACATTTTCTCGTTTTCACACAAAATACATATATTTTGACAAATTTCCAAGACAAAAATTTTAAAATACTGAATAATTGTGTAACATTTCCATGTCACGGGGTATACATCCACAAAGCATTTATTTGGTTTGAAATAAAAAATTACAACTATAACTAATTGCAAAGTAATCACTTTATATACATATTCGTTTTAAAAAGCCATTAAATTAACTTACATGCTGTACTTATAATAATCCTTCAAGGATAACAGATTGGATAAGGAAATATCCTATAAATTCTACATTTGTAAAGTTCTTCTTACATTATATCTGCTCGTAAAGGAGTCGTATTTCCCTTTTTCGATAAAGTGGTTTTTTAAAAGCGATTGCTGCATTGTATCGCACCGTTAAGTGAATCTTATCTCTTTTACAGGTAAACTACTTTAAAAGCACCGGAAGTGACTCGATAAAACAATCGAAGACCTATATGCATTAGGAATAATTTTAGAAAAATTGACACGACAAAATGGGGATTTCAGTTTAAAGTGGGGTTAAGTTAAGAGACAATCTATAAACAACTAAACTCATGGACAGAGAGTTCTATTCTTAGTTTCATACATATCTTAAGTTAGCGAGACGTGCTCAGTCTTCTCATAACCACAACGAAAAGTGTTACAAAAGTGCAATGATTTTGTGGATTAATCTTTAATTTTTTATACATTTAACAATTATTATCCGTAAGTAGATTTTATTTAAATTTCCCACGTTCGGTTATAGCAAAAATTTGTCTATTGAATAGGCGCGAAATTGAAACTGACATGGTAGGCGAACGGTTTTGTTTCCCTCTGAATTTAAACTAATTTTAAAAATAAAATGTGATTTCAGTGTAATCTTGTACAAAATACTATAGCTAATAATAAAAATTGTTTATTTATTCTGGTTTATTATAAGTATCGAAAACAGAATACTAGGCATGAAATTCTTGACATTTGTAGCTATTTTTATACACCTGTGTAATTACTATAGACCTACAGATACTTTTTAATTATGTAGAAATGCTTGGATTTTTTACCAATTAAAAAATAGTTTTGATAACGGATTTTCTTACAGTATCTGTGGTTTAGATTTCTCACTACTTCCTTCTATAAAATCAACAATCATCTACTTATTTTCCGTAGTTATTGTAGTTAATAGCAATAGACTAATTTATATTATTTATTTATTGCATTTAAAAAAAAAGGTTACAACGAATTATGCTAATTAATGTATAGCTTATAAAAATAATTAACTGCGAAACGACTGCACATTTATACTGAAAAATGATTTTTGGTTAAAAACATGATATACTACTGACTTGTTTGTTGTTAAAATGTGCATCAAATAAAAAGCAATATATTTATAGAAAAGTGCATGTTTTCTTACTGAAGGTCAGTGCTGAATTAAATTTCTGAAGTTAATATTACAACTTTACTAATCTACCTACTTACTATTTTACCGAATTTTACGATTTACATATGAAAAATACTCAAATTTTCATTTTCATTTTTCGCCCACGTAATTTATTTTTAACAATGTGACTTATGTTTCTAGTAGGTATATGTTAAAGGTGTATAAAAGTATTGAGAATAATAAACAGATTTATATGAATTTAGTTGTATTTTTACCCCTTGGAAGATGCTATTTTTAATTTGGTTTATTAAAGGCAAATCATGAAAATCTAATTTGTCAAAGTTCATCTCGCCCAAGGTTATTATATAGGCAATTGAGGTTTTTGTTATTTATTTTGATAAAATATATTTCAAGATGTATTTGTAAATGGACACGTACAAAATTAATAGCCTTATTTATTCAGGAACGTATTTTTAAGCATATATTCAGGTTCCTCATAGTAACAATTTTGCCGATTTCTCGCATTCCGTCTACAATATAAAATATTAGCATAGAACGTTGTACTTCGTTTTTTTAATCGATGAAAATACATTCAAAAATTAAAAATATACCCAACACTTTCAATACTGTCATATCATTTTTTTTTAAGTATCAATAGTTTATATAGGTTTTCCGTAAGTAATACCTTCAACCATTATACAAATTTAGCTTCAAGGTTGCCATGACCTAAAAGAAAATTTTGTTGTTGGCCAAGGAGCAATAGTTTTGTTGTTTTTTGTTAGTTTGAGAGTTTCAATAATGAAATATTGCATTCTTTGAATATTATTTTGTACTTTGTTTTTGTGCGAATGACATTATTATTTTCAAATATTTGTGTGGAATATCTTTTTGCTATTACATGATGCGTTAATTCAGTTGCTTGCACACACCAAAATTCCTGCTCCTCATTTATTGAGGTATGTTAATAATACCCCAGTCTGTATGATTTAATTTATTACAGGTATCTGAAGGTTGTAGGTCATACGAAGGGGTTAGTAAATGATAAATACGGATAGACGTACAGCCAATATTGCCCTATTTTTTTATAAACAACGACCAAAGCCGGGAAACTCAGTTTACAATTACGTTTTAGAGAAAAGCTGTATTAGGAAAAGTTGTAGGTACTAAAAAGATTTTAATTTCATTTTTTATGAGTGAAAATCGATAAATAAATTATCGAGATAATGTCGAAAAACCCTTTTTTGCAGTATTTTATAAATGTTAATAATTTTTGCAATAATGGCAGTAAGTGACACATAACATCTTGGTGAGGCCATTATCGGTCTTTACAAGTGCGCAACATTTCAGCCAGATCATTTTGATAGTTTATGAACAATTGCATTTTTTTATCCCAGACAGTTTCTGTTTAAACAGCCGTCAAAGCAAGGTAATGGATCTAGAGATGTTTAACAAAGTGGAATGGATTCTTGGATGGTTGAACTACAAGGTAAGTTGAAAAATAAACTATTTGTTCAAAAAATTGCTGTTAAAAAGTCCATTTAAAGGTGGGTGTTTTTTTGCTCATAAACAAATAGAATAACTTTGTTATTTTTTATGATATACGCTGGTAATTAGACGCATTGAAAAGCCGTTTGAAAAACACGTATTTCCCTCTACGACCAATAGCAGTCAAGATAGCAACGTTTTTTTTTTAATCATATCTGTATTGTCTATAAATATTAAGAATTGAAATTTTCACAGATTTCAATGAAGGCCTATATTTTATTATTCAATTGGTAAGTATACAATTTATGCAATGACTATGAAGTCCTAGCCCTTGAAAGTGAAGGTACTTTTGCAAGAGCGCCGTGGTGAGAAAGTGGGGAGAGCGGCCCAAGCTCCGTTTGCAGGCGGCGACTATGAGATCGAAACTTCAAATTGGAGCGCATGAAAATTTTGCATTATCTTGGCTTCCAGACAACGTAGAACCTTCATTTTTTTTTTAATCTGGGGTAACTCGCCGAACTATTAAAACTGGCTTATTGCTATTGCCCTGGAAAATTGGGAAATGCCGGAAAAATCTACATGTTTTATTACCCATACTTTATTTTCAACGTGAATGCTAAAATTCTGCAATACATGTTTTTCTTTTTCTTCAATTTTGTTCTAAACTATTCATTTTTTATAATCTAATTATTTTATAAATTAATGAAGCAGCCATTTGTACGTAATAAAATATTTTCGAATTAAACATAAAAATGACTGATTTTTTTTCTGTGCACTATATTTATTTTCTTTATATATTTATTTTATTCACATTAAATTATTATTAAATAATATTGTCAATCAAAATTGTTTCTAATAAATATATCACAAAAAAATCCACATAATTTTCGAATGAAATATAAAAATGAAGGATCTTTTTTATTCTTCGATTTATATGGATTTTCTTTACATTAAATTATAAATGATATTCATTATTATTATTATTTTTTAATGTTATAAATTTTAAATTGGTTCAATCGTCTTAAAAATCAATCGCATGATAAATGTATTTGAAAAAAGAATTTTGTATTTTCATTTAAAATAACAGTATACACATGCTGGAAACAAGGCCAGTTTTAAGCATGTGTGTGTATACAATAAGCAAAATAAAATGATTTTAAGTACTTACACAACTATGTAGATTTTTTTTAATGATACACTTATTAATAATAATTTTTATTAAAAATATTATTTAATAATAATTTGATGCGAATAAAATAAATATACAAAGAAAATAAATATAGTGCACACAAAAAAATTAGTCATTTTTATGTTTAATTTAATTATGTATGACTGATGGTCGAGAGGTGAGCGCACTTGCCTCTCACCCAAAAGTTCCGGGTTCGATCCCCGGTCGTGGCAGTGGAAAATACTGTGAGGAATTTTTCCACTATACACGGATATTGGGTGTATGTCTCTTGTCTCTAAATGTGTAGCCCTCTCCCACACAAGGTTCTTCTAGAGCCTTTCGGGATAAAGGGGGTCGTCATTACTTGTGGTGTATTTATTATTATTTATTTATAATTCGAAAATATTTTATTACGTACAAACGGCTGCTTCATTAATTTATAAAAAAATTAGATTATAAAAAATAAATAGTTTAGAATAAAATTGAAGCAAAAGTAAAACATGTATTGCAAAATTTTAGCATTCACGTTGAAAATAAAGTATGGGTAATAAAACATGTAGATTTTTCCGGCATTTCCCAATTTTCCAGTGCAATGACAATAAGCCAGTTGTTAATATTTCGTCGAGTTACCCCAGATTAAAAAAAAAATGAAGGTTCTACGTTGTCTAGAAGCCGAGATACTATAAAATTTTCATGCGCGCTCCAATTTGAAGTTTCAATCTTAAAAAGTCGCCGCCTGCAAACGGAGCTCGGGCTGCTCTCCTCACCTCCTCGCCACGGCGCTCTTGCAAGCGTACCTTAACTTTCAAGGGCTAGGACTTCATACTCATTGCATAAATTGTATACTTATCAATTGAATCATAAAATATAGGTCTTCATTGGAAATCTATGAGAATTTCAACTCTTAATATTGTCTGAAAGTTATTTGTGGCATTCTACGAATATTCTTTCCTTTTATATTCCGGTAAATGAAACCTTAAAATAGTTAAAGATAGGTTGCTGAATATGCTGAATGATAGTAATTTGGAAACTAGAACTAAATAAAGTGTTAATAGCATAATGGAACTCTTAACAATGTGTATAAAAACAACCTAATTTCAATTGGAAAATGAGTGGCTATCAGCAGGATTTTGGTATGGCTATGGGGTCTCCATTATCACCAATTTTAAGCAACTTATTTATGGAGAACTTTGAGAACACACGTTCAAAATTGTATAAACAAACCGGTTGTCTGGTGGAGACATGTTGACGACATCTTTGCAATTTGGCCTTATGGTGGTGATCTACTAGATAGTTTTTTAGAAAATATAAATAGTAAGGAAATAATACAATTGAAACAAGCGTTTATAGAAAACCAGCACATACTAATATATATCTAAATTTTAACTTAAATCAGGCAATAAATGTTAAAAGGGGTCTTGTAAAATGTTTATACGATAGGGCCAAAATAATTTCATCTAATAATGAAATATTAAATAACGAGAAAAAAATTATCAAAGAGGTTCTAGTACAAAATCAATACCCTGAAGCCTTTGTTGATAGAGTTTTTATAAATGTTGAAAATAGGGACAATCAGGTACGACGAAAACCTGAACATCATTATACAGCAACAATTCCTTATGTATAAGGACTATCGGAGAAGCTACGCCGTATAGGTGACAAATTTGATGTTAGGACGGTATTTCAAACGGGAAACACTTCGAGATCTATTTTAACAAAAACAAAACCGATAAACCGGGAGCAGAGTTCAAAAAAATTGTATTTACAATATTCCGTGCGAATGTGATAAATATTATGTGGTTGAGTCATCCAGACCTTTCAATGTGAGCTTGGAGGAGCACAAGAATTACATTAGGAAGACTGAAATTCAGAAATCAAAGATTTGTGAACATGCTTGGGAAAACGGACATAGAATAAACTGGGACTCGGCAAAAATTTTAACAAAAGAGGCAGACAACTAAAAAAGAACATTAAAGAATCAGCAATAATATTATTAAATGAAGATACATGCGTATCGAATTGTTCTGTAGATATTTGTACAATCTGGCTCCAATGTTAAAAGAAGAACTTAACAAACTCAACATTATCTAAAAGAAAATAACATCAGTTCTGTGTAAATTGTAAGTATCTATGGAAATAACATAAACAGAATCTTAAAGCTGTGTATTTGGCATACGCAGCAAATAAGTGTTCTTAAAAAAAAAGCTTTGAAAATGGAAAGAGACTACTTTCTTATACGTCAGCAAAATACATTATTTCTGTGTTTATTCTGATGTATATTATTTCTAAAAAAATAACCTCTGTTCCTCTGACGTAGATATCACACTCGCAGAGGCTTTTTCGAATAATTCTATTATTTTGTAGATTCGGTGATTTGTTTTTGAAGAGGACAATACATGTGGTAGAAAACCCAAATAAAAGTAAAGAATATTCAACTCTTAATGTTTATAAAATAATACGGATATGATTTAAAAAAAGCGCTATATTGACTGCTATTGGCCGTAGAGGGTTCATTATTTTTTAAAATACGTGTTTTTCAAGCGGCTTTTCAATGAGCCTAATTACAAGCGTTTATTATAAAAAATAACAAAGTTATTCTATTTGTTAATAAGCAAAAAAACACCCACCTTTTAAACGGACTTTTTAACAACATTTTTTTGAACAAATAGTTTATTTCTTCAACTTACCTTGTAGTTCAGCCTTTCAAGAATCCATTCCACTTTGTTAAACATCTCCAGATTCATTATCTTGCTTATGACGACTGTTTAAACAGACTCTCTCTGGGATAAACAAATGTAATTGTTCATAAACTATCAAACCGATCTGACCGAAATTTTGCGCACTTATAAAGACCCATAATGGCCTCGTCACCAAGATGTTATGTTTCACTTGCTGCCATTATTGCAGAAGTTATTAACATTTATAAAATATTGCAAAAAAAGGGTTTTTCGCCATTATCTCGATAATTTATTTATCGACTTTAACGCAGCAAAAATTAAATTAATGGTCTTTTTAATACCTACAACTTTTATGAATACAACTTTTCTCTAAAACATAATTAGAAACTTCTACGGCACGAAAACTGAATTTTCCGACTTTGGTTGTTGTTTATAAAAAAACAGGGCAAATCTGGCTGTACGTCTATATGTATTTATCATTTACTAACTACCCCCCCAGCCTTCACCTACAACCCTTAGATATCTGTATTATTTTTTTGCGTGAAATCGATCAACTTTCTATAGACAATCTGGACTCAAAATCGATCAAAACTATCCACATGATAGTAGCAACTGTAGGCTAAAAAAGATGATAAGAACTAGCGGCTTTGCAAACTTAGTCGCAAAGTTCATTCAAATCATTTTCGACCGAATGCCACTCCAGATAATAAAGCTGGGACCTGGGGCAGAAATTTTTTAAATGGCGTAAATTTTTGTATGTTTTATATAAATCAAGTTATACGATCAGTTTACATAAAATGGTTCCCGAAACGAATCACGAAGTTGAATTTTTAAAATTTAAAATGGTAAAAATTGACTAGGTCAGAGGCCCACTGTTTCTTCTGCTGAGGTCAGGGTGGCCACCTTGTATTGTTTTTACAAACATTCAACAGGTATTCTATTCTTTTAGTGTAACCACCTGTTTTTTTTTTCGGTAAAAATCTCGGCAGGTTCTATTCCTTTATAATACCGTCAGCCATATACCAAATATGAATTTATAAATATAAAAAACGGACGCCATTTTAAAAAATGGCTACCTTACAACCCCGTACAGATTTTCAAACTGGCAAATGCTTTGAAATGATTTGTAATGAGTATAAAGACATACCTATAGCGTGGCTACTTCTCATCATCATTTGGGGTGTTTTTTGAATGTTTTAGGCTTATTTTTATTACAATGAAACTAATAATGTAAATTTCTAAAGGAACTTTGAACTTTGTAGATGCCGTGAGAATTAAAATGAGATTTCGATGTTACTTCTTTTGTTCTTGTTCTTATTGTCTCTCCCTCGTATTGACTAGACTGGAGAAAGTGCAGAAGATATGGTCATACCACAGACTTGTCTGTAGATTAAAGTATTTCATAATATCACATACTTAAAATCAGTTTAAGACACTGCAGACCTAGATAATAAATATTTATTTATTTTTCTTTGCTTAATAGGAATCTAAATAAGATTTGCATAAAGAGTAAATGAATAAAAAAATAATTTCAGTAATTGAATCATATGCTGGTAGCTCAAAAACTGTGCCAGCCACTAGAGGAAAAGAGGCATGAACAAATTGCGAAAGTTTTTAGTTTTTGGGACAACCTTGGAGGAGGTAAAAAAATACAAATCCGGTTTTTGCACCCTTTTCCGCCCCCCGGAACATTGGTAAATTAACAAAAAACGTAAATTTGTAATAACTTTTTGAAAAAAAATCCGAAATTTATGCAAACCTTGGAGACCATTTTAATAATTATTAGACATCTTCTATCAAGTTGAAACCTTGCCACGATGACGAGAACATCGCAAATAGTTGTTCATGTACCTTACTTTGATGTATTTTGTCGATAAAAATTGCGAAAGTTATGCAAATGATTGTTATACGGGAGAATAGGTCACATAACCCGCTTGTAATTTTGCCGAACTTTTTTTACCCCGGAAGATTAAAAAAAGATAAAATCTCCCTTAACCACAGCCCTCGCCTGGATATTTTTCTTTTGCTATCTATTAAAATTTCATCAGGTATACCGGGTGTCAACGGAGCATGGTAGACCCCCCATTTTACTCCCACGTCCAGTGGAAGTACAGTAACACAAAAAAATATTTTTTTTTATTGAAATAGGCTTAAAATGTCATGAAACGTCGAAATTTTAAATTTGAGCGAAAAAAAAAATTCTGTCTGTCGGTGTGTCTGTAACTTTTTTTTGTGTGCACGTTTACTCTGGAACCGTTTATGATATTGACTTGAAATTTGGTACACTTATGTATTACAATTTTTACTTTTATTTGTGACAATATGCAATATTTGTGTTTTGATATATATTTACATTTGTCATTTTTTAAATTAAATATTACGTAAATAGGTACACATGAAAATATGCTTAGCAGTACTAGCACTGTGTACCTTCTGTGACAATATGTATTTACTTTGTTGCAATAAAGACTATTTTATTTATTTATTACTGTGCGTTTTCTGTTACGTATCTTCCTACAAGAGCGGGCTTCCAAGAACTCGGTAATCTCTGCGTATCATCACGTTTATTAAGATTTTGTGGTCTTTTTTCGATCTCTATGGCCTCTCTGGTAATCCTTGACCTATAATGCTCGATATTAGCTACTGTTCTGGTGTTGTTGAAGTCTATTTTGTGTCCTGTGGATTTTATATGCTGTGCTAGGGACGATGTTTTCTCCTCTTTTCGTACTGCATTTGTATGTTCTTCCTTTCTTACATTAATACGTCTATTGGTCTGTCCTATGAATGATTTATTGCAATCTTGGCACGGGATTTCGTATACTCCTTGGTTTTCTAGGATAGTTTTTGATTTTGGATTACGGAGGACTGCACTGATTTTCGGTCTGTTTTAAATATTGTTTCTATGTTATGTTTACGTAGAAGTTTGCCAATTTTATCTGTCGTCCCTTTCACGTAAGGTAGATATGCTTTTGCCACTGGTTTCTCGGATTCCTCCTGGGTTGTCTGTAACAGTAGCTAATATCGAGCATTATAGGTAATAATAATTACGAGATCTGGAACTAAATTATATTTTGATCTAATTCCGTTGAAGGGCTCGGAGGTAAATGGGGTAAATAAGGGTAAATAGGCAAAGCAAGCTGGTAAGCGTCCATAAAATTGCAATTTAGGGCATGTACGAAAAGTCAAGGTCGCAAATTTTTTTCTGGCATCAGTCACCCCCCTATCACCCCCACATTATTATGAAAGGGAGTAAAAAAAATTAAAATGTGGTTTAGCGTTAGCTACCCCCTCTACCACCCCCACCATATTATTAAAGGGAGTAAAAAATTAAACCGAGGGCCTTTAAAATTTATTTTGGCATCTTTAATTGATTAAAAAGGCAATTTCTGTATAGAAGCATAAGTAGACTTAATAGTAAACAAACTACGCTGTCAGTCAGCGCTATATTTTCTAATTTATAAGACATTATTTTTAATAATAATAGTGGTAAAACCGATATTCTGGATTATATAGAAGATTTAGGGCCGGTTTATCAATAACGGGTTAAAGGGAGAAGTTAAAGAATCGATATCTAATATATGAAAAATATAACAATATTAATAATAATATATTCTGTATGCAATATATCGTGCAACAAAATACTTTGCCACATGATTACGAATTGTGTCCAAAGCAAAGTGATGTTTTGAATATAGAAAATTGTGTGGAAAGATAAATTTTCATAGAAAGCGAAAGGTGACCTCCAGAGAAACAATGATCTGGCTTCACTTTCTAGCAGCTTCTATGTCAGCGTACGCGCAGAAACTACGTAAGGGTTACAAATTGGCGTATGAAAAAATTTATAGCTAATGCCTTAAATAGCTTAAACACATATATCTCAATTGCAATACCATTTTCTATCAAACTATATAATATCGCTAGTAAATATAATTTCTAAGTCTTTAACATGACTTATACGACCTAAATTCATCATAATATATATGTGTTATGGTTAAATAAAATTGGATTTTTGCTTTTCAAAAAAGTTAGTGGTTTGTATTTGTATTAAATACCAAATTATTTTTTTCACATCAGGGGTCGTGCACTCCAAATATGTCCCTAATGAGAATCAGAGACAATATTTGTGGTGTGAATGGCCCCACAAAATAATTTTTGACATGTACTTTATTTGTATAAATTATTAAATATTTTCTTATTTAGTTGGAAACAAGCAAAATTAATTTAATTATAGAGGAGAATATCATAACTTGACAGCATACGTTCCCTTGTTTTTTTTTTTAATATATCATAATAATTAGAATATGGCTATGAAAAGATGGTAGTTAGTTCTTACAAAATTTTTACATTCTATTTTAAATTCATTTATTTTGGTTGCCATCAGTCTAATTTTGATATTATAAAACTGAGGGGCAAAATAGGTTGTATACCTTTGAGTATGTGATTTTGTTTGAAATGGAACTTTTAGTGATTTGTTAATTATCATTCTTGTTTCATAATTATGGATGACAGACTGATATAAATGTTGATTTTTAATTGTAAAATTTAAACAACTATAGACAGAGACTTCTAATATTCATTATATTTGTATTCTTATATAGTTCGTTAGTGGAGTACATTATATCTTAAAAAATATTTTTATTATTGTATTTTGACACACAGCAAGATTATGTAATGAGTTGTTGTATAACCCCAAATTACAATGCAGTACTAAGGTGTTGTATAAAACCATTAACAATTTATTATTTACGACGGATCTTAACTGACAAAATTTATGAAACAGTTTACGAATTTTTGTTGCTATAAAATTACTATGGTCGCAGATTTTACCTTTTTTATTTTAGGGCGATTACAATTGATATCGCAGTGTTTTTTGTGAATTTTTAATGTATTTTGAACAAGTTGATCAGCAGCTGACGTAGAAAAAGCTATAAATATTGTTTTTTAATATTTAAACTTAATAAACTAAAAGCTAGCCCATTTTGTATCGACTAGAGACCTGCTTTCTTGCATACCTCTGTTCAATTTGCTCATGTAAATAAAAGTGCGGTGTCATCTGCATATGAGATTACAGTTCCATCATTTGGTATATTTCCAATTTCGTTAATAAATAGCAGAGGTCCCAAGACAGTACCCTGCGGTACGTCCATTGAGCCTGTTTGAAAGTTACTGAAAGTTTCCTCTATTTTTACCTTTAGCTTTGTCAGTTAAATAATTCTCCAACATTTTTCAGTCTATCAAATAATGATCTATGGAATACTGTGTCAAACGCCTTTGCCTATAGTCTATATATACGACAAGACTCTATTTATTCTTATTTATATTATTTATTACTTCAGTAGTTAGATCATAAACTGTATCCCCAGTACATTTTTTACCTCTAAAACCATATTGCTTTTTGTAAAATATATTTTTTTAAATCCATAATCCTCTTTTTCAAACATTTTTCAAAGATCTTAGCAAAGTTGTTTATTACCGAGATCGGCCTGTGATTAGTTAAATTTTGAGGGTCGCCATTTTTATATACGGGCGTAAGAACCTGTATAATACATACAGGTTGAAAAAAATGAATAGATCGTTGCATTGAGAACTAAATAATCTTCACTGTCTCCTTCTAACCGAGATTTCTTTTGTTTTAGGTGAGGTGCCATTTATTCAAAATCATATGTTTTTACTATTTGGAATTTATGAAAAAGATAGCAGGAGTTAGCAGCTAAATCAAAATAGTCTTGTATACTACATCCCATAAAATAGGCGCCCCGTCCGTTCTTACAAATAGGTAAAATATTTTGTGTATTCCAGGGTTTGTCAAAGGAACGTATTAGAAAAGTTTATGATTAAAATTCCATCATCCTTACAATAATTTTATTTTCAAGCTAGGCTTTAACTGATAATAAATGCTATCACCATTAAAATGGACTTTAAATTTAAGATAATATAAAATCACTGCTGATGGTATTTTCCAATCTATTTAATCAAACAATAACCTTTTTGTATATTCACGTGAGAATTCATGTATGTGTCAGATACCATATTAATAAAACGATATATTTCTTCTGTTTCCATTTAAAAAAAGTTTAAAAAAAGGAAATCTAAAAAAACTTACTAAACCTCTAATACAGGTTGTCCACCTTTTCAATGGGATTGTTTTAGTAATTTCTAAATAGACAGACAAAAGTTCTGCACCTTGAAGCTCGTTAAGGGTGGTGGTGCCGATTTAAAAAAAAATTATTTTGTAATTCGACAATTTCTCCTACATCTCTGAACCAATTTAAAAAAAATTAATAAGCGTTTAGGGAACATTTGATAGAAAGGCACTGGTCTATTGAAAACTCAAGAAACACGAGAAAAAACGTCCAATACAATTTTGTTTTTCACACAAGAAAAAATAGCCCAGTACTATTCTAGCGAATTTTCTCTAAAAGACTATCAAAATATTTTTTGAAGCGGTTCGAGGATGCAGGAGAAATTGTCGAATTACGTCCACGGCTCCGCTCACCTTAATATACCGCTTTTTCAAGCAAATGGCAGGATTGAGATAGATTAAAGATAAAAGTTGAATTGGTGTTCGGTTGGCTATTTAATAGTTATTTTTTAAACGCTTTATCTGTATGTTTGTTTGTTTGTATGTGTGTAGTTACAAACATCTTTGAACGTGATTCTCACCCACTTCAAAACGTCAGATTAAACTGAAACTTTGCACACTTTTCAAGGACCGACGACAATACAATAATTTGATAACTTTGTCCTAATGTCCTCACCCGGATCATCAGGATAAAATAAAATTTAAAAAATGACTAATCTATTGTCGACATTTTGCCGGAGGCGCCGCAATTGATAATGTAACGTATTTGCCGTTGTATAAGCACTTGTTAAACGCTAGTTCCATCTTTAATATATACATTACAATGTAATATTAATTATGTACTACCAACGGATACTCAGCGGTTTCGAAAAGCAGGATGAATGGCGTGACTATAAAAAAATTATAGTTTAAAAAATTTAAAAACGCGTGTTTTTTAGTCTTTTTAAACTATAATTTTTACATTTTTATTGAAAGACTGTAGGGCATTCGCCAGACACTAATAATACTGACATGTAGGAGAACAGGACATGTCTTGGCGACTTGGTAGCAGCTACCCGGTAGCGGCTACCAGCGACCAGCGAATTTGTAGGAGAACGCTACTTTAGACTACGTGTGTGATAATTTAACTTGCGATGTTAGTTTGTTTAGGTCAAATCTTGCAAACAAAATTTCGATCAGTTCTAATTAAGCTAGATCTTTGAAATTTTGCACATTGTGTAAGTCTGGTGACAATGCACCTTAACATTTTCATATAAGAAAAAAACAAGATGGCGGCTTCAAGATGGCGGACGACTTTACCGTTTATGATCCGATTCGACTCAAAATCAATATCTGGGGGTTTTCGAGATCGTCAATTATGAATTCTTGGTCAAAATTTAAAAATTCAAAATGGTGGCGCCAATATGGCGGCCGACTTTTGTCATTTATGGTCTAAATCGATCAATATCGATACCTGGGGGTTTTCGGGTTCGCCGATTACGAATTTCTAGTAAAAAATTTAGTTCAGAATGGCGACTTCAAGATGGCGGACGGCTTTACCGTTTAAGATTCGATTCAACTAAAAATCGATATCTGGGGTTTTCTAAGTCGCGGATTATGAATTTTTAGTCAAAATTCAGGAATTTAAAATGGCGGCGTTAATGTAGCTGACGACTTCTGTCATTTAGGTCCAAATCGATCAAAGTCGATATCTGGAGGTTTTCGGGGTCGCGGATTACGAATTTCTAGTCAAAAATTTAGTTCAAGATGGCGGACTACTTTACCGTTTATAATCCGATTCGTCTCATAATCGATTTCTGGGGATTACAGCATATCAAAAGAAATAAAATTTTACATAAAATTTTTTTTAAAAAGCTTTTATTTAAATACTCTAAAAAGTAGAAAATAAACTTCGAAGTAAATCAAATCCATCATTTTGTTACATTATATAATTTTTTTATGATATAAACGCTTGTCGCGAGCAATCTCCTTTACACAGAAAAATCTCGCGACAAGCTCTTATATCATAAAGAAAATTATAAAATGTAACGAAATGATGAGTTTGATTTACTTCAAAGTTTATTTTATACTTTTTAGAGCATTTAAATAAAAGCTTTTAAATTTTTTTTTTTTTCAAAGAAACACTGCCCATACTAGTTACGAACTCAAACAATTAGAAAAAAGTTAACCCAAACTCAAGTACTCCCCACGTACAGAGTCACTGAGTAGATAGTAAATTCTGTTTTAATTCATACTTGACATTGCAGGGCTGAAGACTTTTTAAGCAAGGAGTAAGTTTATTGTATGATTTAACAGCATTGTATGTAAAACTTCTCTTAAAGATAGATGCAGAATGATGATTAATATTAAACATATAGTTCTGTCTAACACTGACATTGTGGATGTGAGATCTTATAACTAGCTTTGTATTTAAGGAACAATTAATATTTGAATTTACTAATCTGTGAACAAATACGTTTAGATGGAGCAGTCTTCTATTTTCCATGTTTAGCCATCTAAGTTCATTAATTTTTTGAAACACGTGGTCAAATTTACTTAATCTAAAAATAAAGCGAACACAGAAATTTAGAACCTTCTGTATGCGTTTTTTATAGATGAGAGTAAGACAGGGACCATAAATAAAATCACAGTAGTTAAACAAAGACAGAACAAGAGACTCACAGAGAACTTTGTTTAGACCACTATTCAGTATAAACAGAGAACTTTGTTTAGACCACTATTCAGTATAAATCTGTTGGAGTATAAAAGTTTCATAGAACTGTATGATTTTTTTAACAAATTATCTACATGCGATTGGAACCTAAAATCATCATCAATAATCAAACCTGAATTTTTAAATACTGATACATTAGGCAAAGAGTTATTGTTGATATTAATTGAGATGAAATTTTTAACAATTTGGCTCCAAATACCATGATATTTGATTTTGTAGCATTCAATCTAAGGTTATGCTTCTGACTTTTATTAAATAGCATTATCTAAATCACTGTTGATGCTATCCTATGCTGCAACTCTATTCTCAATTGGAAAACTTAAATAAATTTGAGAATCATCCTCATAAGCTTGAACTTTGGAAAATCATATACACTTTAAAAGATCTGCAGTATATATTGTAAATAATAAAGGACCAATTACCGATCCCTGGGGAATACCAGTTTCTATACGAGCCAGGTCTGAACGTTTATTTTGAATTCTGATTTGTTGTTGCCTATTTGTTAGATAAGATTTTATAATAGCCACTGAGCTGTTATCAAAGCCATAATATTTCAATTTAACACAAATAAATTTATGACTAATGGTCAAGTAACACCAACACGCTAACATTTATCCGTAGCTAACAACAAAGCATCGGTAATGGATATAATAATCTAATTGACCGTAGGATTAGCCATGAATTAACAGAAATGATATGTGGTTAAATTTTAAACTTTTGGCGTCGCGACGCTCGGCAATAATTTGCTATAAATGAAATTTCTACCTTTTGTTATTAACTAAAATGTGGCCAAAATCAATTTCCCTTAAAAAGGAAGATGTTCATAAGAAGCACAACAGTTGGACAGTGCGGCGTTTAGTTTCAAATTGAAATTGTACCTAGGAAATTTGTTTCTAAATTCAATAATTTACAAGTTATGAGGAAAAAATTTTAATTGCGATTTTCGCCATTTTCAGAATATCTCTGAAACTGCTTAAAATTTTTCATATTTGAGTACGCCTTAAAAATGTATTCTATAAATTTAACTGTTTAAATAATTTAGAGTTTACCAAAACGATCCTATTGACAAGTGGACACCCTGTATGTTAAGGAACATAAAGAGCATAAATGTATAATTTTATATCGGGAAAACTATTTTTTTTAAACCATAAATTAAGAAACTTTAACAGATTAACCCAAGAAAATTTAAAAAAATAGTTACATTGAACGAATTGGAAAACGACCCATCATGAACGTACAATATCTTCTTGCTCTATCGTGTTATAGAATAAAATCTTCCTCATATGATATTTATATATTACCAAAAACCACTTTTAGAATTGTTAATGTGATAGGTGGAGTACCTGATCTGCATACAATCTACTGATTACATTAACAATTTGATTTTGTTGCAAAATACGCTTAGGGTGGGTATGTATTCAAATATACTTTCACCTATTAACTCACATGTCAAATATATGGGGTGATTTAGACGATTACTGGGAAAATAAAAAAGACATTCAATTGAGGGGGATCTGCAAAACTTTTCATATCATCCAATCGATCTGTCAATGTTATAGCAAGATTTATAAGATAATAGGAAAACAATATTAAAAGTTACAGCCTTAAATAAATGGTAACTGTGTTCAGTGTTGTTTGCGAATTGGAGGTGTTCTGCCTCCTCCGATACCGCTATCGGGGATAATCCTTATACAGGGTGTCCCAATAGCCAAACATCGGGCGTATTAGAAGAATTTGGAAAATTATTTTTTTATATAAGCGGTATAGTGTCAAAAGGCGCACATTTTAAAAATATTTTTAAATATACAGGGCGACTTGCTACAGCGGAGCATTTTCGACGTCATTTTTTTTAAATGGAACACCCTATATATTTTTACATTTCTGAATTCAGCGTAAAATTACCTTTCCAACGACCTCCAGATTTTTTGTTTTTGACGTGGCGTTACCGAGTTATTCGAAAAATATGAAAATTTTGATCGGAACAAGGTTTAACAAATTAATTCGCTGTGTGTGTATTACTATTAATTAAGAAGATTTATTGTGCAATTTGTAGACAAGGGATGTACTACAACGACACAACCACCAAATATTGATTATAATTATACAGGGTGTATTTTATACTAGCGCTAATTCAGGACATTTCAAAGTATTGACGTTTAATGATTAACTATTGCGACAAAGTATCTACACTTATTTTAAGTTATAAATTAGTTTAAAATTCGCACTTTCCAATCATGAATTTTTCAAAAGAAGAAATGGTCGATATGGTTTATGTTCTTGGTGCGAGTTATAAAAATTGTTTGCTATCAACTAGAATTTATAACGAGCGATATCTGGAAAGAAGACAGCTCTCTAAAAAATCATTTGATGGAACAATTTGACAATACTGGGAAAGTGGAATATGAGAAAAAGGAACGAATAAAAAATGCAGTAAATGAAGAAAACGAAATAGGCATACTTTTGAGCGTGATTGAAGATCCTCATCGCAGTATAAGAGAATTGGCAAGAGAAAACGATATAAGCCGATCTTTAACCCATCGAATCCTACAAAAAAACAAATTTCATCCCTACCACGTTCAACTAATGCAGAAAATGATTGATACGGATTATGAAAACCGAATACAATTTTGTCAATAGACCAAAAACAAAAAATAGGGCAACAAAGAAATCTTTTTGTCTTTGTATTGTTTGCCGATGAAATTTTCATAAAAATGGCATTGTTAATCGTCATAATTTTCAGTATTACGACACAACCAATCCTTATATCTCACGAACAACCGCATTTTTTTTATGGACGTGTGAATGGTCAAATTTATTTGGAATTTTTACAAGACAGCTTGTAAGAATGAGTGGAGGATGTCCCCAGGGATATTAGGGGAGATAATGTGGTACCTCCACGATGAAGCACCTGTGCACGACACTGCAGCTATCCACGAACATTTAAACGACGCTGTTCCAAATGGTTGGATAGGAGGAGGAGGACCCCATAATTGGCCTTCCAGAAGCCCTGATTTGACCAAAATAGACTTCTTTTTGTGGAGCTATGTTAAGGGGCAAGCGTACAAAGCTCCTATAACTACAAAAGAAACTATGAAATAAAAAATAAGGAAAGTTTTGCTTTTGCTGTAGATATTTTAAGAAATGTCGATAAATCATTCGAAAATCGTTTACAAAAATGCTACTTTGACCAGTTCCTATAAACATTAGATATTATTTATTTCATTAAATTAGGTTGAAAATAACTTTCAATTTTTAAATTAGTACCAATTTTTGTATTACCTAATACCGTATTTTCTGTTCCTATTATTTATGTCAACTCCTTTGTAATATTAAACGATTATTTATAAATTTTTAAAATAGACCCAAATGTGATTTAATTAAACTGTGAAAAAATACTACTGAAGCAACCAAGACGGACCCAGAAAAAAATTTGATACTACTTTCAATTATTCTCACTTTATGCCAAAATCATAGCTATACAGGTCAGTTAGAAATGAAAAGTATTATAATGTAACGGTTTTTAATGAAAAAGTAAAAATATCTCTGGAAATATCGATTTTAGGTATAGGATAATATTCCCAAAAATCGTAGAGAATCAACGTGCCAATTCAAAAATACAATAATATATAGAGTGCTCCATTTGAAAAATTTTTAAAAAATTACTTTGAAACGTCCTGAATTAGCGGTAGTATAAAATACACCCTGTACAATTATAATTAATATTTGATGGTTATACCGTTGCTAGTACATCCCTTCTCTACATAATTGCAAAATAAATCCTCTTAATTGATAGTAATACACACACGGGGAATTAATTTGTTAAACCTTGTTCCGACCAAAATTTTCATACTTTTTCGAATAACTCGGCAACGCCACGTCAAAATCAAAAAATCTGGAGGTCGTTGGAAAGGTTATTTTACGCTGAATTCATAAATGTAAAAATACATAGTGTTCCATTTAAAAAAAATGACGTCGAAAACGCTCCGCTGTAGCGAGTCACCCTGTATATTTAAAAATATTTTTAAAATGTGCACCTTTTGACATATAAGGCCGACATTGGAATTTGTCGTACTATTGGGACACCCTGTAGATGGCATTTATACATGTCTCCCTCAACATTATCTCAAAAAATAGGCCTTAACTTAATAATCACTTTTAAATGTCACCAGCTTTTAGACTATAACTGTACTATAGAATTTTATTCCATTATTTTACGTTTAATTAAATTCTTATGGGACATTTTAGTTAAATAAAATAGGTTTTTTGATACGCGCTCGATAGAATGTACCATTGAGAACACAACAAAAAAAGAAGTTTTTCACAACAGAAAAAAGTTCAGTATTATTTTGTTTTTCACACAAGAAAAAATAATCCAGTATATTCTATCTAGTTTTCTTTAAAAGTTAAAAGCCTATCAAATTTTTTTTTAATCGGTTGAGGGATCCAGGAGAAATTGTCGAATTACGTCCACGGCTCCGCCCACATTAAAAATCGATGAAGAAAAAGAATATAAATTTTGGACAGCTATTAAAGTATCCCTCGAAACATTTTTCGAATAAGACACCTATATAGCAACAATTCGTTATTTTTGTGTAACCCTGTATTTATACATCCGCTAAAAAATGATTGACCAATAAAAAGTTACTTGGTTTTTAGGCTTCCTTCTTTGATATGCGTTTAAAGAGATAATAAGAAGGGTTATTATATTGTAGTAAATCGTTTCATTGTTGTATTTCCTGCTGAAGTAGCAGGAATAAAGTGCATATTGTGTAAATTCCTATGCAGTGCTAAGACTTACTCAGCATTGCTTTGACATGTTATAGGGGTCATAGGTGACTAGATTGGAGTTGGTCAGCTAGCCGAGGTCTCTGAGGATGAGCCAGTTTCCCTACCAAGCCGACACCGGTTTCGGACCGGTCGAGCCTTGCCTGCCTCTGCAGCGCGATGCAGACTATTGTGAGTTTGATGACGAGGACGAAATGGTGACGACTGAACGCGAGTTAGCTGAGGACGCACAATGGAAAAAAATACAACAAAACACCTTTACAAGATGGGCAAACGAACATTTAAAAACCGTCTCAAAACATATTGGAAATTTAGAAACAGATCTTAGTGATGGTTTACGACTAATAACACTGATAGAAGTTTTGTCTGGGAAGAGACTACCAAAACACAACAAAAAACCGTCGTTTCGTTCGCAAAAACTTGAAAATGTGTCTGTGGCTCTAAAGTTTCTCCAGGACGATGAGGGAATTAGGATTGTTAATATTGGTGAGTACTTTTTAAGTAATATTATTCCTGCTAAGTTGCGCAGTTTTGTCTTTTAACGACTAGAACATAACATAAATTCTTAACTTTCTTTGCTCTTGTACACTCCTTTAACCGCCAATTTATTTTCAAACACAAATTCCAAACAATCGCAGTAACTACTCATAGCTATTTTCATACTATGCATTTTACACTAAAATAAAAATCTTTTGCTTAAATTATATTTAACAGTATTTTATAATAAATAAAGGGAAACTCGCATGCACGCGGAATACGCATTCCTGCAACAGGTGGCTTTGATATTATTAGTGGGATATAATTTCGATTTATTTTTTGAACGTTTATCTGTTATAAAGCTCGTTATTTTAAATTTGGTTTGGTATTCGATATGTTACATATTACATATCAAAATAATATTTTCATAAAACACATTCCTGCTGAAGCAAATTCCAGCGAAATTTAATGCGGTTACCCTCGACAAGGAAAAGTCAAAACAATTAAAAGGAATTAAACACAATTTTAAGACCCAGAGTGAACTTTAAATATTAATCTTCCTCTCTCTTTGTTATAATGCAACTGTATAGGATGGTAATATTTTTTTACATTTTGAGTTTATTAAAAATATGGAAAGTTAACAAGGTTTTTACGTTATGATATCATGAGTGTCTATTTATTCTGGTGACATATTAAATAAGATAAATTTTATCAAGTGAATTAGATTTATTTACTTTAAAAATTATGTATATTTAACAGAGATTATATTTTTACATACTACAAATTAAATTAAAGTGCATAGACGATGTACTTGTAAATAAACGGTTCATATCTAAAATTATAACAATCTACTATAGCTATCGCGCAAGTTTTAAAATGTTTACTTATCAAATGACTTTGCTTAGCTGTGGAATTACAGGTAGCTGTAAAATAACGAATTTTTAAGCCGTAAACCTTAATTAAAACCGCTCACATGTAAACACGTTTTGTTATTCACTAACTTTTGAATTCTATTGTTATTTATCATAGTTAAAAATAAAAAATTAAGTAAATCTTAGAACCTCATTATTATTAATTTTTATTATGGTGCCGTGATTTAAGTGCGATCTCCTTTTAAAAGATCAAATAATCATAAATTTAATGCAATGTAATAATTAATTTAATATTACGATTATATTCATAGACACACAATTGTAAAAGAATAAAATGACATGACTATAAAATCCAATTTTTATGGTGGTTATTCAAGCACAAGCAAAACTAATCATACGAATAAGTGTCGAAATGTCGTGAAAGCGATTTTGAAAATTTAATATGCGAAATAGAGCAGACTTATGTCCTTGTGATTTTTTCTAGGACTAGATGTTGTACACAATACGGTTTGCCATAGATAAATAAAAGCTAGCTGGTTTACAGCAACATTTAAAACGGTACATATAGTTGCACAGAATGCAACAGACTCCTATGATGTTCTAACGAGAAATAATTACATTATAGTGGATGGATGAGTTGGTTTGGTTCGCTTATTTCAAACTATCTACGTGACAAACTGATTGCAAGAGGTTATTAAGCCACTCACTGGAGGAGTAGTCAAAAAATAAGATGAAAACTATTTAATTTAATTATGTCGAAGGAATCGTTATGTAACGCCATTTTAGGTAATTTTGCAGTTTATCCACTTCTCGATTTTTGAATTATTTTTTTTTGTGTATACGTTAAGAGCGCTTCGGATATAAGCGGCAAAGGTGCAATTTACTCTCATATAAATAATTATTTTAAAAAACGGCTTTCACTAAAAGACATTCAAAACATGTTAGAATGTGGGACGAGAGAGAAAAAAGTATATATAAAAATTTTTTTTTTCTTCTATTTTCGATTTGCAAAAATAATTCTTATCATCCCACATAGGTATTATTAAAACAAACATTTTTCCCTTTTGTAGAACTAAAATAAAATTAGCCCTAATGTCCTCAAATGCACCGAAAAATTTAAAGATTAGGTATAATAAATTTGTCCAATGTCATATTCTATTACATCTCTATCACTCTCTTTCCAAGCACACCGTACATTAGGCTGTGTCATTTTATTGACGTGAAGTCATTTACAATTAAAATTGGAAGCATGGATGACTAATACACTCCGAACAACTCTTAATAAGAAGCGTTTGTGACTAATGAAACGTTGTGCAAATGTTTACGTGGAGCGAATAGGGGTGCTGGGTGTATAAAAACAAGTGAAAATACGACATTTTTAGGTCATTTTGAAACGATTAGCATTGAAAAATTCATTTTAGGGCAAGGGTAAATAAGAGAGATGGCATTTGATTGCTTATTACTGCAATTCATTGATTTCATTGAGTCCCGTCGTACACCCATAAACATTAAAATTTGTCATGATGCTTACTTTTGGTTGCCCTGAAATGACTGTTTAAATGCTTTTCATGTGAAAATGACCTGAAATTCTTGTATTTTCACTCCTTTTTGGGTCCTTTACGTATTGGTGATTGCAAATCGAAAAAGTTAGGTTAGGTTAGACGTATTTAGTAGATATAATGCTGTAATGACTCTTATCTTATTTATCCTTGCCCTAAAACGACCTTCTCAATGCCAATCGTTTCAAAGTGATCTAAAAACGTCATATTTTCACTCATTTTTTATCCACCCAGCACCCCTATTCGCTCCAATTTCCCGTCAATTTCCTCGATTATTATACATTTCGCAACATTTCATTAGTCACAAATGCTTCATATTAACGTATTCACAAAAAAAACTCAAAAATCGAGAAGTGGATAAACTGCGAAATGACCGCATTTTATTTTCTGGAATTTGTAGATGTAGAGATGTGTCTTTTTTTGAGTCTCAAAATTATGCACAATTAAAGTGGCACTATTTCTTCATTTCTTCTTTCAAATGGATGAAATATCTTTTTGTCCCATCAAAATGTATATTAACTACAAAGTTACTTTTCTGAGTACGCTGATGAAGAAATTGGAATCAGATTATCTTTCCTTTCATCGTTAAAAGTCCAGACGTTGATAAAACTATATCGCAGTTGTTAGAACTATTACTAAAATTTTCATCAGAAATGTCAAAGAAACTGTCAGAGGAAAGGTTCTGGTATGTTGCCTATGCTATCTGAAGAGCTGGAAGAAAGTGTTCTCATTGTTTTTGTTGTCTTCTTCGATGCATCTATTTCTTCAAGAGCTTTTCTCTTATTTATGACATACGTAGCAGAAAATTTTTCCAGTTCCTACAATCTTTTTCTTGCCAGTTTTTGTTGTTGCTGGCTCCTTTTGAGTTTTAATATTGTGCAATAAAATTTGTTCTAATGTATTCAATACTGGGGATGTTCTGTGATCGTGGGAGGTACAGGTCTCATCTGAAATTCCTTCTTCAGTGTAAGATGTTGCAGATGGTCTAGGACCAATAAGTTAGTTTTTAAAAATTGATTAAAAACTTTATTGGACACAAGTACAGCAACTGTTGGAATGAACTGAAGAATAGAAGTGTATTTACAATGCGATCTTACTAGTATTTATAAGCTTTAATATCTACAATGCTGAATCCTGCAAAAATAACTCGCGCTATGTGAAATCAATAATTTTCAAGCGTAATTAGTAGTGCGTAGTTAGTAGCACTTTTCAAAGCAGTCGTAGAATAAACTAGCGAATGAACAACTATTTACGGTTGTTGCTATGGAGTTAATAATGACGGTTTGAAATGTCAAAATTCAATAAACAATAAAATAATTATTTTCGTGGCCTACCTTGTTATTTTTGTTTCACTTGTGTTTTGATAAGTATAGCTCACTCTTCTTGCAATAAAACAGCTCATTTGCATTTTGAATGTCAAATATGTGAAAGAAGTATTTAAGATAGACCTATACAATATTATATATTTGAAATCAGAAGAAAAAGGGCTTCTCGAAAGTGCAATAATATATAGGGTGTTCTATTTAAAAAAACATATATTTATTTAGTGTCGCGTGGCCTATACATGATATTGCTTCAATAAAATATAGGTTTTATACAAAACTTTTTTTTTTCTATTTTCAATAATAACAAATAAAGGGGGGTCAGGAGTGAATAACCTTGTACAATTATTGAAAAGTGAAATTATTATGCACTATGATTTTTGTAGCGAAAATAACATATAAATTAATTCCTAAGTAAACAAAAATTATGGATATTGATTTTTTCTGTTAGATATAAACACCGAAATTGAAAAAGTAAATCCATGGAGACGCCTAATAATGAGACTTATTAACATATTAACAAGTTTGGTACAAAGATAAACAAAAAATCTAACTATCCATGGATTTAATTTTCTTTTATATTTATTATGTAAGTTATAAACATTGAAATTCAAAAAGTAAAGCTAGGTAGAGGTCTGTTAATGAGTTTTATTAACATATTAAATTTGGTACAATACAAAGATAGGCACGACAACTACTTATCAATGGATTTATTTTTCTTTTTTTTTTCATTTATTATGTAAATTATAAATATTAAAATTTAAAAACTATATCGAGGTGGAGGTCTATCAATGAGTCTTTTTAACAAATTAAGTTTGGTACAAAAATAAATAAAACAAGTATACTTTTCCTTGTTTTTTTAAATTTATTATGTAATGCTGAAATTAACAGAGTAAATAGAGGTAGAGCTGCTCTATTAATGAGTTTTTGCAAAAATTAATTGCCCGAAAAATAAAATGTTCAGTCGATTTCCCGAACCGCTATAGGTTCCGCCCTAAAAAAAATTATTTTTCAGGCAATTCTTTTTTTCGCAAAAGTGTATGTTAATAAAACTCATTAATAAATCTCTATGTTATTTTACTTTTTATTTTAGTGTTTACAATTTACACGATAAATAAAAAAATAAAGAAAAATAAGGAAAATAAGATTATTGCTTTATTTTCATACCAAATAACTTTTTAAAAATTTGATAAACATCCAGTAGGAGTACACAGAGAAGTCTCCAATTTCTCTGAGATGTCCAGAACCTGTAGCGGTTTAGGAAATCCGCTCTGAAAATTCTATTTTTCGGACAAATAATTTTTTGTAAAAATATGTGTTAATGAAAATCATTAATAAAGCTCTACTTGGTTTAGTTTTTGAATTTCAGTGTTTATAAATTACATAATAAATAAAAAAGAAAATAAATCAATAGATACCTAGATTAGTGTTTTGTCTATCTTCGTGCCAATCTTTAATTAATTTTTATAAACAGCAGATATGCTAGACGTCTGGGCTCCCAGGTCTCATTAAATACACATTTGCAAAATATTAGAATTTTTTGCAATAAAACAATGATATATTTGTATTTTTCAAAGTGAATAATTATAGACAATTTTAGAAATCCAAGTAAACATTTATCTCAAAAATGTCCAAGAAAATCTGAAAATGTTATAAACACACCCCCTTGACTGTTTATTAATTAAGAAAAGTTATTTGGTACGGAGATAAAACAAGATTCATCTTTAATTTTTTTATTTATTAAGTTACAAACACTTAAATTCAAAAGTAAAATACGTAGAGGCCTATTAATGAGTATTATTATTTTTTCAAGAAAATAAATGCCTGAAACATAGAACTGTCAGAACAATTTATTTTTTGCAAAAATGTATGTTAATAAGGCTCTTAACAAAATCCTCTATCTTTTTAATTTTTGAATTTCAGTGTTTAAAACTAATATAAAATATAAGAAAAGAGAAAAAAGCAAAAACAAAAATAAATCTACAGAAGCCTCGAATATTGTTTTATTTTTGTACGAAGTAACTTTTCCTAATTTTTATAAACAGCCGAGTGAGAACGGATATGCTTGATTATTACGACGCGCGACGTCTGGACTCAAGATATTTACTACATAATAGCGCAAAAGGTTTAATAACATCGCCACCAGATTTTAAATCAAGTGGTTGAAGATTACACATTTTAACAGAGCACAAAAGTCTTTTGGAAACTACTAGAAATAATTGAGTTCTGTAAAAGCCCGTTGCTAGAACATATAAATGACTTTAGTTTTGAATACAAATAGATTTTTAATATGTTAAGGGGTAGATGGCGCTGCGCTCCAAAGAATATTTTGGATGACAACAACAAGATAAGAGTGTTGCAAACAACCATTTTCAAGCGCGAAAATTATCAAAACGTTTGACACTTTGTTAGAATGCTTTCAACGTTTTATAACCTTTTCTTTAGCATTTTCAATCTGTAGATTTGCCTGAGACACCGAAATTTAAGCTTGAATCGACATTGCGTATTCCATATTTTGTGGAGATAGAAAATTCTTTAATTAACCTACTCAGGACTGTTATTTATCTTCAAACATATTTTTCCTGTTGCGTGAAACCATAGAAGACAAAGGTCAATGGATACTCCTTCCCCAATTTCCTTAGGGATAAGTTAAAACTTGTTCATTCTGCTTAACAATTTGACCGAAATTGAGTTGAAAGAAATGTCTTGAAAATCAAGATTGTTTTGGCCACACTTGGCAAATTACAATCCGATAACAATAACACAAGTTAAAATAAAATACGGTTTAATAGTCGATTTCAATTTAAATCTAAAGCGGTTCCCCCGGCTCTATTTAACAAACAGACATACAAACTGAATAGCTTGCCAAAATAAATAAAAGGTATAATTTTGTGCCTAATTATTTCAGTTTTTACAACTTACTTTTAGATCTTTCATCTCAGTATTGATGTATTTTAATTACGTAATAGTTTAGATACTCCAGATTGCGTTGACAAGAGAATGTCATTTAACTACTAAAAGTAAAAGTGTTTAATATTTGAATATGCATACATTAATGGATTTATTGTTCAAAACTAATAAATAAAAAATGCTCCATGGGTATCGGTTCGAAACTATTTTTCTCCCTAGCGTTAATTATGCTTGCCTGTAGCTGCTTTTCTTTCATTTTAAATCTTGTATAGCACTAACTCATAATAACTATTTTTTGACCGAGTCAAAAACAATTAAAAAGCAGGAAATTGCAAATTCGACTGGTCTTTATATTATTTGTTTGTTCAGCCACAACTTTTCGCCAAGTGCTCCGATTTTGATCATACGTTTTTGTCTCAAAGAAGAATCTTTTCTGGTGGTTCCATGCAAATTTCATCGAGATTTAACGCAAATTAATATATTTGGTGAATGCGCTGGGGATCCACGAAAAAGCTAATCAATTAGGAGTCCGGTGTATTAATACCATTGTCTCTCACTAAAAATAAGCTGAATCAGAGGCTACGACTTATATCTCGTAGTTATGGCGTATAACCCATAGTTACTACTTATATCTCGTAATTACTACTTATAACGCATAATTACGACTTATATCCTGTAATTACGACTTATAACTTGTAATTACGACTTATAACTCTTAATTACGACTTATAACTCGTAATCAGGACATATTTCGTAATTACGTCTTATAACTCGAAATTGACGTAAGTCGTAAATACAAGATATAAGTCGTAATTACAAGATATAAGTCGCAATTACGAGTTATAAGTCGTAATTACTAGATGCAAGTTATAATTACGAGATGTAAGTTGTAATTATGAGTTATAAGTAGTAATTACGAGATAAAAGTCATAACGGCATAACAAAATATAAAAATATGTGTGGCGCTCCTGCGCTTCCGTATAAATTAGTCTTTGTACAGAAAAACATAAATCTATAAAAAAAAAATTCTTCCCAACCAATCCTGTACATTATCATTAAATTTAATTTAGGCGATTTGCATGTTATACGTTTTCGATATTTTTTTAAGTTTATTAGTGACGGAGATAACGCCCATACATTTATTGCTTTCTCTTGTTCTTTTTATTTTTAGATTTGGCATTAACCCCAAAAAATACAGATAATCAACGTTTTGGTGTTTCAAATAGTAAACATGATTTTGTTGCACCTTGTTGTGTCAAGAGAGTTCAGTAACAACGAGGGCGATAGTGATAACAGACAAGCTGAAATATTAAATCACACATAGATTTTTATTCGACATTATCTAAAACGTCATCATTTATTAAAATGTACATTGTTAACTAAATTTAAAAAAAGATGTTCTCAATTTGATTGTATGATTTTTTGGTCGCTCTTTAAATTTATTAAAACGGCAATACCTAACTTGAAAATACACTAACGAGAGTCAAGGTTCTAGATACAAATTACTGTGTTAAAAATGCATAACTCCCAAAATGTGTGCTATATAGTGGTATTATTTTGAGAAGGCAAAAGTCTGCAATAAAACGTCAGCCAGAGAGAAATGCATATCTTAATTAGACGCATGCAATCAAACAATGCCTTTTAGACATGCCCATAAATCTGTTTATCTCCTATCTTCATGAGATAAATAATAATAATTTCTGAAAGAGTAGTTAATGCGAGTAAATCACGAAGTTACAAGTAGGGATTAAGATTTAAAAAATGTTTGAATGTTTTATTATGAGTTTAGAAAAGAACACGAGAAGATTTCCTATGCAAATTTTCATTGTTAACTAAATGTTAAGACACTTAGAAAATGCCACGAGAAATGTTAAATTCTCAAAGTTCTAAGATATGCATTTCCCTCAGCCTAATAGTGCAGTAAAAAAGACACTAAAAACCAGTCTCTTCCTAATAAAATTGCCAATAAATCCTCGTTGGTATGAAGTCTCTGAAGTACGTACAAAACCTACAAAACTGATAAAACGAGAAAAAACAGTATTTTGTTCATTTCAGTGCCCAAGACCGTCAACTAGACCAATTTTCATCAAACTTTCAGAAAATATACTTTTTGATGTAATAAAAAGACCCTGAAATGTTGCTGTTAAAATATTGAACTTATTGGTCAAAATTGTATTTGTTATCTAGAATTTGAAATTCCCGCCATTTTATGCTATTAAGTCCCACGGTTATTATACATACGGTTGGATTATGCCCACCCCTACCAATCAGAAAACGTTTAGTGCATTGACGTCAAAGTAGACCTCGTTTACGCTCGCATATAATGCTGTCTCGTTCTCCCTCATTAATAGTATCTTAAGTCGTTATTACTTCCACTTATATATCTTGCAATTATTATGTTATTTTAATACAAAAAAACAGGCATTATTTATTTTATACAAATTTGATTTAATAAGAAAGGGACGCACTAGAATCGGACAAAAAAATTTTAAGTTACTGCACAAAAAGTCTGTATTTCTTATTTTAACATAGGCCAAAAGCGTGTAAGCTATCGTCCTATCTTATCATAATTTTAAAGCAAAATATATGTTACCCCAAGGTTTTAGGTATTAGCATAGCACACAAAAATACGAAGTATAAGGAAAATGTTATATACAGTATTCTCACGTACGAACGAACTTTATATTAGGTGATATATTAAATTTATTTAAAGATATTTTTAATTAAAATTATTAGGAAATGAGTGAAAATTTGGTAATCGAACGTTGCTGACTGCGAATATCTATCTGAGCAATGAAAATAAAAAAATATATCTAGCATTATGTAAAATTAAATAAAATAGTAATAATAAGTCTTTATTGAAACATAATAGTTTGTCATCTTTTGGAAATTTATGATAAGAAACAGCCAAATTTCCTTGCTTAGTCTTTTGTAAACTATTGTTACATATAGCCACGGCACACCTTGTTCCAGGCATAACTGTTAAAAAAAACAATATTTACCTACACAATAATAATAAAAAAATAACCAACAAATATAGAATGAACCAACAATACTTGTACTTACTTTTTATTAGGACAAGTCGACTTCCCAAAATAAAACCACAATATTTCCTAATAATAGTCTTTTTAAAGCGTCTTTAAAATACACCGAATACACAAAAGTAAAGAAACAAGTTCACAATGCACAACCAAACCACAGAGTATCTGATAAACCGTGTCTGTGACCAAACAAACGATACAAATATGGCGCGTTCCAAGGTCTACTGTAACGTCACAGTCCCCGGCCATTAATCCAACCGTATCTATACTAACCGTGATTAAGTCCAAAATAAAAAAATATTTTTCAAAATGTAGATCTGGACGCTAGCTTTCGAATGCAATTAAAAATACATTTTTTAAATGTAATTTTGGTTATTTTTTTGCATTTTTTTTATAACTCAAATAACAACAATTGCACTTCTTCGGCCATTTTGAAGAAAAAAAAATTAATTTTTTTTACCAGAGCTGGTAGAGAATTTTGGGACCGTTAATTTAAGAAAAAGAAAGTTCATTTTTGTTAACGTGAACTCGAGATATTTAACTTTTTGCATCTTGGCCAATTGATAATTAATAAATGCATATTTTGAGCTAAAATTTTGACTGTATCATTTTAAAAGTTATTAATTTCTTGTGATAAATTCAAAAAATTTTAAGTTTTATAGAAACTTATTTACAAGCATTATAATGTAAGTATTGTTAATTGAGCTAAAAAGTGATTTAGTTGCAAAATGCAATAACTTCCTTATTTTTTAAAATTCGGAGGACTATTTTTTTAAATATGTTATTTTTTCCCTAGCAATAGGATGAGAAACTTAGTTTTTTGTTTTTTTTTTATTTAAAATTTGTTATTATTTTTTAAATTTTTTCATAGAGCTTTCTTGTTTTTTAACATACAGAGGTCATTTTTTTAAAATATGTTATTTTTTTCCTCGCTATGCGATCAACAGTTTTTTGTTAATAATGAAAATGATAATTTTTTCATTTCCAAATTCATATGTACATATGTACCAACGATTGCTAACGTATAAACCTGTATAATTTTTTTTTACTATTTTTCTATTTAAATGTGAATACTTAGATTAAATTTATATTGGCTTTTAAATATAAAGTTTAAGTTTTATTTAAAAAAGAAAATATTGTAACATAAATACTGTTTTAAAGGCGAGGATTAATAATATATGGTAAAAACATTATTTAAAAATAAACATTTCTATTCTTATAAATGTACAAAATCGTAATGGAATGGAGTGGAACTGGTGGGAAATAAGAAAGAGAAAGAAAATACAAAAATTTATCCTCATTTATAAACAACTATTCGCTCCGTAAGTACAGTGTATACGCACGCGCATAATTGAAACCGTATAAAAACTAAAAGCCGGCAAAAACAGTCGGCATCTCTTTATTATACATGTGTGGAGATAAATAGAAATGCTTGTCATAAAAAAATGTTAATTGAAAATCGTATTCATTTTCGCCAATAACATATTTTTAAGGTATTACATCAGTTTTAGATATAAAGTCTAAATATTTAAATTTATTATATATTAATATAGGTATTTATGCACTGCACTGGAAAACCATTAAAACACACTGACAACACATCTCACAAGTCCACGTTGACTGTTTAACAGTCGGCATCTCTTTATCTCTTAATATATATTAAGCTCTATGAAGAAATTTAAAAAATAACAAATTTTAAATAAAGAAAAACAAAAACTAAGTTTCTCATCGTATTGCTAGGGAAAAAATAATATGCTTATAAAGAAGTTTCTATAAAACGTAAAATTATTTTGAATGTATCACATGAAATGAATAGGTTTCAAAATGATAAGAGTCCAAATTTTAGCTCAAAATATGTATTTGTTAATTAACAATTGGCCAAACTGCAAGAAGTTAAATATCTCGAGTTCACATTAACAAAAATAAATTTTCTTTTTTTAAATTAAAGGTCCTAAAATTCTCTACCCGATCTGATAAAAAAAATTAAATTTTTTTCAAAATAGTCGAAAAAATGCAATTGTTGTTATTTGAGTCATAAAAAGAAATATAAAAAGTAACTAAAATTACATTTAAAAAAATTCTTTTTAATTGCATTCGAAAGCTGGCGTCGAGATCTACATTTTGAAAAAATTATTTTTCATTTTGGAGTTAATGGTATAAGATGGCGGGAATTTCAAATTTTAGATAACAAATGCAATTTTGGCCAATGGGTTCAATATTTTGACACCAACTTTTCAGGGCCTTTTTATTACATAAAAAAGTATATTGTCTGAAAGTTTGATGCAAGTTGGTCTAGTTGACGGTCTTGGGCACAAATATGAAAAAAAATATTGTTTTATTCTCGTTTTTTCAGTTTTGTAAGTTATGTACGTACTTCAGAGACTTGAAACTAACGAGGATTTATTGGCAATTTTATTACGAAGAGACTGGTTTTTAGTTTTCCCCGGTGCGATTTATAGAACCGGAGTTATCACATTTTAAGCTCGAAAGATGCGGTAAAAAAACTTTAATTGTTTATAAAAAAGAACACAAGGTTTTCGAGGTCCAAAACTTAGGAATATACTCCGGGCGATATCCAAAACAGAATAAAATCATGCTGTATCCAAACTGTGCAAATTAAAATGCTTTTTTACTGCACTATAATATTTTGTTGAACACTTCTCCTTCTCAAAATAATCCCACTATAGATACTCGTAAGTTTAATTAAATAACATCTGCTCATTTATTGGCCATAAAGTGACAAAATTATTCATATTTAAATACAAATATAATTTCTCCTCCATTACCCCGCAAAAAATGAAGCAGTTGTTGAATTGTCCGTCAAATCTACTAATAGATCTTGGTCATTGTTATTCCTGTACTCGGCTATCTAAATCTATATATGGTATTGAATTTGACCTACAATTAATCCTATAGACTAGTGAGTACGTGTTTATTTTACAGCTTGTAATTAAAACGCCTCTCCATGACCAAATGAGTTAACGAGAATGGTGAATAATTCTCAGCTTTCGGTTAAAATAGTGATGTCATATTTTAATGAGGCTGATTTGGAACTGCATAAAATTGTAAATATTATACTCGACCTTCTACAGTGCAAAATTTATACCTAATCAGTTATTCACTTTCTCTCTTTAAACATAATCTAGTCAAATATACTTTTTAATGGGAAATAGTTGAAGCTATCACAAGATTAATTAAGCATTTGGTTTAAAACTGCCCTCTCACATGGCGAGGGGGAGTCAATATAATTTTTATTTGATAGAGTGTACCTATATGGATTTGTTAACATTTGTTGAAGGGTAATATCTCATTGGCATCAGCATTTGTTATTATTAATTATCACACATTTATAAAAAATGGCGACCTTACATTTTCCTGTTGAATTTTTAAGTGACATCATGACTCTTGCGAACCGTTGCATCCTTCCTGTTTTTGTCGAGATAGATAATATATTCGTGAATAAAATCACGAATATATTATCTAGTTAAATTTTGTGTCGTATACATCACGTAAGTGGATATTCATTTAAGGGAACACTTATCATCTGACTAATTTCACTGTAATAATAAGAAGAAAGCTAGTTATTATATTGTAATTGCCAACAAAAGTAAACTTACTCAGTTGGGCTTAGTATTGCATCAATTCAAAAATGAAAAACCATACAAATTATAACACAATATATATTTACATCTTGAACACAAAACTAGTATATAAAAAAACTGTTTTATTCTGAATGTTGTAAAGCTGTGTAGGGTATGGCTGTACATTTCCCCGTATTTATTTTGAAATTTTCTATAAATAACATTTACTAATGCATTTATATTTTCTCTGAATGAATGACTCAAAATGATGTAGTGAAGTGAGTAATTTAAATCACGCTTTGTGTAATTATACTGTAGATACTATATCCTATTAAATGTAAAATATACCTATAGAGAAATATATTATATACGAATTACTTAAGCAAAACTTCCATATCGATAAGAAACTACCTAGTTTTCCTCTTTATTTCGACGTTCTTTTATCTGAACATGCCATATTACTAAGTAAACATCATTATTAATAAATCAAACTAACAAAATCACCTTGCTTTTCGGCATTTATATGAACATCCTTACTTTTGAATGTATCAACACATCCCAGCTTTTGGCAAAAAATATTAGACACTTTAAAAAGTAAACCATTGTAGGGTATATCAAAACAACTACCTTCCTAGTTAATTCTAAAAGAAATTTGATTATAAGTAGAATTCAGAGCATTTTGAAGTAAAAAAATTAAAATGAGAATTCAAAGAACTCACTGCAAGAATTTGACACTGAAGTTAAAAGTTAAATCATCAACAACGAAATTAAAACTAACCATAAGGTCCCGGCTTGAAGCTTTCATTCTTTTTGGACATCCTCAGAGGAATGTACGATTTAGTAGATTTTTAATGTTAACGAATATTAAAAATTAATAACAACAACGATATGCTCTATGATAAAATTTAGAAGAGCAAAGTTGTCTGTTGATTCTTGGCCAGTCTCTTCATGTTTATAAGAGAAGACTGATATTTAGCAACAAAACAAGTGCATGTAAATCTAAAATCACATTTCCCTACATTTTCATCGTTTGCCCTCCTACAACTCGAAACTCTAACATTTTTAGAAGCCTCTTTCTAACTCTTTTCACTCCTATATTATTATTGACTATCCCCTCCCAACCATTTGGATGTAGAGATTTTTTTTGTTAAAATAATGCCATCTGCAGATGCATTTTGAAAGAATCACTAGTCACCATTATGGATTTTAAGAAAAATGTTTGTAGATACCCGTTACGAGGCATTTGTGTCATATTTTTTAATCATTTTCACTTCCTAAAAATATACAGGGCGGTCAAAAATGATTTTTCAATTTAGAACTATTTGAATTGAATTTTTTCAATTTTCAAAAGGAACACCCTGTATATTTTTCGTTTATATGATGTAGGAATGAAAACCAACATTTTTTGTATGTACATCTCTATGGCTACTTGTAGCCATTTTTGATTTATTGAGCAATAAATATAAAGTTCAAGAATAAACTTTAAAATTTTTTTTCAAATAATTGAACAGAAAAAATTATACCGGCAATTTTAAAAATAGGAAAAGAAAATTGGAAAAAACAAGTTTTACAGTATCAGAATATTCGTTATGCGAATGCGCCAAAGGTTCACAAATAAATTCGATTCATTTACGAGTCTGGCATTTTTACAATTTCGTTTATTTTGACGTAAAGCGACCTCACTATTGAGAGTATATTTGTAGATATTTAAGATTATAGATCCGTACTCAAGTTTTTACTTTAAATACATAGAGGTGTTTGCCAAGTTGTTTTCGTTTGGTCAGCTGATTTTTGTCGCCACGCCCCTTTGCGACATGGACTGTAGTTCCCGCGTATGCAGCGCTTCTGGATGCCCGCGTAGCACGCGCCGTTCGGCCATGTCGAAAAAGGGCGTGGCGACAACGGTCAGCTGGCCAAACGAAAACAACTTGGCAAAAAATCTTTAAAAATTGATTTAAAAAAATTAAGCATCGTATCATATTTAAGTCTATTTTAAAAATTTATAAATAATATTAGAAAAAAGTTGAAATCAATAATAGGAACAGAAAATACGGTATTAGGTAATACAAAAATTGGCACTATTTTAAAAATTCAACGTAATTTTGAACCTAATGGAATGGAATAAATAATACCTAGTGGTTATAGGAACTGTTCAAAGTAGCCTCCCAGTACGTCTATGCATCTCTGTAGACGATTTTCGAATGATATTCCCACATTTCTTAAAATATCTACAGCAATTTCCTGAAAAATTTCCTTTATTCTTTCTTCATATTTTCTGTTGTAGTTGTAGGAGCTTTGTACACTTGCTCCTTAACATAGCCTCACAAAAAGAAATCTATTTTGATCAGGGCTTCTGGCAGGCCAACTATGGGGTCTTCCTCTTCCTATCCAACAATTTGGAAAAGCGTCGTTTAAATATTCGTGAATAGCTGCAGTGATAAATGCACCATCATGGAAGTACCACATTCTTTCCCTAATATCGCCGGGGACATCCTCTAGTAAATCTTCCAAGCTGTTTTGAAAAATTCCAAATAAATTAGACCATTCACATGTCCATCAGAAAAATGTATCATATAATCCCCAATAATTCCTCCCCAAACATTCAACGATCATCTTGTTTGGCTATTTGTTCGTGAGATGTAAGGATTGGTTGTGTCGTAATAATAATAATTATGACGATTAATATGTCCATTTTTCTGAAACGCTGCTTCATCAGCAAACAAAACAAAGTAAAAAAAATTCTTTGTTGTCCAATTTTTTGTTTTGCCCATTGACAAAATTATATTCGGTTTTCATAATTCCTATCAATTAGTTCCTGCATTAGTTGAACGTGGTAGGGATGAAATTTGTTTTTTTGTAGGACTCGATGAACCGAAGATCGGCTTATATCGTTTTCTCTTGCCAATTCTCTTATACTGCGAAGAGGATCTTCAATCACGCTCAAAAGTATGACTGTTTCGTTTTCTTTATTTACTAAATTTTTTTGTTGGTTCCTTTTTCTCATATTCCACTTTCCACGTATTGTCAAATCGTTCCATCAACCTCTCAAATGATTTTTTAGAGGGCTGTCTTCTTTCCGGATATTGCTGCTTATAAATTCGAGTTGTTAGCAAACAATTTTTATCATTCGCACCCAGAACATAAACTATGTCGACTATTTCTTCTCTCGAAAAATTCATTATTGGAAAGTGCGAATTTTAAACTAATTTGTAAATGCTTTGTCACAATAGTTAATAATTAAATGTCAATGAGATAACTTTCAATTATTCTCACTTTGTCAAAATTATGGCTACTAGATCAGTAGTTTTTAATGAAAAAGTAAAAATATTTCTGGAAATATCGATGTAGGGTATTATTCACAAAAATCGTAGAGAATTAACGTGCCAATTCAAAAATACAATAATTTACAGTGTTCCATTTGAAAAAATTGAGAAAATTCACTTTGAAATGTCCTGAATAAGATACACCCTGTATAATTATAATCAATATTTGGTGGTTGTGTCGTTGTAGTACATACTTTGTCTACATTGTTGCAAAATAAATCTTCTTAATTAATAGTAATACACACACAGCGAGTTAATTTGTTTGTTTTTTGTTTCGACCAAATTTTTCATATTCTTTCGAATAACTCGGCAACGCTGCGTCAAAAACAAAAAATGTGGAGGTCGTTAGAAAGGTAATTTTACTCTAATTCAAAAATGTAAAAATATATAGGGTGTTTCATTTAAAAAGAATGACCTCGAAGATGATCCGCTGTAGCGGCCGCCCTGTATATTTCAAAATCTATTTAAAATGTGTGCCTTTTGACACTATACCACTTACATAAAAAAACATTCCAAAGTCTTCTAATAAGGCCGAAATTGGACTTCGATGCACTATTAGAACACCCTGTATATTGATTACGACCTCCGGTATCGCAGATATCCCTTATATCTTAGAAATATGATTTCTAAGGTTTTTCTTCTGATTTTTCAGAAATTTAATTGCACCGCAATGGATAATTTCGGTGATTTACCATATATATGCAACAATTCAATCAGATAACGGAATACAGGGTGTCTCACCGGGAACTGAATCAATCGATATAGAGAAAAGTACGCATCAGAAAATTTAGATAATTACTAATGTCAGTGTGGCCAATCCAACTAAAATAATTACAAGCAGCTGACACTTCCGTTTATACCGGAAGTCGATACCAACTTGCTTATTTCAAATGGAACACCCTATATATTTTAGGGTTTTCGAAAAGAGCATAAAATTCTGAGACGAAAATATGTAGCATATCCTATACCTAAACCTAGCCGTTTCAGAGATATTTGACATTTTATAGAAAATTTGACAGGTGCAACGGTTTGCAAGAACCGTTATAACTTTCTTTCTTCGTGTAAAAGATCCTCATTTGCTTCTTATCAGGTAAAAAGAACACAAGGAGAACTACGTTCTACAACTGAAATAAATTCAATAACATCATACCAAGTGTTCCGTTTTTCGCGTTACATTTTGTCAACTTCAAATCGCGAAAACTTGTTTAGGTCAAATGGAACACCCTGTATTTTTTTACGTCAAGTTGTGTAAAATTGAATTCCATTTTCTCTGATATTAGCATTTTGGGGGTTAAAGTTACAACTTTTTGAAATATTTGCGATTTTATTAGAAATTTATGAATTGTTGTAATCATTTCATCAAAATAGCCATGCTTAGAAACAATCAGTCATTATCATATGTCAAAAAATGCCAGCACGTTTAAATTATACCAACGAAAACTTTTTAAATTTGTTTATTATTTACGGAGAATGTGATAAAGTAATATCAAGAACTTGCAGCACATTTGCTACTCGATATCAACAAAAACGCAAAATAAGACTAACACTGTTACATGCGTATTAATCGAATTGAAGATATGGCATAAACTAAAATAGCAGAGATAAGATCAATTTAAAATATGATTTCATTTTAATTTAATAATTGCTCAAAATTCCGCCCTCGAACCTCGACACATTTTTCGCACCTTCGGATTAGTTCCTCATGGGTAGCTCTTCTAATTGAATCCCGTGATATGTTTTGAAATGCATTTCTTACTCTTTGCATACAATCTTCAATGGTTGTTAATGGGCTCTCATAAACTTTATTTTTAATAGTTAATATGCGTTATGTGGGGGAGCACCGTCGTGCTGATAAAAAATGTTTCTATGTTCGGCGAGAGGTAAATTTTCTAAATAGTTATTATTCAAATTTTGTAAGATATTCAGATATCTCTCACCTAACAAAAAAAAAAACAAAAATTTATCTATACATATTAGCAGAAGAGAAAATTTAATTTACCGCTTAAATTTTCCTGATAAAATTGTAGTGCCACCACTCTATCGTTTCTTATGGCACAGTAAACATTGAACTACCAACTTTCCTGAAAGTTTCGCTCTCTGAACATATGAGGATTTGAGTCACTCCAATAATACGAATTGTGTCTATTAAAAAGTCCATTTTTAGTAAATTTTGCTTCATCGGTCCATATAATATTTCCCAAATAAGAATCGTGACCCTCAGACCTTATTAGAATAAACTCACAACAATTCTGTCTTCTTAGGAAATGTGTTTCTTTTAATCCTTGAACCATATGAAATGAAAACGGGTGAAACTTATGTTTTAATAAGATTCTGTGAATTGAATCCTTGCATAGTCCCGATTCCAGAGCAGCTTGTCTTAATGACATCCTTGGAAATGCATGAAAATATCCCAGAATGACTATTTCAATGTTTTCGTCATCAACAATAGGCTTTCTTCTTTGCATTTTTGCCTTGACAGAGCCATAATTTTTAAAATTTTCCAGTATGCGTTTTACAGTGTTTGGTGACGGTTTCCGTTTTTCTGGGTATCGAGTAGCAAATGTGCTGCAAGTTCTTGATTACTTTATCACATTCTCCATAAATAATAAACAAATTTAAAAAGTCTTCGTGGGTGTAATTTAAACGTGCTGGCATTTTTTGACATAAGATAATGACTGATTGTTTCTAATCATGGCTATTTTGATGAAATGATTACAACAATTCATGAATTTCTAATAAAATCGCAAATATTTCAAAAAGTTGAAACTTTAACCCCCACAATGCTAATATCAGAAAAAAGGGAATTTAATTTTACACAACTTGACGTAAAAAAATACAGGGTATTCCATTGGACCTAAACAAGCTTTCGCAGTTTGAAGTTGACAAAATGTAACGAGAAAAACGGAACACTTGGTATGATATTATTGAATTTCTTTCAGTTGTAGAACGTAGTTCTCCTTGTGTTCTTTTTATGTGACAAGAAGCAAATGAGGATCTTTTACATGAAGAAAGTTATAACGGTTCTTGCAAACCGTTGCACCTGTCAAATTTTCTATAAAATGTCAAATATCTCTGAAACGGCTAGGTTTAGGTATAGGATATGCTACATATTTTCGACTCAGAATTTTATACTCTTTTCGAAAACCCTAAAATATATAGGGTGTTCCATTTGAAATAAGCAAGTTGGTATCGACTTCCGGTATAAGCGGAAGTGCCAGCTGCTTGTAATTATTTTAGTTGGATTGGCCACACCGACATTAGTAATTATCTAAATTTTCAAAATTTTCTGATGCGTACTTTTCTCTATATCGATCGATTCAGTTCCCAGTGAGACACCCTGTAAATAATTCTCCCACTAGCCAATATTTAAATAAATTATTTGAACGACTATTATCTATATTGAATAAAAGAGTTCATTCAGGTAAAACTTGATATACAAAAGCAGATGGTGTTATTAAACACCTTCGAGAAAGCATACAACGGAATAATTTTCTAGTCAACTGATTTTCTTATATATCTACGGTTATATTGATAAAGAATACAATTTTCATTGCTTTATCAACGGAAATTAAATATTTTTATTACACGGTAGGGCTAGAGTACACGGTATTCATTACATTAAACGGTAGTATTTACTATAAAATACTATTTCCAAACTATATAAAAATCTATATCGCACACACGAGCGAAGGCAGATATGTGAATGAAGTTTATTTTTGATAAGTATATCCAGGAAGTTCCAATGCTTTGTAGCTTAAACGAAAACTTTGGAAAGGACATACTTTTAAAAATAATTCAAAATAAACTATTTAAGTTGCAAGATTTTGGAATACTTTCCTAATTTTCTTCGGTTATACTAATCATACTAGAAAAAAACAATTAAATTTCAAATAAAATTGAATTATCATCAATTAACGACAATGATTAATATTAACAGATTATTTCAAGCAATAATGCAATTCACCGTACTTGGCACAAAGATGTATCGTCTCATGTTAATCAACTTTGCCAAACTATAATTCAAAACATTAATATGAACAGATAACCACAAAAACTTCTATATTTCAATCGTTTACTTTGTTTAGGCTCAAGGAAAATATTCCTATCTAGGTATATACACAAAGAACTAAAATAAGCTACTCTCCGAAGCTGTGGCCACGCTACGGATTTCTCTAATGGCCTTTATCTAAGATAAAGGAAATGACTTTACATTTTTATGCAAATACTAATTGTTGCATAAATACACATCTATAATCCATACATTAAATATTATTAATTACACCTTGGCAAACAGGCAAATCGTATTAAAAATAGTTAGAGATAACTAACGACAAACATCAGTGAATCACACATAGCATCATAAATATCAATTATTAATTTTAATACACTATTTGAGCGAATTTTATTTACCGTTCATTTCTTCTTCCTGTTTTCCATGATATAAATAACCTAATAAGGATTGATTACCATTACGTCATTTGTAAAAATACGGTAATAGAATTCTGTGTAACACAATTCGCAATTGACTTTTATAAATTTTATTTATCACCATGAACACTTTTTCAAGAACTTAAGTGAATAAATATGTAAGTATTAAGTCATCCACACAAATAAAACGTAACACCTATTTATCAGAAAAGGAAGGAGATAATACGATTTCCTTTTTGTGGTTACTTACTTTATTGAATTGTTTCCTGGATATATACATACATCATTCAAAAATCAATGGAAAATTCAGACAAAATAATTGAAATTATCAAAAAGGCTAGCTGCGCGTTTTGGCTTCAAAGAACGAATGAAGAACATTTTTTAAGCAGTTTTCAAGAATTATTTAGGAATATGGGGCATATTTGATATATATTATACCTTATCTTGTATCTCAACTTCTTAAAAGGCAATATTCATTATACTTAATAAAATATCCCTTATGTTAAACCAAAATGTGCCAAGAAGTCAAAATGTGTATATAAAACTTTTATAAGAAATTATAATAATAAAGCTGAAAATTCTATTTCTTTAAGAATTTAAAGCAATACACTTATTATTGTGGGAAGCTCTTAGTAGCTATATTTGCACAAATTTTTCAACACTATTTTTGAGAAAAATAATTAGCACCAGAATCTGACCAAATCTGTTAAACGTTCAGTAGCCCGATATTTAAAAAGAAATCGCAAGCTTTGACGTTTAGTACAGGTACATTTAATTTTAAAAATGGAAAAAGATAATACTCCACTGATAAACAATCCACTTAACAAAGTTATGGGCTCCACATACTCTTGGTATATAATATGTATATATTAATATGATATTGCTTGTACTTAAGCTTTAGAACACATTCGGATCAATTCGAGTTGTGTATTGCGAATAAAAATGCATTTTATTATATCTGAATAGAGAGTTGCATGTATGTTTTATGTTTTCTGTTATCGTTCACTTGTTCTGTTTGATAAAATACCAAAGTATTTTATAGAAGACAGATATTTTTATTAATTACATGCAATTTTTATATTTCAGCTTTTAAAAGCAGTTGAAGATAATTATAACATGACTTAATGATGATTAGAATCAGTTATGTTATTTTAATTCATTTAGTTATTGTTATACTAATTATCAGGATGTTTATAATGTTTCGAACTGTTTATGCATTTATTATGTTCATGTGGATATAATATTTTTAATTTAATGTGTGCGGGAAAGTGATAAAACTGGAAAAAAGCTCAATACCACGTGACGAGAACCAATTCGTTTTATCAAGTTGATGTCAAGAAAGATTCAAGTTATTTGCGGAAAATATAAGGGAGAGTGTGGAAAAATTAGAAAATTGGAAGTTTTAGGGGATGAAAATAAATAACAAGAAAATTATAGAAAATTGCAGGGGTTGAAAATTTTAGAAAAAGAAAATATTAAAAGATACGAGAGAAAATAGACTGTTGTTGGTGAAAGTAAAGTATAATAAGAAGGAAGATAGATAACCAGTTAACAAATTTGAGAGGAAAGAACATAAAATTAATTTTTCAAAATTCTGACAAGTTGGAGACAGAAGATAAATATACATTATTTTAAGGTGCAGAAAACGATTCCTAGTGGAACCGAGGGCAGATTGCAGGTGAACATCGAATTAAGTGATACAGTGCGCTTTGAGGTTTATTTGAGCTACGCGGACTAAAAGGTTGTAATAAACTTCATATAAATTTCTTGTAAATCTTTTTATAGTTTGGAGAATAATTGAATATATTAAAATAATGTAAATAAAATCGAAACCCATCCTAACATAGGATCTGATCATTTGGTAATGGAGATAAGCATAGAAATTGACAAAGCAGTAAAACGCAATGGAGGAAGAAGAAGAAAGATTCAATTTCCATAAATCTGGTACAGAAAAAATTAATATAATAATGAAGAAATATATAAAAGATAGCACCTCTCAATTGATGAACAGACAAAAATAACTTTAATGAAAAAATAACGGAGTTCATAATGCATCTCACCAAAAAGTAAATTAAAGTAAACACAAGTTACTGAAAATTGTTCTTTCCTTTTATTTGGGTTTTCTACCACATGTATTGTCCTCTTCAAAAACAAATCGCCGAATCTACAAAATAATAGATTTTTTGGAAAAAAGCCTCTGCGCCTGTGATGTTTACGTCGAAGGAAAGTTAGAGGTTATTTTTTACAAATAATATAAATCGGAATAAACACAGAAGTAATGTATTTTGCTGACGTTTGGAAAAGTAGTCTCTTTCCGTTTTCAAAGCTTATTTTTGAAAAACGCTTATTTGCTATGTATGTCAAATACACAGCTTTAAGATTCTGTTTATGTTATTTCCATAGATATTTACTACTTATACAGAAGTGATGTTATTTCCTTTTAGATAATGTTGAGTTTGTTAAGTTTTTCTTTTAACATTGGTAGCCAAGTTGTACAAATATCTATAGAACAATTCGATACGCATTTATCTTCATTTAATAATATTATTGCTGATTCTTTAATTTTATTTTTTTTTATCTGCTTCGTTAAAATTTTTGCCGAGTCCCAGTTTATTCTATGTTCGTCTGCCCAAGCATGTTCACAAATCTTTGATTTCTGAATTTCATTCTTTCTAATGTAATTCTTGTGCTCTTCCAACCTCACACTGAAAGTTCTGGATGACTCACACACATAACATTCTGTAGATTCGATGCTGCCCAAAAGCGACAAGATATTGTTTGTAAATTAGCCGGTTATGAAGATCTCTTTGACTATGATGCTAAATATCACAACAGCTGTTATTGTCGGTACATAGGGAAACGAAATATCAAAGCTTGTCGAAGAAAGTCTGCTGCTACCACATCTCTCCAATCAATAAAAGATCAAAGTGATACATCAGAATCAGAGACAATCAGCTCTGATTCTGAACCTTCCACCCAAATAAAATCAAGTGAACATTCCCAGACTTTTGAAGAAAATGACATTCTTATTTTATACAAAGCGGTTGGTATCTTAAAGAAAAAAATAAAGAGTTTAAAACCCCAAAAAGTTATTTTCCTACTCCACGTGATATAAACCAGAGAGTTTGAAAATCAAGTTCCTAATGAGTTGCTAAAATTTGTGTCATGGTATTTTAAAATAATAATAATTATCTGTTTTTTTTAAATTCCAATATTAAGTTTTAATGTATAAATATATGGATTTTGAATAATGTGCAACGTAAATAATGATAGTAAAACCGTCAAAAATTATTTTGCGTATGCACCCACGCATGGCATACTGATTTAAAGGCGGTTATACATTTGAGCACGAACGCGTACGAGGCAAAGCGAGGCAGAACGGATGCTTTCTATATGGACGTGTAACCGAGGCGCGGCAAACAGCCTCGGTCTGTTCGTCGGACGGCCGAGGCAGTTCGAACGCCATCCGTCACGAGTCGGTACTTCAAAGAAAATTTGGTTCGATGTGGACGGCAATTGTGAATCTATCTATTTCGGTATATTCTACTTGCCCAACAGCGCCTTTTCTTTCTCTTTCTTTTTAATAAACCAGCTATAACTATAAATGCAGCACTAGTCACTATCAAATCATCGTCGCTCGCGATATTGTACTAAATACTGTCTTTCTACATCTCAGTCCGAAATCGTCGCATAGACGGATCGCTGCCTCGTTCGTTGCCTCGGCCGACTTCGTTCGCAGTGTGGAAGGATACAAACGAGGCATCCGTTCTGCCTCGCTTTGCCTCGTACGCGTTCGTGCTCAAATGTATAACCGCCTTAAGGCACAGTAGAACCGGGCGAGCGAGGCTTCATGAAGTATCCTGTCCGCAGAAACTTAAATTCAAATAACAATAACTTGAAACGTATAAGTCGTAGGGTATTGCGTTTTTCTCAAAAACGTCCTTGATGTGTTAGCTTCATTTCATAAGCATACACTATGGCAAAATTCCTTAAAACAAAAAAGTTTTTCGCTTACTGAAAAAACTGCTGCAAGAAAAATAAACGTTAAAGTTTTACATAATTTTACAAAAAACTAGATTTTCCATACAGACTAAATTAAGTGACCTCCACTCACGTTTCCTTTATCGACTAAAAAAAATCTTCATTATCTCAATTGGCTTCGGAGATATCGTTTGGGATGTCTGAAGAAGTAGGAAAAATTTATTTTGACAGATTTATGACATTTTTCATAATAAAAAAAGTTGAACCTCCCAAAAAATATTGTAATTGGTCATTTCAGATGGCCAAGGGCCTAATTTATTATTCTGTGAAGGTCCAATATTAAGTTTTAATGTATAAATATATGGATTTTAAATAATGTGCAACGTAAATAATGATAGTAAAGCCGTCAAAAATAGTATTTTACGTATGCACCCACAACACGCATGGCACACTGATTAAAGCACAGTAGAACCGGGTGAGCGAGGTTTCATGAAGTATCCTGTCCGCAGAAACTTAAATTCAAATAACAATAACTTGAAACGTATAAGCCGTAGGGTATTGCGTTTTTCTCAAAAACGTCCTTGATGTGTTAGCTTCATTTCATAAGCATACACTATGGCAAAATTCCTTAAAACAAAAAAGTTTTTCGTTTACTGAAAAAACTGCTGCAAGAAAAATAAACATTAAGTTTTACATAATTTTACAGAAAACTAGACTTTCCATGCAGACTAAATTAAGTGACCTCCGCTCACGTTTCCTTTATCGACTAAAAAAATATCTTGATTATCTCAATTGGTTCCGGAGATACCGTTTGGGATGTGTGGAAAAGTAGGAAAAATTTATTTTGACAGATTTATGACATTTTTCATAATAAAAAAAGTTGAACCTCCCAAAAAATATTGTAATTGGCCATTTCAGATGGCCAAGGGCCTAATCTATTATTCTGTGAAGGTTCCATGTCGTTATACCCAAAAAAATTTTTTGAAACATTTTTGTCGCTTTTTTAGTCGACTTAATATCTCGGCGTAAGTTTAGATAACTTAACTTTAGCAACCACACCATGTCCATAAAAAAGATGTACATCTCTTGAAGCGAACACAGCCGCCCTCTTTACCTAAATGTCAGAAGTCAGCAATAAAAAATATTCACGATGCAGAAACATCAGCAATCGAGCCATTACTAAATCCCACCTAATGATCAAATAACTAAACGCATCCAATTCCACAGAAACTCTCCAAATTGCCTACTAAATTTGACAAGATTGATCACAAGAAAAAATACTTCAACATTTCTGCAAAACAAGAATTCATCGCAAACAGTTTCCAGAAAAACCCTGCGGAAATAAATTAATTAACTGAGGACCTTGTATTAAACAACTGTCCTTTATTATGTACGATATACCTAGGTACCTTTAGATATAAACAAATTAATATTATTCTTTGGCTGTTTAACTGAAACAGACAGTAAAAACCTAATTCAATAATACTTTGAGAGACCTATAATTAACAAAAAGTTGAAAAACCTTCATTTGGAACGAAGATATGTAACTTTTTATGTATTAATTGTTTATAAATAGACAGAATTGATCCCTTTGACCTGAAATTGTGCTAGTTAGTTTATTTTATGGATGTTGAACTAATATTAAAATCATTAGGAAAAATTGTCCCCTTCAATTCTCATTTACATGAAATAAATATTACTTTTTGACACACTCCTTGTGCAATATCGTGCGCAGAAGGGGAAATCGGACACTTGAATACTTAAATTAGGCCAATTTCCTTATAAAAAAAATTACGAACGGCGTCAGTATATTTTTCATCTAATATAAGTTACCTTTGTTATGAATTATCTTCATTTCTGTATTTCTGAATGCTGTGCTTACATTTTTATGAAAATTTAAGCAAATAAAATCACGTTTTTTGCAAATATCTAGACCCTTGGTATGAAATTCCAACCAACAAAAAATTGAGATCTCGCTATTCAGAAAGCCGCTTAGAAATTGATTCCATGGACCCCAAAATGCTAAAAGCTAGCCTATGTCCGAAATAGTCAAAAACTGTCATGTGCAAAAGGACGCTATGAGAAATTTTCAAGTTATTAAGGTGGGCGGTGTCGTGGACGTAATTCGACAATTTCTCATATATTCTTGAGCCAATTAAAAAATTGTTTTGATAAGCTTTTAGAGAACTCGATGGAATAGTACTGCACTATTTTTTTCTTCTGTGAAGAACAAAAATTTTTTCTTGTGTGAAAAACAATTTTTTTTTTGAGTTTTCAATAGACCAGTACCAGTAATGCCTTTTGAAAATGATTTAATTTTATTACATCTAAACGATCGCAGGATATCGTTTTCAAAATTTGGCACAAGAGTATATGGTATGTATGACTAATATTTAGAAAATTGTGCAAGGAACTTAGAAATGACACCTCAAATGCAGTTATAGTGTCAAACTGAAAAGGGTGGTGATGGAGTTAGTTCCCAAAAACCCAAAATACGAAGTGCACAGACCAACTTCGTTATAATGAATTTAACTGACGTATTATTTTGCTTCCGTTGTGGTTCTCATATTACATCAAAACATACGTAATTTAAGTATTGCATTTAAAGGACCTTGAGACAACCTGTTACACATCAAATATCTCCGCGGCACAATTACCTAATAACGCATCTGTTTGCATTTGTAATTTGTGTGTTTCAATGTTTTCTCAGGTATTAAAGGCTACTAATTTTAAGTCCAGTGGCTAACGCAAAAAGGGGAATCTTTACCCTAATCGGGATAATATTACGAAACATCGCCAAGTTTGCATATTTTTCCACAGAGATAAATGTACTATTTAGGAATTATTAAAGCAAAACCATAAATATATATATAATAAAATCTAATAAATAAGTACCACATCCTAACTAATACTAAAAAATAATTGGATTATACAGGGTGGGGCAATAGTGCGTCCGACTTCGATAGCACGAGTTCTACGCTAGCTAGAAATTTTTAAAAATGCAGATAAACTACATAAAAAGTCTATAAATTGAAATTATTTTCGAGTATACAGGGTGAACTAAGACGATTGCTATAAATATCGGTACATTTTAGACTGATATTTAGCAACAAAACAAGAGCACATATATATACTTCGGCCGAAAACTCGAGCCAGTAACGCAAAAAATACGCGGCACTCTCGTCAAAGGATAGTAGCTCTTATTTGATACTAAAGCGGCACCTCGTTTTACCATATAATCCCATTGAATCGAGAGAAATATATTAAGCTCCGCCTACTAGAAATGGAAACCACGACTACCACAAACAATTTTAATGACCTAGTCGACCGCATCAAGCAAGTGATTAAACATGCCGCCTTTGTACCTAATAATTTGCTCGACTAACTATTCAGTCGTAAACAAACTTGGAAAGAAAGAAAGAAATAGTATATTCCGGGCACTCAGTGGCGCCACATACGTATTTGTGTAGGTATATATAAAATAGTAATATTTCACAAAATAAAATATAAATATAATTAAATTTGTTTTCACACTCAACTCAGCCAAAAAGAAAAATTGGAGTTCTTTTAAGAAAATATTTTTAAATGGCAGATTAGGAGTGGAATACTTACGTAATCCGACATTAAAACTGGTTGATGTTTATAAAAATTGTTACCGTGTAGGTTGTTCTTATTGCCCAGCAAGAACCAACGTGGAGGCGTGAGCATATTCCTTGTCGGGAAAGGATGGTGACAGGGTTGTTAATTAGGGAATAACAGGTTAAAATAGAAAATAAATAAATAGACTTACAACTTAAAAATAAATAACTGTTCTAACAACATAAATAAGCGTTCTTGTTAAAATAATATAATAAAAAACAAAACTTACCAACAATAGCTTTCCACAATAAATAATTTATAAAATCACAAGGGGAATGGTAGCTCAGTTGGTTAAAGCGTCTGGCTAGCAAACTGAGTTGCCTAGCGAAGTGGGTTCGATACCCACAAGGCGAAACAATTTTTCATTAAAAAAATTGCCCCAAGAGTGGTTCGGAGTCCACATTAAACTGTAGGGCCTCGTCTCTCTTTACCTAGCACAAGATCCTTGAGATCTTCCAGGGGGTTACTTCGGTAACTTGAGAGGCGGTTAAGAAAACATTTTGAGAAGAAAACATTTTTTAAGAAAACAATCACTACAAGACACTATCACAGATTATCACTCACTCACCACTGTCACTATCACTACTGGCTCCTACATTTATTATTATTGGCTCAATCACTGCGTCAATCCGAATATTCGTATTTCACATTTTTTCTTCAACTCTTTAACGTGCCCTATGCATTTTTGCCAATAATCAGCTGTAACTTTTTTAATGCACTTGATAGAAGGCCTTTTACATGTTCTAATTTAAAAGTTCTATTTTCTCTTGCAGCATTCCCCTTCACTTCAGCCCATAAGCTCAATGGGATTTAGTTCATAGTGTTAAGGCGGCAGCCGTAATACCTCAAAACCTCTGGCTTTAGCCATTTCATCCAGAATATATTTATTATATATCGGCGAATGCTGTTTCGCTAGGGTTAGCAGTTCGGCTTTCAGCGAAGCACGATCGAATAGGATACCTTTACCATCTAACCATTCTTGAATTTGCGTTTTTCGCCATGCACTGGTTGGTAATTTTTCCAGTAATCGACTGTGGTACGGGGCGTTATTTATAATAACGACAGATCCGAGTTCAATCTTAGCGAGAATTTTGCCAAACCATTCCTCGAAAACATCCGCATTCATGTCCTCATGATAATCGCAACTTTCTTTCGAGACGAACGATAGAAGTCCATCTTCCACGAATCCTGAATCACTTCCTATGTGGGTTATTATTAAGCGTTTTCCTTTTCCTGTTGGTATTTTTAATCCTGTTGACCAATCTTCCATATGGCCTTGACGAACACTTTTTACATTTCAATCTTGCCAAAATTGCGTTACAGTATGTCCTTCATTTAACCACGTCTCATTTAAATAATAGCATTTTCTACTCTTTCGCGTTCAGCTCTAATTGCCCGAATATAATTCCTTTGCCAACAAATAATATCATTTCTCTCAAGTAGGAGGCTATTTCTCTTTCCTTTTGCAAATACAAAGTTCATATCATGCAAACATTTTTTTAACGCCCATTTGCCCATTTTGGTTATATGTTCATCATCATTCAGGGACTGTAAAATTTTCTTAACAGTAGGGATTTCATTCATTTATGAAGTTTACGTCGAATTCCATTTTTCTGGAATGTGTCTAATATTTTTTTTTCCTTCCAGACTTCGCTTTAGGTTTCTGAACATCCCCTTCATTTTTTCTTCTCTTAAAATTCTGCAAATGGTCCGCTCACTCACCTTTAAGTCATGTTAACTAAACCTGTTCATCCTGATTTCTGTACCATGGGATGATCTTTCTCCAATGCATGATATACATTCAAAATAATTTTCTTCTCCTTGAAGCTTAATGGAGACTTTCTAGGGGTATGAACTTTTACCAGTTCTTTTGAACAACCGGGAAGCGCTGCCATTTTTGCACATTTAAAAATATTACGATATCCCACAGTTACACTTATTTTCACTAAAGCACTAACAAAATACAACTTTAAGGCAATGTGAAACAACAAGTACGTAATTTATAAACAAAAATTAATGCCGCCCAATTCATAAAGAATTCACACGAAATAACATTTTAAGGTACTATGATACCACAAATACGTAATTTATAAAAAACAAATTAGTACCGCCCAACTGATAAACAACCGCACTCTATGTACACTGATTTTAAACTGAGTATAACGGTTTAAAGCACCAAACACCGATGAATACGTGGAGAATGTTGCCAGATTTAAGCATAATATTTTAAAGTTAAGATATGGTAGTTCATGCCGAGGACTTTTATTCCTTCGAAATTAATGTTATTCGTCAAAATTCTCGAAACTTAAGGAAAGCAAATAGGTAACAGCGTAAACATATTGTATTGGGGAATTTACAAAACTCGTAAATCCGCACACCCCTGGATCTCCTGACTAGAGTTTTCGACCGAAGTAGAGATAGCTATATTTTTAGAAGCCTCCTTCTAGACTCCTTTCACTCCTATACTATTATTGACTATCTCCTAACCATTTGGATGTAGTGACTTTTTTGTTGAAATAATTCAATCTGCAGATGCATTTTGAAAAAATCACTAGTCACCATTACGGATTTTAAGAAGGAAAAAATGTTACCAGTTACGAGACATCTGTGTGATGTTTTTGAGTAATTTTCGCTTTCTAAAAATATACAGGGTGGCCAAAAATGTTTTTCAATTTAAAACATTTTGAATTGAATTCTTTAATTTTTTTCAAGTGGAAGTGGAACATCCTGTATATTTTCCGACCGGTGATGTAGGAATGAAAAGCCAACATTTTTTATATGTACATTTCTATGGCTATTTGTAACCAGTCTCGATTTATTGAACAATAAATACATAATCTTTTTAAAGGTTTTTTCAAATAATTGAGCAGAAAAAAATATAAGTGCTCCACTTGTTGCCCATTTTAATTGACACAAATCTTTATGCGTCTTTGAAGTTTCTACAATCCAAAATATGAAAGAAAGAATAATAACTTCTTTTCGATCGATGATACCGGCAATTTTAAAAACAGAAACAATGACAAATAGTAGCAATGGAAAATATTTTTGATCAGAATTATTTTTCAATCAATTTTAAAAATTAGAAAACGACAATCACCACATAATACCATACCATGTGCTGATAATTTTGGTGAATTCTAAATGATCTGATAATACGCCTTATATTGAAAAACCTAAAAAATAGTTTTCTTTGATCAATTTTTCTCATTTTAATTTTCAAGTTTATAACAGTACATACTAAATGTAAGAAAGAATGTGTACGCCCAAATACAGTTCAGAAGACTAGTAAAACATACAAGGTTCCTAAACAAGACTACAAACCTTTGAAGTCTGGAACTGATATTCAATTTGAAAAAAATACCTCTTACTATAGATAGCGTCTGATGTCTAAATTAATTCATCGCGTTTTAATACTTACTAATTTCAAAGGATCGGTCAAAATTGGACTATTTGAGTTAGTTTTTGAAGTTGGCACATGATGGACGTCGGAATTCAATTTCAACCTGTCAAAATACATAGGGATAATCGCGTCTAGTCTGTTACAAATTTCTTTTGTGGCCCTGTGTAATAGTAAATTTATCTGAAAATGGTAGTAAATCCTACTACCTACCTGCGTAAGAAAAATACAATAATTTTCATCTAAAACTGACTAAAATCTCAGAAACCTATAGATCACCATATCAGCTATTCAAATAAATATTTCTAGTTACACAACAGTGGAATTACAAATAATATATTTCAATGTTCCAACATTATCGATAATTGTTTTTGTTCGTTTGGTAGTTACACAGTTTTTTTTTAAATAAGTAAAATATTTAATTACGAGGTGAAACGCTTGGTTAAAATTAGCATAATTCTAGCATATTATCGTTATCGTTGTATAAATTTCCGAGATAAATATCATAAACTAACAATTCCACACGAATGCAGATTAAATTATTACAAGCAAATACTAAATGGGTTAGCAAAGTTTATTGTCCTATCCTTATTGTAAACATTTTGTAAGTAATTAGTTTAAATTTAATTTATAGATGAGCTAATTTGAACTGTTTGCATATTATTATCCTCTTCACAGAAATGAAGAGTATATTATACACTGTTCCAATTCAAGAAGCCAGAAGAAATTCAATATTCGGACAATGTGCTTAATATGTAATAAACTAGGAAAGAAATGCAGAAAGCCTTTAATATCTGTGCAGACAGGTATAGTCGGGTGTATATTTACTGGGTAGTCAAAAAACGCAACAAAAACTTTACGCCCTCCTTAAAATACCACTACTCTCTGTACTATCTCGCCTACAAATTGAATCGGTTTTATAGGTTTTTAATGTACGTCGGTTTGTTTGATAAGGTCATGCTCGTATAATAGCTCGTAAAGTTTTTGTTGCGTTTTTTGACTGCCCAGTAAATATACACTACCCGACTATAAGTAATTAATGCACATTTTTAATTCATTAGGTTGTTGAAGTGTATTTTAGTTTATTTGAATAGGTGATTTTACGTAATATAGTACGATTTTTCTCTGTAGACGTTATTTCTTTCTCTATTTCTTTGCCACCTTATTATCAGTCCAGTCGATATATTGTTGACAAGCGGCCGGTGCATTTTTATCCTAAGGAATCCCGTTTATATGCGCGAAGTCGACGTTTTTATTTGTCAATAAATATAGGATTTATTTAAAAAAAGAGTGAAATCGAGTTACGTCTGCAGAAAAAGGTCTCACTATGATTACGTATTTTATATATTTATAGTGGTCGGTTCTTTACTGAAAATACTGAATAATATTATTTGACGTCACACATTACTATTTAAGCAAAAAAACTTTTTGCCTTACGATGTTTTTTTTTTTAATTAAAGCGCATGTTTTGATGACACTAATATCTTATAATTTCCTAAATTCTCTTAAATAATAATATACAGCGCTATTATTAAAATTTTTATTCTTATTTAGTCACTGGAAAAAACATGAACTCTAAAATAATCGATGCTGCCCAAAAGCGACAAGATATTGTTTGTAAATTAGCCGGTTATGAAGATCTCTTTGACTATGATGCTAAATATCGCAAAAGCTGTTATTGTCGATACATAGGCAAACGAAATATCAAAAGCTCGTCAAAAAAAATCTGCTGCTACCACAACTCTCCAATCAATAAAAGTCCAAAGTGATACATCAGAAGTCCATACAATCAGCTCTGGAACAGTAGAACCGGACGGACGAGGTTTCATGAAGTATCCTGCCCGCAGAAATTTAACTTCAAATAACAATATTTTGAAACGTATAAGTCGTAGAGTACTGCGTTTTCTTCAAAAACTTCTTTGATGTGTTAGCTTCATGTCATAAGCATACAATATTGTAAAATTCCTTAAAACAAAAAAAATTTTCGCGTACTGAAAAAAGTGCTGCAAGAAAAATAAACGTTAAAGTTTTACCTAATTTTACAAAAAAACTAGGTTTTCTGTAAAGACTGAACTAAAAAAAATCGTGATTATCTCAATTAGTTCCGGAGATATCGTGAGAGATGTGTGAAAAAGTAGGAAAAACTAATGTTGACAGATTTATGACATTTTTCATAATAAAAAAAGTTGGACCTCCCAAAAAATGTTGTAATTGGCCATTTCAGATGGCCAAGGGCCTAATCTACTGTTCTGTGAAAGTCCCATGTGGTTGTACGAAAAAAAAAATTTTGAAACATTTTTGTCGCTTTTTCAGTCGACTAACCAACCAGGATTCCAACCCGGTGACGGGATATCCGTGCGATTAATCGCGATTGCCACTTCGCGCCTTAATCAACGCTGCTATTGGCCAGACAATCATAATCTGTCCCCTCACTGATGATGTAATCGATCACATCTTATGGGAGTAGTATCCATAAAGTGGGTAGAAGCCTAATGTCGCTCAGAGGGAGTTGATGGTTTTGAAATCACACACTAGTTCAATGGCATTCAAGTCATTAAACGCAATGTGATGATCAGTTCCGTGACTTTCAACGACGTTGAATACTTTACGGAATACAGAGACGTTGAACATTATTATCAATAAAAGCAATCTTTTCGCCAATATCAGCTTTAAACGCCGTCATAGTGCGAGGTAGCGTCCCTCGACACATATTCCTCTTCACACCATAACAATATTTCCTCTAAAAGCTGGTGTGAGCTGGATAAATCTTTGATTGTAAGCCTACTAATGACTTTGTGACTTATTTATAATTCTGTAGCAACATTGACTTGACACAAGCCAGTTTGCAGCAGATCAAAGAGGCGCATTGACAGCAGATTATAACAAATGACTCCTTGTTGCGACGTTTGTTGAAAAATTCCACAGAATACGTTTCAAACAAGCTTAAACACGTTTAACCAATGACAGATATCGGTGAAGGTGACTAAAATAGAGGAGTTCCTCAGACCCGTTTCGAGGTTTTGACTCTCGTCAGTGCAGAACAGACTCGGACTCCAACGATGCTGTGAACTCCTGATGTAATAAATTGCAAGTAACACCAAATCAGCGACTTGCAAATAGGTCCCTCCAACGGCATCTGCCACAAACGCTTTAAGACGCCTCGACTAGGCAAATGTGACAAAAGTCAAGTAGAGGAATGATAGATGAATAAATTGCACAAAGGCAGGTATTGTCGTATTACTCTTGAATCCTAATATTTTTACTAGGATGTGCACTCTGAATGGTATTTTAGTTACCAATTATTAGAAACGCAATAAAGTGTTTATAACACATGCCAGTGAAGGTGACTATTTTTTAACAGAACATTAGTAGTAAGGCAAACCATCAAGTGGATGAACACTGGGGGATCTCAATGACGTCATGAACTGGATGGCATGTGTTCATTAGGAGTCTTTGTGATTTAAGACCTGTTTATATCTGTTTAAAATCTATTTATAGCTGTTTAAAATCTGTTTTATATCCTGATGGACACATGTTTATGAGGCCATTGAGAACCCCAGTATTTCTCTACTTGCTGGTCCAGAAATGGTTTTGCCTTACTACGAACATTTCGGAAACTAAGCCATTTTGGCCTCTGTCCATGAGTCTTCTCTTTCAAATATTCTATAATGAAAAATAGGATATAATAATTATCCATCAGCTAAAAATTCTGCTTCCTTAGAAATTTAAGTAGTTATTTTACTTGTACGGTTACTACAAAAGATAATAGCAATAAAATACAGTAGGATAGAAAGAAGGAAGAATAGTTTTATGAAAAACATTTTTTTTTATATATTATGTATGAATTACTTACGCTAAAAAACTAGAAAATGAAATGTTAATGAAAACATCTAAATGAATCAAAATGGAATAAAATACAGCATTTTTTCCTTTTAGTAAAAGTATTCCATTTAAATTTTTGCATAATCTATTTATGGTGTATTTTAATTTGATGGTGACGACATCGTCCTTGTAATACATAACAAGTCACATCTCATGATAATAATAACAATATGCTGTTTTCATTACATTTTTGTACTTTTATGCTTTAATTTAAATATACTTTAAAACTAAATAAAAAATCTACATTTAAAAAAAATTAGATTGTATACAGAAAATACATTTACGTCATTTTTATTATATTTTAAAAATCTTTGATACCCAAATTCAATGAAATCAATTAAAAATATCAGTAAGTTTGGTTTACATTTTTATACAATCATATTATCTTTACATAGTATGAAAAAACAGCCCATTTTCGCTATAATAGATGAAGAAATAAAAAGGTATGAAAATAATTGAATATTTGAGTAAATATTCCCCGAAAAAACACACAGGTACCTCGTAGAAGAATAGACAACACCCAACTAAGAATGAGTTCAAAGCGAAATAATCAAATCAAATCCTTTATTCACCTTTTTTGCTATATACAAAGATATAGATGAAGTTCGTCACATGTTGGTGGATGACCACCAAAAGGGGTAAATAATTAATTATTATATATTACAGATAATATATATAAAGAAGAAAAACATTTATCACTGACTAATCGTACTTCTTGCTATAAAAAACTTTTGAGACGTAACAAGAAGTTACAAGAAATACAAAAAACAGAAAACAAAAACATTTACACTTTTTTACATCGTTAAAAATTACACTTTTTTACATTGTTAAAAATAAAATACATAGAATGTCCTGCTGCTATTTTTAATAAAGATTGGTTAGTTGATAGTTTTTAGAAAAGATTCAAATTCTTTTAGGTCATAAAAACAGTGGTCTAGCTTGATGTTTTTTAATTTATTTTTGAAACTGGTTGTGGACCATATATTTTTCAACTCTAAGGGGAGCAGATTGTAATAGAAAAATCCGGCGTGATAAGGCGACTTTTTATGATAAATATTGGTATTATATTATATTATTTTTATTTCGTGTTGGATATGAGTGAATATCGCTGAACTTTTTTTGTTATGGATGAAAACCGTCATTTTTAAGATATAAAGTCCTGTTACAGTAAGTAACTTTCTTGACTTAAAGGTGGATCCGCAAGATTGCATATGTCAAATTGAACAGAAGCCGAATTATCCTAGGATGAAAACACGAGAAAGTTCAGTTGCTTGTCCCCATGATATAATATTGTAAGAAATTGTCGAGTATATTGTAGCATAGTAGAAATTTAAAAATGACTCTTTCTTAAGCAGATTCTTTAGGGTTGATAGAGCAAAATAGGATCTGTTCAATCTATGGCATACACATTGATGTGTTCGTTCCAGCTCATTGAACTATCTATGTAGGTTCCTAGAAACTTATTAAAATTATTTATTGGCATGTTTTTATCGTTATTTTTAAATTGTGGGTTTATTGGCGCTCTGTGTAGCCCTGTAATTTCTAGACATGTGTTTTTTCCCAGGTTTATTATAAGATGATTCCGTGCACACCTTTAGAAAATTGTTTTATTGTACCGTTTACTTTTGATTCTAGCTCATCTTTGGTCTTTGAACAAATTAAGATAGTTGTATCATTACATACATGAACACACTACCATCTTGTATATAAAGTGGCAAGTCGTTCATATACAGCAGGAATAAGATTGGTCCCAGCACACCTCCCTGAGGAGTGCCTTTCTCAGAATTGAAATCGTCTGAGTACAAGTTTTCAATTTTAACTTTAAACGTCCTGTCTGTAATGTTTGATATCAACTAGTTATTAATAGGGCCTCGTATGCCCATTGCATCTAATTTTATTGACAGGAAATTAGAATCCAACGGGACAAGTCAAAGAAGATTCCAACTACAAGATCTCCGTTATCTAATTTGTTGTTTATAAATTGTGCAAGTTCTGAAGTAGCAGACTTTGTGGAGTATCCTCTGCGAAAACCATGTTGGCTATTTGTTAAGTTATTATTCTTTGTTAAATAATCTGTTAGCCTTGTATAAACTGCCTTTTCTAGAATTTTTAAGAATGGACTTAATGTTGTTATCGCTCTATAGTTATCGTAGTAGTATATCGGAGTGATTTTTGACTTTTTTAGGTAGCTGGGAAATATACCTGATGCTACAGATTTATTAATTATTAAAGTAAGATAGGCACTAAGTTCATCGGCACAATTCAGAATTAAACTGGTGGGAACTTCATTTAGCCCAGTGGAGGTTTTCTTTTTTAAATTTAGAATTATGTTTTTGGTTTACAGTTCCTTAAACGGGATAAAAAACATTGAGTTACAGATAGGTTCGTTCTTGTACTGTACAATTATCATTAGAATTAGAAAAGTGGAAATTCACTTGGTATTTTACAGATGAGGCAAAATGTTGCTCAAATGCATTTGCTATTGTTTTACAGTCATCGGTACGAGCATTGTTTAAGTTTAGATTTATTTTTGCATATTAGGTTTTCTTTTTTAAGTTTTAATTTTAAGTTGACTAATTCGCACAATTTTTTATTTTTATTTTGAGCTGAATTAACTAAATCATTGTAGTGCTTTCTTTCTTCTGATTGTATTTTTTTACTGATGTCTTTTTTGAGAATTTTATATTTATTAGTGAAAACTTGGTACTTTTTTATTGCAAACATATTGCAGAATCGTATGCATAGGTTCTCACTAGGAGAAATCGGAAAAAATTTAATTTCGTCGATTACGGCGCCATCTATCATGAATGGAAAACATGTTTCAGATAAATCCTACGTATTTATAGCACTAATGATTACATTTTGATTATAGACTTTTTTTCGTAGAGTGCCTATTATTCGAGATATTTGAAAGTTTCAGGTTAAAAAAATCAATCGGTATAGTATATATTTACAGAAAAAGACGACGTAACATCAAACAACATATCGTATTACAGGATGATGAATAAACATAATATAAATATTTTTTTAAATCACTTGAGGAATGAAAGGCGGATGGAAGTTTTCCAAGAAGAAGACCCTGAATTGCAATATGAAATTTTTAAAAATATTATCCGCTACCATTTTGAGTTAAGTTTTCCTCTAAAAAACAAAATAAAAGAGTGAAAGAAATGTTGGGTTACAAAAGGCATATCTACATCGTCAAATACTCCAAAAGATCTCTACTGTAAAAGCATTCACGGCAATGAATATGATAAAAACTATTATAAAAAATATATAACCCTATATAAACAGGCAGCAAGAACTAAATACAATAATGAAATACTAACAACGTCAAAAAATAAAACAAAGATTGCGTGGAATATAATAAAAAACTCCACAAACAAATGATAAAAATAATATTGAGAAATTTGAAGTAGCAGGAAGAATTATCACAAGTCCAGTTCAAATTAGTACAGACTTTAATCAATATTTTAACAATGTACCTGTAACGATAAGTAACTAAACTGAAAATATAGATATTATGCCTGTATCAAATTCCACTAACAAAAATACTTTTTACTTAACTCCCACAAGTGAGTCAGAAATAGTTTATATAATAAATTTTAAAATCGACAAATTCGGCAGGAATAGATGGAATCAGTACAAATCTATTAAAACATATTGCAAGCATAGTAAGTCGTCCACTGGTGTATATCTTTAACTGCTCAATAGAAAAAGGAAAAATTCCTATCAAACTAAAACCGCACAAATCATTCCTATTTATAAAAAGGTAATAAGCATTTACTCATCGTTTTCAAAAATTCTTGAAAAAATTATTGCAAAAAGGCTAATATGCTTTTTCTTAAAGTCAAATATTCTTTCCCCTCCCAACAATTTGGATTTCGACAAGGTTTATCAACTTCTCACGCAATAATAAGTTATCTTAATGAACTGTATGACAATAATAAACATAATATTTTTAGTCGCAAACTCCTCTATAAATCCTTATTTTACTATAAGGAACCTAACCAGACTGCAACCAACAGCTACTCTCCGGGCTATGTGCCCCGCCGAGCGCTGAATTACAAGTTACAAGCCTGGCGCGTTAAGTGTAATAATTGCATATTACCATCAAAACGCTAATGCTTCGATTGCAACAAACACCAGCCGAGCGCTGACTGGACCGCTGGATGGCGCCTGCTGGCTGTTTTACATGTCGCTATTGTAAAAATACCGGGATGTACTATAGTCAAAGGATTCTCATGTCGGTCGTCGCATACCTACCTTGCACTGACGAGAGCCAACAGCTCGAAACTGCAGTCTGCAAGTGGTGTATGACGACTGGCAAGGGAGCTCCTTTAAGTAGGATCAGTCTTTCGGCTGGTGTTTGTTGCAATCGAAGCATTAGCGTTTTGATGGTAATATGCAATTATTACACTTAACGCGCCAGGCTTGTAACTTGTAATTCAGCGCTCGGCGGGGCACATAGCCCGGAGAGTAGCTGTTGGTTGCAGTCTGGTTAGGTTCCTTATAGTAAAATAAGGATTTATAGAGGAGTTTGCGACTAAAAATATTATGTTTAATATTCCGCCCTCTAAAAGCACATTTGAACTATGCTAAGCCAAGTCAGGCTATTTATTTTTCGATTGCAACAGACACTGGGCCGCTGGATGGCGCCTGCTGGCTGTTTTACATGTCGCTATTGTAAAAATACCGGGATGTACTATAGTCAAAGGATTCTCATGTCGGTCGTCGCATACCTACCTTGCACTGACGAGAGCCAACAGCTCGAAACTGCAGTCTGCAAGTGGTGTGTGACGACTGGCAAGGGTGCTCCTTTAAGTAGGATCAGTTTTTCGGCTGGTGTTTGTTGCAATCGAAGCATTAGCGTTTTGATGGTAATATGCAATTATTACACTTAACGCGCCAGGCTTGTAACTTGTAATTCAGCGCTCGGCGGGGCACATAGCCCGGAGAGTAGCTGTTGGTTGCAGTCTGGTTAGGTTCCTTATAGTAAAATAAGGATTTATAGAGGAGTTTGCGACTAAAAATATTATGTTTAATATTCCGCCCTCTAAAAGCACATTTGAATGTATGACAATAATAATAATAATAATAATAATAATAATAATAATAATAATAATAATAATAATAATCTCTATTGTCCATTAGATCATACAAGAGAATGACACAGGACAAGTCAAATACTAACAATAGTGTATGAAATAATGCCAATATAAAGTTACAAATAATAAAATTAAAATAAAAATGCAACAAAAATAAAAATAGCACAAACAAATTTTGTAAAACAAACTAATACATGTTAATTACAGGATAAAAACAGTTAAAACACATGATTTAAAAATTCACTTATAGTATAAAAACAATAAATAATAAATAAATAAACACCACAAAAATTAGACAAGCAGCAAAAGTTTTACAGCATTTTTAAATGATTTAATGGTCGTGATTGCTTTAATGTGGTCTGGTAATTTATTAAACAATTTTATACCCATGTATCTAGGACTCCTCTTATATATAGATACTGTGTGGATGGGAACTAATAAATTATTCAGATTACGGGTTACATAATTATGATAATTATTGTTTTTCAAAAACTCATCTTGATGAATTCTTACAAAGGAGACAATTTCAAGAATATAAACGCATGTTACAGGTACAATTTTAAGTTCTTTAAATACGTTTCTACAAGTAGAATATTTACTTAAGCCAGTGATATTGCGAATTGCCCGTTTTTGCATTATAAGTACCCTATCAATATGAGTGAAGAGCCCCAAAAAGTTATGCCATACACAATCCTGGAATAAAACTATGCATAGTAATATGACAAAATTACAGATTTATTTACAATGTCTCTTAGCCGATATAACGCAAAACAAACTGAGGACAGCCTTCTACAGAGTACGCTAGGGGACATTCTAAAATGTATAAACACTGTTTTATTTTGATTTACCACTAATCTGTTATTATAAAACCAAGACGTAAGCTCATTTAGTACATTTTGCGTAGAGTTCCCTAAATCTACTATATTGTTACAAGTACTTAAGTAGGAAGTGTCGTCTGCAAACAAAGTTAAATTTTTATCATTGCAACTTTCTGGCAAGTCATTAGCAAACAATAAAAACAATAACGGTCCCAGTACAGAACCTTGGGGAACGGCATATGATATGTTTAATATGCTGGACTGTTGTCCATTTATTTAAACCTGTTGTGTCCGATTGGTTAGATACGACTTCACAGTCACCACATTAACCTCTAAATCCATATACATGCAATTTGTTAATCAATATCTCATGATCACCAAGATCAAATGCCTTGCTTAGATTCATAAATATTCCAAAGCATTTTTTGTTATTGTTTAAATTATCATATAGATTATCAAGGAAATTAAGGATGACTCATTGAGTTGATCTATCCTCTCGGAAGCCATGTTGAGAGTCAGATAAAATCTTCAACTTTGAGATGAATTTAGTCATTTTGTTGAAGATCACCCTTTCCAATATTTTCGAAATTGATGATAACAGTGAAATAGGTCTATAATTGTCAATGCTTGTGTGCTCACCTCTTTTATATACGGGAATGACCTTCGTCAATTTGAGCATATCTGGAAAATTACCCTCATTAAGTGACTTGTTTATCAGGTATGTTAAAGGGCGAACAAAATAAAAAACTATAGATTTGAGCATATTCGAACTAATATTATCAACACCGCTTGAATTAGCTCCATAATGATATTAAATATTTCACTTTCAGTCACCGGCTCAAGAAATATAGTTGGATAATTTTTTTTTTTGTTGAATATGATTGTTGCTTTCAACGTTAGACAATTTTTCAATTAAAATTTTGGATTATCAATGAACACTTGATTTAACTTATCAGCTATTATTTCCGTGTCATGTGTTAAATCATTATTAATTCGAACGCTTTCGATTGTATTTTGTTTAGCTTTGTTATTCATTATATCGTTATTTATAATTGACCAGGCAGCCTTTGATTTGTTTAAGGATCTGTAATATATGTAATCATTGTGTAATTTTTTAGCAGCTCTAACAACTTTCCGATAAATTCTTTTATACGTGTTATATACGTACTTGTCTTCTTCCCTATTACAGTTATACGTGGCTTTATGCAACAGTTTTAATTTTTTTGAAGAAATTTTTATGCCTTCAGTTATCCATTCCTTTTTTCTATATTTCTTTTTTTATATAATATAAATGGAAAAGTGGCATCAATGGAGTACAGGAGGTTAGTCAGGAAGTATTGAAAACCATCATTTAGATTTGCGGCGTTATATGTGCCAAGCCAATTTTCTTTACTTTCATGCTGTTCAAAGGATTCAAAATTAATTCTAGAGAACAACCTAACTCTAACATTTCCATTTATATCATTATTTACATTTGCGGTCATCTTCGGTCATTTCCTTCTCTATGCCCACAATTTTTACAGCAGGATTTTTCAATTCAGGTACATCTGTTTTGTAGGTTTCTCCTAGCTTTGTTTCAATTACTGACGGATGATGATGGTTTAAATAGTGGCAACAACGCACTTGGTGTATTTCTAGATCTTAGTAAAGCATTTGACTTGGTAAATCATGACATTCAAATTGGAGTGCTATGGAGTGCGGGGTCAACCATTACATTGGTTTAAGAACTACTGTTATAGATATAATTTAGTTGATACTAATGGTCACCAGTCACCGACTTTAAAAATGTCAATGGATGTACCACAAGGGTCTGCGCTAGGCCCGCTACATTCTATAACATATATTAATGACTTGAATACATTTTTAAATTATGGTAAAATAGTCATGTTTGCAGATGACACCAGTATTCTAGGAATTGCATATTGCATCTGATACAGACATCTTGCAAGAGGAAATTGATCAAACGAATTCCAAAATGTCTGAGTGGTTTAATGGAAATAAATTGAAAATAAATCGAGAGAAAATCGTTTTCATAAAATTTTCCTTGACTGCTCAGTTAACTAATGAGAACTTGCTAATAAGGTTCAATAATAAAGGTATTCAACAAAAGTCGTCCCATAAATTCCTAGGTCTGGAAATAGATAACTCCTTGAAGTGGGAAAATCACATTGATAGTGTGTATGCTAAAATATCCAGATTATGCTATACATTAAGACATCTAAAAGAATTTGTTATCGAATTTGCTTTAAAATCTTTTTGTTATGCACAAGTCCAGTCGGTTATGGCTTATGGCATGATCTGTTGAGGAGCGCAATCAAAAATGGCTAGAGTGTTTATTTTGCAAAAAAAAACAAGAATTATGTTTGGAGTAAGTACCAGGGTGTCATGTAAAGAAATATTTAAAACAGCTAGAATATTACCGTTGCCTTGTCTGTATATTTATCACATTTTAGTATATACTAAAGACAGTCTTTAGAATCCTTCTGAAGAAGCTGACAGGATGATCAACGAAACGTCAAGTCAAGTTCGACGACCACAGCAAGACCCGGAAGAAACTACTTCATTTTTGCATATGTTCTTATCCTATTTCCTGTTAGTAAATATTGACTTTTTTTCTATATGCCTTAAGTTTTAATAATGTTTTTAACGTATACAACAAAACTAGTTCTTGACTTGTCATATATCTGTGTAAGATCTGCTTGACAAATAAATTATTATCATTATTATACAGATCTCAAAGAACTGGATAGTATGACGTGAACTACGCTTACAATGTTTGGGATGCCCCACCCAAAAAAAGCTGTACAGGCAGTGGATTAATGAGCATTCAGAAGATCTGCAGAGAGACAGAACAGACATCCTTTTTTCTATAATTCTAAGTTCCCCATTACCAAAATTGAGGAATGTCTGCCAAATATCCACAGCCTTACTATAAGGATCCATACGAATGATATTCTGACATCGTGACAAGACGTGATGCTTGACAGAAAGTATTCCAAGGTTCTAAACAATCCAGAGGTTGATGAGGATTATTCATTGTTGAAGAGAAGGCTACATCTGCAAACAAATGAATTTATAACAGCCATACAGGACTGGATCATGGATGATCCTGGCAGAAACTATGAAAGTTTCCGGGGTGACCAATATTGACAGGAAGTAAAAAACACTGCGTAAAAAACATACATAGAAAGTTAGGTTCTTCACCATTCCACCACCCTTCCATAAGCACATACCCTCAGTCGTTCTTGAAATGAAGAAACATTACTGTACAGACCACTCCAGTCTCACAAAACTCTAAATCACAATTGTCCTGCCATGTCAACGATCAAGAAGGTGGGTAAGAAGTCCACCACGATTAACATCGAATGTCTCCTAACCTATAAAAAACGAAGATGGGAAAGCGGAGCAATACATTGTTCTGTCTCCTATTATAGTCATGATTAGGATTGTTTCTTAAAAAATATATTTAAATCAGACTTTACAAACACAGCCATTTCCGTGATGTGATCCTTCAAATCTTACTTCAGCCTGTGGCTACTTCACCTAGCGGGGGGGGGTTGGAAATTACGTAGTTGATTGGAACTCATTTTTTTTTTATGAATCACTTTTTCTATTTGTGCTAATCGTGCACGAAGAAAGGGTATACCATTTTGCTCCACACTGTATATCGTATCCTAACGTTGAGTGAAGCAAATATATTCATGAGCATTCCGGTTTTGAACATTATTGATAATAGTATTATGATTTGCCCTTGGATGGGGATTACGTAATGTTTCTTTGAATGTAAGATTGTTTGAGTCGTGAACGATTCGTCTCGTCTGCATTTTAAATACCCGAGACGCCTTCTCATATATAGTAGCGATGAAGGCTCTCCTACTTCGTCTGCAAAGTGCAAAGTGCCGAGATGAAATAATTTCATGTTTCTTTGGGTTGGCCACATAGTCCAGCATGAGTAGACCCAGTTTAAGAAGTACATACTGTTCTACATTTCATTATACCTTAAGCAGAATAAGGTATCCAATCACGCATATATATGCGCTAATCAAGAAGTATATGGTGTTTTATTGTTTTTTTATACATATGTTCTTCTGTTTGCCTCCATACTTATTCAGTATCATGTAATTTACAAAACTAGTTCTTTGTTAAATGCCATACTCATTTTACTCTAGCGTAATATTATTGCAAATGCATTTGCAGATGTAAATGGCACGCAGATTAATTTTTTCAGTATAAGGAAACTGTAATTAATGAACCACTCAACTAGCATAAGATTCGAATATTCCCTGAATAAAATAGGCATATTTTAAATACATTACTCTAGACCAACTATTATTTCTGTAATTTCAACAAATTATGTGCCAGTCTTTTGAAATATTTTATTTTTCCAAATTAAATGTCAACTTTTAGGCCAGTCAATATAGACACAAAAAAAGGTAAACATCGCAAACGCGCATATATCCAAATTTTTTTATATGTTGTTAGTACCCCTGAGAGTAGTTTATACCCAAGTTTGCGACCCTGAAAACACTGTGCTAATTAAATTACCTTAAGGAAGCGTTTTTCGGATATCTTCATTCTATATTTTTGTAAAGCAAACTAAATTTGCTATAATTTGAGCCCAACCCGAGCTCTTTAAGTCCATTGGTTGCGGAAATACAGCCAGTCAAAGATGGGCAAGTTTTTCCAAAAAATTAAAATTTATCGGTAGGGTCGTTTTCCAAGATACGTACCGGCTAAACTAATGGTCCTAGAGAAAAGTCATGACAAAGTAATTTGTAGAATTGAATTAGCTTCAATTTGCTTCCAAAATAGTGCCTCTGGGCCTCTCATAGTTTCCTCAAAAACGAAAAAATAGTAAAACATCGGATTTTGGGAAAATGATGAAAACATTGTACTGAATAATGTTGGTATGTATTTCTTTAAAAAAACGTGCAAGAATGTGAATTTAACATTTTAGATGTAACATATGGCTTCAGATAAACATACACTAATCAAATAAACGTAAACATAAAATAAACAACGTAAACATAAATGTAAACTATAAAATACTATTTACACAATCAAGCACAAACACCGCAGTAGTTTAAAACTTCGCCGGAAAGGGCCGGGTCTCAACCAGTCTGGAGCAGTGGGGAAGAAAGAGGAGGATGGACGACGTTTTCTAGAGGTGGAGGCGGGTCGTCATATGGTGTTGATCCCCTTAGCATATTCCAGAAGGTCTGCGTCACAAAACAATCAGATGAACAATTGAAGCGGCATTTTGCGTATGAGCTAGCACCATATCCGTTATCCTTGTTCACTGAAGAATGAATACGCAAGGGTACGAAATCTTCCTTCTATTCAGCATTTATCACCGTTGACTGAAAACATCATCCCAGGAAACAGAGCGTTCACAGTGGTCAATGGTGGTTACCTCCTGCCAAAGGAGCCATTGTGGCGGAATACGTCAGCTATGTTCTCAAAATGTAGCTGTGGATTTTGATGGATACCCACAAGATGCAGCTATAAGGAGCACTAAATCAGCTGAACGCCTACGACGCTCTGCTTCTCTCTCTTGCAGTGACATTTTGTTTGATGAATCAACACCCATCAAAGTACCCAAAACAAAACTGCTTTCAAATGAATCTAACAAACGCTGACTGATCATCATGATGTGTACTGAATTTGAGAGGCAGCGTATCGAGGTACATCAATCTCAAGAAGACGCCGATGCTGATATATTGAGGACTGCTCTCTCCAAAAGCTCATCGTTCGACCAAGTTTTCATCATTGGGGAGGACATCGGCCTATGGTCCTCCTTAACGGCTTCAGCTCTGGACAGACGAACGTGAACTTCCAGAAAGGCAGAGGTGGGTCAGAGTGCACCTAATAACCAGCAAATTCCTTCACATATGGAGAAATGCAGATGCCACGAGGGATGGTTTTGTTCCTGCATTCCATCAGCGGCTGTGTCACCACCTCTGCCCTTTTCTGGCAAGGCAAGATGAAGTGGTGCAACGTTCTCAAAAAAAACCCACTGGATAGACCTCGCCAGCATTTTCTTTGATCCAAACTTCAACCAGGAAGAAGTAGGAAATGCTGGCGAGAAGTTGATGATGTACAGAGGAGATGAGGGAACGCTGAACACCCTGCGATACTCAACATTTGTAAAATTGGCAGCAACGGCCAAAGTCAACCTTGCCCGCTTCCCCTCCCCACAAGCTTACAGCCACCATTTTGGAATCAAATAGAAGCTAATTCAATTTTCCATAAATTCTTCTATCATGACCATTAGTTTAGCCGGTACGTGTTTTTTATGACCCTACCGATAAATTTTCACTTTTTGGAAAATTGCCCAAATTTGACTGGCTGTATCTCCGCAAGCAATGGACCTAGAGAGCTCAGGTTGGGCTCAAATTGTAGCAAATTTAGTTTGCTGTTGACAATACCCAAGAAACGCTTCCTTAAAGTAGTTTTTTCGAAAGAACTTAAACAAGTGCCAAAATTTCGCAGTATATCGGGCACCACGGGAGCAGTAGAGGGTTTTCAGGGTTGCAAACTTGGGTATAAACTACTCTCAGGGCTCCTAACCTAACAACATAAAAAGATCGTAGATGCATGCGCGTTTACGATGTTTGGTTTTATTGACTAACCTATTTGTCTTAGTCACCATGAATTTCTTGCTAGTAGGTCGATGACAGCTACAAATTTGGTTTGCATAACTCAATCTATACTGAAAACGTTAGATGAAGTTGATGTCATATATGTGCACCAATAAAAAGTCCCAGTTGTGATATTTCGGAAATAATATATATGTTTGATTGAAATTTATGGAAGATGTTTAAAATTATTGCTATTCATTTCATTTATGCATATTTAAAAGCATTAATCAGTTCAACTCTTCACACTTTCAGTAGTGAATTCCTGTTGATGGCCGCAACACAATTGATTCTTTATACACTTCATTTTTTAAGTAATTCTCTAACATTCTCTCCTATCTTGTAACTTTCTCGTCTGATAAGTGGTTGTATTCTAAACAAATAAGTTATTGTTTCTGATACTTTTAGTTTTTAATTTGTTGACCGATGATTATTTTGTTTCAGATTCAAGTCATATAGTAGATTGTAAGTTAAAATTAATATTAGGGTTAATATGGACACTTATTTTGCATTATTCAATATCCTTACCCATGTGGGAGGGCGAGGACGATATGAACAATGGCGGCACAGAACCAACACCAAAACAAAGGTAAAGTTGTAATCGCCGCGAGTAATAAAAATGTTAACTTATGCTTTTACAGGCTGATGAACTGGATCCAGACTAAACTACCAGATTTGCCTATAAAAAATTTCACTACGGATTGGAACGATGGAAAAGCTGTTGGAGCTTTAGTAGATGCCGTAGCGCCAGGATTATGCCCGGACTGGCCGGTAAGCAAACAAATTATAATTTTTGCATTAACATAGTTGTGTCATAATGGAGTTCAACTAGTTTTTTCAAAACGACTATGACGGGTCTTGGATAAATTATTACCTGCCTTGTTTATAAAAGTCAAATGCCACGCAAGCTATCCTTATCTACAATTCATAAATGTATTTTTGAACCTATGTAACCACTAATCATAATCTAGCCTTTGAAATCATGCCGGTGATTCAAGCCTAGGCATGTTACGGGATTTTTCGTAATTTAATGAAACTATTAAAAGCAAGACTAAGAACTAGAAATAATTGGATACATTAAGCAACATACATTTATACTGAGGTCTTTAGTCCTGTAGTCGTTAATCCTGGGATCCTAGAGGAATTTGGAACCTTGATTGTCCCACTACTTCTGTCATAGTTTCCACAAGCACGAATACACTACTCGACACGCTTTTCGCTAATCATGTCAGCATCATCAAAAGAGAGAAACTTTTTTAATCGTCTCTTGTTACGTACTCAATGTCAGTTCATTTAAATCTGATATTATTTTTGGCCACTTCTCACTTCACCTTTTGTGTAAGCTTATCTATATCAATCGATGGTTTTAAGTTTATAGTAGAGGGGAGGTAGGTAAAATGCAGTTATTTGATGACTTTGAACCATGTCGTCAACAACGTAATTTTTGAAAAGCATTGACAATAGCTAAAAGCTCCTCTTCTGTAGTAGGAATCTCAAAAACATTATCTTGCCGGATGGCCATCGGATTATACGATACTGCTGTTGTAATTAATATTATTCAATTTGTTTCAATAGGATTGGGATCCGAAGGATGGTGTACAAAACGCTTCAGAAGCCATGGGTCTTGCCGATGACTGGTTGAATATTCCACAACTTATTAAGCCAGAAGAAATAGTTAACCCGAATATAGATGAACAGTCAATGATGACTTACTTGTCACAGTATCCAAATGCAAAAATCAAGCCCGGAGCACCCCTAAGGCCTAGAACTAGTCCAAATAAGTATGTAAAATTAAGAAATTAATTGAAATAAAAGTGCGAATTAGGATTCACTATACAGGCATTCTGGGTGGAAATTTTCATACGCACGTAGAGTATGTATTATAAATAATGATTCGTTTTCTCCAGTCCGATTTTTGCTCTACTCTAACATATTGCCGTTAGATATACTTCTGTACGGCAACAGAGATGCCTCCTACGGTCAGAATTTTATAAGATTTTTTTTCTACCTATCCGGAACTGTTTAATTCATTAATGGTTAGTCTAAGAAAATTAGGTATTTATTAGGAATTAATTGCGACACAAAAAAATTTTTGCAGACCTGTTGTACTGGCCTCCCTGATTAGGATAATGAAATATAGTCAACTTATGAACAAATACGCTACTTCATACTACCCATGACTCCCATGATGTAACATGCTTGGTGCGTTCGTTTTGCGGTTTCCCTAGTAGGCTTATTTTCGTTCGTTTGGCTTCGAACAGCCTTACTTCACTTCGACCTAAGAGGTCTTTTGTAATTTACCCTGCATCTAGTTGTTACCCAGGATTCCAAGACTTTTTACAAAGCTTGTGATTTTCCTGGGGGCTAATTCCCCTATGTCTTCAGGCGTTAATTCCGCCTGCTCCAGATACTTTACCCTTATTATTGCATTCACAGAGTATATGTTCCGCAGTTTCAATTGCAGCATCGCAATATGTGCATTTATCATCTACTGCCTTGCCCGTATTCTTGAGATGGCATCTCAAGGGGCAATGGCCTGTTAGAAGGCCTGTGATAAGCCTTAATTCAGACTTTTCAAGTTCGAGAAGCTTTGTGGCATTCTTTGCCGAATAAGTTATAAATTTTTTCGCTAGTCTTTGGTCTGAATTATTCCTCCAGGACTTTTTCTGGTCCCTTTTCCATTCTTGGATCTCCTCCGCTATGTGTCCCTTGGCCAGGCCATAAAATGCTTCGGGTCCAATGAATGGTGCTCCTTTTTTGCAAAGCTGCCAGCAAATTCGTTTCTTTGTACTCCCTCATGCCCTAGTAGGTTTAATTCAGTTGTTATAAAAACTGTCCAACTGAATCTTCGTTACTACCCTCGAAGTCCGAAACATAATCTTTTCTGGCCCGTTACCACCACAAACTATGCTCGTATTTGAAAGAATCTGAGAACTATCATCATCGTCTTCAATATAATCGTCTTCTCCCTGCTCGGTAATTGTATTAACAAGTTCGCTATTGTGACAGTTTAGACATTGGCAAAATCATTTGAGGTAAGCTTTTAAACAACCGCATGATCCACGACAACCTTTTGTGCAGTTTTAAAACTACGTTAGGAGCTAGCGGATTTAGAATTGTTATGGGATGGAGCCCATTACTCATTTGCTCCCATCCCCAAAGCTGTGGATTTAACAGGGCATACGTCCTCAGCACAAGGTCTATCAATGGGGACTTGATAGTATATCAATCAAGGACAGAAGTAAAATATTTCTGTGAAGATTTTTTGTCGCAATTAATTCCTGATTCTGATAAACAGTATGCTAATTTTCTTTTTCACTATAACAAAATGTACCTTTCCAGGCATTTTCATTCGAAATCTTATGATTTAATTTATTGTGGGAGGTTTCTCTGAAATTGGGACGGCAATCGGAGGGTGCAGAAAGCTTTTGATCTTTATTTATAAATCATTGTTAAGTGCTAATGTCAAATTTACGCCTGTTTATAAATTATTTCCCATACTTGGAGGTGTTCGGTACTAATTCGACCACACTGCAGTAAACCCTACGGGTGTTGGCGAGCTAGGTATTGGGCAAAATCGAAATAGTCTCGGTGGTATTAGGCGCGTGGAAGTTTCCGATCGGTGGGCTACGTTCCCCTACAGTCCCTACCGGTCGCCAACACTCGTAGACTTTACAGTAATAGCCAATAATCGGTAACCTTTGGAAATACTGACTTCCTGAATTCTCACTTTTTTGCTCAAGTTAGTTAAATCTAAGAACAAACGAAAATTAATATTTTTCTTTGTTTGTATTTAGAATTCCCCCACCTAGGTAAGTCAAAACGTGAAAAAAGCTGATTAACGCATTAACATATACGATTGGTGTTCCTCGACATAGCACTACTAACCCTTAGGATTTGAACTGCGTTAAATTGTTGTTTCCTACATCGTTTTATTTTTCGTTAGATGAGATCTTTTAAGTGTTACTAAACTTACTTAATAACATGTTTTTCATGTATACCTTCTTTGTTTACAGAGTAAGAGTTTATGGCCCAGGAATCGAACCAACTGGACCCGTGGTCGGGGCGCCAGCTAATTTCACAGTAGAAACTTTTTCAGCAGGCAAAGGTCAAGTAGATGTGGTTGTAGAAAATCCCAAAGGTCAAAAAGAACCCGTAGATGTCAGATTTAACAACGACAGAAACCTCACATATTCTGTATCGTATACACCACAGTTCGAAGGCACCCACAAAATTAACGTCAAATTTGCCGGTCGCGATGTTCCTAAGAGTCCATACAACGTTAAAGTCGAGGGCCATGCTGGAGACCCCACAAAGGTCACTGCATCAGGCCCCGGCCTACAGCCGGACGGGGTCTCCATAAATAAGCCTACATACTTCGATATTTCTACTAAAAGTAAGTATAAGCTTTAAACCATTCAATGTGCCGCTTACGCTCTAATGGACAAATAGTTGTATACCTTCTAATGTGGTGAAAATATTATAACAAAAATAGTTGGAATTTTCTAGCTCCTATAACAAGAATAGTTTTCGCTAATGAATAAAAAAATTTCGTGATGTAAATTTTTATTTGGACCATCTTAATCTTTTAGAGTGGGGTTGTTATACAATGACAAATTTAAGAATTTGAGGTATTATCGAACGTATTGTTATGTTATGGGGTGTTCACTACAGTCTGGCCGAAAAGAGTACGGGTGTGCGGATTTACGAATTCCATAATATTTCGAAAAATGAAAGCCTTCGGATTGTGTTAATTATGCATGAGCTACCATGTCTTAAATTAAAATATTATAGATTCTCTATATAGTAAAAGAAATGTTGGATGATGAATTATGAACAATATTATTATTTTATATATACCTATGTAAATATATGTGTGGCGCCACTGGATGACGAGCTACTTGATCTTCGTCTATAAAAGCTCCGCCTATTTCACAGCAGTGAACAAATTGCTGCGGCACGTTCACACATTCAACCCATTTGGTCGACTATGACAATTACACAGAACGTCCTAGTCGTGGTTTTCATTTCTGGTAGGACACAAAAACGGATAAAATTTAATACATTTCCCTGGTAGAACGAAATGCCGCTTCAGTACTAAATAACAGCTAAATCTTTTGACGAGAATGCCGCTGATTTTTTGCTGTGCTATGTACTCTTTTTGTTTTGGCTTCACTATAGTAACACCACACGTAACAGTACATATTTTTAGCCCAACTACTCAAAAGCAATCTTGCACTGATAATTCTACTATCCAATTCCACTATCTCAATCGATTTCTTGTCTAGATGCTGGTCAAGGTGTGCCCGAGGTGATCATTCTGGACCCATCCGGAAACAAAAATTCGGTTCCTGTAAAAGTACGCCAAACCTCTCCAGATCTCTGGCGCTGTGAATATTTATCTCCAACCATTGGTTTACATTCCGTTAATATATTTTTTGCTGGACAACCCATTCCAAATAGTCCTTACGGTGTGAGGGTGTCTCCTGTGTCTGATGCGAGAAAAGTAAGAGCCAGTGGACGCGGCCTGCAACCAAGTGGCGTACGTGTAAAAGATGAGGCTGATTTTAAAATATATACTGAAGGTGCTGGAGAAGGTGTTCCCGAAGTACAAATTATTGGCCCTGGTGGCGTAAGGGAGAACTGTAAGATTACCAAAATTCAAGGGCATACTTATCACGGAGTATATCATCCTTTAAAAGAAGGCAGATACGTAGTAATGATAACTTTCGCTGGGCAAGAAATCTATAAATCTCCATTTGAGGTCAACGTAGGCCCTTACAAGGAAACCCTAATAAGAGCGTACGGTCCAGGTTTGGTTGGAGGTGTTGCAGGATACCCAGCGTTATTCACTGTAGAAACGAACGGAGAAACGGGTGCTTTAGGATTTAGTATACAGGGTCCATCACAAGCAAAAATTGAATGCCACGACAATGGCGATGGATCTGCAGACGTAAGGTATTACCCTACAGCTCCAGGCGAATATGCCGTACATATTTTATGTGACAATGAAGACATTCCTCGTAGTCCTTATATTGCTCAAATTTTGCCAAATACTGACTATTTCCCAGAAAAAGTCGAAGTGTACGGACCCGGAATCGAACCGAGCGGTGTCCAAACGCACCTCCCTACCAAATTCACTGTTGATACAAGGAAGGCCGGATCTGCACCACTAGATGTTAGGGTATGATAATTCAACTTCATCGAATGCGTTCTAAAACTTATACTCATGTATTTGTAGGTAACCGACGCTAACTGCGATAACGTTGAAGTAAAATTAATAGAAAAGGCTGATGGCACAATCGAAGGTTCTTACATCCCAAAACACGGTAATCGCCATACCGTTCAAGTTAATTATGGTGGAGTGGCTGTGAAGAATTCTCCATTCAGAGTTTACGTTGGGGAACCCGTAGACTCCTCAAAAGTTCAATGTTTCGGTCCCGGCGTACAAGATGGGGTTAAAGCTAATACACCAACACATTTTAATATAGATGCCAGGTAAGAATATAACATTTTGATTTTTCTTTGCATAATATAATGAGTTGTTTTTTTAGAGACGCAGGAGAAGCCGATTTAGACATACACTTGGTAAATGAAGATACACACGAAGAAATTCCAGTAAAGCTAACAGATAATGGTGACAGGACGTACACTGTTGATTACGAGGCCACCCAAGCTGGTGAACATACCGTTACCCTCCATTATGGTGGAATTAAGGTTCCAACAACTCCAATTAAGTTTAAAGTACAACCAAACGTTGACGTTTCTAAAATTAAAGTGGATGGATTAGAACCGAGTAAGTACTTAAACACAAAAAGGTATTGGGGCAATCATAAAATATGGGTGTCCAGTCATAAATGCCAGGAATTTCGAATACAGATTCTATAGACTAAAATATTAGATAAGTTAATTAGGATAGCGTTCGAAAATACTTTCTAGTTTGAAGATTTCGCCTTAGAAGCATTTTTTATTCACTACTTCTAGAATCCTTTAAACTAAAACGTTGAGATTTGATAAAAGCAATTTCCTCAATAAGGGCTTTCTTCAGATAATGTCAAATGTTATGCGTGTCAATCAGTGGCATGCTAAATGAAGGGGCACCTTCACCACTTTATCCCTTCATTTTTTTGGGAACATTATTATTTCAAGTAATCTCGCAAAAATCTAGTAAAATTAAATCTGGGAACTAGGAGGCTACCTTGTTATATCAATATAATGGAGCAGGTCTCGGTTAAGTAGTTTAGGTACTCTGGCCCGTTTAAACGATTTGGTAGAACATAAAAGTCCTATTAGAAGATCTTAAAGCACCACATGCAAATATTCATTGAAAATATCTCTTGAAATTTTATTTAAAATAGCTCACGGGGGTTTTCTTTCTCCTAGACTTGATTATTATGAAAATTAAGGATTCTATTTGTGGTAAATCCTATTTCAGCTGTAATGTTGTTCAGAAATTAAGAATCTTGCTGTTTAAGGTCATGTATCCATTATACCCAATATTATGTACAATACTTTTGCAAATTCCTTTCTCTACCGCAAGTCAGTAGATAAGCTAAGACAGTTCTGGACCCATACTTTTTCATATAGTGGTTTTGTACAATTTTTTATTCCAGACGTAGGGCACGCTGCTTGTGGGAATTCAGATTTGTGAAAATTGGGACAAGGACCTGATTGGTACTAAGAGAGATGTTGGGTTAATATATTTTTATGTAATTTGAACCAATGGGATTCGGTATACAGGCAAAAAATTGTTAAGTATAGTCGCTTGCAATTTTACAGGTTAGATAAAAATGCAACAAAACTTTACGACCTCATTAAAACACCGTTACTCTCAGAATTATCTCGAGCGTAAATTTAATCACTTACCTTTATAGGTTTTTAATGTACGTCGGCTTGTTTGATGACACCATATCGAATGGTTTACCGGCGTTAATAATGAGCTCGTAATGTTTTTACTGTCTTTTTTATTTGCACCGTAAATCCGCAGATTACTATACATTTACGTGTTTTTGTATTGTGTAAGCAAGTTTAATAGAAAGAGATTCACATACATTTCTAATATGAAATAAAACACAACACTCCAATTAAACTTTATTCAGTAACTATACATAATACAGATCGTATAGATACATATTTACCTAAATATAAATATGAACAATTTAATAGGGATGTGCACTGTGCAGGTTGTAGATTAGGAAATGATATAAATTATTGTACACTGCTCTCTGTATCCTAAATTCCATTGGATCAAAACACATACAAATATACATTAAATCAATTAACACATGTGTCCTACCAGATTCTTGTCTGATTTCTCAAAATTCTGAATTCCCATATCTACATTCTCCATTACCTCAAATCAAAAATATTTCAAAGTAAATCTTCACAAGAAAAAGAATGGCGTTTTAGTCCAGAACTGGCATAACTTTTCTACTGAAGCCTCGAATTAGCTACGACCATATTCAGAATACTTTCTCCAAGTTAGGGGGTCAGGTAAACCGATTTATTTTATAATAATTATTCGTAATTTCCTTGAGAGCGCCAACTTCGCGTAGACTTTGGTGGATTCAATAGGTTGGCTTCATAAATAATTCGAGCTAGTGTCACATTACCATTATCCCTTCTATAACAAAAATGTGTATATACCATTTCCACGAAGGATCATTATTTAAAGGCATGGTATTTTATTTCAGAACTCTCATAGCTTATCTACTGAAGCCTTCTAGCAATCATTCTCGGATTTGCTGCGGCCCTATTTAGAATCATTTCCGCATTTCCCCAAGTTTTAGATATCAGGTAAAAAACTATTTGTTTTGCCATTGTTCTTAGTTTTCTTGAGAGCGCCAGCTTCACTTAGTCTTTGGTGGATCCAAGTAAAAGCATCGAGAATTTAACAATACAATAGGTTAGCTTCATGAATTCTTCGGACTAGGATCGAATTACCTTTGCCCCCTCTATAACAAAAATGTATATCTGCAATTTTCACGACACTGTACTGCACCATATTTTTATTTGAATCAATTTAGTTGTACTTTACTGTAATTGCAAACGTCAACGGTCCCAGACTTTTGTTATTAATAAAGCTCCCAAAGTTATTGGATCTGGTAATATACTAAAACTGTTTTTTTTTATCTAAAGCGGTTTCGCCAGGTTATATCGGCATCGTTTGCGGATGATTTAATTGCTTTTAAAAGTATTATCCCAAATAACTGTTTCCAGTATTTTTGTGGTGCAGAATCAGCACCCGAATTTCTTGGCATTAAATACTGAATATTCTGTATACTGAAATATGTCATCCCTTGTACCTCTCATCTTCTTCCTTTTACCTGACAAGTTGAATTAATTGTAAAATTTAAATTGATGAACAGCGGCACCAGTCAATAGCTTACAACAATTTAGAGTGATAACACAGGATGCTGGCAAGGCTGAATTCGCTATTTCTATAACTAGTCCTTCTGGAAGCAAAGTAAAGGCCCATGTTATACCGACATATGAAGGATACCTAGTTAACTTCACCCCAACGCAACTGGGTGAATATTTATTGGGCATATCTTTTGGAGGTGAACCTATTTCACATCGACCCTTCAGATTGACGTGTTTAACTGGTAGTGATCCCCTTAAAGTCAAGGCGTCTGGCCCTGGCCTTCACAGAGGCATCGTCAATAGGCCGGCAGAGTTTATGATAGACACTAGAGGCGCAGGCCAAGGAGGTCTGGGCGTCACGGTGGAAGGCCCATGTGAAGCAGCTATTAACTGCCGAGATAACGGAGACGGGACATGTTCCGTTGCCTATTTGCCGACGGAAATTGGTGACTATGGCATAAACATTACTTTTAACGATCAACATATTCCTGGTAGTCCCTTTCAAGCAATTATTGTACCTGAGGTTGATATGAACAAGATTAAAGTATCTGGAAGTGGAATACAGTTACATGGTAAACATGTGTGCGTAAAAAAATCAGTGTAATGATGTGACATTAAAATCAATAACCTTTTTGAATTTTACTACCATTTTTATCGCCATGGAGTGTTATAATGGTTTTTGTTGGTTGTTGCTGAACTTGATATATTTTTCATGTAATTAACAGAAGTACGCACATAGCAATTCTACATGCATAACATACACAATATCTTTCATAACATATAGTATATCCTAGGTGTTTTCAAATGTAATGCAAACAACATGTAAAAATCAGGATCTTTCATCGCCTCTTTTTGTTCATATACACCTAACGCGTGCCGTCATGAAAATAATGTACAGTACGACATGTTACGTATATACATAATTAGAATATGTACACCCAAAATGGCAATAAAACGTCGTCTGTAGATACATATAATCAAATATGCACATTATGTACATATCCATCTACCAACATCTCTTGCAAACTTGGGGAGCATACAAATATATAAATTCAAATATATCTTAACTATACGCCATAGATATACAAAATATGCATGTTGTTATATAGTAGTTATATATGCACAAGAATATAGTTCGAGAATGTATACATATAAAATATGCGTATCTAAATACATCTCAACTATATGGGCTGTAGGCATATTATACAGATTATTTATATGTAATGGGTACATATACATAGATATACTGAGTAGTATGTTGAGAGAATATACGTATAAAATATATACACGCTAGTATATTGTACGTACATACAGAAGAAGGTGAATATATACTAATATATGCAGTAAGATAAAAATATATGTGTATGTAACAAGCACATTCAGGAAATAATATCACTTCCATATATGTTATGAATATAAAACATTCTAACATGGTATACACTTTTTGTATCATCATGAACATAAACGGTATATACATATCATCCCGAAAGCTATGTGGGTATTTATTAATTAGAATCGCTTGATTGTAGTTGACTTGGATTGAATTAGCACTAAAATTGTAAGCATAGTTGTTGCATGATACCTCATACGTCTCAATTGTTTGATTAATACTGTTTTTCTTACAGGCGTATATGTCGACTCACCAACAGATTTCTTAGTCGACACAAGGGGTATACCAAAATCGACAGATGATGGGAAAGTAACCTGCACTATAACGAATCCTTCTGGATCTCAAACAGAAAAATTAGTAACACCTTTATTGGATGGGACTTACAAAGTCAGCTACACTCCATTCGAAGAAGGTAGACATACTATTGACATATTTTATGACAACGTACCAGTGCCGGGTTCTCCGTTTATTGTTAACGTAAGAAGAGGTTGCGATGCCAAGAAATGCATCGCATATGGTCCCGGCCTTGACCACGGTGTTCTAGATAAACCTAATGTATTCACCGTTGAAACAAAGGGAGCTGGAACAGGCGGATTATCCTTAGCCATCGAAGGTCCTTCTGAAGCCAAGATGACATGCAAAGATAATAGAGACGGTTCGTGTTCAGTGGAGTATGTTCCCACAGAATCTGGCGAATATGATGTAGCTATTAGATTCGCCGAACACCACATTCCTGGTTCTCCTTTCAAAGTATTGGTAGGACCTGACGTCGATGAGAAATTGGTAAAAGCATATGGTCCAGGTTTAGAGTCGTCCAAATGTAGAACAGGGATACCTACAAAATTCACAGTGGATGCTTCGAAAGCAGGCCCAGCTCCTGTAGCAGTCAATATAACCTCAGATTCAAAACCATTACCGAAACGACCTGAGGTACAAGATAATGATGATGGTACATTTGATGTTACTTACATACCACCAAATGAAGGCGCGAATCTCCAAACTCATATCCTTTACAATGGTAAAGATATCCCGAATAGTCCATTCCCTCTTAAAGTTCGACCGGTAGTCGAGCCAGACAAAGTGAAAATTGGTGGTCCTGCTATATTTGAAAATGGCATACCTGCGTCCATTCCAACAACAATAAAAATTGACACAACTGAAGCTGGTTACGGTGACTTGGAAGTTAAAATTACTGGACCTGATGGAAATCCCAGACCGGTGAAGTTAATTGAGAATGGAGACGGAACCTTTAATGCGACCTTTGTGCCTGATGATGCCGGCAACTATAAGCTCGACGTTAAATATGGAGGTAAAGAAATTCCTAAGATGCCTATTCCAGTTCAGGCTTACGCCATCGGACACGTAAGTTAATACTTCATTAATGTAGTTGGCAATATTTTGAAACCGTAAATTTTAGGCTGAGAAATGCAAGATTACCGAAGGGTTAGAAAAAACTCTTTACAGCGGAGAATCCTACTGCGTCACCGTTAATACAGAAAATGCAGGAAGTGGAGCCGTTACATGCCGAATTAAATCTGTTGATGGCGGGTACGTGAGAAGTAAAGTAGACCTGAAACGTAAATTACCCATAAAAATGTTTTTGTTGTAGTAGCGACTTGGATATTGATATTGTGGATAATGGGGATGGTACTGTTAGTATATATTATACCGTTCAGGATGCTGGGGAATACACTATTAATATTAAATTTGGTGGACAGACAGTGCCGGGCGGATTCTACACATTTGTGGTAAGTTTTTTTAAGTAAAGCTAATAGGGTTTTTCACATTACACTTAAATTATGCCGGATTCCATGGGTACATATGATTGGTTACGTGTAATATTTTTTTATTTCATGACGTGTACAACAAGGGCGTTCCGAGCTTAGAGTGTCTCACGCCACATGCAATCTTGGCTTCGACCGTTGACTTATTCATTACAACGTATTGATATAGCAAGATGTATGTCAATTTGCCAAGATCTATTCGTGGTGTAGTGGTTAGGTTGCCCGATTCTCACGCGTGAGGTTGAGGGTTCGAATCAACTTCTTATTTTTTTACTTCATTTTGTACGAGATGTATTTCGGCTCGATTAGCAACTAAAATACGTACTTAATACAAATATTTCTTTAGGTTAGGTTGTTAGATTAATATTATTTGATGTAGTAGAGTTGATGCTTATATTTTGCTAATTTTAAATATTAGAATATTTCCTCATTCTAAACTTAAATTCTTGCCTTTAAAAATATTCTATATTAAAATAGAAAATAGGAAACAGAAATATACAGGAATCAAAAAATCGATCGAAAATACTAACAGTGAACTTGACGAAGCTTTAAAACGCTCCCCGAGTTAAGGCTAATGTATATGTCACCAGTGGCTTAGGCGGAAATTAATATGAAGGGCAAACCCACTGCGGGTGAAATTTACTTGACCATCTTAACTTTAAGCGGAAAATGTTGCAAATTATTTAGAATAATTGAAATATAAATATGACAGGGACGGTAGCTGAGCGCTTAGTTTTTCTCTGAGTATACCTAGAATGTGAGTTCGATTCCCACCTATGCGAGAAACAATTTTCAATTGTGAATTATCTCCAAGAAGTGGTTCGGATCCAACTATAAACTGTAGAACCCTGTCTCCTTTACTGGGACAAATTTAGATCCCCTAGACTTTAAGAGGCTTGGAAGACGGTTAAAATATTTGCAAACAATCATCACGATCAGGAACAGAAGAATACAGAGTCCGAGCAAGCATGCTTATAGAAATATTAAGAAAAACCGTTATGTAAAATACAACACTACGAATAGTATTTTATCGCATTCTTGGTCCTCGTCACCAGAGCGCCATCTTCTTTCTTCCATTTTTATGGACTTAGTTAAACTACAACGTAGTTCTTCACTGTTGGGAACTTTCAATCCTCAAAATAAATTCTGCTCGTGTGGTGCAAATATATTTAATGTTTTAAGTTTATCACGCGTACCAGTTGGGAAAATAAATTGATCTCAAATTCGTAACATATAACACATATTCTTAACAAAATCTATTAATACGAACGTGAAATAATAGTTGTAAAAAAACATGATTTTCTTCTGAAGCTATGTCGATAAAATGTGAAAATTACATCGACCGATGAAAGACGTGGGAGACATAACATCTCCTATACCCCTTCACAACGCATCTGTTGCAACGCATACCCACTTAAATAAGCTTTAAGAACCTGGAAGAATTTTTTTAATCCATTGATAATTCTTAAAAATATTAACTTAGGAGTGTTATCTAACTAAAAATGCATTGATTTTATTGCAAACAAATATTTGAAAAATACACTAGTATTTTATTTTTAAAATGCGTCAACAAAATTTCCAGTTACGCCACTGATTAGAAGTCTAATTCAGTAATCTCTATATCTTCTCCAATATCCATATTAAGTAATCAACATAAAATGTAGAAGGCACAGAGAAATTAAAATATGTAGTAATATTTTTAAATTGTAAATCCATATGTATACATAAATCATACAGTACGTGACAATTTTCAGTTATCAAATTTGGTTGGTACGTTAGAAATTGCATTTTATGATTCTAGAATGTCGTTAAATATCGTACCAAGATTTTATCGCTCGTCACTGTGTCATTGTAAATTCAAAATTAAAAAAAAAATCAACAACATATCAAAATCAACAACATATCAGAATCAACAAACATATCTTTTCAATCTATGCATATTTAGACACACCTCTCTCTAAGGATAGGGTATACTATAAATCGCCATTCCGAGATGCTCTGCATTTTAAAATAACCGATAAAAATAGAATGAGGGCTGTTCTTGCATTGCAGCTGGGTAGGTTTAAAAAAATGCTTCGGCAAAATGCCAAATATCAAATGGCACGGCAACTTGTACGCCCACTTGCCGGCGGTGGCGCTCGACGAATATTTCGTTAGTGTAGCGATGACATTATATTTAAGTAATATTCATAATTATATATTTTATAGAACTTTGAGTTGAGCCAAAGAAAACGAGGATATTTAAATCTCACTAGCATTTCGCATAAATTAACCAACATTAAAATGAATGAAATGAGCTGAACTGTTAGATTTTCACTATGTTTTGGCTAGACACCATCTCACTGAAAGTAGATGGATAGCGTGCTCTAGCGGTGTCCATTGTTCAGTCTGATGAAATATCTTTTGTAATTTTTATTCGACAGCAGTGTTTCACAAACAGCACCAATACGACGTGTCTTAGTGAACGAAATGTTTGTAGGATGCAGTGTACAGTGTTTATGATATCGGCTGAAACTACTTTTGTCAGTACTACATCAAACACGTCACTGCCATATTGAGTGCAATTGGTTTTATTTTTTGGATCTCACAAACAACCGAAATATTTAAATTAGTCTCAGTCACTCTCATCAGAAATAAAACACAATAAATAATTGATAATGTCCTCCATTCCCTCAATTGCCCATTGCATAACAAAATCTATGAAATACAGTTCGCGACAATGTCTTAGATAGTATTCAAGAAGTAAAAAAAAATTTTTTTTTATACATTTATTTAACATCGGCCTATTTCCGCTACTGAGCCCTAACACCGACGCCTGTAGACGGGCTACCCCCAACCAGGAATTTTGTCGAACCTCTTACCTTAAGAAGAGTAGGGATCTTTTACTTGCCTAACATTTAATAGACAAGGGACCGACGGCTTTACATTCCCTCCGAAGGATGGTATATCTCCTATACAACCCTCGCCTAAGGTTGTATAGCTTCCGCGCATACACTGACATACAAGCCGCTGGAAGATGTGTGAGGCGAGAACGCGGTTTCCGTTGGAATGGTCACCCATCCAAGTACTAACTGCACCTGTCGTTGCTTTACATCGCATACCGAAGTATGTACATAGTAAAGACGCACCTACGCTCGCCCCAAGTAAAAAAATTAATTTGATATTTTATATTAATTCAATATTTGTGCCTCTAACATCGAAACGATATAAGCTGCTCTAGCTTAATTTTTTTTAAAAACCGCTGCACAAGGAATCACTACTTCCACAACCAGATTTTGTATCCAAGTCTTCACATTAAATTCCATCCCAATGTAATATTTTACTCCCTATAACAATAGGGTGGGGGGGTAGTAGAGGGGGTGGCTAACGTCAAAAAAAATGTATGGACTCTTACCTGCTTGCTTTGCCTATTTACCCTTATTAACCCCATTTACCCCCGAACCCTTCAACGGAATTAGATCAAAAAATAATCTAGTTGCAGACTCGTTATAATACATAAGTGTACCAAATTTCAAGTCAATATCATAAACGGTTCCAAAGTAAACGCGCGCTACAAAAAAAAAGTTACAGACAGACAGACCGACAGACAGACATACATACACTCAATATCTAATATTTAATATCAATGGAAAAGTAATCTATTGTTATTTATATATACTGTTGATTCATTTCTGATCATACTATGCTTTTATATCTCAAAATACATTTGATAAGTTAAAAATTAGAAATTGTTAAAGAAAAAAATGAAAGTGTATCAAATTTCGCTTACCTTAGTAAATATTCCGTCTACTATCGAAGTTTTCGTCATTCTTATCCGAAATCCTCAGAATGGTACGTAGATTATTCGAAACAAAACTATTATTATTATGATTATGAGTATATTTCAATCAATATTTGTGCGCCTCCTGTGTAAGATGCACCCAGCGCCTTGTTGAATGCGTCATACAACTTCATAACCTGACGGTTTGCTTTTTTAAGCTTTTCTTGCTTGTTGGTGTAGTTGGAGTTAATGTTAATTTGTTCTTAGAAACGATATGTCATGGCTGACTCAAAAAATTAATTCTACAGATTTAAAAATAATATAATAAGAAAAATCGGTGTCTTTTTTCCAATTTTATTGCAATTGGGTTTATTCTTCGACCAGCAATATTTACACTCAAGCAGCATACATAAACATACATATGAAAATGTATGCGCCTCTTGCGATAGAGAAAAGTATGCACCCAATGCCTTATTGGATGCATCCGACAAGTTTCTAACCTAATTCTTATGAATTTAGTGGTATGATCTTTTTAGTTTTCCAATGTTAATGCTTCCTTGCTTGTTGGTGTGTTTAGAGTAGTTTTCTTCTTAGAAACTATATGTCATTACTGACTTGAGAAACGAATTTCTAGAGGTTTAAAAATAAAATAATAAGAAAAATCGATGTCTTTTTGCTAATTTTATTGTCGCTATGGCATGATGCTGATTTCAGTTTACTCCTCAGCCAAGCAATATTCACCTCAAACGGCATAACTTGTCCTCAGATGGGGTACCGTGCTCTTTTAAACTGTGTTCTTTTTGATTTAACAAGAAAAAGTTATTGTATATAAAAAGTTTTGTAATGTCTTAGGAAATCATAAATAGTTTTCAAACACTGAATATTCTAAAAATTAGAATATGAAAATGACTTTAAGAAAACTATCTTTTTCTTCCATCAGTGAAAGTATAGTAACCCAAAAATGTATTACTTTTTTGTTGAAATAGGCTTAAAATGTCATGAAACTTCGAGATTTTAAAATTGAGCAAAAAAAATTCTGTCTGTCTGTCTGTATGTAACGTTTTTCGTTACTCTGGAATCGTTTATGATATTGGTTTGAAATTTGGTACACATATGTATTATAACGAGATCTAGAACTAAATTATATTTTGATCTAATTCCGTTGAAGGATTCGGGGTAAATGGGGTAAATAAGGGTAAATAGACAAAGCAAGCAGGCAAGAGTCCATAAAATTTAGGGCATGTACGAAAAGTCAAGGTCTCATTTTTTTTTTGGCATCATCCACCCTCCACTATCACCCCCACACTATTATGAAAGGGGGTAAAAACAAATAAAATGTGATTTAGTGTATACAAGAAGGAAACGTCTCAAAAAATTTTTAGCCACCCCCTCTACCACCCCCACCCTATTATTAAAGGGAGTAAAATATTACATTGGGATTTAGTGGTATAAGACTTGGATACAAAATCTGGATGTGGAAGTAGTGATTCCTTGAGCAGCACATAATTAATGAAAATTTTAATTAACAAGTTATTTCAATTATGAAGAAAAACTTAAATAAGTTTAGTTGTTACAAAATAAGGAAAAACCTCTTAAAAACATATTTAACTAAGTTGAACACTATTCCACATGTAGACCTATCAGTGAATATTTTTTAAATCTTTTCCTGAATTCTTTATACACAGAGGAGATCACATTTTCATTCATGGTTGCACCAACTTACTCAACAAAACAGTAACAAAATTTTATTTCCTATAATATTGTTTAGTGCCTTTTAGCTCAAATATTCTCCTTCGCAGTCAGGTTTTTTTAAAATTATATACTTAATTTTCAAATAGCCTCTTGGCACTATTATAAGGATCATTCGTTTTTCCCAATCCTGTACATGTAAAATAATATTTCTCTAACTTTGATACACAATTTTAAAAGATGTAATTAAACTATTTATAACTTTATTTTTTCAAATCATCAAAAAGTATCCTGAGTTATATCAAAATGCCACATATTTAATTCGGCGTGGTAATTTGGCATGGCTGTTTATATGTTAATATATATTTTTTTAAATTAAATATCAAATGTATTAAATCTTATGACGTAAAATTTCGTGCGTCATAAATATAATGTATTGCTACATGCAGTTGGTGAATACAAACACACTTTATAATGGTCGAATTTTTGAAATAAATTAATTAACAAAAATGGAAAGTAGGTGTAAAACATCTTTTATTTTGATATGCTATAATTGAAATATACGGTCAAGCTTCTGCCGGCTTAATGAGTGCCTATTTATTTCAACGTTGTTTTTGTATTAAATTTCAAGCATTCTGTAGCTAGTTTAAAGACCCCGATTAAATATAAAAATGCTAGCTTTATTTTTAGTCTATCAAAAATACGAGACGAAGCACACTCTCTGGCAGTTTCCGAAGAACACTAAATTTTGAGATGGATAATGATCTAATGAATTTCTGAGTCAGTGCCAACAAGTTTAACACAAAAAAATCAGATGAATGAAAATGAATTATCGCAATAAATAGTAGATTCATGAACATTACGCTTGTTCTAATCTCTTACTAATAACTTTAATCCGTAGTCGCAAGTTAGCTTTCAAGTGTAATTTGTGTATACATACTTCAATTAATGAAATATATTTGTTTGATAATTGTAACTAGCATTTACACACAACACAACATTTATCATAAATTATAGGACATTATTATTTATCATTTTTTTTTTCAAAAACTTATTTTGAAATATATACTTAACTCGATATAATGTTAACTACTTTTTTCAATACGGAAAACATACTACACTAATTAATTGGTAGTGTCAGTTAGGTGTTGTAGTGACTGTCAACAAATGTTTGATTTATGTTAGAAAAATAAATTGGCTTGTTCACACTTACATAATTTTAAAATATTTTGGAAGCCTCGAACTTCTTGGTAGGTGAATGTCGTATAAAACTTTCTGAATATATTTTATACCCCGCCCCCTTTATTGAAAGTAGAACAAAGTTTAGTGTAAAGGTTGTAGGATCTTATCTATATTTTATTGGAACGTGATAAAAAACCAATATCATGTATAGGTCACGTGATACGAAAAATATATGCTTTTTAAATGAAACACCCTATATATTATTGCATTTTCGAGAAGTCCTTTTCACCCTGATTTCAAATATATAATATTGTATAGGTCTATCTTAAATAGTTCTTGACATATTTGACATTCAAAATGCATATGAGCTACTTTGTTGCAAGAAAAGTGAGCCATGCGTGTCAAGGCACAAGTGAAATAAAAATAACAAGGTAGGCCACGAAAAAATTTACTGTTTATTCAATTTTGACATTTCAAACCGTCATTATTAACTATATAGCAACAACCGTAAATAGTTGTATGACTGATGGTCGAGAGGTAAGCGCACTTGCCTCACACCCAAAAGTTCCGGGTTCGATTCCCGATCGTCGCAGTGGAAAACACTGTGATGGATTTTTCCACTATACACGGATATTGGGTGTGTGTCCCTTGTCTCTAAATGTATAGCCCCCTCCCACACAAAGCTCTTCTAGAACCTTGAGGGATAAAGGGCGTCGTAATTACTTGTGGTGTTATTTATTTATTTATTTATTATAATAAATAAAAAGTTTTTGCTACTGCTGCTCTGAAACGTGCTACTAACTACGCACTACTAATTACGCTTGAAAATTATTGATTTCACATAGCGTGTGATAAATGTTTAATAAAAGTGCTATTTTCAACGTGTAAATTATATAGGATCTAACTATTATCACGTGTAAACAATTAATGATATTAGAATTAACTTCATATTTAATTTATTAAAAAACAGACAAAGCAAGATAAATTTTTTTATAATAAAATAATAGCACATAAGTAATCAATTAAAGAAATTGTTCAAAGTGGCCACCATTAGGTATTTTCAATGCAAAGCTCATAGCGTCTTCCTAAATTTATGAAAATATTGCACATAGCGTTACTATTGCTTCCGTTTAAGTTGTTAATTTCTTCTTGAATTTTTGCTTTAATGGCCTGAACATTGTGGTTATAATTAAAATTGACTTTGTCTTTTAAAAACTCCTATAAAAGCTATCTGATGGCATCAAGTCAGGGCTATTTGGTGGCCATCGAATGGTCCCAGCATTGCCTATCCAAATGGGAAATTGATTATTTAAATGTCGAAAACTTCGAAAACACTGTGGAGTCGCTCCATCCAGATGCCAAATCATCCTAGACAATACGTCCATAGGGAATTCCTGAGTTAGACGATCAACCTCTGGTAAAATTATCTCGAGATATGTTTGTCATGTCGAGTAAAATCATAAAATATAGTCCCAACTTTGTTTTGAAAACTTCCGCACCAAACGTGGATTGATTTTCTACCCGATTTTTTTATTTGCTTGACCTTTCTCTGTCTTTGGCTTTTACTCTCCCAGGAACGTATGTTCTTTCTATCAAAAACTCTCGCCGTGGAAAAACTTGACTCACCTGTCCATATAATTTTCAGGATTTTCATCTAATTCATGGAGCATAATCTAACAAAACTCCAATCTTCTACGTTTTTGGTCTTCATTCAGTTCCTGGACGGGTAATATTTTGTAAGGCCTATATTGATGCTTTTTCAAAGTTCTTTGAATATTGGAATAACTTTCTTCCATTTCATAACAAGCATTTAATAATCTAATAACCGAATTTTCTAAGACAAATATTAAAACAAAAATAATAAGTGTAGTAAAGTAAAAATATACCTACTACGATAGTCCAGTATTCCACTATTTCCTATGAAAGGAAATCGATTCATTGCCGCCAATCAAGGTGCACAATGTGCGTTTCCAAATCAATTGAAAATAATGTCCTATAACTTGCGACATACGTCTTCAATCGGAAAACGCAAAATAAAATCTGATTGCAATAAGCTCCCAGCAGGCAGATTTCCTTCCAGTGCAGTGCTGTTGTGCATCGCCAGCCGCAGACTAGTTTCGAACTTGTGATGTCGTGCATTTGCCTATGTCGCACTGATGAGAGCTAACAAGCTCGAAACTCGATTCAGATACGTTATGTATTTCTCTTCTTGCGGCACACTTATTTTTATTATTTTTCACATGAAGGGAAAATATTTCGATCTTTTCAGCCTCACTATAACCCATTTTGATTAAATAAATATTAATAATGACGGTTTGAAATGTCAAAATTGAATAAACAATAAAATAATTGTTTTCGTGGCCTGCCTTGTTAATTTCGTTTCACTTGTGTTTTGACACGCATGGCGCTCACTCTTCTTGCAATAAAGCAGCTCATTTGCACTTTCAATGTCAAATATGTCGAGAAGTATTTAAAATAGACCTATTGAAGAGGTTTAAGCCCATGAAATTCTGGTAATCTATGTCACCAGGAAACTTCATTACTATTTATTTATCTGAAGAATAAACAAATAAGATTGGCCATTTGCATGATCGTCTAGTTTTGTTAGAGTAGGACTCAAACTTTGTTGTGTGTGTAGTAAGTAACCCTTTTTATAATTACCCCAGGTTCTTTTATATAAAGTTCAACATTACTTGTTTCTGTCTGATACTATATACCTTAGAAAATTAATCACACTGTTAATTGAAATACCTGGTAAACTTGAACACACTGTCTATTAATTGAGAGACCTAGTTAATTATATATGTTATTTATGTAGTATCTTATTACTCAAGATTGCACTGTACATTTATAGTTGAAGTTTGTTTTCTATTTTGCTTTTGAAATTAAAACATTTATTTAGTTTATTACTTATATGACGAAAAGGTAAAGGTGAAAGAATAAGACAATAATTGATGGGAAAGAATAGTAAAAAAAAACCATTTTATTTTATATAAATTGATGCAACAATAGTCGAACATGAAATCAAAATGATCCAAATATTTGAGACAATTGCCTAAATACTATAATAGGAAAATTTGCGCTGCTATAGTAATGACCATACTATAGATATACTGAGTGTTTTGATGTAATAACAAGAACTCTGTTATACAAAAGTATGCTGTGTTATTTTAATAGTAATTAGAGTTGTGGCAATGGCCTGATAATGATAATCCATAATTAGAGCTGTTAGCAATTGCTAGGCAATAATGTTTTATAATTAAATAAAGTTGTTAGCAATAGCTAGATAATAGTGATTTATAATTAAAGTTGTTAGAAATAGCCAAATAATGAATCGAATGCACAACAGAGGACAAGAATCATGTCATGTTTATACATTATCAAAATTAAGTTGAGAAATGAACATTAAATATTCGTGTAACATATCATAGAGTGCTGAGAGGAAATATCCTTTAATTATACATTGTTTATTGATTGAAATTAGAGTAGGAACAATCGTTCAGATAATCATATTAATCTTGCAGAGGTGAGAATTTACACTCACATAAAATCCTTTAGAATGCTGGGGAAATCTCCCTATAGTAATTAAATAGAAATGCAACCAGAAGATTGCCTATGATTGTCAAACATACGAAGCCGCGAATCCGCGATGGTAAGAAAGTGCGGTTGCATCACCCTTCAATCGAAACAAGTGACCAGACAACTGCCTGAAATATTGACATCCCTCGTTGTAACTGAACCCAATTGGAGAACAGAACCAGCCAATTGGCCGTAGTCAATGTTTCAAACCTTTGTTAACGCCAAGTACGCCGAATTCATATATATATATTAATTTATTGTAGGTAAATGTCCAACAATCAGGAAACCTTGTGGTTACAGTAGGAAAATATTCCTAGTGTACTTTAAACATAAAGCATTCTTGAAAACCTTACATGAGATGTGGTGGAAACGAAATTCCACTATTTGTTTTATAAAAACTGCAGAATAATGATAGACATGAAGTTTGGCTAGTCTGTGATAAAGTACCTTGTTATTGCATAGCTCTAAATATATAGTTCTTGAATATAAACTTGTTACTTTGCAAACGCAAATTTCCCTAGTAAGATATTTAGAAAGTGAAATTTTGTGAATTAAAATCGTGAATGAAATCATAACTGAATAACTGGTAATATAATATTATATTTTCTTGTTGAAAATCAAAGCTAATATTAAAAAAAAAATCTAATATTCTTTTATTACCACAAATGCGTCAATTAAACCTTTTTTTAAACACCCCGTAACCAGAATATGGATGCAATTGCAAATAATAAAGTGGAGTCTCGAAATAAGAAAGTAATCACCTTTTAGAAATTTGTGCCTGCAGAATTTCCGTGCGCCCTGTATAGCGTTATGTCGCCCGTGAGTGTTCTTCCCCAGCTTCTTCATGTTTAACGTACTCGTTGAGCATCGTAGAGACGTTGAAACGGCACTTCATAAAAAGTACGTTAAACCAGTGAATATCTGCGAGATGCATAGCAAAATTAAATGTGGATTTTCTTGGATCGTTTGACTTGTAGTTTAGATAACTAATCTCAATACTACCATAAGAACAGCTAGCCCAGAGGGTCAGCGATGTGACTTAGGTAAAATATCCACACAATAATACCATAAGAACAGCGAGCCCGAAGGGTCAGCGATGTGACTTATATATATTGAAATGCAATTACTCAGGAGCACAGCGAATGATAGCATTCGACGATGTAACTCGGGAGTGATAGAAGAGGCATCATCCCGGTAAACAAGCTGGTTTTCTTTTTATATGATACGCGACATCACCCTTCTACTCGAATCTCACACTTCATGTGGGAACTATTTACATTAACAACATTATAATATTCGACACAACGTCCCTTTAGAGTGACGCTCAACTTTCTATCTTTTTCTATGGTTAGAATAGAATAGAATAGAATATAATAAACTTTATTGCTATAGATCTTACAAAGACATTAGCATTGTCAAGGTAATTAAATATTAAAAGTTATTACAATATAGTAAAATATAAAACATTAGAACACAAAATATATAACATGTATAAAATATATAAAAGCAAGGAGAGCAGCAAAAAGATAACGCACAACTAAAACAACCCTAAAACTAAAACTGTAGAAAACATTATAATCAGTTGCACTATTGAAGTTACTAACAAAAGTTTTATGCATTTAAAAAATCACTGTAAGAGTAAAATGCAGGCGATTCCATACTATGGGAATACACGAAGTACTTGACGTTTATCTGAATATACGATAAACAAACCCTGCGACTCGACTAGATTTTATGTAAATTCTGTCTCAAAATTGTAGCGTTTAACTTTGCTTTAAAAATATAATTTTAAAATTGCATTTCTGGTAACTTTACTGTGTTTAATATTTAATGACTAAATAAATGAAAAATGAAATGAATTAACTGCAATAATTACTTGAATTTGGAAACATAAATAGGAAAAAATTAAATTTGCAAATGTCCTATATACTGGGCGTTTCACTATACCATATTATATATTTGAAATCAGGGGGAAAAATGCTTCTCGAAAATGCAATGATATATATATTTAAAAAATATATTTATTAATATACATCATATTGTTTTTTTATCGCGTTTCAATAAAATATAGGTAAGATCCTATAACTTTTATTCGAAACATTTTTTTCTATTTTCAATAATAACAGAAATAAATGGGGGTCAATAAATAGTGAATAACCCTGTATATGTACAGAGGTTAATATGTTATAAAGTATAAAATTATAAAATAGAGGTAGCATTGGCGAATATTACAATAAAATTACAAGTTCAGTAAGTTACAAATAAAATGAATCGCCTAAAAGCTAGAAATTTAATAACACTGAATTTATTGCTCATTTATTAGCCAACAGTTGCCAAAACAACATTTGTCGCCTGACAGGAATTGTAGTTTACGAATATAAATTCAAAATCAAACTTTGCATAAAGTTATATCACAAAAAATATATATACTAAAATGTTAACGTGGATTATTTAATGGTAATTACTAATTTTTGTTGATAGAAAAAGTTCTCTGGTTTGACTATGAATTTTTCTGAATTTCGGAAACACTAAAATATAGTTGATTCGCATCAAAAAGTAAGTTACCCAATGTAAAAACTTTGATTTTTTTATACAACTGAATTTGCGTTAATTTTTTTATAACTTTAACGGTTTTTGAGCGTCTCGTTGGAAAGGCTGTAGAGACTGAAAAGTTGACCGGCGAAATGTCAGATCGGAGATATGTTAGGAAATAATTGGCATCTATATCATTTAATGAAGTTCTATTATAACGTCGAAATTCTACGAAATATCTTAAATATTTGGCTTGTGACTTTACTTCAGCTAGACAATTTTGTCACCGCATATGTCCCCTCTCCAGAAGATTCAAGTAACGACGCCAGCAACGCTCGCGTCGGCTCCACCCCCAGCGATATATCAGAGATATGCTTTATTTATTAATCGAATAAAATTTTGTGATAAAAATAGAAAAATATTTTTCCCGTTTAATATCGTTTTATACCAAGAAAACACTCGTGAAATTTACATTTCTTCGATTTCAAATTTCACCATATCAGATGTCTTTCTTTTCATTATATGCACGAATTAAATCGAAAACAGCCGAACACGATCTTCTTATTCTTTTTCAGCACCCACCAGATTTGAAATTTTCACATCCATGAAATTTAATTGTCTTCAGTCTTGTGAACAGATTTGTAGCGTTTGAAAAGGTACGTTGAATTAATCATGAAATGTTAGAGCAAATGGTGTTTTAAATCATTCACAGTTTGTGAAATTTGTGACTATGTTTAGAGAAAAGTGATTATAACCATTTTAACGCTGTGAGTTTTTTGTGTCACTAACTAACTAAACAAAATTTTTCTCGTCGTTCTACTGATGTATAAATAAAATATATTAAAAAACATGTTAAAACCCAAAACAGTTGACTGCATTTTGCAGCCAATATCAATGTATATTTAGACACCCATGTATATCAAAATAAGAATTTAAATTGTGTGACATGAAAATAACGTACGGAAAATATAATTACATACTTACGCGTAATTTTTAGATCTAAATTATTTTATTAATAGATATGAGATTTTGTATCTTAGACATATCTAGTTTGTTGGATGCTCATCTTATTTATAGAATGATTTAAAGTAATAAACTTAAAAGTAACTTTCTGAAATACCGAATTATACCAACATCTTACCAACCGAAATGTTTAGGTTATAATGCAAATGCTTCAATTGTACGTTATAACAATCATATAAATTGTATATACATATATAGAGTTCTCGAAATATGTTAATTTCTAGGGGTGCTTACGGAGGCGGCGGAGGGAATCTTCGTCATAACATCTTCAAAACAATTCTTACCATTGACTAATGGTTTTATATTATAAATTAACAATTTATATCCCAAAATTAAAGATTTAGGCTAATTTCCTGATTTTCTCCGTTTCTGCTAGTTATGTCAGAAAAAAACATTGTACTGTTTTGAAAATCGTCGGTGTAGTCCATCCAAAATCAGTACCAGTTATTCTTTCTTTCGTATTTTGGATTCTAGAACAGTAGAAACTTCATTTCAAAGGCGCATTTAGATTTGTGTCAATTAGTATGGACAACATATGGAGCAAATCATAATTTTTTCTCCTCGATTATTTGAAAACCTCTAATTATTTAAGTTTATTTTTTAATTCATAGATGTACTGTCGTGAGCAAAAAAATAGGACAACTATTTTTTTTCTAATGTAAATCTGCCTCTATTTGAATATGTAATGAGTAGCCGAAAATGACAATGTCACAAAAATTAATGTTAGATATACGTAACTAGATTTCAGCAAAAATACGTTATAAGACTTGTTTTTTTGCGCACGACAGTGCATACAAAAAATGTTGGTTATTCCAGTGACCACATTTTGACCATTCGGTGGTAAAAAAATCACTTCCGGTATGGCCGAAAATTGCCACAACTTTCTTATTTTAAATAACAATATTATAAGTCACTTTTCTCTTTCCTTCTTCTTCTCTTTCTCTTTCCAACGTTTTTTTCAGATTTAAAATCTTATGAAAAGTAACCTTAGAAATGGCATTTATTTGCTATTTCTAGTTGGCTTTGGAATTCAGGACAAAATTTTAAAAATTTCGAAGTAGACTGAATTTGAATAAAAAGGTATTTCTCCACAAATTAAATGTAAAATTGGCCTATTTTGTTCATTTGCTTGGATTTAGAAATGTTTTTCCCATTTTCCTATTTCATGGAAATTCAATTTGCCATAACTCCAATTTTGCAAATAAATGCCATTTCCAAGGTTTATTTTTATCAGATTTTAAATATGAAAAAAGCGTTGGAAAGAGAAATTACAGCTTTATGAGAAAACTGACTTAAATATACAGGATGATATTTAAAATAAGAAAGTCATGGCAATTTCCGGCCATACCGAAAATGATTTTTTTTTACCAACTCGTACCTGGCATTTAGAAATTTTTTTATTAAAATCCATGGTAATTGTAGTGATTTTTTCAAAATGCATTTACAAATGGCTTTATTTCAACAAAAAAAAATCACTACATCCAATAGTTGGGAGATAGTCAATAATAATATAAGAGTGAAAAGAGTCTAGAAAGAGACTTCTAAAAATTTACTGATATTTATGGGATTCAGTTTTTAAAAAGGGCACCATGCCCTGTACAATCGTCTTGGTTCACCCTATATATTCGAAATTAATATTCAGTTCGAGCTATCGAATGCAGACCTACTTTTGCCCCACCCTGTATAGTTAAACCCCAATATCTTATTAAATAGAACAGATATTGGCAATATATGACATTGAATTCAAGAAGAAAAATATACAGAGTATATCGGATAAAATTTAATTTCCGGTAGAAGTAAAAACAGAAGGTCACATTTCTGTATTTACCTGTAGGGTATCTTTTTTTTAGTTTTATATATCCAATTCGTTTTCCTAATAAAAAAATATGGTCATTCTGCAGATTATCCACTTCTCGATTTTTGTTTTTTTTTTGTGAATATGTTAATAAGGGAGTTATGAAGCGTTTGTGACTAATGAAACATTGCGCAAATGTACAATAATCAAGGAACTAAAGTGGAGCGAAAAGGGGTGCTGGGTGGATAAAAATGAGTGAAAATACGACGTTTTTAGGTTACTTTGAAAGGATTTGCATTGAAAAAGTCATTTTAGGGCAAGGGTAGATAAGATAAGAGTCATTACAGCATTATATCTACTAAATACGTTTAACCTAACCTGACTTTTTCGGTTTGCAATGACCAATACGTAAAGGACCCAAAAAGGCGTAAAAATAGGAGAATTTCAGGTCACTTTCCTATGAAAAGCATTTAAACAGTCATTTCAGGGTAACGGAAAATAAGCGTCATAACAAATTTGAATGTTTATTGGGGTACGACGGGACTCATGAAATCAATGAATTGCTGTAATAAGCAATCAAATGCTTATTACAGCTTATTTTATTTGCCCTTGTCCTAAAATGACTTTTTCAATGCTAATCGTTTCAAAATGACCTAAAAAATTCGTATTTTCACTCGTCTTTACACGCCCAGCGCCCTTATTCGCTCCACTTGCGCAACGTCTCATTAGTCACAAACGCTTCATATAATTCTCTTATTAATGTATCCACAAAAAAAACTCAAAAATCGAGAAGTGGATAAATTGCAGAATTACCAAAAATATAAGCCCAGTTTTGACTGTTTTTTGTGAGGTGCAAAACAATTTCAGTGAGGCACTTAAAATAACCACTCTGTACATTATGCCAAAATTATCCATCCAGGAGCTGAAGGCGTAATTGCCAGTTGTGCTAAGAGCCAATTTCGAAATAATATAATTACATATTTAATTTTTCTAAATACTAATTTAATTTTTGGCATGTTGAACTTTGCGGTCTCTTCCTCCTTTCATCATACATTTAACTTTGATATATGGGTTATTACAATATTTATAAACGGTGCGGTGAAAATAATGGGCTATTTAATTTCTTCATAATTCTAAAAGAATTAAAATTGGAGATGTTATTGTTTACTTTCCGTTGAGGTAGGCATATTATTTAACGACCGATATAAAAACGTAGGTAGAGTAGAACAAACATTGAAATCTTTTAATTAAGCACATTAAAATGTACACGCCGTATTTTTGACATGATCAAGGTCAAGTACTATTTCATTTCGGTCAACTAGTTTATTTGTTATTATCAACCCTATAATCTGACAATTTAATAATACAGAAAGATATTATGAGGGATGCTATTGATTTATTAGTTTCTACAGGGTGTCCAAATAGTGCGTCACAGTCCAATATCGTCCTTATTAAGACTTTGGAAAATTATTTTTTTATGAAAGTGGTGTAATGTCAAAAGGCGCACGCGGGCCATCTTCGAGGTCATTTAAAAAAAAAATGCTGTAGATATTTATGAAATGTCTGTAGATCATTCGAAAATCGTGCATAGACATACTGGGAGGCCCCGTTCAACAATTCCTATAAACACTAGGTATTATTGATTTCATTAAATTAGGTTCAAAATAACTTTGAATTTTTTAAATATTGCCAATTTATGCATTGCCGCCTAATACCGTATTTTCTGTTCCTATTATTTATGTCAACTTTGGTTACTGGATCAGTTCAAAATGAAAGGTATTATAATTTAACGGATTTTAATGAAAAAGTAAAAATATGTCTGGAAATATCGATTTTAGGTATATGATATTATTCACAAAAATCGTAGAGAATTAACATGCCCATTCAAAAATACAATAATATACAGAGTATTCCGTTCGAAAAAATTGAGAAAATTCACTTAGAAATGTCCTGAATTAGTGCTAGTATAAAATACATCCTGTATAATTATTATAATCAATATTTGGTGGATGTCTCATTGTAGTACATCCCTTGTCTGCATAATTGCAAAATAAATCTTCATAATTAATAGTAATACACATACAACGAATTCATTTGTTAAATCTTATTCCGACCAAAATTTTTACATCTTTTCGAATAACTCGACAACGCCACGTCAAAAACCAAATAAAATAATGTCGGGATGGATGTATTCTTTCATCAAATCTTTCACTATATAAATTTCGTGTGCACGCTTTCCATTTTTACATTCCCCGTAAATAAGAAACATGTTAACTTTCTCATTATTTGTATACACCATTGTAACAATACTTAAGTAAAAGTTTGAATTAGAGAACTATCATTTCGATTATTTTGTTTCTGTACAGGCTGTTTTTACATAAATGTCCATAACAACCCAAGCATAGTGGTACAAGGAGCCACCACCGTCCCATTTGAAAAAGACGGGTTATTTAAAAAAAGCTAAATTACTTGCATTAAAACGCCTACAAAATGGTTGATAATAGTAACTATGTGTAAATATTTCTTTCCTTAGAAACTAAAATGACAAAATACTTATTTTTCTTTTCATAGCAGTCTAGATCAAAATTTATTGCTATAAAAAAATCTGAGTGAAAACTGATCACGAATTTATAAAAATCACCGCACGTGTTCAAAAATTCATCCTGAATCCAAAAATGTGATAATATACAGGGTGTTCCATTTGAAAATCGAAAGTTACTTCATTTGTCAAAAAATTAAGTTTCGTGAAAGGCTCTAGACCCCTAGTTTTGATATGTTCAAAAATTAAAAAGTTATAGGGGTGACCACTACTTTGTGGCACCCGGTATTGGTTTAGATTTTTAAAATTGGTAAAAGTATTTACAAACAATCGATAGCACGGGTAACTGTTCACCAAATAGGTAATTTTAGTAAAACGACAATAGACTGTCAAAACACAGCCGTAAAAATTTTATTTATCGTAAAATTCATGAGCGTTCAATTTATCACCGCTAATATTTTATAAACAACAATAAAAAATTCTGCAAACTTCGCTTTATTAATTTTTAATTTTAGATTTTAGTTTTAAAGCTGAACATCAACATATGGTTTTTCAATATTGAAACACATGTTTACGAAACTTCAAATATTATTGTTCAGCTGGAATTTATCCATTTTCAAAAGCACCTTACTGAAAGTGTATTTAACATAAAACTAAGTTGTAGCAACGTACGTATAAAAAAATTTAAACCTCGTTTGGCTTATCAGATAATAATTTTTATATTCAAATATATTTTCAAATTGCGTACTGTATGTTTACAGTTGGACGCTGCCATATGGGTAAATTGTTCAGAATCTATATTTAGTTCCTGCATAATCATAAAAGAGGTTGCGCGGAGAATTATTAAAATTGTTTATATACAGGGTACTTCACGCTCAAATTGTGCACCATGCATTCTAATACACAAACGTAGTCTACGAGACACCTCACGCATTACGTTTTGGAGCATTTCAGGAGTAATTGCCTCACATGCGTCTGTAATTAATTCTGGTTTTGATGTCCTCAATATTTTCAGGGACAGTTTGAAATACCTTGTCTTTAATGTAACCCCAGGCGAAAAAAATCCAAGGGAGTAATATCTGGTGATCGAGCTGGCCATAGAATGGGTCTATAGGCCTATCCAGCTATCTGGCATAACTTGATTTAAATAATTTGTACATATTACAGCAGTGTGAGGTAGAGCCCCATCTTGTTGAAAATATGTTGAAAAATCCATTATTAGAAAAATTTGATTCGTCCGACCAAAGAATTTTGCTACAGATCAGCGGGTCATTCCTTTTTTTATTTAACAACCGCCTATAAAATCTTACTCTCATCTCTCTCATTTAAGTGTTGAGTTTCCTCATTTTGTAGCATCGAAATCCGTTTTTTTTATAATTTGTCTCAGAGGTTTCTTCATTTCGGTAAATATAATTCAATACTCTATTCACTTTTCTTACATTATCCGCGACATGCCCTCGCCTTACTACTTTTTTTTAAAATAAACCGTGCATTTTTAGATTTTGAACTAACTTCCTAAACATAGTTCGATTTGGCAGCGGACCATCTGGAAATTTATCTCCGTAAACTATGACTGCCATCTCAGCGTCAAAATTGCACTGACAATAAATAAATTCTAATCATATCAAATTTGTTATTATTGGTGTACACCATAATTACTGATATAAGACTTGCCTTAGAACTCGACAACGCAACATACAACAGTGACAATCTGTCAAATTTGTTAATAACTGTATACATTGTTTTCCACTAATCATGGCGTAGCTGATTTTTATGATTCAATGATATGAATTGTGGTTTTCGTAAAATATTAAATATTGACACTCAGTTAAAATTGTTGCGACATATTTTATATCGTTGGAAAGAGAAAACATAAACAGAATTAATGGGATCATGGCCTACTTTAAGATTTGTTCTTTTCATTTTTGCACAAGAGCGTATGTCAAAGCCAACTGAGTTTTTCGAATTTCTTTATGCACAATATTATTCTTATTGTCTTTGCCGTCAACTTTCATCCCTTTAACTTTTTTCGTATCTCCTCAAATAAGGAAGCTACAACCGTTTCTGGTTTTCCTATTTTTCAGGTTTTTGTAATATATCTCACAAAGTAGGCTATGGATTTCAAATTTCTTTTTACTGAAATATAGCTCACAAAAAATGGGGCAACTATTTCTAAAACTTTATTCTTCTACAATAGATATTAAGCGAGATATTTGGTGTCGCCCTCTTAAAATTGACAGACGGTATGTTAATGTTTCTTTGTTTTAAATGTTTTTCTTAACCGCCTCTCATGTTACCGAAGTATCCCCCTGGAAGATCTCAAGGATCTTATGGTAGGTAAAGAGAGACGGGGCCCTACAGTTTAATGTGGACTCCGAACCACTCTTGGGGCAATTTTTTAATGAAAAATTGTTTCGCCTTGCGGGAATCGAACCCACTCCGCTAAGCAACATAGTTTGCTAGCCAGACGCTTTAGCACACTGAGCTACCGTTCCCCATTGGATAGATTTACATTTTACTCATTCAAATCATTTGTTTCCTTCAAAATTACATTCCCTAAGAACCGGTTTATTAATGCAAGGTTAACTCGTAACCAAAGGATAAATGTCAAACAAAACAATAGATACCCATTGTTTCGTTTGACTTTTATACTATAGTTAAATGTTAACCCTGTATTGATAAACCGGCAACCGGCTCTTCATTACTTATTGCCGAACCATTTTATAACACTTAAATTTTGTCGATGGCAGCGCCATCTCTTAACGGGAGTATACAACAGGCATAAATTCCGTTAGAACTCTCTTATATTTATACGAAACTTGTCACATTAGAGAGAAAACCTAGAACAGCGTAACATTCCGTCTGTGAACGTGTAGTATACGACCATAATGTCTATGGTGGTCTATATATACGACAGGCACAGAATCTTCAATAGTTTCGACCGACTCAGCTAGGGAACTGGGCGGAAAATTGATTAAAAATTTGACCCAAACAAAATGACATATACAAGCATGTAACGTAGATATTTTAGATTCTTAAAAATTCGCAATTTCATTACTAATCCTTTTTTATTATTTTTATTTTATTTATTTTTATGTAGAAAATACATTTGCTGGTTAGATCTCCAGTGAACTGACCGAGAACTGAGCTCTTAGCAATTGAACCAAAATTTGCGAGAATTTACTACAAACAATGCATCTGAATAATTGTATGAATGATGTTTCGTGACCAATGCCAAAACCATAATCGAATTTACAAAAATTACTACACAGTATCTAAATCCAATTATTGGACTGTAGCCAGTAAACATTAATTTGCAATTAATAACATTATAAATCATTGGAAATTGTTATGTTTCCATTTTGTCAGAATCCCATTGAATGAGACCACCTTGTCAATCTAGCGTTTTATAATTGCACCCAAAGGCTTCTCTCGGGAATAAAAAAATTACGATAAAATATTTATAATGTTTTGGACAAAATCTGTCGGTGAATATGAAGTTCTTATACACACACATCTGCAGACTGTCTGGATTAAGAAAGTAGCATATTATCTGGCAAAAAATGTAAATAAATTATCTACTAAATTGAATGGTTATTTTATACTTAAACTAAAATTGTTTTTGATTTTTTTCATTAGATAATTTAGATCCTGTGCCAAATAAAACAACTAGCGTTCTTTTTTTAGTAACACGGCACAGGAATTACACCATAAATAATTAAAAGTATTTTAATCAAAATTTTATTAAAAAAAACTTCCTCGAATATTACACAACTATTATTGAATACTACGATGTAGTTGAGTTGAAATAGTCAAGAAAATATTAATAAGCCAATAGCCAATTATTTTATATGTCAATTTTGAAACTATGTTGACAACGCCAGCCAACCAAAGATTTACATCTCAGAAACCACAATAATAATTATCAGTACTGTAAAACTGTTTGATGATGATTCATTTATACAAAATTTAGACCAATATCCCTAATAACAACACTATCTAAAATATTTGAAAAAGTAATCAAAGCGAGACTAAACTCATACCTGAATAAATTTAAACTTCTGTTTGTTAACGAATATGGTTTCAAAGAAGGAGTCTCCACACAAGATGCAATAATAGATTTCATAACTAATATTTATTTAGCGCTAGATGAAGCAAAACCATATCTATGTACATTGATTGATCTTAGTAAGGCATTTGACACAGTTAGCCATGAATTACTCTTACAGACACTTGAAGATATTAGAGTCAGATGCACCTACCTACATTTTTTTAAAGTTATTTAACCAAGAGAATTCACTCTGTGAGAGTAAAAGGATACACTGAGCGAGTCACTGAATATCGAGTATGGAGTACCACAAGGCACGGTGTTAGGGCCGCTACTATTTTCAGTTTATGTAAATGGAATATTTTCCTTACAAAGCACAGGCAAAATAATCGGCTTTGCCGATGATACTGCAATTTTTTATAAACCTGACACGTGAGATGAACTAAAAAACATCGTAGAAACTGATTTAACTACTGTAAAAAATTGGTTTGATCATAAATTGTTGACACTTAACTTTTAACGAATTAATATTAATACACTGGGAACTCAACAGGTTATTCTGCCAAAAACATAAATAAAATACTTGGGTATTATCATAGACAAACACTTATGATGGGATTCACACATAAATTATATTATTAGAAAATTACAGTTTATTCTATATAAATTTAAATATCTACAGAATATACTGAATATTCAACAAATTTACTATTTACCACTGTTTAGTAGAAAGCCATTTGAATTATGCAATATTAGGATGGGGAGGTGTAACGCTTTCTTAGAATAATGCTGCATAAAGGTAATAGATACCCTAGTGATCTTCTACTTTTAGAATCTAAGGTTTGTGACATAACACAATTTTATTACTTTTTACAAATGTGAAGCAACATAAAAAAAACGACATACACATATAATTTTTTTTATACATTTATTTAACGTCGGCCTATTTCCGCTACTGTAGACGAGCTACCCCCAACCAGGAATTTTGCCGAACCTTTTCCCTTAAGAAAAGTAGGGATCTTTTACTTGCCTAACATTTAATAGACAAGGGACCGACGGCTTTACATCCCCTCTGAAGAATGGTATATCCCCTATACAACTCTCGCCTAAGGTTGTTATAATTTTCGCGCATACACTGATATAAAAGCCGCTGGAAGATGTATGAGGCGAGGACGCGGTCTTCGTTGTGAACAAGAACGGTACCTCTGGTTTTGAAAAAATAAAATAATTTTAGCTAGAGAGCTTTATATGAGACTGTTGACGCATTCCATGCACTTAATTTTATTTGATTTGAGTTCGGGGTGGATAAATTTGAAAAGGCTGGAAAGGGCCAACTGCTTTGCCCTGTATATAGTCAGAGCTTGTTTTGCACTCAAGTTTAATCTAATTTGATTTATTTAACACTTTACTGAATATTCTTTCAGTTGGCAGGATCTAAAGCTTCACCCTGTATAGTATAGTAGCTCGAATTTAAATTAAACACTTTAGTTTAGAATAAAATTAACAAATGATTTATTTCCGGTTAACACACAGAGTTGATATATAAATAGTAAAATCAAATTTTTATTTAAAAAAATTATTTTAACGTATTGACGCTTGAAATTTGCCTGAGTCGGGTTTGCTGTATTTTATTTAATTAAAATTTGTTTTTTATTAATGAGAAAATTTACTTAAAACTAGGGCCGCGAAGGCGATTTTTTCACTTAAAACTAGAGCCGCGAAGGCGATTTAAAATGGAGCACTGGGGCTGAATAATAAAGTACTTTTTTTACTAGGATCTGCCTAGGAAGGTGGTACGGGCACTAATTTATTTATATTAATTTCACTAGGTACACCGGCAACACAACTTGCCGGGGGCTTGGCACGCTCCCTTATTTATACCAGTGGTGGGGCACGACGCTTGCTGAGAGCTGGAAAAGCCGGAAAGGGAGCCAGACCATCATATGGGGCTTAAATTATGAAATATTGGTTGTTGAAATTTTGGAAAATGGGGTCGAAACTTATATCATTAAATCGGCTGTAGAAAATGTAATAATTTGATATGAAAATGTCGATAATTCGATTTTAGAAATATGAGCGATAACTGTCTGAAAAATTGGTTAAATTTGAATTGGTGCCGGGAAGTAGCGTCGCTAGTCGTAATTTTAATCCATATTTAATGTTATGTTGAGCCATATTAGGGGTATGTGATTGTCTGCGTCGAGCAGAGCGGGATCCAGTTTTAGGGTAACATGAAGTGAAGATAGTAACGAGTTGCTAGCAACTAGTGGCAACACGGTAACTGGACTTATTTTTGGAATGGGCGTTTTATGGGCTGACTGGAGAGAATTGAAGCGAAAGGAACTTATAGAAACTTTTGGGAAGTGAAATAAAATATTCTAATTTGATATTTGGGGAGTCATTTGAAAGTAATTTGAGATGATGAGGGGGCTGTATTTTTTAGGGCATCCTTTGTAAGTTTTTGCTATATTTTGATGAATTTTGACATTGAGAGGTTTTTGACGATTTAATTAGATTATTCGGGAATTATGGATGTGGCGTGAATTTTCTCAGAAATATCAATTGAAAATTGGGGTTTTTGAGTTCCCCGGGTACTTTAATGACTTTTTTATATGTTTTGCCAAGTCGACCGTAATGATTAAATTATTTCACAAATTTTAGTGATTTTTCGTCGGCCATCTTGGTAATATGGAGAACGTACGGTAACAGTTGGAACGGTCACCCATCCAACTACTAACCGCGCCTGACGTTGCTTTACATCGCATATCGAAGTATGTACATAGTAAAGACGCACCTACGCTCGCCCCTCACATATGATACAAGGCAAAATATAAATGTCTATATCCTTTAATGTTAAAAACGATAGGTCAAAGATCGTATCACTTTCTAGCTCCCAAACTATATATATAATACAGTCCCTGACTATTAAAGACATAAAATCAATTTCGCTATTTAAAAGAAAGCTAAGAATTTATATTTTAGGACAATACAGGAAAATTTTCACTGATTAGCTCGATTTGAAAAATAATAATTAAATAATTTAACGAATTAATAAATATTATTATATAATTAACTGCACGTCTATTCATTAATTCTTACAAAAAATTATGTAAAGCTAATTCTATCTTTTATACTGGTCCAGAACCCCAGATATGGTATATTGATTACATTAAACATGAAAATATGTATAGTCCAAGTAAGAACTTCCCTACACTCAATAAACGCAACAAAAACTTTACGACATAATTATTTCGCCGCGAGAAATGGCGCCAAGCCTGTCCTCAAACGACATGACGCACATTAAAAACCTATAAAGGTAAGCCAGTCAATTTGCTAACAGCAATACAAAGAGTACCGGTATTTTAATGAGGTCGTAAAGTTTTGTTGCATTTTTTATTTGCCGGGAACTTATTACTTCAACTTTACATACATGTTAATATCTTTTTATAGTTATTTTTGTAGGTATCTTAGTAATATACTACTTTATATTTCCTATATTTTACTTTATATTTCGAAACAAGTGTTCTCTCACTTATCGAACTTCTAGTTTATTTACTCGTTTACATTTACTGTAAACTTATTATTTACATTATGTGTATCTTTTTCTATAAATAAACATTATTATTATTATTATTATTATTATTGTGATTCATAGTATTCTTTCCCATCAGTAGTCAAAATAGATAAAAGTATTCATTAATAACGTCTAATACAAGTATATCTGCGCAACATTTTCAAATTGGAAATAGCTCGTCCCCAGACGTCGGTGATTCGCCTTAATCGGGGAAGTAAGCCGTCGTTAAATAACTAAATAAAATAACGTATAGCTGTCTAGCTATGTGTTAATATAAATCATCGTGACGTGATTTTCAAAATGCCATGTAGATTTTTGCCAATACATAACTTAATTTAAATTACAGGATGCAATGACTAACACCAGTCTGCGTTAATTAAACTTTATGCGAAGGTGGTAAACAAAACTACAGTCGCCAATTCTGCATTCTAATAATGGACAAAAAAAAATGGTTTAAACGTTTAGCCACAAAAATAAACATAACTTATTTATTATTTGATATGATTTCGTATGGCAACATAAAACATAGAATAAATAAAAAACATGTCTAACAGAACCAAGCCCTGAACGAAGCATTGTGTTTTGAATAATAGGCTAAAAATACGTATTTAATGTACGTTCAACTTTTACGTGGCTTGCAGTGGAACGGAATCCCAAAGGACGGCTGCCAGTAGGGATTTGCAACAGTTCTTGCATTATGTTTTTACTAAAATAACGTCAAACCGATTATATTTTACATCAGAAAATTTGTAATGAGGCTGACGAATTTATAAATAAATTTTAATATTTTGTTTTGACAAATAATCCCACTAAACATTCGTTCGTGTGTCTTATAACTTATAAGAACTTGACTTTTTCAGCTATGGTACTATTTTTAGGCCCACATGACTAAAAATAAACTGATATTATCAGAAAATTTACACAATCTAAAATTCATTATCTTCGAGAAATTTTTGAGATTTTTCTTCATCTGAATATTGATTGAAATTTTATCGCCCACAGCGCCATCTATTAACAAGTAGTTACAACAGGCACATGTTCTATTACATTTTCCTTGCGCCTATACGAAATCTGTTACATTAAAAAGTACCAAAGAAATAGCGATACTGACGCTTAGTCTCAGCTTGACTGATGTCAAATAAAAAATAGTTAATAACCAATACTTTAATTGATTAATTAGTGAAAATGATGATTGCTTGGAAACTAGAACAGGACATCATGGTGTACAACAACCTTTAAGATCAGAACAAGCAGAAGAATGGGTCCATTTAAATTAAACAAAGTAATCTCTTCAAAATTTCCTCGCATATTCTTCTACTTTAAATTATACGAGAAAATTCGCAATTTTGATCAGTTCCATATGATCCCCAGTGCCCATTTTATTAACAGAACTTTTCTAAATATGTTGGACAAACTAAACGTTTAATTTTAAGTTGACTTAAGCAGCATGGTTATTCTCAAATGGGGAAGAACTGAAAATACTACTCTATTCATTTGACACAGATAGAATCTCGATAAGAATAAATATTGGAAACTTATTTAGTAATCGCAAAGGTAGAATATTCTTTCCTATTATTTGGGTTTTCTATCACATGTATTATTATCCTCTTCAAAACAAATCACCGAATCTACAAAATAATAGAGTTCTTGGAAAAAAGCCTCTGCGCCCGTGACGTTTACGCCAAAGGAAAAGTCAGAGGTTATGTTTTGTAAATAATATAAATCGGAATAAACACAGAAATAATGTATTTTGCTGACGTTTCGGAAAGTAATCTCTTTCCGTTTTAAAAGCTATTTTTTTTTTTTTTTGGGAGAGCTCTTATTTTGCTGTGTATGCCAAATACACAACTTTAAGATTCTGTTTATGTTATTTCCATAGATACTTACTACTTACACAGAACATAGAACTGATGATGTTTTCTTTTAGATAATGTTGAGTTTGTTAAGTTCTTCTTTTAACATTGCTAGCCAGGTTGTACAAATATCTACAGAACAATTCGATACGCACTTATCTTCATTTAATAAGATTATTGCTGATTCTTTAATTTTTCTTTTTTTGGTATCTGTTTCTTTTGTTAAAATTTTTGCCGAGTCCCAGTTTATTCTATGTCCGTTTTCCCAAGCATGTTCACAAATCTTTGATTTCTGAATTTCATTCTTTCTAATGTAATTCTTGTGCTCATCCAACCTCACACTGAAATGAGGGACCTTTCAGTGTGAGGGCACAAGAATTACATTACAAAGAATGAAATTCAGAAATCAAAGATTTGTGAACATGCTTGGGAAAACTGACATAGAATAAACTGACTCGGCAAAAATTTTAACAAAAGAAACAGATACCAAAAAAAGAAAAATTAAAGAATCAGCAATAATCTTATTAAATGAAGATAAGTGCGTATCGAATTGTTCTGTAGATATTTGTACAACCTGGCTATCAATGTTAAAAGAAGAACTTAACAAACTCAACATTATCTAAAAGAAAATATCATCAGTTCTATGTTCTGTGTAAGTAGTCAGTATCTATGGAAATAACATAAACAGAATCTTAAAGTTGTGTATTTGACATACACAGCAAAATAAAGAGTTCTTCAAAAAAAAAAGCTTTGAAAACGGAAAGAGATTACTTTCCGAAACGTCAGCAAAATACATCATTTCTGTGTTTATTCCGATTTATATTATTTGCAAAACATAACCTCTGACTTTTCCTTTGGCGTATTTGGCGTAAACGTCACGGGCGCAGAGGCTTTTTCCAATAATTCTATTATTTTGTAGATTCGGTGATTTGTTTTGAAGAGGATAATAATACATGTGGTAGAAAACTCAAATAATAGGAAAGAATATTCGTAGAATGCCACAAATAACTTTCAGACAATAGGTAGAATGACAAATTATCTTGTAAGTAATACAGACACGAAAAGGCTTAATTTAATTTATAATATTGATAATTTACATACGAATATGAATGATGATGATTGCAAAAATTATTGGACGTGATTCCTACTTTTGATATATTTTGTTACTGGTAACGTAATTTTTCAGATATATTTATGATATAAAATATATTCGCGTCAACGACAGTTATTACGATCAGAAATTCCAAAAATGACGTGTTAGATTTTATAAAGTAATAAACTCTATTTTATTGATGTTTATTACCACCAACACGAGAAACATAGAAATAAAAATTGGCATAAGTTTTGAAGGTTTGACTGTGTATCAAAAGCAGAAAGTGAAAATAAATCAATATACTTATTTGATTTAAACTTGTAGGTACCCATGACAGGACAAATATTTTTAATAGCCATGGAACAAAAAAAATCGGCAGAAATTCGTTTTATAACACAGTGAATAATAAATTATAACAAATATTACAACCTAAAGTCAGGATAAGCAAACGAGGTCCCAGATCTTACGAATCCTTGTAGCGAGAGCGAACAATAAAAAGAACATGTAAAAAAAATACAATTTATTATAAAAAGCAAAATAGAGTATAATGAAATTGAAAGGTAAAAATCTGACAATAAAATATATACCTACTTAATGAATATATCAAAGTCTAGAGTTTTTCTCAGCTTACGCTAGGGAAAATAATTATTAATTTAAACAATTTTACAATTGAAATTATATATATACAGTAATTACTTAGCTTTTACAACATTTGGATAGTTTCCAGGAGCTCCAGACTTGAAGGTTGTTGATCGAGGTCCTTGCTGTTTGTAGAAATCCCCGTAATATGATTAGATAGGGGTTTTCTCAACCGTAAAGCGTCAATCAGGGCAAATTCGTATATCAAAAGTCGTGTACCAAAGAATAGCAAATGATCCAAAAACCAAATAATCCAAAAATAGAACAGTTGACAAGTTTTAATTGTGTTCAAAAATCTAGCCGTACCCAAATCGAATCTGGTCTTACCAACGTCGTCTATAATTAAAGTTACAAAATTATTCCCAAAATTAACCTTTAACGTGAGCACGTGTCTATAATAAATCAAAGAAATACAAACTTACCTAGAATACTACTCCTAGACGATAACCTGCTTATTAATCCGAATAAATCGAAATTTCAATTAAATAAGCCAAAAATATTAATTGAAAATTAGTTTTTGATCCGGTATCAAACCGACTAGCAACCACGTGCTTTTTAACTAAATTAATCCCTAACAAAGTTTTGGCTCAATTTCTAGATTTAAAAAGGAAGTTTGAAGGAACCTGCCTGACTTTTATAACTATTGTAACTCACAAAAACAAGGCGAAATGACTTAAACTGACAGTTTGACAATTCGGCTGTCAGAGTACCAACTTGTGAAATGTTAAAAAGTAAATCGATTGTTATAGACTTTCAATCATTAACTATCTTTACACTATCATTTTGTAGACAATTTTTATACGCTAATTATTGGAATAGTTTATATTTTAGATTTCCTAAGATATACATATCTATTTAATAAATTGGTATGTTTTTCCTAGTGGGAGCCATCTGTTGGCGAAAAGCTTAAAAGTGGTAATTGGATAGGGAATTAGAGCGTGGTGACATCTATCGCTGAATGTGTAATTTATTACGATGTATTGATGAGTTCATGGACTAAACCCTGTTATTATTAGTTTGTGGATACCAGCGAAAGATGGCACGTCACAAAAATTTCACTATTTTGTAAATTTCTTTAATTCAAATTTTGCCAAGTATTTTGAGAATCTTTGTGCAAGAAAGGCTACACATTAGACAACCAATACACTCGCGATCCCAATGAAGTATTAACATATTGCGTTATATTAAATTATTTGGTATATCCTTATAAATTCTACATTTATTTGCATCAAAGAAAAAATCAACAAGTAGATCCGATCCATCATCTGCCTGTCTGAAGAACTTGTATCAATTATAAATCAAATAATACAAATTATTTTCGTCTTACACCACCTATGGTGAGTAAGAGAAACCCCATGAAGCATTGTTTCCAACTTCCAACAGTTTGACTTAAGAGTAATCGACTGGCACAAAAATATTCAGTTTAAAAATTCAATATTCACAATTTTGGGTTTTATTTGCATCCGTATTTATATATCTAATATGGCCTCGCCCATGGGTAAGGCTTTAAAATATTTTACACAGGGTATATAAGGATTAATGATCAACATATCACTGACAGACCAACTAACTGTGAAGAGTCTTACAACATCGACATATCGCAAATACCTTACAAGAAAGTAGCATAGTTACCGAGATTATCTCTTAATTTTGCATAACCCCGTATAAAAAGACATAGTAGTAATAAAGTGTTCTATTCAACTACTTGCACGAGGACATGCTAGGCTCAGTATGTGGCAGTCAAATGTATACAAAACTATATAATAGAAAAATTTTGAAACAAGGATTCAGCTCAACAGGACTCGTAGATTAACTCGTATTAATACTATCTCCATTCGACTCTATATATAAAGTATTATTATTATTTTAGCAATCACTAAGTAGTCAATTTATAGCAAAATAGTAATTTCTTAAATTCAAATAAGAAAAATAGGAATGCGTCCATCTAAACACAGTATTTATTCTAGAGGTGAATGAGGATAGTATTCCATGTAAATTCTCAGAAGGGGGCATGGCAAGCACACATTTCAATAAATACACTTTGTTTCATTAAATTTGAATATTTCAAAAAATTATTGAAATGTTTAATGGCACTTTCTTCGAAAACGGTTGGAGTTATCAAGTTCTACCAAGTGTACCTTTTATACTTGGAAATTACGGCCTCATCAGATTTTCTGGTCAGAAGTACCACAACGTTTCGTCAAAAAAAAAATATGAAAAAAATTCATCATCAGATACAGGTCCTGCAGCGCCCTCTATGATCTAACGTGATGTAATATATAAATTATTGTTTCTTAAAATAAAAAAAGTTCCTCTAGCAAATTTGGCGAAGATCAGTCAAAAGGCTGTTGAGTTATTGCAAAAAAACGAAAAAATAATTTGAACTTTGACACCCTGTATCTTTTTCCAGAGCAACATTTTACTAAAGCATATTTGGTTATATCCTCATATTATGACCTAAAGAATCTACCTCTGAACTATGGCATATTATTAATGGTCCACCCTGTATAACCCGGGATTTTCATGTTCTTAAATCATGTAAGAAGTATGACAACAGTTTTGGCTAAATACAGGTCGAGTACTGAGAAAGACATTTATATCCCATATGAACTAGAACCAATTAACGAAAATGAAGTAATTATATGCATGGCAGTATTAGCAATCATATGCAATTTTCTTTCGATTGACAATCGCACATGTATCGCGTTAGGAATAATAATGATAACAGCACTACGAATTTTGTTTTCTTCTATGGAAACGAATGACCAATGCAGAAAATTCAACTTACAAAGCAGTATACCGGTAAGTAATAATGAAATACATGCAATCTTGCCTCGCCAGAGGCAGGTTGTTCGTACAGTAGGACTACGAGCCAAAGTCCGGGCGCAAATGACACTACGAAAATGAGGCGTATTAAAAATTTGATTACTTGAAAACTATGAGACCTAGCGAACTGAATCTTTTTTTAAAAAATTTTCTATAGTTTTGTCTACGTCTGACTTCATATATACATACATAAATTTTGAATAATTCATACTTACTCAATTTTTGAAGTTTTTAATGCACGGATTTGTTAGTAGCGACTTTGGGGTTTATTTACTCGAAAAGGCGTTACATATTGAAAATTTGGCGAGTAGCGTTAGAAGCGCTATAGTTTTTTGAGTAAATTTACAAAAATTCATATTTGTAGCTCAAACAGCTGATTTAATAGCGCGATGTCTGTTTTAAAAAACACATTTTCCAAATTACTTCTCAGACATGAAAAAAACGATTTTGCAAAATTCGGCCCTACTAAAAAAAGTGATAGAAATCCATTTCGGATAGCCAAAATTATGTTGTACACGATGGTAAAAGTCCTATTTAGTTATACGTTAATTTAAAAAGAAAACGGCATAATTGCGAGCCGATTTTACTCCACTATTGTCTTCAGTGAAAACCTGTAACACAATTTAGGTTTACAACTTTCGGCTTTAAGTTTTAGCAACATGTTTTTCATTGTAGTGAATCTCGTAAACATAAATAGTGTGATTTATTTTAAGACAATCATTAAATTCAAATAAATATGCTAAAATATATAATTTCTCTGTTTAAACAGATGAAAGAGCCAATATTCCTAAAACACTCGACCGAAACTCTCGGTATTATTAGTTTAAGTTAGCAAGTATCCCAGTAAAGATCAAGTTAGCTATGTTTATTTAAGAAAGTTACACCTGTCTACAATATATTACAAAGCTTTTGATTATAGAGCAACTATTTAGAGATACTAAGTGTAGTGCTAAACTATAAGACTAGCGTGTAGTAGGTGGTCGGATAGCATTCATTGAAATAGCTTTTGTAAATTTTTGTATAGCCGACTAACCGATTTCTTCAGCTAACGGATTGTGAAAAAAAATAGGAATATCTCCAATTTTCCTGCTTTTTTATCTTGTTATTTCTTAAATAAACGTCACTGCAATTCCAGAACTGTTTTTTTCTTAATTACAATTTAATTTTTGAGCCTTTTATAGTATCGGTAAAAAAACAATTCAAGAATCAATTAACAAAAAACATTACATTTTGAAAATATAAATTTAAAAATTAGTATTACATTAGCCGTAAAATAAATGAAAGATATAATTTAATGGGTTTCCTCATTGAGTCACCGAGTAATTATAAACAAATATATTCGATAATACTGAAACTCATTGCAGTATGGATGAGCAGATGTTCTGTGCATAAATAGAAAATTTTTACATTCATTTTATATTTCCGGTATGAGAAGATTTTTAAACTAGCGCATTTTCGTCCTTTCGAGTGTCTTACAACGGTCAACAAATAACTAACTCCTCTCCCTCAATGCACTTGAGTCTATCAAATTCAATCAACATTTGGAGGCTAGGAAAAGCCCTTGAACAATATGAAAACTAACACCTAAAGATAAAATCCGATAATATTAAACCTAAGTTTGAATTTCGGGCACCTCTCCAAATAGTCTTATCTGAAAGGATATAAATACATACTAAATCCGAAGTATATCTATCACCTTGTGATCAAGTGTGGTATATGAATGAATTCAAAACGAGGACAAGCAACGATATAAGTATAAATAACTACACATGTACATTAAGCTGCAGAGGATAAAAGAATTTACATTGTAACAGATAGCCCTACAGGCACTAGATGCAACACCTGACAGAAAGCTTGTTAGACACCGGCGCATAAACCCAGGGAAGTAGCTGATCAGATTACTAATATGTCTCATCCAAAACATGTACTAAGGAAATCCATATCACAACAATGAGTAAAAAATTACCCTATCTGTAACAAATGCAAGGAAGAGGATGAAACTCCTTATCAGATTTATTTAGGCATTCCTGGACACACAGATCTATGGCATAATTTTCTGCCTGGAAGGTACTTGAGATGTTGCCGAGGGCTCTGTATAGCCTACATTTAGGTCCTTCTACGCCCACTCCTATCCCTTCAGCCATCTTAGATCAATCTGTATACCAGATGAGTGACCCTTGCCCAATTGCAGTGCCTCCATCCTGCTCGCCTGACGGCGTTCAATCACCACGTCAAACGGATAGTCAAAGTCGTGTATGATTGAGCATTGAATCAGTGGGCTTGGTCATGGGCTCAAAATGGACTAACTCCAAAATCCATAAGTAACCAACCAGATCGCCTGGTTTAAATTTAAGTGTTTGCTGCAGTCTTAAGGCACTAAGTGCTGCCTCCTTCCTCACATGCAAATGCAAAGGAAGTAGGTCAAGCATTACCTCCTGCTATGGGACACGAGTACATTGCTCCTGTAGTCTCTACAGGTAAAGCGTTGCAATTCCTGCAACTTTCTTTGTGCTAATTTTTGCTCTGTTTTTGGCCACCATACATAGAATGCGTAGGTCGCCATAGGTCTCACAACCAAAAGGTAAGACCAATGTGCGTCATTTTCGGCTTCAGATCCCAGGTGTTACCAAACAGCCTACGGTACTCCGGATAGTTAGCCGCTCTTGCTTTGGTAAGTGTCCTTTCTAGATACGAGTTCCAAGTAAGTTTTTGATCTAGGATTACTCCTAGTACTTGACTTCACTGGAAAAGTTCAGCATCAATAACTGTTTTGCTCGGATTAACATTAAGCCCTTCTGTTCTGATGAGCACCATCTGGATAGGTATTATGTTTAAGGCAATGTGCATGAAATCGTATTGACTATCTATTAGCTTGTTTTTTAGGATTTAAGGCCTCCAGAAGCCACCGAATTTAATTACAGGAATTTTTAGAAATAACTAACCCATTAATCAAGTACTAGTCAAAGTTCCAAATTCAGTTTAAAAGTACCGATTATTTTCTCTAGTATAGAGTGAAAAAAAATTTGAATTTCATATTTATTCTAAAAGTTATATCATTGTTATACTCACTGCGCACATATTTTTTTTCGTCTTAATGCTTGCTGTGCTGATATTTATGTATTGTTTCTTTTCTCTATTCGACAGTCTTCAGCCACTAATAATGACGAAGTCCTTCCATTCTGGAAAAACAATAGAAGACAAATGAAAACCAAAATATGATACATATTTTGTGGAAACATTTTTCGCATAGACATGTATTTAAATAAAAAATTCAGCTCAGTTGGAACGTGCGCATATTAGAATCACCTTATCCTGCTTTGGAGTTCACATTAATTATTATAAATATATGCATAAAACAGCTGACATAACTTAACGACCAAAATATTCTAAAACTGCAGGGCATGTCCTGGATACCTGCAGTTTAAACATCAAAATGATATTATTAATAGTTAAAATTTGCCAATGAATTGACTTCGTAAACATGTAATGCATTTTAAACACGCAAAATGACATTAATTTAGTTAAATTCATCAGTCAACTCCAGTGTAAGAGCAGATATTTATTTTCAAAATTATTTTGACATGTGACAAAGTGACATTAAACTAGCCTGAATTCAAATTATACCGTGCAATACCCACAGCTGCCTACTACTCTTTTATATTTTGATTTCCACATAAAAATAATTTAATAAGTATTTAAAACCTTGATACACTTTTACTTAACGAAGTTAGAATTTTTGTTCCGTAGTTCACATGGTTGTCCAACGTTCAGTATTAATACATTAATTTTGATTAATTTTCAAATTACATCAGCCCAGATGTGACGGACGGAAAACTGAGCGTTCTTATCGTGGATTTGATACTGTCGTATAGATATCTAAGGAGGTCGTAATAGATTCTCAGCTTGTCGTATTCTACTCGTTAATAGATGGCGCTGTCATCGATAAGTCTTGAATATTATGAATGAATAGGTTTAGTGAGTACGACTTTGAAAAAGATAAATCATCTGAAAGGATACGGTGTAAATATATTTAATATATGGAGTTTACTCTTTCGAAATTTTTAATTTTAAAATGCACTACCTAGTAGATTAGGTTAGGTTGAAATATGACTGTTTATACCAGACCGTCCACTGCGACCATTCGGTCTATTATGGCTCACTCCTAATGTATATTTCAATCAATAGGTTCAGCTTTTTGATAAAGCTGGTAACAATTAGAACCGGGTTCTTTCTGCAGCGGGCGCACAGAACATGCCTTGCCGTTTCATCTTCCTCCAGACACAGACGGCATTCGGCATTTTCTACCAGTCCAAGTCTGTGTAGGTGACGATTCCATCTGCAGTGCTCAGTATATAGACCGATTAGTGTCCGTAGGTGTAACCTATTCAACTCTAGCAGTTTTTTAGCTCCTAATCTCAAAGGATATGTGATAAATTCCTTTAAATCAGCTAATCCTGGTAGTTCCTGCCAGTGGTGGAGAGTCAAAGTTGCATGAGAAAAAAGTGCTATTTTATGATGAGGAATCCACTCTTTTATTTTTAGTTACATATGCTTAAAAATATTATAACAACTACTTTTAGCATATTTTCAATAAAAGTGCTTTAGATAAATTTAAAAATCATTGAAAAATATTCTGCTCTTTGTGATTTGCAGTTACACTTGGGGCCCTACCAGGGACGGATTTAAGGGTGTGGAGACCCTGGGGCAACAACGATGTGGGGCCCCCTAACTATTTCAAACGCAAGGGAAAATGAAATAGGTGCTATTGAGTCAACAACTAATGTATTGACAAATCAAAAGATGGCATCAAACAACATATGTAGATTATATAAATTATAAAAAATAAATAAATGGAGTCCTTTTCGCTAAGCAAAAGATACTTTGCGCGTTTCTTTTGGTACAAAATAATCAATGACTTTGGCGAAATCCAGTTCCCAGAGAAAATCACTTTCGATGTTGAGCAGATTTGTGGACTTCCCGAGGCTTCAGTCCCTGTTACCCTTCCCTAAATCCGGACCTATTCTCTACCATCTGTAATAAGCTAAATGCTGACCAATTAGCACTGCAAAGATTTCGTGTATCCATGGAACTCCCTTATTATTCACTGATATGAACACGACTATACGATTTTAATTGCATAATTTTTTTAGGCTGAAGAAGTAAGTAAAACAGAAAAAACCAGTGTCACTCAAACCGACTCCGTAAAGAGAAAAACAGCATCAACTACACAATCCAAGCAACAGACCTTCCGACCGGTACAGTTAGATAATATACCATTATCAAGCACTGGAGGGCACGTTACAGGTAAAAATGTTTATTCCTACTCATTCTTTATGTCTATCATTTATCAGACACTGTAAAAAAATATTTAATTTACGAAACAATTTATTTATATCTATCTTATATTAGTTTTTTGAATACTATATTAGCTACCTACACTGTGCAGAGAGTTAGGGACATTGTAAAAATCACATTGAAATACACCCACAAGGATCCATTTCAGGACCCTTGTTTTTTACTAGTTTTATAAGTGATATAGCTGAAAATTTTGATGTTGAGTACTTACGCTACGCGGATGACCCAAAGAAGAATTTAACATATCAGTTACTGAGTAGACTACAAAATACCCTTAATAGAATCAATGCCTGGTGTGTACAGAATCCGTTGCTATTGAACTCGAAAAAAAGTGGTGTATGTATTACAATATGAGTGGTGACATTTGGTTAAACGGACAGAATTAAAGTCCATGGGGTGATTAATGATGAGTTTGCATCAGCTAGTTACAGATGAATTTTGAGCTTTCTCAAAACATTTTGGGGCGCTTATTATCATAATTTCTATTGACCGCTGACTGAGTGAGTTTTTTAAAAATTAAGTCTTGATTGTTGATTTCATGAATTTAAATATATAAACTAGCATATGGCTGAATTTCAACTTTTCCAAATCATTTGTATTGAATTTATTTTTGCAACACGTATAGTGATGCTGACACCACGCGTTCGATTATTAAGCTGTCTGAATATTTGTTTTAAGTTCATTATTGCATCAGCTATTTACAGATGCATTTTGAGCTTTTCCAAAACATTTTGAGGATACTAATAAATTTAACACTTTTCCTAGCGCGCCAGCTGAAGTGCTGACTTTACAGAGGCTTTCGATAACTAATGTATACATCAATCTGAAAATATCAGCATTTCCAAAACTCTTGCACTTTTTTTGACGTCAGCTCTCCGACTATTACCGTAGTTTGATTTATGGCTTGAGTTTTAAGTAAATCGGTGATAAAGAAAAGAAAGTAGCAAAAGAAAAATATAACCACTGGTATATCTTTGATCTGCTCCTAATATTTTAGTTTGTAAAAATTATGCCTGCTCATGCTCGATTAACTTGGCGCCTGTGAATATATTTTTGGTTAGAATATGCTTTATATCACTACGACTGTGACAAACATAATTAAGAAACATTACAAAATAAAAATCTATCATTTAAATGTTATCCAGAAAGTAACTTCTAACTTAATGTGTTATTTAAATGTGCTTTATGATGTTTATAAACGCCTACTGAATTATTTTAGTTAACTTTCATGGTTGTAAACATGATCCACTATCCAAGCCGTTTATTTTCATCAATTTATATTTTTCGACCAAAAATACTGTCATTTATTTAGAGCGTACACGATATTTTACAAACTATAAACGGAGCATCTCATCTAATTACGGAAAAAAAGAAATTTTACATGTTAGCTAACAAATTAAATATTGCATTTATCAATGTATATAGAAACGTGTATGTTGTTTTTAAAAAGCTTTGGCTAACTTATACTACAGGTGATTAATTTTAATTCACGATTCAAAATCTTCATAATACAGAATTTGTTTAATATCGTAACGTTGTATTTTAATAAAAGTCATTCCCTGCAGGGTCACAAATTACCTGTGCATGAGACGTCATGTTGTTTTTATTACAAGTGCCTTACATTTTGTCAATTTTGGGTTGAGATTCATCCAATGTCCAAAAAAATAAATCATCATCTTTAATAGTTTTTGAGTTGCAACGATGTATGTCTAACAAATATGAGAATTTAAAAAACTTCAATCATTATTTTCATTGATTAATCAATTAATTATTACAGCAAATTTTACATCAGCCGAGCTGAGTCGGACGGAAGACCAAGCGCCAATATAGTATATTATTCGATACTTGATACGTAAAAAATTATATAAAAAAATATTTACAATAAGCTTTTATTTAAATGCTCTAAAAAGTAGAAAATAAACTTTGAAGTAAATCAAACCCATCATTTTGTTACATTATATAATTTTTTATGATATAAAAGCTTGTCGCGAAATTGTGCTGTGTAAAGGAGATTGCTTGCGACAAGCTTTTATATCATAAAAAAATTTATATAATGTAACAAAATGATGGGTTGGATTTACTTCAAAGTTTATGTTCTACTTTTTAGATTATTTAAATAAAAGCTTTTTTTAAAATATTTTTTTATATAATTTTATTTTTACTTTTTAGTCTTTTGATATGCTGTAATCCCTAGATATGGGTTTTGAGACGAATCGGATCATAAACGGTAAAGTCGTCCGCCATCTTGAACTAAATTTTTGACTAGAAATTCGTAATCGGCGAACCCGAAAACCCCCAGCTATCGATTTTGATCGATTTGGACCATAAATGACAAAAGTCGTCAGCCATATTGGCGCCGCCATTTTGAATTTCTGAATTTCGACAAAGAATTCATAGTAGAATGCAGGTTTTCACGGCCGTTGTCTAATGAAGTAGATTCTTCCGGGTCTTGCCGTGGTAGTCGAACTTGACTTGACGTTTCGCTGATCATCCTGTCAGCTTCTTCAGAAGGATTCTAAAGACTGAATCTGTTGTGTTACACTCCTCGTTATATACCTAGGCGCCGCTTCGCTTCGCTGGTCATTGGTCGCGCTTGGTTCGCTTCGCTGCTCATTCGTCGTGTTTGGTTGACCGTGACTTACTACGGTGCTGGTACTTGGCAATACCAGTCTCCACGTGTTACTAAGTCGATACCCATCCTCTCTGTTAAAGTTGTTCACGTTTTTCATAATTTCCAGTGATTCCCTAATAATTCGCGGATAATAGCGCGTATTCCTGTCTAATATATTGACGTCCTCGTAGTCGATTTTATGGTTCTCGTTATTATGGACATGTTCTGCTATCGCCGACCTATCCGTGTATCCTAATCTGGTATTTCTCTGGTGTTCTTTGATTCTGCACTGGATACTCCGTCCTGTTTGTCCGATGTAGCTCTTACCATATGTGCACTTCAACTGGTAAACACCTTTTGATAACCCTGTCCCCAAACTGGTGGTGTCATCGCTAAAATTTAAATGTTATAAATATTACAAACTTATAAACTAATTGGTATTAAATGTTCTAGTGAATATGATTTGGAAAGAGGTAAATCATTTGAATGGAAACGGTTTAATCTTTTAAAAATTTTAGACTAAAAAATGCACTATCAAAAGCGTAAAAAACAATTTTTTATTAAAAGTGCATTAAAAAATGGATAATGAATTTTTACCTATCACGGTATTTTTAGGCCTTTATGATTAATAATAAACGCGTGCTGTGCTTATGAAAAAAGAAAATCTACTAATTCATCAAACATTGTCAATATTTCTTGGAACTAGTAAATTTTAGAATAGTAGAAGTTTTTACAAATTTTTTGTTGTTTATCGAAAAACTTGCATGAGAGAAAAATAACGTACGTTTTGTGATGAGCGCCCCATGATTTTATTTTTAGTCATAGAAGTATGATCGTAATATAAATTGTTTCTGAAACAGAAGTCGAGAGAATTAAATCGAAATTCAATTGCTGTTGCGTACGTACAAGTGTTTGTTGAAGCAATCTCAGAAAATATTGTTAGATACGGATATATAATGTAATGTAAATAATTATGATTAGAATATTAACTGGGATAAAGTTTATTTTTAATAAACGAGTTAAAAATACCCGATCATAAAAAAGTTATAAATATGTAAATGAACAATTAAAGTAAATAATGTTTTTACCGTCTGTTTAATATATTCATCGTGCTTTTCAGAATAGTGTATGAAAATCAAGGATAGAAGCATATTAATTATAATTACTGCAGAAAATAATTGATCAAATACCGATAAAACGTCGAGGTTGGAGTTCAATAACAATAACACCAGCAAAATTACAAATAACGTAGTCCTTATTTTTGATATTCTCGTTTTATGAAAAATCAGTGAACACATCGAAATTTAGAAAGTAGTAATAATGGTCGCTATCGTAAAGGATTTGATCAGTATATAAACTTATGATATATCATCTCCACATTTATTACTAATCTATACTGCAATAAGTACAGACCAGTAAAAAGTTGTACCAGTAAATCTACAGACCCATAAAAGCTGTGCCTGTAAATCTACAGATCTGTAAAAAGCTGTACCTGTAAATAGACGCCGACCCCCCGCAAAAGATAGTGGTGAGGGTGGTCTGATGTGGCGCCTTTCCTGCTTATGCAATAGGTATTTTAAGGATTTTAATGGATGGAAGCGCAATAATTGATAACATTGTTATTGTTTGATATTTTGTATTATTATTTCTTCAAAATGGGTTACACAAAAGCGGAAAAGTTATATATACAGGGTGTCTCACCGGGAACTGAATCGATCGATATAGAGAAAAGTACGCATCAGAAAATTTTGAAAATTTTGATAATCACTAATGTCGGTGTGGCCAATCCAACTAAAATAATTACAAGCAGCTGGCACTTCCGCTTATACCGGAAGTTGATACCAACTTGCTTATTTCAAATGGACCACCCTATATATTTTAGGGTTTTCGAAAAGAGCATAAAATGTCGAAAATATGCAGCATATCCTATACCTAAACCTAGCCGTTTCAGAGATATTTGACATTTTATAGAAAATTTGACAGGTACAACGGTTTGCAAGAACCGTTATAACTTTCTTCGTGTAAAAGATACTCATTTGCTTCTTGTCACGTAAACAGAACACAAAGAGAGCTACGTTCTACAACTGAAATAAATTCAATAATATCATACCAAGTGTTCCGTTTTCGCGTTACATTTGTCAACTTCAAACCGCGAAAACTTGTTTAGGTAAAATGGAACACCCTGTATTTTTTTACGTCAAGTTGTGTAAAATTGAATTCCCTTTTTTCTGATATTAGCATTGTGGGGGTTAAAGTCACAACTTTTTGAAATATTTGCGATTTTATTAGAAATTCATGAATTGTTGTAATCATTTCATCAAAATAGCCATGATTAGAAACAATCAGTCATTATCTTATGTAAAAAAATGCCAGCACGCTTAAATTACACCCACGAAAACTTTTTAAATTTGTTTATTATTTATGGAGAATGTGATAAAGTAATATCAAGAACTTGCAGCACATTTGCTAATCGATAACCAGAAAAACGGAAACCCCGTCACCAAACACTGTAAAACGCATACTGGAAAATTTTAAAAATTATGGCTCTGTCAAGGCAAAAATGCAAAGAAGAAAGCCTATTGTTGATGACGAAAACATTGAAATAGTCATTTTGAGATATTTTCATGCATTTCCAAGGATGTCATTAAGACAAGCTGCTCTGGAATCGGGACTATGCAAGGATTCAATTCACAGAATCTTATTAAAATATAAGTTTTACCCGTTTTCATTCCATATGGTTCAAGGATTAAAAGAAACAGATTTTCTAAGAAGACAGAATTTTTGTGAGTTTATTCTAATAAGGTCTGAGGGTCACGATTCTTATTTGGGAAATATTATATGGACAGATGAAGCAAAATTTACTAAAAATGGACTTTTTAATAGACACAATTCGCATTATTGGAGTGACTCAAATCCTCATATGTTCAGAGAGCGAAACTTTCAGGGAAGTTGGCAGTTCAATGTTTACTGTGCCATAAGAAACGATGGAGTGGTGGCATTACAATTTTATCAGAAAAATTTAAATATAGGTAAATTTTTGTTTTTTTTTTTAGGTGAAAGATATCTGAATATCTTACAAAATTTGAATAATAACTATTTAGAAAATTTACCTCTCGCCGAACATAGAAACATTTTTTATTAGCACGACGGTGCTCCCCCACATAACGCATATTTAATTAATAATTATTTACAAGAAACTTTTTATGATCAATGGATTGCCAATAATGGACCTTTCTTATGGCCTCCTCGCTCGCCCGATTTATCAGTTCTGGATTATTTCATTTGGGGAACTATAAAAAATAAAGTTTATGAGAGCCCATTAACAACCATTGAAGATTGTATGCAAAGAGTAAGAAATGCATTTCAAAACATATCACAGGATTCAATTAGAAGAGCTATCCATGAGGAACTAATCCGAAGGTGCGAAAAATGTGTCGAGGTTCGACGGCGGAATTTTGAGCAATTATTAAATTAAAATGAAATCATATTTTAAATTGAACTTATCTCTGCTATTTTAGTTCATGCCATATCTTCAATTCGATTAATACGCATGTTACAGTATTAGTGTTATTTTGCGTTTTTGTGGATATCGAGTAGCAAATGTGCTGCAAGTTCTTGATATTACTTTATCACATTCTCCATAAATAATAAACAAATTTAAAATGTCTTCGTGGGTGTAATTTAAACGTGCTGACATTTTTTGACATACGATAATGAGTGATTGTTTCTAATCATGGCTATTTCGATGAAATGATTACAACAATTCATGAATTTCTAATAAAATCGCAAATATTTCAAAAAGTTGTAACTTTAACCCCCCACAATGCCAATATCAGAAAAAAAGGAATTCAGTTTTACACAACTTGGCGTAAAAAAATACAGGGTGTTCCATTTGACCTAAACAAGTTTTCGCGGTTTGAAGTTGACAAAATGTTGTGTTCTTTTTATGTGACAAGAAGCAAATGAGAATCTTTTACACGAAAAAAGTTATAACGGTTCTTGCAAACCGTTGTACCTGTCAAATTTTCTATAAAATGTCTTCAAAATTTTCTGATGCGTACTTTCCTCTATATCGATCGATTCAGTTCCCGGTGAGACACCCTGTATATATATATATACATGTATATATATATATTGCCTTTATGTCAAAAATATTTAAAAAACATAATTTGAATTTTTTTGAAGGCAATTTTACTATTTATTATTTTATAAATAATAAAGTAAGTCAAAAGTATATTTAAAGTTTTTTTCTTTGTTTTGGTCTATTTTTCTTCAAAGTGGTAATTTGTCCATAATACCGCACGTAAAGACGTATGCAATTTATAAAAATCAGCGTCCAATACTAATTTAATTTTGTGACTAAGCTACTCAAGTTTGGAAATTATTTTCCGTCAAAATATAATCAATTATTGGGAAATATTCAAAACATCTGCCACACACCGCAAAACTCATAAATAATAGCATTTCCCTGTAACCGAGCAGGATAATAAAGTTCCCACAGTACATTGCCAAAAAAATGTCAGTCAAAAGTATTCGTAGGCATATTGATCGGTTATCATTTACAACTTACAATATACATTTCCTCAAATAATCAATTATTACAAAATCAAATAAACACTCCAACCAAAGTAATGACTTTTTTAGTACTCGGTGTTTAAATAATCCATCTGATGAAATGCTGAGTTTATTGTCGAACCTGAAAACATAAGAATTTACTTGACCGCTTAGTTTTCAAACAATCACCGGAAGACGCTGAAGACTTAAGATACTGCGATTAAAATAAAACACTAAAAATAACGAGAACGTAAAAATTATATCGAAATATTTGGTAAACATACGAAAGAACTGCGTTATTAAATGCATTAAGGAGCCGTAAACATCTAGAATTATTAATAACTGAAATAAAAATCTTCGTGGTCGCAACCTAATTTTTACATCAAAACATATTTTGGTATTTTTAGATGTCAAATATTATCCACCTTACTTATGCCTTTGCACAGCTGTCCACATTCACGGTTATTAAATTTGGTTTTTGACAGTGATGATATCTATCGTACACCCTAAGATTTTCATTTCTAACATCGAATTCAGTCTTTGCCTGGAATTCGCAACGTGCGGGTCTTCACACATACACACAACAGAATCGCATAATGTTCTAGTGCCATTTGTGAACATTTTCACAGTGACTATAAACAAATTATACAATTACACCAAATTTTACAAAAATTTAAGCACATTGTTATTGGTGGAATTTTTTTTGCCCCCTTTGGGTTCCTAGGGATTTAAGGTACTACTATCTGAGAATTTCATTGTCAATTCAAAAGTTAAAGAACATTCTTAATAAGCTTTTTAAAAATATTTCCCCGATATTTCTAAAAAGCGATAATCAATTTTTTCCTATACATTCGCACGTTATTAAATACATTTATTATTCAATTGCCAGGAAGCAATTATTAGTCCTAGGATTCCACCAAAATGTGCTTAAAAATTGTGTTTAGACAATGTTTTCTTGGATAAATATCCCGAAAGTACCTGAAGCTACCTGGTCCGAGGTATCCACTCTATATGTTGAGGCTTTTAAAACCATTACTTATTCACTGATTGATCACGAAGAATCACCGATTGTAATAAGAAACGTACCGTCAATTCCCATTGGAGGAAAAGGATTTGGAGTAGATTTTACGCCGCTAACATTTCTATCTGTTTTTTTTGTTCAGTCACACAAAGGTAAAATTCTAAGTTTTCTTACGCTTTGCTTTTTACGATCAGTAGCATGTATACAACACACAGGCTTACATCATATTTTGTCAATGAGATCTGAAAAATTTTTACCATTAGCAAACTACCCTTATAAAAATTTCCTGGGGAAAATCGATAATTATGTACTATTAATTATCATGCAAAATTTGAGCAAAATCTTGAAGGCGTTTTCAAAAACTCCAGAATTTTGGATCACTAAACAAACACACACACACATTGTTTCTAAACCTATTTTTCGGGGTCAGGGCCTGATATAGAATGAAACCCGGAGTCAAAGTTTTAGATATTCTTCACTGCGATAACACTAAGAATTAAGAATATTCATGTAAATGCAGAAAAGTTGGGTAATTTCTTATTAATTTGTATTTTTTTTTAAATAAACACTGCTTTTATATGTACCAAATTACTCTATTTAAAATTTTCTACAAATGTTTAGGCTTTTTAGGCCTTTATTCAGAGTACAAAATGCTAAAGTAACGAAGGTAGATATTTATGACTTAAAATGTAATTATGGGAATTTAAATGTTTACCTTTTCCTTCTGTATGAACTAAAATTATGTTAACTGTGTCTATGAAATGGTTATTTTCGATGCAATGTGTTGACATTCCCGTATTTGTATTATTATTTAAAATTAATTGTTTATGTTGTTTTACCCTCTTCTCAATACTTCTACCACTCTGACCTATATAGACGACATTACATTACAAATTTACGTTTTTTGTTAATTTAACAATGTTCCGGGGGGCGGAAAAGGAGCAAAAACCGGATTTGTTATTTTTTACCTCCAATGTCTCAAAATTTAAAAATTTTGCATTTTTTGTCTAACTTTTTACTATCCGTAATACCGTCCGTAATGACTGGCCTAGAAGTCAAGGCCATCTCATTGCAAAAATTAATGAAGCAGCTGAAATAATGAAGACAGAATTGAAGTTAGATGTAACCACTATTTCGAGCTCGATCATTAGCAACGGCGGTTCTAATTTTGAACATGGAAATTAATAAATACCTATTTATGGCTTTATTATTTATTTTGTTTAACCGCCATAATATGAACAATTTATCTTCTGCGGAATGACCCTTTTCAGAACTTTTACCATCTTATACAACTTTACGTTTAGTACCTTATTTAAAAAAGCAAAGACAAGGAAGTGGTTAAAGATATTTGAACGCATATTTTATTGCATATATTTTATTTGGCGACTTATAAAGTTGAAGTATGACCAGTCATAAATATTTTTATCACATGTAATTTCTGTTCCTTTCAACTATATGTCGGTGGACCAAACACCCTGTATACCAAAATTCAAGACAAATAGCATAAAATTCAAACAAAAATATCACTTTTTAAAACCACAGTACTGAAAACTATTTCAAAATTTGGAATTGCACTATTAACAAGGCGGAACATTTTGGATATATTGAAAACATGTTTAATTCTCATTTTCTTTAATGAACAACTTATTCAAAGTCATTACACGAAACATTTGACTAGACAGAAAAAATATTTTTTATCAGCCGATGGTTATATTTACGCCAAATGATTCTGAGCGAAAAGGGATTATATAAGGGTTAATTATCCCATGTCTTCAGGTACTTATCTTATCCATAATACAAGTTTAGTTGTCCCTGCAAAAATAAATCATGTATTGCTACTGTTACTGATCTTGTAATGTTGAGCTTTCCAGCAAGTTTAACCTACTTCTACACATTTTTCGAATGCTACTTTACCTTTTCCCCACCTTTTCCGCACTTATAAAAATAGCTAAGAGCGAGATTGAGATATCCTACCTACCTGGATGATTCAGGTTTGAAGCTGTTACAAAATATTAAAGATGATTCACATATTCATAAACAAAAAAATGTGAAAATATAAATATGCCTAAAGCAGATGCTGTTTTTTGGCACCACCCGTTATATTGGATAAAATTCATGTTTTGCACGGTGATATATACTTTGTTTTATGAGGAATTTTGTGTTTGTTTACCTTATAATTTGGCTCAGAATTTACAAAGTATCGAACTCTATTTTTCACTCCTCATTCCAAATAAACAACTACAATTCATTTTTATATTTAACTTTGACAATGAACTTGTCTATATTTTGCGCAAAAAATCGAATATTGAATTTTAAAGCCTCTATTTTGTAATAATTAATGCAACCTTGTTTTTTACCGTTGATTTGTTGTAACTGCAGTTGATTTGCCATTTTACAACATATAACTTTCTAATTATGACTTTATTTTCGGTTGTACTAAAACAAATCTTTATGCCGAACTTTAACGAACGATTTTATGCATTAAAGATTCCAGACTTAGGTAGTTGAAGTCTAACAAATTCGCTCTCACCCAGATGTTTACGAAAATTGAGGAAACTTCTTTGGCACCAAGATAAATAAAACAATGATCTACGTTTGTATGGATTTATTTTTTTCTTGTTTTGCTTTTTTATCTTTATCAGATTTATAAACAGCGAAACTCGAACACTAGATCCATAGTGAGGTGTACTTTTATCGATACCTATACATTTTTGCAAAAAATTTATTGCCTCAAAAATTCAACTTTGAAAACTATTTTTTTCAACCAATGCATTTTTGCAAAAATATTAATAAAACTCATTACTAGATGTCTACGTTGTTTTATTTTTGATTTTCAAGATGTATAAAACGTACATAAAAATAAAAAGAAATATAAATTCATACATAGATCAGTGTTTTGTTTATCTCGGTACCAAATAATTATTTGTAAACGTCGACTTTGAGTTTTGGTGAATATACACATGTTCAGGTCCCCTGATTTTTAAAAAACGTCTTATTGTCGCCTGTCGTCTGTGGTCGCACCTACAGCCCAAACGACTCGATCAATTTTGCTCAACTCTTATACGTGTATTCAGGACGGCCACATCTTAACTCAACTCAGGCGATGTAAAACAAAAATTGATTAATCACAGAAACTAATAATTTATTTTATTGCCATCCACAATACAACATTGTGCCAAATTTCTGGGCTTTAGGTACACGGGGAGTGGGTAGAAATCGATTACAATATCTTCTAAAAAGAGGAAAGTGATTTAAATAAAAACATGTAAAGCAACACAAAATTCCACAGTAACATAGTTTCCTCTACCCACCATTAGTTATAGTTCACAGTAATACTTGAAGTATTTATTTACAATCTTTGTTCTAGCTGAAATAAAAATGCCAAGTGGAAACGTTGACAAACCTATCATTGAAGACAATCACGATGGTACTGTGACAATCAAGTACGACCCACGTGAAGAGGGCGTCCATGAGTTGGCTGTGAAATTCAACGGGGAACATGTCCAAGGTTCACCTTATAAGATCCATGTCGACTCAATAAGCTCAGGCTACGTAACCGCGTATGGTCCAGGCCTTACCCATGGAGTCACGGGGGAACCAAGCAACTTTACGATATCCACGAAAGGAGCTGGAGCTGGAGGTCTTTCAATGGCCGTGGAAGGTCCTAGCAAAGCAGAAATCAGCTGTCACGACAATAAAGACGGTACCGTTTCTGTGTCTTACTTGCCTACAGCTCCAGGGGAATACAAAATCTCTGTCCGCTTCGGCGATAAACATATTAAAGGTTCGCCCTTCAACGCTAAAATCACTGGTGAAGGTAGAAAGCGTAATCAAATTTCCGTCGGTTCCTGTAGCGAAGTATCACTACCTGGAAAAATATCAGATGCAGATATTCGCTCTCTGAACGCCTCCATCCAAGCACCAAGTGGCTTGGAGGAACCCTGTTTCTTGAAGCGATTGCCGACAGGCAATATTGGTATCTCATTTACCCCAAGAGAAATAGGTGAACATGTTGTTTCTGTTAAGAAAATGGGCAACCATATTACCAACTCTCCATTCAAGATAAACGTTTGCGAAAGAGAAGTCGGTGACGCTAGAAAAGTTAAAGTTACGGGAAATGCTTTGAAGGAGGGAAAAACTCACGTGGATAACACTTTTAACGTGGACACTAGGAATGCTGGCTTCGGCGGTTTATCGCTGTCTATTGAAGGCCCTAGTAAAGCTGAAATACAGTGCAACGACAATACGGACGGTACCTTGAACATCTCGTACAAGCCTACCGAACCAGGATACTACATCGTTAATCTCAAATTTGCAGATCATCATGTAGAAGGTTCACCTTTTACCGTCAAGGTAAGATAACTAAAGATATTTAAATATCTAGTTCCTATTTGGCATATATTTTAGGTAAGCGGAGAAGGCTCAAACAGACAACGAGAGAAAATACAAAGGCAACGTGAAGCAGTACCCATAACTGAAGTGGGCAGCCAGTGCAAACTTACGTTCAAGATGCCAGGTAAATTTATTATTCTTAAAAACAGCGATGTTACCAGATCTGGATATGCTAGCAGAGCCCAGATTTAAAAGTCATGTTGATTTTTCGACATCAGTATGTTTCTTTTTTTACAGGCATCACTTCGTTCGACCTTGGTGCTACCGTGACATCTCCTGGAGGAGTTACCGAGGATGCAGAAATCAATGAAGTTAGGGATGGGCTTTATGCTGTCCACTTTGTACCAAAAGAATTAGGCGTTCACACTGTTTCTGTTAGATACAAGGACATTCACATCCCTGGTAAGCCTATTTAAATCGTTGGTCTCTTCAATTAGTCGCAATATTTTTTCAAAAGTTGTGTAATTTTATTCGTAACGGTAACTATCTCTGGATGTACTGTCCGTATAGTAAAAATACAAATTCAAATTTAATGAAACAAAGTGTAAACTCTTTCTCACTTTCTTATGAACTAATGGATTATTTTCATGGTATTGAGATAAATATATAAATGAAAAGATTGTCTAAAATAAGGATCTAATCTTATTAGAAGACCAAAAAATAACGTAAATGTTGACTTAATGATATAAACTTTCCTCCTATGCAAAAACCCCATTGCTGCAACTTAGAGTAAATGTTGATTCTGTACCTTAATGTAATGTCAAACTATTACTTTTCAAGGTATTCATTGAAATAAAAAAATGTATTTTCTTGCTTTTAGGCTTAAGTATTTGTATGCATCGAATGAGTGAGATAGTTTTTAATAATTTCCTTGCTATATTCATCATTTTTCTTTAAGAAAATTAAATTGTAAAAAGTAAATAGGATAAAATACATTGAAGTTAAGTACACATTTTATTAATGTAAATAGAAATAGCTTAGCATCGCGTGGAATTCTGATTCATCTAATAATTTATCTCCTGTTGTCATCACTATCCTTATGAAAATCATCTTCACTTTGAAATTAATCATTTGTTTCTGCTTGAAAATATCTATTTTCAAGGGTAACAAATAAATAAATTGTTTCTGACTTCTAACTTTCAGTTAAAGAGGACGAATTTAAGTCGAGAATTCCACTATTTTAAGTAAACGTGATTACAATCCAGTAGCTAAAATCAATATTAATTGGTAAAAGGGAATAGATGAATACTGTGAAATATACAACACAAATGTTTATTTCGTTAACTTTCACCAAAATATATGCATTACAATATTAGTTATTTTCAATGGACACGCCTACGTTTAACAAACGTTTTTAAAGTGACAGTCGTTGATTCAGCGTTTTACGTTTAAATTTTCAACGTTGAAATAAAAAGTATAAAATACGTTGTTCAAATGTGCTTTTAGAGAGCGCAATATTAAACATAATATTTTTAGTCGCAAACTCCTCTATAAAATCCTTATTTTACTATAAGGAACGTAACCAGGCTGCAACCAACAGCTACTCTCCGGGCTATGTGCCCCGCCGAGCGCTGAATTACAAGTTACAAGTCTGGCGCGTTAAGTGTAATAATTGCATATTATCATCAAAACGCTAATGCTTCGATTGCAACAAACACCAGCCGAAAGACTGATCCTACTTAAAGGAGCTCTCTTGCCAGTCGTCACACACCACTTGTAGACTGCAGTTTCGAGCTGTTGGCTCTCGTCATTGCAAGGTAGGCATGTGACGACCGGCACGAGGATCCTTTGACCACTTGGTACTTCCCGGTATTTTTACAATAGCGATATGTAAAATAGTCAGCAGGCGCCATCTAGCGGTTCAGTGTCTATTGCAATCGAAAAATAAATAGCCTGACTGGGCTTAGCATAGTTCAAATGTGCTTTTAGAGGACGGAATATTAAACATAATATTTTTATTCGCAAACTCCTCTATAAATCCGCCAGACTTGTAACTTGTAATTCAGCGCTCGGCGGGGCACATAGCCCGGAGAGTAGCTGTTGGTTGCAGTCTGGTTACGTTCCTTATAGTAAAATAAGGATTTTATAGAGGAGTTTGCGACTAAAAATATTATGTTTAATATTTCGCCCTCTAAAAGCACATTTGAACTATGCCAAGCCCAGTCAGGCTATTTATTTTTCGATTGCAACAGACACTGAACCGCTAGATGGCGCCTGCTGACTGTTTTACATGTCGCTATTGTAAAAATACCGGGATGTACCAAGTGGTCAAAGGATCCTCGTGCCGGTCGTCATATGCCTACCTTGCACTGACGAGAGCCAACAGCTCGAAACTGCAGTCTGCAAGTGGTGTGTGACGACTGGCAAGAGAGCTCCTTTAAGTAGGATCAGTCTTTCGGCTGGCGTTTGTTGCTATCGAAGCATTAGCGCTTTGATGATAATATGCAATTATTACACTTAACGCGCCAGACTTGTAACTTGTAATTCAACGCTCGGCGGGGCACATAGCCCGGAGAGTAGCTGCTGGTTGCAGTCTGGTTACGTTCCTTATAGTAAAATAAGGATTTTATAGAGGAGTTTGCGACTAAAAATATTATGTTTAATAACATACGTTGTTACTACATCTTGAAGCAGTTGTACGAGGAAATGCAACGTTTTCGGTTTGTTAACTTTGTCAGATATTAATTTTATTTACGAAATTTAGCATTTAATTTACATTTAATCAATATGTCTCATATCGTTTCGTAAACGTTGAATATAGACGATTACTTAGCGTTCTTACGCGATGTTGTGTAACAGATAAAAAAACATATTTCTGCGCTACATATTTTTGTTGAATCGACCGTTTTTAAACACCTTTAACAACGCGTGGTTTGCAACCTTTATTTTATTAACATTTTATAAACGTATGTCTGCCACTTGGGACCATCGTTAAAGAGTCGTATTTCGTTGTTTTTAGTTTCTTGCAAGTAAATAAATTGACACGTAGTACTTTTATACGTACCATTTTTTTTTGAAGTTTCGTATTTTGTTTTGTAACCATACGAGTAGAACGTCCAGAGATACAAAGAAACGGAGAGAATCGAATTTTTCAACGTAAATGTTCTATTTAACATACCGGGCGTCAACGGAATCATTGGACGAGCCATGATTTGTCGTTATTTGACAGTTTTACATCATTTCCGGTTTATCCGGAATTTTGAGTTTCAATTTGAAATTTTGCACCACGGTAGAGTTATTGAAGCTTTATCATTACAAAAAAAATCATTTATATCGGCCAACAAATAAAAATTTGCCCACTTTTAAATGGGTCACTCTGTATATTACTCCTGCCAAGTTTGCGTCTCATATCTTGAAAACTCTAGAAACTATGGCTTGTCTAATGTTTCGTTGACACCGGGTATAGACATCTAGTAGTAGCTTACCGTATTTTTGCCGGGCCCATATAAATAGATTAACTCCAAACAAAACGATTATTTTGAAATGGCGCTTTTGAACTTTTTCCACATTTAAATATTTATAAAACGCTATAAAGTGACTATATTTCAGGATCACCATTCCAATTCACCGTTGGCCCTTACAGAGATCACGGTGCCCACTTGGTTAAAGCCGGAGGTGCTGGTTTGGAAAGAGGTGAACAAGGTGAACTCAATGAATTTAACGTGTGGACCAGGGAGGCAGGTAGCGGACAACTAGCCATTTCGGTTGAGGGGCCCAGCAAAGCAGAAATCAATTTCACAGATCGTAAAGATGGTTCTTGTGATGTTTCATACAAAGTTTCTGAACCTGGTGAGTGAGATCTTTAGTCCTTTTTAAAATTATAATGGCAGAAGCTTGCAAGAAACATAGCTTCCATAACTATATAAGAATCAATTCTACGTATATACCTATTTGCATTTATTTAACTGTATGTTGCTTATTAATAGACAACATCTAATATTGGCGTGCTTTATTTAATATTTGATACTTTGTTCGACCTTAAATAAATTAAAATCATTAATAGCCGTAGTATACGTTTGGTGTCAACATAGAGCATTAAATTTAACTTGCATACTTCAAAATAAAGCATACCAATTCACATCACTCACGATCATTTGTCACTTTCCAAAAATATACGTACAGTTGGTATCTAAATTTGGTTTCATAGGAGTTGCCAATTTTATTAGATTAGTAAATGCTAATTAATTTCTGTCGGGAATCCATCAACGATTGATATTTCAAAAGAATTTTCTGAGGAACATAAATCTACATTGTAAAATTTCTGCATCACTGGGTAAACAAGATATTATGTTCTGACTGTTGTGTGGTATTAAGTAATAATAATTTTCTGTATAATGGAAAGTTAATGATTAAGAAGCGCATACCTTCTCCAAACTCACGTATATGTTGTCACAAGTGTATAAACGTTTGCCCTTAGAATCTTTATTTTCCAAGGTAGAAAGCTTTAACATATTCAAATAAAAAAATATTTCTTTAAATGACGTTTGGTTAAATGAAGGTAGTGAAACAAAAAACTAAGCACCCAACTTATCATTGGACCAAACATTTGGTATACTTTTTGTGTTTCAGACTGTGATTAAAGTGATTTAAAATTTTTTTTTCGAAATTAAATACGCCTACTCCTCAAAAGAAATTGGCAAAAATTAGGAATTTATATTAGCAATTGAGATAGGGTTTTTGTTTTTACAGAATCTTGTTCGGCATGACTCAAAACCCCTGTACACCAAATTTCGTTAAAAAAATATTCATTGCTTTACAAAAAAAATCATATCTAAGGTTTCAATAATAATCACCCTACTATTCAATTTATTTATTGTCGGATATTTACATAACTTGGTAGTCGTATAATAATGACGATCGTCAATTGGATCATGTAATATTAGATGCTGTTAATGCTGAACCACGTGTTAGTGTCAGAGATTTATCTCTAAACTTGAATGTAGACAGAAATAAAATTTGGAGGTGCCTTCAACGTCATAATTTAAAACCATATTTAAGCCCAATTTTTTACACACTATGGAAGAAGGAGACGCAGAGAGGAGATTGGAATATTGCTTCTGGGCAAAGGGTTTGTTTTTAACTGACACAAATTTTTTGAAAAAAATTATTTTCAGTGATAAGGCTACTTTTACAACAAATGGCGTGATCTCATCGCAAAACTCAAGGTATTAGTCAACGGTAAATTCACACTGGGTTATAAATTGTAAACAGCAATACTCCGAAAAAGTAAATGTCTGGTGTGGAATTTTAAATGAGACCTTGATTGGACAATTTTTCTTTGATGGCACTTTAAATAGTGTGAGATTCCTACATTTTTTAACACATGAATTTCGAGATGCCGTTCAAAAGCCGTACAACAAAACCTCTATTTCCAACTAGATGGGGACTTCCATTCATAATGCAGTAATAGTTCAAAATTGGCCGAATAACAACTTCCCTATGCATTGGGTTGGAAGAAATAGTACCATAAAAATAAAATCTATAAAAATAGGCCACGAAACAGAGCGGAACTATGTAACAGAATTAGAGAGCATGCAATAAAGTAACAGTTGTAGTGGAGCGAAAACGATATAAAATTGTATCAAAATTTTTTTTTGAGGTATAAGCAGATGAAACCTTCATGACATCATTAGATAGGTCACTGGACATCCGAAAAGGTCATTTACGACTTTTTTTAACGGTACCGATTTTTTTAAAATCGAAAAATGTGTAAAATTTGTGAAAATTTAAAAAACGCACTTTTTTATTACTCACTTCGCCATATCTTTGAAACTGTATGGCATATTTTAATGAACTTTTTTTAGTTTGAAAGCACACACATAAGCGCAGATGACAGCCTAAGAATTATATATATATATATATATATATATATAAAAAATTTACACAATTATTACAAAAAATTAAAGATAATCTGATAGTTTCGTTTACCTGGTAATGACTTTTTCATGAACTGAAAAACTTTTTTATTTAAAGGAATTTTGCCATGGTATCTGCGCATGAATTAAAGAAAAAATATTGGAAAAGTTTTTAAAACGAAAATCAACCTTCTGTGGCAAATAGTTTTGTACTTATCGTGATTTAAAATTATTAATATTCGCGCGCGCGATCTGCTTGTTGGAGACGCCATCAAATATCGCACCGTGCCGCGCTCTCAATGTGTTTGGAAAGCATTCTTGAGTTTGTTAGATTTGCTCTACACCACGGTGTCCCCACACTCAAATTCTTGTATATATATATATATATTTTTTTAAGATTCCTGCAGTTCTATGCAAAATTTATATTTCATTTCCAAAAACATAATTTAGGTTCATATCAGAATTTGTTTCCGTAGAACTCGACGGATCTGAGTTCTCATTGTCTGAGTGCAAAGTTTCTACTGCGCGATCGACGCTACTTTACAATTTTGACTAATTTTCGACTTATTACAAGCCTTGATATTTCTTGCTGAAATATATTGACTGGGACAATTTTTATGGTACTTTGCATCCATCATAGACGAATAAATCCACTATATAGTTTGGAAATTATAGAAATGTCCTCTCTATTCTGGCAGCTTTAAGTATTTTTTCGTGTGTATTCTTACCGGTGCCCGAAAAAGAAATGTTACGATAAAAGAAACAAAGGCTGTATTAAAACAATAATTAAGTGTCAATCAATATAATTTTGAAATAAATTGTATTTTGATATGATAGCCTTTGTTAAAAGATTATAAAGAACTAAACCATATTATCAATAGTAATGTAACAAGTGCAATAAAAATTATTGGCAATTTTTGGCAAATTCGCTTGAATGCCTTTTTAGTTTAAAATGCATAAGCGCAAATTTGTTAAAAATTACCGATTTATTTTTATTGCATGTGTTGTATTTTATTAGAGAATTTCAAGAATCAAATTTTAAAGTTATCTAAGAAATAAAAATAAGCATTTTTATATATTTCTCCAAATAAAAATTATGTTTACTTTTAAATTGCGTCGCAAATGTTAAAAAAAAGGTTTTATTTCTCGGATGAGTTATGATTTTCTATTTTCAATAGTAATTATCCCACTTTTCTTTGTGGAGATTTTAATTTTGATGACTGTGTTGAGGATACTAATGCAAAAAATCTATGTATATGTAAATATATTGCGTTGTTTTGGTTTGAAAAAATGTATTACTGATTTTACTCGTATACAGGGTGAATCAAAAACTATTATTGATAATATTTTTTCTAATATCGATAAAATTTTATTAGATCCAAAAATCGTATATTCGGATTTATCTGATAATTTCATGCAATTCCTTTTGCTGTAATTTCAATACTAATGAAGAACAATGTGCTTATCAACTGAAGCAATTTTTTAATAATACTGACAACTTAAATTATTTCAAATATTTACTATCTCATGAAGAGTGGAGTTTTATTACTGATGATATGACCTGTGAGACTAATTTTACTATATTTTATAATACCTTTTTAGAACTGATGGATAGAGCTTTTCCGTTAGAATTATGTAAAATTAAACTTAATAACAAAAACAATAAACCATGCATAACCAACGACATTGTAAATGAAGGAGTATTTTTGAGGGACTTGTATAAAACCTATAAAACATCGGGTGATAATGAGGTTTATTTAAGATATAATATATATTTTTTTAAATCATCGTATTAAAATAGAACAGGCTAAAAAAATATTACTACGATTTAAAATTTCTTAATTCGACTAATAAATCAAAATCAGCGTGGCAAATTATCAATAATAGTAATGCCAAACAGGAATTCCCTAAAAAACTTTGTTGATTCCGATGGCAACGTTATTAGCAACCTGCAAAGTGCTGCAGAGGCTTTCAATAACTTTTTTATCGACTCAATTGTTACCATTCAGTTCGAGTGAAATGCTGGATATCATAAAATTTGTCTCCACAAAAAATTCATCTGGCTATGACGATATACCGTATTCACTTCTTAATAAAGTAGCAGAACTCATTGTTGACCCTTTAACTTTTCTTGTAAGCCTATCTTTTACTGAGGGAATTTTTCCTGATGTCTTAAAAAAATCTTTAATTTTACTAATTCACAAAAGGTATGATAAATCTCCTATCTCAAACTATAGCATTGCTTCTGTTGTTGAGTACTTATGCTGCGATCTCACGAATGCCAGCTAATAAGAGAAATAATATTTCTATGACTTTGTTTTTGTTTCCCTCTTGTAAAACTATTTTTTTTATAATCCCTTTTTGTTAATTTTCACAATTTTTGTTTGTCGTTATACTTTTTTAACTGAATGTTTTGTATTTGTATAAATAGATATTTTTGTGAATTGTTACCAATTTTTACCAATTTTGACTATATTTTGATGCTTGTATAAGTCTATGGAAATAAAGTTTTATTATTATTATTATTATAAAAGACCAGCTTTCCTAAATAAGTCATTTTTGACATAATCAATAATCATGCACTATATTATCCGATAATCGCATTAATGCGACTAATTAGTGCATGATTATCACGTAATCTTGCTCTGATTGGTTTAAATCAATAATTAAAATTTGTCATTTCATTGTTGAAATCTTCATTTTGACAGATGAATGAAAATCCCAAAGAAAGGACTTTTGAGAAAAATTATGAAATTAAATAAAAAGCCTAATCACTTACCGGTTTGAATAGAAGTTAACTTCTGCCTTTTTCTCACTCCAGACGAATTGCAAATGAAACATATTCTTCGTATATCAAAAACAGTGTCACTATTTCTTGTTTTAGAACAAGAAGAAACATTTTCATTTATATTGTTACTCATTTGACAAGCACACATATTCTGTCCACTATAGTATATGATACGCTAGGTGTGCTTTATCTTGCTACCGACAAGCACATCGCGCGCGCGAATATTAATAATTTTAAATGACGATAAGTACAAAACTATTTGCCACAGAATGTTGATTTTTGTTTTAAAAACTTTTCCCATATTTTTTCTTTAATTCATGCGCAGATACCATGGCAAAATTCCTTTAAATAAGAAAGTTTTTCAATTCATGAAAAAGTCATTACAATGTAAACGAATCTATCAGATTGTCTTTTATTTTTTCTAATAAAACATTTTTTTTAAATATAATTCTTAGGCTGTCACCTGCGCTTATGTGTCTGCTTTCAAACTAAAAAAAAGTTCATTAAAATATGTCATACGGTTTCGAAGATATGACGAAGTGAGTAATAAAAAGTACGTTGTTTAATTTTCACAAATTTTACACATTTCTTGATTTAAAAAAAATCGGTACCATTAAAAAAAGTCGTAAATGGCCAGTGACCTATCTAAGGATGTGATGCAGGTTTCATCTGGTTATACCTCAAAAAAAAAATTTTCAAGAAGGAAGCGGCTTTTTCTTGACTTTTTACTGCGCTATTGAAGAATTAAGAAAAGTTGTTAAAAATAATAAGAAGAGAATTGAAAAATGTTATCAGAATTGATGGAGGACTAGTGGAGAAAGTTTATATTTAATATTTACTTTCTAAAATTATGTAATAATTTTAAATGTTGTTTAAGTTACAATGACTTTACAAAAATAAAAGTTTAGTTATTTGATATTTTCTTTAAAGAAAAAAATTAGTCCTAAACGGTTAATTAGCGTCATTATTACAGGACTACCAAATTATTTATTTATTTATTTAAAATACAATACCCAACGGGACTAAAGCCCAATTACTGGATAAGAACAAAAAGTAGATACACATAAATATATATATAAAGAATTGTAAAACTTCAAATACAAACAAAACAAAAATATACAAACCCACAATCACAAATAAATTGAAATTGAACAATTAAAAACTTATAATAGTATATAACGTTATATAAGTTCACAAATCAGACAAACAGTGCTTTAATTAAGTGAATAGAGCAAGCAAATATATCAAGTCTTTCTTCGTACATCTAGTAGTTTTGTATCATTTGATTAAAAGGTGAACCAAAGTTAGTACGGGCTGTAGGTAAGTAAAATGCCGAGTTAGATCTTAAATTTGCTCTAGGCGTGCGATATAAAATTCTGGACGTAATTGACTCTGAACTAACTGTATTGCTGATGATTTTTTTAAGAAAAATAATCGAATGTATAATACGCCTCTAATATAAGCCGCTTAGTTCAAACCTGGCCAATAGCATATCCTGAGGTATTCCACGGGGAGGATAAATACCATCAACAACAAAGTATAAAGATTTGAGATATCTATGCTGAACTTTCTCTAACTGAGTCGTATACGTTATATACAGGGTGTCTCACCGGGAACTGAATCGATCGATATAGAGAAAAGTACGCATCAGAAAATTTTGAAAATTTAGATAATTACTAATATCGGTGTGGCCAATCCAACTAAAATAATTACAAGCAGCTGGCACTTCCGCTTATACCGGAAGTCGATACCAACTTGCTTATTTCAAATGGAACACCCTATATATTTTAGGGTGTTCGAAAAGAGCATAAAATTCTGAGTCGAAAATATGTAGCATATCCTATACCTAAACCTAGCCGTTTCAGAGATATTTGCCATTTTATAGAAAATTTGACAGGTGCAACGGTTTGCAAGAACCATTATAACTTTCTTCGTGTAAAAGATCCTCATTTGCTTCTTGTCACGTAAAAAGAATACAAGGAGAACTACGTTCTACAACTGAAATAAATTCAATAATATCATACCAAGTGTTCGGTTTCTCGCGTTACATTTTGTCAACTTCAAACCGCGAAAACTTGTTTATGTCAAATGGAACACCCTGTATTTTTTTACGTCAAGTTGTGTAAAATTGAATTTCTCTTTTTCTGATATTGTTTCTGATTCCGGGGGTTAAAGTTACAACTTTTTCAAATATTTGCGATTTTATTAGAAATTCATGAATTGTTGTAATTATTTCATCAAAATAGCCATGATTAAAAACAATCGTCGTCATTATCTTATGTCAAAAAATGCCAGCACGTTTAAATTACACCCACAAAGACTTTTTAATTTTGTTTATGATTTATGGAGAATGTGATAAAGCAATATCAATAACTTGCAGCACATTTACTACTCGATATCCAGAAAAACGGAAACCGTCACCAAACACTGTAAAACGCATCCTGGAAAATTTTAAAAATTATGGCTCTGTCAAGGCAAAAATGCAAAGAAGAAAGCCTATTGTTGATGACGAAAACATTGAAATAGTCATTCTGGGATATTTTCATGCATTTCCAAGGATGTCATTAAGACAAGCTGCTCTAGAATCGGGACTATGCAAAGATTCAATTCACAGAATCTTATTAAAACATAAGTTTCACCCGTTTTCATTCCATATGGTTCAAGGATTAAAAGAAACAGATTTTTGTGAGTTTATTCTAATAAGGTCTGAGGGTCACGATTCTTATTTGGGAAATATTATACGGACAGATGAAGCAAAATTTACTAAAAATGGACTTTTTAATAGACCCAATTCGCATTATTGGAGTGACTCAAATCCTCATATGTTCAGAGAGCGAAACTTTTAAGAAAGCTGGCAGTTCAATGTTTACTGTGCCATAAGAAACGATAGAGTGGTGGCATTACAATTTTATCAGGAAAATTTAAACGGTAAATTAAATTTTTTCTTCTGCTAATATGTATAGGTAAATTTTTGTTTTTTTTTAGGTGAAAGATATCTGAATATCTTACAAAATTTGAATAATAACTATTTAGAAAATTTATCTCTCGCCGAACATAGAAACATTTTTTATCAGCACGACGGTGCTCCCCCACATAACGCATATTTAATTAATGGTTATTTACAAGAAACTTTTTATGATCAAGGGATTGCCACTAATAGACCTTTCTTATGGCCTCCTCGCTCGCCCGATTTATCAGTTCTATATTATTTCATTTGGGGGACTATTAAAAATAAAGTTTATGAGAGCCCATTAACAACCATTGAAGATTGTATGCAAAGAGTAAGAAATGCATTTTAAAACATATCACAGGATTCAATTAGAAGAGCTACCCATGAGGAACTAATCCAAAAGTGCCAAAAATGTGTCGAGGTTCGAGGGCGGAATTTTGAGCAATTATTAAATTAAAATGAAATCATATTTTAAATTGATCTTATCTCTGCTATTTTAGTTCATGCCATATCTTCAGTTCGATTAATACGCATGTTACAGGTGTTATTTTGCGTTTGTGTGGACATCGAGTAGCAAATGTGCTGCAAGTTCTTGATATTACTTTATCACATTCTCCATAAATAATAAATAAATTTAAAAAGTTTTCGTTGGTATAATTTAAACGTGTTGGCAGTTTTTGGCGTAAGATAATGACTGATTGTTTCTAATCATGGCTATTTTGATGAAATGATTACAACAATTCATGAATTTCTAATAAAATCGCAAATATTTCAAAAAGTTGTAACTTTAACCCCCACAATCAGAAACAATATCAGAAAAAAGGGAATTCAATTTTACACAACTTGACGTAAAAAAATACAAGGTGTTCCATTTGACCTAAACAAGTTTTCGCGGTTTGAAGTTGACAAAATGTAACGCGAAAAACGGAACACTTGGTATGATACTATTGAATTTATTTCAGTTGTAGAACGTAGTTCTCCTTGTGTTCTGTTTACGTGACAAGAAGCAAATGAGGATCTTTTACACGAAGAAAGTTATAACGGTTCTTGCAAACCGTTGCACCTATCAAATTTTCTATAAAATGTCAAATATCTCTGAAACGGCTAGGTTTAGGTATAGGATATGCTACATATTTTCGACTCAGAATTTTATGCTCTTTTCGAAAACCCTAAAATATATAGGGTGTTCCATTTGAAATAAGCAAGTTGGTATCGACTTCCGGTATAAGCGGAAGTGCCAGCTGCTTGTAATTATTTTAGTTGGATTGGCCACACCGACATTAGTAATTATCTAAATTTTTAAAATTTTCTGATGCGTACTTTTCTCTATATCGATCGATTCAGTTCCCGGTGAGACACCCTGTATAGAGGACTCCAAACCACTGAAGCATATTTCAGGTTGCAGCGGACAAAAGTAGTGTAAAGAGTATTTAAATTTTTATGTTCTTTTAAATTCTTTACCGTTACCAAAACAAATCCCAAATTTTTATACGCTGACTCAGTGGTTAGACGAATGTGTTCATCGAATGACAACTTGCTGTCAAAAGTGACACCAAGGTCTTTAAACTGAGTTACTCTGTTCAGAACGACATTGCCAAGCTGATAGTCAAATTACTCAATGGTTTTACGGCGATAATATGACATAATGTTGCATTTACTGATATTTAAAGGTAAATGATTTTTTATACACTAATCATTTAATTTGACTAAATTATCCTGTAACTTGGAATAGTCTGAAATAGATTTAATGTCAATGTAAATTTTTAGATCGTCCGCATATAGTTGACATTAAAAAGCTATGATATGTCATTGATAAATATAACGAAAAGTAACGGCCCCACAATCGAACCTTGTGGAACTCCTGATGATTGCCAAAACTTTTCAGATTTGAAACCACGATACTGGACAAACTGTGACCTGTCATAAGGTACGATCTAAAAGGATTAAGTAAATTAACAGAAATACTGAATGTATCCAGTTTTGATATCAACAGCTCATGGTCGGGACGGTCAAAAGCTTTAGAGAAATCAGTATAGATAACATCTACCTGATTTCCCTCATCAAGTACCTCAGAAATATGATGTTATCTCAACAAGGTTGGGCGTAGTAGAGTGTCCAGACTTAAATCCATGCTGATGTGGGGATATTAAGTTTTTTGTGTGGAAATATACATAGCAATGTATAATAATTTCAAAAATTTTGCAAAAATTACAAATAATAGAAATTTGTCGGTAGTTGCTAATTTCATTTCTAGAGCTTTTCTTATATAAAATGCATATTCTACTTTCTTTCCACAATAGAGGAAACTCACAGGATGTTATTATAAAATTAAATATAATGTAGAGCGGTTTGGCGAAGATCATTGCACAATCTCTTATTAAAAATGCAGGTATTAAATCTGGACCCATAGTAAAATTTCCTTTAATTTTCTTGATAGCTTTAATTACTTCATCCTCACTAATTTCAGATAAATATAGAGCATTGCTGTTTTCATTGTCTATAAGTTGACTACCTGGAGCATTACTTTTGTTTTTTGTGAGCACATCAGAAAAATAACTAGCGAAAGCGTTGACAATTTCAGTTGGTTCGTTTAACTGAGTTTCCCTATAATTCACACAGGATGGCACAGTCGTGGAGTTAGATTTCGAGTTTATGTGAGACCTAATTTTTTTAGGATTATTACACAGTTCGTCTTCAACAGATTTCAAATAATTTTTATAAGCTGCTTTTATAAGAGATTTTACTTCAGATCTGACATTTTTAAAATTACTGTAATCTTCTTCACCGTTTGATTTTCTGTACTTGCCTAACAATTTACCTTTCAAGTTTATTTTATTAATTATATTTTTGTCAAACCATGGAGGATACTGCTTAGAGGTAACTTTTTTTTAGGAACATGCTTGTCAAGCAATGGGTTTAATATATTATAAAATTCAATAAGCATATCGTTTACGTTGGAAAAATGAGAAAGTACCGACCAATCAATACTCATAATATCATTATAAAGTAAATTGAAGTTACATTTCTTGTAATTACGATCATATCTAGAACCCAGGGGAAATATTTCTTTATTCGTTTTTGCAAATTTTGATCTAATAATGAGCGCTCTTGATAATAGTCTTTATTAACATTTAAGTTCCAGTGCATTCATTTTGCGCCATTAGTGTTATGACAGTAGTATGTTGGGTTGCCTATATGTTTTATTTGTATCAAAAGTTTCAGACGCTGAATGTTTTAAAGTATAATTATGTTGAAAAATAAGCATAATATCCCCTTTGTGAACCAGTTTTGAAAATACAGTAATAAGTACAATTATTTTACTAAGTGGATTGGAAAGAACGGACCACATAATTGGACAAATCGGTCAACTAACATGGTTTCATCACACTCTTTTTGTGGGGTTACATAAATTTGTAAAAATTGAATGTTGGTTTTAATGTCCTAGTAAACAGTCTAGAAAGTTTTAGTTGAATCACCAAGTATGTTTAAAATTGTCTTTCTTGTCAGTCGTTACAACGCACGTGTAGCGTCTTAAAAATAATTTGTGAATAATTCAAGTAGAGGATAATAGGTATATTTATATGCAGAAACCAGAAAACCTGATTTTCCTTTCACTACTCGTCAGTCAGATGGAGTCTGCAGTGAAAATCAACTTTTTTTACCAATTTTGAAACTGACCTGAAATTTTTTAAAAATATATCCTATGAAACGGTAAATAATAATATTTAAAAAATTTATTTTTGTAAATCGTTACCTTTTGATAAGATCATTAGTCGAGATGTAACCAAAAACAATAACAGTTTACTTTCGTTCTGAAGTAAAATGTTATTAAGAATATCGTTAATAGTTCCTTTTCTGTTGTAATTAGCGAGTGTCATATATTTTTATCTCTACACTTTGTCACCTAATTCTCGAGAAAAACCTGAAATATAAACTTCACTGAATTGACAATCCACCTCTTTTTTTTTCAGAGAAAATGTTGAGACATGTATTTACTTTGTTGCCGAGAACTTCAATTAAAAATAGTAATAATGAAATGTAAATGATCTGGTTTTGTCCTTATGCCACAAAATCATATAATTTACTTAACTATTTATTATTGTTACTAGTTACCAATCTCAAATGTTTAGTAGAAAACAATGAGTTCTAGTTAAGCAAACTGTCATTTACTGGTTGTCAATGTCAATGGGATCATTAGATATGCCATAATTTTCAGAGTTTTCAAGATATAAGTCTTAAACTTGGCAGGAGTACTATATATACCAAAAACGGAAAATGTTTCATTATTTGATACTTTTCCATCACCCAGTTTCCCTGGAAATGACTCCAACTTTGAAATTTTAAATGGAGCACCCTGTATATTTTTACATATTTTGGATTCTTGAGATGGCGATACGATTACATAGTTTAAAAAACATTTCTGAAACTTGATTTTTTTTTAGGGCTATTTTTATTTTTACATCTAGAGTGCAGTGAATGCACTCAAATCAATCAAATGGACCGGAACGATAAGAGGAAAATGTAAATGTGAGATTTTTCGAATTTGTTTAGTAGCTACGACAAACCAAAATTTCGACAAATCCATTGATAACGTCAAACCGAAAATCGGAAAAACGACACCCACGATGGCAAGCAATGTAATGAGACGTCGGACGCCTTATCCGCAAAGGCTCTGAGGGTGTCTTGTATTGTAGAGTCCAAAGCCTACAGTAGCGCTCTCAGACTTGATTTACGATGCCATTATAAGGAACTTGAACATGAGGGACACTTCGGTGATATAAAAAATAATAATCTGGAGCTGCTGTTGACAGAATAAATTCTTCATTCCCAATCTTCTGAACTCGTTCTCTCACGTCAAGTATAAACCATGCATTCCCATAACATCCAACTCCAAAATGAAATCATCAGTAATGTCAGTCACGATAACCCTATGACGGAAGCACACGTATCCAAACTGTAGATCTAGGTCAACTTCTCCATGAACCCTTGCCCTGTCTCCCATGGCTGTTGGAACGACCAATCCATTTTGGCACCTATGTCGATAGTGAAGATGCATATTCTTTTGTTTACATAGCCATCATAACCAACAGACTACTTTGAACTTTCCGAAGCTGGGAAACCCGTATCTCTCTAGAGACCACCGCGTTTATCACCCAGCATAGCTCCCAAGATGCTGGCTATCTGGCTGGCAGTTATTGAGGCATTTACTCTCCTAGGGCTCCGCTATCGACAGTTTCGTTTAACATGCCCTGGTTTGCCGCACTTATAACATCGAATTCCCCTCCTTGGCTGTCCATCACTCTGTTCTCTTTCTTGCTTCACTGCAGCATCTGATTTGGTTAGTAACTGATTGAAAATTGTATGGATGTCGCTCAATATTTATTCCATATTTGATTTTCCTAAATGGTCCTCTTCTACTTTCATGGCTCGTACTCTCTGACGTGGAGTCTCTTTATAAGCGGCTTCAACCTCGAGCGCATGGATCGAAACTTCACTACCAGTCTTATCTTGAGACAATCTAAGGACTCGCCGATCTCTTCTTATACCATCAATGAAGGTGTCAACTGCTCCTGGAATTCCTTGAGTTCATCTGGGTAAACCAGGTCTGTCAGTCGCTCAACAGCGGCCTCAAAATCTTGTAAACTTTGCGTCCGGTATACTGGGCGAGGTGCTGGTCGCCATATCTCAAACTGTGTCGTATATGTCGTCCATGAAGTTTAACCGTCAAAGGAGGGCAGTTGTATCCGAGGGTCTGGTGATACACTGGCTGACCACCTCTTTCCCTCAACTGCCGTTTAAGTCGCTCTACTTCTTCCTCGGCCAAATTTACCTTCTCTTGGATATCAGTAACTTTTCCCTTAATGCCACTAACTTCTCCTTCGACGTTACCAACTTTTTGTTCAACTTTATCTACTTTTTCCTTGACCTCATTAGTGGCTGACAGGATAGAGTCTTGTTGCACCTGTTGTTGATGTTTTCTTTATTTTCTTCTTCACGTCTTTCTTGTTCATCTTTTTCGAGTTATTTTTCTTCTTCGCGTCTTGTTCTTCTTGCTTGAGATCTTTTTCTTCTTGACGTCGTCTTTCTTTTTCTTGTCTCTTATCCTGATCTAACATCAGTTACCTTAGTTCTGCGAATATGTCTTGCATTTGTATCCATTAATGTTTTCGAAACGGCACTAATAAATCTTCTTTAAAGTCTATATTAGCTATAATTCAATATTTCCGCAAATTCCAGAATATAATGTTCTAGGAGTTTTCTCGAAATGTCACAAATAGGTCTTATTTGATGTCTATATCACTTTCTAGTTCAAAGCACTTCAATATCTTCAGTAGTTTCTAAATAGAACACTCTCGGCCTTCCTCGTATTCTCGAGAAATCCTGTTGCAATTCCGCTTCTGACACCAATTGTTACGTGTTTACAATCTCCAGTAAATACTTCCAAGCGTAGGTTCAAATAATTGCAACAAGAATTTTCACCAACCACTACTTTATATAATTAATCGTTATCATAACACACCAATTACAACTATAGACACTAATATAATTCACAACTTATTACTGCTCTTATTTTATCTGTTCACTTATTCATCTAACATAAAACTGAACTCCGTGCGGGGATCCACTCCTTATATATATCCGTGCCGCTTTATTCTCGATCTTTCCAGTCCGTGACTCGAGATCTTTCTAATCTGTCTAGCATATTCTACCGTTTTCTCGTATCTGTGGTAATGGTAGTTAGCCGTTGGCCCAGGGATGGCGCTGCTATATCGGTAGCCAACTAGGCAAGCCTCCATTCACTCTGCTACCTAGGATTGATTAAACCTATCTCCGTTAGAGGGCAGCACATAACAATACGTATTTTTTCACCTACTTTATTTACCAATGAAGAGACGAATTTTTCATAGATTTAGAAATTTGATAGAAACGTTTAGAATATGTACCTAGTTAATTATAAAATATTTTGTATTACTGGTTTAATTATTATTCGCTCAGAAATTAAATAACAATATGTGAAATCATTCTTATTATTATTATATCAAAAGCAAACTATCAAAGCCATAATCATGTGTTAAGATGACGAATTGAGCAGGTATCCAACATAAAATTGTACATATCGTAAAATTTTCATCATAATCATCGGTTAAGTGGAAGAGCACGCATCCGCTCGAACTTCGCCGAATTACATGATATGTAAATATTTTATATTCTCATATAAATAAAAAGACATTTATTATTATTATTATTATTATTATTATTATTATTATTAATATTACGTTTTATGATGATTCGCCCTTTACCTTTACTAACGGGGGTTGGAGCGGATTTTAGAATTTCCAAAAATCGTCAATACTTTGTTGAAGTAACAGTATGCTGTGCTGTTACTCGTCATGGGATAATAAGCCCCATGTATTTTCAACGGAATTGTTGTTGAGCCTATTATTCTAGTTATTGTATTAGTTAACTGGCTAAATCTTAAATTTGGAGTTCATTGGATTGGCAGAAATGATTATGATCAGTCGTTGGCGACATTTGTTCTCAGACCTCTGTACTACTCTGTAGGTATCTATATTTCTGTAAAATCTTTATCACAGCTACCACCACTGTGATATACAGGGTGTCTCACCGGGAACTGAATCGATCGATATAGAGAAATGTACGCATCAGAAAATTTTGAAAATTTAGATAATTACTAAAGTCGGTGTGGCCAATCCAACTAAAATAATTACAAGCAGCTGGCACTTCTGCTTATACCGGAAGTCGATACCAACTTGCTTATTTCAAATGGAACACCCTATATATTCTAGGGTTATCAAAAAGAGCATAAAATTCTGAGTAGAAAACATGTAGCATATCCTATACCTAAACTTAGCCGTTTCAGAGATATTCGACATTTTATAGAAAATTTGACAGGTGCAACGGTTCGCAAGAACCGTTATAACTTTCTTCGTGTAAAAGATCCTCATTTACTTCTTGTCACGTAAACAGAACACAAGGAGAACTACGTTCTACAACTGAAATAAAGTCAATAATATCATACCAAGTGTTCCGTTTTTCGCGTTACATTTTGTCAACTTCAAACCGCGAAAACTTGTTTAGGTCAAATGGAACACCCTGTATTTTTGTAAGTCGAGTTGTGTAAAATTGAATTCCTTTTTTTCTGATATTAAGTTACAACTTTTTAAAATATTTGCGATTTTATTAGAAATTCATGAATTGTTGTAATCATTTCATCAAAATAGCCATGATTAGAAACAATCAGTCATTATCTTATGTCAAAAAATGCCAGCACGTTTAAATTATACCAACGAAAACTTTTTAAATTTGTTTATTATTTATGGAGAATGTGATAAAGTAATATCAAGAACTTGCAGCACATTTGCTACTCGATATCCACAAAAACGCAAAATAACACTAACACTGTAACATGCGTATTAATCGAATTGAAGATATGGCATGAACTAAAATAGCAGAGATAAGATCAATTTAAAATATGATTTCATTTTAATTTAATAATTGCTCAAAATTCCGCCCTAGAACCTCGACACATTTTTCGCACCTTCGGATTAGTTCCTCATGGGTAGCTCTTCTAATTGAATCCTGTGATATGTTTTGACATCCATTTCTTACTCTTTGCATACAATCTTCAATGGTTGTTAATAGGCTCTCATAAACTTTATTTTTAATAGTTCCTCAAATGAAATAATCCAGAACTGATAAATCGGGCGAGCGAGGAGGCCATAAGAAAGGTCCATTATTGGCAATCCATTGATCATAAAAAGTTTCTTGTAAATAATTATTAATTAAATATGCGTTATGTGGGGGAGCACCGTCGTGCTGATAAAAAATGTTTCTATGTTCGGCGAGAAGTAAATTTTCTAAATAGTTATTATTCAAATTTTGCAAGATATTCAGATATCTTTCACCTAAAAAAAAAACAAAAATTTACCTATACATATTAGTAGAAGAAAAAATTTAATTTACCGTTTAAATTTTCCTGATATAATTGTAATGCCACCACTCTATCGTTTCTTATGGCACAGTAAACATTGAACTGCCGACTTTCCTGAAAGTTTCGCTCTCTGAACATATGAGGTTTGAGTCACTCCAATAATGCGAATTGTGTCTATTAAAAATTCCATTTTTAGTAAATTTTGCTTCATCTGTCCGTATAATATTTCCCAAATAAGAATCGTGACCCTCAGACCTTATTAGAATAAATTCAAAAAAATTCTGTCTTCTTAGGAAATCTGTTTCTTTTAATCATTGAACCATATGCAATGAAAACGAGTGAAACTTAAGTTTTAATAAGATTCTGTGAATTGAATCCTTGCATAGTCCCGATTCCAGAGCAGCTTGTCTTAATGACATCCTTGGAAATGCATGAAAATATCCCAGAATGACTATTTGAATGTTTTCGTCATCAACAATAGTCTCTCTTCTTTGCATTTGTGCCTTGACAGAGCCATGATTTTTAAAATTTTCCAGTATGCGTTTTACAGAGTTTGATGACGGTTTCCGTTTTTCTGGATATCGAGTAGCAAATATGCTGCAAGTTCTTAATATTACTTTATCACATTCTCCATAAATAATAAACAAATTTAAAAAGTCTTCGTGGGTGTAATTTAAACGTGCTGGCATTTTTTGACATATGATAATGACTGATTGTTTCTAATCATGGCTATTTTGATGAAATGATTACAACAATTCATGAATTTCTAATAGTATCGCAAATATTTCAAAAAGTTCTAACTTTAACCCCCACAATACTAATATCAGAAAAAAGGGAACTCAATTTTACACAACTTGACTTAAAAAAATCAGGGTCTTCCATTTGACCTAAACAAGTTTTCGCGGTTTGAAGTTGACAAAATGTAACGCGAAAAACGGAACACTTGGTATGATATTATTGAATTTATTTCAGTTGTAGAACGTAGTTCTCCTTGCGTTATTTTTACGTGACAAGAAGCAAATGAGGATCTTTTACACGAAGAAAGTTATAACGGTTCTTGCAAACCGTTGCACCTGTCAAATTTTCTATAAAATGTCAAATATATCTGAAATGGCTAGGTTTAGGTATAGGATATGCTACATATTTTTGATTCAGAATTTTGTGCTCTTTTCGAAAACCCTAAAATATATAGGGTGTTCTATTTGAATTAAGCAAGTTGGTATCGACTTCCGGTATAAGCGGAAGTGCCAGCTGCTTGTAATTAGTTTAGTTGGATTGGCCACACCGACTTTAGTAACTATCTAAATTTTCAAAATTTTTTGATGCGTACTTTTCTCTATTACGATTGATTCAGTTCCCGGTGAGACACCCTGTATATAGATTTTCTGCGCTGCCATTGTCTTCTGCCTATAGACTACATAATTTACAAGTTCCTTCATATCGACTCAATATACATTTTCGTTGTTAAGTATTTATTAATGAACATTTTTTTATCACAACCACAACGTTTCCTTGCTCGCATGAGCAAGCTGAAAATCTTCCATACTAAGGTCACGAGCTTATTTTTAAAAAGATGATTTAAAAACTAAATATAACAATTCTTGGATAAAAACGCCGAAAGGCTTTTCACAGTCACATTTAAACAATAGTTGGTATTTCCTCGTAAGCTAGAGAATCTTATTACCTGGACTATTAAGACTTTAAATAACGTTTTCATATATTTATATAAATATATTTATTACTAAGTTTATTTTTACTTGGCAAATGTCCAGATAGAAATTTTGCAGCATGTTTCGAAGTGTGTTATGCTGTGACAAAAAAAACCCTCAAGGTAGTTTTAAAAGTTAAATATAGCAGATTGAATCATATATTTAATAGTTAGTAAAATATTTTTCATATGTGGAGTGGCCATCAGAGATTAAATGTTTGTTGTAGTCGTATGGTCAATGTTTTTATTTGTATTGTGAGAGTAGACAATGTATAAAGTGTTTCAGGAAATAAACTTAAATTCAGTAGAACCTTCATCTCCCGAAGCCGAAGGTCCTTACTGTCATCGAGGCACTCGGCAAGTGATAACTGATTTCTGTTTTTGTGATAGGTGAATACCGCATTGGATTAAAATTCAACGACGAACACGTTCCCGACTCCCCATTCAAGGTCTACATTTCTCCCGCCGTTGGAGATGCACACTTGTTGGAGGTAGCGCAGTTTCCCGAGGGTCACATTCAAGCCGATAAGCCATCCCAATTCATCGTACGCAGAAATGGAGCGAAAGGAGATCTCGATGCTAAGGTATTTAATCCTAGTTTCTACGCGGAAAATAAAAGATTCTACATTTCCTGTTTAAAAATATACAGATGACACGTCATTCCCCCCGCATCTAACCTTATGTAAAAGTGGTTTGAGTCAAATTTCATAAAACTGGAGTATGTTGTACTTCAAACCATGCTGATTAAAAATGTCAATGGGCCCAACCCCCTAAATTTAAAGGTATTCAAGATATTTAAGTATAAAGCTTGAATAATGCATTTTGAAAAAATCACTAGTGACCATTAAGGATTTTAAGAAAAAAATTTGTAAATACTAGTTACAAGACATTTGTGTGAAGTTTTTAAATAATTTTCACTTCCTAAAAATATACAGGGTGGCCAAAAATTATTCTTCAATGTAGAACTTTTTGATTGAACTTCTCAATGTTTTCAAATGGAACACCCTGTATATTTTTCGACCATATGATGTAGGAATGAAACACAAACATTTTTTGTATGTACATCTCTATGGCTATTTGTAACCATATTCGAATTATTGAGCAATAACTACAAAATTCAAGAATAAATTTAAAAAACTAGAGAATCAGGATAACTACGATAAGTGCTCCACACGTTGCTCATTTTGATTGACAAACATCTCTATGCGTCTTTGAGATGCAGTTTCTAGTGTTTTTAAAATTGCAATTATTATCCTTTTCTCATATTTAAGGTTGTAGAACAGTGGGCACAATGGGCACAAAATAATTATACTTAACATGGAGTATGTTTAAAGAAACAGATATTGCCAATATTGAATAACCCGAGGGTTATAATTTTCAAAATTCAACTAATAACGAGAATTGTAAACAATATTATTTAAACCATTGTGAATGACATGTAATGCAGTCAAAATAGGATATGAAGTGGAATTTTTTTATAAGCAATTTCATGGTTGGTTCCTGTTGGGGAGGTGCTAAAGAGTACCCAAAAAATTTTTTGTACTTCAAAGGCTTCAATTGTTATTAACAGTTAAATTTTTTTAACCCCGTTTTTCAACCTAAAAATGCGAATAACTCGATATAGAGGGTGGGGTAATAGTGCGTCGGACCTCGACGATAGCTAGAAATTTTTTAAAAAATTGCAAGTAAACTAGATAAAAAAGTTTATATCTGGAAATTATTTTCGAACATACAGGGCGAGCCAAGAAATTGCCTTTTTTTCTAAATGGAATGCTATGTATATCAGTACATTTTTTGAAGCGCTCTATTCATTCCTATATTAGCATTGAATATCTCCCAACCACTTGGATGTAATGAATTTTTTTGTTGAAATAATGCAATCTGCAGATGGATATTTAAAAAATCACCACAGTCACAATTATGGGCTTTAAGAAAAACTTATGTGAATACCAGTTACGAGACATCTAATTAATGTTTTTGAAACATTTTCATTTCCTGAAAATGTACAGGGTGGCCAAAAATTATTTTTCAATTAAGAACATTTTAAATTGAATTTTCTCAATTTTTTCAAATGGAACACCCCGTATACTTTTCTACGATGTAATGAAGAAATGAAAAACGAACATTTTTTTGTAAGTTCTTCCCTAGGGCTAATTGCAACCAATTTCGTTTTATTGAGCAATAATTATAAAATTCAAAAATAAACTTAAAAAAGAGGTTTCTTGAAATAACTCAGTGGAAAAAATTATAATAAATGTTTCACATGTTGCCCATTTTGATTGACACACGTCTCTATGCGCTTTTAAAATGAGGTTCCCACTGTTCCTAAAGCTGCGGGTGTGATAGATGTAAAGGCAGTTATTATTCCTTCCTTCATATTTTGTACTGTTGTTGGTGTGTCTCTATAAGCAATTTCCGTCACGTATCCCCATAAAAAGACATCCATTTTTGTAAAATCTGGGGATCTAGCAGGCCATTTAGTGGGTCCATTTCTTTCAATCCATTTTGATTAGGGTAGGTATTATTTAAGTGGTCTCTAACTGCATTTAAATAATGTGGTGGAGCACCATCTTGCTGAAACCACATCCTATTTCGAATTCCTTCAGGGAAATTTACCAATAATTGTGGCAGATAGTTTTCCAAAAAATGAAGATAAATAGCTCCAGTCAATGTACCATCAAAGAAATGTGGCTCTATTACATGTTCTCCAATAATTATTCCCCAAACATTTATAGACCATCTGTATTGGTTATCAACTTGCATAAAAAAGTAAGGATTTTCCGAAGCATAATAGTGGAAATTGTGCCTATTAACAAATCCATTTTTATGAAATGTTGCCTCATCACTAAATAAAACAGTATTGAAGAAGTTGACATCATGTTGCATTTCACCACTGGCCTAATTACAAAATTGTAGGCGCTTTTGAAAATCATCATCAGATAATTCCTGGAGCATTTGAATATGATATGCATGCAACTTATTTGTTTTTAAGATTTGACCAGACGGTCTACTTATTCCTACTAATGAGCTCACTTCTCTTTGACTTACATGGGGATTCTCAACCGTTGCCAGCATCACACAGCAATTCACAACACGTTTTATTCTTTCACTTTTTTTATATTCGACATTTCCAGTTTCCGGAAATCTATCGAGAAGGTTTTGGAAGCTGCTAACATCAGGAATCCTTCTTTCAGGATAACATTGGTGATAAATTCTATTGGCAAATAAACAATTTCTGTCTAACTCGCACAAAACAAAAGTCGTGTCTACAAGTTCCGCTTTATTAAAATTCATATTCTAAAATTTCAAATATTTTAAATTCAATACAACTTGTAACGACCGATAAGTGTGATAAATGCTCTTTTGTACATGACAATTTATACCAAGCTGAGATTTTATTGCTTGTCGAATAACGAAAACAGCAAAAAAATATACAAAAAACATTACCGCAAATGACCGGTTAAATACTATTTACTCATTTCAATGGATTGGAAGAAATGGTCCCACTAAATGGCATAGTTTCAAAATTGCATAAAAACGTGTGTCAATCAAAATGGGCAACACTTCGAACACCTATTATAAATTTTTCTAATGAATTATTCTTGAATTTGATACTTATTTACTTATAAAACGAAAATGGTTGCAACTAGCCATAGGGAAGTACTTACAAAAAATGTTTGTATTTCGTTTCTACATCACATCGTCGAAAAATATACAGGGTGTTCCATTTGAAAAAAATGAGAAAATTCAATTTAAAATATTCTTAATTGAAAAATGTACCCTGCCACCCTGTACTTTTTAGGAAATGAAAATGATTCAAAAACATTAATTAGATGTCTCGTAACTGGTATTCACATAAGTGTTTCTTAAAACCCATAATTGTGACTGTGGTGATCTTTTTAATATTCATCTGCAGATTGCATTATTTCAACAACAAAATTCAGTACATCCATGTGGTTGGGAGATATTCAATGCTAATATAGGAATGAATAGAGCTTAGAAAGAGGCTTCAAAAAATGTACTGATATACATAGCATTCCATTTTTAAAAAAGGCACTTAATCCTGTAATTTCGTCTTGGCTCGCCCTGTATGTTCGAAAATAATTTCCAGTTATATACTTTTTTATTTAGTTTACTTGCAATTTTTTTTTAAATTTCTAGCTAGATATCGTAGTACTCGAGATATCGAGGTCCGACGCACTATTGCCCTACCCTGTATACAGGTCCGATCGGGACAACATAAAAGAAACAAAATTTTTGTAATAAAATTTTCTACAAATCTAAGTTTGGTGTAGGTCCTAGGAGCGCAACCATAACCTACAAAAGTGATAAAACTGACAAAAAAATAGTTTTTTCTTCATTTTGCTGCCCAGAACCACTGGGTGAACCTACCAGCTTCAAACTTTCAGAAAATCTGTCTTTTGCTGTGACAAAAACACCCTGAAAATTTGGTGCAAAAATATTAAACCTAGTGTGCACAATTGAATCTGTTATTTAAAATTTGAATTGGCCGCCATTTTATGCCATTAAGTCCAAAACGGATAATTTTTTTTCAAAAGTTAGGTCTCGACGCCAGCTTTTTGGTGCCGTAAGAAAAAAAAGTTTAAACCTATTTTGGCCATTTTTTGCATTTGTTTAAAAATGCAATTAACAAAAAATGAATTTGACCAGCCATTTAGAAAACAATTTTGACCAAAATAAACTCTTTTTTACTAAAGGAAAGGTATTAAAATTTACTTTATGATCTGTTAGAAAAGCCGTCGGTCCCTTGTCTATTATGTTAGGCAAGTAAAAGATCCCTACTCTTCTTAAGGGAAGAGGTTCGGCAAAATTCCTGGTTGGGGGTAGCTCGTCTACAGGCGTCGGTGTTAGGCCTCAGTAGCGGAAATAGGCCGACGTTAAATAAATGTATAAAAAAAAAAATCTGATAAAAAAAATCATTTTTTTTTCTAAATGGTCGAAAAAATTCATCTTTTGTTTATTGGATTTTAAACAAATGCAATAAAAAAAATGGCCAAAATATGTTCAAAAAACTTTACTGAAGGCATCAAAAAACTGGCATCGAGGCTTAACTTTCTAAAAAAAAAAGATTCGTTTTGGACTTAATGGTTTAAAATGGCGGCCAATTCAAATTTTAAATAACAAATTCAATTGCGCACACTGGATTTAATATTTTTGCCCCAAATTTTCAGGGTGTTTTTGTTAGAGCAAAAGGCAAATTGTCTGAAAGTTTGAAGCAGATCGGTTCACCCAGCGGCTTTGGGGAGCAAAATGAAGAAAAAACTATGTTTTGCCACTTTTGTAGGTTATGGTTGCGCTCCTAAGACCTACACTAAACGTAGATTTGTAGAAAATTTAATTACAAAGATTTTGTTTCTTTTATATTGTCCCGATCGGACCTATATATCTCGAGTAATTCACATTTTTAGGTTGAAAAACGAGGTTAAAAAAATTAAATTGTTAATAACAGTTGGAGCACAGTCTTTGAAGTACAAACATTTTTTGGGTACTCCTGAGAACCTCCCCAATAGAAACCAACCATAAAATTGCTTATGGAAAAAGTTCCTTTATATTGATTTTTTGTGCTATTTTTACTGCACTAATGATGAATATTCGAGTTATTTTGGTAACATAATACAAATTTTAATTACGCTATATTTTTGTTAAAAACCAATATTTTTTGTTACATTTCGGTCACATCCATTTGAAGGTATCTTAAACCCAGTGGCGTCAAATTTGAAATAAAAGAATTGCTAACACTTTTTTTTTATTTTTTGCCTTGAAAAAATCAAACTATACCTCGAAATTTTTATTAATTAATATCTGACAAACCTTTTTTTATAAATTATTATCCTTATTAAAAGTACATTTCATAACACCTTGTCTAGCTGGAAAATTATATTAGTACATAATTTTTTTTTATCTATTAATAATTTGAATAAATGTGAATTTGAAATGAAGTTTGAGATGTCTTTTATGCGTAAAGATTTCAATTGCCAGTTTTAAATGGGATGCTATAAATACCAGTACATTTTTAGAAGCCTCTTTCTCGACCCCTTTCACTGTTATATTATTATTAACTATCTCCAAACCATTTGGACGTAGCGTTTTTTTATTTGAAATAATCCCATCTGCAGATGCATTTTGAAGAAATCACTACAGTAATCATTATGGATTTTAAAAAATAAATTTGTAAATACCAGTTATGAGACATCTCTACAATTCCTTATGTATACGGATTATCTGAAAAGCTACGCCGTATAGATGTTTGAACGGTATTTCAAACGGGAAACACTTTGGGACCTATATTAAAACCCACACTAGTATATCTGAGATAAAGTTTTACTTCACTTAACGACCATGTGGTAGACCCATATAGACTTTACATGGTTAAAATTTATTTCCAGATTATCGGCCCCTCTGGGCACGAGGATGATTGCTTCGTACAAATCATCGACATAGAAGAATACTCCGTCCGTTTTATGCCAAGAGAAAATGGTATTCATAAGATCCACGCCAAATTCAATGGAGTTCATATTCCTGGTTCCCCATTCAGCGTAAAAGTCGGTAAAGATACAGCTGATCCTGCTGCAGTGCACGCTCAAGGAAATGGGTTAAAGGATGTCAAAACTGGTAAGCCTTTTACTTCTAGTCGGATATTTAAAAAAAGCGTGTTCATCTCGTACGCTCTACGGTTTATAGAAATCAGCTGAACACATCTCTGATGTGAGCAAAAACGGGCCTTAAACATCGAATGAATATGTACATCCACCGTTTTTTTAAATTCATGCTAAATGTTCAAAATTATGGGTGCTATATTTTTATTATCTAAATTTTTTTTAGTTATAAAAGGGTGGCTCGTGTAACTTCTCACTTGTATTTTCAATTTTTTGAAAACACTATTTCCTTATTAATTTTGGATAAATTTACACTGATACTCATTCAACTGCTTTCTTTCAAAATCATACAAAATCTTATTTACTAAAATATTTATTACATATTCGTATTCATTATCTTATTGGTGACAGTACCATCTATTAACAGCGATACTTATTATTGTTCAGTATTCCATCCGACTCGGATTGGCTGATGTCGAATCAGAAATAATTAAATTTATTATCAGTGAAACTAATGATTTCTTATCGTGTTGTCATCGAGGAGACATCATTGTGTCAAATTTCAAGGCTCTAGATACAAGGGGGTTATACTCCAGTCGAATTAGTATGGAAATGAGGTGATTTTGACAAAAAATATTTCTAGGTATAAGCCGAATCCAGGATATTCAGAATGATGGTAGGAATGTAGGGTTTCTTAGGCTCCAATTTTTTTGCGTGGCAAAATTTTTTATTGAACAATTAAGGTGCGAGAAAATGGTTTTTTCGAATTTTAGAAAAAACTACTGATTTTAGAGAAAAAGTGTTTCTTAAAAGTTGTGCGCCTTGAAAAAAACCTATAAAATCTATTAACATCAAAATCGGTTAATTTGTTTATGAGTTATTGCAGAAAAACATGCTAAAATGTCTGTTTCTTCAATTAATAATAATAATAAACACCATAGAAATTAGACAACCCCCAGTTCCAGAAGCCAGGGCTTGTGTGATTACACATTGAAAAAAACGGGGACATACAACCATTTCCTCCGACAGTGCCGGAGCCAGGATTCGAACCCGGTGGTGCGATGTCCGTGTGATTAATCGCGATGGCCACCTCGCGCCTTAACCCACTCGGTTATCGACCAGACAATATACCGGGTGACACAGGAGACATGTAACTCCCCGTAGCATGTTTATTTAAAAAGATATTATTTTGAAATTTGGTACACTTATATAATGCGTGATTGTCCTTTTTTAAGTACAAAAAAATTCCCAACACTTCCGGTTTCACTAGAAGTGGCATCTACTCTGTTATTTTAAATGGCACCCTGTATATTTTTTTACCTATCTGATTCGTCTCTAGATTCTCTTTTCAACCATGTATTGGAACACGGCATATGTTTTTAAAATGACAGTTAATATCAATTTTAGTTTGTTAAGTCTAGGTGGCCCTGATATGAACCTTGGCAGATATTGATGCGTAGTGTGCCGTGATATCGAAAGACCTCTGGTATGTAACTTTGCGCCTCATACTTTTTTGGGAATAACCAGTAGCTGAACAGACTAATAACATCTGCCTTATTTAAAAAAAAATACCTTTAAACAACCCACGATATCATAAAACCAAGATAGGAACCCCATTTTTTTATTTCACTTAGTTAAAAAATACTTATTTATCTATTATTTTTGTCCAATACAATTGCTGTGCCTATCCTATTTTAGTTTCTTCATTAAAATTAGTATCGAATGTTATTGCATAGTAATGAATGTTGTACTTCAACAAAAATATTTAGTAAGCAGGCGGTGGAAACAAAATAAAAGTAGGTAAAACGATTTTTTTTATAGATAAGAAACATCAGTAAAACACGTTTGAACAAAATTGATGAAAAACCATTACACTATGTAATACATTTTTACAACGAATGAATGAAATTAAAATGAAATATTTACTGAAGTACTACATACAAAAGCATTTTTTACTGCAGATGCTCAAAATTTTGTCTGTTATTATCTGTGCACAATCGTGTTTTTGTGGCGGTAGCCCTAAGCACGTTATCTAACTGTAATTCAGTAATCCCATCGATTGCTCTTCTGACTCTCATTTCCATGTCTTCTCTGTTTGTTCGTGGAGTTCTATAAACGTTTTACTTGAGGTGGCCCCATACAAAAAAATCAAGCATCGTAAGGTCTGGTGACCTTGCAGGCCATTGAACAGGCCCATTTGTTCCCATCCAGTTTTCTCCAAACCTTTCATTTAAATAATTCACCACAACTCTGCTGTTATGTGGTGGAGCCCCATCCTGTTGAAAAATTATTGGGTTAACATTAGGTGGCAGTTCTTCCAAAAAATCTTGTATCTGGTTTTGCAAAAATCCCAAATTCTCCATTTAATGGACCATCAAAAATTATTGGCCCAATAATTCTTCTGCCAATTACTCCTAACTATACATTAAAACTAAATCGCTCCTGATATGCACTTTCTCTCATATTTCTCGGATTTTCTTGTGCCCAATAACGGGTGTTGTTACGATTAAATAATCCCAAATTAGTGAGCCTGGACTCGTCTGAAAATAAAATTTGTTCATGAAAATTATTATCCAAATTGTGTCTGTTCAGAAACCAATAGCTATCGTTCAATCTTCTTTGAAAATCATTTTCGTATAAATGCTGTGTTTTTTCAATCTGTCTTATCGAAATCGTGGGATCTGCCTCGACAATTGCAAGTACATTGATTTTCGACTCTTCATCGATAATGAAATTATTTTCCGGTACATCTGGTTCACTTCTGAATTGCTGTTCAACTGTTACAAAATAGTTGTTTGGTGGATGAATTCTTTCAGGAAAACAGAGTTAAAAACGTGATAACTGAGGTATAATTTAATAAAAAATACTTAAATTGCTGCCAAGTAAACAATTCTTAATTGTCAAATCAAAATGACGCCTCGTTTTACCATCTTTTGTTCCACCGCCTGCTTACTATTTTTGTTGCAGTACAATATTCATTACTATGCAATAACATTCGATACAAACTTTAATGAAGAAAATAAAATAGGATAGGCACAGCAATTGTATTGGACAAAATTAAAAGATAAATAAGTATTTTTTAACTAGGTGAAATAAAAAAATGGGGTTCCTATCTTGGTTTTTATGATATCGTGGGTTGTTGAAAGATATTTTTTTAAAATAAGTTAGATCTTATTAGTCTGTTCAGCTACTGGTTATTTCCAAAAAAATATGAGGCACAAAGTCGCATACCAGAGGTCTTTGATATCACGGTACACTACGCATCAATATCTGCCAAGGTTCATATCAGGGCCACCTAGACTTAACAAACTAAAATTGATATTAACTGTCATCTTAAAAACAAATGCCGTGTTCCGATATGTGGTTGAAAAGAGAATCTAGAGACGAATCAGATAGGTAAAAAAAATATACAAGGTGCTATTTAACATAACAGAGTAGATGTCACTTCCGGTGAAACCGGAAGTGGTGGGATAAAAAATGTTGTACTTAGAAAAGGACAATCACGCATTATATAAGTGTACCAAATTTCAAAATAATATCTTTTTAAATAAACATGCTACGGGTTGTTACATGTCTCCTGTGTCACTCGGTACAACGAACAACAATTTAAAACCAATATCTCATTTGGTTCTTTTTTGATATGAATAGTATAAATCATGAAATTTAATTTGCGCACCCACAGATTGCTGTAGAACCGCCATATCGCTGAGAAATAAGCGTTAAAAAAAAATCAAAAGTTATTAACAAATTGATTGTGCAAAAACTGTTCGACCATATGGCTCCCGATTTTACGTGCCTTTTCTATGCCACAAGAGCCTTTATTTCTTGTGGTAAGAAGTATATGAAACATGTTTTTCTAGTGTTTATTAACAATTGAAAAACAGCAATTTTAGCAAGTTTTTTTGCAATAACTCATAAACAAATTAACCGATTTTGATGAAATAGGTCTCATTCTGTAGGTTTTCTCAAGGCGCACAACTTTTAAGAAAAACTTTTTTTTCTAAAATCAATAGTTTTTTCTAAAACTCGAAAAAACCATTTTCTCGCACCTTAATTTTTCAATACAAAATTCTGCCACGCAAAAAAATTGAAGCCTAAGAAACTCTACATTCCCACCATCATTCTGAACATCCTGGATTCGGCTTATACCTAGAAACATTTTTTTGTCAATATGCTAATTCGACTGGAGCATTAAACGAAAAATCGATTACGGGACTTCACTAAAACAAACACAGAAAATGAGCTAAATAAAAGCGTGTAAAAAGAGCGTTTTGACCGGATAGAAAAGCCCTTCAAGCATATAGAAAAATTGATACAAAAAAGGAATAATTAGTAAAATGAAACTTTTATTGTTTATGATTAAGACTTTTGAAGAAGTGCATGTACATACAAAAATTCCGAAGACTCAAAATTCATATAGTTTTAATAATTTTATGAGATGCACTACAGCATAGCGTAAAATTTTCATTCCAAAAAAGCAACTATCAAACAAAAGAAACTCAACACATTCAATCTCCGAATATGATATTTTTACTTTGACAGAAAAAAAAAAGGCGTGGCTATTTTGTTTTTGACTCCTTCAGGGGCTGGGCTCAATTATGTTAAACCAACGTGACAAAGTACTAGTTAAGATTTGAAATTGATACCTAAACCGATCAATTGTTTAAAATTTTGCTCTACGGGATATTAAATTTTTCAGGGGTCAAGACCGATTTCATTGTCGACACTGTCAATGCTGGAGCTGGTACTCTAGCGGTAAATATTGATGGCCCTAGCAAAGTATCCATGGACTGTACTGAAGTCGAGGAAGGTTACAAAGTTCGTTATACACCTCTTGCCCCAGGCGATTATTATGTCAGTATTAAATACAACAACAACCACATTGTTGGATCTCCCTTTAAAGTAAACAGCAAAGGTGAGATTATTTCACATAGAAAGAGCTTTATGTTTTTACACGTAGTAAATGTTAATTACATTATTTTATAGGTGATGCTAAAGTCGCCGATCTCGGTGGACAAGAAACCTCATCGGTGGTGGTAGAAACTGTTAACAAAGTTGGCAAAGCTAACAATAACAAAGGACCAGTATTACCCCACTTCAAAAGCGATGCCTCGAAAGTCCAGTCTAAAGGAATGGGTTTGAAAAAAGCTTATTTAGGAAAACAGAACCAATTTACCGTATCAGCACAAAATGCAGGTATGTGTTCTTTTGTGCGTTATTTTTTTAAATCTCACTACTTTTTATAATAAATTTTTCTAGGAGTGAACATTCTATTTGTTGGAATTCACGGACCGAAAGGACCATGTGAAGAAGTGTTCATCAAACATCAAGGGCACAATCAGTACGCTGTTAACTACATGGTTAGAGAAAGGGGAGATTATTTGGTAATTGTGAAATGGGGAGATGATCATATTCCCGGTTCTCCTTTTAAAGTGGAGGTTTAGATATTAATTTTATTTTTTTACATGTTGAATATTATATATTACTATTTAATTAAGCCATATATTATAATCCAATATAATCGAAAATTTGTAATTTTATTGGAATATATGCCTATTTTTACTTTAATTTTGTACATACCAGTTTTTTTACTAGAGATACTTTAAATTTTGGTTTTTGTTTATTTTCTTCCAGTAAAATTAACAGAATTTTGGTATTTTATTATTTATACTTAAGATAATGTATTAAATATGTGCCTTACTATTTAAGGGTTTTAAAATATATGTTATATTTAAATGATGAAATGTAAGTTATTTTACTATTTTTAAAGTTAAATTTTCATAAATACAGATTATAATATTGAAATATATGTTGTGTTATTTTCATTGAGGATTTTTTCAATCTCAGAATGTTACTTTACTTCAATAAACTTATATTATCTTAAACGGTTATTTTATTCACTAAACTCACAGCTAAAATATCTCTTCAGTTTAAGTAAAACTTGGTTTTAATGTACAATATCACATGATTATAAACGCCAGTCAAACTGTCTTAAAAATCTGACCGTTTATGTAAAATATAAACTTCATTAACAACAATAGACAATTCACTATAAATTTCCTTCAATTTCTTCTTTCTTGTTCCTGACATTTTGGAAATAAATGGAAACATGTTATAATGAACATTTTTAATGAGTTTTAAGAAAGAAAAATGAATATGCTCTTTAATTAAAGTTTTCTAACAAATAATACCCGGTAGCTCTTAGATCATTGGAGCATTCAAGTACATATTTGTGAACTGCTTAAAGTTCCTAGGCTCCGAGCAGTTAACCTTACTTCACTTTGACCTAAAAGATCTTTAGTGAATTACCCTACAACTAATTGTTGCCCAGAATTCCAAGACTTTTAAAAAACTTTTAATTTTCCTGGGAGCTAGTTTCCATATGTCTTCAAGTGTTAATTTCGTCTGTTCAAGATACTTTTGCCTAGATTAATACCTTGCATTCACAAAGTAAGTGTTCCGCAGTCTCAGTTACAGCATCACAGTATCTGCACTTATCATTATCTTTTGCCTTGCTCATGTACTTGAGGTATCTCAAGGAGCAGTGGCATGTTAAAAGGCCTTAATTCGGACTCTGAGTTCGAGAAGTCTTGTGACATTCTTTACCGAAGCAGTTATAAACTTTTTCGCTTATCTTTGGCCTGGAGTATTCCTCTAGTAGGATTCTTTCTGATCCTTTCCCATTTTTTCATCTCCTCCATTATGTGTCCCTTGGATAAGCCACAAAACTGTTCTCGTAACTGATTTTTACAAATTATTTCTTAAAATCCATAATGGTGATTGTATAGTAATTTCTTCAAAATACATATCTGCAGATGGCATTATTTCAACAAAAAAAACCACGAATTCAAATGGTTGGGAAGATAGTCAATAATAATATAGGAATATGATCGAAAGGAGTCTAGAAACAGGGTTCTAAAAGTGTACTGATATTTATAGCATTCCATTTAAACAAATGGCACATTTGGTCCTGTACAATCTCTTGGTTCACCCTGTGTATTTGAAATAATTTACAGTCATAGACTTTTTATGTCGTTTACTTGTTTTTTTTTTTTTTTTAATTTCTAGCTATCGTAGAAGTCGGACGCACTTTTGCATTGTGTATACTAAATCTTTATTGTATATTGTACGTTTGAACTTATCTAAGTAAATGCTATCCCTCTTATGTAGGTATGTCTATACGTAGGTACTTACTACGTATACGCATGTTTATACTATTAATAATAAAAGAATACAATGTTCAAAAGTAGTGTAAAGTTTCAAACATTTCATTTTAATGAAACATATCTAAATCTTAAAACTATTTATCTAATGAGTCGGCTTATAAAACTACTTTCTTAAGTTTTTTACTTGGGTTCATTTAGCAAGGACACCAAGGGAATTCTTTATTTTCGAATCAGGAACACAATGAACGTGTAGGAGACTATGTATATGAACAAAAATATTCTTACCTACTAAACGATTGAAATTCGTCCTTTTTACAAGTAATTAACGAAACTAAACAATTCTTGATCATTTGCGAAGAACATAAAACTACAACACCAACGTAAAATTGTTTATAACTGAATTAAAATAGAGATGAAACAACACACAAAATGGCGTGCACAAGAAAATTCAAACTACTGTCATGGGCGTGTGACGAAACAATTGCGTCTGACAGGGAGCCAATGAGATCGTTGTTCCCAATAAAAACAATGAGTTTGTTCGTTTGTTGGCCCGGAACACTCTCAGAAATATATGTTCATTTATTAGACGTAAGAAACAGCCTTTAGTTCATTAGTGAACTCTAGTTAGAAAAAATGTAGCCTTGGACGAGATAATTAATCGTGTGATGAATAGAGGTTAGGACAAAAATTACCTCTGTTGTCAAATAACTTAAAGCGATAACGAAATAGAAAATATTGTCTAGTATAAAGTCTACCAGGTAGAATGTTCAATGGGCATATGTTCTTGTTTTTAAATTATTTGCATTTAAAAAGTTACACCGATTAGTTCAAATTATTTGGCGCCAAGTTAGAGCCAGAACGTGCTCTTTGAGTGATAGTTCAAGCACACAGATGAATATATTTCTGGAGTTACGGGGCAGAGAGAGTTGAAATACTCTTGATGTGGCACTGCCTCCGGCGACATTTCGACACTACACGTGTTTCACCAACCATGTGGGCATCATCTGGAGATAGTTAAAAGTCAGTTTAAATTATGATGCTAATATGGTTGGTGAGAAACACTCGAGGTGTATAGTCTGTTGAAAAATAAATGTTCATAACTAATAACTATAAGTTATTCTATTAATTATTTCAATAACATTTTCTTTTAAACCCGTATGCCTCTCTGTACTGCACACATAGGGCAAGAAGCAAAGAGGTCCTCTTGTACCGCCATTGACTTGCTCCATCTATGGGATCTATGGCGCTGTCAGATAGTCCCCCCACTAGTTCAGTAGTAGTTGTCACTGTTGTCAGCTGTCACGAATGTCACAATCCAGATGGGAGTTAAATTATGTGTATTTTTCGATTTGATTTGTTTATTGAATGATTGGAATTACCGAAAATATGAATAGTAAAGCAAAAATAATATGAATGTTTTTTTAAAGTATCTTGTTGAGAGCAATACAATATCGTGTACCCATATCCATAAAATTGGTTAAAACTTAAGAGTATTTTGGTATAGTTAAATAACTGAAATAAATAATGGATCTAGCTAAATCCCTATTTGAAAACAGAAACCATGAAGGTTACGTTGGAAAAGATGCTCACACAGTAAGCATGTATACCTGTCGGTTTAAAAGAATCTCATATTCGGTGTATTGTAGAGACGAGAACTTGAATTGGCTATAGAACCTGATGACATGGAAGATATCTTAGTTGACAATTTTTCGGAGGGGCTAAATATGAATGATACGTTAACTCCTACCCCAGGGGGTCCATTTTCTGCTCTAACACCTAGTATGTGGCCCCAGGACATTATGGCAAAACAATCTGTTGTGCCAGATGATCCTAATTCTCAACCAGAATATAGGTAATATTAAAATATATATTTTAAATATTGCGTATTTATCGAACGATATATACTTTTGTCTAGGTTCGACGAATTTGGATTTCGTGTAGACGAAGAAGATGGCCCAGAACAAAATTCAAATAAACTACTGGGTATACCTTTTGTCGAAGACCCTCAACATAGGTATTGATATCGTCCAAATAGAGGTGCTGAGACCTAGATTTAATAAATTTATTTATAAGTTGTATTTAAGGTTACAATGGGTAGCGCATTTAGAATTCTCTCATAATAAGGAAGTCTCTGATTTGACGTGGGATAAAGTAGAAGTCAGATTACCGAGAACAGACAAATTACTGACCATGGTAAAATCGGGTATTCCACATTCTTTAAGGCCTCAAATGTGGATGAGAATGTCCGGTGCTTTAGAGAAAAAACAACAGTCTGAATTATGTTACAAAGATATCGTTAAAATGTCAAGCAATGACTCTCTAATGACTTCCAAACAAATTGAAAAAGATTTATTACATACCATGCCCACAAATGCTTGTTATAGCCACATAAATAGTACTGGCATTCCTCGATTGCGCAGAATTTTAAGAGGAATTGCTTGGTTGTATCCTGATATAGGGTAAATACTTAGAACGATTCATATTTCTGTAGTTAAGTTATTAATTATAAATTAATTTTTATCTCTGCAGTTATTGCCAAGGGATGGGGATGATAGCTGCCTCCTTGCTCTTGTTTATGGAGGAAGAAAATGCATTTTGGATAATGGTGACTATTGTAGAAGACCTGTTACCAGCTTCGTATTATAGTTCAACATTACTGGGTAATACATTCTTTAATTTTCGTGTCTAATTTAAATTATAGTATTTTTAATATTTTATTAGGTATTCAAGCTGACCAACGTGTCCTGCGTACGCTAATTACAAACTATTTGCCAGATATCGATGAAACTTTAAAGAACCACGACATAGAATTGTCATTGATAACCTTACAATGGTTTCTCACATTATTTGCGAGTGTGGTACATATGAAAATATTATTGCGGGTATGGGACTTATTTTTCTTTGAAGGCTCCATAGTATTGTTTCAAATTACCCTGAGCATGCTTAAAATGAAAGAGCCTCATCTGAAGGCCCTGGAGAATTCAGCTCAAATCTTTAATGCCCTTTCAGACATTCCAGGAGACATTGATGATGTAGATACATTATTAGAGGTTAGAACATTTTTTAAATAATTATATTTAACACCGTGCGTGTAGTTGATGATTAGCCATAGAGATCCATGTAAGGTGAGAAATGTGACAACCTGCAAACCAGGCGTGTGCTGGCTCTCACAAAGTGTCCCAAAAGGGCCCCAGAGCCTAGGTGAATTATAAAATTTAATTTACAAAAAAAGAAGACAGAAAAAAATAACCCCCACTGCTGTACGCTCCGAACGCACCTGATATTTTGAAATAAATGCAATGGGCGGCATCTGCATTTGATATGCCAAAATTGTATGATTTATGGAAAACTCGGGGGTCTGAAAAAGAAATTGAAGAACGCCCTCCGTGTTCACATGAACACAAAGAGTACGAAGGCCCTGACAAAATAGCCCCAACCTGCTCATCAGTGTCTGTGGATCAAGTGCATGTCGATACTGCTCGTAAGTTTCTATAACCGTTTCTTTTTTTAATTTGTTACAAGAAAGCCCATGCATTTTTCAAGAAATCTTACAATAGACTAAATATCTATGAAAAATCTAACAGCACGGGTAGTCATCAGCACCTAAAGCTTAATGCAATAAGCATTACAAGATGGAGAAGTAGAAGTGATGCTACTACAAAAATATTCGACAATAAAGATACATGGAGTCAAGATCAGTGCAGTATAAAGCTGTTTTTCTCAATGTTATTCAGGCACTAACAGAAATTACAGATATCAACTCATTATTCAATGCCTAAGTTAGAAGTTGAACAAGGTGATTTGCTGAATAAATTCTGTTCCTTTGAAACAATTCTGCTTGACATGACTTATACACGAATTTTCTACGTATCAACTCCTCTTTCGGATTGTTCACAAACTGAACGTTTGAACTATGTGTAGGCCTGGCGACAAATTTCTAATGCAACAGACAAACTAAAAGCACATCAAAGAAATTTCGATCCCATCTTAAAATCTGCCAATAGATTTGTTCAAACTATGAATACTAGATTAGAAAAATTAGTTATTTAGTCATTTTCGTTCAACCACATATAATGTTATCATGGACAATAATATAATAATTTGTTTTGATGAAAGAATCAGCGAACACGGGGCATTTTATGGTGACCTAGAAATCTAGAATGTTTTGACCTCAGGAGATTTTCCAAAATGAGTCAATCTCTCCCAGAAGATTCGCTAAATAAAATTCGTACAATAATACCTTTCTTAGATAGGAAGAAATTAAAAGAGGAATTAATGACTTTTCCCCATCTATAGCCCATTGCTTTCAAAGCGGGATTTCCAAGAGGTGAATAAAGTCACTGACATAATATATTTTTCATCTGAAAATGAGGAGGAGACTTTTGCTGAGGAGTCTGTGAAGTCCTCCAATAAACAGCGTTCTTTGTGCATATTGTGCATATTTTTGACAATTACATTCTGTTTATAAACTTCTTCTGACAATACCACTCACGCAAGTCTATTGCAAAAGGTCATTTTCAAGGATGGAATTATTAAAAACGAGACTCTGTAGTTACCTTCTGCAGGGAAAATTTAGAAGCGTTATTTCTTATGGTTTGCAAGCCTGAACTAACGACCAATATTTCCACAGAGGTAATTATTGATAAATAGTATTATGTTGATGATAAAATAATGTTAAAATAAATATCCGGAAAAAAATTCATAAAGGTCCTAAATTTACGAAAGTTTATTAGAAACCCTATTAGATTTGAAGTGTCAAATATTTTGTCTATGTAACATGGCTTTAATTAAAATAAAACCTGGGGCTCTTTCTACGTTATTTTCCCGGGGCCCAAAATCATCCCAGCATGTGCTGCAAACCCGCACAGTCGGCAGCAACCTGTTCTCAGATCACTGGTCTCTATCAGCCGGTCGGCATAAGCGATGTTACATTCTTCACTTCCTATGTTTAACCATCAACTACACAGAGTTTATAAAAAAAACAAATTTAACATAACTTAATTTGTAGATTTCAACAGAACTTACCAATTCATTAAATGAGGTTATGATAGAAACTTATAGAAGACGTCATTTGGCATATTTAATGGCTGACCAAGGGGCTTTAGTAGGGAACCCCGAAGCTGCTCCTAATCTTCCAAAGCAGCATTTGGCAAGGTAAGTACAAACTGGTATTTTTTGACAAAGAGAATGAGCAAGTACTTGAAACCTGAAAATCAGTTACATTGGGAAAATATTTTCATAACATGATAAAAAATTGATTTTTACCTTCTTTTTACCTTAAATCGCTATATTTCTACAAAATTGCCATGAAAACATATCTAATAGCCATTTTAAACATTTAGAGAAAACCGCCATTCGGTTGGTAAAGTAGATTCGAAAATTACCATTGTTGGTAAAGTAGAGTCGGTAATTATCGTTGTTGATTTCATTTCTAACCTCTTCATATAACATTTTATTTAACGGGATCGGTTTTATCCCAAAAAGATGTTAATTTTACAGCTTTTAAATTCACAAAGTTTCTTTGTTTGAATAGTATTATGGATGATGCTAAACGGGAAAATAATAAAATTAAACGTTCCAAAAGTGATGTGAAAAATGTAGTGTCAGGTTATCTTCAAAAAAGGAATTATTCAACTTCTGCAGCATTTGAATGTTCAAGAAATCAACAATTAACGTATTCTTTAGTGGAAAATGGTGTAGGAAGATCAAATTCAGTTTTATACAGCTGTTATAATAGTGACCCGATAGTGATAGATCACAACTTTACCAAATTTTTAATTTGGTTAAAGGATCAAACGAGGCATAGAAATAGATGTCATGATATAGAACATATAGTAGGACCATTATTTTGTCATCTTTATATGGATATTTTGAGAGGAGAGCATTCGGAGAGAGCTGCCTCGTTTTTTGAATGTCATTTACCTGCGATTGATAAAAATAAATGTGATAATATTGTTAAAGATTTAATCAGCCTGTTTGCTACCGATAGTGAATCAAATAAATTGAAGGAAAAGTTCAGATCTAGAAAGACCATAGTAGAATTAAACCACCAGTCTCTTCTAATTTTAAAGAAATTCGTGTTAGAAAGTTGTCACGTTGTATTCTTGCAAGTTTTACAGACTTGGTTTGATTTTCGAGGAAATAATGACAAGGAGCGGGCCTTAAAAGACAAACAAATGCTTCCGATTGACCATCCCAGGGATACAAAATTTCAAGAACTTTTAACTGCAATGAAAAATGTGAGGAAGGAACAATTACCGATTTACAATATACAAATAAGTAATAACAAGCTACCAATATCATGTGGAATATTAAAACGTCAGTGTGGGCTCGTTGCTTTTGCCGAGTTTAACGTTCTGCGGCTAATGCCTATACATTGTTTAGACTCTCTTTTTAACACGCGTATATGTAATGAGCAAATAAAATTTACGAACCATTCTGGTCAAATTTATAGCATAGCTATTTCACCAAGCAATGATATTCTGGTTTCGGGAGCGGCCGATCATTGCATATGTGTATATAGTTTAGTAGATTTTGTATTATTACAAAAGTGTGCAGGACATTCAGGACCCGTATATTGTGTCAAAATCAGTAGTAATGGTCAATTCGTAGCAACTGGATCTATGGACTGCACCGCCAGACTGTGGGATATTAAAACGGGGAAGATCTTAAGAGTATTTGCTGGACATACGCAAGCAGTCACCTGCTTAGAATTCCATCCGAATTGCCTATACATAGCTACAGGATCGGCAGATAGAAATATTAGGTTATGGAGTTTAAGTAAAGCAACTCCTTTAAGGCTGTTCCATGCTGCAAAAGGGGCGGTTTATACCTTAGCGTTTAACCCATCTGGACGACTTTTAGCCAGCGCGAGTGAGGATAAAAAAATTAGGATATGGGATTTATTAACAGCTAAAATAATAGCGGAGTTAAGGTGCAAAGACTCTCCAGTGATGAGATTAATTTGGTGCAAAGACGGAACGGAGTTATGTGCAGGAACAATTGAAGGTGTGCTTCGAATGTGGGATTTTGCGACTATTCAGGTTCACTCAGAAAATAACAGATATTATGAACCTATGTTAACACAGTCATTGAATGCAAAGTTATTAAGTGTAGAATATACATTCGGTACTTATGGTACTTTAACTATGTAATACTGATCTATATCTCTAGCTTACTGAGTTTTTCTAATTATTACGTAATGCAATATGATTTTTCTTATTCATAATGTTCTCTATCGTGACATAGAGAATCCGCAGTCAAGCATCTTGAGTCAAAATGAATTACGTGCCTTATGAGTATCTCTTCACTTATTAAAAAAGGTTGCTAAATGTATAGTATTATAATCTATCATCATTGGAAAAAGTGACTCCATAGCTTTATGTTAAAAAAAAATTTTTGATGTATGATATTTGTGATAATTTAATGTTGTGATCACTGTGAATGTAATAATTATAACAGGATTCAAAGGAATAAATCTCTCAATGTAAATAACCAACATTTACTGCCATCCAGTTATCTGGAAATGCCAGAGAAGGCACTGATTACAGCAAGATGCTTTATTATTTTATTTATTTAACAAAAGGCACGAAATTCGCATGTGTATCTACTTATTTATTTATTAATTCTATTTATTTAAAATTGTTATATTCTTTTTTAATTTTTTTTTCATCGTTCAAGGTTAACAAAAAATGTCACATACTAATTTACTTTAAAATTAATTATATCAAAGCTTTTCCATATATCATTTTGAGTGGAACAAATAAATATTAAAACAAGAGAACCTGGAGAGGACTGGAATACCTATATGCAATAATTTTTTTAACTGTTTACATGTTTTTGTGTTCTCTTGTTACGGTGTTTACAAAATAAATGCTACTTTAAAAAAAAGTACTAATCTCCAAAGTAACCTAGTAGAAATGTGAATATTTTTTTGAATAACTACTAAATGTTGAACAACAAAGAAGTGTAAATTAAGGTTACTGTTTATATATTGATATATATATCGAGTAATTGTTAAAAGTGTATATTTATCGAAAGTATTGTTAAAAACTGACGTATCTGTCAAAAACACAAGAACGACAAAAGAATTTTTTTTTAGTATTCAGTGGGACAAACACTGATTTCTTAATAATCGGGTTTTGCGATAGTAGTGTTCTAATCTAAAGTGAGGTACCGTCATCGGTTTAAGCGCTGAGACCTCGATCAGCGAAGTTAAGCAGCGTTGGTCGAGGCCGTCACTTGGATGAGTGAACGGCATCTCATTTCGCCGTCCTGGTTGAGTGGAAGAGTAGCTGTAGCTAAACTCAGCCAGGACGTAAATATAAACAAGGCATTAAAATAAAAAAAATCTATTCTTTTGAATCCTATAATAGGTGACAATAAAAATGTAAACAATATTATAACGTATATGTTTCAAAAATCTATATTTTTTTAATTTATTTTGTTTTTACTCATATTATATATTGTAATTATTTAGAATTACACATATCCATTTTATTTTGGATCATGTTGTTGGTGAAAGATTATCTATGTCACAAAAGGAAGGTGAGAAAGTGTAAGGAAAACAGCACAAAAAATTTTACAAAAATTCTTTTTAAATTGTACTTACATTGTTTCTTATTTGACTGTTTATTTTTTTTGTGCAATTTTAATCATTTATTTTTACCTGTATTGTAATTTCAATTAATTTAAATATGCATTAACATACAGCAGCTTTGTTCGAAAGGTGCGAATATTTGCATAATAATATGTTCCTAAATTGTAGTATAGTGGTTCATGATTAAGTTGTCTGTTGTATAATTGTAAATAAATTTTTCACTGCACTACATCCTATGCAAAGTTTGCGAACAAAGCTGAAATCGATTCATTAGAACAATATTTGCATAGGTATGCTCGTGAAAAAATAGTTTGTGGTCTAGAGAGATCACAGAAAGCAGCAAAAATGTATTTTATACTGTTCTTATTTAATTTATCGATTTTTATATCTATGACCCACAAGCTAGTTGTAACTAAATTTTGGTTAATTTTACCTATCCATAAATAGACTTATTTTTTCAGTATATGGATCAGAAATAATCATTTTTGTTAACGTACAAATGGAGTTATTATATACAGGATACGTTAGTAGGGTGTTGATGGTCAGTATCTCTTTAACTAGATGAAATTTGGAACAATAATGAAAAGAGTGGGGAAATCCAAAGCGACGTATTCTAAAATTGTTTTTAAATCTACTTGGTTTTTCACATGGTGACAAGTGATAAGCTAATACTCAAGTTTTTTAAACGGAACTTTCATCTTTACATATAGTTAAATTTTACTTTTAATTTTCAAGCCATATATTATTTTTAAATTTAACACTTCGTTGTTGCCACGTTAATCAAAGTTTTCCATAAGAAATACATTTATAGCAATCTGTAGAAAGCACATTTTTACGAATTTGATCCTTATTTCACTTTGAACAGCAATCGAGATCATATACAGGGTAGGGAAATGGTGCGTCCGACTTCGAATGCAGATAAACTACATAAAAAAATCAATAACTGGCAATTTTTCGTATCTACGAGTACAGAGAGTACAGGAGCAAGTACAATTTTTAAAAATAGCATGCTATAAAATATCAGTACATTTTTATAATCCTCGTTCTAGACTCCTACATTATTGTTTAATATCAACCAAGTATTTGGATGTAGTGATTTTTTTTGTTGAAATAATGCCATCTGCAGATGCATTTTGAAAAAGTCGCTAGTCACCATTATGGATTTTAATAAAAAAATTTGTAACTACCGGTTACGAGACATCTGTGTGATGTTTTTGAATCATACAGGGTGGCCGAACATGATTTTTCAATTTAGAATTTTTTGAGTAGAATTTTTTCAATTGAAACTCCGTGTATAGAGTTATTCACTATACAGGGTGTTCGTTTTCAACCTACCCCTTAGATGTATCTCTGGATTGAATTGGAATATCGTTTTGAAATTTTGGTCGAATGGGTTTTCGAAAAAGACCTACAATTCTAAAATATTTTAGAATTTCTGGCACTTCCGGTTATACTGGAAGTTAACGCCAACTTCGTTATTTTAAATAGAACCCCCCAATTTTTTTTAAATTTCTGGATTCCTCATCAAAATTAAGGGTAAGTTTGATAATACAACCTTACCTTGATTCTCAACAGTTTTTGAGTTATTCCATTTGCTTTATAATTTGTTGCGTTTGCAGGGTCTCCCTTTATTGTGGTTATATTTAAAACTAATTGATAGTAAATAATGATATTTTGACATCTTCTTAACATTGTAATGGATATATCGAGCCGCCCAAAAAAATTTTGAAAAAAAAATTAAAAATGTAGTTAAAACGTATTTTGAATATCACTGCTCAATTTTTAATAAAAAAAGTATAAGGCACTAAGCGGCTAAAATTGATATCTTGTGAGAAAATTTAAAAAACTGATTTAATACAACTTTTTTATTTTTACAAATGATTTTATTTAATTAAGTTAACACATAATAAACAAAAACGTAAAAACTATTTCAAAAATTGTTCGAATTGTTGTCCATTCACTTCCAAACATTTCAAAACTCTTTTCTTGACAGATAGGACAGCATCAAGGATTTGTTCAGGAGGAATTTCTGCTATTACTGTAGTGATTCGTTCCTGCAAATATTCGATATTTTCTCTGTTTCATAAACTAGGGCTTTTAAAGTACCCTAAAGAAAAAAATGTAACGGTGTTAGATCTGGGGATCGAGACGGTCAATCCCATGGTCCTAAGCACCTTAACCAGCGATCTTCAAACAAGTTGTTAAGGACTGTTGTTACCGCTTGGGAGCAATGAGGGGGAGCACCATCCAACTGATACCCAGATGTCACACGCCGGTTCAAAGGCACGTCATCCAGAAATTCTTTTACGGTACCATTTAAAAGTTCTACATACTTCGCGCCATTTAGATTTTCCCGGTACATCGTAAAACTTAATTTGTTTTGTTTCAGTAAATAGAAAACGTTTATGCCAAATTTGTCTTGGAAACCGCGCTCCTGCTTAGGTAAGGATTATTTGTAGACCAAAAGTGATTATTCCGCGTATTTACTGTCCCTTCCCTGCTAAATTTCGCTTCATTAGTCCAAATAACGTTACGCAAAAAATTGGGGTTTTCTTGAGTTTTAACCAAAAGAAACTCGCAAAAACGTACTCTGCGTTCAAAATCATTTGGCAATAACTGTTGTACTGGAGTGACTTTGAAATTGTGCATTCCATGTTCTGATAAAATGGTTTGAATGGCTGTTTGGCAAATTCCCAATGCTCCAATTACAGTTCGAATAGAAGCTCGAGGATATGCGTGAAAGTACCCAAGAACATTGTGATGTTAATTTCAAACCCAATCACCGTTTTTTCACGATTTGGTTTTGATTTCATCGAACCAGTTTGTAGAAAATTGCTATGAATCTTGCGAAATTTTTTTTGTGTCATTTTCTGCAAATTATATTATTATCTTTATGAAGATAAAATAAATACATAATAACTTCATGTGAAAACATTGTTGCAGCAAACGTTTAAAACTTTCAACTAAAGTCTGGTAAACAAATAATGCTTGCGCTACAGACATCGAATGAACGACTAACAAGTAAAAGATGGACTGCGCATGAGCGTATGCAGCCCGAAAAACATGTGATTCGAAACAGACAATAGCAGACTTGATTTCATTTCGTATAAACACTTGTAATGGAATGCATTGTTTTGTGGAATTCAAATGCGCGTATCCATAGCAACCTAATGTGTTTTACACAGCATAAGCCTACTGTTCTGTTTATTTGGAAGTAAATGGACAATTCGAACAATTTTTTAAATAGTTTTTACGTTATTGTTTATTACGTGTTAACTTAATTAAACAAAATCATTTGTAAAAATGAAAAAGTTGTATTAAATCAGTTTTTTTAGCTCGATATCTCATTACAACGTTAAAAAGTTGTCAAAATATCATTATTTACTATCAATTAGTTTTAAAGATAACCACAATAAAGGGAGACGCTGCAAACGCAACAAATTATAATGCAAATGGAATAATTCAAAAACTGTTGAGAATCAAGGTAGGGTTGTATTATCACACTTACCCTTAATTTTGATGAGAAATCCAGAAATTAAAAAAAAATTGGGGGGTTCTATTTAAAATAACGAAGTTGGCGTTAACTTCCGGTATAACCGGAAGTGACAGAAATTCTAAAATATTTTAGAATTGTAGGTCTTTTTCGAAAACCCATTCGACCAAAATTTCAAAACGATATTCCAATTCAATCCAGAGATACGTCTAGGGGGTAGGTTGAAAACGAACACCCTGTATATTGACCCCCCTTTATTTCTGTTATTATTGAAAATAAAAATAAAAAGTTGTAGGATCTTTACCTATATTTTATTGAAACGTGACCAAAAAAAACAATATCATGTATAGATCACATGATATGAAATAAATATATGTTTTTTAAATGGAACACTCTATATTATTGCAATTTCAAGAAGCCCTTTTTCCCCTGATTTCAAATATATAATATGGTATAGGTATATGTTAAATACTTTTTGACATTCAAAATGCAAATGAGCTGCTTTATTGCAAGAAGAGTGAGCCATGCATGTCAAAACACAAGTGAAAAGAAATAACAAGGTAAAATAGTAGTAGTAAAATAAAAAGGTTTTTCTACGACTGCTTTGAAAAGTGTTACGCATTACTAATTACGCTTGAAAATTATTGATTTTACATAGCATGTGATAAATCTTTAACGCACGCTAACAGTATGTGAAAACGCTTTCACGTATGAAAATTAAATATGACCTAACTGTAATCACATGTAAATAATTAATATGATATTAAAATTAACTTCATATTTAATTTAATTAAAAACAGATTTAACAAAGCAAGAGAAAACTCTTTATAATAAAATAATACTACATAAGTAATCAATTAAAGAAATTGTTCAAAATGGCCACCATTATTTTCAATGCAAAACTCATAGCGTGTTCTTAAGTTTAGGAAAATATTACAAATAGCGTTGTTATGGTTTCTGTTTAAATTGTTAATTTCTTGAATTTTTGCTTTAATGGCCTGAGGATTATGGTTACGATTAAAATTTACTTTGTCTTTTAAAAAGCTATCTAATGGTGCCAAATCGGGGCTATTTGGTGGCTATTGAATGGTCCCAGCATTGCCTATCTAAATGTAAAATTGATTATTTAAATGTTCCCGAACTTCTAAAATGTTATGTGGAGTCGCTCCGTCCTAATAATAATAATAATAATAATAAATACTATTTATTGCGTATATATATATATAACTTACAAGAGATTTACATTAATAAGGAGGTGTATATATATATATACAACAAGAGGACATGGTATTGCTTAAGCATTTTTCAACCATGCCCTGGGAATTACATAAATATTTTAAACAGTGTGATGATTATAGTTAATGATACACCAATCATCATATGTATATTACAAAAGAGTAAACAAAGCATAAATACATAAAGCAAACTAAAAGACAAATAGAAAAAATGTCGTAACAAAGCTCTTAACCCAAACATTGTTTGTTTAAAAGAAGTTTTTTATATCCAACGCGAAATTGATTTAAGGTAGGCTTATCAAAAATATCTTTGGAAGAATTTATCAACACACAAGATGCCAAATGCCAAATCATTTTAGACAATACGTCCATAGGGAATTCTTGAATTAGATGATCTACCTCTGGTAAAATTATTTCGAGATATGTTTATCATGCCAAAGTAAAATCATAAAATATAAGCCAACTACTTTATTTTGAAAAATTCTGCACCAAACGTGGATTGATTTTCTACCCGATTTTTTTATTTGTTTGACCTTTCTCTGTCTTTGGTTGTTATTCTCCCAGGAACGTCTGGTTTTTGTTATTAAGAACTCCCACCTGGAAAAACTTGACTCATCTGTCCACATAGTTTCTTTAAAAAATCAGGCTTTTCATCTAATTCATGGAGCATGATCTGACAAAACTTCAATCTTCTACATTTTTGGTCTTCATTCAGTTCCCGGACGGGTAATATTTTGTAATGCCTATATTGATGCCTTTTAAAGTTCTTTGAATGTTGAAATAACTTTTTTCCATTTCACGACAAGCATTTAATAAACCATTAACCGAATTTTCTAAAACAATTATTAAAATAAGGTATCAATCTATTTTTATAATAAATCATTTTTTTACCTTCAAAATATAACAATATATCCAGATCTTCTTCCTTGTTTGCTGTAACGTTACGTCGTTTTCTTGAAAACAATGGGTACTATTTACATGACAGTAAACATTCAAAAACGTGTTTACACTAGGAATCGCTCAATTCGGACACAACGTCATGATTCTCTTCTTGCGGCACACTTATTTTTATTATTTTTCACATAAAGGGAAAATATTTCGATCTTTTCAGCCTCACTATATCCCATTTTGATTAAATAAATGTTAATAATGACGGTTTGAAATGTCAAAATTGAATAAACAATAAAATAATTATTTTTATGGCCTACCTTGTTATTTTTGTTTTACTTGTGTTTTAACACACATTGCTCACTCTTCTTGCAATAAAGCGGCTCATTTGTATTTTGAACGTCAAATATGTCAAGAAGTATTTAAGATAGACCTATATAATATTATATATATGAAATCAGGGGAAAAAGAACTTCTCGAAAATGCAATAATACATAGGGTATTCCATTTAAAAAAAACATATTTATTTTGTATCACGTGACCTATACATGATATCGTTTGTTTTTTTTGGTCACGTTTCAATAAAATATAGGTAAGATCCTACAACTTTTATACTAAACTTTTTTTTCTATTTTCAATAATAACAGAAAAAAGGGGTGGGGGGTCAATATTTTTTATTTTATTTATTTATTTTAAATAGGAACTCCTAATATACATACGGATAAGTTGACACAAAATTTACAATAAAACATATACACCAAATATACATCAACAAATGAATCAAAGAAAACTTAGCAACAGTACTTAGACTTAACAAAAATGGTTAGTTGTTTCTTGAATTGACTAACACTATTTACATTTTTTATCTCATATGGAAGAGCATTAAAATTGATTAAGCCATTATGAAAAATTGAATTCATTGTACGTGAGAAATTAGTTCTGGTAACATGAAAGTCATTTATTCTTCTAGTGGGATAATTATGAATTTGATTGTTAAAGGCAATAAATTGGTCAAAGTATTTGGGAGCATTTCCTGATAATATTTTATATATAAATATCATAGAGAACAAAAACAATCTATCCTTTACTGAAAGCCAATCTAGAATGGAAAGCATTAACGTAATGGGTGTATATCTGTTACAGATATACAATATACAGGGTGGCCCACCAAGTTTTGGCCAGTCGATATCTCGAAAACTATTTGAACTACAATTTTGAAATTTGGCGACTTTAAACAGTAGAATTCGGTGTCCATTTTTGGTATAAAAGGACTTTGTTGCAACATCGCATTTCCGATCACGTGACATCAACTTCAAAATTTGAAATGAAACACCCTGTATATTATTGCATTTTTGTGAGGGCCTTTCTAATACAAATTCAACGATACCATATTTGTCAGCGTTTTTGTGTGAAACGGTGACAATATGAGCTGTTAAATGAATGGACGGATTTTTAAATAAGTAGAAAAATCATTACAGTTGATGCTCAAATTGATGTCCATCTTCAGTAATACAATGCTCAAATCTTGTTAAAAGATTTCTAGTGCATGCTGCTCTAATCATTTCTAGTGTAACAGTTTGACACACTGCTCTGATTTTGTTTTGCAAATCGTCTAAATCTGTAGGCTGTGTAAAATAAACCAAACCTCTTAAGTATCCCCAGAGAAAGAAATTTAATGGTGTCATATCTGGGGAATGGGCCGGCCAATGTATTGTACCATTTCGCCCAATCTATCTATCACAGAAAGTAGTATCAAGATATGTCGTAACTTGCCAGACATAGTGAGGAGGTGCACCATCCTGCTGCCACCACATCGTCCCTCTCTCGTTTAAGGGAATATCTTCAAGTAAAGCAGAATGTATGTTCTGGAGAATATGTAAATACCTTACGCCGGTCAAAGTTCCTTCATACAAATACGGCCCAATTAAGCGTACGTTGAATAACCCGCACCAGACATTTACACCCCATAGTGTCTGGAAATTAGTTTCTCGTATCCATTTTGGATTTTCAGCCGATCAGTAGTGACAATTGTGTCTAGCGGTACCGTTGTTGTGAAACCGACCTTCATCAGTCCACAATATGTTATTTAAAAATAATGGGTCATGCGAGTTTTACTGTCATTTCAGCAATAAAATTTAGTCTTCTTTCAGGGTCTGCAGGGGTCAACCTTGCGTTAAATGTATTTTGAAAGGATGATATTTATGATTCTTTAATACTCTCTGGATTGTAATTCTACTTCACATTCTTGCTGAAGACATCGAGTTGAGATATGGGGATTTACTTGAAGATAAGCCAGAATATTAATTACGTTATCCTCTGTCTGAATATGCTTTCTGTGTGGAGTTTGCTGTTTTCCACTAGGAAAAGAACCATGTCTTAATTTCTGTTCCACAAGAGCGAGAGTATTTTTACTTGGAGTTGTTCGGTTGGGAAAACGTTATCTGTACATGTCTCAAGCACGCCTACTATTTTTTCGACACTCGCCATATATATGAGAAGCATATTGACTTACTCGTCGTAAGTAAAATGTAAAGGCATAATAGTCTTGATACTAATTGTACACAAAGCAAATCTACTAATACTGGTTGACAGCCCTTGACAAGTGCGATGTCTTTCTGTTGCTAGGATACTTTTTTTTGTTTCTAAGCTATCTACGTTTTTTAAATAAAAATAAAGAAATGATCTTTATTTTTACTGTAGTGCCAAAAAAACCTGACAATTATGGTATCGTTGAATTATTATTAGAAAGGCCTTCACAAAAATGGAGTAATATACAGGGTCCCATTTAAAAATTTGAAGTTGATGTCACGTGATCGGAAATGCAATGTTGCAATAAAGTCCTTTTATACCAAAAATGGACACCGCATTCCACTGTTTAAAATCACTAAATTTCAAAATTGCAGTTCAAATAGTTTTCGAGATATCCACTTGCCAAAATTTCTAGGGCCAATTGAATTGATTATCGTTATTTGTAACCACTTTCCATTTATTAAGCGATAAGTACAAAAATCAAAAATAAATTTTAAAAAAGTAGAGGTTTTTTTCAGATAATTGAACAGAAAATATATATAAGTGCTCCACATGTTGTCCATTTTGATTGACACATATTTCGATGCGTCTTTGAAATGGAGTTTTTATCGTTTTTAAACTTACCGGTGTGATCGATCGAAAAGCAGCTATTATTCTTTCTTTCATATTTTGGATTGTGGAAACGTCATTTCGAAGACACATAGAGATGTGTGTCAATCAAAATGGGCAACATGTGGAGTACTTGTTATAATTTTTCCTGTTCAATTATTTTTAAAAAACTCAAATTTTTTAAGTTTATTCTTGAACTTTGTATACTTAATACTGAATAAATCAAAAATGGTTGCAAATAGCCATAGAGATGTACATACAAAAGTGTTGGTTTCTCAATCCTGCATTATGTAGCCGATAGACATACAGGGTGTTCAATTTGAAAAAATTGACAAAATTCAATTCAAAAACTTCTCAATTGAAAAGTAACTTTTGACCACCTTGTATATTTTTGGGAAATGGAAATGATTCAAAAACATTACACAGATGTCGTGTAACTGGTATTTACAAAAATTTTTCTTAAAATCCATAATAGTGACTAATGATTTTTTCAAAATGCAGCTGCAAATGGCATTATTTCAACAAAAAAAAATCACTACATCTGGCTGGTTGGGAGACAGCCAATAATAATATAGAAGTAAAAGGAGTCTAGAAAGAGGCTTCTAAAAATATACTGATATAGCATTTCATTTTAAAAAATTGAACTTGGTCCTGTACAATTGTCTTGGTTCACCCTGTATATTCGAAAATTATTTATAGTTATAGACTTTTTTATGCAGTATGTCAAACTATCTTAGAACTCGACCTATCGAAGTCGGATGCACTATTGCCCCACCGTGTATATACTTCTATGGTAGCTCAGTGTGTTAAAGCGACTGGCTAGAAAACTGAGTTGCCTAGCGAAGTGGGTTCGATTCCCGCAAGGCAAAACAATTTTTCATTAAAAAAATTGCTCCAAGAGTGGTTCGGAGTCCACATTAAACTGTAGGGCCTCGTCTCTCTTTGCCTAGCACAAGATCCTTGAGATCTTCCAAGGGGTTACTTCAGTAACTTGAGAGGCGGTTAAGAAAACATTTTTAAGAAACATATCCCAGGGTTAATCCCGATTCTATAAGGTGATCTACATGTTTACATTTTTTAAATGTAAATTAAAATATTTCAAAGGGAACCAATACTCTACATTTTCATTTAAAATGTTTGAGCAACCAACTATCACCATAAAGAACACCCTGTAGAATTGGATTCAACTCTGAGAGTTTCTAACTTATAGGTGGAGAGACCACTGTAAATTTACGATGCCCATTCCTGAAATGAAATTTTTAGCAAAGATAGTATTTGCAGTGACAAAGTAAAAGTGCGAAAGTTGCCTGGTTCGATAAACCCTCTAGATGTAAATATAATTGTAAAATATGCTACTCTCACATTTTTATCTGGGGCATTTTCCAAAATTTAAAAAAATTTAATAGATACTGACCGTCCACGCTCTATTGAGTGACCTCATATATGAAACGCAAGTGTCTTCCAACCATTTATATTTATATAAGCCACTTGATCAAGGATATTTAGTTTATTATTTGTCAAATTGATTTTATTAGAAGGAATGTTATCAAACAAATTATTTGTTGTTTATTAGGTTTTTATTAATAAAAAAAGTAAATTTTGTTACATCAACACATAAGACAAAGTGTAGCTAAATGAACCACAAGAAATATTGTTTCTTACATCTACAAAGAAATCTTGTAAAAGTGGAAGCTACATATTTAGAGATACACACCCAGTATCTGAATATAATATGAGAATTCTGGTTAAAAATTTATTAATACGTAATCAATTTAAGAAACAAATTTTATATACTCGAGAAAATTAGGCTCTATATAAATAGATCTGAACAGGCTTATGTGTAATATAATAATGTACTTAGTAAATTTAATTAAAATTTCAAGTTTTTTTTTAAATATATCCATTTGCACTTTTTTGTCATTTATTTGAGCAACAGTATCTTTTACTCTCCAAGACTCATTTTGGTAATTTTTACGATTCAGTTTCGCAAATTTTATAAAGCATGCATGTTTTAATTAATTTTCTTAAAAAATTGCACTGACCTTCGTTATTAAGACACATTAGAATTTATTATTAAGTTTATAACATAAATGTCATGTACAAATAGATTTTTTTGTAATATGAAGAATAATTGTTTACATTTATTTATATTGTATAATTTATATTTTTGTTTACTCTAATGTTAAACACTGTACATAATTGTGGCTTAGGCCCAAATAAGTTAATTATGTTAATCAGTTAATTAATTATTTTTCTATTTATATATTTATTTTAATGATGTACTAAGTCAGTTAAGAAATTAGAGATTGTGATTCTTTTTCGTCTTTTAATATGGAATTATAAATGCAGCCTTAAATATTTATGCGTAACGAGTTAGTCCTAAGTCTTTCAAAATTTAAGGGTTGTGGTCTTGGGATAATTACAGAAAGCGACCTATTTCGTTTAATAAATGGTTTAATATACAAGTCATTTCTTCGCAAACTGAGATAACTGCAACATGTATTGTAATTAACTTTTTTATTCCACTTTTAAGTATTAAAATTTGGATGTCCAAATGAATTTGTTAACTGGAAGTGTTACCAAGTGTTTGAATGTTTCTCCTTTCCAAGGGATATAGAGGATGAACGAATCATATCTGGAAATGCCAAGAAATTACTCGGTATTGTAAATCTGACTACATCTCAAGTGAACTAAGTCGCTTGCTTCAGGCGTATGCCGGAACCATTTTCAGACGTGGAAAAATAACCTCAGACTTTATTTTCATTGAAGCCGACTTTAAAATTCAATCAGTCTCCAGGGCCCTTTCGGAATACTTTCTTGGACCCACTGGGATACCTCGGTATTCCAGTGGGCCCGGTTTGTTTTAATTACTTCAAACTTATGAAATGAACCAAGCCCACCCAAGTGAACTTCTAGTTTTGTTAAATTAAACCTATTTATTTAATAAAGGTACAAACACCATATAAATCTTGTGATTTTAGAGGTAGTTAAATAGGTAGGATTTCATAAACTTGTGACATGGAAATAAACTATTTTCTCATAATAAAATTTGAAAATATTCTATGGTTTTATTTACTAAAGAAAGACAGAGTAATAATAATAATAATAATAATAATTTATTTATCCATAAGACCAATTACATGGCATAGGACAAGTCAAAGAACAGCTAATAAATAAATACAATAAAAACAATCAGTATACATATAAATACAATAACAGTAAAACAATTTTTAGGAAATACAACATGTAGATAGGTACAGTAAACAAATATCATAATAATATCGCAATAAGAACACATGGCAGAGGTATATCTATTAATAATTATCAATCATTAGCAACATTTCCCTATTAAATAATTTCTCTAGATATTTTTAAACTGATTTAGATTGTTTATAGTTTTAATATGTAAGGGCAATTTATTGTAAAATAGCATACTCATATAAGCAGGATTTTTCTCATAAATAGCTAATGTATGTATTGGTAAGCATAGGTCATTACCCTTCCTCGTATTATAACTGTGAAAATCATTATTTTTGATAAACTTATCTATATTTTGCTTAACAAATACTAATGTTTCAAAAATATAAATAGATGGTAACGTTAGCAATCTCAACCTCTTAAAAATTTCTCTACATAATGTTATCCTGGAAACACCTACAATAGTTCTAACGGCTTTTTTTGCAAATGAAAATCTCTTATAATTTGATGCGAGCCTCCCCAAAATAAAATCCCATACCTCACTCTAGAATAAATTAGTGCATAGTAGTATGATAACATTACTTTCTCTGAAGTGATTTGACGTAATCTGTACAAAGCGAAGCAAGTAGACGACAATTTTTTAAAAACAACATCTATGTGCGTTTCCCAACTTAAGCTGTTATTTAAATATATACCTAAAAATTTCGTGCTCATAACCTGTTCTATAGTTTTGCCATTATATTTAATAAGGTGACTTTTGGATATCGTTTTCAATCTTGGTGTAAAGTTTATAAATACTGTTTTGCTTGCATTTAAAAACAACTTATTTTGATTAAACCATGTGATAAATCTGTCCAACATAAACTGAGTATCTGATATTGTATCCGAAATTGGATGGATAGATAACTATTGTCATCAGCGAACATAACTAACTGGTTGTTATTGTCGGTATTTGGAAGATTGTTGATAAATAAGAGAAACAATAACAGACCCTTGTGGCACACCATAAGAAATTTTAATTTCTTTTGATTTAACTCCATCGATTTCTACCAATTGTGTCCTATCTGCAAGATATGTCTTTATTAAGTTGTTTACTGTTCCCCTTAAACCATAAGCCTCTAACTTTGTTAAGAGCAAATCATGATCGACCAGGTCAAAAGCCTTACTCAAATCCAAGAATAAACCTACACATTTTTTATTCATATCCAAACTTTCATACAACGTATTTAGAAAATCATTAATCCCTGAACTTGTAGATTTGCTGTTTATAAACCCATGCTGAGCTTCGATTAATATGGTATTTTCTGTTATGAAAGTACTAATACTAATTATTCTTTCTAATATTTTAGAAATTGTGAATAACAACGACACCGGCCTGTAATTTTCTACATTAACAGTCTCTCCTTTTTTATGCAGTGGAACAACTTTATCAATTTTTGAAATATCGGGAAAAGTGCCATGTCTATGTGATAGATTTATTAGATATGTCAAGGGAGATAAGATATAATCAATACAAGACTTTAAAAGGTTTGCACTAATTTCATCTATTCCAGACGAATTTGACTTTTTCAGCCCCTTTACCACACTAAGTACTGTTTGTTTGCTGACGTAACCAAGAAACATCGTAGGATACTCCTTATCAACATTGAAATTAATAGGATCTAAATTTTTGTTAGCTAGTTTATCATTTAAAACCCTCGGAACATTTATGAAAAAAATCATTAAAAACATTTACTATCTCTTCTTTATTCTTTATTATTTTATTATCTGTATGCAGTTCTTTGATTTATTTGGTAGAGTTATTCACATTATTGTTTATGATTTTCCAAACAGTTCTTGTTTTATTGTTGGTGTTGAAATATAATTTATCATGATATAATTTCTTAGCTGCACGTATAACCTTTTTATATATTGTTTTATAGTTTTTATAGATCAAAATGTCATTATTATCATTTGTGATTAACTGATTCAAATACATTTTTTAAAAGTTTTTTGACGAAATTTGGATTCCTTTACTTAGCCATGGTTTTTTATTATGACATTGTGATCTTGTGTTTACTTTTTTTAATGGAAATGCAATATCAATATAATATTTTAAAATATTTATAAATAACTCAAAAGACTTATTTACATTATTACAATTATATACTTAACTCCATGATTAAATAATAATAAATACACCACAGGTAATGACGACCCCCCCTTTATCCCGGAAGGCTCTAGAAGAGCCTTGTGTGGGAGGGGGCTACACATTTAGAGACAAGGGACACACACCCAATATCCGTGTATAGTGGAAAAATCCCTCTCACAGTATTTTCCACTGCCACGACCGGGGATCGAACCCGGAACTTTTGGGTGAGAGGCAAAAGTGAGCTCACTTCTTGACCATCAGTCATACTACTAAAGTGTATACGACGGGAATTGAAACCGTATAAAAACTAAAAGCCGGCAAAAACAGTAGGCATCTCTTTATTGTACATGGGCGGAGGTAAATAGAAATGCTTGTCATAAGAAAATAATAAGATTTTCGGGCATTATTATATTATCCTCTGTTTCAAATTGTCTCCAGAAAGCCATGGTAAATTAGTAAATAATTAAAATATTTTACCTTTTATATAGTAGTAAATATTTATAAATATGAACAATAACTAACTAAACTTCTACGTTTGATGTTATAACAGGTAAATACCTGCGTAAATACCCACTGCACTGGCACATTAACAGCACAGCAGAAGTCCACCTTTGACTATTGAGAAGCGATTTACACGAGTTTTTTTTTATGCTAGTAGACCTGTCCGTTTTATTATCTTTAAACCAGTGCAGTCGTAGATGGTTCATTCAGGCTGATTACATTGCCAGTCTCGGACTCGCCTGCACAGTTTCAACTACCATTCGAATCTCGATACCATTGCTAAATATATAGGACAAAATATCAAGTTCAGTGCGCACGGCCCTGTACCTTAACACTGACCAGTTCCAATTATCCTCATATAAAGTATACTTATATGTGACAAAAAAGTATCAATTATTTTTACTCAGAAATCTTGTATAGACATCATTTTTAACAGTGTTTTTTTCGGTATTTAAATTAAAAGATAACAACTGACCTGTATGGTCCGATAAACTTTATAAAATAACATCGGATCTTTAAAATGTATGCACATATAATCTATAACATGCCTTTATAACATCTTTTCGGGCATGATTTGTTGCATGACCCTGATTTATTTTAGAGTAGGAGTAAAGCTATATTCAAAACGGATTTTCATAATAAAAATTATAAGAAATAATACAAATGCATAATAGCACTGATTGATATTTGATATTTTGGGGGCAAAATGCCATTTCGCCCAGGGTGACAAAAGAGCTACTGCGGCCCCTGCTCACGCTCCTGGATAATCTACAAGGATTAGCCAAACAATGACTAATTATCAGTCAAATTGTCAAATTATTATTATTACTTTATCGCATATAAGTAATGCATATAGTATAAATTACTTTTTATAATATTGTATTGAAAGCTCTGTAAAATATTTTATACCATTAATAATAGGCCATAGTTCAGGGGTAGACTTTGTTCCAAAATATGAGGATATAGCCAAATATGCTTTAGTAAAATGTTGCTGTGGAAAAAGATGCAGGATGTCAAAGTTCAAAATATTTTTTAATTTTTTTGCAATAACTCAACAGCCTCTTGACTGATCGTCGCCAAATATGCTAGAGGAACTTTTTTTATTCTAAGACATAATAATTTATGTATTACATCACGTTAGATCATAGAGGGCGCCGCAGGACTTGTATCTGATGATGAATTTTTTTCATATATTTTTTTGACGAAACGTGGTGCTTCTGAGCAGAAAATCTGATGAGGACCTCATTTTCACGTATAAATAAAGGTACACTTGGTAAAACTTGATAACGCCAACCGTTTTCTAGGAAAGTGCCGTTAAACATTTCAATAATTTTTTTGAAAGACAAATTCAAATTTAATGAAACAAAGTGTATTTATTGAGAAGTGTGATTTGGTTAAATTTAGTTCTGTCATTTACGTCATTTAGTCATTTTATTTTGTTCTTGTGTTCCTCGAGCTAATTTCTTTAACTTCCTTATTTACATTGCCTAGACATAATAATTTTTCAAATAGGGAACTGGGGGATATGATATGTGTTTATGCACAAAATAATTTTAGCGGACGTGCTGCCGAGGAGATAGTCATTGCAATATCCAAATAGAATACAGCTAGACCATAAGATTTTCAAAGATCTGTTTCGTCGTTTGGGAGAAACGGGTTCATTTCGCCATAAAAATGAACGATGTAGGACGACCGAAACGAATTATTCCAGATCAAGAACTAGAAATTTTAATTTGTGTGGATGAAGATCCTCAAGTCAGCTCGAGTCGTTTAGCAGCGGCAACAGGGATGAGTAAACAATCTGTTCTAAGAGTCATTCTGTTACATGGCCTATGTCCATTTAACAGTTTATTTAAAAACTAGTGTTTTGTGGATAATTAGCACGACCTGTATATTTTTTGGATTCAGTTCTTGCAGGTGAAACTGTTTTCAATTAACAGAATTTTACATGTATAACTGCTAAACCATGTCACACTGTTTTATGTACTTAATTTTATATCTTAGGAACTTAGTCCTGTTTTTCTATTAACACTATTATGTATCTCATATCCGTTGTAATACAGCATTATTATCCCAGGAAACAATTTGTCTACAAAATTTAGTTACATCAGATATCTATTTTTCAATTTTTATATTTTTGTTTACTATGGAGTACATATGGTTATTTTCCTTACCTTCTCTCATTCTATATATAGTAAATCCTATAACATGTAATATGTTACTGATTTATCAATAATATCAATACGTTTTACTACTTATTTACATCTGTTAATATTTGTTGTTATGTATAAAATAGAAATTGCAAAGGCAAATCAGCTGGCATGGAAAATAAACTATTATTATAGATTCCTTTCATCGATTATATGCCACTACTTTAGTTGAGTATGGGAATCTACAAGGCAAGTTGGTGCGCTTAAATTAACCACTGACAGATGGCCATACTTGTACGATTTATTTTGATAGCTTTCAATTTAAATAGGGAATTAGATTTCTCACATTTTTTTGGTGGCGTTGTTTTCCAGTAAACAGGAAAAAAAAAGTTTACCTTATCAGTAAAACTCACCAGGAAGTCATTTGCTTGCAGCCTTTGTACTGATTCAAACATTATAATTTTTAACTGTGGACTTCAGTAATTGATATTACAATTTTTATATCCCAGTTACAAAGTGTTGAACATACAGGTAATTTCATTTCATTATACTCATTAAAATATTTTAATTAATCTTCAAATTTTGCCTTTGATATAATTTCAATTATTTTTAAAATAAATTTTGAATTCAAAGTCAATTCTTTTTAATTTAATAAGTAGTTAAAATGCTATATGTACCACATGGTTGTAAAAATATTTTTCTCTTTCCTTTTCATTTTTTTGGCAATTTATAGTCTAAGAAATCAGCTTACTAGTGCATAGCTAATAATAACTCGTGCATAGCTAATAATAATTCGTGCATAGCTAATAATTACACGTGCATAGCTAATAATAACTCGTGCATAGCTAATAATTACTATTGCATAGCTAAAATTACTTTTGTACTGCTAATCAGCTTACTTTGGTATAGCTGAAATTAATTTCCTGCAGCTTTTGTATAGCTAGCTTAATGTTTCGTGCAGCTAATTCAAATATATTTTGTACAGCTAACTAGCTTATATTTGCATAGCTAACATTGCTTAAATTTTGCATAAATAACTTGCATAAACTTTGTATGTGCTTATATTTGGTTAAATTTCCTACAATTTTCACCCCATTCATTGAGAGACGTAAATTGCCAAGAAAAATTTAGAATTCTTGCAATAAGAGACAATTGTGGGCCTGGATTGCTGTCCCAGAACCAGCCACCTGACCCATAAACCACCTAGGATACTGGTATCAATTTGTTTTTTTATATATATATATTTTTTTCACATTTCAATTTGTCTCAAACCGATTTGTCTAATTTTTTTTATGTAATATATTTTGTCATTCATTTTAAACATCTTTTTATTTCTCTTACCAACAATTTCAGTCTGATCTATAGCAGACTGGTTATTCGAGAAAAAGAGACTATTTTGCTTATTTTACTATAGATGGTGCCCAATTTAACATCAATTTTTCTTTGTCTCCTTTTCTCGAAATAAACAGAAATCTGTCGCTTATGCTGTACATGTCAGAAAGGGTAAGTTTCTCCACTCTTACGAATGCTCTGGACCCACGGCTCTCTGCTCCGGCTTAAACCAGCTAGTCGTCCGCACATGTTGCCTCAATTCTTTCTCAAAAATAAATAATAAGAGAAAGGAGGTAACACTCCGTAAAGAACGCTTCTACCCATATTATCTCACTCTTGTATAAAACTTACTTCAAAGAAGTCTTCCACAAAGGCTACAATTTTGTCAATTTGTTCTAAATAAACACAACGGGGATCGAAATTTTGTTAAGAACACTTTATTTACCGACGAAGCAAATTTTACTCACCGAGGCGTCTTTAACTGGAGAAATACCCATTACTGGGAAGGCATTTTCAGCAAGAATTTAAGATTAACGTTTGGTGTGGCATCATTGGCGATCAATTATGGTCCCACAATTTGTCCTTCCTCCAAATTTAAATTGGCCAGTCTTATCTGTTTTTTCTTCAAAATACTCTTGCTGATATATTTCACGCTTTCATGCTAGACATACGGAGCAGAATGTGGTTCATGCAAGATGGAACTCCTCCTCATTTCTCCATTGAAGTTAGGAATTATTTTGATGAAACTTTCCCACGCAGATGGATCGGTCGAGGAAATGAGTTTGCTTGGCCACCAAGGAGTCCTGATTATAATCCTATAATGATTAAGTTGCAGCAATGGGGTTTTTGCATGGGGGGAAAGTTTATAATGTCATTAAGTCAACTTTTACATTATTTTTTGGTCTTCTAATAAGATTAAATCCTTATTTTAGACAATCTTTTGATTTATGTATTTATGTCAATACCATGAAAATAATCCATTAGTTCATAAGAAAGTGAGAAAGAGTTTACGCTGTTTATTACGATTTTGATTTCTCTTACGTTTTATACTTTTTTCAATAAATACACTTTGTTTCTTAAATTTGAATTTGTCCTTCAAAAAATTATTGAAATGTTTAACAGCACTTTCCTCGAAAACGGTTGGAGTTATCAAGTTCTACCAAGTGTACCTTTTATACGTGAAAATGACGTCCTCATCAGATTTTCTGCTCAGAAGCACCACGTTTCGTAAAAAAAAAAAATGAAAAGAATTCATCATCAGATACAGGTCCTGCGGCGCCCTCTATGACCTAACATGATGTAATACATAAGTTATTGTTTCTTAGTATAAAAAGAGTTCCTCTAGCAAATCTGGCGAAGATCAATCAAGAGGCTGTTGAATTATTGCAAAAAAACGCAAAAAGAATTTGAACTTTGACACCCTGTATTTTTTTCCACAGCTACATTTTACTATAGCATATTTGGTTATATCCACATATTTTGGCCCAAAGAATCTACCCCTGAACTATGGTCTATTATTAATGGTCCACCCTGTATAATGTAAGGAATAAATAAGCGCTTACCAGCATATTTTGTTTTTTAAACTATAAATTCAGTGTTTCTAAAATCTTTCCAAACGTTTATCCAACATGGCCGCCTATTCTTGATTTCGATAGAATCAATAAAGATGGCGAAGTCGGTACATACATATACAAATTTACGAATATAAAATGTATCTCACCAACATCTTAAAAAGGTCTAACGATCTAAAGATTTATTTAGGCATTCGCCAACGTTTAATCAATGTTGGTAGATGACTGAAAAGAACTAAATCTGTTAGGTCAGTTAACATCTAACCGACGTTGAAAGGTTACTTAAAAATACAGCAAACCTAAATAAGCCATTTCCTGACATCAAATCAACATTGGTAGGTGTTCCAAACTAAAGTGTAGGTTTGCGAGGTCGAAGGAACGTTGCTCCAAAGTCAATTCATGACTAGGCAATCTAAGTTACCATCCGACTACTATTTGCACTAATTTTGACGTTGGAATTAGTAAAAAAAGTAGTCGGTGAAATGTTGCTTGGGTAATCTGCAGACCAATGATTGAATATAGACGCGTTTTGTTTTTAAACTGTAAAGAACAAGCAATGAAAAAACTAAAAGTGGCAGAAACTTCTTCAGTAAGAAGTATCACAAAAATTCGACATCCTCTCAACCCTCCGAACCCTCTCTTATACCAGCTCACCAACATAATGCCGATAGAAGATCGTCTAATTAATCTCTCTAAAAAATTCTCTGAGACCAATAAATTTGGAGATCGAAATATTGCATCAGAGGAGAACCAAGAATGTAAGCACCTGGAACACACGCTCCTGGAGAATCTACAAAGATTAGCCAACAATGACTAATTATCAGCCAAATTTCCAAATTATTGTTATTACTTTATCGCATATAATATAATTAACACATATAGTGTAAATTACTTTTTATAATATTGTATTGAGAGCTCTGTAAAATATTTATATGTATAATTGTAACAATGTGCTGAAGGACCTGGTCGGTAGCTTGAATCAGATGATGATTCAATGAACTTCATTTATTATTATTGTGGCAATGCCCACTATGGGCATTTTATACATTCGTTATTGTTGCTGCAATACCCCACGCCAGCAGGATATTATATTCTATGATAAACGTACAAGGAGTCCTAATTTATTTTAATATTTCTAATTATGTTTAGAGTAAAAGCATTTTTTAATTGAAAGACAAAGTTTTGTTTCATTTTTTGTAGATTTGTGCTACCTTTTTATACATTTTTTAACTATTAACTGTTTATGAAAGTTAATAATTTCATAAACAGCCAGATTCCGACGACGTATGGGCTCTTAAAAATAAGTCAAAAATGATAATTAACGGGACTATTGTTTATTGAGCCTTTATTAATTATTTACTATTAATTAAATGCATTTACCATTTATATGTTTTATTGAAGAAAATACTCCCATAAAACCAGTAGTTCCTTATGCAAAAATTCGGCACCAAAGTTAACTCAATTTTCAACAATCTCATTAAAACCTCAGCATACTGTAAAAAACTCAATAGAATACACTAGAATATTACATAATCAAGTAATCCCAGAAAATAGTAAATTAATATATCCTTTGAGGTCTTAAATATGTTTTCCAACATTTTTTTTTTTTTTTAAATGCCTTGTTTATATTTACGTCCTGGCGGAGTTTATCCATCGCTGCTCTTCCACTCAACCAGGACGGCGAAATGAGATGCCGTTCACCCATCCAAATGACGGACTCGACCAACGCTGCTTAACTTCGCCGATCGAGGTCTCAGCGCTTAAACCGATGACGGTACCTCACTTCACTACTGAATGTAAATCTTTAATAATTGATATTCTGGGTAAATCCCGTAGTAAAAAATGAATTGATATTAGCTTTAGACTTATGCATTAGACAAAACTATTGCTGATATAATAATAAATATTTCATTCAGAGTATGGAGTTAAAAATGGGATCCCCGTTGAGCCCTCTTTTGGACTATGTTTTTACGTCTCACTTAGAACAACAAATAATCAATTCACAGTTAAGTAAAAAGCATATCAAATTTTGGTATAGACATTCACAAACAGAACTATTTCAAATTATTCGCTCAATCCTACATCACATAAACTAGCAGCATATAACTCTATGATACATAGAGCTTTATTACCCCTTCCAAAGGAACATTTAAAAATTGAATTAGACACCATAAAAACAATAGCACTGAATAATCGTTTTCAAGTAAGAACAATAGAAAATCGAATTTACAAAAAACAATTTAAATTAGCTTGCTTTAGTATATATCCAATATCCACATATTGTAGATCACCGTAACGATAAATATGTATCCCTAGTACTATGGCAGCATTTCTGAAAAAAATGGGAACATTTTGTGATCACATACTTTAAAAGTTACCTATAAGTCACCTTCTAAACTTACAAATATATTATATAATGCCAAAGATGAAACCAACCAACTTAAAAAAATCAGGAGTTTATAAACCAGTATGTTCAGATTGTAATGTCTCTTATATAGGTCAGACTGGCCGTTCATTTAAAATCAGATACAAAGAACACTTACGCCCTTTTAGACTTCAAAAAACAGATTCAACTTTTGCAAACCATATCCTATAAACAAGACGTGATTTCCGAATATAAACGATCTAAATATATTGCACGTGAAAGAAAAATGTTTGAAATTAAATTTATTAGAGGCAATTGAAATTATTAAATTCAATAAAACTACCGACAATAATGTTCTAACTGACCAGATAGACTTCTATCAATCTGTCATTTTCCAATGTATTTAATTTCTGAAAACTAATTTGCATTTAAATCGTGGTATTTAATCAAATACCTTATATCCCTTTGTAAATCCATTCATTTAATGTACATAAATTTAATTATAATCTTTATAATGTTTACTTCCAGAATGTAGTTAAATATCTTGGCATCCCTTTGTAAATTCATTCGTTTGATAATGGTATGCTACGTTAAGTACCGAAACTGCAGTCAGTGGCAGATACAGGGGAGGGGTGATCGCCCCCCCCCCCCCTTGATTCAAAGTAGATCTTTTTTTTTAATTTAATTACTGTTGCGTTGTGCAACCAATAAAATTGTTCTTTAGAAGGAAGTATTTGTTTAACACTACTTAACCAGAGTTGAGCTTAACATATAAAGGTTTACAGATTGCGAAGTTAATTATTTGGGATGAGAAATATAACTCCCCGGTTTTGGGTCAGGCCTGTGTACAGTACCCAAGGTTGGGGTAGGTAATAAACGAACTTTCCTTTTAATTACGGTCGCCTATTGTACTTGTTCCTTACAGTATTTACTGTCTGTCTGCTCTAGGCTCTAAGATTTATAAATTATGTTAACATTCTTAATTGCGGGAAAGTAGGTACGCTACAATATTTCTTCTAAGAAATTGAAAACATGCTGAAAGAAGTTTTTCCTCTTTGAAGAGGTTAAAAACATGGTTGAGAAGTCGGATGGACCAGGAGCGTCTTACGGGTTTAGCTCTTATGCATATCCATAGAAATATTATTATCGACGAAGGTAACGTAATAAATAGTTTTGCGTCTCAAAAAAAGAAAACTTGATTTTGTTTTGTAATCTTTTATTTTGTGATTTTTATATTTCGTTTTTGAAAAAAGAAAGAAAATGTTTTGTTTCATTATTTTTTATTTTATGTTTTTTGTATTTTATATATTTTATTAGTGTTCTAAAAAATAAAATAAATTAATTTTCTTACATAATTTTATATTTTATGATTTTAATATTTTAGTCTAATGTTTGAAAAATTGTTTATATTATATTTGGTTTGCAAACCTCAACCCTAGTGAATAAATTTAATTTTTTGCATATTTTGCATAGTTTGGAATAGGCTGTATCCGCCCCTGACTGCAGTAACGTTCAAGTTATAATAAATTAATGATAGAAACAAAGTAAACTGTTTTAATATATCGTAATATTTAGTTTGTCGAGCAATTTTTATTTTAACCGAAAATTTAATATTTTAACATGCATTTAATAAAATATCCTGCAACTAATTTTCTTTATCAAACAAGTATATCATACGTATTAATTACCGAAAGTTTATTTTGTTCCTTTTATATTATTAAATTGGAATAAAACAAGGAGTTATCAAAAAATTGCTTATCCGAAAAACTGCATGTCCTTATCAGATGATATTTCATAGAGGCCCAAATAACTTTATTCTTGATATTGAAATGATATGTATCTTGACAATGAAGCTGAAACAACTTTATCCTCGACTTTAATAACATGTGGCTACAAAGAACTACACAACACAATATTTATTGTATTCCCACTGACCACACTATTTGATTAACCTCTCGAAATATCCCTGAATCAATTAGTTTCAGAATTTGTTGAATACTCTAATAAAATCTTAAACATAAATGATGCTTTCAGGCGCCAGGTTAAGAAAAATAAATCTGTAATACAACTTTTGCTCTTTAATGAAACCACCGAAGATGACATTAAAAGTAAAAATATTAAACATACCGAAATATTAGTTGATCTACGAGAGGCTATATTACAGGTAAGACTAAAATAAAAAGTTAAATTAGAATATTAATGACAGTGGTTAATTTTAGATTGCCAGACACTTTTTACAACTGGATCCAAAATTGGGTTCTGAAATTAGTTTGATTGCTGATTATTCGATGGAGAGCCATGCCTCCGATCATACAAATTATATAAACGTTTCTAAAACTCGAAAAAGAAGGGCTAAAGCATTATTAGGCAAGTATTTTATTTCTATATATGCTGATATATATTCAATAACTGTGAACTGTTATTTTAATTTGTGGTTCTTGTGATGTTTTTTAGATTTTGAAAGGCACGACGATGACGAACTGGGTTTTAGGAAAAATGATATAATTACTATAATAAGTCAGAAGGATGAACATTGTTGGGTCGGTGAACTGAATGGTTTAAGAGGTAATAACATGTATTTTATATTTGAATGGTATAGAAATTGTTATTTCGTATATTCTAGGTTGGTTTCCAGCCAAATTTGTGCAACTATTAGACGAGAGGAGTAAACAGTACAGTAGTGCAGGAGATGATAGTATATCAGAAACTGTTACTGATCTTGTAAGAGGTACATTGTGTCCGGTGATTAAACAAGTTTTAGAACATGGTATGAAGCGTCCTAATTTCTTAGGTAAACATTTTGATCATTTGACTTCAGCATTTATTTTCTAAAATAATTTGTTATAGGTGGACCGTGTCATCCCTGGTTGTTTATAGAAGAATCCGCAACCAAAGAAGTCGAAAAAGATTTTAATTCGGTTTACAGCAGGCTTGTGCTTTGCAAAACTTATAGGTTAGATGAGGATGGTAAAGTTTTAACACCAGAGGAGGTGAGAAATTATTTTTTTTACATAGTGACTAGGTGCACCCCAGAATGCATGCTGTTTCAAGCGTTGGGTGCACTCCAAATTACGAACGCCTTGGATATGACATCGTTCATGGAGTGCGCGGTAGTTCTAACGTCGCACATGCGCGATTGATTTTAAATACCTTTTGATATAGTAAGAAGTATGTAGGTTCCTCATCAGCAGTCCGTGGAGTAGTGGTTAGGTTGCCCGATTCTCACACGAAAATTATCATACCAGGCAATGCCTATTTTCCGGCAACCTCTTTAGCCAAACTTCCTTCTACTCTAATCTTTCACTATCCCACTCTCTCCATTTTTCCCTAAATTCTTTTACTTGACACGTGCAAATTTTTCCTGTCCTCTCCTTCTTTTTGTCTGTTGTGTTTTTGTCTTATTGCTTCTGTTTGTTTCTTAAAAATTCTTCTTCAAAATCCCCATTAAAAACCATAATATTTTAAATGCCATCTTTTGTTTTGCTCTATTTTCCGGCGGCTCTATTTTTTTTAATATATTTTGTTAACAACTAAAATGCGTAATACGAATATTTCTTCAGGTTAGTTCGTTATGTTAAATATGTTAATATTATTTGATGTAGTATAGTTGCTTATGATGGATAATTTCCCTTGCCCTTGACATTTTGTCAACAACTATAGATGTTCGTGTATTATTATTAATATTATTTCAAACGGCTGATAGCGTGAACATTAAAAAAACCCTTTTTTTGTACAACTCGGTGTGATAAAAACCGTAAAGTTGAGACATTCGCATCGTACGCTGTTAACGGTAAAAATCGAAGTTAAAACCTTGCTTATAATAGCCATTATTTAAATCATAATATTAATTTTGAGCATAAACATTGTGCTGATGAACATTGCCGCCCCTCGGGTTAGTGCGGGGACTAGTTATTGAACTTTAAATTAAATATTCTGTGTATATGATGAAAACCTTGGCCCAAGAGCTCTGAGAAGAAGCCAGGGTGGTGTGGAAGATGAGGATTTGTTGACGACAATCGGTATCGTAAGTTGTCTATATTTTTTTTTTGCTGGTGTTTTTTCATATTGATTTTGACATTTTTAATAATAATTTGTTTTACGCTGTAAATACAGTCCATTTTTTTGCTCACAACATAATGGCTATCGGAGCCGTAACAATAGATTCATAATACGAGTATTTCTTTAGGTTAGTTCGTTAGGTTAAGTATGTTAATATCATTTGATGTAGTGTGGAGTGCCGGCCCTCTGTGGGCTCCCACCAATTGTAGCTCGCATTTATTTACCTATTCTGTACGTAGTAGGATCGGCGAATATGCCGGAGTGCACCTAACGCTGAAAATAGCATGCACTCTGGAGTGCACCTAGTCATTGCGTTCTTTTGACAGTGTAAGATCCCATGAAAAGTATTTCAAAGGATCTTTCTAAAAAAAATTAATTGAAAAGAATTACGGTGATTTTAGTTAGTTTACTTTAGTTGAAATAATTAAGTTGATATGAAATTTATAACAATTTTTAGCTGCTGTATCGTTGCGTCCAAGCTATAAACCTGTCCCACGATAACGCCCATGCCCAAATGGACGTAAAACTACGCTCTCTAATATGCATGGGTCTAAACGAGCAGGTCCTTCACTTATGGCTTGAAGTGCTTTGTTCTTCCAGTGAAGTTGTGCAGAAATGGTAATGTTTTTCACAAAATCCTATTCAGTACTACAAAAACATTTATTTTTAGGTACCACCCATGGTCTTTTGTTTATAGTCCCGGCTGGGTACAAATTAAATGTGACCTAAGAATTTTGTCTCAGTTATCTTTTAATTTGAATCCCGATTGGGAATTGCCAGTAAAAAAAGAAACAAACAATCAACCTCTCAAGGATGGAGTCCGTGATATGCTTGTAAAGCATCATTTGTTTAGTTGGGATATTTAAAATTTTCATTAAAAAATTACTAACATAGATGTCCATAAATAATGCCTTCAATATGCTTCAGATACAGGCTGGTTTTTTAAATTGATTTTTAACAAATTTACAGAGTAACAGAATGACTAGCAACCTTAACATTCTGAAAGAGCCAAAGACTCAACAGGTATAGTAGATCAATAAGATATAGTAGAAATAAAGAGTAAACAATAACAGATGACGAGTGGTATGGCCAGGGTTTAACAGAAATTATGCTGCATTGTGCATAAAAATGAATACTGTAGAATTACACCTGGAGCTAACGACAGTTCGAACGGTTGTGATAGATTACCATTCGTAATGCCTGTTTTTTATTAAGTCATATGAACTGATTTATTATGTCTTGAGGCATACGACTAGAGTGTCTTCTAATGGGGAAAATGTTTATTCAAATATGTCGAATTTTTATACAAAATTTTTTGATTATTAACCGGTAATTACCATATTGTATGCATACCAAACATGATACATAAATGTCTAATGAAAATGGCATATAAATTAGTTGTCTTTGTATCCATGGCATACGAGCTCAAACTTGTCATTTTTTACCCAAAAAATTATTAAAATGACATTTTTTCTGTACATTCCGAGTACAATGAAAAGCACCATATTTAATTGGCATACCGATTGACTATCGCTGAGCTGGTGGCGCAGTCAAAGTTCCATAAACTCAAGGTAACTTTTTACGATCGTTAACCGAATAAGATAAATAAATATATAAGGATCGAAGTCGAAAAAACATGGGAAAAGTAATGGCATACCAATTGACCATTGCTGAGCGTGTGGTTTACACGGTTACAAGTTGCATAATCTCAAGGCAACTTTTTATTATCTCTGTATCCACCTAGAAAACGTTATAAAAATAAGTCAAAGTTGGGAGCAGGGTAGATAGTACCTAATGATTAATGATCAGAGAAAATAGTGAATTTAATGACTTTAATTAACAGTTATCACTTCATATGGCCAAAGCATTAATAAAATTAGGCGACACTGAAAATTTCAGCTTAGTCCCATATGCGGTTTCTGAAATGTATGTTTTTAATGGGTTAATTTGAAGCGCAATGCAACCAGCACCTTAGCAACGGTCATGGATTCTTCTTGAGATCATCGAGTTTTTTCCCAGTGTTCCACCTTTTATTACTTCTTGTATGTAGAATTAAAAAATGCATAGAAAAGATTTAATGAAAACTTACTAAATATGATAACACAAATTAGTATGAGTTCGATTGTCGCCCACGTAGGCTTGACCCTATTAAATTTGACATTGCAAAAAATGAATTCAAACAGATGTTTGAGTTGGGGATTTTTGAACCATCGTCATCGTCAGTTTCTTCACCTTTGTACATAGTTGCCAAGAAAGGTTCTGACGATTGGCGACCTTGTGGCGACTATCGACAGCTTAATACAGTCGCTATTCCTGATCGATATCGACGAACGGATATCCGTTGCCTCACATCCATAATTTTAACTCTCATTTTAACTCATTGTCTGGTCGATAGCCGAGTGGGTTAAGGTGCGTGGTGGCAATCACGATTAATCACACGGATATCGCACCACCGGGTTCGAATCCTGGCTCCGGCACTGGCACTGTCGGGGGAAATAGTTGTATGTCCGCGTTTTTTCAATGTGTAACCCCCTTCCACACAAGCCCTGACTTCTAGAATTGGGGGTTGTCTAATTTCTGTGGTGTTTTATTTATTTTATTTATTATTTTATTTACATGGTACTACCCATCTTTTCCAAAATCGATCTGGTCCATGCCTATCTTCAGATTCCAGTTGCAAAAGAGGACGTTTATAAAACTGCAATAACTACCTCTTTCGGTCTTTAATTTCCTTAGAATGCTTTTTGGAGTCCAAAATGCTGGACAAACTTTCTAAAGATTTATGAACGAAGTTCTTAAAGATTTACCATTCATTTTTGTCTGTTTAGATGACATATTGATTGCCAGTAAAGATCAAAATGAACATTTGACACATTTACGTACTATTTTTAAACGCCTCGAAGACTATGGTATTAACATTAAACCATCTAAATGCGTTTTTGGCATATCATCTTTAGATTTTCTTGGCCATCATATTTCCGCCAATGGCATTTCTGCTACCAGTGAACGCATTGATATTATTGACAATTTTCCCAAACCGTCAACCCTTAAGCAACTTCAACGTTTTATAGGAATGATCAACTATTATACCATCGCTTTATATGTCTTTAACATTTTAGCTCCTTTACATGTTTTTAGTGCCATGTCCATGATAAAATTCTGTAGATCTTGTTGTCGTGAATGGGGGTCAAGACTACGTTTTTTGATTGATAGTGGGCGCCAGTAGTCTAATTAAAGATTCCGACAAGCTGGTGAGGACGAACTATGGCTCTCGGGGTCGATTTTTATAGATATGGCATGAGACTCCAATTGTAGGATGGTGTTGCTGATGACGTCTGAGTTTTCGAGACTTCTAATGGTTTCTACGATGTCGGGAGGGCCCAGACTGACTGATTACAGCGCCAAGCTTCCTGAGATGTTGACAATTTTTATTATGGGTGCTAATACCCGTAGTTGCAATTAGGTTAAGTAAATAAAAGAGGAAAATCCATAAAAAAAATAACTAAAAGCAACTCGAACAGCATTCGTACTGTCAAAAATGGTATTTATTTAATTATGTAGGACCTAACTGTACTGAGCTAACACTGATTTTAATTTTCCCCGCACTACTATGCACCGATGAAACGTTTATAAGTCGCGACTGTCGCTGTACCCTCTTCGTACTCTTCTCCACATCAATAGAGACTTGGATCGTGCAAAGCATCGTATTGAGGGTTGGTTCATCGAGTAGACATTGGTAGGCTGGACTGGTTGCTTCTTATTGATCTGCTTTCACTGGACTGATGGTTGTAGTTGATGTTGTAGCGACAAGAACTGCGGAAGAACTGCCGCTGCAGAAACCTTGCTGCATATAATTAGACATCGGGTGGGACGGGGCTCTGGACGTCAGGATGGCTGGAGTATTGAACGTTGTGGACGACCTCTGGCTGACCGATGCGACGAACCGAACCGGACGGGAGTCTAGACGGCAGGACGGCTGGAGTATTGAACGTCGTGGAAGGCCCCTGTCGTGTTTTGATGTTGTGATTGATGTATTTTGTGCGTAGTAGTGGTTTTAATATTATTTAATTCAATTAGTAGTAGTAGTAGTAAAAATGCTTTATTGGTTACGTTACAACAACCAAATGGCCATCGACCGAGGTCCTTCAGCCAGTGTGAATTATACATTTCTATAGTTTATTATAATATTTATAATGTGTTTTGTTTCTATAATACATTACATATGTAAAAAAAAAAATTGACATGACATGTGGTAATTGAACATTTCTAATGTATTTTATTCAGTGAAATAGTTCCTTATCTTCTTTGCGCCAGTGCTTTTAGGATTTCTTGAATAGTTCTTACAGGATGTTTGCATCTTGGCCTAACTTCTGACCTAGGTATTAATAGTGGTTCCAGTTTTTCCATGTTGTGTGTTTGCTTGGCAAATTTGGTGGTTAGAATTAGCAGTCTTTGGGTGATCGGATGAGTTTTGGTTTTATTGTAGAGTAATCTGTTGGATGGGTGATGTAGTGGATTTGCTGGATGTCGAATTTTTGTGATAGCTCTAAGAGCTGATGTTTCTGCTACTTGTATATTCTTTAAAGCCGGGTTTCTGCAGTTCAGATAAATCGTGTGTCCATATTCTAGGATTGGTCTGCAAATTGATTTATATATTTTAGAAGCAGCAGCGATATTAATCCCTTTATTTTTGTATGTCAAAGCCCTAAAACCACCACAATCTGTAGATTGCTCGAATGTTTCCATGGGCGCTGTCCTTGAACAGAAGATTGCTAATTTAACTCCTTTAGCTTTCTTTTCCCGCAAATTAAATGATACCCAAAAACGGTATTCACTTTTGACAGAGATATTTATACTTCGATCAAGCATTTTAGACATTTGTTAGAAGGCCGAATTTTTACCTGTTTTACTGATCACAAACCATTGGTTTGGACCCTTTTTACACATACTGAAAAGACCCCATTTCAGACTCGCCATTTAGAGTACATCGCCCAATTCGCCAGTGATATACGTCACATTAGTGGTAAAGAAAACATCATTGAGGATACATTATCTCGTGTAAATGATCTTTCTTTAATCCAGTCTCATTCTATTTTTATCCCTACCTTCATTTAATCTGTAAATTCAGACCACTTCAATTTACAGCTTTTAAAAGATGCACAATCGAACGGTTGTGAACTTTCATTTTTAGTTACGGAATAATCCAACCCAAACAGTAAAGTCGTCAACTACACTTTACAGCAACTCACAATTTCTGTTCCACTGGTAAAATTTGGACTGTGCCTTATGAACAAAAACATGTTTAAATTGCCAAACTTTTAAAGTTAATAGGCACACCAAAACTCAGTTTTCAGATTTTGATGTTCCCAAGAGGTGCTTCGAGCACATCCACATAGACCTCGTTGGACCGTTACCACCTTCCAACGGATGTCGCTACATTCTCACTGGTCGAACGATTCACACTCTGGCCGGAAGCGTACCCCTTACAAGACATCTCTGCTGAAACCGTTGCCAAAACTTTATTTCAAAATATTATCTGTCGATTTGACGTCCCATTAACTGTCACTACAGATCAAGGTGTCCAGTTCGAATCAAATTTATTTCGCGAATTTTCCAAATTTTTAGGGTTTCATCGGATTCACACGACAATATATCATCCTCAAGCCAGTGGTATGGTCGAGAGATTCCATAGAACTCTGAAGACTGCATTGCTAGCCAGGGCTAATACCATTCACTGGTATGATGAATTGCCGATTATTTTATTAGGTTACGCACCATGCCCAAAGATGACTTGAGTTGTTCATCTGCGGAGCTTATTTACGGACAAACCTTGCGTCTCTCTGGCGATAATTTTATCAGGTCTCATACTGATACTCAGGTCTCACTCTTTATTACAAAATTACAAACCTTTTTCGACAATTTACATTTTAGATCCCCTAAGCCAAATTTCACTTGTAAAATTTTCGTCAGTCCTGACATCACTTCTCGTAAGAACGTTTTCATTCGTCAGGACAGAATGAAAACATCTTTCTCCCCCTTGTACGAAGGACCTTTTCTCGTTATTTCTCTTACAAGCAAAATTATCACAGTCCTTAAACGCGGGAAGCATTTAACTGTCAGTCTTGACAGAGTCGAGCCAGCGTACTTGTTGGATGATGTTACTGATTCTGCTGTCAAACCTGTCTTGAAAAAAGTACGTTTCGCTGTTGATTCTTTGGTCGATTGATTTTTTTTATTGCAGGGGGAATATCTGTGGCATATACGCCTACCTAACGTGTACTAGCCACTTGATGGCCAACTATTTTTGGATTTGGGTAACCATAAAAAAAGAAAAATAACGAAAATAATTATTAGACTCGAATCATCAACCAAAACAAAAATCTTGAGATGTCATAGATTAAATAAAACCGTAATTATTATCTAGCTCACATCTTTTTATTTTATTTTATAGTTTAAAACCTATAGTACACTATGCCTGTGCCACAGATTTGTAATAGCAGTAATAACATACTAACCAACTAACTAAAGGTTCCTGTCTAGTGTTGAAACACGGGAGATTCGATAAAGCAAGTACAGTCCATATTTATGATTTTTTAAGTGATTTATAGGTCCCACAGAATTCGAAGACTTTCGAATGATCAAATAAAAATAGTTATAAAAGATTCCCATTAGACGATTTTCTTACTCGAAATATTGTACAAGAAAGAAGTAACTTTAAGACAGTAACATCCGCTGTGTGGGATATGTTGTTAATACACAGCACCCAGCACCCTTTTTAGATTTCTTATATCTACTAAATCTCTTTGATCTATTATATGTATATAGCAATATTATACTTGCACTGATATGGGTGTGCGTATAATTTTTTTCTGCAGCAAGTTTTGAGATGGCAATGTTTTTTTGAAATAATGAAGTTTTCTTTTTTTTATTCTTTTGATATAAGTAGCACCCATACATGCTTAACTATTAAATTTGCTAAGCCTTTAATACGTTTAATCAGAAAATAATCTACTGTTGCAGCAATTATTCGTCACATTCACTCAGCCTTAGATTGGTTTTAGTTTTTAAAACAGTAAAAGTGGTCTCTCTATTAGAATAGAACTTTGTCAAAATAAACTGGGAGGCCAGTTGGGACTATATAACTGCTGGGAACCGCAAATACCTCGTACTGTTGAATTATAATTTTGGTAGTGTCAGTTTAGACAATTTACCAAATGTCAGCCTGTATTTTGGAAGTTTACTATTTAGAATGTAAATCATGAAGTCCTTACGAGATACCTCCTTTCTAAGTATCATATCAATTAAGATGTCATGTACAACTCCATTTTTTGTCTTATGAGAGGAGTTGTCTTAAAAGCAAATATCATATTTCAAGAAAACTTATTTTTATAAAATCATATTAATGTTTTATTTTATCTTCATTATATTTACATAATAATAATGTGCATTACTTATAATAAATGTGATAATTTTGTTGTTGTATTATACGATATAATTTAAAGTAATTATGTATAAATGAATAAACATCATTTATTTGCAATATTAAATAAAAACGAGTATAATTTAGATGAAATTTGTTATTTTTCCCTGCAGCATTGAAATAATACATCTCAGAATCGTAAAACAATAGAGAAGTTAGAAACAGGTAATACAAATAGTATTTCATTATCTTGGAATGTTACCGTGTAATTGAACTATTTTAATGTATCCCCTAATGAATTTGGAATAAACCTTCTGCTGGTTGGGAATTTTAATTAAATTCTGTAACTCTGGTTTACCTGACATATCGCAGTGATGTTCTTTTCATTAAGTATTTATGTACTTTTACACATTCCTTATTAAATAGTTTCATCACATCTAAATTTTCATGTACCAAATATAAACATTTTTCATTTTTAATACTGTGGAAGGCATATTTTATCTCTTATATCATCTCTTATCATCATAGCGAATTACTATCTGCCAATGATTTTACTAGCATTACTCTAAACATTTGTTAATAACATAATAAACTTTAGTTTCAGGGAGATAACCTATGATGAAGTTCGCACTATAATAACTAATCTTAAAAATAGTAAAAGTAAAGACCCTTATGATATCAATGTAAAACTTATTAAGAGCATAAAAACTTAATTATTTACCACTTAACTAACCGAATCAATTTGTGTATTATAAACAATGTCTTTCCCGATGTACTAAAACTATCAAAAGTTATCCCAATTTATAAAAACGGCTCATATGAGGATCTAAATAATTACCAATTGTGCTTAACAACTTTGAAAGCAAGAAGTTTACTACTGCTAGTTTTTTCGACTTAACAAAAGCATGACGTTCCACAGGGATCCGTGTTAGGTCCCTTACTTTTTATCATTCTTTTTTTAATGACCCTATTTCTAGTAGTGATACTGATTTCACGTTGTTCTCTGACGATACAACTGCACTAAATATAAATCTTTTACTACGGGAACTAAATCAGAGTGTTATATCGACAATTGAAAATATTAATGAATAGTTTTTATCTAATCGATTAAAACTAAATGAAGACAAAACGCAATCACTAAAACTTCACGCTACGAAATCTTGAACCAGTGGACCAATTCATTCAAAATGTTTATCTAAATCCAACATTATCCTGGGAGCAACACACTTTAAAATTATCAACTAAACTCTCAAAAAATATTTATTTTCTAAGGAATCTTGTCAACAATTTATCTCAATACTTTTTAATTATGGCTTATTTATTATCACTCAAATATCATATGGTATCCTAAACTGGGGGCACTCATACAACGCCACTTAAAAACAAGGCCTCTGCGCTAACTTTGTGTCAGCTGCATGAGTCATCAACACCAGTCCATCGTTTGCGTGTTGTTTGGGTACTAAGTCGTGTTTATTTGAAGTTTTAAATTAATTTTTGAGGCTTATCTACGAGTTATCAGCTCATTCACAGCATTGAGAGAAATGCATGCTATTGAAAAAAATAGCTTACACAAATATGGATATAATTTGATGCTAAAAGCTCTCTACCCGACTTCCATTGAGAAACAAAATGTTAAATTGACTTTGAAAGTGTTTAATCCTCAAATTATGACTACTCTAGAAGAACTAGGTAAAAGAAAACATTTTGAGAGCTACGAAGACCGCAGAATTCATCAAAATTGTCAATAAGTGGTGAATGTCAAAACTTTGTTAAAGGGGAAACGTTTACGTGATCTTATGGAGAACCAGTTACAAAAAATTCTGTGCATCTGAAGCATTTCAATGATTTTCTAAAATGGATTGATTCTTGGGCTGAATGTGAATGTGACGGAAAGTTGACAGACGAAACCCATTGGGCTTTAAGGAACACTGTGGAATGCCTAGTGAAAATGGCAGAATACTGCATGGAAAAGAAGGGCTATAATTTCTTCCTTTGCGGCCAAGTTCAAACAGATAAATTGGAAGAACGATTTGGTAATTTCCGCATGCAGGCTGTGGCTCAGTATCATATATCCATACGACAAGTTTCGAAGCTGAGTCAAAATTACGCATGTGAAGTGTTGTGCCACTTATTGTGAAATCAAAACAATTTGGAGATGTCAAATTACAAAGGACGACATGAAACAGGACATCCAAACTAAGTCTGCTAATGAAGGAGATGATTTAGATCACGAGCCACTTGGTGCCATTCCGGAGAGCTTAAGAAGCACTTGTTTCGTTGAAGAATATGAAATTGACAAAATCAATGAAGATATGTGGCCTTTGATTTGCTACGTTGCGGGGTACGCATCCTACGGAGCTATAAAAAAGTTCAAGTGCGCTTACTGTTTATCTTATAAGTGATAATGAAGAATATGCTGAATTTTTCCGTCTTATTAGTGCCAACGATCGTGGAAGGATGAGTTATCCAAGTCGCGATGTAGTTGCTTGTGCCGCTTACACTTACACTATTATAAATAACTTACTCTCAAACAATGAACATAATTTTTTAAAACAAACTAACCAAAGGGGAATTGTGGGGATTTTAGCTTTTGAAACTATTAATGAACTAGAATTGGAAATCTTTGAAGGTCATAATTGTGGAAAACATTCCTCCAGTGCAATTTTAAAAAGGGTTGTGATTGCTCTTGTGAATACTTTATTAAATAATTATTGTAAAATACAAAATGATACAATTAGTAATAAACATATGACTCAGTGTAAGAGATTTAAACCAGGAAATAAAATTTAAATCTTATATTGAAAACCTAATTTCTTGCAATGTAGAACAGATTATATTTAATCAAACATACTTATTTCTCATATGGTTTTATTATTATCATAATCTGTAAATTCCTTAGTTAATTAGCCCATTACAAGATTATCTTTTGTGGATTACTTCTACTTTGTTTATTTACAATATATATTTATAAACAATATGTTAATTCATTTGACAATTTCTAATTTTATTAAATTTTTGTACAACAAAAGTTTTTATATATTATTGCTTGCAATTAATTACAACTTATACTATGTATTGCCCTGTTTTGCATTTTATTTATGCTAAATAAACATTATTATCATTATATGCAGTATTTTACTAAATTTGCTGTATTTAATTCAGCATTTAATTAAAAGTTACTGTATGGTTGGTTGCCTATATGTACAGTGAAATTTTAATGGATTACTCTTGATGGCCCATACTTTTACTGCAGAGACTTTGTTTCTCTTCGGTTCGCCAAATCCAGAAATGGAACGAGCTACTACTCTGCCAAATTCTATAATGTTCTACCTAACGTTAAAAACTTAAACTTCTTGAAATTTAAAATCAGACTATTTAAAAGCTAAGGCTTTCTACAAGTTTAATGAATTCCTAAGAATGACTTAACCTGTCTAAGCACTGTATACCCCTGTAAGTAAGTTGTTTGTTTATTGCTTTTTTTATCTCTTAACCATTTTAAAAAATTTATTTTATTATTATTAAGTATTTAACTCATATTTTATTTCACACATTGTATGTAATTGTTTTATACACTTCTTTTACCCCGATTTTTTCTGACTTGTGTAAGCATTCGTTATTTATATTGGCACCAATAAAGTATCTATCTATAAGATTGGGAACCACAGAATTTTAACAAAAAAATAGGTTGTCGAGTCTTTTCTATGCGAAAGAGTTTTGTTTTTTGATTCATGGATAGCCCTTCCTGTATCTACCACACCTTATCTTCTAATGTATTGCCTTCAAATGTTCTACAACGCGGTTATTTGCATATTCTTGCCCATATATTTCTTGCAGTTCCAACTGTTTTAAGATTTCGTCTAAACTATATAATTTATTTACGAATATTAAAGAAAAAAGTATATTTTAGGTGAGGTTTATAATTTTCATCACAGCGTTAAAATAATACATTCTAAAATCGTAACCAACACAACATAAACATTTCAAGTTAGGAACAAGCAATACAAACAATGTTTTATTAAACCTTGAAAGATTATATAGTACAATAATTAAATTAATGTAACCCCTAACGCTTTAGGCAGTGTGGACCCACATTTGTCAGGAAAATGAAATTGAAATAAATCCTCTGCTGGTTCGAGATTTAAATTAAATTCGGCGACTGGTTTATGTCTTTCTGCTACCCGAGGAGCAAACATAGCTGCTGGGTATACTACAGATGATGTTCCTATTACCAGGCACAAGTCACATTCTTCTATTAGTTCCCCTAAAGTAAAATAATTAATAAGATTTGAATATAACTTTTAGGCATCCCTTACTAGATTCTTTCATTACATTCTCGTCTAAATTTTCACCAAACCACACGATATATGGGCGTACCAATCCTTGACATTTTTCGTTTTTACATTTTGGAAGGTCTTTTTTTGCTATTACGGGTAGATCATCGTTGGGCACTGTAGGATCTCTAGAAGAAAAAAAAATGATAGTAACAAGATCGTCTCAATATAAAAAAATACTAGTACCCTCTGCCTCTTAAGGCTTCGCAAATTGGATTATCATAATTTTCTGTAACAGCTTTACATTTTGTACACATTACTTTGTGCAATGCTCCGTGCAATTCTATTACATTTTCAGAACCAGCTTTCTTATGTAATCCATCAACATTTTGGGTTATCACGGTAAGCTTACGACCTTGTTTTTTACAAGTTTGCTCATAAATAGCCAAAGCCTTGTGGGCCTACTAAAACAAGTTTAGCATTAAGTTTTTAGTTATTACAGTTTGTACGGAATAAGTTGTAGCTTTATTAAAGTAAAGCGATAGTAACTAAAACATCTCATTAATTTCTAATTTATCAGTTTCCCTCGGCACAGTTATGAGTTCATTTAAAACATGTTACAATTACATTATTTGGTTGAGCGTTGAAAGCAACGTTTCTTCTGTAGTGATAAAATTCCCAAACCAATGCTGGATTTACTTGAAAGGCATGTGGAGTTGCCAAGTTAGCACACCTATATGTTCTCCAAAGTCCTCCTTCACCTCTAAATGTGGGTATTCCCGATTCCGCTGAAATTCCAGCTCCTGTTAGGGCTACAATATTTTTAGCCTTGCCCAATACGTTTCTAAATCCTTCATAGTCATTTAATTTAGTTAGTGTTCGTGTCGACATTGCATTTAATGAAATTGGTGATAATAAACGCCCGAGAACTGTCGTCATTAACACCATATAAACGTATAATATACTGAAACTAATTTAAATATTATGAAGTCACATCATAAATAAATAAGCATATTATTATGTAGTACACCTTTACTGAATTGATTATAGAATTTTTGCATACAGCATATGACCAACTCTGATGAATTTCTGGCTTCCAATTTAAGAATTCAAAGATTGTGAATAGCGCGTAGAAATTAGAAATAGATACAAGTTGAGAATTTGATTAATTTTGAGGTTATCTCCTTTCATGTTGTCGGCTGTGGCCACTAAAAATCTGTAAATATATCATTGAAAAACAATGAATTTCCAAAGCACACGGTAGATGTCAGATAGATACCATAGACCATAGAGTTAGGACTCTAATAGACCAGGACCGGAGGCGTTATTAATTTTATTCACTTATTTTGAGCTTATCTCCTCCAGCTTATTTTAAATTGAACTGTCTTTACTTTTTTTATCATGCCTAATAGTTGTTAGACATAATGTCTATGCTGTTAAACAACACAAATGATCAAACCTTCAGTGATTATGTAGACCTAATTAAACCTTCCAAAAAACTATCTTGTAGTACATGGGCATCTGCGCCTGACAATCCTGACATTATATTTTTCAAGATCGCTACTCTTCCCTTTATTCTTTTCTTTCTAATAAATATCACTCCTTAAATAGTTACTATGTTTTATCTCATTACATTAGTGAAAATAAAATTTTATTTATTAACTAAACGTTTTGAAGTTATGATTCTTTTGATCCTTGCATGCATGACTTATATGGTTTCAGGTGCTTTCCTTGGCGTTAAAAAATTCAATTTTTTTATTATCACCATACTGAATTATTTTATGTTCGAATAGTGATCCAAATTCCCTTTTAACCGTTTTTATCACAGTGCCAGAGAAAAATCAGTTTTTACGATTGTTAAATCTTTAGCCAGGCAGATCTCTTGATCTTAATCCTTATTTAGACTTTTATCTTTGGGGGCAATGGGGAAATGAAGTTCGATCCACCAGATAATGTACAAATTTTGAAAAAACGTGGAAGAAATACCTACTTTGCCTTCCAAAAAACAAGAGGGGGTAAAAAACTATTTTGGTACCGCCAAAGAAAACTTAATGTCATCAACAGTCGTTAAAGCCGCTTTACAGTCTGCAACTTTCTTGCAAGCAAGATCTTGCAGTGGCAATTTCTTGCAGGTAAAATTTGTTGACAGTACGTTTTACAGTCGGCAATTTCTGTAATTGCAATAATATTGCGCAAGATTTGGCAACTTTGTAAAAATAAATTGTACTGTGTCTAACAAATTAAATAATAATACATTGATCTCACTTATATTCTGCTCGTTTTAATCGCCGTGAATATTCATATGAATACGCTTTCATCTACTTTTATCATGTATAACCTCTTAGTCGGGCCACGTGATATGAAGTCATATTCTAGTAACTTTCTGTCTGTATTGGTAACATGGAAATCGCGAAATTGTCCACCAGACCTGCACGAAAATTGCAAGAGAAATCTAGCAGAATCGATTTTCTGCAAGATGTTGAAACGTGCAAGTAAATTGCCAAATGTGATCAGCTGGCTCTCAACTACGCATGCCTTTAAAAGCCGCTTTACAGTAGGCAACTTTCTTGCAAATTCAAGAAATCCTGATCAAAGGCATGCGCAGTTGAGAGCCAGCTGATCACATTTGGCAAAATTTACTTACAGGTTGCAACATCTTGCAGAAAATCGGTTCTGCTCGATTTTTCTTGCAACTTTCGTGCAAGTCTGGTGGATAATTTAGTGTTTTCCATGTTACCAATACAGATGGAAAGTTACTAGAATATTACTTCATGTCGCGCGGCCCGATTAAGAGATTATAGACGACTAAAACGAGCAAAATAAGTTAGGTTAATGTATTATTATTTAATTTGTTAGACATATAGTACAATTTATTTTTATAAAGTTGGTAAATCTTGCGCAATATTATTTTGCAATTACAGAAATTGCGGACTGTAAAACCAGAAAATGCTGCTTGCAAGAAATTGCCACTGCAAGATCTTGCTGGAAGAAAGTTGCCTACTGTAAAGCCGCTTTAATCAAGATTTCTTGAATTTGCAGAGTGTAAAGCGGCTTTTAAATAAAAATGTAGGATTTTTTTAATATGCGCCGCTCCATATTTGTGAATTTATTTCAAATGAAAAGAAGAAAATTACTAAATCAAATTTAAAAACAGTCAAAATAAAAAATTATACCTATACGTTTTCTGTATTCCTTCCAACAATCGAGTTAGAAATACATGCACATCCAATTTCTACCCATTAGGCACTGATGTGCATGTACTGTGTGTGATTAATGTCAAATTAATGTGTCATAAATCGATAACCGGCGAGTAAAAATAGGGTAACTGCATCTTTGACTGCACGTCAAGAATGGACATGGAAATAAACCGCTGACAAGACAATATAGGGAATTTAATATTCAATCGAACTGATTAAACAAAATTTGTAACCTGGAATAAAAGCTTGTATAAGTTGTATATAAAAGGGCAATTTAAATTATCCGCCACCAAACAGCCAAACACAATAACACATTTGTGATATCATGTTTATGTTTCTGCAGGAGGTGGACTTTGAAATAAATGCAGATAATTGTGATTTATCTCTGTTAATTATATTTTGATAACAGTCATCATGTCGTCCCTATGGAATTCTATTAAAAAAATTCCTGTACGGGGCAAATACTTTAGGGTATGTATTTGGAATTGTTTATTACCATGTTTACAAATATTTAAGTGTTTTTAGGAACAGGTACGATGTTTAAACTTGTTGGAGTACCAAAGTAAACATTTGCTGAGAAAAAATGATGTAGCTATTCAAGACTTTTGTATGGTAGATGAAAATGGAGCACAGGAGCTTGAAAAATTCAGTAATTAGTACTAATAGTTTGAGGTTAGGTTGACAAAAATTAACTTACTTTTTTTTAGATGCAAAGGAATATGTTATTAAAGCACAAATTCTTGCTGGAGGCAGAGGAAAAGGTCATTTCGACACGGGTTTCAAAGGAGGAATACACATTACCAAAAAGTATGAACTGTAATCTGGTATTAAAAAAAAATGCTATAGTACCTATGAACGTATTTTAAGAATAAAGACACACATAGTATTTTTATTAATTGTTTATGTGAAGCTTTTATGAATTAAATTCTTTTCAGCCGAGGGGATATTAGTGGCATTGTTAGTAAAATGCTGGGTCATAAACTGATAACAAAACAAACGCCCAAGGGAGGAATAGAAGTACAAAAGATAATGGTAGCAGAGAGTGTGAACATTAAAAGAGAAACTTATCTATGTATCGTGATGGACCGCCAAAGAAATGGCCCCGTAATTATTGCTTCGCCTGCTGGTGGGGTTGATATTGAAGGAGTGGCTAAAGATACTCCAGAGCTTATAAAAAATGTACCAATTGACATATTTGAAGGTGTAACGGATAAAATTGCTAATGAATTAGCTGACTTCCTGGAGTTTAAAGGGCCACTGAGACAAAAAGCCAGTAACGAGATTAAAAAACTATGGAAATTATTCCTCGCTATTGATGCTACACAGTTAGAGATTAATCCTTTAGTAGAAACTGATGATAACCAAGTGATATCAGTTGATGCTAAATTAAACTTTGATGACAATGCCAAATTCAGGCAGAAAGACATATTTGCATTGGAAGATGTTAGTGAAAGCGATCCCAGAGAAGTGGAAGCCTCGAAATATAATCTGAATTATATTGCAATGACGGGAAATATTGGGTAAATAAGTAGAAATTTTTTTATTATAATATGACACGCGTAGAAAAAAAAAACATACATATATGCCGATGTAACATTTTAATGTTCAATTCTATATTATTTTTAGATGTTTGGTAAATGGGGCTGGACTGGCCATGGCGACAATGGATATTATTAAACTTCACGGTGGTGATCCCGCAAATTTCTTGGATGTGGGAGGTGGCGTGAAAGAGGATCAAGTTCGGGCTGCTTTTAAAATTATTACCTCGGACGAAAAAGTAAAAGCAATATTGGTAAACGTATTTGGAGGTATTGTAAATTGTGCTACTATCGCAAATGGAATTGTTGAAGCATTAAAAACAACATCGCTTAAAGTACCTCTTATCGTTAGATTAGAAGGAACTAATGCTACAGAGGCCAGGAGGATTATTAAAGAATCCGGACTTGATATTCAGACAGCTGAAAATTTGGAAGATGCTGCCAAAAAAGCAGTTGCAAGCATTTAATTTGGTTTAAAAATATTTTAAAGATATTTTTATAAATGTTATGTTAAGTTACGTACAATAAATTTTATACATATTTCATTGCTATTTTTGCCTTTGGTGCTATTCCATAGATTTTTGTCAACCAGATTCTCTAAATACATGCACTTACATTCTAAATTAGAATGTAATTACATTTCGATGATGCAGAATGTGCGCTATTGTTGCAGAATAGCAAAAGTAGAAACGGGTGTTTTTGGCGTTTTTTTATTAGCATCTTGCAATAATAATTTGCTTAAAATCAATTCAATTAAAAAAAATTTATTAAGCGTAAATACAAGGAAATACAACGAATCCCTCCCATCAGCTCAGCCTTGCGACTATGATGTTTTGCAACCACATTACTAAACAATTTCGGGTTTTCTACATCTACTTCAATTATTCTGGAACATATGGCGCATCGTTTGCATTATCGGGATGTATTTTAATATTTTGAATTCAATCTTTGACGACTTTGCTCCTAAAGACTAGACCTAATCGAGTAAATATTCACCTTGGTTTAGTAGATCTGTAATTTCAGATATTAAACTATACTACGCAAAAAATATAAATTAAATAAAGACATAGTAGCATATGAAACCTTCGAATTATTAAGAAATAAAATAAAGAACGACAGCACGAAGCAAATATATTACAGACATGGAGAAAAATATTAGTTATCCCTAATATTACGAATCATAATGGAATCACCATGACTGATCCACAACAATTTGTAAAATCATTTGCACAATTTTTTGAAACTGCTTATATACCCCCGCAATTTAGTCAGTCAAATGATGAACCAGCATCTAGTGCTCCTATTTTTACGATCCAGCAATTTACAGAAGCAGACACCTTAAAAGCTCTCAAAAAAATTAAGAAATCTAAACTTACTACTTGTCCAGATGGCATTCCCGCATCTTAGTAAAAGATCGTGCAACTATATTTGCTTTTCCTTTATCTATATAATATTTATCCTTTAAATCAAAACTTCCACATTTCTAGAAGTATGGAAGATTTCTAAAATTTGCCCGGTCTACAAAAAGAATGAGAAACGAGGTTAGTAATTATAAGTCCATCGTAATTTTAGTAAGGCATTCGAAATATTAATTCATGAATCTATTTTTTCAAGTTAAATCACAAATATGTATTAAACAACACGGATTTATGCCAGGCCATTCTACTTCCACCAATCTATTTTATTTAAAGCAGTACATCGCTGAACTGTTAGATATGGGAGGACAAGTTGATATTGTTTGATTGAATTTTTCAAATAACATTTAATTGCAAGGTATCAATTTGTCCTCTATAAAGGCCTCTTTAAGTTCAACGTAATTCATGCGAGATGTACTCAAGGTTCGGTGCTTGGGCCTTTATTTTTTATTATATTTATAAATGATATCGTCTCCCAACTTAATTGCAATTTATTATTGTACGCCGATGACATGAAAATTTTTACCATTATTCATAGCGAGAACGACACCAAGAGATTACAAAATGACTTAGTTAACCTTCAAACAATAACGAGCTATGCCTAAATATAGACAATTGCTACACTATGACTTTTAGCAAGAAACATATCTTTCATTAAATGAATATATTATCAATAATACGAAAATACAGAGATACGACAATCTGAAAGACCTTGGCATTACTTAATTAATTAAAAACTTAAATTAAACTTACATTTTAATGATCATATCATTGAAATAACAACTAGTGAAAATTAAAAAATTAAATTTCATTATAATTTTTCATTAAAAAAATTGCCCCAAGAGTGGTTTGGAGTCCACATTAAACTGTAGGGCCTCGTCTCTCTTTGCCTAGCACAAGATCCTTGAGATCTTCCAGGGGGTTACTTCGGTAACTTGAGAGGCGGTTAAGAAACCATTTTTTTTAAAGACATTCTAAAGGTTTTGAGAACTTCAACGCCTTATTTCGCCTATTTAATGCTTTGTAAGATCTAAAGTAAAATACGCCTTGGTCATCTGGAATCCCGCTGATCTAATAGGTACACAAAAACTAATTTTTTTAAATTTATTTTCCAAATTCAAGTAATAAGTCATTTCATTTTTACATTTATTTAGTCATTTAATATTGAACACAGTAAAGTTACCAGAAATGCATTTCAATTTACATCTTTCCAACTAAAATAAGCCAAGCCATAATATTTGTTTATAATGGGCGAGATGAATGTCAAGTGCTTCTGTTGCACCACATAGGGTGAAGTCGCCTGCCCTTTTCTGTCTTAAGTAGACAAGGGAAGGAAAGATAAAAGTTTTGAGTCAAGAAAGCTACAAAACTACGGCGCATGTAAACATTGGAATTTTTGTTAATGTAAACGATCCAAAGCGTGGGACATCGTACACATAGAATCCGGAACCTTCCAAGTAGACTGTGACGTCATTTACAATATAAAAGAAGATAGATGGCACCTGAAGGCAGAACTCTTTAAGCTAACAACGTCGCGACCGTTTATAGTTCGCCGAAGCTTTGGAAATAAAATTGGAAAGACACCATAGAGTACGTCGCGACCTCTTGCATGTAGTTTGCCGAAACTCCCATAGCTTCCTTTGAAATATTCTCCACTTCGTCGAAACCTTTTTTTAATTAGCCGAGCTTAACAAATTGTTTTGTGGATATTTTCACTAAAGCACCCACGAGCCAAACGAGTCTTCAAACTACATATTATTTTTAACAAATTCATCACAACCACAGACACCACTTGCCAAAGTAAAGTTCCAAGCTTAAAGAATTCTTTGTGCAGTGCAATTTTAACGGCTCAACCATGCCCATTGAGTTTACGTCTATGCTATTTACACAACACCAATCTATTTGCTAAGTATTTTTACATGATTAATTCTCAGTTTATTATCGAATCTGCATTCTGGTTACGGGCGGGAAATAGGATTTAAATTGCGCATTTGTGGTTCTAAAAGAAATATTAGAGAAAACATAATAAGATTATATTACAATTTACTCCGTTATGATTCAATTCTGCTGAATATTTTACTAGGGAAATTTACGTTTGCAAAATAACAAATTTATATTCAAAAACTATATATTTTCAGCATTTATGCATTAACAAGAAACTTTCACTTCCGTTGTTTTTCATTTGGTGTACTATTAAAGCTACCGTGTGACTAATTTTGAGTGTAAAATGTCACAGGAATGTTGCCTTTCAAATGATTGTGAAAGATTTCTCATCAGCAACTGTTTGGTTTTCTATGATTGTTTAATAACGATCCATTCACTTAATTATCTTGCGCACTACAAACTGTACAGACCATCAGTCAGTACTGGGTTAATTAGCCCGTAAACTTTTTCGAATTCTGAAGGGTTTACTTTTCGTCGAGTACTGAAACGGGACGTCTCTCTTGTGTTTGAATTACATCTACCCACCTTGTGTTCCGTTGTTGGACAGTCATACAAAATTTGATAGTTGCCGCTTGTGCAATTTTAATTAAAGGATATTTCTTCAACACTATGATATTTTACATGAGTATTTAATGTTCATTTCTCAACTTAATTTTCATAATGTATAAATACCAGTCGAACGACTGATCCTACTTAGATAAATAGAGATCATAGGTCCTTTAAGTCAGATCATACAGCCAGGTCTTTCGGCTGGTGTTTGTTGCAATCGAAGCATTAGCGTTTTGATGGTAATATGCAATTATTACACTTAACGCGGCTGGTAAGTTGTAATTCAGCGCTCGGCAAGGCACATAGCCCGGAGAGTAGCTGTTACGTTCCTTATAGTAAAATAAGGATTTTATAGGAGTTTGCGACTAAAAATATTATGTTTTAATATTCCGCCATCTAAAAGCACATTTGAATCTGTTAAGTTGCAAAAAATTTAAATGATGATCAATCATCTCCAAACAATTGACAGTAACTTAAGTAATAATGTATATATTTTAAAACAAAGCTTTATATTAAGAAAATACAGTTCTAGTGAAATTAAATTATCATGCCAAGTTTATGTCAAGATATTTATAAAACGATTAAAAAAAATAAATAAAAGTTAAAAATTGAACCGTTCATTATTTGAGTGTATGAAGTCGAAGAATACAACATATTTTCATTTATAATAAACCTACAGATTTTTTCATGTACTCTTCAGTGGCATTAACAAACAATTTTTTGAAAATACTTTTGATGTACACTGATAATTTTAATTTGGGAACAGAATTATTATAGAAAATTGCATTTGTTTAAAAAAAAAATTAAGGTTTACGATTTAAATAATTTTAAAAATTGTTTGATAACACCACTGGAAAATACGTACGACACCAACATTTAAAAAAATATTTTTTCTGATTTTATGCACATGAAAAATTAACAATCCAGTTTTCAATTTAAGTATATTTTTATAGGCATCCATAGCGTGAATTTGCTATGATCATTTAACTCCACTAGAAGCATATTTTCCTAAAGTTTCGTTAAAATATATGCATTTTTACTTAATAAGTTATCGTCAATTATTTAAGAATAAATTCTCTCTCTTACCAAATTTGAAAAAGCTTCCAACAGATCTACGTTTCTCCCAAATTTCATAATAAACATTCTGCTTCTTTTTTATTGCGATATGAATACAATTAGAGATATTTAAATTATGAAAACACTATCCAAAAGGTTTTATACAAAGAAACTGCTATGAACTTATCGTGCTTCAAAATCAATGTAAACTAACATGTACGCTATTCTTTATGTGGTACCGACGGTGTTGTCCGTGAGAGCATTCAGTACATTTACCTGTGATTTCTTCGAGAACTGCTAATCCTTATCTTTGTGTCATCTCGGTATTTAGCTCAAAGGACAAAAAATTTCCCCATTTGTTAAACTTAAACATATACATTTTCACATTATATCGACAACTTTAGAAAAATTCACATTTTTTTCATTAATTCAAATTTGACCTTCATATTTCCACATTTGTTTAAGAAGTATGTAGTGATAATGTGAACGATCCATCTTTATGGTGTCTGAAGGACGTCTTTTTCTGCCTTTAAAAACTTAGAAAAATTAAAAAAAAATAGGAAAAAGAAAAAATAAATTTTCTTTTTCCTCTACTTTTTCTTTATTTCTAAAAAAATAAATATTACGTTCACAAAATTTTAGGGTTCAACACGACTGTTTCAGACGGAGAATAATATAAAAAATCATACTTACTATCGTTTATGCTTAACTGCTGCTTTGATGGTATCAATTGGACGTCGTAACACTATAAACCTAACACTGGATGTACCACACTTTCTTAAAATTAAACCTGAAAGGGAATTTTGTTAGAAAACACAACTAAAAGACAATATAAAGTTCAAAAATGTATATATTAAATCTTTAAAAAACAACTTTTATTTCAAGAAAAATGTTTAACAAACACTAGTCTGGCCCGTGTACAACACATGGTGAGGAACGGAACGATTTATACTGTACCAACTACCATCCAATATGCGGTTTATAAGCTAACGATGCACAAAAAGATTCAAGAAAAGTTCAATGTAACTGAAATTTTAGTGGGCTTTTGCTTGCCTGTCTTATAAACGTATTTTTAATTCACATGAATTTTGGGCGCTCCTCAGAGCTTAAAATTGCTTGAAGCGCTACTACTTCGATTGTATTCTACAATAACAACTTTTTACGTTCAGGCAAGGCGGATCCCATGCACGTATGAGTACATGGTAATAATACTTTTTTGACTCCGAATCACTGAGGAACCGGTTTAGGGCAAACCCCGTCAAAACTCATCATTTTCCCGCCAAAATCGACTGCTAGGAAATGATGGGGGTCCCATGTCGCTAAGGGCTATTTTCGCTATAACTTCCGATATACTTTGAATAGTCGTTGGATTAACTTGTCCTCATATTCAATACCTCGTAAGAGTTGCAGTGCTTGACAACGTGGATTCGTAAAAGGGTTTTTAATCTTGAAAATTTCGAAGTTAAAGTCAAATTTTATTATACTTTCTAAATTTAGGTGGTCGGGGCGACATTACGTCCCTGTGCAGCGACATTTGCTACACTTTCTAAATTAACGCTCCTTGAGGAGTTAGCGAAAATTTTGCATAAAAAACGCTCCGAAGAGCGAAAATATTATTATAAGTATTAAAAACCTCTTCCACGGCGTTTTTACGTGAAGCACGCTTTTCGTACGAAGTATTTCCTAAGTCGGATTTTGTTACAACGTCGAAAAGTATATCGGGGTTATAGCGTGTTCTTTAACAATAACACAGTAAAAGTTTGGGAACAATTCATTCTTCCGTTTTTGAATTAGACCATGTTGAACAAAAAATCGCTTTATATCACAACTTTTTTCAAATTTTTGTCTTTCTTTGTAACTAAATCGAAATTTTCGATTCTATTGAGGGACAAATCTCTCAACTCCTTATACCTCAAACATTTTTTCATGCGCCCTAGAGCAGTTTAACCGCCCCGCTACCAGCTTCCTAGAAACAGTGTAAATTTTCAAAAGCCTAAATCCTCCATAAGGTTTTGGAATAGAGAATCGGCATCAGAATTAGTTCAACGTGTTCAAGATAAATGTATTTATATAGACAGACAAATTTAAGCTTCTATTTATACTATAACAATTGCATTCAAGAACTTGCTTTGGATTAATGCAAGTTGAAAATAAAACAATTCAGTTGAGCTTATTGTGCTGTTAAAGAGCATTTTAAAAGATTTATATGCAATGTGACCCATTTTTTGGAGTCGCCTTCTAAAATCTTCATTTAATGTGCGACATTCACCGATTTTTTTTAATTGAAGAGCTTTAATTTTTGGAGGAAATTCCTACAAAATCCAAAGCCTACTACGTCAGTTTTTAAGAGTAAAATTTTAATAATTCATAGCGATTTTTTAAGACAAAAATCTATGCACGCCACTAGATTCACCACCACCCCATAAAACAGGCCTGTACTAATTTTTGTCGAATTCTTAAGTAATAACGTTTTTGTAGTCATTATTAAAAATGCACAATACCTAATTTTTATTTACTCTAAAAGTTAAGTTATCCATGAAGAAAAAATTTAAACAGTTAATTGTCAAAAGTGATAATTTAAGGTGTAGGAGAGTTATTACGGTGTCTAGTGTTAAAAGTAATGGAAAGCCTAACTGTAAGAGAGAAAATGAAATTGTACGTCATGTTGGCGATAATTTGCGTACGAGAATAGAAGCTGTGATTGAATTCAATAACAGACAACCATCAGATAAACGAGTAAGTCGAAGTAATGTACAATGCATTAATAAAATTTTCAATGTGACAGGTTGTATTTCAGAAAACTTGCTGAGAACGAACTTTCATCATTATCATATTGTCATCTTCCTTTAAGTACTCAATATTAATATCGTTGTTGTCACCGTCCAGAAGCTCAGCGAGGTTACATACCGCTTGTGACATTTGACATGTTCTGTAAAGAGTATTTTAAGGTCATTTTCAGTTAATTTTGGAAAATCTGTGTGTCTGCTGACACCATAATTGATTATATGAGAAAACGTGAAACAGAACATATACATTACAAGATCTAATTGAAGGGAAAAAAATAATCGCCGCAAAAAACCTTTTACAACAGTGTCTTCCACTTCTCTCATAGATTTTCCAGAATTAACTGAAAACGATCTTAAAATATATGTATGTATATGTTCTTTACAGGAACAATCAAATGTCACAAGTGAATTGTTACCTCATTAAGCTGCTGGACGGTGACAATAATGACATTAAGTCCCACAAGGTAGCATTCTGGGACCAATGCTATTTAATATGAAGAAACAAGTTATTGCCTTATACCTCAAGAGAAACAACAATGCAGCTACGGACACGTGTTTCGGAGTTATTGCTCCTCATCAGCGTAATTAATTCTGATATTTGAAAGTACAAATCAAGTACTGTGCACTGTACTTTCCGACCTCTTTGTTGGTTTTGCTCGATTATAAGAGCAAAACTAACAAAGGTGGGAAAGTACAGTGCACAGTACTCAATTTGTACGTTCATACTTCATGTGCCACATTTAGGGCCTCAAATGAGAGCAATTAGTACGAGGAGCTCTACGTGTACTGCTCTATTTCCACCTGGCAAACACGAAGTAAAAGATGATGGGGGTTTATGAGGCTAAATAATTAAATAAAGAAATAAGTTATTGCCTTATACCTCAAAGAGAAACAACAATGCAGCTACGGACACGTGTTTCGGAGTTATTGCTCCTCATCAGCGTAATTAATTCTGATATTTTCCGACCTCTTTGTTGGTTTTGATCGATTATAAGATATATTCGCTAAGCTACGCTACGCTGATGAGGAGCAATAACTTCGAAACACGTATCCGTAGCTGCACTGTTGTTTCTCTTGAGGTATAAGGCAATAACTTGTTTCTTCATTTAATTATTTAGCCTCATAAACCCCCATCATATTTTACTTAGTGTTTGCCAGGTGGAAATAGAGCAGTACACATAGAGCTCATCGTACTGATTGCTCTCATTTGAGGCCCTAAATGTGGCACATGAAGTATGAAAGTACAAATCGAGTACTGTGCACTGTACTTTCCGACCTTTGTTGGTTTTGCTCGATTATAAGATATATTCGCTAAGCTATGCTACGAGGAGCAGTAACTCCGAAACACGTATCCGTAGCTGCATTGTTGTTTCTTTTGAGCTATAAGGCAATAACTTGTTTCTTCATTTAATTATTTAGCCTCATAAACCCCCATCATATGTTATTTAATATATTTACAGCCGAATTACGAGCAATAATACACCACTGCAGTATTTAGATGTATGCAGACAACACACAGATATTATCATTTGGACTGTCATTGTTAAATGTCGCTTTGCATGATGTAAACTCTGACCTAGAGAGAGTAATTTTTTGGTCCAACAATATTGGATTTCGTATTAACGCTAATAAAAGCTCTTACTTGATTATGTGTACGTCAAACGTCAGAAATAAAGTTATGTTGTTCAATTTCACCATAATTCATATTAATAATATGGAGATTCCACATAAGGAATATTTAGGAGTTATTTTTGATGAGTCTTTAAACTTTGAAAGACATGTAACATTTAAGCTAAGCATATTATATATGAAATTAAAGGCACTATATAAGTTCAAATATATTCGACACAGTTTGTACACATTTCTTAATTACTAAATTGTCAATTATGGGACTACCAGTAAATATTCTGCACTGGATTAAATCATATATGGAGGGGCGAAGTATGATCATTAATGTTAATGGGGTCAGATCTGAGGCACACGACGTAAAACTTGGTGTTCCCCAAGGTTCTGTCCTGGGCCCACTATTATTTTTAATATATGTTAACGATTTATCTAACCATTTAACTAAAAGGCTAGTCACAATGTTTGCGGATGATACTACCATATTACAGTAGCAGCCGATACTCCGCAAGAATTAGAATCTGCAGTTGCTACCATTATAGATGAATTTAGCACCTAGTGTCAACGCAATAGGCTCATACTCAATGAAACTAAAAGTACAGCCATCAACTATTACATCAGGAAAGGTATGCCAAATGACACATGCCTATTGCAAAAGATCAAGTTCAGTGAGAAGATAAAATTTCTAGGCACGCACATAGATAATAGACTTACCTGGGATGCTCAGATTGAAAGCGTTTGTGCAAAATTAAGTAAGGCGTATTATGCTATAAGACAAATGAAAGATTGTCTTAATACTACGGGATTACTTAACATTTATTATGCTCTGGCATATTCCCATATATCTTTAAACATAATCAGCTGGGGCTGTGCTCGAGAAACCCAGAGTGTTCATTTCTCAAAAAAGACTAATTAGTCTAATATTTAACATGGATTATAGGGAAAGTTGTCGACAAGTGTTCATAAATCAAAAAATTCTGACCGTACCCTGTATTTTTATTTTTAAATGCTTAATATTTGTTAAAAAGAACAAACACCTTTTTATATCTAACTCATCCTCGCACAACCATGATACTAGACACAGTCTCCTATTAAGAATTCCCTCTCACAAAACATCAACTTATAAAAAATCACCTATCTACAACTGCACTATTTTGTACAACAACTTACCAGATGATATCAGAAATATTAAAAATACATCTATGTTTAAAAATAAAGTAAAAAATATGTTGATAATTGGGGGTTTTTACAGCACACTTGAGTTTTTGGGCCAATAATTAACTCTTCTTATATGGAATTGAACTATAATATATAATCGTTTGTTAATCTTGTTTGTCCATTGTATTTATACTTTTATTTATCGTTTATGTCATGTATATAAATGTGTATATATATTTTTATTTATTTATTTTTTAAACTGTTCTATTTTTATATTGACATGCCATATGTACTTCGTGTATCTTTTGGTCAATAAATATTATTATTATTATTATTATGTTGCAATAAAAAGTCAAATATAGAATAGTAGAATCTATATTATATCCCCAATTTGATTATTGCCTAAAATTATATTATAAATATTTGACTATAGTGAATTTAAAAATCAGTTACAGATAACCCAAAACACATGCTTACGCTTTGTTTACTCAATACAAAAATATGACCACATTACTCCTGTATACAAAGCACATAAGCATCTAAAAATAGATTATCGTTACAAATTTTTCATTGGGGTATTTTTAATGAAAACGTATATAAGTGGAAAACCTGATTATTTAAAAGAATATTTAATACCGAGGCAATTAATGCATAATGTTAATCTTAGAGGCTTAAATCAATTTAATTATACATCGGCATAAAACTGCCAAATTTCAGTGTTGCTGTAGACTTGTTAAATAATGTAGAATACTACGGAATGATACAGGGTATTTCAGAAGACTCTTTTAAAAGAAAATATAAAAACTATTTACTAGGTATACAGAATGGACAATGAGAAATGCACCGTTATGTGGAGATAGCCGATTTGATTCGGGCAGCTGCGGGCGGGGGGGATGAGTGGTGCCCGTGTGGACTTCTTGTGTGATGTGGGGAGTCGATAAATGTTGCCACGCATCAATTTCTCCATGTCGCGTGGGGGGTCTGTGCGGGTGTCATTTGCCTTCCTGTTCGCAGCTGTTTCAGGTTGAATCAGTTCTCTTTGTATGTTTTTCGTTTTTAAACCTTTGTTAACATAATATAAGCTCTTTATTAATGTTTATTGTAAACTTATTTGTTGTTTTTTTTTTGGATGGCGTGAAAGAACGTTTACACGAACGTCACCTTTTGTGTTGTATATGTGTATCTATATATAATACAATAAATATTTTCTATTCTATTAATATTCAGTACTTAAAAGAAGATAATAAGGATGAAAGTTCTTCTCGGCACATCAATTGCAAGACATATCAATGTTTTATTGAATACAAATTACAAACCAAATATGAACAACTATAAGGGCATAAAGAGTACACCTGTGAATGTGCTAATGGAAATAGAACTATAGGTTGTTGCTCACATGTAGCATCAATAATATATTATTTGTCCATGGCCGTTATCAATAAAAAATCATTAAGCTCGCTGAAATATTACCACATAATATATTTAATGTTACTACAACTATAGAAGACAATAGTGAGGAAGATTGAATTATTTCAATATTTTTACACAGAAAATAAAAGTTATTAGTATTTTACGATAAACGCTGTTTTTATTTTAATTTTAGTGACTTTTATTGGATTGGCCAGAATACATTCTATGTGCCTACCTGCATAGAATTTTTATTATTTCAAATATGTCCCACCCATCAGTTGAATACTTATACTGATTATATGTGATTTTTTTGGTCGGTGTACCTCTAGAAATAACCACGAAAAACGACCCCTAATTTTTTAATTTTTTTTTGCTGCCTCATTGTTTGTTGGAAAATTATGAAAAAAACGTGTAACGTAATTCTAATTAGTAACTTCCATGTCGCTTTGGTATCATTCAAGAATTTACCGTAGTATCACAGAAAAACGATTTTGAAGTTAGGAATTGCAACCATTATTTTCAAAAAACGAATAAAGCCAGGGGTTTGATAATTGGCCCAAAATTATTTCCAACAACCACCAACATAATAAAAGCCCTAATGTCAACAAAGGCGCTAGTGAAAATTTCATACGGAAACCCGGTGAGACCCTCATGATGTATTGTGCATTTTTTATAACTACAAAAACGTAAAATTACCACTGCCTAACAGATTATGGGCCCAGTGTGTATATGTAAGTATGAATGTGAAACCTAAACAAAACTAACCAACCCGTGTTCGTTTCAACATTAAGTGACTAATTCGTTAAGTGTGCAAACTAAACAACCAAAATGTCCAGTGAAAAACATACAAAATGAAATATTAAGCCTTTTAATGGTGATAACTATTTAGTATGGAAATATCGTTTCTGTGCTATAGTTGAACAGGAAGGGGCGTTACCTGTGTTAGATGCAGAACCGCCAGAAATCCTACCAGATGAATGGAAGAACTGGGAGCGATTTGCAAAAGGGCAAATAATTGAAAATATTGAAGATTCGATGTTAGGTGAAATTATACAAAAATTTTACTCCAACTACGCCTGTAAGAATCTTGCTACAGTTAAATGTCCAGGATAAACTGTTTAGTTAAAAATTACGATCTCAGATGCCTTTAAAAAAGCATTTCGTTGAGTTGGATGACATGATAAGAGACCTGATTACATGCGGAAATAGTGTAAACGAGAAGAAGAAAGTATGGTATTTATTAAATACAGTTTCATTCATACGATGTGGTAGTGACAGCCATAAAAACAATATCTGATGATACTTTAGCTTTTGTTAAGAAGTTGCTACTAGAACACGAACAAAAATTAAAGAAAGATAGTATCGATACAAGTATGAAAGCGCTGCAATTTCAACCGGTTAAGAAGTATTTAAGTAAACGCAAGCAAATAAATAAAGGAAATTATGTTCATAAACCATATACAAAACCTACTTTTAAAACTGAACAAAAGAGTTATTTCTGTGGTTGCAGAAACCATATAAAGAGGGACTGCTATTATTATAAGCAGGAACTGAAAAGACAAGAACATCGTCAACCAAAAAGGAATGAACAATATCGCAGATCTGAGAGCACTCCTGAAATGATGACTGGTACGTTGCCTTCTAAAGAAAAGGAGGATGGTTTCGCTTTTATGATGTATACTGAAGAACAGCTCCAAGGAAAATAAAAATTTGTACTGGATTCTGGAGCAACAGAACATCTCGTGAATGACCTCAGGTTCTAGAAGGACTACGAGCAATTGAATGAACCGATAAAAATTGCAGTTGCGAAAAAGGAAGTGTCTATTTGGGCAACACAAATAGACAACATTGAAGTAGTCACTAACTTGGGACATGTTGGAGTCCTGCGAGGAGTCCTTTATGCTAAAGAGGTCCCGATGAATCTTCTGTCAGTAAGAAAGAAGAATGCAAGAGGCTGGGTTTTCCGTGATCTTCAATTACAATGGAAAAGTAATTATTTGAGTTATTTTTTATTCAAAAGTTACCACTGCCCAATAGTTATTACATTAAAAACTTTCGACAAAATTTAGTACAGCCTCGTTTTGAGGGGATTTAAAAAAACTGTGAAAACCGCACACTAAATGAAGATTTTAGAGGGCGACTCCAAAACAAATGAGTACACTGTATAAAAAATTACATCTGACATAAAGAATCTCGCAAGAGGTAACGTAATATGTGGAAAACTCTGTATAGGAAAATGTTTACACTGTTAGTTAACAAATGGAAACAGGAATACGGGACGAAAGGTACAAAATAAGACATTTCACGTTAAGACTGTTTATTATGTTATTATTAAAAAAACACTTAATATGTTAGATTAAATTAATTTAATATCAGTAGAATGAGATTCCTAATATATTTACACTCGACTAGAACATTTTTGCTCTCTTAATAGAAGTGCGAACCAAGTTTATTTACAAGTGTAAATTTAGAATGGCGCGAGCTAAATATATTTCAGTACGCAACCATTTGTTTTGTTGTCAGAGAGCTAAAACCAAAGGCAACTTTAATGTTCTCTATTAAAAAATCGTGTATCAACACAATTTACGTGACCAGTCATACACAAAGTAGTCAATTCAATGACAAATAAAAAAATAACGTTTTTTTTACAATAACAATTAATTGTTATTATATAACAATCTAACAAAACCCCAACGAAAATAAGTCTGAGAGGGAATATACCCTAATTAACAAAATTACATTCAGAACTAAAGAAAAGAGAACATTAAGCAAGCCTTAGTATAAGAAATTATTATAAAAATACTATTAACTTTATTAAGTATACGCCTCAGTATTCAACTGGGCGAAATTAAAGACAGCCATAGTTAATATATTTGGTAACACTTACAAATGGTGAAAATATATTTGGTTACTTTTGACATGCACAAGTTAAAATTTTATAAAACAATAGATTATATAGATCTTTGTACACAGGATAAATCTTGTAATATGCACCCAAATGTTCATCTGCATATTCAACTACGATGGCAAAAATTGCTATGCACAGGAACTTCAAAGGGCTTCAAAAGAGCAAAAGATAAGCTATTCTGAAAAGCACATATAGCGACGAGAACTGTTTGTTTTTTCTTTACAAGTCTCATCAAAAAAATACACATAGCAGATTTTGTAGTACTTCGCCCAACCGTTCACCTCCCACTCCGATAAGAAATTAGAAAAATTTATTCTAACCCTAATAGATGCCCCACCTTACTACTGGTATTTCCGAATTCAGTCAATAAAAATGCAGTAGAAGTAACTGAGTGCATAATAGATCTACCCCGTAATTACTATTTATTATTTACACTTCTGTCGATTTGACTGTTGTATTGCTCGTTTGCTTTTTGAAAAGCCCTCCTAGGAAACCCTGATGGTTATGTATTCCTGGCTTTCCAACTTGCTTTCCAGCTAGCTTGTCCGATCGTGAACAAGTGCTAGCTGACGTTGACTGGAATGACACCGACATACCACTATCCAATGAGCCGACGCTACCTCGTCTTTGAGCTTTCTCTCCTGCAACTACACTGACGTGAAAATACAGTGGCTATCATTGAGAAAAATTGTTAAAACTTACATTGCTCATGTATATCTAACAGGGAGTTACTAAGAGCTGAGCGTTTTATTTGAGAATCGTGGGGCATTTCTTCCGCACACATTTTGTTCTGACCCATTGCCGGGTTCTGTGAACAGGGACACTGGCATGGGCAGACCTCCACATCGGCCACTCCACTATCTCTATTTTCGGTGCCTGTGAAATACAATTTAATATCAATCGTGAATATTAACAAATTTTCTCAATCAAACAAAATAATTCATTTAAGACATTTACCTGTTCTGTTTCCTCCTCTATTAGATTTCTGTCTTTCTAATTCAGCCTCAATTCTCAAATTTTCCATTTCATCCATTTCGCTAACTGCTTCTTTAAGGTCTTCGGCAAACTTACACCTATCATGTTCATTTCTAGCATTAAATGTAACCAGCACTTTTTGATCTACCCGCTGACTCAATCTTATACCATACGGATAATCTGCGATAGAACATTAATATTAGTTTTGTTTGTAAGTAATATAGCCCAGCAAAATAATTAATTTGTAAACAGTTTTCTGAGGATCTCGGATTTCTTTGCTTCTTCGGCATTCACAGACAGAAAAAAAAGTTGGAGCAAATACCTATTGAAAAGCGGCGACTTTTTGAGAACGTTTTTGCGATTTATTCAATAACATGCATATACTGAGTGAGCTAAGTCGATTGTACAGGACCAAGTGCCATTTCTTCAAAATGAAATGCTATAAATACATTTACCAAACCTTTTAATTTTTGTTGTTGTTGTTGAAATAATTAATGCCCTCTGCAATGCATTTTTAAAAAACCACTAGCCACCATTATGAATTTTAGGAAAAAATTTGTTAATATCAGTTACGAGACATTTGTCTGATCTTTTTAAATTACTTTCACTTTCTAAGAATATACAGGGTGGCCAAAATGACTTCAATGTAGAACTTTTTAAGTTAAATATTATTTCCTTTTATTTGGGTTTTCTGCCACATGTATACTATCCTCTTCAAAAACAAATCACCAAGTCTATAAATAATAGAATTATTGAAAAAAAAACCTATGCGCCTGTGATGTTTACGTCAAAAGAACAGTCAGAGGTTGTTTTTTAACAAATAATATAAATCGGAATAAACACAGAAATAACGTATTTTGCTGACGTTTCGGAAAGTAGTCTCTTTCCGTTTTCAAAGCTTTTTTAAAGAACTCTTATTTGTTGTGTATGTCAAATACACAACTTTAAGATTCTGTTTATATTGTTACGTGCTTACAGTTTTCAGTAAACACTCCGTGGATTCAAATAACTTGCAACAGAAATTTTCACAAACCACTGATTTATTTATCACTAAAATTACACTAGTAAATACTTAACAATCACACAACTAATAATAACTTAATCTAATATAAATTCACTACTTTTAATACACTATGTACTCTACTTTTCTTCTTAAATTTGTCAACTTTTGTATAACCTAAAAACTCTCTGTCTGCCTACTTCACTCAACTGAACTCTTCTTCTACAAACTGTCTCTGTAACCAGAACCACAGACTACCCAGAACTGTACTGGATACTAAACTGAACTGTTCCTTATACTTCACTAAACTGTACTGTTCTTCCATCTGCTGGATTCACCTCTTTATATACCCACTTGGAATGTCCAGAATATCATTGTAGAACCTTCCAGAATATACTGGAATTCTCTACAATTTACTTAGGCACTACTAAATGGTGGTTCGCGAGTTAGCCCACAGATGGCGCCATCCTTCTGGCCAGGGAGTAATTACAACTCTCCTCTCTGTTAGAGGGCAGCACATAACAATATTATTTCCATAGATACTTACTACTTACACAGAACTGATGATATTTTCTTTTAGATAATGTTGAGCTTGTTAAATTCTTCTTTTAACATTGGTGACCAGGTTGTACAAATATCTACAGAACAATTCGATACGCATTTATCTTCATTTAATAGGATTATTGCTGATTCTTTATTTTTTCTTCTTTTGTTATCTGTCTTTTTTGTTAAAATTTTTTCCGAGTTCCAGTTTATTCTATGTCCCTTTTCCCAAGCATGTTCACAAATCTTTGATTTCTGAATTTCATTATTTCTAATGTAATTCTTGTGCTCATCCAACCTCACACTGAAAGGTCTGGATGACTCACCCACATAACATTTATCACATTCGCACGGCATACTGTAAATAAATTTTTTTTTGATTCTGCTCCCGGTTTATCGGTTTTGTTTTTGTTAAAATAGATCTCAAAATGTTCCCCGTCTGAAATAGCATTATACAGCAACAATTCCTTATGTATATGGACTATCGGAGAAGCTATGCCATATAGGTGACAAATTTGATATTAGAACGATATTTCAAACGGGGAACACTGAGATCTTTTTTAACAATAACAAAACCGATAAACAGGGAGCAGAATTTAAAAAACTGTATTTACAGTATCCCGTGTGAATGTGATAAATGTTATGTGGATGAGTCACAAAGACTTTTCAGTGTGAGGTTGGATGAGCACAAGAATTACATTAGAAAGACTGAAATTCAGAAATCAACGATTTGCAAACAAGCTTGGGAAACGGACATAGAATAAACTGGGACTCAGCAAAAATTTTAACAAAAGAGGCAGATAACAAAAAGAAAAATTAAAGAACTGGTAATAATGCTATTAATCCCAGGTAGAACATAATATTGGCTGGACCGTGGTTCAATATTGGATCAATATAGATACATTGAAATTGTAACAAAAATATTAAACTAATATTAATATACATTGGTATTAAAATATCGGTGTGCCTATGTTGGTAGTATATTGTTATAGCACATTCCAATCCAGATATAAGCAGACAATATTGATATTAATTTCACAACATTGAAAAGTCTATATTCGCGTTATATTGTTATTACCTTTTTTGATAATATTGTACAAAAAATATCGATTGATAAAGATAAATATTGATTCTAAAATATTGGGAAACTCATATTAACTCATTTGTCAACTATGTGTAAAATTATATTGTTTAGGGAATATTTTCTAACACCAATAAATATTGATTTTCCAATATTGGAAAGTGTATATGTTATTATGTTGTTATAGAACTTTTTAGTAATATTGCACAACAAACATCGACTGATAATGACAAATATTATTTTTAAAATATCGCGATATTCATATTGAGATTATATTGTTAAACTCTCCTTTAAATAATATTATTCAACCGATTTATATCTATATTGGATAGTCATGCTGCGCCTTGCAATTGCAATAAGTTGCATAGATGGCTCTCCTTGCAATATGCTTGTACAAGCATACAATTTCTGACTTAGGGTCTCCAGGCAATGTGATTCAATAATGACAAAGAGAAATTTACCGTGGTGATGCTCACCTAATTTGTCCTAACACACACAGGTTAAATATTTCAGCTGGAGGTTTTACTACAATCACTTCTAGATCTTGTTAGTGAGGTTCTTAAAATGATTATTATTAAAAAATTGTACCTTACAAAAATTACAAGAAATAGCTTCCGTCTTTGGGCATTAAGCTACATTTTTATTAAATATTGGGCCAATATATGATTTCAAATAATAATTTATATTGGAATAAAATATTATATGATATGATTTTTAAATATTTGTTGATTATAGCTTAACCAATATTGGGTCTATATACAAAAATGTTCACATTTTTTATTGGTTCAATGTTGCGTTTTTTACATTGAGCCAATGTTTTTGTAATATTAAACCAATATTGGTTCAATATTAGTGTTCTACCTGTAAATGAAGATAAATGCGTATCGGATTGTTCTGTAGATATTCGTACAACCTGGCTACAGTGGAGGATTTAGCAATAGGCATAGTAGGCACGTGCCCAGGGGGCAGCAAGATGGGGGCGGCAAAATTCAGCTCGGCAGCAATATAAACAAACTGTGACGATTGCAGCAGGAAGTTCTGCGAAATGATATATAACAGCGTTTTTATTAAGTTTTTTTATAAGCAAAACAGTTTTATTTTATTTATAGCATTGACTCTTCAGGAGTGGCAAATTTAACAATGCCTTAGGCGGCACAAATCCTAAATCTGTCGCTGCCTGGTTACCAATGTTAAAAGAAGAACTTAACAAACTTAACATTATCTAAAAGAAAATATCATCAGTTCTGTGTAAGTAGTAAGTATCTATATAAATAATATAAACAGAATCTTAAAGTTATGTATTTGACGTACACAACAAATAAGAGTTCCTTAAAAAAGCTTTGAAAATGGAAAGAGACTACTTTGAAACATCAGCAAAATACGTTATTTCTGTGTTTATTCCGATTTATATTATTTGTTAAAAAACAACCTCTGACTGTTCCTTTAACGTAGACGTCACAGGCGCAGAGGCCTTTTTTCCAATAATTCTATTATTTTGCAGACTCGGTGATTTGTTTTTGAAGAGGATAGTACATGTGGTAGAAAACCCAAATAAAAGGAAAGAATATTCGTAGAATATTGTCTGAAAGTTATTTGTGGCATTCTACGAATATTCTTTCCTATTAGTAGAATGCCACAAATAACTTCCAGACAATATTTTTTGAGTTGAATTTTCTCAATTTTTTTCGAATGGAACGGCCTATATATTTTTCGACCATATGATGTAGGAATGAAATGCCAACATTTTTTGTACATACATCTATGGGTATTTGTAATTATTTTCGATTTATTGAGCAATGAATACAAAATTCAAGAATGAGCTTAAAAAAATAGAAGTTTTTTTTCAATAATTGAACAGAAAAAATTATAAGTGCTCCACATGTTGCCCATTTTATTGCCACACATCTCTATGCGTCTTTGAAATGAAGTTTCTACTATTTTTAAAATTGCCGGTGTGATAAATCGAAAAGCAGTTATTATTCTTTCTTTCATATTTTGGATTGCAGAACAGTAGAAACTTTATTTCAAAGATGCATAGAGATGTGTGTCAATCAAAGTGGGCAACATGTGAAGCACTTATTATAATTTCTTCTATTCAATTATTTGAAAAAACCGTTAATTTTTCAAGGTTATTCTTGAGTGTTGTAGTCATTGCTCAATAAATCGAAAATGGTTACAAATAGCCATAGTATGTACAAAAACTTTCCCACATCATATGGTCAAAAAGCTCTAAATTGAAAAATTATATTTGGCCATCCTGTACATTTTTAGGAAATGAAAGTGATTCAAAAACACCGCACAGATGTCTCAAAACTGGTATTTATAAAATTTTTTCTTAAAATCCAAGATCACTAGATCCAAATGTGGGAGACAGTCGATAATAATACAGGAGTAAAATTAGTCTAGAAAGAGGCTTCTAAAAATGTACTATTTATAGCATTCCATTTAAATAACACTTGGTCCTTTACAATCGTTTTGGTTCACCCTGTATATTTTTATGTAGTTTACCTGTACTTTTTTCTTTATTACAGCTTTCGTAGAAGTAAAGCTATTATTGCCACACCCTGTATATAATTTGTTCTCTTTACCAAAGAGGCGGAAAAATGTACCCACACTGTCAAACTATTTATTATTCAATAGCTTTTAAATAATATGTTTAACTGAAAAATGTATAAAGTTTCTTTTTTTAAACAATTATTTCACGTCGGCCTAGTACCGCTACTGAGGCCTAACACCGACGCCTGTAGTCGAGCTAACCCCCAACCAGGAATTTTGCTGAACCTCCTCTCTTTCAAAGACTTTACTTGCCTAACATTTAATAGACAAGGCACCGACAGCTTTACATCCCTTCCGAAGGATGGTATATTCACTCCACAATGCTCGCCTAAGATTGCATAGCTTCCGAGCATACACTGATATACAAGCTGTTGGAAGATGTGAGGCCAGGACACAATCTTCCTTGAAATGGTCACCCATCTAAGTACTAACCGCATCTGATGCTGATTTACATCGCATATCGAGATATGTGCAAGTAATTCAGAACTTGAACTAGTTTATCGAAATTTGTTATTTTACTTAAAATACCAATTTTTCAGTGTAAACATTATTTTAATTTAATTAAAATCACTATTGGAACAAAATAATTCTGCAAATGATTACATTCTTAGCAGACTTTGATTAAAAACCTTTCAAACGAGCCCCAGAATATTAATTTATGTATATTCTAATTTATTTTATTTCTCTTTCAAAATTTCTTAGTAAATCAATAGCAACACAACAAACAAAATATTAAATATAATATACTTACGTGGCACTTCAAAGAGTGTGACGACCATTCCACATAACGGATAACTATTCCTAAAGGTGTAAGTAACTGATGACTTCTTTTTACTTAAAATTTTAGTGATCACAAGTAGGTCATTAAAGAGGAAGACTTCTCTTTGGTGAACACCCGGCCGTTCCTTCTTGTATATATCAGGAATTTCATAGAGGCGGCAATAACAAACTAATCGACGATGAGGCAAAGCCATGTTCGGCTTCTTACCCACTATTGTTGCTTGTACTTTCATCACTTGCGTTACATGGTCAGATCCAGGTTTAAACTCGTTTGCTTTAACTCTCTCATAAATTCCTAGTAACATGTCGCTGTCGATGTCACCGCAATCATCAATTCCTCTTAAATTCTTTATAAAATCTTCCACTCTCATTCGACGTTCAGGCTTAATACTGGGAGTATGCAGGTCCGTATTTAACATAATTATAGCAAAAGCAAGTACAAAAATCTGAAAAAAAAAACAAGTTAATTAAGGGATTAACTTAACTAAAGCTAAGTTATTGTACCGTATCTGGTGATCTTAATCTAGCCACAATATCCACATTACATTGGCAGTATCTCTGGGAGAAAATTTCCATCAATCGTTCAATCTTCTGCGCTTCTCCTGGCATACGAAAATGTTGCTGGAATTTTCTTAAAGCTACGTCCACTTGCATACCAGATAAATCTAACTCACCAGCAAAACATTCCAACACAGCCATACAGAAAGGGCTTTGCAAATTGCCTAAATATTCTCCGATCATCTGTTTACTTAGACCTTTACGAGATATTAGGAATCTTGCAACTCCTTGCGGTGAATTTTCTAAGAAGCCTCTACGTATGAGGTAGGATATACCTCTCTCTGGTTTCTTGTTAAATAAATTCAAACCCACCCGATACTGACGCTTTCTTATAGTTTCCGATATCTTATAGCTAGTTGGAGCTTGCTGATCAGCTGCTCTTTCTACCAGTGTATATGTAGACGAACTAGCATTGGAGATATTCCCCAGACTGGTTTCCAAGGCAGGTTCTGCGTATTCTGACAAATGATTACCTTTACGCTTCCAGACTGGGGAACTTGTATATTCACACTGTATGCGTTCAGTAGAAATGCTGCTGTCACTGCCTGAACTTTGAACGCTTGACAATGAACCATTCTCATTTGTTTTTGTAAGACCGTTTGACTTCTGTAGTCTGGGCTCGATTGATCGTGACGAAATACTCGAGGTCCTTTTTGGCACCTCCGGTGGAACTTTTCGCATACTTAGATTATTTCTTGACCTCATATATCCGTTGGAGGATGTAGTGGGAGTGCTACAAGAGCTTCCACTTGCTGTGACTTGTGTGCACATAGAATCAGACTTACTGTCAGCTGCCGAATAGTAATGTTGTAACGAAGACGAGGAAGAATAGTTCTCCCAACAAACTGTTGGTGTTCCAGATTGGCTACGTGGAATTGGCATGTTGTCAATGTTCCTTCGTTCACGTAAAGACATCGACCTGACTGGAAGAACCCTCAAAGAGTTGCAATCGTGCCCATCAAAGTTGCGGATGTACTCTCCGCATTGTTGTTCGGATTCCATATTGGGCTTGCATTCCTCTGTAGCTGCCGGTAGACGCCGGCTGATTCTTTTTTCAGCTTTGGCCATGGCGGTAATAGCTGCAAATTTTTTAAGCAATGTGTATCTTCTAAACGCCCGCTGGATGGTAAGAGCAGCATTACGTGCTTTGACTCCTCCATATTTACGTTCTAACACTTCTATTTGCTTATCCAGAATGTCTTGTGATAATTCGTACCTACAACAAAAAATATGTCACTTAAGTGATGCTTATAAACACATACATATATGACAGATTTTTATTTAATTGTCAGGTGCATTTTAATAGTGATTTGAGTTGGACCTACAAGTTATGACTACTGGCTAAAATATTTGTTAATAGTTGGCACTTATATAATTTTTTGATAGTGAGCATGAATAATGAGTTAGATTTAAGGTGAAATTAAATTATCATTACCATATCTGCAAAGTTCTAATTATCAAATTTTAATACAGTGTGTGATCGACAATCGTTAAGAGTTTCATATAGTAAACTGTGACATACTCCAAGTGATACTTTTTTATTTTCTCCTGTTATACTTTCAAGCAAATTGTTGTGCGGCGCTAATATTATTGATTACACATAGACCAGACTTGTTATAATTTACAACAGAGGTTTTCAAGTGTACTTACGTTGTTTGAACTCGGGAACGCTTGAGAACGTCGCCGTTCCGAAGTGAGCCTTTTTTATGAAGTGGTTGCGCTACTGAGACGTACCCGGAGGTGTTGGGAGATGATCGACAATAAATTGGACTAGGTGCCGGGTTGCCGTAATTTTGCGACTGCACAAAACTAGGTGCTTGTATATAAGTTTGTTCCTGAATGTGATCTGAAGAGCCCAGGGGATTCACTATTTGAGATCTTTCCATTTTTGGCGGAAAACTGAAAAAATAAAACACTCTCGATAAAAACCAGCACATTTTTCTTCACAATTTATAATAGACTTAAAAATAAAAAGCAATGTACACATGCTGAGTAGACAACCGCGTGTCAATTTCTTACAACACTTTGAGGTAGATATTTATTATTGCAATTAATTGTTTCGTTATCTGTTCATATAAATCGACAACAAAGAATATTGAAAATAACAAGTAAAATATAGCAACTACTTCTCCATTTATTTATTAATCAGTAATCAGTCTCGAGCTGAATAATAAAAAACAGTAAATAAACAGAACAGTTAACTGATTACCTACTACTGCTACCTAGTAATAAATGCTTACAACAACAAATATACTTCATTTTTTCTGCAAATGCAAACATTTTTTGCGGGAAGTTTAAAATAAGGTTATAGGCTGCTTTGTGATCTTTTTCCACCATGAAATTTTAAGACGTGTACCTACTACTGCTACCTAGTAATAAATGCTTACAACAACAAATATACTTCATTTTTTCTACAAAGGCAAACATTTTTGCGGGAAGTTTAAAATAAGGTTATCGGCTGTTTTGTGATCTTTTTCCACCATGAAATTGTAAGGCGTGAGAAAGTTAACTGATTACCTACTACTGCTACCTAGTAATAAATGCTTACAGCAACAAATATACTTCATTTTTTCTGCAGAGGCAAACATTTTTGCGGGAAGTTTAAAATAAGGTTATCGGCTGCTTTGTGATCTTTTTCCACCACGAAATTGTAAGACGTGAGAAACGATAAAAATATGGGTTAGCATACGGAGTTTTGAAAATAGCATAAACTCTGATTTTAACAAAAAACCAACATCACACGTTTTCACTAATGCAAGTACAATTATAAAAACATACCGACATTGTTAGTATCCAAGCTGGGGATCGAACCCGCTACACGCCAGACAGTGTACCAAGCATGCTCGCCACACAATACGTTCTATTACGGTTTCAAAAGTATATAAATAAATAAAGTTTCATATGAATTGGCATTTAGAATATAATATCGTCTCCAAGTGAATGGCGAACAGTTTAAACATCTAATTTAACCCTTTTTACTATTTTCTTTCATTTTATAACCATTAAATGAGGCACTACAATATATTGTTATTGTTATTAATACAGTCAGGACAAATTTCGATTTTTTTGTGAGGTTTAACTGAGAAATGGAGAAATTCAATTACAAAATATAAAAATACGAAACTGGACATAGGATTTCGTGCTAAGTGTTATGGTTATGAGAATGAGCAGGTGCTGATCATTGTAGCTGTCACCAACTAGGTATAATGGCGAAATTATGTTAAAAATTCGACATATAAGTGGGGCAGCTCATTAGTATACATATGCTATAAGTTAAATTGCTTTAAACCGGTATCATGAATTTTCCATTGTAATCAAATGTAAAATTATGGACCCGCAACAGCATAAGTAAGCATTGTCCATATAATTATCTACATCAGTCACGTTGCTAATTTTAATAAAGGTTCTACACTTCACTTAAACAGAAAAAAATGATCCTGTTTATAATTTATAGAATACAAGGGTGTAGTCATATGAAAAGTCGATGGTTATTTCCAAAATCGAATAAGTACTTATCACAACTTCTGCATAATTATTCGATTATTTTACTTGCGCGGATTTTTTAAGAGTTTTAATAAATAAATCCATCTACTAAACCATAGACGTACGAAAATGACAGAAAAGGATAACATAAGACTCATAAGAGTAAAAAAGGTATGAAAATTTGCAAAAGTTTTTAAATTTTGAGAAAACGCGGAGCTGGAAGAGGTAAAAAAAATAACACACTCGGTTTGTTGCTTCTCACCCCCCCTCCTCCCACTAGACACCCTCCAACCATTGTTAAATTAACTAAAAACGTAAATTTGTAATAATTTTGAAAAACAAATCAGATACTTATGCAAACCTTGGAGACATTTTAGTAATTATTCGACATCTTCTATTAAGTTTGCACCATGCTAGGATGACCGGAACATTGCAAATAGTTGTTTATTTACTTTACTTTGATATATTTTGTGGATTAAAAATTGCGAAAGTTATGCAATTGATTGTTTATACGGCAGAATGTCACATAACCCGCTTGTAGTTTTGCACAACTTTTTTTAAACTTAAGATTTTTTTTACCGTTCTTTTATCGGTTTTTAGCACGGTTACGATTTTGATGGTTTAAACAATAAATAATTCCGAAAGTCTTAAAATCGCGTTGCGAATGTTTGTGACATTTGACATTAATAACTGACATAATCAGAATTTGCAACCTCGTAAATGTCCCGGAACTTAATGAAATTAACTATTATTTAAAAAATAAAGTTAAGCTTGACTAAAAAATATTGGAAAAAGGTGCAAATTTCATACAACATTCAAATAATGTATTGAAATACTCCTGTGAATTTGCAACCTGACAAAAGTACAAAACATCCGGAATATATATTTGTTTTCGCTATCCGTCCGAGATATTTTGCAGTTAATTGGAAATATCATTCGTATAAAAAGAATCCGGTAAAAGTTGCAAATTTATTACTGTTTTAATTACGTCGTTATAGAGCTTCAGATCGATTTGCAACCCATTTGTTTAATATGGAACATGACTTAAATAAATAAAATCTCCCTCAATTACAACCTTACCCGCTTGTACCGGGGGCGGTAAAGGGCGCAAAAACAGGATTTGTTACCTTTTTACCTCCTCCAATGCTGTCTCTAAATCTAAAAACATTTGCAATTTTTGCCTAACTTTTCACTATCACTACAAAAATTAAAAAATGGCAATTTTATATTCGAATTAAACAAGAATAATTACCGAAGGTGCTGGTAATCAATAGAAATTTATATTAAAGGGCAAAGGCTACTAAACAACGCGAAAAGAAATTTTTGGGAAAAATTACTCTGCTGAAAAGAACTTACTGAAGGGCTAAAAATTAAGAAAATTATAAAAATAGTGCAGAAGGGGCCTCTTCCACAACACCTCCTGATCATTTTAAAAGACTAAATGCAGTAAATAAATAAAAAATATTAAAGCATCGCTATTGCACGTGATTGTTGCAGCGTCACAGCACATTCGTCGTGTTGCCCATATTATGCTAATTACTATAATCAAATTGTCGCGCATATAATAAGAACTTTAAACACAAAACTGCTAAATATGAAAGCAAAGTACTCAGCATTATTTCTCTTAAGGCATTAAAGCTTATAGTTAACAAAGTTTTCTTCTGCCACGCATTTTTTTACATAAATTTAATGGACAAGTAAGTAAGAACTCTTTACCATAACACGTTGAGGTACATTATCTTGAATAAGTTGGAAAAAACACAAATAAATGAAATTGTAAAATTACAGGCTTATAAACAGCAATTAATACACAATTACGAAGAAAAACACATTTTTTAAATATTTGCCTAACCTTGAACAGTTTGTTGACTGACATTGACGCCCCTCGTTTTAAAACTAACATTTCGCTTCATATTTGAATGCTGTGAGGTTAAAAATGTGATTAGATATATCGATTTCAAATTGTAGCGAACAATAATATTCCAGCCTCATGGCATGTCACTTCATATCAATAATTAAAATATCCTTTCACACTGTATTTTAATCATTCGTGATGGATAACCAAATACAATGGCAAAGAATATAATAAAAACGCAGATAAAATTAAAAAACTCGGTTTAAGTTATGAAACAATTGATTCATTAATCAATTTTTTTAAAAACACAAACACAATACTTTTTAATTAAACTATATACGTGGATGTGTATTTGTTGAACATCTAACAACGCGAAATGACTCACTACTACTCACAAATAACATAAATGATATCATAAAAAAATAAATAAATCGCTTCTTCCTGCTTGTGAATTTTAGTTTAGTATAATCAGTCAATACAACGAAAAACGTAAAATATCTGTACTTCCTGAAAAACGGTAATGCTATATTTTTTATTTACGGTAGAATAATAATTATAATTACATGTCAAATGTAGGCACTCGCGGTAAATTACAGTGTAATTAAACTTGAATTTTCGTTTGAACAGTCTATTCCTTCGTATCCTGTCGTTTATTAAACTTATTTGCATAGGTTTGGTAGACATTATTTTGTCTTAGTGGTTTTTGAGATGTCAACATTTGTTCAGGCCCTACTCATTTCATCAAACTTCAGGTGTTTCCCAAGGATCAATTTTGGGGACCCCTCCCTTTTTATAACTCATTAGCGATATTGCCGAAAACATCAACGTTCCGTAACCTGCTGTACGCCGATGACCTTAAATGGTATTGTAAAATTTCTTTCGTTTCTGATGGTGAGAACCTTCAGAGGAATAGTACCAAACTAAATTGGTCTAAAATGAACAAACTACCAATGAATACAAACAAGTTTGACTGGTTCGTATAAAAGTCTTGGTTTTGTTTTACGTAATTCTAAAGACTAAACATATTTTTACTCTGCCTTTGCTACTTAAAGCTTAAATGTGCATAAGCAATACGGTGTTCTATACAGGGTGTCCCACGACTCTCGAAAAGTAGATATTGAAAAATATTGAAAATTTCGTAGGAAACCAACATTTTCAAAATGGTGGCACTTCCGGTTATACCGGAAGTAGATTTAAATAGTAGTAGATTACAGGGTGGAGCAATAGCGCGTCGTCCGACTTCGATAGCCCGAGTTCGACGATACCTAGAAATTATAGGATGTAGGTTCAACCACAAGAAAAGAATTATTAATATTCAAATAAATACCATATTATATAATTATGTCGGTACGTCTATCAATCTTGAAATATTATTCCTCTGCCATAGATACCATTAGCAGCGGACCTAGATACCAAAGGTATCTTTCTTGATATGAAAATAATAACAATAAATACCTAACTAGTAATAGTAGTAGATAACGCCACAATACTTCCCCTCTTAAAAAGAAGCAATCAAACATTCAAACAAACAATGGCGAAATTAACTAACTCTTCTTTTAGAAATTGAATTACCCACATCTGGGTTAACATTTGAAAGATAAGCAGGTTTTACTCCGTCTATACTAATTGTAGACTCTGCTCCACGCTTATTTATACAAATAAATTTATCAGTACGAGATACCACCTTAAAGGTGGTTAAAATATCGGCGATATTAAAGAATGTTTTAATTTTTCTTTCCCAATAAGAATATAATCACGTTTGTATGCCAGGATCGACAAATGATTTTCCTAAAATGTGATGTTTTCAATCTGTCACTTGGTGATTATTAAAATGTTCACGTAATTTTGCTAAGAACATTGCAAATCTTCTTTTGGCATTGCTCACAAACCGAATAAAATGATTCACTCTTGTTGTTTTTAGAGTTCTGTGAAATCTTTTGACTAACCCATTACTTAGAGGATGATAATGAAGTAGTGTATGTATTCTATGAAATCCTAGCAATTTTGAGAATTGTGAAAATAACCTAGATTCAAATTGAGCGCCCTGATCTGTAGTTATGTAAAGCGGGACACCAAAACGACATATACAGGGTGCGGCAGTAGTGCGTCGGACCTCGATATCTCGAGTTCTACGATAGCTGGAAATTTTTTAAAAATTTGCAAGTAAACTAGATAAGAAGTCTATAACTGGAAATTATTTTCGAACATACAGGGCGAGCCATGACGAAATTATAGGACCAAGTGCATTTTTTAAAAATGGAATTCTATGTATATCAGTACATTTTTTTGAAGCCTCTTTCTAGGCTCTATTAATTCCTATATTAGCATTGAATATCTCCCAACCACTTGGATGTAATGAATTTCTTTGTTGAAATAATGCAATCTGTAGATGGATATTTAAAAAATCACCAATCACAATTATGGGTTTTAAGAAAAACTTATGTGAACACCAGTTACGAGACATCTAATTAATGTTTTTGAATTATTTTTATTTCCTAAAAATGTACAGGGTGGCCAAAGATTATTTTTCAATTAAGAACATTTTAAATTAAATTTTCTCGTTTTTTTCAAATGAAACACCCTGTATATTTTTCGACGTGATGTAGAAATGAAAGACGAACATTATTTGTCAGTACTTCCCTATATGGCTAATTGCAACCATTTTCGTTTTATAAATAAATAAGTGTTTATTTTTCAATTAAGAACTTATTAAATTGAATTTTCTCAATTTTTTCAAATGAAACACCCTGTATATTTTTCGACGATGTGATGTAGAAATGAAAAAAGAACATTATTTGTAAGTACTTCCCTATGGCTAATTGCAACCATTTTCGTTTTATAAATAAATGTTTATTTTTCAATTAAGAACTTTTTAAATTGAATTTTCTCAATTTTTTCAAATGAAACACCTTGTATATTTTTCGACGATGTGATGTAGAAATGAAAAACGAACATTTTTTGTAAATACTTCCCTGTAGCTAATTACAACCATTTTCGTTTTATAAGTATATATCAAATTTAAGAATAAACTTTAAAAAAGAGGTTCCCTGAAATAATTCATTAGCAAAATTTATAATAGGTGTTCGATGTGTTGCCCATTTTGATTGACACACGTCTTTATGCAATTTTGAAATGAGGTCATTTAGTGGGACCATTTCTTCCAATCCATTGAAATGAGTAAATAGTATATAACCGGTCCTTTACTTGTAATGTTTTTTTGTAATTTTTTTTGCTGTTTTCGTTATTCGACAAGGAATAAAACCTCAGTTTGCTATAAATTGTTGTGTACAAAGGAGTATTTATCACACTTATCGGTAGTTACAATTTGTATTAAATTTAAAAGATTTTGAATTTTACAATATGAATTTTAATCAAGCGGAACTTGTAGACATGACCTTTGTTTTGGGCGAGTCAGACAGAAATTGTTTAGTTGCCAATAGAATTTATCACCAACGTTAGCCTGAAAGAAGGATTCCTGATGTTAGCAGTTTCCAAAACCTACTCGATAGATTTCTGGAAACTGGAAATGTCGAATATAAAAAAGTGCAAGAATAAAACGTGTTGTGAACGAAGAAAATGAGTTTTCTGTGGTGCTGGCAACGGTTGAGAATCCCCATGTTAGTCAAAGAAATGTTCTTTTTTTATTTTTACATCACACCGTCGAAAAATATACAGGGTGTTCCATTTGAAAAAATTGAGAAAATTCAATTTAAAATGTTCTTAATTAAAAATAATTTTTGGCCACCCTGTACATTTCTAGGAAATGAAAAGCAACTATTTCTGCTGTAATGTTACACAAAGGATATGCCTCTGACCAACGAGTAAAACGTTCAACTACAGTAAGAATGTAAGAGCAACCTCAGAAAGGAGGTAATGGACCTACAATATATATGTGAATATGTTCAACACGTCCTCTAAGTGCAATTAAATGGAATAATATCAATATCAGCACAATTTTAGAAGCCTCTTTCTAAACTCCATTCACTCCTATAACTCCTTTCATGCTATTATTATTGACTATCTCCCAACTATTTGGATGTAGTGATTTTTTTGGTCAAATAATGCCACCTGCAGATACATTTTGAAAAAATCACTATTTTAAGAAAAAAATTTGTAAATATCAGTTATGAGACATCTATACGATGCTCCTGAATCATTTTTTACTTCCTATACATATACAGGGTGTCCAAAAATGATTTTTTAATTTAGAACTTTTTGGACTAAATTTATTTAATTTTTTCAAATGGAATACCCTGTATATTTTTCGAACTTACGACGTAGGAATGAAAACCAATATATTTTGTATGTACATTTCTATGGTTATTTGTAACCATTTTCGATTCATTCAGCAATAAGTACAAAATTCAAGAATAAACTTAAAAAATTAGGTGTCTTTATTTCAAAGACGCATAAAGATTTGTGTCAATTAAAATTCTGTTCAATTATTTGAAAGAACCTCGAGGTCTTAATAAAATTAGAAGCAATAAACACATAGTACTTGAAATTTAAAGAATATGATGCAGTCACCAAATTTGTCGGAAGAAAAAAAATTACATCATCCTTTTATCTAGCCATTAGCAAATTTTCAGATGACACTTTTTTGTCCCAAAACCACATTTCTACTTAACAGGGACAAGGCAATTTCAAGAAGTCTGAAAGTATGACTTCAGCCAAAAAGTCAAATTGGGGTTTTTTCAATCTACGATGGCTTTACAGATTGAATTTATCATCATAGAACCCTGCGTAAAACATACATACTTGCATGTGGCAATAGAGAGGCATTAAAAAAAAGCTAGGGACAGAGATACGCCTTGAGATACAGGGTGTCCCAATAGCGCGTCAATGTCGACCTTGTTAGAAGACTTTGGAAAATTATTTTTTTATGGAAGTGGCATAATGTCAAAGAGCGCACATATTAAAAATATTTTGAAATATACAGGGTGGCTCACTACAGCGGAGCATCTTCGAGGTAATTTTTTTTAAATGGAACATCCTATATATTTTTACATTTATGAATTCAGCTAAAAATTACCTTTCCAACGATCTCCAGATTTTTTGTTTTTGAGGTGGCGTTGCCGAGTTATTCGAAAAAATATGAAAATTTTGGTCGTAACAAGGTTTAATAAATTAATTCGCTGTGTGTGTATTACTGCTAATTAAGAAGATTTACTTTGCAATGATGTAGAAAAGGGATGTACTACGACACACACACCAAATATTGATTATAATTATACAGGATGTGTTTTATACTAGCGTTAATTCAGGACATTTCGAAGTGAATTTTCTCAATTTTTTTCAATTGCATTTTTGAATTAGCACGTTAATTCTCTACGATTTTTGTGAATAATATCCTATACCTAAAATCGATATTTCCAGAGATATTTTTACTTTTTCATTAAACACCGTTAAATTATTATACTTTTCATTTCGAAGTAATCTAGAAGCCATGATTTTGACAAGTGAGAATAATTGAAAGTTATTTTATTGACGTTTAATTATTAACTATGGTGACAAAGCATTTACACTTTTTAAATTATAAATTGGCAAGAGAAAACGATATAAGCCGATCTTTAGTCCATCGAATCCTACAAAAAAAACAAATTTCATCCCTACCACGTTCAACTGATGTAGGAAATGATTGATACGGATTATGAAAAAAGAATACAATTTTGTTAATAGTCAAAAAACAAAAAATAGGATAACAAAGAAGTCTTTGTATTGTTTGCCGATGAAGCTACGTTTCATAAAAATGGACATGTCAATCGTCATAATTTTCAGTATTACGACACAACCAATCCTTGTATCTCACGAACAAATAGCCAAACAAGATGGTCGTTGAATGTTTGGAGAGAAATTGTTGGGGATTATGTGATAGGACCACATTTATTTTATGGACGTGTGAATGGTCAAATTTATTTGGAATTTTTGCAAGACAGCTTGTAAGAATGACTGGAGGATATCCCCAGGGATATTAGGGAGATAATGTGGTACCTCCACGATGAAGCACCTGTGCACCACACTGCAGCTATTCACGAACATTTAATCGATGCTTTTCCAACTGGTTGGATAGGAGGAGGAGGAGGAGACCCCATAATTGACCTTCCAGAAGCCCTGATTTGACCAAAATAGACTTATTTTTGTGGGGCTATGTTAAAAGGGGCAAGCGTACAAACTTACAAAGCTCCTACAACCACAGAAGAAAATATGAAAGAAAGAATAAGGGAAGTTTTTCAGGGAATTGCTGTAGATATTTTAAGAAAGGTCGGTAGATCATTCGAAAATCATCTACAGAAATGCATAGATGTACTGGGAGGCCAGTTTGAAGAGGTATTATTTATTTCATTAAATTAAGTTCAAAATAACTTTGAATTTTTAAAATAGTGCAATTTTATGTATCACTTAATACCGTATTTTCTGTTTCTATTATCTATACTTTTTTGTAAGATTAAACGATTATTTATAAATTTTTAAGATTGACTCAAACGCGTTTTAATTAAACTTTGAAAAAATACTACTGAGGCAACCAAGACGCAACCAAAAACACATCAAAAACAAAAAATCTGGAGGTCGTTGGAAAGATAATTTTACGCTGAATTCATAAATGTAAAAATGTATAGGGTGTTCCATTGAAAAAAAATGGCCTCGAAGATGCTTCGCTGTAGCGAGTCACCCTGTATATTTCAAAATATTTTTAAAATGCGTGTCTTTTGACACTATACCACTTCCATAAAAACATAATTTTCCAACGCTATGCAAAAATCATGGGCAAATAATTCATAGCTTCCAGTGGATAAATATTTGCCAAACATTGGTACAGGAAATATAAGTACTTAATTTTTTCAAGCTTTAATAATCAGACGTTCTTTCTCTGAAATATTAATTTTTAAAACTCACCCTCCCACTAAAAATCCAGATATGCAAATAATCATTTTCAGCAAAAATCATGTACACTGGCACACGTAAACAGAAATCACGAAATCACCGAATATATAACAGTTAAAAATCTGAACTTATTCCCAAGGAAGCAGCTGGCAAACTAAAACCAATCGAAAGGAAGAAGGACCTAAACCTAAAATGGTCCGATATTAAATCACAGGTACCAAAGGCAACGAAAGAAAGAGAAAGAAGGAGAAACAGACGATAAATAAGGTACAGCAACAGCAGCTGTTCGATTTGACAAGCGACAAGCATCTTGTGCGTTTACCACCACGATGCCTTCAGGTGTTTTAAGTTTTATACTAACTTTATATCCCGAATTTTTATGAATTTCATATTTCCAATACGTGTTCGTTTAGAAAAACAACACTAGTAATTAATATTTTTCTTGCGTTTAATCATTTTGGTACTAACAGTATATAAGTGGTGTTTATTTTCTATAACCAATATTCCTAGGTCAATATTACACAATATGATAACCGAATAAATTCTATACTTATCTTTGTCAGTAATCACACGAGATTGGCAAACTGGAATTATATGGAAATTAGCCATGTGTTTATCACTTTTTACGATTATTGCGTGGGCTACAAACCGCAAGATTATTGTTTATTTGCTCGTTAATCATCGACGGCTGCAAAGTATATTTAGAAAAATCAATTCCTATATATCCAATGAAATATTTTCCAGTTACAGATATCAGTTGTTATCAGAATAATTTTTACTGTTTTATTAGATGAATAAATTCGGCCAATAGTGAAAATTACATGTATAGGTCACGTGATACGAAATAAATATATGTTTTTTAAATGGAACGCCCTATATATTATTGCATTTTCGAGAAGACCTTTTCCCTCTGATTCCAAATCTATAATATTGTATAGGTCTATCTTAGATACTTCTTGACATATTTGACATTCAAAATGCAAATGAACTGCTTTATTACAAGAAGATAGCCATGGGTGTCAAAACACAAGTGAAACAAAAATAACAAGGTAGGCCACGAAAATACTTATTTTCTTGTTTATTCAATTTTGACAATTCAAACCGTCATTATTAACTCCATAGCAACAACAGTAAATAGTTGTTTATTCACTAGTAAAATAAAAAGTTTTTTCTACTACTGCTTTGAAAAATGCTACTAACTACGCACTACTAATTACGCTTGAAACTTATTGATTTCATATAGCGTGTGATAAATCTTTAACGCACGCTAACAGTACGTCAAAATGCTCTCACGTATGAAAAGTGCTATTTTCAACATGTCAATTATATATGACCTAACTGTAATCACGTATAAATAATTAATATGATATTAGAATTAACTTCATATTTAATTTATTAAAAAAACAGATTAAACAAAAAAATGTTTTCTTAACCGCCTCTCAAGTTACCGAAGTAATCCGCTGGAAGATCTCAAGGATCTTGTGCTAGGCAAAGAGAGACGAGGCCCTACAGTCTAATGTGGACTCCGAACCACTCTTGGGGCAATTTTTTTTAATGAAAAATTGTTTCGCCTTGCGGGAATCGAACCCACTTCGCTAGGCAACTCAGTTTGCCAGCCAGTCGCTTTAACACACTGAGCTACCATTCAGTAATCAGTAAATCAATTAAAGAAATTGTTGAAAATGGCCACCATTATTTTCAATGCAAAGCTCATAGCGTCTTCTTAAGTTTACGAAAATATTGCAAATAGCGTTATTATGGTTTCTGTTTAAGTTGTTAATTTCTTCTTGAATTTTTACTTTAATGGCCTGAAGATTGTGGTTATGATTAAAATTGACTTGGTCTTTTAAAAACTCCCATAAAAAGCTATCTAATAGCGTCAAATCAGGGCTATTTGGTGGCCATCGAATGGTCCCAGCATTGCCTATCCAAATGGGAAACTGATTATTTAAATGTTCCCGAACTTCTAAAATGCTATGTGGAGTCGCACCTTCCTGATGCCAAATCATTTTAGACGATACGTCCATATATAGGGAATTCTTGAATAGACGATCTACTTCTGGTAAAATTATCTCGAGATATGTTTGTCGTGCCAAAGTAAAATCATAAAATATAGGCCAAACTACTTTGTTTTGAAAAATTCCGCACCAAACGTGGATTGATTTTCTACCCGATTTTTTTATTTGCTTGACCATTCTCTGTCTTTGGTTTTTATTCTTCCAGGAACGCCTGTTTTTTTTATTATTAAAATCTCCCGCCGTGGTAAAACTTGACTTATCTGTCCACATAATTTCTTTCAAAAAATCAGGATTTTCATTTAATTCATGGAGCATAATCTGACAAAACTCCAATCTTCTATGTTTTTGGTGTCTTCATTCAGTTCCTGGACGGGTAATATTTTGTAAGGCCTATATTGATGTTTTTTCAAAGTTTACATTCAAAATATAATATATATATATATATATATATATATATATATATATATATATATATATATATATGTATATATAGATAGATCTTCTTTGTTTGCTGTAACGTTACGTTGTTTTCTTGAAAAACTGTGGGTTCTATTTACATGACGATAAACATTCAAAAACGTGTTTACACTAGGAATCACTCGATTCGGATACAACGACATGTATAGTCGGGGCAAGAATTCAAGCGATGCACGTCACAGATCGATTTTATAAATAAGACAATACTGCTAAGAATCATGAAGCCCCATTAAACTGTACCTATTTCTGAAAACAGCATAATAACTGGGTGTCAAGAATTACCCTTTTTAACGTAATTAATAATTAAAAATTATGTTAGTATTAAAATTTCTTTAATGAGATCACTCGTGACGTGCATCGCTTGAATTCTTGCCTCGACTTTATTCTCTTCTTGCAGCACAAAATATTTCGACCTTTTCAGCCTCACTATAACCCATTTTGATTAAATAAATGTTAATAATGACGGTTTGAAATGTCAAAATCGAATAAACAACAAAATATTATTTTCGTGATCTACCTTGTGTTTTGACACGCACGGCTCACTCTTCTTGCAATAAAGCAGCTCATTTGCATTTTGAATGTGAAATATGTCAAGAAGTATCTAAGATAGACCTATACAATATTATAGATTTGAAATCAGGGGAAAAAGGGCTTTTCGAAAATGCAATAATATATAGGGTGTTCCAATTAAAAACATATATTTATTTGGGGCGAGCGAAGATGCGTCTTTACTATGTACATACTTCGATATGCGATGTAAAGCAACGTTAAGCGCGGTTATTACTTGGATGGGCGATCGTTTCAAATGTTATAGTACTTCTCTTTTATCAGCACTATAAGAAATATGAAAAATTTCAAAAATAAATCAAACTTCATGTGCACTATGTCAAAAGTAATAAAAAAAAGTAGTTACAATACTTAAATTAACCAAAACATACAGTTTTTCAAATATAATTCTGGAAAAATTCACGTACAATCGGTAATTCCCAAATAACATGCATTCACCATCAAATACCACCAAACATTCGAATTCACCATTTTAGGACTCGGACCCGTTCAAAAATCCATCCCAAATAATCTCTAAATATATCAAAACCACTATTCATACCTATAGTCACAACATTCTAACTCGATTCGTTAATTTTCCATAAACAGATTTTGCGTTTTAAATCTCCCCACTTTTCAACCGCCCCTCGTACACATCAAACTACTCTCCGTACTTCTAACAACAACGTTCCACTTCAATTCATCAAATTCTACCACCCATATCCCATTTCAATTTTCACTATTTCTCGATCACCCCTCGTATACTGCATACAATATCGGCATTCTTCTTGCAACCCACATTTATCTTATTTTCGTTCCACGCATATCGGGAACATTTTCATATATCTTATTATTCACCTCGCACCTATCGGGAACATTCTCATATCTTATGCATAGCTCTGCAACCGTCAAATGCCGGACCTTCCTTTCAGCTTTACGGGGTCATTCCGAAAACATTTAATTTCCAGATAATAAAACCTCAATAACTTCTAAACCGGAATAGATCCAAAATTCGTTTTCTATATCAAAAATTTCTCCTTTTCAATGACGATTTTTCCATATAATTTTCATTTTGAAATTTCATACTTTTGCAAAAGTGTTGCGCAATGTTGTGCAATATTACGCAATCGTGCCGATCCAGACTACATAGTACCATTTCCAGATATAAAACGGGGGTAAAAACGATCGTGCCTAACTCACGGGGCGCGAAAACCGCAACCAAAGTTTTCTACCACATGTATTATCCTCTTCAAAAACAAATCACCGACTACAAAATAATAGAATTATTGGAAAAAAGCCTCTGCGCCTGTGACGTTTACGTCAGAGGAACAGTCAGAGGTATTTTTTACAAATCATATAAATCGGAAGTATTTTGCTGACGTCTCTGAAAGTAGTCTCTTTCCGTTTTCAAAGCTTTTTTCGAAGAGTCGAGTAAGTTTATTTGTGATTACCCTTAGTGTCATTTTTTGTAGCACAAATACTCGCATCCACTCAGTAGAGTTACCCCATAGTATAATTCCATATGAAAGTTGAGATTGGAATAATCCCATATATGCTACTCTACAAACTGATGTCGTTGAATATAGCGAAAGTTTTCTCAGTAGAAAGATAATTCCTGATTGATAGTTTGTTATATAATGAGTTAATGTGATTTTTCCAATTTAGTCTATTATCTATGTGGATTCCTAAAAACTTGACTGTGTCTACTTCGCTAAAAATATCTTTTAGGGAAACATTAATGTGCATAGTCTTATCTATATTTAAAGAAAATTAATTACTGGTAAACCATTCTTTAGCGGCACATTGATAAAACCTATAATAAGAGGTTTTGGTCTTAGATGAAAGGGTTTATTACCTATGAAAAGCTAAATTTGCCTTAAATAATGATCATCAAAACTGTTTTCTTTTAGAATATTTATTATTCCAATGACATTTCAGAGTATTTTTGCCTGTAGTAAAACAGAAATATTTTACAGTCAACGGAGAAGACTTAATACTATGAAACACCATGCAAGATTAATAAAACTACTTTATATCATGTATGTTCCCTATAGGTTTGTAGAAAACCGCTAAATGATGAGGTACTCGCAAAAGTTTCAAACGACAAACAGTTTACTGATGAAATGTATGAAACTAGCTCTAAATCTTCAATACCCCCCAGTAATTTGTGAATTTCATGAAAATTCTTAAATTTTTATACAAATATCGGTTTCAAATGAAAAATCAATTTTTGATTATCAACAAAACTCCGGTAATATAATTTGTATATATTAAAGTTTTTACACAAAAATAATGGAATAAGTATGTTTGATTATGTACTTTTCTAAAAAATAGTTCAAAATGGACGACGCATCGTCAAAAATGAATACTATAGGAAAATGGCCGTTTTAGGATTAAAACCGTTCTATTTTCGTTAAATAATTTTTTATATCTTCAGCTCTTATGAAAGTAATAAATAAATCATTAAATTCTTGTTAAGAACGCTCCGGATATAAGCCGGAAAGACGGTTCAATTTACTCTCATATAAATCATTATTTTAAAAAACGGCTTTCACTAAAAGACATCAAAAACATATTACAATGTCGGATGATGAGAGAAAAAAAAGTATATATATATTAAAAAAACAAATTTTTTTCTTCTATTTTCGATTTGCAAAAATAATTCTTATCATTCCACATAGGTATTATTAAAATAAACATTTTCCCTTTTGTAGAACTAAAATAAAATTCATATTCTATTACATCTATATCTCTCTCTTTTCAAGCACAAAGTACATTAGGCTGCGTCATTTTATTGACGTGAAGTCATTTACAATTAAAATTGGAAGCATGGTGACTATACACTCCGAACAACTCTTAAGTACAAATAGCCTCAATTTGGTTACCCATAAGTTCTGCCTGGCCTAGATACATCAAATTGAACTTAAATAAATTAGTATAATCCTAGTTAAAACTAAATGTTCGCATGTGTAAATCAATTTGTACTTGAACTAAGTCTTATAATCTTGATTAAAGCTAAAAACTGTTTGAAATTAGAACTTTCATAAGACTGCTTAGTTTTAAAGTGGTTTTATGATTATTCGAACGTTTCCCGCCTGAATTTCTAACCTGTTTGCTAGTGATTGATTGATTGGAATATTATTAAGAAGTTTTAAATAATTTAATTTTTCTTTTAAAATTGCCACTGTTTTTATTTTTTTCCTATTTGCTTGTTGGCGTTGACTTAGACATTCTGTATACGTCGCCTCAGAATTTCTGTCAAATAATATACCATAACCTCATTTTCTTAAAGAGATCTCAGTTTCATTCACGTATACTAAAAGCTAAGATTTATGGAGTATTTAATAAACGAGTCATTGTTTTATTGCGTATTTTGACAAGAGATCGCTTTCTTAGGAGGTGAAGGTTTTAAAAGGGGATACAGGAGATTTATATGTATATTTTATAAAGCAATTTTAAAACTATTTGAACACTTCATAGTTTTATAGTTGGTTGAATTGATCAAATTTGCATTCTAAGGCTTTGTTAAAACCAAACTGTTCTGTTACCTTATTTTAACATTAATAATAAAACTTTTACAAAACTACAGCTTGAGAAAGTTCAAAGGGTTTTATGATCAAGGTTTAAGATATACTGCAAAGCTTTTCAATAAATTCTTGTACATACATTTGGTTTCAAATAAACCTAATTTAAAACTAATTAATTTGCAAACATCCTTCATAAAACCTTTATAAAACGAGAGCCATTTAAATTGTTACTTGGGTTGTTAAGAAGTAACTGAGATGGCTTTGAAAACAATGAAATATTTAGCTTGTCAAACATTTGTTGGTGTTATCATCATCATCTTCATAGACATCTTCATCGTCATGTACCAATATGGTTCCATTTGAAAAAACCAAAAACCATTTTGATGAACTTTATTTGCCCATAAATCACATAATTTAGCATTTTCGACGAAATTTCGATTTTTCTAGCATTTCACGAGTCAATTAGAATAAATCGGAACAGTCATGACACACTTAAATGGAAAACTAAAAAGTAAATTAAAATAAATACTAACGTTTGAAATGTCACTTAGATGTAGTAACATTGAATTCAGAAAACTATGCAGAATTCAGAAATGCAATGGTATGGGGCCATCCATAAATTACGTCACACTTTGAGGGGAGGAAGGAGGTCAACAAAGCGTGACATCGTGTGACAGGGTGGGGGGGGGGAGTCATAAGCTTCGTGACGTCACATGTACAAATCTAAAGTATTAAAATTCTAAACTTTAACTCTAACGAAAAACTTTAAAATATTACCAACGCTATCAATATTGTATAAGGTTTAAATTTGTTTGTATCACTTTTTGCCCATCGCGAAGATTCGTCCTCAAAGAATTGCAACTAGACGTGCCAGGGAAGTCCTTTGTTTGATATTAAACGATGACGATGCTATATGGTTGAATGAAGAAGATATTGACACATCGAATATTCCTAACATTATCCAAATCGAGAACGAAGTGACTGCTATGCCAATCATAAATAACAAAGGAATGGGTTCAAAGCCCATAAACACAAGATTATTAGATTTTGTATAGTTCATTTGATTTGTTGTTTTGTAAAATTTCTAAAATGTTTGATTTATTGTTGATTTTATGAAATTTATTGTTGATTTTATGAAAAAAGATCCACACCAGGTCAGGGGGGTCACACACATGTGACCACCTGTGAGAAGGACCGGGGGGAGGGGAAGCTGCAAAAATCATGAAATTCGTGTGACGTAATTTATGGATGGCCTCTATACATGGTATTCTATTTGAAAATCAAAAGTTAACGAAACCATGGGTGGAAAGATATCATTTATATGCCAAAAATGACGTTTATTAAGCATATAAAATATTCCAAATTTCAATCATTAATCTTCAAAACTAAAGGAAAAACGCGGTATGAAAACAAACCAAATTATTTACATTATAGATACAAATTCATTCAAGTAATTTTTTATCCTAAAACTAGAACGGATATACAATATTTGTATATTTTAGTTAAAAAAACCAACTCAAAAATACAAATGTTTAACGTTAATAAATAACGATCAAAGGATATTACGGCCACATACAACAAAGACGGCAGCTTTTTTATGTAGAATAAAACAAACATACTAAAAGCTTATATTTTAACCGTACCATATACCGTATTTCTTTTAATTATGTAATGAAAAAGTCCGGAGTTATGTTAATAGCTATGAAGTGGGCCGCTGCAAATATGACATTAAAACATCATCGGGGTGAGGAGAAACGGAAGAACTGTACTGCCCACTACCTACCGACATACATATTAAATTCACATGTGTATATGTATATTTATTGTGCTAGATATGTAACTGTAAAATATCTTATGACATTAAAATTCTTACAGATACTGGGTCGTTGTCGATGGTTTACCGATCTACTTATCGTTGTAAACAAATACAGGATAACTACAATGTAGACGGCAGACACAAAAAAATCATCATCACCAATATTATAAAAATGATAAAACTGAATAAACATCTACTTTAGAAACCCAATCACATGACATTTCATGCAGTTTTGCGATTTTATCTGATGATGGGGAGTTTGCTGTGTACCATAGTTTTTAATACTTTTTTGGGATCAAGTTAAATTTAATCCTTTTATAAAACAAATTAAATATTGTATAGGTATATTTTGAAAATTAATTTGGACGAAGACTTTACAGCATCATAAATAGTACAGAAAGGAATTATCTAATAATTGTCTTCAACGATATACATAAGGGACCGTATAAAACTCATGTAAAAAAAAAAACAATATTATAAATATCAATTTTCTGAGTAAATATTAAGGAATACAATTGCCAGCTTCTTTGGCACGGTTTAACTCTATTATAATGTAAGTAAAAAAAAAATTATCACTCTTTCGATTAACTCAACAAACTCATCCAAATAATCTAAAAATATTACCCGGTTATAATACACCTACGTGGATTTATCTCGTAACAATTCTAATATTTGTTTGAATAATCTGTTGATTTAAATGACAAATTTCAGAGTAATCTCGGAACAGGGAAGTACATATACAGGGTGTCCTGTAATAACGCGCAAAAAATTTAACTGTAGATTCCCTGTCGAAAATTAAGACGAGTACTTTGTATAAAATTTTTCAAAATAACCCTTTCCTGTCCAGCTACAGCCCCCCTAAAGGGGTGTGCCAAAAAACGGTTTTTAATTTCTATCTCAAAATAACGTCATCGGAAAAATACGAAATTTGGCACATGTCGGTTACTCATCAAAAGGCATCTAACGAAATTATTTCATCCACCTAGAGTGTACACAAAGGGGTGAAATTAACTACCCTTCTTGACATTTTGTAAATATCTTTCTGCCTGCTATTGTTTTCAATTAAAAAATAATAATTAAACATTATGATTCATTTAGAAATTTTTTTATCTCTTGAAAAAATTTCGTAAAATCGACCATTTTTGAGAAAAAAATTAAATTACATCTGCCCAAGTGATCAATCAAAAGCGATGGGCACAATTATATTATATTAGTGTAAAATAGTAAAAGTACGCTGGTGTCAAATTATAATTTGACAATATTACGTTGTTTCTTGCCTTTGAAATAATAAGATAATCATTCCTTACTACTTACCTAATACTAGTAGTTTTCTAACCAGATTTTAAAATGCATAGTTTTAGTAATGAGGAATATGCAAACATACATTTAATTTATGGTGAGTGACAAAGATATGCTTCAGCGGCGCAAGAACGGTTCCCCTACTTGTACTGTGCCAAGTGTTCGTACTTTTTCTAATATTCACTTGAGGTTAAGGAAAAGGGGGTGTTTTAAAAAAAATTTCATGATTGTGATCGTCGGAGACAAATAGGAGATGCAATTAAGGCACAAATATTACATTATATTGGTGAGCATCCTGAATGTAGTATTAGACAGGTTGCTCTTCAATTTCACATAACAAGAACATCAGAATGGAGGATTTTGAAAAGGCATAGACTTTACCCCTATCATTTACAGAGAATACGCATGAGCTATTCCCTCGTGAGTTTCCAGTGAGACTTGATTTTTGCAGAACTATACTTAGGAAGCCGTTAGATTTTACAAGAAAAGTACTATTCCCAGAAGAATGCTGCTTTACTCGACATGGAGTTTTAATTTTTCGTAACCAGCATTTACGCAGTGACGATAATCCTCACACTGTTGTAAATGGAAGATATCAATACAACTTTTCAATATATATTTGGGCCGGAATTATAGGCAAAATAACTTCATAGGGCCTTTTGAGTTGCCAAACAGATTAAATGGTCCAGCTTATTTAAACTTTTTACAAAAGGACCTTTATCAAGTTATAAACGATTTACCTCTTGCATTACATCAAACACTGTGGTTTATGCAGGATGGTGCGCCACTTCATTATTCTTTAGAGGTTCGATAAGCTACAATTAAATGGCTCCCTCGGTCCCCAGATATGCATCCATTGGACTTTTACTTTTGGGGCCACCTGTCCCTAACGTCGAAGTTTTAAGAGAGAGAATTTTTAATGCTACCAATGAAGTTCGAAACTCTCCACATGTTTTAAATAGTTTGTATGGCAATTTTAGGAAAGATTGCAAACGTGTATTGAAGTTGGAGGTCGTCATTTCGAACAAATGCTTTAATATCTAAAAACAACAGTCGTTGTCTCCAAGTTTAAATTTTTTACTGTTTAAATTCATCTTTTGTGTATTTTGTGTTAGTTTTTTTTTTTTAGTTTACTAATAAATTTGCTTTTCAATACTTTCGTCTTTAATTTGTAATGTCTCGTGCAATTTATAAGCACCAAATAATCATATCAGTACGTAATACTGTCAAATTATAATTTGACATCAGCCTACTTTTACACTAATATAATTGTGCTCATGGCTTTTGATTGATCGCTTAGGCAGATGTAATTTAATTTTTTTTTCTTAGAAATGGCTGATTTTACGAAATTTTTTCAAGAGATAAAAAGTTTCTAAATGAATAATGTTTGGTTATTTTTTTAAATAAAAAAAAAATAGCAAGCAGGAAGATATTTACAAAATTCCTTAGAAGGGTAGTTAATTTCACCCCTTTGTGTACACGCTAGGTGGATGAAATGATTTCGTTGGATGCCTTTTGATGAGTCCGAGATGTGCCCAATTTGATATTTTTCCGATTACTTACGTTATTTTGAGATAGAAATTAAAAACCGTTTTTTGGCACACCTCGTTAAGGGATTGAAGCTGGGCAGGAAAGGGTTATTTTGAAAAATTTTATACGAAGAACCCGTCTTAATTTTCGACAGGGAATCTAGAGTTAAATTTTTTGCGCGTTATTACGGGACACCCTGTATGCCAACTATGGTAATTAAAATCCGCTTGCATCAGGTAGATATGTAAAATGTAAAGTAAAAAGTGAAAAGACGACCTGCAATAGCGATGGCATTACCTACATATAGGTATGCAAGGCGATGAGGGGAAGGTGGAAACATAATTCAACATCCAAAAAGTTGGCCTGGATGAGTTTTAGAGAAAACATCTGCCGTTCATCAGGCTTGAACAACCACACTCCACACATGTGATTAGGTAGCAACCACCTGCTCTGGTCGTGCTCGTAACAGCCCTCTTTGCCCCTTACCCGACCATCTTAGAAAATCAGTAGGGTCTGATCCTCCTTGGCCACGTGTAAGGAAAACCGGAATTACGACACGCACATTTAAAGTACAGGCCGATATGCTTATAACTTTTAATTTTAAATTGAGAATATAGCGGTAAATTAGACGGTATGGCTCTATAATGGATTTACTTATCACAAATAACTTTGATCTTTTAGCTAAAATTAGATATGCCACGTATATTATCGGATCATTGTATTATAAGAACAGATATTTTAGACTATGTTCCAAAAAAATGCATTTTTAGAAGTAAACAATAATAATAATAAATTTATTGCCCAAGATACATTGTATAAATCTTTAAGGTTGTCAATAGTAGAGAAAACAATAAATGTATATTGTCTGAAAATTATTTGTAGCATTCTACGAATATTCTTTCCTATTATTTGGGTTTTCTACCACATGTATTATTATCCTCTTCAAAAACATGTCACCGAATCTACAAAGTAATAGAATTATTGGAAAAAGCCTCTGCGCCCGTGACGTTACGTCACATAACGTTTAACGTCACGGGCGCAGAGGCTCTTTTCCAATAATTCTATTATTTTGTAGATTCAGTGATTTGTTTTTGAAGAGGATAATAATACATGTGGTAGAAAACCCAAATAATAGGAAAGAATACATGTATATTATGTATATATAAAATTTAAATATTAAAATTGTATTTTAATGATTAGTTAAAACCTATCTTTGAACATAATTCTAAGAAACCAAATTCTAAATTCACACATTAAAATGAATACATTCAGTTCCAAAAGTTGCATGAAAATACTAGATTTTTATATAATATTGGAACTGTATTAAAATCGAAATCAAGAAATTCTTGTATACTGTAGAATGTGTTTTCTGTTAAAAGTTCTTTTAGGAATATATTTAGTTTGTTGTCAGTAACTTTAAGTGATTTGGAAGTTTGTTATATATTATCACAGATGTATAATTTACTGGTTGCGGAGTTCTTGCCAGTCTGTGATACGGAATACTGAAGAGTGTTGTATTCATGATAATTAGAATTTCTAGGCAAAAAGGAATTTTATTTTATGTGCATAATGCACTTATGTATAAAAATACTTGGGAGTATTAGTATTTTCATATTTTTAAAAATTGGCCTACAATGTTCATTAACTCCTGCAGAAGCCAAAACCCCCACAGCTCTTTTCTGTATTTTAAATATTCTGCCACTGTCAGATGAATTTCCCCAATTAATAAGACCGTAAGTTATAAGACTATGGAAATTGCTGTAGTAAAACTTTAAAGCTTTGCCTTATCTGATATATTACCTTATTTAGATTGCTTGCTAGATGATCAATATTGTTGGTGCCAATTTAAATTTTGGGTCAATGTATATTCCCAACAGTTTAACGTAATTCGATTCAGAACTTAAAAACAGTAATTTTTTGCCTGAAACCATCTAGCAGAGTTGTTTAAACTATCCTTTGTTTGGTCGAGCACTTGAATACTTTTTCCTATATTTATAAAAGTAGTGTCATCAGCAAATAAAACAGTTTTGTTTGACCTCACATTTACATGCAAGTCATTTATATACACTAAGAAAATAATGACAATTTTTTAAATAAACTAAATATCATATAAGTTGACTATAGACAACCTGATTTGCAGACGATACCACACTTCTAGTATCGGACAATAAATTGGATGTCGTACAAAGACGATAAGTGAAGCTAAATGAAATACTTTAGAATGGTTATCATCAAATAAGTTGTCACTTAATGAAAATAAAACCACAAATATGATATTCAGTCACAGACCACCGAAAATTTTTAATTTAATTTTAATTTTTTAAAAGGTGGAAAAAGCCTAAATTTTTAGTTGTACTTGACCCGAATTTAAATTGGTTCCATCATGTTGCTTACTTAGCAAGAAAATATATCAAAAAATATAAACCTACAAAAACCTACAAAAAAAATCGTAACTATTTTAAAATATTGTCAACGGCTTATTTCTCACTATATTAACGCCTCATATGATTTATAGTGTGATAAGTTGGGGTTACGATTCGCAAGCAAACCGAATTTTTGGGTTACAACGAAAAACGATCAGAATAATTACGAATCGTGGATATAGAGAAGATGTAAGAGATAAATTTGTCGAATTGGGTATTTTAACGTTTCCATTTCCAACGTATATATTTTTCACTGTTTGATGTACATTTACAAAAATATCCATTTTTACAAAAAACAAGAGGGTATTCATAAATACAGCACGAGGACTCAAAAGAATATAACTATAAACTTTAATAGATTTGGATCATTTTCATATCCCATTGTTTAAAATTTGTTGTGATAATCAGTGATGTAATACCCCACAGTAACTACCAGTTTGAACGTGACGAGTGGAGAGTAACGAAAATTCAATACCGTATTAAAAACAATCATATTTAACCTAGCTAATAAGAGTAGTCCAGATGAAATCGATATGGCTTTTTATAAGAATAATTTTGACATCCTATCTGATCAATTCATTCATATTATTAACAAATCCTTAGTGTGCCTAACTCATTAAAAGTGTCGACAATAAGTCCTAGAAGAAAAGTACCTAAAACGATTAAAGTTGAGGAATATAGACCTATCAATATGTTATCAGTTTTTGAAAAAATATTAGAGAAGGTGTATACCTGCAATTTTTAGATTTTATAACACAGAAAAAAATACTGAATAAATACGACAGAAAAGGTTTTAGCTGTAAAAGTGCATCACAGTATGCCATCAATGAATTGAAGATAGAGGAAAATTTACAGGAGTAATATTTTTAGATTCGAAAAAGCATTTGAAACAATTGGCATTTTGTTAGGTAAGCTGAGTAAGTATGATTAGAGTGGTATGAAAATTCTTCGAATGTTACTTAAAAAACAGGAAGCAAAGGATGAGGTGTGGACAGGTGTTCTTAAGTGAGCTGCCTATAAATATGGGAGTGCCCCAGGGAGCATACTTCGGCCTCTATTATTTGTAGTAAATATCAATGATACGTCAGCACTCTTCAAAAATTGCAAAATATCACTTTTTGCTGACTACACTATAGTCTACTACATGATGAAAATACTCCTAGCGAGTTGACAGGAAAAATAAATATCGAGTTAACTTGTTTCTCATTGTTTTTAAATGGTTGGAAACAAATAAATTAAAATTAAATATTGCAAAAACAAAAAGTATGCTCGCTCATAAATAATCAACATAATTTCAAATTGTTCAAATATATAAATGTATTCAGTTTCCATCCATGGAATAAATTTGTCACTGGTATCGGAAAATATTTGGGAGTTATTGATAGTAATTTAAATTTTAGAATACATGTGGATTATATATGTAAAAAATGTCCTTAACCGCAAGAAAACAGTTTATAACTCTATAATATTACCTTTTAATTATCGTAGCACAATACTGTATATGGCCAATAACACCGATCTAGAACAATTACACAGGTTACAAATAGAGTAATGAGAGTTAATGTAGTGTCTACACTAGAATAGGTGATATGTTGAAATGTTTGAATTGGATGAATAAAGAAAATGTTCTTCAGTATAATTTTCACACAAAACCAACAAAGATATCTATCTATCTTTCCCGATTATTTAAAAAATATTTTAATAAAATTACGAGGTGTGACTACAATACCGGGGGAAAACATATGCTTGCTTGTAATTAAATAAGCTCCTACCTAATCATATCCCCAATTGCAAAGCTTTTAAATGTTGCCATGAAATACATACAGGCTGTCCATTTTATCAGGGCACTCGAGAATATTTCACTTAATATCGGTCGTACAAAAAAAAATATTTTTACGAAAATTGTGCCGATTTATATAACCTACAAAATGGTTTAAAGACATTAGAAATATATGGCCTACGTTAAAAGTTATGGTGGAAAATATCGAAAATGCGGAAAACGTCTAGGCCAAATATCTCCGTTATTTGAAGAGATACGAGAAAAATTCTAAGGCAAAAATTTTTTGCAAAACAGAGCGTTTCAAACGAGGTTTTATCTAATTTTTTTCAAAACCGCTGCTGTATTTTGAGATTTACTCTTCAGGCTGTTAAAAAAATTATTTTGAAACGGGCGGGACATGGCGCCATTAAATAGAGTATTTTCCTCCCTTTTCAACGATATATCACATGCCATATTTATTCATTGGTACTACGTTAGTAATTATAAAAACATTTTTTTTTAAACCAATAAATTTTTTTTAACAAGCATTATACTTGCCGTGGAGAATTATGATTAAATAAAACGATAAAATAATTCAATAAGTTGTTCAAATCTTTGCTATAATAAAACATTAACACAATTAAGAAGAATAAAGTAAATTCAGGTAATAAAAACAAAATAATAATCAAGAAAGCAACATGGAGCAATTATGGAAAGACTATTCGCAGTTATGCCAATGTATAGAGGTCCTCCATAAAACGTCATTCCTTGCTCAGAGAGTTAAAATGTCTTTACCAATTAATTTAATTATAATATCCATTTGTTTGTATTTCATGATTTCACTATTATTTCAATTATTTTAAAACAGTTGGCTATGAACAAACTTGACAATTTAATTTTTGAACAGATCATCTCAGTTAATATTTGAACTCTCACTCAATCACAGTCGTTTAAGAATTTAGAGTTTTCAAAAATGATTTTCACTCACATTGATTGTTATAATATATTCGTTACATATTGCCAATGCAATTTTAACTCTGGATTAGCTCAAATAGAATATAGACACAGATTTCCACAAGCACTACAGCCGAAAAATTAGCTACGAAATTGAAAAATAATGGTTCATTTTTAAAGAGAAGACAAGATTGAACAGTGTTACTGATAATGTAAATAAGGTAAACTGAGTTATTAATTATGTAAGAAATAAAAATACAGAAAATTTGGAAACATCATTAAGAGAAATCAAATTGCTTGTCATATAAATAAAACAAGTGCTAGAAAAATTGGACTTCTGAAAATACACACTGGCATAGACCGACTGGGTTTCAAAATCGTTTTTCAATAAATGTGTGGGATGGTCACCTCAGTGGTCAAAGGTACCTAAACTTTTTGAGAAATAAATTTAATGAATTCTTAGATGATCTACCTTTAGAGAATCGACACAACTTTCAATATTTTCAACAAGATGGAGCTCCTCCCCACAATTACCAGATTTGCCTAGATTATTTAGACGAAATTTTGCCTCAACATTGAATAGGTACCAATGGATTTATTCGATGGCCCCCTTGTTCTCCAGATATAACTCCAATGGATTTTTTTCTATGGGGGTATATTAAAGATAAGGTGTTTTCGACGACACCGCAAAATGTAGAGGACCTAAAAACTCGAATTCAACAGGCATGTATTACAGTTACCCCCGAAATGCTGAGTAATGTTTTAAATGCAGTGCCTCGCCACGCTCGATTGTGCATAAGAAATCGCGATGGACACTTTGAACACTTGATATGATATCTTAAAAATTATTTTGAGGATTAGATAAATATTAATGTTCTGTATGCTATATTCTTTTTATTATTAATTTGTTTTTGTGACCTGAATTTACTTTATTCTTCTTAATTGTGTTAATGTTTTATTATAGCAAAGATTTGAACAACTTATTGAATTATTTTATCGTTTTATTTAATCATACTTCTCCACGGCAAGTATAATGCTTGTTAAAAAAAAATTATTGGTTGAAAAAAAATGTTTTTATAATTACTAACGTAGTACCAATGAATAAACATGGCATGTGATATATCGTTGAAAAGAGAGGAAACTACTCTATTTAATGGCGCCATTTCCCGCCCGTTTCAAAATAATTTTTTAACAGCCTGAAGAGTAAACCTCAAAATACAGCGGTCTTGAAAAAAATTAGATAAAACCTCGTTGAAACACTCTGTTTTGCAAAAAAATTTCGCCTTAGAATTTTTCTCGTATCTCTTCAAATAACGGAGATATTTAGCCTACACCTTTTCCGCATTTTCGATATTTTCTGCCATAACTCTTAAAGTAGGCCATGGATTTCAAATGTCTTTAAACCATTTTGTAGGTTATATAAATCGGCACAATTTTCGTAAAAATATTTTTTTTGTACGACCCACATTAAGTGAGATATTCTCGAGTGCCCTGATAAAATGGACAGCCTGTATGTAGGTGTAACTACAAAATTGTTAAATATAACGATCTAATTTTTTTCGCATACTAACTCAATATCATGATCCCTAACAGTACCAATAAAACTGACAAGATGTATTATCTTATGGTAAAAAAATATTTCAAGGCACCCTATGCGAAAGTAACTTTAATACTACAAAAAACGCTGTTCTCTTCTATTAAAAATACAATGTTATGATATTGAATAGAAATGTAGTTGGGGTTCTAAGGAAGTTTTTTGTCTTTTGTGCTCTTTTATAGCAGCTTTAATTTCCGAGATAAGGAGGTATTTATTAAAGCATGTATAAATTCAATGGTAAAATGTCTGGTTGGCTGCAACTGGGATTGATTCAAATGAAGTTTTAACGTTGTAGTTAATTACGTTTTAATCAAATTTTATATTTAAAATACTTTTTTTGCCGAATTTTGTTTGTTTGCAAAATTTACGAAATATAACATTAATGTTCATTTTTGCTAAATAATCCATTCCTCTTGATTAATTTGCACGTTAAATTTTTCAAAATGAACTTCTATACAGGGTAAGCCAATTAACTTGGGATAATCATATATCTCGAAAACTATGAATTTTAGAAAAAAATGATTTGAATAAAAGTTCTTTGGTACCGAGGGAGAAACAAAGTAGCGACATTTTTTGACCTTGGCATTGCTTTGAAGGTCACCTTGTCTTTCCCAAATAGAATCTCGATCTACAGGAGTAACTTTCATGTAAAACGTTACTTTATCCGACTTGCCATACATTAAACAAAACAGCTGGAAGTTCTCGGACCTTCAAGGATTTTTTTATTTGAAAACCATCAAGTTTGGAGGAAAAAAACACTAAAAACAGAAGTTTTCGTTTTCATCTATAGAATCCAGGAGAATTATTTCAGATTTTTTAAACAGCTTTTAGCAGTTTAATAGGATGCCGAATAAACAAAATAAGGTTATAAATAAAATAAGTATCAAAGGATGATAGAAAATATTTAAACAATTTACCTATAAGTAGAGTTCTGGCTGTTCAGAAAGTCGCTTAAAAAATTGATTTGTGAGCTACAAAATCCTAAAAACTGGCAATTTAAGATATATTTCAGTTATAATCAGGGTTGTATATCAGTATTGTATTTTATTTAAGCCCTGTGCACTTAAGTATCTGAGAAATAATTAAAGTTCGCTAAAAGACTTAATTTTTCATTAATATCCTTTTAACGATCTTTAACCAAATAAAACATTTTATTTTTCGTGCAATCCTGCGTGTTTTGATCATTTCACGATATAATCCATTGTTAGTGGAAATTTGATAATTCTGGCAATGCTGTTCATGCGTGCATAATGTTCAGTAACACGTGAGATTTGACAACAATGTTGATTGCTAGTAGTGTCATGTGGAGAAGAGGACTAGGTTTTAGATTCTGTCAAAAAGCAAAGAGGTAAATGGTTCTGTGAGTGAAATTTGCAGTTTGTTTACGTTAATTTAGGAGAAAAAATGACATTAAAAAATACTTTAGACAGTCGCCTAAATGACAGTATTTTTGGATACAAAACATTGCAGTTGTTAAACGGCTCTAAAAATCAAAAACGAATTAAAAAAGATTTTCGCAAGTTTATTAAGAATGCAATTACTTATCTCGATAAGTGGTTTGGTTTCGAATTTTTATGATAGTTTTCAAAAATGAAATTTTTGTTGTAGTTCCGAAAAATAAATTTTTTGTTGTAATTTCGAAAAACGTTCATAGTACTTCCACAAAATATCTTCCGACGTCATTTTTATGTGTCGCACGCGGTTCATGCAAACAATTTCTCTCGAAGGAGTTTTTTGCTGACTTTAAGCATGATGACTTTGGATATGTTTAGGTAGGCTCTTAATTCGAAAAAAACTAAAATTTCAGCAGAAAGAAATACATGAATTTCCTACGTAAATTACAGTCATACAAAACACTTTTTTCTCTCTGATCTGGGAGTCTGATCATTTTTACTACATGTTTTTGGAGTCATTAAATCCGAATCCGATGTCTATTTCACCCCATCGCATCAGTATTTTGCCATAACGTCAAAACCCACAATTTCAGCTATTAAATGAATCACGTTGTAATCTAAAAACCCAAGCTCTTGAACCCCATAACCCATATAACCAAAAATCTACCAAGTCCAACAACCACGTATGACAGACGTTCAACTTGCTATGTACGTGTATCTGTCAGGTCTCCAAAAATGCTCTATTTCTATGCACATTTATTCATGAATCTTTGTATATCAATGAAAAATATCAGTAACGTATTTTGGTACGTGGTTCTAGAAAACATTTTTTTTTCAACGAATTCAAAGCTCAGGTTCTATTCAGAACGATTATATCTTGCGTGCGTCTGTATCCAGGGCACCTCCACGTGGTGATGGCGGGCAATGAAGCAATTCTATCATCCTTCATTCTTAGGGTTATATGCGTTTAATAGCTGAAATTATGGATTTTTTGAGGTTATGGCAAAATCCTGATGTGATGGGGTTAAATAGACCTCGGATTCGGATTCAGCAACCCCAAAAACATGTAGTAAACCTGGTCAGACCCACAGATCAGATTTTTTGTTTTATGTGTGTGGCTGTGTTATTAATATAATATATGTAAATATAAAGGCAAGAAAGGCTAACATCGATAAACTGAAGAGAAAAGAATCATTAATTCATAAGGATTAAGTTACCAAGTTATCCAATACATTTAATAAGTCTCGGTAAGGTGTGGATGATATTTATCTAACGCAAGAACCGCTCTAATAAATGCTTTCTATCTCGAAACTAAAGCTGTTGTAAAATAAACCAATACAAAAAAATTCTTTACAGCTTCACCTACATTTTGATTCAATATTGTAACACCATTTTTAATAATAAAGTTGTTCCTCGTCTGTTGTATGGGGACAGTATCTGCATGGAGCTGAATCGGCTTAAAAACATACCATCTAAATTAGGGCATCCCAGAGGTTGCTTTTAAAATATAAATAACTAAATCTGTTAAAAAATTAATAACAGTATCATGAAGTCAAATGGGAGCAATTTTTGCTACTTTAATATTTAAAGAATCAGCAGTAAACGAACAATAAGTAACGACCACTGCACTAACCATGTTTGGGGTCCGAAATGAAGTTAAATTTTTTAGTACGACCGTACTTTGACCAACTGTAGCGACCTTTCATGAGAGAAAAAGTACATAAACAATTCTGAGGATTAGAAAATTTCCTTTAAGATGCATTATTACAGTTAACGCAACACTAATGCCTATTTTTTTTTTTTTTTTTGGTTTATCTTGTCGGAAGATCCCTAGTAGTAATAATCTAGGTTTCCATTGTTTTCTAGGTTTATCAATGCAAAGTTAACTCGTAACCAAAGGATACATGTCAAACAAAACAATAGATACCCATTGTTTCGTTTGACATTTATCCTATAGTTAAGTAATTACCCAGTATTGATAAACCGGCCCTTAGTGCGTCTTGTGAAGAATAAAATTATACAAATTCTAAATACGATTTTTTCATACGATCATTCTTTCAAAAGTCACAAATAATTAAATTTGGAATTGAATTAACTTTTCATATTTTTAACTAACGGATATAAGAACTTTATTTTCTGTTCAATATGTATATTTTATAGCTCCCAACTTAATATTGAAATTTGCTGCTGATATTATTTAAAATTTTTGAGTTTCTTAATGTTAATAAATGAATAATCCTTGAACTCCACTAAGTTATCATTATGTCATTGGACTCCTGTTTTCCTTACTTTACTAGATAGGTCTTATCAAGTATAACAAATTTGCAAAAGATTAAATTTTTATAACATTAAAAGCCTGTTTATTTTACAATATTTTTTTTGCTATAAATAAATTCAAAAATCTCCGCAAATATTATCGCAATACATATATAGTCGAGATAAAAGCCGCTGCGCAGATTAGAAATTTAATTTGGATCATTAGAACTGGAGATAATAATAATAATATTTATTGTCACTGGCAAAGACTGTGTTTATGTTTATATAGAGGGTGTCAACGGAATCATTAGACAAGCCATAGTTTCTAGAGGTTTCAAGGTATGGGACTCAAAACTTGGCAGGACTAATACCAGGTGTCAACGGATCATGGTAGACCCTCTCTTTTTTAATTTTTTAGAATATCGCGATGAAATTTGGTAGATGTATTATATGACCAAGAAGACACATGGTGACATAACTGTCATTTTCTTTCCTTTTCCGGCTTCACCGGAAATGACTCCAACTTTTGATTTTTAAACAGAACATCCTGTATATTATATTTTTGGAATCCTTAAAAAATTCTGAGTATGGTGATATCACATAAGTAACATTTCGACTCAATGAAAAAAAATTGACTCGAAATTTGTTCAAGTGCCACGACCAGAAAAAAATGCTCGTAATGGACCGATGTGATGTCAGAAAAATCAAATCGAGCATAAAAATTTGAGAATATGTATTTCGTGGGGCATCAAGTTTCGCCTGAACAGTTTTTTTTAACAAACCTTAATTTTTTCAACTGAGACCACCATGGCAGAGCACTATACCATGAAATAACGGATGTTCTAAGGATGTGCCCAAATTCTGGATACATAGGTTAAATAACGACAACTGAAATTAGAAACAAAATAGGTTTAATCTTGGTAAATGGGGAAAAGAATTTTATTTCATTATTGAACATATTATATGCATCAACAAATTTAGAGTCAACTTTTTTCATGGAGTCGAAATGTCACTTATGCAGTATCGTGCATAGAATAATAATAAATAAACACCACAGAAATTAGACATTATCATATACACATCATATCACATATTAGAATATTCAGAGTCTTTCAAGGATTCCAAAAATATAATAATAATCAAAAGTTGGGGTCATTTCCGGTTAAACCGGAATTGGAAAGGGAGAAATAACAGTTATGTCACAAGGTATCTTCTTGGTCATATAATACATCTACCAAGTTTCAGTCCGATATTCAAAAAATAAGGAAAAAGGGGGATCTACCATGATCCGTTGACACTCAGTATACCAAAAACGGCCAATTTTTCATTATTTGACACTTTTCCACTACTTCCGGTTTCCCTGGATATGACTGCAATCTTAAAATTTTAAATACGATTACAGTTTTAAAAAAATTTGAGATGACTTGGTTTTTAGGGCCATTTTTATTTGTGCATCTAAACTACAGTGAATGCATCCAAATCAATCAAATGAACCAGCATGGTAAGACAAAAATGTAAACGTGAGATTTCTCGAATTGGTTAGTAGCTACGACCAACCAAAATTTCCAAAATCAGTAATTTGTAAATATGTAATTTTTTTTCAAATGGCAATATCTTTTAGACACCCAGTAGTTAAGTACTAATTTTCACGACAAATCCATTGATACTTTCAAATCGAAAATTGGTTTGATATTAACGCAAATACACAAGTTCTTTGGTGAATAACACTTAAAAAATCGATAAAAAAAGTGGTCATGGAATTTGAATAAAATTAGATTCTAAGCATGCATCCTGTCAACGAAACAACACTGCAAATTAAAAAATCGGCAGCTACTCGAAGCAGCTGGAACCTCCCCATCCGGTGGATCTTTGAAGCCGAAAAGATCGGTAAATTGTGTGTTCCAATTCAAAAACATTTGAAATTAAGTGCGACGTAAAGCTGTATAGTTGTTGAATAGGAATGCACGAAACGGTACTAAACGTAATCGGATCTCAACCAAAATCTTCTGGAGCGCTAAAGAATCCTTCATGTAAAGTTTCGTCCAAATCCGTTCAGTAGTTTCGGCGCTATCGTGCTAACATACATACACACAGACATTTTTCCAAACTCACTTCGTTGAGTTCCTGGGACCTCAAAACGTAAAGATCTCATGTTATCTCAATTTTCGATTTTGGACCAATTTTAGTAACCTCCCACAATTTTGTGGTGAGGTTAAAAAATGTGCTGTGGAAAAAAAGAAGTTTGACAAATAATAATATGTGAGCATTGTTAACAAGTTTGGTTTTAATCGTTAAATTTGTTGTTTTTTAATTGTTGTTACTTTTTAACATGTACGTATACAAGAGATAAAAAAGCGGACACGTCATTGTTAGTAATTTTTGGAGAATACCACAAAAATTCCAGAAACACCGCAGAATTGTATGCCCAAAGGTATGCGAATAGACATCATCCATGTTTTCAATATTTTCCAATTGTGAAGAAACAAGTTAGGAAAGGAATTGATAACAATCGTGAAGCTTTTATAGTTAATGAAGTGACAGAAATTAACGTGTCGGCTTTTGTAGAAGTGAATCCGACTGCTTTTAGATAAATTGGCCACGAGGTGCAAATTAGTAATGATTCAGAAAGAAAGATTCTCTAAAAATATCGTTACCGCTCGTTTAAATATCAATTGCACCAGCAATTGTACAAAGATGATGGTAACCGAAGATTAGCTTATTGTGACTAGTTATTTCAGATCGATACCGTTAACCCGAATTTTCTTTCTTTCATATAGTCCAGTCAATTTTCCCACGTTTTCAACGGTTTTTTGCAAATATCTCAAAAAATATGCGTTTTAACGATAATTTTATAATAAACAAAATTGTAGAAGGTAAGAAAATGAACAAATTGAGTGTTCTAAGTGCAATATTAAGCGAGATATTGAAGATAAAAGTCGTTTTTTTTTGTTTGAACTTTAATCGATGTATTCAATACCATCTAGCGGACAACGGGTACATTTTATCCATATGACAATGAGAAACTTTTTTATAGTGCTTAAAATAATCTTTAAAATGAGCAGTGTTAAAAGTCTTTTGCACGTAAAGTGAGTGAGTTGTACTGAAAAAAAGAGGGACATCTAATATATATTTTTTTAAATCGATGTTTCATAAGTGCCATTTCCGCCAAAATTAAAATTAATCATATTCCGTCTAAATTTAACTTTAATATAAAGAGTTTATTGGATTCCAGCCGTTTGGCTGCTTTGGAATGCATACTTTTCAAAAAAATCACGATTTTTAAGAGAAAATTTTTTTTTCATTTTAAAAAAAACACCTTTTTTTCATAATATTTCAAAAATAATGAAACATACGTAAAAAACTGCTATGATAAAAAATTTAGTCTTTTTTTTGACAAAAATTTTGTTTTTTTTTTCTGTCAGACCAAAATTGACGGAGATATGACTGTTTAAAGAGCGCGCGGTAGCGCAATCACAGTCTCTCTCGAGCCCTTTGACCCTTCACCGTTTCAAAATGAAGGGTTTTACACTACATGTCATAATGAAACAAGTTGTAGCTCTTTTAATTACCTTTAAAATGTTTTTTTTTAAAGTTGTGATAGCTTTAAAATTGAAGGAGTTATGGTCCAAAAACTAAACTTTTTTTTTTCTATTTAGTAAAATGAAAATTTCGGAGCACAAAAATTTGGAGCAGAGTGAAAGTAAAGAATAATATGAACCCAAAACTATTGTCTTATATATATGTCCATATATGGCATATATATATCGGAAACATACGCACGAATACATACAAACGTTCATATATGTTCATATGTTCATATATGCAGTGGAGATAACTGCCAGAATAGCCCTCCAATTGACCCAGAAGAAGATCTTGATTACGGCAGCAACTCCGATATTGAGTCATGAACGATTGGTGTAATAGTTTTTTATGTATTGTAATGCTCTTGTTGCAGAATTTTTTATAATTAATTACTAATTTAATCTAGTACATTTCCAGATAACTTGTAAGTTTATATTTTATTCAATAAAAAGTGTCTGATTACTTACTTTATAATTAAATTATCTTTAATTGTATAAACATATATTTTCAATGTTTTAATTTAGGGGTAGTTTTAAGGGTTGAAAAGCTAAATATATGATAGTCATTTTCGAGAACGTGGAACAACATTTAAATCATTTTGAGTTCATCAAAAGAAATTTTTTTATACAATTTTTAATTGAGGGGTTGTTTTTAAGGGTTGAAAAGGGGTTAAAAATATGATAATTAAGGTAGAGAACGTAAAACAATATTTACGCTATATTTAAATTTTTTTAAGTTATACAAAAGTATTTTTTTGTAATTTTTTTCAATTTAGGGGTCGTTTGCAGGGGTTGTAAAGTTTTTTAGGGGTTGAAAATGGGTTAAACATGAGATAATTGTGTTAGAGAACACTTTACGATTTCACTCCTTATTATTAAATACGTTTTCTAGCGATAAAATGGCTAAATGTCAATTTTTTCATTAAGGGGTCGTTTTCACCCCTTAAAAATAAAAAACGGAGGTCGGGTCAATATTACTTTTGAAGTTAAGGGTAAGATAAGCCTAATTCCAAAATTTCATGTAAATCGGTTCGTAGTAAAATATTTCGGAGGTAAGACCCTATTTTTCGCTTCAATGACTGGATTAATATTGTTTTCTGACGAGTCGAGATTCACCGACAATGGAATGTTCAATAAACAAAACAATATATATTGGCCGCAGGAAAATCAACATTTAATGAGGAAAGATTTGGAGTAAATGTGTGGGTTGAGGTGATTGGAACAAGAACTTATTTTTTTTTTCAAGCAACTTTGACAAGGGAAATATATTTAGAATTCCCACAAAATGATATTGAAGAAATGTTGAACTTACCACTTGCAGTTTCAGAACAAATGTATTTTCAACAAGAAGGGGCTCCGATTTTCGATTTGAGGTTATCAATGGAAAAATCTGTATTTAACTACTGGGTCTCTAAAGTAAACTGCCATTTGAAAAAATTGACTTAATTACAAATTAGTAATTTCGGAAATTTTGGTTGTCCGTAGGTACCAAATCAATTCGAAAAATCTCACGTTTACATTTTTCCCTTATCGTTTTGATCCATTTGATTGATTTGAGTGCATTCACTACACTCTAGATGCAAAAATAAAAATAGTCCTGAAAAATCAAGTAACCTCAAAAATGTAAAAATATACAGTGTTCCATTTAAACTTTAAAAGCTGGAGTCATTTCCGGGCAAACCGGAAGTAATGAAAACTTGTCAAATAATGAAAAATTTGCCGTTTCTGTGTATATTATCCCTGCCAAGTTTAAGACTTATATCTTGAAAACTCTGGAAACTATGGTTTGTTTAAGGATTCTGTTGACACCAGGTATTTAAACACAAAATCGTCAAGAAAATATAATAAATATAAGGTAAAAGACAGAATTGCATTTAAAGTATATAAACATATAAAACAAATAATGGACAATTAATAAACTGGTTCAAAGGACACTTATTCAATTCAATTATGTAAAGACAAAAAAATACACTTGCAAATATCAAAATTAGATAATTACAATTTAGGGGTCTCGTTATAATATAAAACAAAGAAATTAAGTCGAAATTCATAGTTCTCGAAATTCTCCTATTAGAATTAATAACGGTAAGTATAATTATTTTAACGGTAACTAATTCATTCGAGTGGTCAAGGATCACACGACAATTTACCTTCAAATCTAAAAAAACCAATCATGTTTTAATAATTTTAGGTAAGGTTAATTTGCGCAAAATTACAGGGGCGAAACAGTTTTTTAATGTATTTGTATTTTATTTGTGGTTTTTTCACAGAATTTTAATTCAAGTCTGATAGACTCCACGGTTGGCCGGTGAAGTACCATTGGGAAAAAATAGTCCTACATAGTAATTATTTCATTATTATTGAACAAAAATATCAATAACGTAGTTGTTAACGAAAGTTAATCTTTGCTTTCCCAACTAATTGCCGTTTGACAGATTTCATCATGCATAACTAAGTAAATTACTCAAACAAGTCACACACTACAAAAAAATAAAATAAACCCACAGTATAGTGCGGGAAACATATAATTGAGAAGGGGGTGCGAGGTGAGACGCTAAAAAAGCGGACCACATGGTTGACCTTCTCTCTCATTTTAATGCACGCGACATAAAAGACGTAAAGCTTTCATCGAGAAGGGAGGTGACAGACGAGACGCTAAGAAGATAAACCCTCAAACCTTTTCTCTCATTTTAATGCACGCGACATAAAAGACGTAAGACGTGATGATGCGTCGCTACTGCCCACCATTTCCCACTACGTCTGTGATCGTTTTCATTTATCGTTTTCCTCTACTATACTTTTTTCACTAATATAATAAATTAGTACATAGAATAACGACACGAATTTCAAAATGGGGATACTAATAAATGTTACGCCTTTCCTAACGTGCCAGCGCCAGGTCTCTCCGTACCTGACGTGCTGACTCTACAATGGCTTTCTATGGCCAAAGTACAATTCACTCTGAAAATATCAACCTTCTGAAAATTCTTGTACTTTCTTAACGCTAGCTGTTGGACTAAAAAGATGTCAGGTTCGCGTTGCTCAGTAAATGAAAAAACGTAAACACGAAAAAAGTGTAAATCGTAAAAAATTGTTTTGCCAGGGTTGGACCATAAGTAAATGCACGTGCGTGCTATTAATGTTAAATGATTATTTTCGATAATTTCATCATGCAATATGCAATAGAATTTAACGTACTGTACGCATAAAAATGTGCTCTTTCAAATGACATTTTTTAAAATGGGGGTTGTCATGTAAATCTCCATAACTTTCTAAAAAATCTTTCTATATAGAAAAATTGAGAAATGTTTTTCAACCTTTACATGCTTACTGTGTTCATGAGCAATCTTATGTGGATCCTGAATGTAACTGCTATTTTTTTTATAAAAAATCCATACTCATTTTAACAAAAACATACATCACGCAAAAACCCAAGCTTAAAAAACAAGTGTTCAAATAAATCACCAAAAATGTACCTCTAACACATTAATCGAGAAGAGTTAAGGCGAATTTACACGGATATAGTAGCTAAAGCAAGTAACTAAATTTAGCTACTTGCATCGTGTGAACGTTGGATTTTGTATTTAGTTCATACGTTCACACGATGCAAGTAGCTAAATTTAGTTACTTGCTTTAGCTACTATACCCGTGTAAATTCGCCTTTAAGTTAAAGTTATGTTTCTTATGACTCAGGAGAGGCTTAAAAGGATTACCAGCTTTTAAAAGTTGTCTGGGTCCTGCTCATAAAAAACGTCTTATAATAGGGTGTAATAAGTTTCCCACCATAAAAAAACTGATAATAGAGAACAATCAGCCAAACAAAAAACCTTAAATAACATGAGGTCTAAAACCGCGCAGTGTTTTCCAGAAAAAAATATAAAGGAGTTTTAAAAAATTTGCTTCAGAACTTCTACTACTGTCTCGGCAACACATGGCCACATGAGAAGAACACCACTAAACATGTTAAAGAACGTTATAACCCCCATATACTTTTCGACGTTGTAACAAAATCCGACTTAGGAAATACTTCGTAAGAAAAGCGTGCTTCACGTAAAAACGCCGTGGAAGAGGTTTTTAATTCTTGGAAACATAATTTTGCTCTTCGGAGCATTTTTTATGCCAAATTTTCGCTAACTCTTCAAGGAGCGTTAATTTAGAAAGTGTAGTAAATGTCGCTGCACAGGGACGTAATGTCGCCCCGACCACCCAATTTTAGAAAGTATACTAAAATTGGACTAAGATTAAAAACCCTTTTACGAATCCACGTTGTCAAGCACTGCAACTCTTACGAGGTATTGAATATGAGGACAAGTTAGTCCAACGACTATTCAAAGTATATCGGAAGTTATAGCGAAAATAGCCCTTAGCGACATGGGACCCCCATCATTTCCTAGCAGTCGGATTTGACGGGGAAATGATGTGTTTTGACGGGGTTTGCCCTAAACCGGTTCCTCAGTGATTCGGAGTCAAAAAAGTATCTATATCATGTACTCACACGTGCATGGGATCTGCCTTGCCTGAACGTAAAAAGTAGTTATTGCATAATACAAACGAAGTAGAGACGCTTCAAGCAATTTTAAGCTCCGAGGAGCGACCAAAATTTATGTGAATTAATAAATACGTTTATAAGACAGGCAAGCAAAAGCCCACCAAAATTTCAGTTATATGAAACTTTTCTTGAATCTTTTTGTGCATCGTTAGCTTATCAAACTGCATATTGGATGGTAGTTGGTACCGTATGAATCGTGCCGTTCCTCACCATGTGTTGTACACGGGTCAGACCATTGTTTGTTAACATTTTCTCTTGAAAGAAGTTGTTGTAAAAGCATAAATTTTTTAAAAGATTTAATATATACATTTTGAACTTTATATTGTCTTTTAGTTATGTTTTCTAACAAAATTCCTTTTCAGGTTTAATTTTAAGAGAGTGTGATACAGACAGTGTTAGATTTATAGTGTTACGACGTCGTCCAATTGATACCATCAGAGCAGCAGTTAAGCATAAACGACAGTAAGTATGATTCATTACATTATTCTCCGTTTGAAACAGTCGTGTTGAACCCTAAAAATTTTGTGAACGTAATATTTATTATTTAGAATTAGGAAAAGGTTGAGGAAAAAGAAAATTAATTTTTTCTTTTTCCTATTAATTTTTCTAAGTTTTTCGAGCAGAAAATACGTCCTTCAGACATCCATTAAAGCATGGATCGTTCACAAACACACATCCTTACCTGACCAGGATTCGAACCCGTGGCCTTACAACTAAACTAAGAACCTAAAACTTTACTAATACCTTACTAATGCTTAAGCATTGGAACCGCTCGATGGGTAATGAGATAAAACTAACTACACCCCTTTTCTATATATCTTATCCATTTTATTGCTACTGTTGCAAACCCAATCCAGTTAGTATCGAAAAAATCAGATCATTATCGCGATTAATCACACGGACATCGAACCACCGGGTTCGAATCCTGGCTCCGGCACGGCACTGTCGGAGGAAATGGTTGTATGTCCGCGTTTTTCAATGTATAACCCCCTTCCGCACAAGACCCTGGCTTCTGGAATTGGGGGTTGTCTAATTTCTGTGGTGTTTATTTATTTATTTATTTATTTATAACGGTTTTGGAGCTACAACGGTGTATGCTTAAAAAACGGCAACAATAACCATGGAAATGATGAAAATTCGTACTTTTCAACTCGATAAAGAAAAACAAGAAGGTTCCCTATGGAACGCCGTTTTGCTATTTAATCAAAAAGATTATAAAGTATCATAAAATTCATGAAACATTTTAATGTTAGTCTTTAATATGTTTGTTTAAATATTTTTTGTCATTAAAATGTTTCATTTATTTTTTTTTACATTAAAAAGTAAAATGGCGTTCCAAATATCACCAAGCTTATATATATTTTGTTTAACAAACAATTTAATTATTGTAAAAATAAAGAGAAACATTAAATATAAGAATATTATAATGTTTGTTTTTATTCTGGGTTTTCGCCATTATAAAATAATCATCTTTCTATTTGATCAAAGGGATTATAAAATATCATAAAATCATGAAACGTTTTAATGTTAGTCTTTAAATATGTTTGTTTAAATATTTTTTGTCATTAAAATGTTTCTTCCATTCTTACGTCATGTTTAAACTGAAAATTTTATTTAATAAAATTATACTTGGCATGATTTTTCTTGATTAAAATGTTTGTTGATAAATTATCACCAAACATTAAAAGTTTTTTGAATTGAAATTTTATTTAGAATTATCAAGAAACATTAAAATGTTTATTGAATAAAAATGTTTGTTGAATAAAAATGTTAGTTGAATAAAAATGTTTGTTGAATAAAAATGTTTGTTGAATAAAAATGTTTGTTCAATTAAAATGTTTGATTTAAAATTATCAACAAACATGAAAATTGGGCGCCACTGCATATAGCGACTGCTTTAGGTACTGTATAATTGTGCTGTGTAAGTGGATATTTACTGCGTGCGCAGTACAGACAGAAACTAGAGGTATAATGTCTACTGGGTGACAATAAATAACAATGGATGACGTTTGACGTAACAAACGACATTTGCGTTAAGAGCGACATCTGAATTTGGCTTCTGTTGCCTCGACCTTGACCGGATAAATTTCTCAGGGAAGTTACCAGTCTGATAGTCTGTGAAAACATGAAACCCGACTTACACAATACAATAACATAGTACCTCTAGTAGCCGATATACACAGTGGCGCCCAATTTTGATGTTTGTTGATAATTTAAATCACACATTTTAATTAAACAAACATTTTTATTCAACAAACATTTTTATTCAACAACCACTTTTATTCAATAAACATTTTTATTCAATAAACATTTTAATATTTCTTGATAATTCTAAATAAAATTTCAATGTAAAAAACGTTTTAATGTTTGGCGATAATTTTTCAACAAACATTTTAATCAAGAAAAATCCTGCGAAGTATAATTTTATTAAATAAAATTTTTAGTTTAAAAAGTTTAAACATGAAGTAAGAATGAAAGAAACATTTTAATGACAAAAAATATTTAAACAAACATATTAAAGACTAACATTAAAATGTTTCATGAATTTTATGATACTTTATAATCTTTTTGATTAAATAGTAAACGGCGTTCCAATAGTTCCCTATTCAAATGAGGAAGATGCAAGAATTTTAAATATGCTTAAATTTATTATTTTTTCATAATATGTACTGCCTATATAAGTTGAGAATGTAATAAAAAACAAACAAATTTTACTCGATAAATATTCGAGTTCTTATGTAAACAAAACCACGTGACTGAAAACGACGGTCATGTCAATAGAAGCGGCATTAGAAAAGAACCGTTTACTTATCGATAAAAGTGCGTAAAAGTGTGTTTTCACATATCCAAGATGGATTAATTGTAGTATTTTGACTGTTTTGTGGAGTTTGAAGACTGTGTTAATTGAGAGATGACGGGCATGAGATTTTTGCAAGCCCAGTCGAACAATTTACCTAGAGTAGATGCAGTCATGATGACAGCATTTTTTGGCAACATTCGTGATTTCGTGAAATTAAACGCGCAAAGACTATGAGGTTTGTATGAACGTTTATTTTTAATAAATATTGTTCTAATTATTGTGCAACCAAATAGTTTTCCTGTCAAAGTGTCCTAACCTTGCAGAATTTGACGTTTGTCAACGAACTAATTTTGGAGAATCCTGTAACTACATATGTTAAATTTTAAAGCCTGTTACTTAGCGAAAATATTATGGACAAGTCTCAACTGTCACCAATTTGTTTCCGTTGTACGTGAATATAATGTGCATCCAAGATAAATCTTTGCCAGGTTCATTTGTTTGATTTCCGCGTATTGTAAGGAATATAATAATGTGTCAAATTTTACAGGAAACAAAATTGCATATTGTCTGAAATTTATTTGTGGCATTCTACGAATATTCTTTCCTATTATTTGGGTTTTCTACCACATGTATTGTTATCCTCTTCAAAACAAATCACCGAATCTACAAAATAATAAAATTATTGGAGAAAAGCCTCTGCGTCCGTGACGTTTACGCCAAAGGAAAAGTCAGAGGTTATGTTATGCAAACAATATAAATCGGAATAAACACAGAAATAATGTATTTTGCTGACGTTTCGGAAAGTAATCTCTTTCCGTTTTCAAAGCTTTTTTTTTGGAAGAACTCTTATTTTGCTGTGTATGTCAAATACACAGCTTTAAGATTCTGTTTATGTTATTTCCATAGATACTTACTACTTACACAGAACATAGAACTAATGATATTTTCTTTTAGATAATTTTGAGTTTGTTAAATTCTTCTTTTAACATTGGTAGCCAGGTTGTACAAATATCTACAGAACAATTCGATACGCACTTATTTTCATTTAATAAGATTATTGCTGATTCTTTAATTTTTCTTTTTTTGGTATCTGTTTCTTTTGTTAAAATTTTTGCCGAGTCCCAGTTTATTCTATGTCCGTTTTCCCAAGCATGTTCACAAATCTTTGATTTCTGAATTTTATTCTTTCTAATGTAATTCTTGTGCTCATCCAACCTCACACTGAAAGGTCTGGATGACTCACCCACATAACATTTATCACATTCGCACGGGATATTGTAAATACAGTTTTTTGAATTCTGCTCCCTATTTATCGGTTTTGTTTTTGTTAAAATAGATCTTAAAGTGTTCCCCGTTTGAAATATCGTCCTAACATCAAATTTGTCACCTATACGGCGTAGCTTTTCCGATAGTCCGTATACATAAGGAATTATTGCTGTATAAGGACGTTCAAGTTTTTGTCGTACCTGATTGTCCCTATTTTCAACATTTATGAAAACTCTATCAACAAAAGCTTCAGGATATTGATTTTGTACTAGAACCTCTTTGATAAATTTTTTCTCGTTATTTAATATTTCATTATTAGATGAAATTATTTTGGCCCTATCGTATAAACATTTTACAACACCCCTTTTAACATTTATTGACTGATTTGAGTTAAAATTTAGATATCTATTAGTATGTGTTGGTTTTCTATAAACGCTTGTTTCAATTGTATTATTTACCCTTCTAATTAAAACATCTAAAAACGGTAGTTCATTCCTACTTTATACTTCTAATGTGAATTTAATAGACGGTTGCTTACTATTTATATTTTCCAAAAAACTATCTAGTAAATCGACACCATGAGGCCAAATTGCAAAGATGTCGTCAACATATCTCCACCAGACAACCGGTTTGTTTATACAATTTTGAACATGTGTGTTCTCAAAGTTCTCCATAAATATGTTGCTTAAAATTGGTGATAATGCAGACCCCATAGCCATACCAAAATCCTGCTGATAGAACTCATTGTCCAATTGAAAATAGGTTGTTTTTATACGCAGTGTTAAGAGTTCCATTATGCTATTTACACTTAATTTAGTTCTAGTTTCCAAATTATTATCATTTAGCAACCTGTCTTTAACTATTTTTAAGGTTTCATCTACCGGAACATTGGTAAAAAGACTAACTACATCAAAACTAACCATCAGTTATGATTCATAAATATCGTTTTCATAAATTTTTTCTATAAAATGTTTACTATTTTTAATATATGAATCGGTATTTCCAGATAATGGATCAATAATTTTAAGTAAAAATGTTGCCAAATTATGACATGGTGAATTAATAGAACTAACAATTGGTCTTAAAGGAATATTTTGTTTATGTGTCTTTGGTAAGCCATAAAAATGAGGAGGCTTACTATGATGTGGTGTAAGTTTCCTTCGTTCAAAATCATTAAATTCATGTTTGTATTTAAACAAAGTTGTGTAAATTTTGCTCTCTATTGATTTTGTTGGATCTTTGTTTAGTTTTGAGTAGGGTCCCTTATTTACAAGAATCATGATTTTTGTGTCATATATATCTTTATCTATAATGACTGTGGCATTACCTTTGTCTGCTGGCAATATTTTTATACTTTCATCGCGTTTTAAAGAATTTATCGATAACTTTTCTTCTGGAGTTAAATTATCTTTAATTTTGTATTGCTTCTCTAAAGCAATTTTTGCCCGTATGTGATATTCATTACCATTATCTGTTGGTAAATTTTGAGCCGTTTTTTCTATTGCCGCTACTATATCAAATTTTGGAACAGTTTTCGGGTTTATTGCAAAATTTAAATCTTTTGATAGGACAAGCCTGTCTGAAATGGACAAAAGTCTTTTTGACATATTAATGACAATCCTGCCAATTAGAGGATTATTATTTATATTTTGTAATTGCCTAATCTGTTTTTCCCTTATTAAGTTTCTAAAATTATGTAAATGCGTACCTTTTTGCAGATTAAAATATTTTTCGTAACTCAACCTGACATTCCGGATTATAAACTGATAATCCTGTTCTATAATGTTCCTGCTTAGTTCATTCTCTGTGTAAATAATGTCACCAATAGCTGGTTCTTTTTGGTATCTATGATATTGAATTCTTTCCCTAACCATGGACTTGCTTGCTTTGTCCAAAATTTTTCTGGTTTTCGCATTTTGGAAAGGTACTTTTAGCCGTAAAAACTTCGGAATTATGTCATGTTCTCGACATTTACACAAAAAGGTTATGCTATTTTCTGATTTGGCTAGTTTCTTATAACATTTTTCTAAAAATCTGAAACATTGCTTTATATTAAGCCCTTACCTGTTATCTAAATATTGTCTGAAAGTTATTTGTGGCATTCTACATACATTTCTGCATATTCTCACCTTACCAATGATTTTTATATTGACATGAAAGACAGTATCTTGCAAATTGTATTTTAAGCAATCCAATTTATAACATTATCTTATTGGTATTAACAGACAAGTTATGTGGTGACTTGTAGGCACAGTGCTATTTATACTGTGTTGTAGGTATTTAAATAGTTGTAATGAATGAATAGGGTGTATTATGTCACCATAATATATCTATTTATTATGCATTATATTTACACTTACGTGATCCTCACAACACCATAAAGACGTTTTTTCTGCTAATTTGGCGTTTTTCTTATTGTCACGTTTCATAGCAGTGCACCACTTTTGTGTAACTTTGGAATATCTTAGAACACTAAAGAATACTTATTGGTAGTTTTTATCGTGGTACTTTTACATTTAGGCACAATACAATACTTGTAACTCATAATATAGCATTATAGTATAACTTCAATATGTTATAAATATAATTTCAAGGTAATTTTACTGACTAGTATTGGTTTTATTGCAAAATGAATATGCTTTAAATTAGAGTGGATTTAAAATAAGGCAGTTTGCCGGTTATCTCGTGACGTAATAGCATAACATGCGCACGCATTCAATATAACGCCGACATCGCCGCACATACGTTTTGCACAACTTTGTTGGCTCTGCCATTCCGCTAGCGCTCGTTTTTCTGCTGATTGCGCTATTACATCATAGCCAATAGAATAGCCCGAACATTTGCGGCAATATCTAACCATTAAAATATAGTTTCAACTTCATGATTTTTTTTACTATAAAGCGTTATTAAAAAAATAAAATAAAAAATACGGGTCAACTATTTTACGTGGGGGCGAGCGTAGGTGCGTCTTTACTATGTACATGCTTCGGTATGCGATGTAAAGCAACGACAGGCGCAGTTAGTACTTGGATGGTGACCATTCCAACGGAAACCGCGTTCTCGCCTCACACATCTTCCAGCGGCTTGTATATCAGTGTATGCGCGGAAGCTATACAACCTTAGGCGAGGGTTGTATAGGAGATATACCATCCTTCGGAGGGGATGTAAAGCCGTCGGTCCCTTGTCTATTAAATGTTAGGCATGTAAAAGATCCCTACTCTTCTTAAGGGAAGAGGTTCGGCAAAATTCCTGGTTGGGGGTAGCTCGTCTACAGGCGTCGGTGTTAGGCCTCAGTAGCGGAAATAGGCCGACGTTAAATAAATGTATATATAAAAAAAATATAAAAAACTATTTTACGTGTAGATGTTATTGATATACTTGAAGATTATGATACTCACTGGCTCATTAACCAAATAATAACAACACAAACAAGAAATTGAAGTACATTGACCTAGTAAACAGTACACAAATGATGACGTGTGACGTCACAGTTATTGGCGCCAAATAACCGCTGATTCGCAAATTTCAAATTCGTCGCCGAAGAATTATTTTTTTTCGCTTTATTAAAATGTTTTCTGATGTTTCATCGATTTTCATTATAAAGAAAATCATGAAACTTCCTCATTGTATGTTTGTATTTTTTATTGACAACAATTTCGCAATGCGTGGGTCTATTTGGACAATTCTTTTTTAAAAGCTTTCATTAAACTTGCAATATTTGTTAGTTAGTTTGTTTAGGTCAAATCTTGCAATCAAAATTTCGATTAGTTCTAATTAAGCTAGAGCTTTTAAATTTAGCACATTTGTATAAGTCAGGTGACAATACACTTTAACATTTTCATATAAGAAAAAAACAAGATGGCGGCTTCAAGATGGGGACAACTTTACCGTTTATGATTCGATTCGACTCAAAATCGATATCTGGGGGTTTTCGAGATCGCCAATTATGAATTCTTGGTCAAAATTTAGACATTCAAAATGGCGGCGCCAATATGTCGGACGACTTTTGTCATGTATGGTCCAAATCGATATCTGGGGGTTTTCGGGTTCGCCGATTACGAATTTCTAGTGAAAAATTTAGTTCAGGATGGCGACTTCAAGATGGCGGGCGACTTCAAGATGGCGGGCGACTTCAAGATGGCGGACGACTTCATCGTTCATGATCCGATTCGACTCAAAATCGATATCTGCGGGTTTTCGAGATCGCCAATTATGAATTCTTGGTCGAAATTCAGAAATTCAAAATGGCGGTGCCAATATGGCTGAGGACTTTTGTCATTTAGATCCAAATCGATTAAAATCGATATCTGAGGGTTTCCGGGTTCGTCGATTACGAATTTCTAGTCAAAAATTTAATTCAGGATGGCGGACGATTTTATCGTTTATAATCTAGTTCGACTCAAAACTGATGTTTGGGGGTTTTCGATATCGCCAGAATTCTTGTTAAAAAATCAGAAATTCAAAATGGCAGCGTCAATATGGCTGACGACTCTTGTCATTTTCCAAATCGATCAAAATCGATATCTGGGGGTTTTCGGGGTCGTGGATTACGAATTTCTAGTCAAAAATTTAGTTCAAGATGGCGGGCGACTTTACCGTTTATGATCCGATTCGTTTCAAAATCGATTAATCTGGGATTACAGCATATCAAAAGACTAAAAAGTAAAAAATAAAATTATATAAAAAATATTTTTTTAAAAAAAGCTTTTATTTAATTGCTCTAAAAAGTAGAAAATAAACTTTGAAGTAAATCAAACTCATCATTTCGTTACATTATATATATTTTTTTATGATATAAAAGCTTGTCGCGAGCAATCTCCTTTACACAGAAAAATCTCGCGACAAGCTTTTATATCATAAAAAAAATTTAATATGTAACAAAATGATGGGTTTGATTTACTTCAAAGTTTATTTTCTACTTTTTAGAGCAATTAAATAAAAGCTTTTTTAAAAAATAATTTTTAAACTAAAAAAAAAGCAACTAATTATACAGCCTCAAAAAAAAAAAACAGCAACAATTACGAAATAAACGTCCTGTTACGTACTATCTTCTTCAATATCGATATTAGAAATATAGAACGAAATTAAATATTTTCCAATGCTGACAGATTTATACTGGCACAGCGTCAACCAATTTATTCTAAAGTGGAATGTTACATACTTTTCATTGGCATCCCATGAATGGAATATAAAAATTAATTAAACCGTGTCCTAAATTATCAAAATTGCGACGTAAATGTTTTTATTGTTGCAAATAATTAGGTAACACTCTTAGTGACCTTTTCATTTTGACGTTATATAAACAACAATTATGCAATATTAATATGCGATTTCTTAACAAGTCGCCAGCTTTATGTAATTATAGTAAGATAGTTAAATAATACCAATTATTAAATAGTGAGAACTTGTTTTTGTTATTATTTTATTTGAGTACAACTAGTTTATATAACTCGTACCATAAATTTTCTCAATTAGTCACTTTGAACGGACCTACGTATACACACACAGGAACAGATTACTTAAAGATGTTTATTTTCCTGTAGGAAACGATGTTTTATAATAAAGCCTTAGCTAAACATTCGGTAAGGACATTGGCAATCTGTTTTCATTCAAATGTCAGCTGCAATGTATATATTCCTCCTATACTTGGAAAATTTATTCAAAGTGCAGTGATTTATTTTTATCGGACACCAAAGTATATTATACCATACAATGGACCAGTCGGAGAAATCAGAAACATGCATCGTGCCCTATCGATAATCAAATAACTTCAACCCTTTAAACATTCTGCAAGCTATTTCGAACACTTTTGTTGTCAATACAACAAGTTGAACGAACCTTCAATATATCAATTTGTATACCGGGTGATTTTTTCATTTCGAACTGATCTAGTAGCCATGATTTTGACATAAAGTGAGAATAAATAAATGAAGTTATCTTATTGACATTTAATTATTAAGTATTGTAACAAAATATTTACACTTATTTTAAGTTATAAATTAGTTTAAAATTCGTACTTTCCAATAACGAATTTTTCGAGAGAAGTAAGCAGGAACTGAATGATAGGGATTATGAAAACCGAATACAATTTTGTCAATGGGCAAAACAAAAAATAGGACAGCAAAGAAATTTTTTTGATGTGTCCAGGGATATTAGAGAGAGAATGTGGTACCTCTATGATGGAGCACCAGTACACCAAACTGCAGCTATTCACGAACACTTAAATGACGTTTTTCCAAATGGTTGGATAGGAAGAGGAGGAGTCCATAGTTGGCCTACCAGAAGCCCTGATCTGCCCAAAATAGACTTCTTTTTGTGGGGCTATGTTAAAGAGCAAGTATACAAAGCTCCTATAACTACAAAAGAAAATATGAAAAAAATAATAAGGGAAGATCTTCCGAAAATTGCCGTAGATATTTTAAAAAATGTCGGTAAAATCGTCTACAAAAATGCACAGACGTACTGGGAGGCCACTTATAAACACTAGGTTCTGAAAGTGAACTAAAGAACTAAATTAAGTGTAAATAGCATAATGGAACTCTTAACAATGTGTATAAAAACAACCTATTTTCAATTGGAAAATGAGTTCTATCAGCAGGATTTTGGCATGGCCATGGGGGTCTCCATTATCACCAATTTTAAGCAATTATGGAGAACTTTGAGAACAGACATGTTCAAAATTGTATAAACAAACCGGTTGTCTGGTGTTATATGTTGACGACATCTTTGCAATTTGGCCTTATGGTGTTGGTTTACTAGATAGTTTTTTAGAAAATATAAATAGTTAAGGAACCGTCTATTAAATTCACATTAGAAGTAGAAAGTATGAATGAACTACCGTTTTTAGATGTTTTAATTAAAAGGGTAAATAATACAATTGAAACAAGCGTTTATAGAAAGCCAAAACATACTAATAGATATCTACATTTTAACTCAAATCAGTCAATAAAAGTTAAAAGGGGTGTTGTAAAATGTTTATACGATAGGGCCAAAATAATTTCATCTAATAATGAAATATTAAACAACGAGAAAAAATGTATCAAAGAGGTTCTAGTACAAAATCAATACCCTGAAGCCGTTGTTGATAGAGTTTTCATAAATATTGAAAATAGGGACAATCAGGTACGACAAAAACCTGAACGTCATTATACAGCAACAATTCCTTATGTATACGGACTATCGGAGAAGCTACGCCGTATAGGTGAAAAATTTGATGTACGGTATTTCAAACGGGGAACACTTTGAGATCTATTTTAACAAAAACAAAACCAATAAACCGGGAGCAGTATTCAAAAAACTGTATTGACAATATCCCGTGCGAATGTGATAAATGTTATGTGGGTGAGTCATCCAAACCTCTCAGTGTGAGGTTGGAAGAGCACAAGAATTACATTAGAAAGAATGAAATTCAGATTCAGATCAAAGATTTGTGAACATGCTTGAGAAAATGGACATAGAATAAACTGGGACTCGGCAAAAATTTTAACAAAAGAACGGACAACAAAAAAAGAAAAATTAAAGAATCAGCAATTATATTATTAAATGAAGACAAATGCGTATCGAATTGTTCTGTACATATTTGTACAACCTGGCTACCAATGTTAAAAGAAGAACTTAACAAACTCAACATTATCTAAAAGGAAATAACATCAGTTTTGTGTAAGTAGTAAGTATCTATGGAAATAACATAAACAGAATCTTAAAGCTGTGTATTTGACATACACAGCAAATAAGTGTTCTTCAAAAAAGCTTTGATAACGACTTTCCGAAATGTCAGCAAAATACATTATTTCTGTGTTTATTCCGATTTATATTATTTGTAAAAAATAACCTCCGACTGTTCCCTTGGCGTAAACGTCACAGACGCAGAGGCTTTTTTCCAATAATTCTATTATTTTGTAGATTCGGTGATCTGTTTTTGATTTTTGAAGAGGACAATATATGTGGTAGAAAACCTAAATAAAAGGAAATAATACACTAGGTATTATTTATTTTATTAAATTAGATTCAAAACAACTTTGAATTTTTAAAATAGTGCAAATTATTGTATTACCTAATACCGTATTTTCTGTTCCTATTATTTATGTCAACTTTTTTGTAATATTAAACGACTATTTATAAGTTTTTAAGATAGACTCAAATGTGATTTAATTTAATTGTAAAAAAATACTACTGAGGCAACCAAGACGCACCCAGAAAAAAATTTAATACTACTTTAAATTATTCTCACTTTATGTCAAAATCATGGCTACTAGATCAGTTCGAAATGAAAAGTACTATAATTTAACGATTTTTAATGAAAAAGTAAAAATATATGGAAAGATCGTTTTTAGGTATAGGATATTATTCATCCCTAATTATTTTTTTTTTTGTATTTTTAGCCGTAGAATCCGAAATTGAAATAAAAAATAGGGGTTCCTATTTAAGATTTCAAAGTTACCAATGAAAGTGACCTCCTCCGCGGAATGATTAATTTTTGATTACGGACATTTTTTTCATAGTGTCTATTATTCGATACATTTGAAAGCGTCAAGTTAAAAAATCATTCACTATACATATCATGTTCCTTATACTTATAAGAGGAGATAAATTTTAGTGAGTAATAATCTGGAGTGCAGATAGCGGCACGCCAGAGTTCAGTTTTATTTATTACTCATCAACTGTGACTCTTCTTTACGAATGTAAGAAATCTGTATGTATAGTTGAAGTAATCAGTTCCCGGCACATAAAAAACGCAACAAAAACTTTACGACCTCGTTAAAATACCATCAGTCTCTGTGCTGTCTCGACCGCAATTGACTCGTTTACCTTTATAGGTTTATGCGCGTCGGGTCGTTTGATGAGATGCATGCCGCATGGCCCGCTGCGATAATAACTGTCGTAAAGTTTTTGTTGCGTTTTTTGAGTGCTGGGAAGTCCTTACTTGGACTATACATATATTTCTGTGTACTATTCCAAAAGGATAAAGACTATATCTCAAAGTGTGCCAAATATTTGCGACTGGATGGAATGTTGAAACCAACGTAATTATTTATTTAATCCACAATTTTGATCGTTACTGCCTATGGTAGCAAAAACCCAAAACTAGGTTTACGCTTTCTTAAAATATTCATTTTAGTGAGAGGTGAAATTATTTCTTATAATAACACTTTTAAGAAAATATGTATAAAAGATAATCGTGTAATAGTTTTTCATTAAAAGAGAAATCAACTGAAAGATTATTTAAACTAAAAATTTATGAATGTATACCAAAGTAGTAATGTTTTGTTTTAATTCCGTTGGATTAAAATATTTGATTATAATCAAATAAGGTAAAAAAAATCATTTATGTGTAAATAATAAGAAAAAGTTTACTCACTACCCACATTACCATTATGCATAATTGTAATTACACTGTTTGATTACACGATAAAAGGAGAAAGTCGCGGTAAATATACACTATTTGAGTAAACCTCAACAAATTTCTAATTGCTTAAAAAGCAGATGTTAATATTATGATGTAATAAAACACATAGTTTTAAAATATTTATATATATAACAACTAAAACAAACCTTGGAAATTGCGTAAGTATACAGTGTCCTTGAATTGGTGTTGGAATAAAAACTTTTTAATTGGACTTTCATAGTTTGGGATTGAGCTCTGCATAGTTTAAAACTAATTTTGAGTAAATATTCGGCTTTTGCAAATCAAGAGACATTGACAGATAAGAGAGAAAATTTCAAAAAAGGTTTAAAAACACTGTTAAAAACAAAATTACGCTAAAAATTTTAAAACTATATTATATATAATTGTTAAATTGTTGGTGTTCTGTTTTCTTCTAAACTTACTAGAGCAGAACGTCAGTCAAAGCAGAAAACAATTAAATAATTAAAATAAACTTTGCATGTCATTAGGCAGTGACTTTTCCCTCAAGTATCGCATTAAATCCTGGTGAATGTTACAAGTCTACATGAAAATTGTTTTTATTTCTTGCAAAACGAAAGTCATGGCTCACTAACGAAAGACTCCTACTAAGTGAGATATTTAAATAAATTTCTAATTTTAATTTCTTAACGGCAGGTAATCTAGAATAATCATTCGTTATGGGGTGGACAAACTGCACAAAATGTTTTATCAGCAAATTCATTTTCACTTTCCATAAGTTTTATCCTATTTAAAAAAATATAAGAAATAAACAACATAATGAGTCTATTAAGTTAACAGAGCAAAGTTAGCACAACACAATTATGTCATATGGATGATAAAAAGTTCATTTAATGCATTTTAATGTGCACATTTTTTTTTTTTTTTTTCAACAAATACATATTTTTTAACCGCATGTTCTGCTAACTTGCAAAAAGATAGCAGAAGTTAGAATATGCGGTAAAAAAATATATACCAGGGTGACACAGGATAGTGGGGTCACCCCTATATTTTCTCTATTTTTTAACTTACCCATTTGAAGTTTTGGGTGCATAAACTAGCTATAAAAATGGATTTTTGGACATATATTTTCACATATTTGGATTCAAGAAAACATTCTGAGTAGATTTTCGAGTCGATGTTCAGTTTTTTAAAAGCATTTTAAGACATTCGTCTAGACTTCTTTGGAATAGTAAAATTTGTTCTACGGCAGGTAAAGCACAATAACAATTTACGAAGCCTCCAAAGTTGAACATATCACTTTTTTATCGAAAGCTTTTCCTAATGGGTAGGTGGTGGCTCATAGAGTTCAATAAATTATATATTTTTTCTGAGTTCACTGATATCCATTTCAAATCTATGCTATTTGTTTTTCTATTCTATTTCATTTATTTAAAAAATGGAAAATCACTTTCAAAATAATTTTCCGAAATCGCCAATTATGAATTCTTGGTCAAAATTTAGAAATTCAAAATGGCGGCGCTAATATGGCGGACAACTTTTGTCATTTATGGTCCAAATCGATCAAAATCGATATCTGGAGGTTTTCGGGTTCGCCGATTACGAATTTCTAGTAAAAAATTTAGTTTAGGATGGCGGCTTCAAGATGGCGGACGGTTTTACAGTTTAAGATCCGATTCAACTCAAAATCGCTATCTGGGGATTTTCTAAGTCGCGAATGGCGGCGCCAATATGGCTGACGACTTTTGTCATTTAGGTCCAAATCGATCAAAATCGATATCTGGGAGTTTTCGGGGTCGCGGATTACGAATTTCCAGTCAAAAATTTAGTTCAAAATTGCGGCGCCTTTACCGTTTATGATCCGATTCTTCTCAAAATCGATATCTGGGTGTTACAGCATATCAAAAGACTAAAAAATAAAAAATAAATTATATAAAAAAATATTTTAAAAAAAGCTTTCATTTAATTGCTGTAAAAAGTAGAAAATAAACTTTGAACTAAATCAAACCTATAATTTTGCTACATCATATAATTTTTTTATGATACATATAAAAGCTTGTCGTGAGCAATACCCTTTACATAAGAAAATCTCGCGACAAGCTTTTATATCATAAAAAAAATTATATATGTAACAAAATGATGGGTTTGATTTACTTCGAAGTTTATTTTCTACTTTTTAGAGCATTTAAATAAAAGCTTTTTTTAAAAATATTTATATAATTTTATTTCAATTATACAAGTGCAAATCGCACAATTATAAGTGTTAAACTCCTAGAAATGGTTATAAATATTGTTCAAAATGACCCCCATCACAATCAATACATTTTCTTGCTCCCACAATTGTGGGACATTCTCGAGTTAACATTTGTGGAGTGATGCTATTAAAATCTCTTCTAATCTTAATTCGAGATCTTCGATGATCATAACGGGAGTTTTGTAGACCTGTCCCTTGATATAACCCCAAAGAAAGAAGTCTAATGCGGTTAGATCAGGTGACCTTGCAGGCCACCTCATGAAACCCTGGTTTCAAATAAATGCGGGCCATAATTCGAGATACCTTTGTCCTGTCGGCGTACCTTGGTATATGGTATGGATTTTGGCATTCCAAAGCACTCCAAAATGCTTTAAAAAAGTGAACATCGACTTAAAAATTCTCAAAAGTTTCATGGTAAACTCAGAATGTTGTCTTCAATCCAAATATGTAAAAATATATAGGGTGTTCCATTTAAAAATCAAAAGTTGCTGTCATTTACAGGTAAACCGGAAATGGTCTCGTGCAGTTTTTATGTCCAAAAATTCATTTTCGTTCATTCATGCATCCCAAATTTCAAATGCATAAGTTAGAAAATAAAGGAAATATAGTCCCCGGTATATGAGCTGAAAAATGTTTTATTGAGCATTTAATGTGCTGTCATTATTCCGCGATTTAGGAAAGAAACTAAGAATGTCGATGGATATTTCTTCGAGCATTTGATAATACTCTCCCACGAGTCCCACGTGTCATCTCGATTTATTTCCAAAGCGAAGTTATAATTACAATTACTCTTAGTCATTCTCCCTATTTGAAAATAAGGTTAATACAATTATCATGTAATGGATCCAACGACAACAAATACAGAATGTATTTTTTACTATCGCAAGAACAGTTAAGCGAAACTAGGTTTAAGAGACATTAGCAATGCCAGTGATCGCCGATTGGCATAATCCTACGTGTTACACATACGTAATGGACAATGCATGGTGTACAAGACAGAACGGTACTTAAATATATGATGAGGTTAAATGGTGATATAAAAATGCCCTTTAAGCCTTCAATCGTTGATTCTAGGCCAATAAGCGCTTGTTTATTTGAGATATTTCATACTAATGACATTAGATTGACCACAGCCGAATGAGTTATTAGTTATAATTTCTGAGTAATTTTAGCTGTGAATTCCCTTCTGCGTTTGTTCAACTGAAAACAGTATAAACGTTCAGATTGATACCGAAACAGTTCTGTAAATAAATGATTTGATTTCAGTATGTAGTCTTTCATTTTGGTCAAAATGTATTTCTGTAAGATGCATCAAATTGAATCTCTTAAAAATTTTTAGTTAATGTTATTGTTCCCAAGTGTACAGTTTAATATGATTGTTGAGTATTCTTGCCACATCATAGTTTTGGATAACCACAATAAAGTTAGGTATTCGAAACGTACATAGAATCTAGATAAGATTTGAAAGTTCGCTAGTATTTAAATACTGACATTTCGATTTAATGGATATTTTGTACAACATAAAATGAAATCCAACGATCAACGGAAATTATAGCATATAATTTAATCTACCGTTAAAATCGATATTATGGTCGTAGATCCATGAAGAAATAATACATTTCACTTAATTTTGCATTCAGTAATGGCCAGTGCTTTGTAATAAATATAATTGCAGAAGAACGGTGCTTTATTTTTTATACTTTCAATTTTTCTTGGCTTGCAATGTATGTCATGAAACAAACTGTTCTCAATCAAATGGATATGGGTATAAAATATGCCAAAGTAAGTAACTCGTTTTTTCGTGGCATTGCATTCGAATATAGGCTAAACAGGTTCTTTTCTAACCATAATTAACATGAGAGATAACGAGATTACCACACGATTTTTTTTATGATTGGATCGGAACATGATACAATGCCGTTATCATTAAAAACTAGGATAGAAGTTGCACTGGGGCGTATACCGTAATAAATTTGATATATCACCAAATCTTTGTACAGTTTGTTCGAGTATTAGTAATTACGAAAGAATGAAGATAAATTTTATTATATTTCATACAAATCGTTTAATGTGTTAAGATGTAGATGGCGCTGTGCTGACAAGAAATTTTTCTATGACAGGCACGTTGAAATGGAGAGCATTTCAAAAAGCTTTAATTTTCAATCAAATTTCGTTATATAAAATATTTTCGAAAATCAAACTATTTCGAGATATTTCAGTTTATTTAAATGTAATTTTTTGAAAACTAAAATTTATGTGATTATTTTAAAATAAATTTTATAAACTCTCTTCATGTCTGAATGAAAGCAGCGTTAGTTAAGGCGCGAGGTGGCAATCGCGATTAATCACACGAGTATCGCGCCATCGGGTTCGAATCCCGGCTCCGGTACTGTCGGAGGAAATGGTCGTATGTCCGCGTTTTTTCATTGTGTCCATTATATGTGTCAAACTTCCTTTTTGAATTGTTTTAATTGAAATATCGATTTATTCGGATTTAATTAGCGAGTATCGTTCAGAAGTATTATTCTGGACGATTTTGGCAAGGCCAGATTTCGATTTTGGTGAGGTCAGATTTCGATTTGGCACGGCTAGATTTTGGGTACAGAACTTAGCAACTGTTTGTTCTATTTTTTTTAATTATTGGATTTGGGCTTTTGGATCATTTGCTATTCTTTGGTACACAAATTTTGGTATACGAATTTGCCCCGACTTACACTTTACGACTGAGAAAACCCCCTATCTAATCATTGCGAGGATTTCTACAACCTATATATACAGGGTGGGGCAATAGTGAATCGGACCTCGATATCTCCAGTTCTACGATAGCTAGAAATTTTTAAAAAAATTGCAAGTAAACTAGATACAAAAGTCTACAACTGGAAATTATTTTCGAATATTGAGGGCGAGCCAAGACGAAATTACAAGACTATAAGTGCCTTTTTTAAATGGAATGCTATGTATATCAGTACATTTTTTGAAGCCTCTTTCTAAACTCTATTCATTCCTATATTAGCATTGAATATCTCCCATCCACTTGGATGTAACGAATTTTTTCGTTGAAATAATGCAGTCTGCAGATGGATATTAAAAAAATCACCACAGTCACAGTTATGGGTTTTAAGAAAAACTTATGTGAATACCAGTTACAAGACATCTAATTAATGTTTTTGGATCATTTTCATTTCCTAAAAATGTACAGGGTGGCCAAAAATTATTTTTCAATTAAGAACATTTTAAATTGAATATTCTCAATTTTTTTCAAATGGAACACCCTGTATATTATTCAACGATGTGATGTAGAAATGAAAAACGAACATTTTTTGTAAATACTTCCTTATGGCTAATAGCAACCATTTTCGTTTTATAAATAAAAAAGTGTTTATTTTTCAATTAAGAACTTTTTAAATTGAATTTTCTCAATTTTTTCAAATGGAACACCCTGTATATTTTCGACGATGTGATGTAGAAATGAAAAGAACATTTTTTGTAAATACTTCCCTATGGCTAATTGCAACCATTTTCGTTTTATAAATAAATATCAAATTAAAGAATAAACTTAAAAAACGAGGTTCCCTCAAATAATTCATTAGAAAAATTTACAATAATTGTTCGACGTGTTGTCCATTTTAATTGACACACGTCTTTATGTATTTTTGAAATGAGGCCATTTAGTGGGACCATTTCTTCTAGTCCATTGAAATGAGTAAATAGTATTTAACCGGTCCTTTTGTTGTCGAAGCCAAAAAAGGCCAGCAAAAATAATTTTAAATTAATTAAAAAAGTCACAATTTATATTTTTTAACATGTTCATACATTAACATCACAGCGCGGAATAAATACGACGCAATAAACGCTCCAAGACTATATCAACGCTTAGGATCCCGTCCGCCTCGGCATGACTGGGCGGGGACGACACGACGCAGCAGGCGGTCCCAGCCGCTCATTCGGCGCGCGACGTTCAGAACGCCAGCCGATCTAACGCTCCGAGCTCCGTCCGCCCCGATGTCTACAGGGTCGCGGCGAGGTTTCAGCAGCAGTCAGTCTACTCCGAGCACTCAACGAGATAACAACTATCAGTCCAGATCAAGCAGTCTACCAGAACTTCAACAATTCTTCAAGAACTTCATCCGACGAACCGATACCTAGTACGGCGTCTCAGATACCAGTCCCTGCACTGTATTTGAACCCTGCTAGCGTTAGTAGAAGGACCATCTCCGTCACCGCGACGCGACTTTCAACCGTTCAACGATATTATTTATTTGTGTTAGCTAGTAAAGTTAGGGATAAATTCAAAATTAAACTAAATTGTGCAACGACGTCGACAGAGTTCTGCTTAACGTTACTATTAATTGGAACATAGACTTTTTATTTCTTCGCATCGATATTTACCAGGCAGAAGCGCCTCTCCATATGCACAAAGTGGGGTACCTTGCACGAAAAGCGGTGCATGTGTATGACAGCTTACAAGTTGCAACAAGGGGGTAGCAGCAATACCCACCGACACTTCAAAAATCGTTAATCAGTCTACAAAATTCCAGAAATCGGCCCTGAGAGCTCGTCCAACATCCAGATCTACGAAAACACTACTATCGAGGCTAGTGGCGCCCATCAAATTCAAAATTCGCAGTCTCCGATAAAAAACATTTTTATTTTTTCACAACTCAACCCTAGTTTTCGTAGACACTTTACTGTAATGGTTTTTTGTACATTTTTTTGCTGTGTTCGTTATTCGACAAGCAATAAAACCTCAGTTTGGCATAAATTGTCGTGTACAAAGGAGCATTTATCACACTTATCGGTCGTTACAATTTGTATTGAATTTAAAATATATGGAATTTTACAATATGCATTTTAATAAAGCGGAACTTGTAGACATGACTTGTTTTGGGCGAGTCAGACAGAAATTGTTTACTTGCCAATAGAATTTATCACCAACGTTATCCTGAAAGAAGGATTCCTGATGTTAGCAGCTTCCAAAAACTTTTCGATAGATTTCTGGAAACTAGAAATGTCGAATATAAAAAAAGCGGAAGTATAAAAAAAGTGAAAGAATAAAACGTATTGTTAACGAAGAAAATGAGTTTTCTGTGGTGCTGGCAACGGTTGAGAATCCCCATGTTAGTCAAAGAGAAGTGAGCTCCTTAGTAGAAGTAAGTAGACGGATGTGGTTTCAGCAAGATGGTGCTCCACCACATTATTTAAATACAGTTAGAGACCACTTAAATAATACCTACCCTAATCAATAGATTGGAAGAAATGGACCCACTAAATGGCCTGCTAGATCCTCAGATCTTACAAAAATGGAGTTCTTTTTATGGAGATACTTGAAGGAAATTGTTTATAGAGACACACCAACAACAGTACAAAATATGAAGGAAAGAATAATAATTGCCTCTGCCTCTACCACACCGGCAGTTTTAGGGACAGTGGGAACCTCATTCCAAAAGCGCATAGAGATGTGTCAATTAAAATGGGCAACATGTGGAACATTTATTATAATTCTTTCTACCGAGTTATTTGAAGAAACCTCTTTAAGTTTATTTTTGAATTTTGTAATTATTGCTCAATAAAACGAAATTGGTTGCAATTAACCCTAGGGAAGTATTTACAAAAAATGTTCGTTTTTCATTTCTACATCACATCATCGAATAATATACAGGGTGTTCCATAAAAAAAATATATAAACTTCAATTTAAAATATTCTTAATTGAAAAATAATTTTTGGCCACCCTGTACATTTTTAGGAAATGAAAATAATTCAAAAACATTAATTAGATGTCTCGTAACTAAAAACCCATAATTGTGACTGTGGTGATTTAAATATGCATCTGCAGATAGCATTATTTCAACAAAAAAATTCATTACATCCAAGTGGTTGGGAGATTTTCAATGCTAAATATAGGAATGAATAGAGCCTAGAAAGAGGCTTAAAAAAATGTACTGACATATATATAGCATTTCCATTAAAAAAAAGGCACTTGGTCCTGTAATTTCGTTTTGGCTCGTCCTGTATATTCGAAAATAATTTATCTAGTTTACTTGCAATTTTTTAAAAAATTTCTAGCTGTCGTAGAACTACAGATATCGAGGTCCGACGCACTATTGCCCCACCCTGTATAAGTATATGGGTATTTTTATAGAAATACGCTTGCATTAGCTCGTCGTGCATCCACTGAAGTATAAAACAATTTATATAAAATACGAAACATTACAAATATTTAAGATGAGTAGAATAATTGTAAGTAGAGTAATATAAGATTTAAAATGTATGTGAACTTTATTTCATTTATTTTAAAATACAATTAAAGTGATATATATAGATATACAAGTAACGTTATTTTTTTACAGCTACATGCATTAGTACTACATGATTTTTTACAACTGCACACTTTTATTAAGCCATCTAACAAAGGATTTTTGTCATAAATGCAGGTAATATTACATTTTTCCAAATACATATTTGCGCAGATGGTCTCAAGATATCAAGTAAAAGGCATCTGAAGTGCATAGGATATTATTCAATTTAAGTGTTATTCCATATGAACGCGAAATAATACGTAATAATATGTATATTATTATATATATACATCGTAAGGTGCGCCGCTACATTGACTTGCGCGCGCGCGCTTGCACATCTTAACAATTAAAAAACAAGCACTTAAGCCAAAGAATAACAAAATATATCTACAGTATATTGTGGTATAAATTTCAAAGAATTAAAAAACATTAATTTTCATATAGTTTTTGAGCCATGAAAATCGCAAATTTCGCGTTTTTGAGATTTCAAGAATTTTTTTCTCTAAATCTATCAACTTTAGAGAAAAACGTCTAAGAACATTTTTGTTTGTTTTGCTGTGAAAAATACGAAAATATTTTTTCCGAGACAATATTTTGTTTAGAAAAACTTTGTTTAAATAATTCCTGACCACATTTCCATCTGGTAAACTGTACTTTCTTATAAAGGAGCATATTTTGAACAAGATGGCACAAAAATTTTCCATTCGAATTAATTGTCTCGGTCGATGACTGACTTCGCCCGGACTATAGTTGTTTCTAGCAATTCACTGTATAATAAATAATGTCCCGCCGAACAAATAAACAACTTTTATGATCCACTGCTGACGTTCCGCCCATTATCATCAGCTGACACAAATTAGATGATATATAAATTACAGAATTATTAAATATTTATGAACGGGTAGGTAGAACCCCTACAGTGAATGATATAAATACAGCGTATGTTCTCACAGTTGATATTTAGTATCAGTTTGTATGAAATTTTGTAACAAAATATTTCTGGGAAGTACTATCATTTTAAAAAGTACATTAGTTAAACAATTTCGTGATTAATACATCCTGTTGCGAATCCAAATATTCGGCTGTTTTTAATTTCAATGCTTATATTGTTATCGTTAACATCAAAATTCCTTGAAAAGCAATTGCCGGGCTGACTAATAATATGTATGTAATCATCTTATATCAGTAGTTATACAGTATATATACGAATAAAATCAAATACTTCTGCAAAAAAATATCAACAACAGGTTCCATCTTATTTACATCATGTGGCTGTCTAAAAATACTTTATATGGGTCATTTTACAGTCAACTTTATGGTCTTTCTTTAGATTTCCTGTTTTATACAAGTCGTATGTTATTTGTATCATTTAATACCCTTATAATGCACATGAGATGTTGAACTAGTGAGAAATACCTAGACATTAAAAGAAGTTACTCCTTTAAAGTAAGATAATTAACATCATATACAAACCCAATTAAAATCAATTAATTTTTAAATTTAATTTGCAATTCTAATCTCATGATAATGTCAATTTGGTTGGCTCGTCAGTGTACTGTGCAGTATTTTTCTTTAAGATTCAAATGTTTTTCGTGTAGACTTTTTCTTAAAATGTTTCATTATTTTTATATTTACTGGCCGATTTTTAAATTAATTAAATGCCGTTCAATAGAGTGTATTTCACGTAAACTTGTTGCGTTCTGTGATATACTGATTGGGATTTCAATGTAGGCGGAGGATACCGCACAGTTAGCTTAAAGTGGGTATTTCGAACTGTTTTGTGGAAATAAGGACACAACAATTAATATTTTGAGTTTAAAATTATATCGTAACATTATTGTTTAATACTGACGTGCAATTGAAGGCGGCATTTTCGCATTTTACCACGAAAAACTTTACTTATATTCTAAATTCACTAAATTTTCGTTTCATTGTGTTTTTATTACTGCCAATTCTCTTAATTTCAGCGATTTAAATCCCATAAATACTAGTGTACATTTTGTCACCGCTTTCTCGTCGATTTATACATTCCAAAGAGTTGATATTTTGAAATACAGTTTAAGAAAACAACAAAATAAAACTTAAATGTCACAATGTTTCTTTTCCACTAATAAAACAAGCTTATGAAGGAATGTTCTGAAAATATCTCATAACCTCTACCGTATTAACAAAGAATTTTAGTTTTTTTAGTATGCTTTGAATTTTAGAATAAACACAGGAATGTAGTTGTATTTTTATCACATCCCAGGTCCAAGTTTATACATCAATTATTAACGTGTAGTATAGTGTATACGACCAGAATTGAAACCGTATAAAAACTAAAAGCCGGCAAAAACAGTCGGCATCTCTTACGGAGGCAAATAGAAATGTTTGTCATAAGAGAAACAATAAAGAGATACCGACTGTTTTTGCCGGCTTTTAGTTTTTATGCGGTTTCAATTCTGGTCGTATACACTATACTGACATTTGTGGTCTTTTAAAACTTATTTAAATGCTTAAAAAATAATTTGCGACTTATAAACTGTTCAAATATAAACTAGTGATAACCATATATTCCATTGCTTCTTTCCAGTGCACATTTGATTCACGATCACTGGAAAATACCAAAATAAAAGAGAATAATTAAGTTTCATTTTTGAATGTGACTTAAATAGACAAACTAATAACAAAACACAATCGCGCTGTCAATTTTAAGTTTCGCTGTTGCTTGAACTTATATTGTGATAATAGTGACGAAATAGTGATCTTTTCGTACATCAAAAAAATAAATTGTATGTTAGTATACATGTTCAAAAATTTATAGACGACATGGATATTTAAAATTTGGGATAGATTTAGAGTCCAAACAAAAGGAAAAATCGAATATCGTAATGTAAATATATCACCCCTAACCGACTAGGAGTGAAAAATTATCCATAGATAAATAGGTACCAACTTCCCAATGAGCTGGACTTTAAATTTATAATAATAATAATAATAATAATAATTTATTAGTGCCAATAATACAAAAGTATTTCACACAGGTCAAATAAATAGAAGTAACATAGCATGTTATACACAGTAGTTACCGTGTGTGTGTAAATAAATAAATAAATAAATAAAAAACAATTAATGTATATAATAGTAAAAATTAAATAATAACACTACAATACAAAAATTGTAAAAGGTCGAAATTTAGTAAAAACATAAAATGTGTGTAGAAGATAATTATGCACACTTCAAATCATTAAGATTTGAGGAAAAATATTCTTCAAATGTATAAAAAGCATCATTGGCTATTAAAAATGACTTCAATGTATTTTTAAACGGAATGATTCCAAGTCTCCTGATTGTCGAAGGTAGACAATTAAAGAATTTGATGGCATAAAAATTTGTGCCTTTACGTGATTTTAAAAGTCGTAAATAATCCGGACAAATATTATCTCGATTTCTTGTTGAGTATCCATGAATTTCACTGTGAGAATTGCACTTTGATTCATTTGCTTTAATGTATAATAGACATTGTAATATATACGTGCTGGGTAAAGTTAATATATTTAGCTCTTTAAATGTAAGCCTGCAGTCGTCTCGATATTTTAAGCCATATGCAATCCGTATGGCTTTTCTTTGTATCGCGAAAGCATGGGTACTGTGAGATGAATGTCCCCAAACCAAAATTGCATAAGATAGACGGGAGTGAATGAGACCATGATAAGCGGTGATAACTGTTTTCTGAGAGATTACTTGCAAGATTTCTTAATAGATACATATTTGTGGAGACTTTATTACAGACGTGGTTTATGTGCTGCGCCCATGTTAGTTTGCTATCAAGATATACCCCAAGAAATTTAATACTACTCTTGTCATTTTCAGCTACGTTTCTTAGGCTAAAGACCATTGTCTCTGTTTTGGACTTATTTAAACTAAGTTGGTTTGCTATAAACCAGTCCTGGGCTTTCGCCTGGGCATTATTTACATTAGCAAGTAGGGTGTCAAGTTCTTTATGTGACTGGATAATTATGGTATCATCTGCAAACAGAACGAATTTAGACGAAGTGATATCAGTAAGGTCATTTATATAAATTAGGAACAAAATTGGCCCTAGTATGGAGCCCTGAGGCACTCCGTATTCCATATATAGCACACTTGATTTATTATTTTGATACATGACGTACTGACATCTGTTAATAAGATACGACTTTATTAAATTACTGCTGTTTATACTGAAGTTATAAAAGTTCAATTTACTTATTAAGATATTATGTGACACACATTCAAAAGCCTTGGATAAATCTAGGAATTGAGCATATACATATTCACTGTCTTCAAACCCGTTACTTATTATGTCTGTTAACTTATTTATGGCTAAAGTAGTAGACAGGTTAGTTCTAAAACCAAACTGACTGGAACTAAGCAGATTTTCGGATTCAAAATAATGTGTTATTTGAATTTTTAAGACACATTCTAAGATTTTAGAAAAGAACGGTATGATGGAAATAGGTCTTAGGTCTGTAGTTTCCAACATCATTTATGCTGTCTTTTTTGTACACAGGAATAACTTTAGCAAGCTTAAGTACGTCTGGAAATTTGTGTGTGCGGATGTAAATATTTATTAGGTTGGTTATCGGTATCAATATTATGTATCTTATCGCGTTAAGGATTTTCATATTTAAATAATACGCATCCTTAGACGTAGTCTTTTTGAGATTGTTGATAATATCATTGACTTCTATATAAGTAACTTCTCTAAATGAAAACTGGTTTTCAACATTTCTTGTCCTCATGCCTAGGAAATCGTTATGTGTGTAATTTGTAGCTGGCAATTCATCTATTATATTTTTAGCGATATTGGCAAAATGTACATTAAATTCGTTGGGGGATATTTCTGATTTAATTTCTGGGCGGTTTTTGTTGCTATTAATGATTTGCCACATAGCTTTATGGGAGTTATTAGAGCTTGAAATAAATTTATCGTGGGCATCTCTTCTTGCTTTACAAAGTTGTGACCTGTAATAATCCTATGAGTTTTTATTAGTCTTTTCAAGTCCTCTGAATGTGTTCTCTTACATATATCCTCTAAGAAATGCAACGTGTCTCTCATGTGTTGTAAATCAGCATTAAACCAGTTAATTTTAGATATTTCAATGTCATTTACTAATTTTGATTTTTCAGGGAATGCTTTTTCAACAGCTGTTGTTATGTAATTAATGAATTGTTCAAATTTGTTGTCAATCCCTATGTTATTGTTATTTACAAAACTCTAGTCTATTTCTTGTAAATAACTATTTAAGTAATGTAAACCAGTGTCACTAATAGGTCTATAATTTATTCTCTTATATGCTGATTTTGGTTTAGGGTCATGTAGGCTCAATAAAATACCTAAATGGTCGGACAATCTTGGGTTCAGTATTGTCCAGTTGAAATTGATCTCATTAAAGTTAACAAAGATGTTAATCGAGACAAGAGTGATTTCTGGTGTTCTTATTATTTACAGGATTTAAACCAAAAGATAAAAAAGTGTTCAAAAGCAAAAGAGTATTGTTTTCATTCGTGTTAAAGTGCACGTTGAAATCACCCGTTACAATGATTTTTTTAGTTTTGTTTTTATTCTTACTAGTAATTATGTTTAAAGCCAGTGATAATTTCTCTAAAAATATATTAAAGTCTCCATTTGGAGATCTGTATATAGTTAAAATTTGTGAATCAGAGTAATTTATGCCCACTATTTCACAATTTGACATGCATAGTCCTTTCAAAATAATAATAATAATAATGTTTATTACGCGTTCTTCCACTCTCCCTATATTAATTACAATGAGAATAAGATCTGTGGCATACAATAATAATGATAAAATGTACTTAAGAAAAATACTGAAACTCTAATACTAGGCATTATTACTTCAATCAACTAGGTTAATAAATTTTCTTTTATTTTATTTTTAAAACTGGTTAAAGACAGATTTAATTCAGTTTGCACCTCATTTAGAAGATAAGGAGCTCTATACAAAAAGGATCCCGCAAACTATTTAAATATGGCGCGATACATGGTTTCTATACAGTATGCAACGCACAAATCTCATGCAGGCATTTTCGATTTTTTTGCACTTTTTGTCGATTATAATTTGTTAAGAAATAATAATACACTGCACTACAATAATCTGTGTGGGGAAAAACTAATGATTTTTACCAACTGAAGTTTGGTCTGCTCATTTAGTTCATTTTTTTTAGATGATATAAAGATTTTAATTTAAAGTACGATGTTTTCATAATATGATTCACATGTTGGTTGAAATTTAACGATTGATCTAAAACCAACCTCAAGTTCTTTGGCGACTCCACCCACGTAATGACATCGCCATTAATTACAAGTTGATTTTGGCATATTTACATTTCTGTCGATCATTACCTAGACACAGTGCAGTAGTTTTATTGGGATTGATTTTAAGTCCATTGTCGGTGCACCACTGTGTTAACTGTTAATGATTCTAAATCTAAATTAATGTAATTGATTACGTCTTGGGTTTTTGATAATGAGCACGATCTATAAAGTTAAATATCATCTGCGTATAGATGAATGTTACAATATGAAATGGGGTATATTGTCGAAAGTATACATAGAGCATAATATGGGTCCGAGAATGCTATCTTGAGGGACACCATTTTCAATCCTGCCAATTTGTGAATAATGACCATTTATAACACCTTTTTGTGTACGATCTTTCAATAAAAGGGAAAAGGTTCAGGTTCTCTAGCATTTTAAACGGAGGGTGAGGTGCTGGGGTTCCTTCACGGGCTTTTGAAAGACAGGAAATAAACCTTAAAATGTTAAACAGAAAGTGAAAATAGAGGTTGAAAAGCAATTCTGCCATGAACAACCTTTTGCTAAGTATTCATTTTAGTTATTCCATAAAAATATACTATCAATTTCGTGATGAAACTTTTGTAAGTACAGATCAACACAAGCGATCATTAAAAAGTACTTTAACGCTTGTTGTCATGGGGAAATTATGATTCTCGATCAATTATTTATACCACGTTTTCGCAACTGTTTGAATGGTAAGTTTTTTAATTAATCATTAAAAAAGTCAAATTAATATGTAAAATATTAAGCAAGGTTAAACGGGATATCAAACTTAACCATAAAAAACATCAACTGTGAACTGTTAAATGTGGGTAAGAAAGCCTACTTTATACGTGAGTAGGAGATAAATATTTTTGTTTTATTCTAGTCAATACGAAAATACAGGGAAATAAAAGCACGTTTGAAATTGAATCCATGGTTATCATATTATTAATTAATCGTCTTTTAAAAAACTTTCAATCGATAAGCATAACATTAAACAACAAATCCAAAACAACCTTAAGCAAGATATCAAACTACATTGTAAAAAATGGACAAAGCTGAACAATATATTATTTTTATCTTAATCAATTTAGATATCAATTTTTATGTCCACCATACGGCGTGATAGATAGACAATTAGAATATAAACACTGTACATGTATAAAAAAGAGTTTATCGCGGAATTTCTTAACTTCTAATTAATTCTTGAAATTCGAGGTTTTAATCATTATACGTCACATATATAAAATATGCCTACATTCACTTTCTGTAAATATGTACCAACCCGAATTGATCAATTCCTATATTAATATTAACATAATACAAAAATCTGCCCATACGGGGCTGAGTCAAAATAACGATTACGAGGTCTACGGTTAGTACAGTAGAAAACAAATTTCCTGAATTTGGAAATGCCACAGATATTCCCAGTCAGGTAGAGAACGCATTATAGACGATGAAAAGAAATTGGATATATTGTTAGATATTCAAGATAATCCACATAAACCTACAAGACAAGTTGCCGCCGATAATGAGGTTAGTAAACGTCGAGGTAAACGTCCATATTGCGTCTTCTAAAAAATGAAAAATATCACCCATATAAAATTCATTTGGTTCAAGAACTTAACGACGACGACTCTAATCGCCGATTGGAATTCCCCGAAATCATGCAAATAGATAGAAGATGATCCGTTATTTATAAAAAAAAACATTTTTCTGATGAAGCAACATTCGTCTTAAAAGGAACAGTCACCAAACAGAACTGTAGATACTGGAGTACAGAAAATCCACATTGGATACTCAATATCCTGAGAAGGTGAACGTTTGGGCTGGAATTATATTCTCACATTATCGGACCATATTTCTTTAATAGCACATTCACTGGCGCGCGTTACTTGGATTTTTTTGCAAAATTTCTTAGTTAGAGAATTAAGAATATTTTTCCCAGATGACGATGACAACCCTAATGAAATTGATAGAAATACTTGGTATCAGCAGGACGGAGCTACACCACATTTTGCATTGGAAGTAAAAGCCTACCTTAATAGGTGGACCGGTAGACGCGGTGAAATTGAGTGGCCTGCCCGTTCTCCCGATTTGACCCCGCTTGACTATTTTTTATGGGGTTACTTAAAATCGAAAGTCTACTTCAACAGACCAAATAACGTCGATGGTTTAAAAAACAGGATAAGACAAGAAATTAATCAATTCACCCCGGAAACGATACAAAATGTTTTAGAAGAATTTCAGCAACGACTCCATTATTGTCAGGAAACTACGGGCGCCCAGTTTGAACATTTGATTTAAACTGTTTCATGTTCTTTTGTTTACTTAGTAACATTAAAAACAAAGTTTTTCAATAAAAAAATTAAGAGAAATTAAAAATCTTTTATTGGTGGATAGAGAATCAAAAACGCTTTCAAATGAGCTATCACACGCACCCCGTTCCATTTAAAAATTTTAGAGGAGTAGCCGTCACTCCAAGGGGGTTCAAGGGGGAGGTATAAAATTATGCTAAAAAATGTCATTTTAGAATAAAAGCCACAAAACCAAACAATTCAAAGTTTATATTTGATCGATTCGATCGGTATTGTCAAACGGCTTGCACGTTCTCTGGACCTATCACCTATTGTTTTTTTTTCTATTAGGCTGTGTGAAAGAGAGTTTGTAAAAACAAACCTGCTACTTTATCAACTTTTTGAAATCTCTAAAAATTGTATGGTAAATTATATGAAAAGCTTTGTAAACAGCATTAGTCATTGGCAGGCAGTAATTTTTTTATTTTGTTTTCGTTATGCACCATTCCCGAAGTTGGCTTGTTTGCTATTTACCGCCTGTCACTTCTTTCCAAATGTTACGAACAAAGTTTAATCTTAGCATCTAACCTGATAATGGTGACATGTTTTCGCAAGGGCGGCAGCGTGTGGCACACATCTGACACCGTGACCAAGCGACTGACATGCTGCCTGCGAGTGGTGCACACCACCCTGATCCTTTCTTGTTGGATGCCAGATCTTCGAATCCTAACAACCGTCCTGTCGCACACATCGTTCATAGAAGTGACAGATTGTCCGCGTCCGGCTCGGGCAGGGCTGGAATTGGAATGCCTGCTAGGCAAGTAACGGTAAGCCGGAATAGGCGACGACGTCGCTGACGGCGATATGTTCCCTCGCATATCCTGTATAGCACCCTTTAAACACTTTTAACACATATTCACAACACTGACAGCAGAAGTTCGTTTCGAATGCGATAGGATGGAGTATTGTATGGCCAATAATACTTTCTACTAAATAGCTTGTTAATGTAATTTTATGGAGAGCTGCACTAGAGCAAGGAAAACGGCGGCTTGTGAACAAACACTGACACTATTCACAATCGCATGAACATCCTGTTAGTGGCAGGTGCGATGGCGAAGTTGGTGCAGAGTCGGAAGCTGCACTTCCCAATTTCCATCCCAGGAAATCAGCAAGTACCTGCAGATAACACAGTGACGAGAAAGTTTCCACACAATGTAAATGTCAGCTGACTATTCCACTCTCGACAGAACAGAATGTAACATAACACAGTTAGAAGGCGAGCGAGTGACGTCACGAATAGTCCTTGGAGTTACATCATTAAAATATTATGCAAAATGTAGATAGATAGGCTATTATAGTCAAGTAGTAAGCGACAGGACTTGGACATAAGTGGCTACGCACAGAGAACGATACCTGCACCTGAGCAAGTGCTACCGCGACGGCACCGACGGCTGCCGCTAACCTGGTGTCGCTGTTGAAATACTAAACAACAACAGCAACTGGAGTTCCGTAACATAGCCAGTGGTTTACTTCGGGCGTAGGAGACGATGACGCGCTTATACACGTAATTTCCAAGGTTTGAAGAGACCACGAGAACAGAACCGATTTATGTTCTTATGTAGGCGATTACTTCGATGCCACTCGATCTGGATCTATTATTTTAGCACCGCAAGACACTGGAACTAGGCACCTGGACAACGGACATCGCGCAAAAGATTCGTGAACGTCACTTAAGCGACAGTCCGCAGTGTTGACTAGCCTCAGGATATCCGTTCACTTTCCCTTATTTAGAAATCAATACGCCATTCGTTCGACTAACATCACGGTTTAGAATACATGACACTTTCTATGCCTATGAAGTAATAATTTCCGCACCGCGCTGCCAAACTGCATTAACAGGTTAATGACTTATCAGCTGTCACATAAGCCACCAGTTGTTACATCCACCGCAAACTATAATACCATAATGTCATTATAAATAACATGTCTGGAAATATGAAACTTCGGACGACTTTTTTGTTACATACCTAGCTATACAGGCTGTCTCGATGGTCACAAGAGTTATAGTATAGTTAAATGCAAAGTCATAGACTAATACCCTTATTTATTTATTTCAAGTAGTAGGTCAGTTATATGAACATTTATTATTTTTAGCTCAACTACTCAAAATTATGTTAAACAAATTTCTAACTGTAGCAATGATATTAGCATGAACGATCTGGATGTCTATTGTTGAATTCTTGTGCAGCCTCTCGGGTAATAAGTAGATCACTATTATTTTAGTTTTTCCAACCACGTGCCCATTATTTACAAATTCACAATTATAAAACTTGTCAAACTACGTATTTAAAATGGCACTTTACTGAAGTAAACAATCATTGTTTGCTTTGGCTGTTTCATGGCACTCTTGCCACTGATAATTGGTAATTAATGTGATCTAATAGTCGAGTCAAATTAGATAATGAAAATAATTATACCGGGTGTAGCATTCAATTTGAAACAGCGACATCTCAATACCAATGCATTTTAGAAAAATACGTTTCAAATGAAAGTCGCTTTTTTGGTTTTTGAGTTTTGATCTTGGGCCACGTTTTCAAGGTCATTTCGGGAACTTTGTTTTTTGTAATGGAAACATTATTTTATTGCAGTATCTTATTTTTCAGAAAAAAGGAGAGTAATTCAGTAGTTTGGCCACTTCTGGATTTTTCAGTTTTTTTGTGGATACATTAATAGGAGAGTTATATAAAGCATTTTTGACTAATAAAACGACGTGCAAATGTATAATAATCGAACGAATTGATAGGAAAGTGGAGCGAATAGGGGTGCTGAGTGGGTAAACACGAGTGAAAATACGATGTTTTTGTCATTTTGAAAGGATTAGCATTGAAAAAGTCATTTTAGGGCAAGGGTAAATAACATAAGTCATGACATAGCATTATATCTACTAAGTACGTGAAGCCCCCTCCCCCCTATGAGAATTTACATGGAATACTATCTCCATTAAATTCTAGATTAAATTACTGTGTTTAGACGGCCGTATTAGTATTTTTTTATTTAAATTTAAGAAATTACTATTTTGCTATAAATTGAGTACTTAATGATTGTTAAAATAATAATAATAATACTTTATATACAACATGTCGCTCTTAGGAGTGTAACGCTCTTTATGGCCAAAAAAACATTCGCCCTCTACAAATGCAAAGCTATCTACGATATCAAAATTAACGGAAAAAATCAAAAAATCTTATTAGAAATTTATATTATTGAGTTGTTCAGAATTGTCTAAAAACCTTGAGTCTAAAACGTCATCAAAATTTAAAAAATATTAAAATTTTGTTTAAAATAATGTCCAAGTTCAAAAATATAATTGTAATGTGTTTCTTTGCTTTATTATTATTATAAAAATACTATGTTATGTTGTATCTTGTGTATGTTTTTTATATTTTATTTTTTATTTATTTTCATATTTTTAAAAGCTTTTATTAAACTTGCAATATTTATTTGTTAGTTAGTTTTTTTATGTCAAATCTTGCAATCAAAATTTCGATTAGTTGTAATTAAGTTAGAGCTTTGAAATTTTGCACGTGTATAGGTCCGGTGACAAAACAATTTAACATTTTCATATAAAAAAACAAGATGGCGGCTTCAAGATGGTGGACGACTATACCGTCTATGATCCGATTCGACTCAAAATCGATATCTGGGGGTTTTCGAGATCGCCAATTATGAATTCTTGGTCAAAATTTAGAAATTCAAAATGGCGGCGCCAATATGGCGGACGAATTTTGTCATTTATGGTCCAGATCGATCAAAATCGATATCTGGGGGTTTTCTAGGTCGCGGATTATGAATTTTTAGTCAAAATTCAGAATTTCAAAATGGCGGCGCCAATATGGCTGACGATTTTTGTCATTTAGGTCCAAATCTATCAAAATCGACATCTGGGGGTTTTCGGGATCGCGGATTTCGAATTACTAGTCAAAAATTTACTTCAAGACGGCGAACGACTTCACCGTTTATGATCCGATTTGTCTCAAAATCGATATCTGGGGATTACAGCATATCAAAAGACTAAAAAATAAAATTATATAAAAAAATATTCTAAAAAAAAACTTTTATTTAAATGCTCTAAAAAGTAGAAAATAAACTTTAAACTAAATCAAACCCATCGTTTTGCTACATCATATATTTTTTTTTATGATATAAAAGCTTGTCGCCAGCAATATCCTTTACACAGGAAAATCTCGCGACAAGCTTTTATATCATAAAAAAAATTATATACTGTAACAAAATGATGGGTTTGATTTACTTCAAAGTTTATTTTCTACTTTTTGAAGCATTTAAATAAAATCTTTTTTTTAAATATTTTTTTAATGTTCATAACAGATATTTTGTAATTACTAGTATATGTTTTATTTTATTAGCGTTTTTATATATTTCATTTTTAGAATTAAATTTTCTTTAGTAAGTGATTAAATCTTTACCTATACGTGTTGAACTCGATGAAATCAATGAATTGCAGTAACAAACGATCAAAGAACCGCTGCCCAATTAATCACTACTTCCACATCCAGATTTTGTATCCACACACTAAATTCCAATGTAATATTTTACTTCTTTTAATATTACGGTGGGAGTGGCAATGGGGATGGTAGAGGGGATGGCTACTGCCAAAATAAATTTTAAAGTCCCTTGGTTCTCGTACACACACTAAATCCCAATTTAGTTTTTTACTCCCTTAATTAATAGGGCAGGGGTGGCAATGTGGGTGGTAGAGGGGGTAGCTAAAGCAAACAAAATTTTTTAAGACGTTTCGTTCTTGTATATACACTAAATCACATTTTAATTTTTTTACTATCTTTCATAATAGTGTGAGGGTGGTATTGGGTGATGGTAGATGCCAAAAAAAATTTTGATACCTTGACTTTTCGTGCATGCCCTAAATTGCAATTTTATGGACTTTTACCTGCTTGCTTTGCTTATTTACCCTTATTTATCCCATTTACCCCCCAACCCTTCAACGAAATTAGATCAAATTATAATCTAGTTCCAGATCTCGTTATAATACATAAGTGTACCAAATTTCAAGTCAATATCATAAACGATTCCAGAGTAAACGTGCGCACAAAAAAGTTACAGACAGACAGAAATTGTTTTCTGGACGTGGAAGTTTTGGGACGTTGTCACGATTTTGAAGAATTTATTCCAACCTTTACGTACTCCGTATATTCTTTCAACAAATACAAATACGGCAAAGAGGTACCTTCATCTAAAATGAGATATACAGGGTGTCCCGTAATAATATACAAAAAATTTAACTGTAGATTCCCAGTCGAAAATTAAGATGGATTCTTCGTATAAATTTTTTTAAAATAACCCTTTCCTGTCCCTTAAAGGAGTGTGCCAAAAAAAGAACGATATCGTCGTAAGTTCCCTACTCGTACTGTGCCAAATGTTCGTACTTTTTTCTAATATTCACTTGAGGTTAAGAGAAAGGGGGTGTTTTAAAAAAAGAAGTCATGATTATAGTCGTCGGAGACAAATAGGAGCTGCACTGGAAGTACAAATATTTTGGAAACAGATGGATTGGAATAGGACGAGAAGCCACAATTAAATGGCCCCCTCAGTCCCCAGATACGAATCCATTGGACTTTTACTTTTGATGTCACTTGAAAATTTTTGTTTACTCGACACCTGTCCCTAATGTCGAAGTTTTAAGAGAGAGAATTTTTAATGCTTCCAATGAAGTTCGAAACTCTCCACATGTTTTAAATGGCTTGTGTGGCAATGTTAGGAAACGGTTGCAAACGTGTATTCAAGATGGAGGTCGTCATTTTGAACAAATGCTTTAATATCTAAAAACAACAATCGTTGTCTTCATGTTTAAATTTTTTTACTGTTTAAATTCATCTTTAGTGTATTTTGTGTTAGTTTTATAAATTTGCTTTTCAATACTTTCGACTTTAATTTGTAATGTCTCGTGCAATTTATAAGCACTAAATGATCATATCAGTACGTAATATTGTCAAATTATAATTTGACACCAGCCTACTTTTAGTATTTTACACTAACATAATTGTGCTCATCGCTTTTGATTGATCACTTAGGCAGATATAATTTAATTTTTTCTCAAAAATGGCCGATTTTACGAAATTTTTTCAAGAGATAAAAAAGTTTCTCAATGAATCATGTTTAGTTATTTTTTTTTTTAGTTGAAAAAAAGCAAGCAGAAAGATATTTACAAAAATTCAAGGAGGGTAGTTAATTTCACCCTTTTGTGTACATGCTAGGTGGATGAAATGATTTCGTTAGATGCCTTTTGATGAGTAACCGAGATATGCCAAATTTCGTCTTTTTCCGATTGCGTTATTTTGAGATAGAAATTAAAAACCGTTTTTTGGCACACCCCTTTAAGGGGGTGTAGCTGGACAGGAAAAGGTATTTTCAAAAAATTTATATGAAGAACCCGCCTTAATTTTCGACAGAGGGAATCTATAGTTAAATATTTTGCACGTTATTACGGGACACCCTGTATACTGAAATCTCTTCTGCTAATTGCACTTCTTCCCAAAGTTAATGATTCAGGTGTAAAAGGTATTGAATGTCTGTCTGAAATAATGGAAATTGTCTAGCAATATTGATATTGAAATGATGATATTAATTTAAATAATCCCATTAAGCAAACACCGACTTTTAGATATGAATACTAAGATTCTACGAGTTATTTGCTTACCTACTGATGTGATTTTCGAATTTTGACGCACCAAGTAGCAATAACCACATACGATTTAGAAGAGTAACTGGCGTCGCGATGTCTAGCACCAAGACACAGGAATAAAATATCCTTCCAGTCTGTGGCTCGTCGAAAATACACAATCAATATTAAGCCGTATTTGTCAGATGTATAATTCCAATATTTACAGACTATTTAAAAAATGTATATATCTTTACAAGCGATTTTTGAATTGTTAATTCTGTACGAAGCTGGAGAAAGGAAATCCGAGAGGAAACTGCACGATCGTGTGCCTCAGAAAATTATTTCAGCTGTTTATGAACTTGGGAAACTGCCATCTAGTTGAGGTAACTTACTTCAAGCAGAAGACTAGAATTTTTAACAATCTTTTTGTTCGGAATAATAAATAAATAACTAGAGTGTTACCAAATATGGAAAGAGTAAAAAGACTTGAATAATTTTTGTTTTATTTCATTAAAGACCCTAGTGTTTACATCTAGGAATATATTGCGTTTTATTGACAGATTCTTATAGGAAAATGCATACCTCCCTTATAATATTTTATTTTTGTACAACGATTTGCAAAAAGTAGCCAATTAGGAAAAATCTGAAGAAAATCGATACGCGGAGATTTAAAAAAATTCATTTTGCGGCATTTGCATAAATGGGCCAATGGATTGTGACTGTTATCGCCTCTTAAATTTTAGGAGAATAAGATAAAATGGAAGAAACACGTTAAAATAAAGTAATAACAATTAAAATTAAATATTTGACATTATCAATGACTCTCATATGTCTAAGAGATCTAGATTTGTCCGATTGTGAGTAATGAGCCAAGGTCTTATTGCAGTTGGGGATAATTTATAGTTAAATTTACGCTAAGTACGCCTAGAGGACCAAGCTTGTTGTGCTAACCCATTGAGCTACGAAACAAGACACTATACCGGGTGTAACAGTTTTTTCCTTTAATTTTGAAGATAATTGATTGAAATTTAGGATATACTACGTACATAATAAGCGGCACTTTTTGACATACAATTGATTTTTTTCACTTCCGGTTTCGCCGGAAGTGACACGAACTTTTGATCTTTCAATGGGACACCCTGTATATTATTGCATTTTTGAATTCTGCATAATTTTCTGAATCCAACGATGCCAAATAAGTGACATTTCAAACATCAATTTTTTTATAATATAATTTTTAGTTTTCCATTAAAGTGTGCCATGATAGTTATTCCGATTTATTCTAAATGACCCGTGTAATGCTACATAAATCTAAATCCCCTTAAAAACACTAAATTACGTGATTTATGAGCAAATAAAATTCACCAAAATTGTTTTTGGGACAAAGCTCAATTTTTTCAAATGGAACCAACCAACACGTTATTTAGTGTTTTTAACGGGATTTCGATTTTTGTAGCATTACAAGGGTCATTTAGAATAAATCGGGACCGTCAAGGCACACTTAAATGGAAAACTAAAAATTATATTATAAAAAAAAATTGATGTTTGATATGTCACTTATTTGGCATCGTTGGATTAAAAAAATTACACAGAATTCAAAAATGCAATAATATACATTTATATTTAAAAATCAAAAGTTAGTATCACTTCCGGCCAAACCGGAAGTGAAAAAAATCAATTGTATGACAAAAAGTGAAGCTTATTATGTATGTAATAGATCCTAAATTTCAATCAATTATTTTCAAATCTAAAAGAGAAAAAGGGGGTATACCATGATCCAGTTACACCCGGTATATATTTTTATTGTCTTATTTAGATTAATGTCCTGGCGGAGTATAGCATTAGCTATTCGACCAATTAACCAGGACACATACACACAGACAATTACACAACGATCATTCTCTACAACATTGCGATCTGCCGCGGCCGAGACTCGAACTCAGGAGCGACTAGACGTGTTGGCTCTCACACAACCCCGCCTAGTCCACTGCTATCAACTCAGTAACACATTAAAAACGCCAATGAACATCCATACCCGCCAGGGTTCGAACCCGAGACTCCTCGGTTTCAAGCCCAACATATAGGGCATTGAGCTACTGAGTCATTCGAGTAATTATTTAAAAACACGAAGAGTAAGGTACAAAATTAAATAAACCTTAAATCGACGCGGGTTTCGTCATACATGTTGGCATCATCTGGAGGTATTAAAAAACTATTTTAACTGCTTTCTAGTGCAGTTTAGTATTCGAGTGTAGTGTTTTCAAGTGTCACACCGAAGGTTCCCACCCCCTCCAAGACTAAAATTAAATTTTGATAAAACACATGTTTTACACACATCTACCAAATGTAAAATAGAAGTGATAAAAAATAGTAAGTACTTAAACCGTTTTAATGCAAAGACGCATCCTGGCCATATATATGAATTTATTTTTTCAAGTTCGATTGGACCATCTGTACGCCTCGTGTACGCCACTGCTATCTAAATATGCGAATAAAATGCTCGGAACTATTTTTATTACCTACTAATGTAGTAGTACTATTTTCCATTGTAATATTTATTTACTATTGGTAGACTCTACCTTCAAAACAGACAGAAAAATACTTGTAACTTACAAGAAACATCTTTTCAAAATTCCAGAAATACATGTGATCATGGATTTTAATAGCGCACAAATTACACTGATTAATAACCTCATGTTAATCGGACATAATTCTCATTTATAAATGGATTTTCTTTAGCCATTGTTAGTTAAATTTTATTATCATTTTGCGATAAATGTGATAAAAATGCGGGTATTCTATTGATATGACACTTTAAACAAATGTTTTGTTTAACACACTATTAATAGGGTATATTTTATTAATCATAGCCAACATGATATTAGACAATAATAAAACTAAAACAAAGTGTGAAACAGACTGTTATTCAAGTAGGTATAGTACAGTACAATTTTGATAACAACGTTGCTATTTTTTACAATAAATATTATGAATATTATTTCAAATGGCAAACTGACAGCATTTTTATGTTTTACCAAAACAAATATTTGACCCCAGAGATAAATAAACCGGGATACGCCTTGAGAAATTAAATTGTGCAAGCAAGGGTACCAAAGTCTAATACATTAAATATTTAGCCAATAAATTAAAAAACATCAATATTCAAATTTTAATTGTTGTCCTTTCAATTATACAACACTTCATACACAGGTATACCTCCTAACCTAGATCATATTCAAGTCTACGTTAAAGAAGGAACCAACTGTTTTCTTAATTAAGTTTATTAAGTCCGCGGATTAAACGTATACTTTAAAATTTTCCTCGATAAAAATGCTTAAAAGAAAGTACTGAATAAGTTACTTTTTACCTTTCATCTTGCAATCTTTTGAGTTCTACCATTTCCAGTTCAAATCGAAGATTGCTATTTTCGCACAGCAGGAGATCCCTTTCGCTAGCTACACCATCCAATTCCCGTTTAAGCCGAATAATTTGATCCCGTTGTTCCCGAATTATGGCATCTCTTTGTGCCAACAGGGAATTAATATCGATATCTGTTCCGGCCATTGTAGGCCTCCCACTGTTGTTATTGTCACACACAAAATAATACAGAGGATATTATGGAACACACCATATCTTTAATCTCACGAACATTGCTTAGATAAGACACATCATATTTCACTACACGTATCAAAACAATTGTAATCAAGAGTTTTATGACATTGTACTAATAAACGACATTGACAGCCCAAATAGAGCGCGCCATATTATTCTGGGATTATTATTGTGCTAATGAAACTTCACCATTTCACTGACGTCACTCCTCTCATGAACTTCCGCAGGTGGCCGCTAGGGAGCGCATAAAATCAGTAAAAAAAAACTTTAACCCGTAGAACTGCTACATATATTTTTATTTATTATCACTTCAAAATATTAAGTTGTAAATCTATACAGATGCTAAAAATGAGTACTAACACGACAAACGTTTTTTATTTCAAATGAATATATTTTCCTCAATCTGAGTAGTACATGAAAATGTAAAAACATACACTCAGCATGTGGTTTACCAATATACATAAATAGGATTCTATGTCTCTATGATTCAGGTCATAACCTGTGTCCTGCGAATCTTTGATTCAGTCTAGAATAAAGGTACTTTAATACCTATTTCCTAAACTTAAGTATTCCACTAAGAGGTGGCGATGTTATTTTCGGAATAGAATTCTGCTATTTCATGGTTTATATGAGAAAATTAAAAAATATCAATGTATCTCACTATATCAAATTTTATGACCACCTCAATTTCAGATTATTCTCTGTTTGAATACTTTGAATTAAATTGAATGAAATTTCTGCCAACGATCAACGATTGTATGAACTGACCTAATTTGACATAATTACATACATCAAGACAATATTGAGCACTATTTTCGAATACTCTACACCTCAACGTGCATTTCGCCAATCATATTGGCATTTTGTGGGGATGATTTACAGTAGTTTTAATTATCTTCAAATGATATGCCAATATGGTTGGCAAAACACGTATCGCGCGTCGAGTGGAGTATTCGAGTGTAGTGTTCAAATGTTGTGATGTTTATGGAAACTACGTCAGAAAACTGTATCATAATAGACAGTCATGTTGCCTAGACCCTGTTGATGTGTATAATGAAAAATTATTAACACATAATAGTGATAGTAGTGAAATTAACGATTGTCTATTATATTGTCATCGAAAATGAGTCATAGTGTCAATTTTTAAAGCTCCAGGTGCATGGGGAGTGGGCGGAAAGTTGATTATACAATTTGGCCTAAATAAACAGAGAATGTGAGTGACATACACATAAATATATACTTGCATTTTAACTAGGAGAAATGATGATTTATTATAATTCATCGGTAGCCACGAATATGCCGAATAAATTGTAGGCACTATTTAACCAAAAAGAAGTATTTTTAAATATTTGTTATCCGAAACAAATGACTGTTTTGGCAATTGATTTAAATTATGTTTTTTAAATAAGTAAATATCTATTGGAAAAATATCGGCTCAAAGCTCTTTTTTAAATAACTACTTTTCAATAAAGTCTTAAATCCTTTTCAGGCAATTTTTAAATTTGAAATTGGTGCATTTAAAATTACAAGATCGCCAAGTTTTAAAGTAAAATTTTTGCGATCTCGCGGCTTACACTAATGTCTTTTAAGTGCCTTGAAGCGTGACGTCATTTTCTAGCGTACTCCTGAAGCCGCGCGATACCGCTGCACGTGCCTTTAAGCGTGACGTCATGACTTATTCGCTCGAATGGCACCGCTTATCGCGTCTAAAGCTCCGTTCAGATAGTTGCGGAATGCGAATTTCCGCTTGCGGATATTTTTTTTAATATGCGTTCCAGGAGAAGTTAATTTGGTAATTTAACTTCTAGTTAAAAGTGAAGGAATTGTCTTACGAACATTTCGCTACACCTGCAAGAAAATTAGACTGTTTTAGAACAAATTTTATAAAAATCAGCACAAAAAAAATCGCATTCCGCAACTATCTGAACGGGGCTTAATGCGCAAAAATATAGCTTAGGTATCATATCAAATTCTCTAAGCGTCGACTGGCAGCATCTTTTGGATTAGCTGCATTCTACAAAAATATCTGACACGAAATAGCTACTTTATTAGGGCATATCAAGTCAACAACTAACGTTATGGCACACATATTGGGTTGCCTGATGTTATGACACGTAGCAAATGGTTTTTATTACATACAATTCTAAAACGTGGAATAATTATCAGCTATTTAACCACTAATCTCTGAAATACGACGTATGTCTCAGGCATGTGCCGAACACCTAGCATAATAAAATTAACGACTACCTACCAAATCATGAGTAATAGTACTTGCTTACTCTATAGTATGTGCATTTGAGTCTGTCTTCTCTAGGCATTTTTTAATAGTACAGTAAAGGTATTAATAAAAATAAATATGTTTTGTAAATTATAATTTATAATATATATATATATATATATATATATATATATATATATATATATATGGCCAATGATGAATGATATGATATTACTTTTATCTTTCGAAATATATGGTCAGATGATTTAAAAAACACACGTATTCCTTGAATAATACATCGCACACCCTTACAAATTTGACTTAACAATGAATCTAGAGCGAGCAACTATTGTATAGGCATGAAAAACGCTTTAATACTAGAGATGGATGTTGGCGTAGATATAGAATTTACTACAAGCGAAGAAAATAATGTATATAATTTTTATTTAAATCTTTTTATCATTGACAGATCATTCTGACATTACCACGTGAATACATATAAAAAACGCAAGAAAGTTATGGTTGTGATTGTGGATAATTCACTAGCAATTATAGCTATTCAGTTAGTTTATTGTAGATTATTGAATTACTACCACTGTACTTCCCAATATACTCTAAATTGTAATAAATTATATTCAGATATGTCGTAAATAACAAAATGCCTAGTTAAATAAAAAATTCCGGCGTTCATTAAATTTTATAGAATTATCTCGCCATCCATTTGTTTTGTCTTGTTTTATACAATATCTTTTTCGCCATTTTACGTATTTGTGACAAATTTCATACTAATCTCCAATTATGAAATGTATAAAATAATATATAAGCATCTTTTTGACGACAAAAATATTACTATAAAAGACATTTAAACTTATTTTTTTTATACATTTCAGAAATTAATGAATTCGCATAAAAATTAAAGTCCATTGGTTGAATAGTAATATCCTGCCATGTGATTGGTTATTCAAGCCTATGGTTGAACCTGAAAAAATCACCCAACGTAAAATCTACGCATAGAATCGAATAATTAAAGGAATTGAATCCTTAGTAGCATATGACAATTCCTAAAAACAATATTAATAAATGGTAATATTCTTCACAAGTATCTGTTGCAAACCGAGGGTTATTGACTCGAAATATCCTAATAATTTCTAGAGTATTTTATTTTAGATCTATTTAGTTATTTCACTGACTCACTGTTACTTACTTTTAGGATAATAATTCAAAATAACAGGGACTAAAGAATCCTATTGTATAAATTTAATTAATTATTTATAAAAATATGTGATAATAGAAATTTTACTGTTAAATCGAAAGTGTGATTATTATAGTAGCAGATACAAATGATTTAAATTTAGCGGGATTGGCACCTCCTACTTGAAACGTCACTTCCTCTGCCTATATATATCGGCAAGGAGGCTTTCCGGTGCTCCATTTTGTTATTCATTAGTGTGAAGCGTGTGGTGTTGTGCCAGTTTCACAACCCACCTCAAAAAAAAGTGAAATAATTTACTTAAAAATACAAAAAAAATATAAAAACCTCTTAAAAATACAAAAAAAATCGAAAAACAGTGGAAAAAAAGGAAAATAACAAACGATAAAATATTTTTTTCGTTTCATATGTTAAGGGAGCATAGCATTTGATATATCTGTGTATTTGTAGTGTAGCGTGACAAAATGAATCCAGGCGCTCCAAATTACCCCATGGCGTCTCTGTACGTTGGGGATCTACATTCAGATATTACCGAGGCCATGCTTTTCGAAAAATTTTCCACTGCGGGTCCTGTTTTGTCCATCCGCGTGTGTAGAGATTTGATAACCCGAAGGTCCCTGGGTTATGCCTACGTTAACTTTCAGCAGCCTGCTGATGGTAAGTTTTCTTTAAAATCTTATTATTTCATCATTCATCCATCCATATGGCGTCACGTCATTGTGAATAATATCTCCACCCGCTTGTCATGTCGTGATTCACTGTGTTTAACACGTGCATGTCTCTAATAATGACAACTCAATAGTTTTATTATATAATGTTCCATGTATTTAAATATGAAAGCAATTACTAACAAACGCCATTCTCTTAGAAGGTCACTAAATTTGCAATATTTTTACAGCTGAACGTGCTTTGGACACAATGAACTTTGACTTGATTAAAGGCAGGCCTATTCGTATCATGTGGTCTCAGCGAGATCCATCGCTAAGAAAATCTGGTGTTGGCAATGTATTCATTAAGAACTTGGATCGTTCTATTGACAACAAAGCTATGTACGATACATTTTCTGCATTTGGAAATATCCTGAGTTGTAAAGTGGCCCAAGATGAAAACGGGACCAGCAAAGGTTACGGTTTCGTTCATTTCGAAACTGAGGAAGCTGCGAATAAATCTATCGAAAAAGTAAATGGTATGTTGCTTAATGGAAAGAAAGTATATGTTGGCCGCTTCATCCCACGTAAAGAAAGAGAAAAGGAATTAGGAGAAAAAGCTAAACTGTTCACAAATGTGTATGTGAAAAACTTTGGAGAAGATCTTTCGGAGGATCAGCTCCGTGTCATGTTTGAGAAATATGGCAAAATCACCAGTTACAAAATCATGAGTAAGGACGATGGTAAATCAAAAGGATTTGGTTTCGTTGCCTTTGAAAGCCCGGAAGCCGCTGAAAATGCAGTGGAAGCCTTAAACGGTAAGATTTCAACACTAATTTATAAATCTTCATAACGATGACATTAATTGCCATTATTCATTAAATACTGTTGTCAAATACAATAATAATAATAATAATTATCGTAAACTTGTAAAAAATATATAGTCGAGTACAACTGTTCCTGGCACTCAAAAAACAACAAAAACTTTACGACTTCATTAAAATACTGGTACTCTCTATACTATTTCGTTCGCAAATTGACTCGGTGGCCTTTATAGGTTTTTAATGCGTCGGCTTATTTGATAACAGCATGCCACTTGGCCCACCAGCGATAATTACGTCATAAAGTTTTTGTTGCGTTTTTTGAGTGCCGAGAATAGAGATGAACTCGAGTACACATACGTTATAAAAAAGGTTTTTACATAAATTCAGGTAAAAGCATACATAATATCTCAAGAATATATACGAATAATTTTAGGAAACAGGTAACAGTTACTAATAGAAGATAAACAAATAAAAGAATTACATACGCATGACAAAATTGCAGTTTAATTACTGTCATTTGCAATTGCACATTCAATGTGCTCTATAGAGAAAAATGCATTTTTTAGAGAAAATCTTTAATTGTAGATCTGAATTTTGTTGGAGGCAAAGCTTTCATGTTATCGGGTATTAAGTTAAGATTTTGATGCCATAATGTTTACAACCAGTTTGTCTCCGAGTAAGTCTTGTACAATCTGGACATATACCTAGTATCTTTGTGTCTTGTCTCATTTTGATGGAAGTTGGCATGAGTGCTATAATTATTTAAATTATTGTGTTGCATACACAATAATGCTTTATGTGTATGTGCAAGGCAAGGTTAATATGTTAGGTGCGATAAAGAGGTGCTTAGTATCATCACGATAACCCACACCACTCACAGTCCTGATAGCTCTCCTCTGAAGACCAAAACATCTGTGTTTATCAGCTGAGTGGCCCCAAGCAAGGATTGTATAAGAAAATCGCGAATGACAATGCAAAGTAGGCTGTTTTTAGTGCATTTAAGGATACTGAACTAGACAATTGCCTTAGACAGTATATATTTCTCGTCATCTATTTTTAATATGAGCATCCCCGCTGATATGGATCAATGAAGACTCTCAAAAATTTAGTATTTGTTGGTTATTTGGTGGTGTTGCTCAAATCACGTGTACTTGAGACCATTTTTATTGTTTTAGTAGCATTAAGTGCTAAAAAATTGGATGTAAAACACTTTTCATCATAAAATATGCAAGTGATTTTCTGAAGTGCATTTGGCAAGTCATTAATATAGATTAGGAATAGAACCGGATCCAGAATTGAGTCCTGTGAACTCCAGATTTACAGGATGGGGCAATAGCGTCGGACCTCAATATCTCGAGTTCTACGATAGCTAGAAATTTTTAAAAAATTGCAAGTAAACTAGATAAAAAAAGTCTATAACTGGAAATTATTTTCGAACATACAGGGCGTGCCAAGACGAAATCACAGGACCAAGTGCCTTTTTTTTTTTAAATGGAATGCTATGTATATTTACATTTTTTGAAGCCTTTTTCTAGGCTCTAGTCATTCCTATATTAGCATTGAATATCTCCCAACCACTTGGACGTAATGAATTTTTTTGTTGAAATAATGCAATCTGCAGATGGATATTTAATAAATCACAGTCACAATTATGGGTTTTAAGAAAAACTTATGTGAATACCAGTTACGGGACATCTAATTAATGTTTTTGAATTATTTTCATTTCCTAAAAATGTACAGGGTGGCTAAAAATTATTTTTCAATTAAGAACATTTTAAATTGAATTTTCTCAATTTTTTCAAATGGAAAACCTTGTATATTTTTACAATGTGATGTAGAAATGAAAAACGAACATATTTTGTAAATACTTCCCTATGGCTAATTGCAACCATTTTCATTTCATAAATAAATGTGTTTATTTTTCAATTAAGAACTTTTTAAACTGAATTCTCTCAATTTTGTCCAATGGAACACCGTGTATATTAGAAATGAAAAACGAACATTTTTTGTAAGTACTTCTCTATGGCTGATTGCAACCATTTTCGTTTTATAAATAAATAAGTGTCAAATTCAAGAATAAACTTTAAAAATAATTCATTAGAAAAATTTATAATAGGTGTTCGACGTGTTGCCCAATTTGATTGACTCACATCTTTATGCAATTTTGAAATGAGGCACCATTTCTTCCAATCCATTGAAATGAGTAAATAGTATTTAACCGGTTCTTTACTGTAATGTTTTTTTGTGCAATTTTTTGCTGTTTTCGTTATTCGACAAGCAATAAAACTTCAGTTTGGTATAAATGAGGAAGATGCATGCATTTTAAAAATGTTTGAATTTATTATTTTTCCATAATAACATTATATAAGTTGATAATATAATAAAATAAACTCATAGAAATAAACTTTCATTTTGTAAATATTCGACATTAAAATTTGAGCTTTTATGTAAACGAAACCACGTGACTGAAAACGCTATGATATTGCCTTGACGTCATTCTGACGTCACTGATTTGCCCTGAGTTTGCAAATTCACGTTGTTATCCTTAATCTTGTTAATAACTATTGGTTAATATGACGGATAATGATTTCATAAGATGCTTAGCATATTAATCTACAGCCACAGCATTCTTTTTAGATGTTTCAACATTTCAATAATAACAACGTGATGTCATCTGGCACGGAAAGAGCGTTTAAATGGTTTTATATTCATCCAAAATAAATAATTTTTTTTAGCCCTCAATTTTAACAAAAAAAAAAAAGGAAAGATACGAGAAAGCATATTTTTCTCTCGTCTATCTATCTGTGATATAAAAAAATAACATGCAACTTCCTCATTGTCGTGTACAAAGGAGCAACTATCACGCTTATCGGTTGTTACAATTTGTATTGAATTTAAAATATTTGGAATTTTATAATATGAATTTTAATAAAGCAGAACTTGTAGACATGACTTCTGTTTTGGGCGAGTCAGACAGAAATTGTTCGCTTGCCAATAGAATTTATCAGCAACGTTATCCTGAAAGAAGGATTCCTGTTGTTAGCAGCTTCCCAAACCTCGATAGATTTCTGGAAACTGGAAATGTCGAATATAAAAAAAGTGAAAAAATAAAACATGTAGTGAATGAAGAAAATGAGTTTTCTGTGGTGCTGGCAACGGTTGAGTATCCTCATGTTTATTTAAAGAGAAGTGAGCTCATTAGTAGGAATAAGTCTGGTCGATAGCCGAGTGGGTTAAGGCACGAGGTGGCAATTGCGATTAATCACACGGTCATCGCATCACCGGGTTCGAATCCTGGCTCTGGCACTGTCGGAGGAAATGATTGTATGACCGCGTTTTTTCAATGTGTAACCCCCTTCCGCACAAGCCCTGGCTTCTGGAATTGGGGGTTGTCTAATTTCTCTGGTGTTTATTTATTATTTTATTTATTTAAGTAGACGGTCTGTGGGTCGAATCTTAAAAACAAATAAGTTGCATGCATATCATATTCAAATGCACCAGGAATTATCTTATGACGATTTGCAAAAGCGCCTACAATTTTGTAATTGGGCCAGAGGTGAAATGCAACATGATGTCGACTTCTTCAATACTGTTTTATTCAGTGATGAGACAACTTTTCATAAAAATGGATTTGTTAAAAGGCACAATTTCCATTACTATGCTTCGGAAAATCCTCACTTTTATGCAAGTTGATAACCAACACAGATGGTATATAAATGTTTGGGGAGGAATTATTGGAGAACATGTAATAGGGCTGCATTTCTTTGATGGTACATTGACTGGAGCTATTTATCTTCATTTTTTGGAAAACTATCTGCCACAATTATTGGTAAATCTTACTGAAAGAATTCAAAATAGGATGTGGTTTCAGCAAGATGGTGCTCCACCACGTTATTTAAATGTAGTTAGAGACCACTTAAATAATACCTACCCTATTCAATGGATTGGAAGAAATGGACCCACTAAATGGCCTGCTAGATCCCCAGATCTTACAAAAATGGATTTCTTTTTATGGGGATAAGTGAAGGAAATTGTTTATAGAGACACACGGGCAGTTTTAGAAACAGTGGGAACCTCATTTCAAAAGCGCATAGAGATGTGTGTCAATCAAAATGGGCAACATGTGTAACATTTATTATAATTTTATCTACTGAGTTACTTGTAGAAACCTCTTTTTTTAAGATTATTTTTGAATTTTGTAATTATTGCTCAATAAAACGAAATCGGTTGCAATTAGCCCTAGGGAAGACTTACAAAAAAATGTTCGTTTTTCATTTCTATATCACATCGTGTTCCATTTGAAAAAATTGAGAAAATTCAATTTAAAATGTTCTTCATTGAAAAATAATTTTTGGCTACCCTGTACATTTGTAGGAAATGAAAACGGTTCAAAAACATTAATTAGATGTCTCGTAACTGGTATTCACATAAGTTTTTCTTAAAACCCATAATTGTGACTGTGGTGATTTTTTTAATATTCATCTGCAGATTGCATTATTTCAACAAAAAATTCATTACATCCAACTGGTTGGGAGATATTCAATGCTAATATAAGAACGAATAGAGCCTAAACTCATTAAATTACCTAAATGTCGTATGATGCACTAAATACATGAAGATAATTAGCAGAACTGGGGTAAATGTCAAATAACTATCTGTTTTGAAGTTTAGTAATTTACCGATACAGAAAGTAAAATGGACTCTCTGTTCAGGCTCAATATCTAATAATCGCCCATATGCGTGAAGCGTATGTCAATTCTAGAATTTATAATTTAGGTAATTATACATGCATACTACTCAATGTAATGTTAACAGTAAACCTTTATTTCATAACAAACTAGATTTTCAAGAAAGAATTTAAACGTTGAATATTGTGCAATTTAAAATGTATTCTAGCAAGAGCTGTAACAAATAAGATATATATTGGTAATTAAATACAAAATGTAGAAAAGTATAACTTAAATCTAAACTAAATAATTACAGATGAATGAACATTGGAAATAGTCCGGGCATTATTGATGAAAGATGGTAAACACTTATTCAGTTATTGGTAGAAATGAATGTGACTTGCTAAATATTAAATAAAAATGCATAAAAGTCTAAACGGTATGCTACAACGTATCTTTCTTTACTATTACTGTTTTTTAAAGAATTCAGTATATCTTTGTTGTATGGGACCTCGCAAAAACAGAAAGATTCAGTGGTGTTTACTCGTTCGACATGGTGTAAAGGGTCAATATTTAATTTAGAAAGTCCATAATGATATCACAAGCGACATTAATGAAAAATTTGTTGAAATCATGTCTCAATGTGTGGCTTTGGTATTGAACTTTTCTTCCGGGTTAAATTTTTTATTTGCCACATGGTTTTTATAGGATTAGTAGATTTTTTTATATTGTTATTGGATTTAATTTTTTCAGTTCACAGTGCATTTCTATATCTTACTTTAAATTCATTTCTAATTTGATTCTGTGTTTTGGATTTTGCAGACTTCATCGAGGAATTGCAATTGATCTCACATTTGTCTCAAATTATCTGTGAACCATGCACTTTTAAAATAACCAGCATTTCTAAAACGAACTAGCGTTTCCAGAAATGATTCAGTATAGGCTTCTAAAATTGTATTTCAAAATAATTGAAATTTTTCATTAATGTTGAGAGTATAATTACCTATGAAGTCCCAAGTACACGTGGCTATATTTTCATGAAATTTGTTCTTTCCGATAGCTGTTATAGCTCTAAATAGTTTTTGATGCCCTTGATTTTTTATCAACCTAGTACTTTCCAACTTACTCAAACCCATACGTTTTAAGTAGATCAATTAATGTAGAGGTGGTTCGATCAGATGTATTAGACCTTACTTTAAATCCACCGCATATGCCTACCTTTTTATTAGTGCCTACTTTGTTTAATAGTTTTTCCAATATTTCAATAAAAATATTAAAATCTCTTGGGGAGCGATAGATATTTGCAACAATAATATTGAGATTTTCTATTTTCACAGCCACTATTTCAGAATGTTTTTCCGCAGATATATTATTTAAATTAGTTAAAAGGTTTATAATTTAGTGTTTTTTTTTTTTACTGCAATTAATGTGCCTCCATGGCAAAATTCAGATCTAAATATACTAGCTAAACAGTAATCTTTTATTTCAAAGAAGTCTGACTCATCACTATTTAACCAATGTTTATTGTTCAATGATGCATAAGATGTCCAATAATGTATTTTCATTAATAATAAATGCTTCCAATGCATTAATTTTATTCCTAACGCTCTGAATATTCATATACCTTAATCTTACTATAAATTTGTTTGCTTGGTTTTTGTGGTGAGTTCTTCCATTCGTATCTGTGCCTATTCTTGATTTGGATTTGATAAAAAAGAAAGTGAATTATTTAATTCTTCTTGAGATTGTTTTTGCTTATGTTGTGGTTGCTCAAGGAAGCGCTTACCTAATCTGAAGTCAAAAAATTACTTTTTTGGCTAAAAGTTAGGATCATAAACTTGGAGTAATTGCTGTTCAACCCCTATCGTAAATGATTGATTATCAACACATAATAGTATATATACCGTGTGTGTCTAATTTTTTTACATAAACGTTTTCTGTATCTGTACGAGTTTTTATGTAGTTTTCGATATCAGTTTCAGCTACACTATCAGGTACTTTTGATATGAATAGTCATATTTTTCTATCTTTATTTTCTCTTCCATAGAATTTACTGTCTCCGCTTCCACTTGCAACCTTGAAGCGCCCTTTTCTTGTTATGATTTTAAAACCATGATTTAATTTTTCTTCATTATTCATTCCATCATCAATTAGGTCTGTACATAAGAATTACGGTTTTTAATTTGTGGCTCTATAATAGTTTAGTATTTTACATGCACAATTAACGTTAAAAATGCAAATATAAATATATATCATACCATATATACAGAGTGATTTACCTAAACATGCGGAATATTATTCAGTTGGTTGTCCCCATCAAAAAGAGTTAAAAAATTAAGACATAAAAATTTTTTTTGAACAAAATTACCTTATTTTTTTTTGTAGAAGGGCGCCGTCTATGACTAACCAATCTGACGTAATACAGTGCAACGAAATCACTTCCTTTCTTGTGGTATGGGTAAAAACGATTCTCGATATGCCACACCATAGTCTGAGTTAACCCCAACCGATAACTAATAGGGTACTTATTGAAGGGTCTTGTTCTAGTAATTCTAGAACTTCTTCATCTACTTCAACAGGACGATTTACTGCACGTTTTCTGTGGCCTGGTAAACAAAACCCAAACAAAACCCGGTGTCATGAACTCGTTGGCACTGCACTTAAAATTGTTCTGTCATTAGGTTTGCGCCTATGGCAAAATTTTCTCCCGTATTTTCGTACAGCCCCTGCAAGACTTTCATTCATTACACCATAGGTTAATATCATGTCGCAGCACTCTTGCGACGTGAACTCTGGCATAATAGATATTTGCGAATACAGTTTAAAATTTAACAAAAATGGGAAATGCTCTAAACGGAAGTCGAAGAGTCACTGGACTGAAACGTGCAGCACTGACCATAGACAACTAATGCTACCTGCAGTACCTGCAAAATAAACAAGCGGCACGTGTGTGAACGTATCTTTGCAGGTTTTAATGCGAAAAATATAATAAATTACCTCTGATCGCTTTAAAATTTTACAGAGGCTTTCCCACATAAAAGACTAGTATATAGTCGAGGCAAGAATTCAAGCGATGCACGTCACAAATCGATTCTATAAATAAGACGATACTGCTAAGAATCATGAAGTCTCATTAAACTGTACCTATTTCTGAAAAAAGCTTAATAACTGGGTGTCAAGAATTACTCTTTTTAACGTAATTAATGATTAAAAATTATGTTTAATATTAAAATTTCTTTAATGAGATCACTCGTGACGTGCATCGCTTGAATTATTGCCTCGACTTTACCATTTTATTTTCAGCATGTTTACGTAAATCACCCTGTATAATATTAAATCTTATTTTAAATGTACACCTAAACACTTAAGTGTTTGTTTTGTGCACATTTCTCAAATTAATCCTAACCAATAATTTTTATTTTACTTTGAGCAGGAGAATAAATATTTGCAGAGCAAAGTTTATAGGTATATAGGTAAAATTATTCTTGTATTATGAATATTTATATAGTAAAAGTATATTTAGTTCATGCAGTATCAAAACATGAAGTGTAGAACGTAGGCGATATATTAATTTCGTAAAAATCTAACCCCTAATTTGTGGTATGTGTATTTTAATCACATTTTTATTCCAAAATATCTATAAATCTTTTTAAATTATCTTTTATATATTATATCTTAGTTTGAATCTTATATTTATTGTAATTAATGTTCTTTTTTAAGTTTAAAATAAAAGTAATATATTATAAAATTTGGCACTCTATGGTAAAAAACTGACCTTTGAGAAAAGTTCTTTTTAAAGAAAAGTACTAACAAGTTTTGATTATGATGGTATCTAGTAGAATGTGAACTATGAACATATTCTATTACTGGTGGGTTGAATTTATATAGTAAACAGCGATACGCATATAAGGATCTGATATTTAATATATTTGGTTCTGTATGCGTCCTTCGTCGAATATACTGTCCCCTTAACGAAACAATATCTTGTGTTACTTGTAATTTTTGTAAAGAATTTTTATATAACCCTCTCCAAGCTAAAATACCATAATTCAAAATCGACTCAACAAGAGAACTGTATATAATTATTAAATTTTTTAATTTAGAATATCACAAAGTAGAATTTGTATATTAATTTTTTCTCAGTTTGTAATTTTGGAACTTTACTTTTATTTTTATAGGTAACTTCTTGATAGGGTGTTTCATCTTCCATTGGTGTTTTGTCAGGTGACTTATCAAGTTCATCTTCGTTCAAGTTTATTATACCTTGCATAATATTTGTCTGTTTATTTTGAAGTATTTCTATAAATTAGTTTATTTACTTTCATTGTTTCACTTTTTATTTACTTTCTTATCTTCTGTGTTTTTTACTAGGACTGCTTTTTCCTTGATTTGTTTTTTATTATCTCCTTGTATTCATTTTAATTTTTGTCATTACTGTTTCCGTCCCTTATCATTAATCATTTGTCTCAACGATGCATTTCCTTCTCTTAGGAATAATTCTTATGTATATGTAGTATCGCCATGTTCTTGTTCAATTTTTTCTTGCGGTGGGTGCTCACAGCAGATTTTTACTCTTTGAGCACAACTATTATGGTATGTTATATGACATGTTTTACATAAAACACCTATAGTCATATTCTTTTTACAATATTTGCAAGCTTTCTTAACTGTTACTGATGGTTCACCTTCACTTTTCTCCATCTTGCTCTCCTTAGCAATCCTGACTTCGAATCTCAGCTGCGGCAGATGGCAATGCCATATAGAGTGGTCGATTTGTAATTGTCTATATGTATGAGTTCTGGTTAAATGGTGGAATAGCTAATGCTAAATTCTGCCAGGATGGTAAAATAGATACGGTGATTAAAATTAAAGAGAAAATCTATGTTTGACCGTTTTGACTTGCAGCTGCATAAATTAACATTAAATCATTGTTGCAGGTAAAGAAATCATGGATGGTAAACCTTTATATGTAGGACGGGCGCAGAAGAAGGCAGAACGCCAGCAGGAATTGAAGCGTAGGTTTGAGGCGTTGAAAATGGAAAGGCTTAACCGTTACCAAGGTGTCAATTTGTATGTGAAAAATTTGGACGATACTATCGACGATGAACGCCTCCGTAAAGAATTTTCGCCATTCGGCACAATCACCTCAGCTAAAGTAATGATGGAAGAAGGTAGAAGTAAAGGTTTCGGTTTTGTGTGCTTTTCTTCGCCAGAGGAAGCCACAAAGGCTGTAACAGAAATGAACGGTCGTATCGTAGGCTCGAAACCTTTATATGTAGCATTGGCGCAGCGTAAAGAGGATCGTAAGGCTCATTTAACATCACAGTACATGCAGCGCATGGCAAATATGCGAATGCATCAAATGGGTCAGTTCATACAACCGGGAACTTCGAGCTACTTTGTACCCACTATTCCTGCCACGCAGCGTTTCTATGGACCTGCACAAATGACGCAGATAAGAACAAGCCCAAGGTGGCCTGCTCAAACTCCTGTTAGACCAGGAGGGCAGGGAGGAGCAACTGCATACACCGGCATGCCAAACACATACAGAGCTGCAACCAGGCCTCCAAATCAATCGACGGCGATGCGTAGCAATATCAGTGTTCCGAGACCTATCACAGGACAGCAGCCACCAAATATGCAAGGTCGCCCACTGGCCGGACAAGGTGTCGTGACAAGTGCTGGAAATCGCACAGCAAACTTCAAGTACACATCAAACATGCGCAATCCACCTCAAGGTTTGGGTATGCAAGGGGCTGCGGCTCCAGTCCAACAAGCCGTGCACATTCAAGGGCAAGAACCACTGACCGCAACAATGTTGGCCGCAGCTCCCCCACAAGAGCAAAAGCAGATGCTGGGCGAGAGACTGTTCCCACTTATCCAACATATGTACTCTGATTTAGCTGGTAAAATAACAGGTATGTTGCTGGAAATTGACAATACCGAGTTGTTGCATATGTTGGAACACAACGAATCCCTTAAAAATAAGGTAGAAGAGGCAGTAGCCGTATTACAGGCTCATCAAGCCAAACAAGCTGCAACCCAAATAAAAAAAGATTAAATCGAGGCTCTGCCAAATACACAGATAATAAATTTTAAAAAATAAAAATTGCAAACATGTCGTATGACAAAAAAATGTTAAATAAAAAACGAAAATACTACCACTTGCTTAACAGTTAGTTACAACTCGTAACGAAGTGTTAAATCTGAATAAATGTAAAAAAAAATCAAATCGAATTCGTTTGTAATTTTTGCTTGTTTGTAATTTTCTCTTTGTTTTAAGGTTTTTATCGCAATTTATTTTAACAATTATATAAATAATTAATTACTTTATACTTTTCTGACATGTATGCCTATTTTGTATAGCAAACTATTGTTTGTTCAGATATTTATCCGATATTGGAACTTGCTTTATAAAAAGGGCATTATTTTCAGTTTAATTTCAGTTATACCTAATTATATAAGTTATTTTGACATTATTTTCTACATGTAATTTATCCAAAACTATAATTTTTTTTTTATTATAGTGAAATTGTTCTTTATAATCGATAAGTTAAATTTTATGGTTTGTGGATTTTTTATTTCCTATGGGAGAAATAAATGTGTATTAAATGATGAGTTGTTTTTTTACCTGCAAAATGTGGTAAACTATGAGCATTAACAAAAGGAACCATGTTAGTAAGTGCTAATGTCCAGGGCTGTAGCGATGTTCATTGTTTTGGGGTTGGGTGGTTGGCGCCCCCTATTCGACTTTTCCTATTTGTTAGAAGCCAACATTTGAAAAACGAGACGGTTAGATTTAAATCACCCTCATATAGTAGATATGATAAACCAATTCAAATGCTGCTGCATAGTGAACGGTTTGCAACTTTTAGATGGACAGAATCTATACATTTCCAAACGAGCTCAAAATATTAGAACACCGGAAAAATAACGAAGAAATTATAGGGGTGGTCATTGAGGTTTTTTTATATACAATTATTTAACGTATACTTATTTCCGCTACTAAGGCCTAACACCGATGTCTGTAGAAGAACTAACCCCACGAACCTCTTCCATTTTGGAGTAGTGATCTTTCCGCTCATACATTGATATTCAAGCCGCTGAAAGATGCGAGTTGAGGATCCTGTCGCCCATCCAAGTTGCTTTATATCGAAATATGTATATAATAAAGACAGACGCACCTACGCAAGCCTCTTGCCCTCTTCAAGGTGGTTGAATAGTACATTCATGAATTCCTAAAACTTTGTAAGTAGGTATGATATTACTTACCTGTGAAACATCAAAAATATTTTTAAAAATCTAAGCAATAATGGGTACTTTTTGAACTGGTTGAATTTTATGAATATGGATAATATACTTGTGAATATATCAGAAATAATAAAAGAGATCTAAACACATAGGGGTTTCAAAGGTTTAAGGCTGCGAGTTGAGTAGGTAGGTATTCAACATAAAAACCGTAAATCTCTCTAAAAAAAATTTGTATGGTTTATAACTGAAAACGCTGAGCTTGTAAATAAAATGTAGATTTAGTAGAAAAAAGTTACAAGTCAAATGTTCATCCATTTTCTTTCTATGTACGAAATACATTTTGGTGATTTTTAGTGTTTTTCACCAAAATTGTATAATTGTGAATCACACGGACATCGCACCACCGGATTAGAATCCTGGCTCCGGCACTGGCAGATGACGCCCCGATAACCAGCAGAAGCCTGACCAAAAATCAGTCGAGAGAATGGCAATCTCAGTTCATTAACCCTTCATTTGTAATGTTCGTGTATCATATTATTTTTTTGGTATAGCGATTCGTTCTTTTTTATGTTTAAGCCTATTAAATATATATAAAGACATGGCAATGTTAAGATTGCTAAGGATCTAAATATGTCTTTACATGATTCTCTATGATATGACCCCGTAAGATATCTTATTTCTTTTGCATGGTGAATACTTTCAACATGTGCAGAATTACCCGAGAAAGATAGTCCATATGTTAATACCGACTGCACTAAACCAAACTATTCGATTTTAAGTACTTGCAGGGAAACCATTTTATACAGCTGCCTGAAGACAAAGCACTGGGTGCTCAACCTCGAAACAACTGTATCAATGTGTCTTTCCCATGTCAGTTTTTAATCCATGTTCACTCCTAAATAATTAAAGTGGTCAACTTGTTCTATAGATTTATGGTTAAGTTTTATTAATGGACAGAAGTCGTAACTGATGTTTTTTTGTTGAAAAGCCATGAATACAGTTTCGACTTGTATCATCTGCATAGACTATCGTTTTTGTGGAGTTTTGTAGTTATGCATGTCACTGATAAATATAATAAATAATAGGGGAGGCAACGTTGAGCCCTGTGGGACCCCCATTGAAACTGCCGAGTCAATACCGACAATTTGAAATCTGTTGTGTAAATAAGAAGCGACCTAGTCGCCAGCCACTCCTCTAACTCTCATACTCTTGGGAGTTCCTCTTAGGCCATGGTAGAAAACGCACGTACTTCTCAGCCTAAAGTAGCTACAGGTAAATCTCCATCTACGGAAACTTATGTTACTTGAGGGGGAATGAAAGGATTTCTTAAATTATTTTCACACATCAATCTACTTTCGATGACCGACTTGTTAAAACAATACTACAGCAATATTCCATTCCTTTATTTTGATCAGAAATCGAATTTTGGTGATTTTTATTTAGTGTTTTTCTCCAAAATTGTATTTCATACATAAAAAGAAAATGGACGAACATTTGACTTGTAACTTTTTTCTACTAAATCTGCATTTTATTTACAATGAGCCGATAGTTCTCGTTTTCGGTTGTAAATTTTTCTAGAGCGATATACAGTTTTATGTTAGAAATCTGGTCACCAAAACAATACAGATAAAAAAGAAGGAATATTATGAAAATCTAATAGATCAAAATAAAAATAATGGCAAAGAAATGAGGAAAGTAATAAAAGAAGTCATGAATAATAAATAAAAAAATACGGCTATTACAGAAATATTTTGAGACTGAATTAATTTGTGATAAAAAAATAATGGCAGAAGAATTTAATGACTATTTTATTAACAGTATTGAAAAAATAGTCTTTGATAAGAATGAAACGCAGGGTGTAACCTTTTTTTTTTTTTTTTTTTTTTTATACATTTATTTAACGTCGGCCTATTTCCGCTACTGAGGCCTAACACCGACGCCTGTAGACGAGCTACCCCCAACCAGGAATTTTGCCGAACCTCTTCCCTTAAGAAGAGTAGGGATCTTTTACTTGCCCAACATTTAATAGACAAGGGACCGACGGCTTTACATCCCCTCCGAAGGATGGTATATCTCCTATACAACCCTCGCCTAAGGTTGTATAGCTTCCGCGCATACACTGATATACAAGCCGCTGGAAGATGTGTGAGGCGAGAACGCGGTTTCCGTTGGAATGGTCACCAATCCAAGTACTAACCGCGCCTGTAGCAGGGTGTAACCTTTGAACAGGGAAATGATAGACCAATAAAAATTAAAAAAAAATTTAAATACATAAACATAGAACATATTAAGAGAATAGTAAATGATTTGAAGAAAGATAAATCTATTGATCAAATATGTAAACATGTCATTAAAACTGGCTTCTCAGTAATAAGTAGAGAGCTGGCTGAGACAATAAATACATCTATTGATGAGGGAATAGTTCCAGATAAATGGAAGATTTCTGTTGTTGTACCGGTTACCGGTAGAGTTACCCCAAAGTATTACTCCTTAGTTTAAGTGATAATGAAATAGGCCAAAGTAAACTGTTAGTAAAGTATCTTTACGTACTAGTTTACTAAGCCCTCTGATGACAAAGATTGTGCTAGATAATTTTTTGTACAGCTGATCTACCGTGTGTCCCGTCTCAAGTGGACACACATTTTAGTTATTAATCGGCAGATCGATTTCAAATTTTTCTTTGTTATGAAACTCTTCAAGGCGCATCTTTTTATGATTTTCAATTGTCACACCAACCCACTGTGTTAACGCAAAGATGTGATTTTTCTATATTCTGCTTGGCGTTAGAGATACACCAAAAAATTATTAAGAAAAGTTGTTCAGTTGAAGTAGTTTCTTCTGGGTCTTGCTGTGGTCGTCGAATTTGACTTGACGTTTCTCTGATCATCCTCAACGTCTTCAGAAGAATTCTAAAGATTGAATTTCTTGTGTTACACTCCTCGTTATATAATATATATAGGCGCCACTTCGGTTTGCTGGTCATTCGTTGTGCTTGGTTCGCTTCGTAGCTCATTCGTCTTATTTAGTTGATCGTGACTTACTATGGTGCTAGTACTTGGCAATACCAGCCTCCACGTATTACTAAGTCGATACCCATTCTCTCTGTTAAAGTTGTTCACGTTTTTCATAATTTCCAGTGATGAAGTGAAACCTTAACACCACGACTCTACGGCCTGCCTAAGATTCATAAACCAGGTAATCGGCACATATGGATCACAAACTTATGAGTTGGCCAGATACGTCGCAGAGACACTACAACCCTATATAGATAAAACTGGTAGCCACGTAAAGAACTCCAGACACTTTGTAGAAATTTTGGAAAACTTGGAAATAACGAGTAATGATATTATGGTTAGTTTTGACGTCGAATCTTTGTTCACCAATGTACCAATTGAGGAAGCAGTTAACCTGATCCGCCAACAACTTGTACCTAAAGGATTAAGAGAAGACATACCTGATCTGGCCCGATTGTGCCTGTCTGCAACATACTTTCATTCTTTCTATGGAATGGAGACTTCTACGAGCAGAAGTAAGGAGCAGCCATGGGATCACCACTTTCACCTGTGATAGCCAATCTGTTCATGGAAGTTTTTGAAGAGGAAGCTATACGCTGCAATGAGAATAAATCAAAGTGCTGGCTACGCTACGTAGACGATACGTTCATCATATGGCCACATGGAGAATTATCTGTATCTGTTTTCTTCGACCATTTGAATAAACGGCATCCAAGTATCAAATTTGCAATGGAGACCGAGCAATATGGAGATTTATTTTCTTAGATATATTAGTGAAAAGATCACACAATGGCAAGCTGGCCCCCGATGTCTACAGAAAAAAAACACACACTGATCGTCACCTACATGCAACATCTCACCACCATCCACAACAGAGGGAGAGCGTTAGTCAGAACCTTGCTCCACAGAGCCAACACAATATGCGACGACGATAACAAACCCTAGGAACTACAGAATGTCCAACAAGCTTTAGAGAAGAATGGATACAGTTAAAGCAATATACAACGAATAGTAAATAACCAGAGGAGAACAACAGGAGAAGAACAGCAACAACCAACAACGTATGCATGCCTACCCTATATTGCGGGAGTCACAGATGGGCTGAAGAAGATTTTATTCAAAAAGAAAGTAGGTGTACGGTTTCGAACAGTGAAGAAAATACAGCAGATACTTCCCTCAATCAAAGACCCTGTCCGCAAACTGTTAGCAAAAGGTGTTTACCGGTTGAAGTGCACATATGGTGAGAGCTACATCGGACAAACAGGACAGAGTATCCAGTGCGGAATCACAGAACACCAGAGGAATACCAGATTTGGATACACGGAGAGGACGTCAATATATGAGAGAGGAATATGCGCTATTATCCGCGAATCATTGGGGAATTACTGGAAATCATGAAAAACGCGAACAACTTTAACAGAGAGGATGAATATCGACTTAGTATCACGCGGAGACTGGTATTGCCAAGTACCAGCACCGTAGTAAGTCATGATCAACCAAACACGACGAATGAGCAGCGAAGCGAAACGGCGCCTAGGTATATAAGGAGGAGTGTAACACAACAAATTCAGTCTTTAGGCCATGAAAACCTGTATTCTATTAAAAGTTGTTCAGAATCAAAAAATACCCCTAGATACTGAGTTTCATCAAAATATGCGTATTTTGATATATTTCAAAAAATTTTCAATTCAGAAATTTAAAGCGAAGTTTCTTGTGGAAACGGAAATAAAAAGTAGTCAAATTAGTTTATTGTGTAAGAATTCTAAATCATAACCATAAATGCAACCATATTAACACAATATTTAGGTACTTAAATATAACCTTTTTCAACTAAACCACCATCAATGGTAATACATTTTTCAATGCGTTTTTTATTATTCTTTTGCTACTCGTCGTTGTTCTTGAATGTTAATTTCTTGACAAGCTTGCATATTTTTTTTTTTTTTAATGTCGATCATTAAATTACCTTGAGGCCAGAAATAGTATTCAAGCCCCCTGTTATTATCACCTTCCTCCAAGGTGTGTAGAAATTTGGGTTTAAATGGCTTTAATTTGTATCAACGAAGACACCTCCAAATTTTATTGCGAGTCAAATTCAAGTTTAATGCCATATCTTGTATGCTAACTACGAGGGTTTTCATTAAAAGCGTCTAAAATTACCTGGTCTACATTCTGCCGATTATTTCTTTTTCTTTTGGTTTTTATTACACTACCACTTTCGTTGAAGTCTGGTAATTTTAGCGCAATAACTGAGTAACTAATTTGATGTAGTAGATGTCTTCATTAACTTCTTGAGCTATTGCTCTGGTAGAACGGTTATTTTCGCAAGTAAGTCTAATTATCTCAACTTTTTCATTGAGACTCAACCACTGTTCAGCCAGTGTGCAAGAGAAGAATTCTCTGTTTAAGGAAAATACATAATTCATAGGGAGTGTATCAAAAATCTACTAATAATTCGATTTAATTAAAAAACGCCTTTGTGTGTGATCCATATTGGGTAAAATCAACTCAACTCCTATAAATCTGGAAAATGCCTATATTTAATGACAGAGTCGTTTTTTTTTGTTTAGCTACTATTTAAAGTCATTTCCATGGAGATATTTGAACATTAATTTTGTCCACTTAGATCTTACAAATCGTCCCCTCTGTGTATTGTATGAAACAAAGAAAGCAATATTTATATGCCGATAAAGCAAAACCCTTGCTTTTAGGCCGGTATAGCACCCTTGCTTCGAGGTGTTACAGGTCTAATGTTGAGCGCATTGTTTTGAATTGTGGATGGGCCTGAGGTCCAGTAATTCACTGCGAAATGTGAATAACTGAAAAATATTCATATGATTTACTTTATTGTCGGATAATCCATTGCATATACAATAAAATGTTAATTAATCACAAGTATAATTTGATGAAGAAAAGGATCATAATATTAACAGCACAGAAAAAGAGGAAAATTCTACAGTACATAAATCTGTATATAAAATATAACAAAAATATAATATAATCAAATAAGATATACAGGCAACAAATAACACTAATCAACATTTGAGGTCAACATTTACACTTAATTAATTGTTTACATGTGTGGTAAGGTTTTTCGAATTTTTCTCTTGATTTAATGGTTTTGTTTTTGTCAAAATAGATCTCAAAGTATTTCCCGTTTAAAATATTGTTCTAACATCCGATTTATCATCTATACAGCGTAGTTTTTCTGATAATCTCTATATACCGGTTGACCCAGAAAGTACCTACTCCACTTTTTTCTACAGTTTTAAAATTAAATTTTGAAATTAGGGAAATCAAGTATAGGTTTCGATGGCCACATTTTGCCCATTCGGTGGTAACCTGTATATTTAAATCACTTTTCTCATAAAGCTATTTCTCTCTCTCTACAACGCTTTTTTCAGATTTAAATTCGGATGAAAAATAACCTTGGAAATGGCATTTATTTGCTATTCAGGAACGAATTTTAAAAAATTTCGAAGTAGACTTTGAATTTGAATAAAAGGATATTTCTCACAATATTAAATGTAAAATTGGCCTATTTTATTCATTTGCTTGGATTTAGAAATTTTTTTCCCATTTTTCCATTTCATGGAAATTCAATTTGTCTAACTAACAACACTAATTTTTCAAATAGTACTCTCTGTATGTTTTATTTTTTTATCAGATAGAGTGGTAAATTTGATTTAGACTGATGGTTTTTCCCGATTAAAAATTGAATATGAATTAATATAAATATTAAGCATTTTGTGGAAGCGTTTCGAATATTGTATCCATATATCTTGCAGTAAGCCATAAAAAACGAATGAAAAATTGCACACAGCGTCTGTCACAACGTTGTGAGTGAAATAGAGACGTATTTTATTATTTGTAAATTTGTTAGGTGCTTTATTCAAAATAAGATACGATTTACGATGCAATATATATACAAAATGAGAAGTTACATTTACTTTTAATTTACGGCTAATGTCAGACCTGCCGTATTTTAAAATTCTAGAAAAGTCATTCCGAAATGAAATATTAAAGTGGCAGAGGAATAAGCGAAGAAATTGAGACAAATGTACTGACTTACACACATGTATACCCAAATGTGTTAAGTGCTACAAATACCAGTTGCATCAAGAATTGTATGAAAATGACGGAAACAGAAGATTGATCTTTTGTAATTCGTTTATGCAACACGTATACTTAAACAGTAGAATTTTATTTAGTGATGAATCTAGTTTCACGTATAATCGCATATACAATAGACACAATCTACATTATTGCCCTAAAGAAAATTTACACGAAATGTTTGAAGGAAACCATCAGGATAGATTTGGAGTGAATGTGTGGGCTGGAATATTCGATACAAAAATGATTGGTCCCATACTATTTCAAGAACCACTAACTGGCGCGCGTTAGTTAAGCTTTTGCAAAATGAAACAGAACGCGAACTGGATGAAGCTTGGATGTACTTCCAACAGGATGGAGCATCGCCGCATAATGCTGGTTTTGTGGGAAATTACCGAAGTACAAAGTTTGACAATCGGGTAATATCTACTAATGGAACTATTAGGTGGCCTGCAAGGTCACCAGACCTAACTCCAGTTAATTTTTTCTTTGGGGTTATCTGAAGGACAAAGTATACGCAACGCCGTCTGCAACATATTAGAAGAACTCTAAAATAAAATTTTAAATGCCTTTTGAATCCATAACTCCAGTTATGTTACAAAGTGTTATGAGGGAAACTATATGAAGAATGAACAAGTGTTCTGAAATGGGGTCATTTTGAGCACTTGTTATAGGTTTGGGGTTTGGTATTTAGTTGTGTTGTATTGTTCTATTTATAATATTAATATGAATTTAGTAATAAGTTGCTGTCCAGATAGATATCATAACTTATAAATTGGTTTTGATTGTGTGAATTTTTGTTTTTTTGCTTATTATTCATCAAAATGTTTGTTATATTTACCAAAATAAATTTTCTCTAATTACAAAAACTCATCTGTTTTTCATAGCTTTTACTGCAAGATATGGACACATAATTCAAAACGCTTCTACAAAAAGCTTAATATTTATTTTAACTTATATTCCAAAAACCAGTCTAAAGCAAATTTACCACTCTATCTGATAAAAAAATAAAACATGCAGGGCACTATTTGAAAAATTGGAGTTATGACAAATTGAATTTCCACTAAATGGAAAAATGGGAAAAACATTTCTAAATCCAAGCAAGTGGACAAAATAGGCCAATTTTACATTTAAATTGTTGATAAATATACCCTTTTATTCAATTTCAAAGTCTACTTAGAATTTTTTTAAAATTTGTTCCTGAATTCCAAAGCCAACTAGAAATAGCAAATAAATACCATTTCCAAGGTTATTTTTCATCCGAATTCAAATCTGAAAAAGCGTTGGAGAGAGAAACTACAGGTTTATGAGAAAAGTGACATAAATATACAGGGTGCTATTTAAAATAAGAAAGTTGTGGCAGTTTCCGGCCATACTGGAAGGGATTTCTTTACCACCGAATGATCAAAATGTGGCCATTGATACCTACATTTGATTTCTTAAATTTTGGAATTTTATTTGTAAAACTGTAGGGGTAGGTACTTTCTGGGTCACCCGGTATAAGAAATTAATGTTGTGTAGCACCGTTCCTGTCTTTTTCGTACTTGATTATTATTTTCAAAAGTTATGAAAGTTCTATCAACAAAGACTTTTCAGGATATTGGTTGTTCATTAGAACCCCTTTGATAAATTATTTCTCATCGTTTCATATTTCATTATTAGATGAAATTATTTTGGATCTATCATTCTATTATATTAACATTTATTGACTGATTTGAATTAAAATTAAATATCTGTTCGCATGTGCTGGTTTTCTATAAACACGTGTTTCAATAGTATTATTTCTTTTAATTAAAACATCTAAAAATAGTAGTTTGTTAATAATTTCTACTTCTAAAGCAAAACAAAGTTCCTTCCTTTTTATATTTTCTAAAAAACTATCTAGCAAATCAACTCCACTAGGCCAGACTGCAAAAATGTCGTCAATATATTCCAACTAGACAACCGGTTTGTATTTTCAAAATCTGCCATAATATATAATATTAATAATAAGGATTTTATTGTGCGAAAGAAAGAAAAAATACACACAAATGGTGAGACTTCGGCAGTGCCTTTCTTCCACTCTTCCTGTATTAATTACAATGAGTATTCATAAAAATCTTTTACAAAGATTTACAACACAATAATAAATAACAAATAAACACAAACGTTACATTAAGATAGACCATGCAGTTAAAAAGAATAACATCTGTGGTATACAGTAGGTAGTAATGATAAAATGAAGATGAGAAAAAAGACTGAACTCTAATACGTACTTATTACTTACAATCAACTAGATTAATAAAGTATCTTTTATTTTGTAATAAAGCAGTTTATCAGAGACACCTACTAGGTCCAGTTTATTAATGAGAATATTATGATTCAACCGATTGCACGATTTAGATAGATTAGCCATCTATCGTTTCAGCTATGTATTGAGTTAGACATAGCGAATTGCTACTCATGATTTGCCTATCATATAAATAGATTATTTATTTCATCAGAAAAACATACATCAGAACGATTGTACATAACATATTTGAAGAGATAAATGACTAAGCGATTTCACTCAAAAAAAAAACGTGTTGTCAATTGTCAATTTTTTAAATATTAACAAAAAAAAAATACTCACAAATACCTACTAAAGTTCAGACTATTTCTATTTAGGGATCACTCTGTAAGATGAAACAAAAATTAAGTGCAAATCGATAGTTCACGAATAATTGTTTCTGGCTCCTTCAGTAAATACATGATTTTATTATATTATCTGAATAAATTGTAACCAGACGGTTGGTTATGTTCTGATGATTAATTTCAGTGCATAATGGGTTGCGTAATTTAAGATAAGCTATAGCAAATCAGACTAATCAGAGAGTTGGAATGTAGCAAATAAACAAATGTGACAGGCAACATCATAATACTTAATTTCGTAATATTGGTCACCTTGTCAGCATGAAATCAGGGGCAAATCATAGAAACGGTAAACTTTTTAGAAGCTTTTATTTAACATACAATGTACGTTTGTTAGTTGGTTTAGGGCAAATCTTGCAATCAAAATTTCGATTAGTTCTAATTAAGCTAGAGCTTTGAAATTTTGCGCATTTGTATAAAGCCGGTGACTATACATTTTAACAAATTCATATAAGGAAAAGCAAGATGGCGGCTTCACCGGACGCCCAATTTTTTTTGAGACCTTGACTTTTCGTACGTGCTCTAAATTGAAATTTTATGGACTCTTACCTGCTTGCTTTGCCTATTTAACCTTATTTACCCCCGGACCGTTCAACGGAATTAGATCAAAATATAATCTAGTTCCAGGCATTATAATACATAAGTGTACCAAATTTCAAGTCAATATCATAAACGGTTTCAGAGTAAACGTGAGCACAAAAAAGAGTTACAGACCGACAGAAATTTTTTTCGCTCAAATTTAAAATGTCGACGTTTTATGACATTTTAAGCCTATTTCAACAACAAAAAATATATATAACTTTTTCTGCGTTACTATAGTAAAAACCCCAATCCCAGGTGAATCACTATACTTCCACATCCATATTTTGTATCCAAGTCTTATACACTCTAAATTCAAATGTAATATTTTACTCCCTTTAATAATAGGGTTGGTATGGTAGAGAGGGTGGCTAATGTCAAAAAAATATTAGAAGAAGCCCTTGGTTCTCGTATACACCCTAAATCCCTATTTAATTTTTTACTCCCTTTAATAATGGGGTGGGAGTGGTAGAGGGGGTGGCTAATGCCAAAAAAAATTTTTCAGGCGTTACGTTCTTGTATGCACACTAAATCACATTTTAATTTTTTTACTCACTTTCAATAGTGTGGGGGTGGTATTGGGGGTGATAGTGAGGGATGGCTGGTAACAAAAAAAATTTTGAGACCTTGACTTTTCATACATGCCCTAAATTGCAATTGTATGGACTCTTACCTGCTTGCTTTGCCTATTTACCCCCGAACCCTTCAACGGAATTAGATCAAAATATAATCTAGTTCCAGATCTCCTTATAATACATAAATGTACCAAATTTCAAGTCAATATCATACACGGTTTCAGAGTAATCGTGCGCACAAAAAAAGTTACGGACCGACAGACAGACCGACGCGACAGAAAGAGAGCATTTTCTCCCGAGGTTTCATGACATTTTTAACCTATTTCAACAACAAAAAAATATATATTTTTTTGCGTTACCATACTTCCACTAGACGTGGAAGTAAAATTACTGTATGTGTGTAATTAAAAACATGTCAATGACAATTAAATTGTATTTTGTATAATAATATATAATAGAGCAAGATGTGACTATAGGATTTAACAGATATAACAAGAAAATAGAACTGTAACATACAATGTGTATGTGTCTCTCTGGACCAGATTAAAAGAAATTTTATTTTAGTGATGCCTATCGTCAATTTTATTTTAAATGATTATTAATATTGGCAGAGGAATGCCTCGTTCTCGGCATGGAGCGTCTATTACCATTAAACTGGAAACTCGGCCAATTCCCGTTCCTTTTTACCGCATTTCCTTCTCTATTTACTTTAATAATCAATCTCAAAATATGCATTATCGAACATTCACATTGAATCAACTTTATTAAAACAATTAAATATATAAGTAGCAATTTTAATAAACTCCAAGAAAGACAATAAAATATATTTAGTATATTTTCTTGTCTTTATGTTAACATAAAATAAACTCAAAAATTTTGCACGTTCTAATTTGGATGGCTATCCAAATACTCGCAAAACATTTCTGTTTCTTTAAAATAATGCCACTTTAACAATATAAACGTAGTTTAAGGAACTTGAAGCAGTTACATTTTGATTAAGGTTGTTTGAATTTCGTTCCTGAAATCACGCCATCTATCCTGCATTCTATGAATCCTCTACAACTATAAAGTACTCTGCATTCGCAATATCTTACTTTTTGAAGAGAGGGCGCTATGAATATTTCCACAAAATTTAACAGCAAGAAGATAGAACACCATCTTTGATCTAATCAGAAGCATCCGTGCACCCATTTTGTCGAACGCTGGTACGTTTTTATCAAAAAAATATTAGTGAATGTGTATTATTTATCTGAACATTTTGTGATAAATGCAAGTTCTACCCCTCTACATCCCCAGTTATTTGGCGATTGCATTGATTGACAAAGTAAGTTTTAAACATTTTGTACATGGGTTTAGCTTTGTTCGCCATTTTGGTCAACAGTTAAAAATTGATGGAAAACAAATCAGTGGTTATGGATATTTAATTATTGTCTCTGTTTCATGAACTAATTGTTGTTTAATTTGTTTTAGTTCATGAAATAGTAAAAGACAAATTTTGGATGAGAATAAAACTTAATCTTAAATTATCACTGAGAATCGAGACTTAAATTTGTATCCTCAAAAATGGAAAGAAGTTATGACAACCAGACTAATTTATACGTCAAAAATTTGTGTGAGTACATTGACGATGACGAGCTTCGAAAAGAATTTTCACCTTTTGGAATGGTAATCTCTGCTAAGGTGATGATGGAATTAGGTAGAAGTAGGAGATTCGGATTTGTGTCTTTTTCCAAGAAAGAAGAAGCCAGCTTGGCAATGAGGAAAATGAATGGCCGTATAATAGGCCCAAGCCCGCCTTTATACGTAGCACTAGCTCAACGTAAGCAAGAACGTAAAGCTTTTATAACGAATCAGTTGACGAACACAAGAAACAAGAAAGAAGAAAATGAGCCAGTACCGTCCAATCAAGAACTTGTACCAGCTAGCACTTCAACTGAATGCCAAGAGGAACGTTATTCGACAGAAAATAACATGCCTGAGCAAATTCCTTTGAGATTAAAAGGACCAGAAGAACCAAATACCCATATTGATTCCTCAAACACAAATGGCACCAAAACTAGAGCACTAAATGAATCCACAAGCTGCCCAGGATTTTCACAGAAACCAGAAACTTTGACGAGTGAAACCCTGACAATCACAGACTCACAAGAGCTGCCATTAGCGGAGCAAGGACTTTTGGTAAATAATATATCTGAACCAGATCAAGAGTCTAGAGGACAGACACTCCCATTCCCACAAAATAGACGGGGCCATTCTATTACCAAACCTAGACCCACAAATACCCCATTTCGGTCAACTGAACAACATATGGCACCTGTTGAGAATAGCAATGGTAGTAGACCACATATAAATTTGGGTATACAGCCCATTACTGATATAACGCCTAATGAGTATAGCAATGGTCCAAGATCGCATATGAATCTCGTTATACCCCCTATTACTAAAGCGACGCCTGTTGAGAATACCAGTGGTCAAAGGTCACACATGAACTTTAGTATACCTTCTGTCGTTGGAAGTAATAATACTTCTAGGCAGATTCCAAATGAAGGATTATCAACTAGAACCAGAATTTCACTAACTAGAGAGCCCATGGTGCCTCCGTTATCTAATTTATTGCCGAGATACCTTATAGACGAGCTGCAGCAGCTAGCAGATGATGGCAATTATCTCAGTAATAAACATAATATAGATGTTACTGAGAGTAATATTATGTCTAGACCCATTACAATTAAACACGAATCAAATAACATGCAAGCACACCAACAGAGCATGGTGGGGAATGAAAATACAAATGTCTCAAGTTTTATTCCAAACACTGGGCCATATACATATGAAACTATGGATAGTACAAAATATGGTAATTGCACAGCACCTATGACAAATCAATTGTCATCAAATATATGGCAATATGTTCCAGATCAAGTAGGCATCACGACGAGTGGCTACCCTCAATCGGTCTACAAACAACAACCGCAGAGATATCCATTAAACAATCCAGTATATATGGGCGAGATGGGAAATCCTTACATACCATGGTCTACTAATGCCTCAGTACAAGAATTTTCATGTGGTCCACAAGGTGTTACGAACAATACTTTAACAGAATCTGTTCAAAATGAAGGACCGTTTTATACTCCAAATCTTTCCACAACAGAACAAGGTTTTTCAATGCCTCCAAGTCATGGTCATGGAAAACGTACTTTCACATATCAATATCTGCCTAACGTTAGAAATGCATCAAAAGGTTGGCAACAATCTCCGAAAAAGCACAGAGAGTTGTTGGGAGAAACGCTCTATTCAGGTATGTATAGCGATATGGCTGAGAAAATAATGGGAATGTTATTAGATCTTGATAATCCAAAATTATTGCATTTGATAGATAATGCTTCTTGCCTTAAAGATAAAGTTAATGAGGCAGTTGCACTTTTAAGATTTCATCAAGCCAGACAGGCTGATGTTACATTAGAAAAAAAAAAATTAAGGTGGGCATATCCAAGAGAGAGAGGTCCGATAAGAAAATGTTTATTATTTTTGGCCATAACTTTTTTTAATAATATATATTGGTAGAAAAAAGTATAGGACTACCTAAGTAGAACTATGACAGGTGTAGTGATATGAATTTCCACTCCATAATTTCACTGTTTTCAAAATAGTTGGATTTAATTTTAAAATTTATATCAATTTTCGTATTTTTTAAATTTAAATCTAACTATTTTGCGTATGTTTGAAATTATTGAGCGAAAATTTATAGCATTGCTCTTGTTATAATTCTACGTAGGTAATTTTGTAGTTTGTTTGCAATGTATTTTAGAATAAAAAGTTATGGTCAAAAACAGCAAATATTTCCCTACCGGACCTCTCTTTCTTGCATATTCTTACCTTAATTGCCTGCTGTCAACTGCTTACCAAATAAGTTGGAAATCTATTGAACATTAACAAAATATGTTACGGTTCTCGTGTTCAAAACGAAGAAATTTGATATGAAAATGTTTATAAATTGTGTTCGTGATCTTATTTTTCAGCACATGTAACAAAAAACAAAAACCATAGGAATGGCTGAGTAGTGCTATAACTATAGAACTTCATTCAATACTATCAGTTGTTTTCAGAATGGCAAACATTAAGTTTATAAAAAATTAATATTTTATAGTCTTAAGTCCATCTCATTTGCAACCAACATTATTGCTATAGATTTACTTAAGTACCGTCATGGTTTATTGGTAATACAGGGTGACTACTTTCTATATTGAACAGCGTTGCTATCCCGCAAACCATAACAGTTACAAAGTCTTTCGTATTTTGAAGGCCAATAAAGTAAGTTATAGAAATTGAAACTTTTCCGATTGGTTCTGGAGGTATGCGGTGAATATTATAATAGTATAAAATACTTTAGGGAAATATTTTATTATATATTAACTTTGTTATAAGTTACCATATTCAAATTTTTATTCTGAGGTTTCGTCTCTTCAAAGCCACCATCAACTTTATTTTTATAAATACGAATCTGTCCTCTTTATTACACATTTTTAAAGCATTTGACATTGTGAATTCAAGAGTATGTCACACTTGATACCGTTACTAAGTTTCGTCAAGAAATAATCGCCATTCATTTTTTTACATTTGCCCTTCACAAAACATTTTCTGATGAGCAATACATGATGTGAGTCATCATTTAAGATGTTCTTTTATGAACAATCAAATGTATTAACTAAGATGGCTAGTCTGTACCTGCTGTTAACTCAATATTATTTTGCAGAGTGAGCACCAAATAAACAGTCTATTTCATCTTGCCAAATGCATACAATGAATATATTTATAAAAAAACAATAAAAATTACAAAAATTTCTCAATATCTCCCAAATAATGTACAGGATTTAAACAAGGGGAGCGAGATGATCACCTTACTGGTCATTGCATGATTTTCAAGGCACCCTAGAAGAAGGTAAGTAATATTGAATTAACAGCAGGACTGGATTAACCATGTCAGTTGATGCATTGAATTGTTCATAAAATAAGCCTGTAAATGATGAAGCACACCTTTTAGTGGTTAAAATTGTTTCTGCGAAGGGCGAAATGGATCAAGTAAATGATGATTATTTTCCCACTGAAACATAATAAAATTGCCAAGTGTGGAATACCTTTGAATATATAATTTCAAATGCTTTGAAAATTTTTAATAAAAAAGACAGGGTATTGAAAAAAATAAAATTGATGGTGTCCACGAAATTTGAATATTTGAATACGGTAAGTTATAGCAAAGTTAATGTGCAACATAAGATTGCTATAAATTTTTTTAAATTTTTTTATAATAACAGCACTATGTAATGAGAGAAAAAATCGAGCTATTTCAGATTGTACCGTATATCTCCGGAATCAATCAGAATAATTTCAATTTCTACAACTTATTTCATTGGCCTTCAAAATACGAAACTTTCATCTCATTTAACCGACTTTGTAACCGTTATGGTTTGCGAGATAGCAATACTGTTGAATATGAAAAGTAGCCACCCTACATACATTTAAGAAAAAACGTTGGCAAATAAAATTTCGTAAATTCTTATATGAAAATTAGGCGAGACGAATAGTTTTAGTTAAAAATAATTGCAAGTTCTTTTGAAAATGGAGCAAAATTTATTATGTACATTTTGTGGGAATCTTTTTGACTCTTCTAAGGACATGATTGTCAACAAACCAACAAAGAAGTACTATTAAACCTAATAAAAGCAGCTGAAGCTCGACAAGATATGAATTTGCCAAGAATATTCTTAATCATAAAATGCAATATTTTCTGGTATGAAAAGCTTTAAATTTCATATATCTTGTCAAAGTTCGTATATTCATTGAGGGAATATTATTACCAAGTTAATGCCTTCCGACCCTCTTGTTTTTTTCTGAGTAGTAGTTTAAATGCACAGCTTCGAACACGAAGTACTGATTGCCTTGAAATACACACAATGTGTTTATTTTGTAAGAGAGCGAGAAAAAAGAAATAAGAAAAAATAACTTCCATACAAATAGGTACACCAACTTACACAGGGTGTTTCAAAAAATTTGTGATATGAAAATATTTATAAGTTCTGTGCGTGACATTTTTTTTCCAAAAAAAAAAAAAACAAAAACAAAAACCATAGGCTGAGTAGTGCTATAATTATAGAACTTCATTCAATACTATCAGTTGTTTGCAGAATGGTAAACTTTAAGCTTATACAAATTTTATATTTCATAGTCTTTAGTCCATCTCATTTGCAACTAACATTATTGATTGAAAATTCTATTGCTATAGATTTACTTCCATTCCATCATGGTTTATTGGTAATACTGTAATACAGGGTAACTACTTTCTATATTGAACAGCGTTGCTATCTCGCAAACCATAATAGTTATAAAGTCGGTTAAATGAGAAAAAAATTTCGTATTTTGAAGGCCAATAAAATAGGTTATAGAAATTGAAAGTTTTCCGATTGGTTCCGGAGGTATGCAGTAAATATTATAATAATATTGTTACATGTTTACAGTCTTCAGTAAACACTCTGTAGGTTCAAATAACTTGCAACAAGTATCTTCACAAACACTTCACTTCACTATTTTATTAATCACTTAAATTACAATAGTAAATACTTAAAAATCATACAACTAATAATAACCTAATCTAATATAAATTCACTACTTTTAAATCACAACTGTACTTTACTTTTCTTCTTAAACTTGTCAACTCTTATCTAACCTAAAAACTGTCCTGTCTGCTCAACTTCACTTTTTTATATACACCCTTAGAATGTACCAGAATCCTATTCTATAACATTCTAGAACAGGTTGGAATCCTCCAGAGTTTTTTACTATGTGCTAGATGGCTGTTCGTCAATCGGCCCAGAGATGGCGCCACCCCATCTACCGGCCATCAACAGAATAACACGTTTCCCTTCACTTTGACCATCTCACATCTCTCCCCGTTAGAGGGCAGCACATAACACTGCCCCCTCCTTAAGCCTGAACGTCCCGGTCAGGCAATTCAGATTCACCAACATACTTCATACTTCGCCAACCTATCCAAGTGCACGATCTTCATCTTGGACTTCTTACTATGTTGAATTCGGTAAACAACGTCATTGATCCGAGTGATGACAGAATACGGTCCTTCCCAGGGAGGGTGAAGCTTCGGAGATCTTCCCTTCTTTCCCTGTGGGTTATATAGCCAAACCAGATCGCCCTCCTTAAATCCTGCTGAAGTCCCCTTCCGGTCATAGCGAGCCTTCATTCTGTCACTAGCTATGCTAACTTGGTTTCGAACCAACTCGTTGACATTCCTCAACCGTTGACTAACTTCGTCTGCATAGTCATCCACGGACAGTGGCTTCTTATCTGTTGTACCAAACATCAAATCACATGGCAGTCTGATCTCGTGCCCAAATATAATAATATGTCGATCCCAATCTCCCTGGTTCTTGTAAATCACCTTAGAAAGATGTTCCTTCATGGTTTTATTATGTCGTTCCACCTTTCCATCTGACTGAGGTTCAAGAGGAGTTGTCCGAGTCTTGTGAATGCCCAGTAACTCACAAATTTTCTGAAATACCTCCGACTCAAAGTTTCTCCCTTAATCGGAATGTAGCTCCAAAGGTACACCAAATCGGCATACAAGGTTATCCACCAGAACTCGAGCAACAGTAACTGCTTCCTGATTTGGAATGGCATAGGCTTCCAGCCATTTACTAAAATAGTCCATAGCGACCAGGATGTATTTATTTCCATCATCTGTCACTGGGAATGGGCCCGCTATATAATAGTAATAATAATAATAATAATGTCTTTATTTTCGGCAGCAGTAAAAAAAAACAATAACAAAATAAATACATTGAGACAAAAGATTACCGAAAAAGATGAAGTTCACAATTAAATGTGCTCTACCACTTAACCTATCTTATTTAAATTAAGTATAATGATAACCTAAAGGAAACAATAATAATAGTAACAATAACACAATAATGACAAAACATTAAAAAAACACCTAATAAAAAATTAATTTCCCTGGACTAAAACCACCCATTAGAATATGTAATTACGATTATTACATTACAAAATCACTAATTACTGCAATTGACTAATACATTTGTTTAATTTCTTTTTTAAACTTGGATATCTTGAGATTTTATTTCAGTCGGAAGGCAATTATAGAGAAACGCAATGTTGTATCGAAAGCTCCGCTCATAAAGGTGGGTTCTGTGTACAGGAGGGGTAATTAAACCTCTGAATCCAATATTGACGTTATGGACATCGCTTCTGAAAGTGATTTTATTGTATAGATATGGTGGCGACTTATAAAGTTTTTTAATATTTTTTATAATAACAGCACTATGTAAAGAGAAAAGAAAACGAGCTATTTCAGATTGTACCATATATCTCCTGAATCAAAATAATTTCAATAGCCTTCAAAATACGAAACTTTTGTCTCATTTAACCGATTTTGCAACTGTTATGGTTTGTGAGATAGCAATACTGTTGAATATGAAAAGCAGCCACCCTACATAAGTTTAAGAAAAAAGGTTGTCACCAAGGATAATAAATAATTTCCCATTAGACCGCTCTGCTTCTGAATATGTTAAGAACATTAACTCTAGCAGGTTCTTTAATAGTAGTTGATAAACTTGCATTGGATGTTCAACAAAAATATTAAAGTTTTGCATTATTCTTATTTTTAAGGTTATTTATTCATTCTCTTTTTAGATTTTATCTACCTTATTTTTATTTGTTCTTATCAATTTTAGATTTTGTTCTCATTTTGTATCTATGAATAAAATAAATTTGTGTAAAATAGTAGAAGTTGTAACGTATTTATAAGATATGATTTTACAATATTTAAAACACACTTGTTCTAAACACTATGCTTTTAGCGGAATTCAAAAATATATGTCGAATGGGAAACTTCAATGTGGAGCGGGGTCAATCTATCCAATTTTTTTGCCGTATATGGAATTGTCTATAAAGATGATTTTTTGTTAATCAAATGAATAGTTCAGATAGCTAGAATTATAGAATAATATTTTGTCCGATGCTGCCCTTATGGAACATGCTCTTTTACACAATGCATGTATGTTTTGAACCATTTCTTTTCTCCTTTTTTGTTGAATATCTCAAGTTGCATCTGCTATATCGAGAAAATAAAAATACGAGCATCTTCGTAATCAAATTTCTAATGAAACTAGGGCACTAAAAGTTGTTTCCCTTAATTTGGTATGTTGTAAAGAAAAACTAAAAAAAGCTGTTTTTTTATATTATTATATTCAGGAAAATTAGCGTACCAAATTTGAGATCAAAATGATTTGGTTAAACATTTAATGACAAATTTTATAAATTTGAAAATTCGACTCTTAACCCTGTACGTAGCTTTGACAGCAGGGAGATTTTCTTGGTCTCGGAGGTTTTCAGGTATATTTTTATTAAATAAAAACGGATTTTTAAAAATAATTTCGTTAAGAACAAACTGATTTAAGTTTCAATTGTTTATAAATAAACAAATTGAAAGTTGTACTAGTTTACTTTATATACCATGTGTTAATATAAAACCGTAAAGAAATAAAATATAGTCCTTTTCAATTCTCATATAAAGTTTATTTTTGAAGCCTATACACATATAGGGTTACACACGATGGGAAAATTTCTAATCATTCGAATACTTACATAATTATTACCTTTCTTCCTTATCTATTAGCGTAGAAGAGCGCTTAATCTTTTTGAACAATATCTGTTTCTGTTTTTTCGGATTTTAATATCAAATTTCACTCCTAACCAATCACAGCATATAGGTACATACTACTGCAAATTTTATTGGAGAAAATCAATCTAAATTTTTTCTACATATGAAATTGTTTCGAAAGGTGAATTTTATTAATAATATGAATAGTGTGGGTAGATAGAAGTTGTGGAAAAATATTTTGTTCAATGCTGATTCTACGGAATAGCTTTTTTTTTCAACTCCGTTGTTTCTGTTAATTTGGTAAGTTGCAAAAATAGAGCAAAATAAAACTGATTCTGGAATCTGGAATTGGTTGGGAGGGTGGTCAATAAAAATTATTGAACCACAGCACTTAGGCCCCATTGGGTCCCTTGTACATCCTCCCTGTAGGCAGACCTTCGCCTATACCTCCAACCAACCTAATCTTGCGAAATAGGTGGTGATGCTGCCTAGGGGCATCTCCTTTACATCGATCAAAGTAGGCCAACGTTTTCTCAAAATGGATTCTCTTGATTGATGAGACGGCGGAACAGTTACAAAATACATGTTGGACCGTCTCATCTTCTTGTTCACAACCACTACAGAGAGATGTTTCGCTTAATCTCATATTATATAGATGTTTCCTTAACGGACAGTGCCCGGTCTGAATTCCCATTATAAACCGTAGGTTTCTTTTGGCCATTGCCAGGTAGTCCATTGCTGTACTCTTGAAGGAATATTTTAGTAGTTCCCTAGCAAGCTGAGAGCTGTTTGTTTTATCCCACAGCTTCTTGAATTCATTGTGGGCGTTTTCTTTGATTATTTGGGTTATTGCGGTGATCGGTAACAGACTAGCTGGACTTGGTCCAAAGATACTTAGGCCTTCTTGGCCAGTCTGTCGGCTACTTTGTTGCCACTGCACTGTGTATGTCCTTTCACCCAGCATACCAGTATGTTAATCATGCTGGAGGCACCCGCAAGTGCTTGGTGACATTCCCATACTGCTCCTGTGGTTATTTTGTAACTTCTCAGGGCTAGTAATGATTGTCTACAATCTGTGTAGATCCTGATTGTTTTGCTCGTAGTTTGCGTACAGCCATCTCTTTTGCAGCTATGATTATATCCGCCAGTTCCATCTGTACTACGCTGGATTGCCCATCCATAGCCCATTTATATTGGATTTGCAGACATTTGGAGTATATTCTTTCCTATTATTTGGGTTTTCTACCACATGTGTTATTATTCTCTTCAAACAAATCACCGAATCTACAAAATAATAGAATTATTGGAAAAAAAAAGCCTCTGCGCCCGTGACGTTTACGCCAAAGGAAAAGTCAGAGGTTATGTTTTGCAAATAATATAAATCGGAATAAACACAGAAATAATGTATTTAGCTGACGTTTCGGAAACTAATCTCTTTCCGTTTTCAAAGCTTTTTTTGGAAGAATTAACTCTTATTTTGCTGTGTATGTCAAATACACAGCTTTAAGATTCTGTTTATGTTATTTCCATAGATACTTACTACTTACACAGAACATAGAACTGATGATATTTTCTTTTATATAATGTTGAGTTTGTTAAGTTCTTCTTTTAACATTGGTAGCCAGGTTGTACAAATATCTACAGAACAATTCGATACGCACTTATCTTCATTTAATAAGATTATTGCTGATTCCTTAATTTTTCTTTTTTTGGTATCTGTTTCTTTTGTTAAAATTTTTGCCGAGTCCCAGTTTATTCTATGTCCGTTTTCCCAAGCATGTTCACAAATCTTTGATTTCTGAATTTCATTCTTTCTAATGTAATTCTTGTGCTCATCCAACCTCACACTGAAAGGTCTGGATGACTCACCCACATAACATTTATCACATTCGCACGGGATATTGTAAATACAGTTTTTTGAATTCTGCTCCATGTTTATCGGTTTTGTTTTTGTTAAAATAGGTCTTAAAGTGTTCCCCGTTTGAAATACCGTCCTAACATCAAATTTGTCACCTATATGGCGTAGCTTTTCCGATAGTCCTTATACATAAGGAATTTTTGCTGTATAATGACGTTCAGGATTTTGTCGTACCTGATTGTCCCTATTTTCAACATTTATCAAAACTCTATCAACAAAGGCTTCAGGATATTGATTTTGTACTAGAACCTCTTTGATAAATTTTTTCTCGTTATTTAATATTTCATTATTAGATGAAATTATTTTGGCCCTATCGTATAAACATTTTACAACACCCCTTTTAACATTTATTGACTGATTTGAGTTAAAATTTAGATATCTATTAGTATGTGTTGGTTTTCTATAAATGCTTGTTTCAATTGTATTATTTACCCTTCTAACTAAAACATCTAAAAACGGTAGTTCATTCCTACTTTCTACTTCTAATGTGAATTTAATAGACGGTTCCTTACTATTTATATTTTCCAAAAAACTATCTAGTAAATCGACACCATGAGGCCAAATTGCAAAGATGTCGTCAACATATCTCCACCAGACAACCGGTTTGTTTATACAATTTTGAACATGTGTGTTCTCAAAGTTCTCCATAAATATGTTGCTTAAAATTGGTGATAATGCAGACCCCATAGCCATACCAAAATCCTGCTGATAGAACTCATTGTCCAATTGAAAATAGGTTGTTTTTATACACACTGTTAAGAGTTCCATTATGCTATTTACACTTAATTTAGTTCTAGCTTCCAAATTATTATCATTTAGTAACCTGTCTTTAACTATTTTTAAGGTTTCATCTACCGGAACATTGGTAAAAAGACTAACTACATCAAAACTAACCATCAGGTGTGATTCATGAATATCATTTTCATAAATTTTTTCTATAAAATGTTTACTATTTTTAATATACGAATCGGTGTTTCCAGATAATGGATCAATGTATATATATTGTATATTATAGTATATTCCACATCCTGCCCCATCCTTCTTTTTTGATCCCTCTGTGAAGATGTTGATCACATCTTCGCCAGCAGCCGCGTTCTTACTATTCTTCTGTATTATGTAGGGCCTTTTAAAGACAAAACGGAGAGAAATGCCATCTGTGCACGCCTGTAGAAAAGGTGTCTTCCTGGCAGCCTCATTCCACAGGCAACTTCTGGCCTCTCCACAGCCTACATTTTTTTTTTACGCGGAGGGGAAACCCTCATGGGCTCCCAACCTGAGCTGGGTCAGTGTCAGACTCTTACTGACTAAAACCCCTCCTCACAGGGTCGTCTGTAACACTCCGAGGGCACTTCAGCCTCTTGGGCTTATTGTGCAGTCCCTGTTCCGATTTACACTGCCCATTTTAATACTCCTGTGCCACTGATGAGGTGATACAGGTCTGAGAATGGACGAGTTTTAACGCTTTGCGGGTCTGTTTGTGTTTGCCCGTAAATATTATATCTTCTGCAGGCCAATGCCTCACATTCATATATAATATGGTCTACTGTCTCTGGTACCTTGCCACATAATCTGCAGTCAAGGTCACCATCGAACTTGCCAATTCTGTGCAGGTGTTTCTTAATAGGAAAATGTTCCGTTAAGAGGTCTGTTACAATTCTCAATTGTAACCTGTTCTTTAAGAGCAGTTCTGCAGTTTGTTTTGGGCATGGTCCTTCAATAAGTGTTTTCCCATGTCGATTACCTGGTATGTTCCTCCAGTAATGATTGTGTTTATTCCTGACCCAGTCTTCAAATGCCCCTCTAGCTGAGCATTTGGTAATGCCCAGTACGGGATCTGGGCCATAGAATGTGTTAGCTGCTCCTTGTCTAGCAGGTTCATCAGCTTTTTCGTTACCGTCTATTCTGGTGTGCCCGGCACCCAGAGTAGTTTGACTCTGTTCTGCTCACCCAGAACTTCGAGCTCTTTATGGCAGTCCCACACCAGTCTGGAAGACATTTTATTAGGGGCTAATGCCTTTAGTGCCGCCTGACTGTCAGAAGCGATGCAGATCTGCTGGTTCACATATCGTCGTTTGACATTCGCACGTATACACTCAAGTATAGCCAGAATTTCAGTTTGAAACACAGTGGCGTGAAGTCAAAGAGAAAGGTTTATACTTGCCCTCGGTCTCACTCCATGTATTCCTGCTCCAGCTCCTGATTCCACCCTGGACCCGTCAGTATACCAGGCCAGGCCTTTGCGTAACAACTCAGGAGCTCCTGTTGACCAATCCCCTCTCTCTCCGATAGAGATACTGAAGGGCTTGTTAAATGTGATTTTTGGGACCATGTAATCTGACGCTCAATAGAGGATCTACTACAATGTTGATTATCCTCATATGTCCTGACTCCCATGTATGGAGAGCCAAGTCACTTGAGTTTTGTACCCTGTATGCCCCCATTCTTGCCTCTCCCTGAATCACTACACTGAGTGGGGGGAGGTCCAATAAGGTCTCCATGGCCGCTGTGGGAGTGCTTTTCATAGCACCCGTGATTCCCAAGCAAGCCAGTCTCATTATGTTAAGATGTCACCGAGCAACAACATTAATTCTCCGAGCTCTTGTTCGATCTATTATAAATGTTGCAGAAACAGACCATTTTTACATTACGTGTGTGTGAAATGACACAATGTCTATCACAAGTGTTGTGTTCCAAAATTTAAGAATCAAATTCGCTTCATCAAGCAAAATGAGATAATTTGCTGTGAAGAAGACAATTGCAGTGAACCAGAAGATGAAAAAAGCTTATTAGAAAAGACAATTCGAGATCTCAGCGAGGACAATTATTTGAAAGATAAGTACATAAATAAATTAAGAGCTGAACATAAATTATTTGTAAATGAGGCAATGAAACGTGAGGATGATACGAACGACTTGTTACGAAAACAACAAATATTTATTAAAGAATTAAAGGAATCTATAGAGAAATTATAAAAAACTGCTTTACTAATTCCAGAAAAATGTAAAAAAGTGGCTAGTACACAAGCGGAAAAAAGAAACAAGGACATATCTATCTCTACTGATATATGTATGAATAGTTTAGAACTGATAGTCCAGTCAAATGAGTTCAAAAATGTGAACCTTAAGAATAAGCAATTAAGTAATCTAACAAATAAATCCACAAAATCTCAAATTGTCCAATCCAAGAAACTTGATGCGGGTATTAATTCAAGACCACATATTAATAATAAAAATAAAAAGTACGACATAATGCCCAATAAAGTATCTATAGATGATAGGGCACAAGTAAGAAAGAAAATTGTCCTTATGTCAGATGAAGGTGGCAAAGGCATTAATTTGTTGTTACGTAATAATCTATGTAACTCTGATGTACAGTCGATGATAAAACCAAATGCACCATTGTCGGTAGTTATTGAAGACATTGACAAACTAGCTGTGACTTTGTCAAAAAGAGACCATATTATTATTCTAGCCGGGAAACATGACTTTGATCAAAAAGCTTTTCCATCTTTGAGAAATATATGCGATAAGCTTAAAAAATCTGATGTTAATATTATATTCTCATCGGTGCCGTATACACATAATCAAAATATCAATAAACCTATATTTAAGTTTAATTATAGGCTTAATGAGTTCTTAATAAAATTAAATAAACTCACTCAGGGAAATGTTCAATATTTTGAAGTTAATAATTATAAGACTGAAAATAATAAAATTAATAAACAAAAAATTGCAGCAACACTAGCAAAAATGATTATGAATAATACCAGTGCGATACATAAAGCACTAATATTTGTGCCCATAACAAGAAATGATAGTGAAGCCCTAAATTGTGCACTATTTTCTGACACTGTAGTAAATGCGTGCGTAAATAATAATCTGCCAGAGAATGACTGTTGCAATGTAGCGAGACACACGGGCGTATCAACTGGTGAGTCAATGAATATAATCTCAAATATAATGTTAAATTCTACCGACTCCTCCAATGACGCACAAATAAATGAGGATGAAAATTTTTTATACTCAAGATTGTCTCAACTGGAACTCCTCACATAGGAAGATTAAACAGTAACGGGACAAGTGATAAACCTGGTCTTAAACAAAAACCGGATATCTATAAGTTAAATTGTTTTTATATAAATATCCAAAGGATAACTAATAAATTAAATGATATGGAGTATTTTCTAAGTATAAACAAAATTGATATTTTGTGTTTAACAGAAATATGGGTATCTGAGTCGGAAATTCAAAATGTTTTCATACCTAATTATAAACTTGCTTCATATTATTGTAGAAAAGTAGCTAGTCATGGTGGTGTATGTTTTTTTGTTAGGGACGAGCTCTCCATAAAAAGTAGGGAAGTTAATAAATTTTGTGTCGAGGTTCATGCTGAGTTTGCCCTAATAGAGTTAATTAAAGAAAATATTTATTTATTATGTACATATAGGTCACCCATGGGAGAGATGGATATCTATTTTAGAGCTCTTGATAATGTAATGGAGACTATACCTACAAATAAACAAATAGTTGTTGTTGGAGATTTCAACTTAAATTTTAACATTCTCGACAATGTGGTTGTAAATAAATGTAAAAATATATTTTTGTCTTATAATTTGGAAAAAAAAATTTTTGAGAATACTAGAATAACTAATACTAGTGCTACTAAAATAGATAATCTGTTTACGAATTTGGGCTGTGATGATGTAGCTTTGAAAGTAGTTCAACCTCATATGTCAAATCACAAAGGAATTCTTTTTGATATAAATATATCTGCCAAAAAAAAATGAATATATTTTGTGTAGACCAATGACAGAAAATAGGAAAGGAAAGTTTGTTGAATGTGTAATAAACATAAATAGGAATTGCTTTTATGAGAAAAAAAAATCCCAATGATTGTGCTAACTTTCTTGTCCAAACAATATCTTCTTTGTACAATCAATGTTTTGAAGAGAAGTTAATAAAAAAGTCCAGCTTTGAAAAGAAAAATTTCGTCTGTGATAGTAACATACTGCAATTAAAAAATACATTAGATGCAGTTCACATAGTTGCTTGTTCAACTAAAAATAAAAATGATATGCAAGTGTATAACATATTAAAAAAGAATTACAAAGATGAAATTAAGCAAGCTAAGTTAAGGGCAAATGATGAAAAAATTCTCATGTCCTGTAATAAACAAGAAGCTGCTTGGGAAATAATTAATAATAACAGAGAAATAAAAAAAAAAAATCGAAACATCAAATCTGACAGCAAATGAATTTTCGGATTATTTCCTAGAGGTCATAAGCAATTTAATGTGTAAATTTGATAAAGTTGATGAAACTAAGTTCACAGAATTTTTAAATAAAGTGCCGAAACTAAACAAATCTTTTTATGTGTTTCCAGTGTGTGACTTGGAAATTAAAAAAGTTATATCTAAACTAAAGAATACCAAAGCTAAAGATGTGTTTAGTCTCAATAGTGAAGTTCTGAAATTAGTTAGTGATGTTCTTGCTAAGCCTATTGCTCACTTAATAAACTTATGTATTGAACGTGAAATTTATCCTGATATTTTCAAAAAATCACAAGTTACTCCTGTATATAAAAAAAGTAACTTTAATAATACTGATAGCTATAGGCCTATATCAATTATTCCTATTATCTCTAAGATATTTGAAATTATTCTAAAAAACAGACTCTTGGAATTTTTTGAGAAGAACAAATTACTAACTGATGCCCAATTTGGGTACAGACTGGCAAGGTCTACTATTGATGCGATCTGTGAAATGTATGAAATTGTTATAGAAGCTTTTGAAGAACGCAAATTTTGCACTGCTAAATTTTATGACATGTCTAAGGCTTTTGATATTGTGAACCACGAGGTACTTGTGCAAAAATTAGAATACTATGGTATAAGAGGAAACGCCTTAAATTTATTAAAATCTTACCTTGGTGGCCGTCAACAATGTGTCAAGTTTAATGGTAACATATCACAATTCTCTAAAGTCGATTATGGGGTGCCACAGGGATCTGTCCTTGGCCCGGTGTTATTTATTATTTATATTAACGATATGTCTTTCAACTTAGCTTCCGAAGTGGTTCCAATACTGTATGCTGATGATGCCACATTTCTACTTAGCAATGAATTATCACAAAATCTACACCAAAACATCACAAAATCGAATAATTTGATGGTAGACTGGTAGGAAAGTAATTATCTCACCATAAATAAGGATAAGACTAACACTTTAAATTTTTCAACAAAAAAAAATATTACCAACAACGAACCAGTAAAACTACTTGGAGTGTACTTAGACACTACTTTAAATTTTTAGCCACACATTGAGCAGCTATCTAAACGACTATCGACCGGCATATATATAATAAGACAACTTAATCACAAAACTACATTGAACTGCTTAAGAATTCCTTACTTTGCTATTTTTCACAGCATAATGAATGACGTATGGAGTAATTCTATGGGGTGGATCAAGTCATACAATAAAAAATTTTAAATTACAAAAAAAAGCTGTTAGAATTATGGCACAAGCTAAATATGATGACCATTGCAAACCAATTTTTAAACACCTGAATATACTACCCCTACTATCTTGTTTTATTTATGAATGTTTATCCTATATAAAAAAACTAACTGATGAGAACAAAGTGACTAAATAGGGGGACATACACTGCCATGATACTAGGAGTAAAACAAAATTAAGACTACCCAAGTTTAGGTTATCAACATCGCAGCATACCTACTTATATTTGTCTTATAGATTTCTTAATGTGTTGCCTGACGCCTTAAAAAATCCCGAAATGAGCACAAATAAATTTAAACATAAGATTAAGAATATTCTTTTAAAAAATTGCTTTTACACACATGATGAGTATTTTGATTATTTTGACTCACTGTCAAATGTTTCATCAGTCTAAGGAGATATACACTCTATCTCTTCATTTAATATCATGTACATTCAGGAATTACATGTTTATATACAATATTTTTAAATTGTCTCTTTTATATGTTTTATTCTTATTCTTTTTAAATGTTTATTTTGACATACACCTACCATGATAGATGGAAAATATGTAATTATATTTTCTGTAGGTACTTTTAGTTATACACTCAATGTGATCTTTCGTTATAGACAAATTTTTTTTTTGCCTTTGTTCTTTTTGTTTTTGTAAATTGTTATTTCTATTATATTAATTACCTACCTGTGTGAAGAGTGTGTATACATTAATTTTATTGTAAAATTTTATTGTATACTTACACGAATAAAGTTCTATTCTATTCTATTCTATACCCGGCTTAGCTTGTTGGCTGCAGTTGTTTGAGTGGCTTTAGACCACCAAACTAAGGCAGCATATGTAATGGAGGGTCTTATTACACTGGTATAGACCCAGTGCACCATACCAGGCTTGAGCCTCCATGTTTTGCCATATAATCGTCTACATGTGGCCAATATGGCCACCAATTTATGTGTTACCCTCTCTAGATGTTGGTTCCAGGTAAGTTTAGAGTCTATGATAACTCCAAGATACTTTACCTCCCCCGACATCCTTAGTATTGTACCTTGAAGAACCAGAGGACCCAATCTCTCCAAGTTTCTCCTTCTAGTAAATGGAACGATATTGGTCTTTGAGGGACTTATTCTCAGCCCCTCTTCAACGGTCCATTTCTTGACCATATTCAGGGCCCTTTGTAGTCGGTTCCTAACTATGTTATTAAACTTTCCTCTTGATATGATGACTATAGCGTCAGCATACCCCTCAGCTTCAAACCCCTCATTGGTAAGTTTAACTAATAGGTCATCAACTACCAGGTTCCATAGCAGGGGAGATAACACACCCCCCTGTGAGCAACCCCCTGCAACTGACGCACCTAAAGTTTCACCCATCATGGTAGTAAATATCATCCTGCCCTTGAGCATGCAGCCAACCCACCTGCAGCAGGTGTCCTCAACGCCAGGCTCTCTTACAGTTCTGATGATGGAGTTGAAGGAAGTGTTGTCGAATGCCCCCCCTATGTCGAGAAAGGCACCCAGTGCCACCTCCTTATGTTCCAACGTCTTTTCCACCCTTCTGATTAGATGGTGAAGTGCTGTTTCTGTGGACATGCCTGCTCTGTATGCATATTGGTCTTGATGTAGTGGGCTTCTCACCAATACATCATCCTTGATATGTCTGTCAAGCATTTTTTCCATCGTCTTAAGTTGGAATGACATAAGACTTATAGGTCTTAAGGACTTGGCGTGAGTGTGGGAGTTTCTCCCCGCCTTTGGTATGAATACCACCTTAACTGGTTTCCAAATTTTTGGTATACAGCCCAGTGCTAGGCTGGCCCTATAAAGCATACTACATTGATGCTAGCAAGTCTAAACCTTGCTGAAGCATTATTGGCCAAATTCCGTCATATCCTGGAGATTTGTACGGCTCAAATGAGTTTATTGCCCATCTGATTTTCGATTGATCAATCACCTTTTTAGACACTGCCCAGTCCACCCTGGTGACCCCATTACCAGTTGTCTCCAGTTCCGTTCCTAGCATTCCTCTGGTGATTTTTCAATTATTGTGGAACCAGGAAAGTGCACGAGCAGTAATTTCTCCATTGTTTCCTTACCTGTTTCGGTATATTTCCCTTTCTCAGTTAAGAGAGAGTTTACTCCGCACCGATTGTCCTTTGAAACAATTCTCTGAGTCTAGCACATTCCGAGATACCCTCGATGCTCTCGCCATGTTTCCTCCAGGCGTCTCTCTTGGCCTTCCTCAATGCTCGGTTGTACCATGCATCCCTTCAGCGCGCACAATACCTTGGGATTGGGGAAGTTTTTATAGTGGTACTTCATCCACGCGGTCCAGGCAATTAAGCCAAGATCCCCGTGCCCCCTGGACTGGCATACCTCCGACCTAGATCGGCGGGTCTTTGTCACCCCAGGCAGTTTACGGTGTGTGCCACGAGCTGGTCCGCGACGTGGCTTTAGCTGGGCATGGACTAGGCTGTTAACCCTACCTCCCAGCAGTATGACCGACGTTAACCCCCTGTGGGCAGGACAGCCTACATTTGGTTGTATGTCAACGGATTTGAGGCGTACCATTGTTGTCAGAGCCACTGCTACTAGATATATATCTAGTGGCAGCAGACACAGTATTACCTCCATAGCTCTGGTTGACGTTGTTCGCATAGCTCCGGTTATGCTTAGGCAGGAAACTCTCTGCACTTGGCTGAGCTTGACCTTAGCTGTAGTCTGTTTGCTCTTAGGCCTCCAAACCACAGATCCATAGGTTATCACTGGTCTTATGACGGCAGTGTATATCCACATGACTACCTTGGGTTTCATTCCCCAGGTTTTCCCCACGGTCCTACGGCACTGCTCATAAGAAATGCAAGCCTTCTTTAGTCTTCTATCTATGTGAATATTCCATGTTTGTTTGGCATCGAAGGTTACCCCAAGGTATTTTACTTCTGATGCGAAACTTAGTATTGTATCCAGGAGGGCAGATGCCTTCAGTGCTCCTAGTTTCCTTTTCTTTGTGAATAGAACCATCTCCATCTTCCTGGGATTGACAGACAGGGAGTGTTCTCTGCATCATTTTTCGATTATTCTTAGAGCCCCCTGCATTCTTTCACAGAGGACTCCTTCGAATTTTCTGCTAAGCATTATTGTTAGATCATCTGCATAGGCAATTGTTTTGGAATCCTTTTGAATTGAGGCGGCACAAGAGGCTGTCCAGAACTAGGTTCCATAGCAGTGGTGATATTACACCTCCCTGCAGACAGCCTCTCGCAACTATTCCTTGTACAGAAGCATCTCCCACACTGATTTGTACAGCTTTCTTCGAGATCATGCTGGATATCCAGCTTCCCATGATCGTAGGGACATTCTTTTAAAACAGAGCTGCTGTAATTTTTGGAAAAGCGGTCCTGTCAAACGCACCTTCTATGTCTATGAAGATACCTATGGTGGACTCTTTATTATCCAAGAATCTCTCAATCCGACTCGCGATTGCATGGAGGCCGGTGTCGGTGGATCTTCCAAGGGTGTATGCATGCTGGTTAGGATGTAAAGGGTTATCTTTAATTACAACATCCCTTATATATCGTTCACATAGCTTCTCCATCGTCTTGAGTAGGAATGATGTTAAGCTAATAGGTCTATAGGCTTTGGGGGTAGTATAGTCCATCCACCCTGCCTTTGGGATGAAGACAACTTTCACTTCTCTCCATATCTCTGGAATATAAAGGTGTGCTGGGCGTGCCCTAAATACTCCAACCAGATGAGGCAGTAATTCATCCAGTCCCCATTGCAGTAGGGCGGGATAGATACCGTCAATGCCTGGCGACTTAAAAGGAGAGAAGCTAACTGATTATTTAAATATCTTAAATGTTTACAAGACAAGATTTATGATATATGTAGTGAAAATACAATGCCAATATATTATATCAAACTTGAACTCAAAACATTTGTTTAAAATAAGGCTTATTGTAACAAATTATATATAGTTGGCATTATGAATCCTAATCCTGTAAGTAGGTTTGATCTGATATACTAAGTTTTCACATATATTTTTCGATACTAATAAAGCATTTTTTGAAAGAAAACCACTTTTTTAATTTAAATTTTATGTTATGAACAGACTAATGGATTTTTGCCTAAAATAAATGGAAAAAACATAGCTTAGTACTTTGACATGCCTACAAGTTTGAAAATGTGGAAAACGTTGAACGGATAAAACTCATTAAAATATAAACTTTTATCCCTTTCAATTAATTAAATAAGTGTTTGAGTGTCTTTTCCACACATGTAAACGAGAATTGAAAGAGAGAAAAGCACCCTGATTTTAAGCAGAATCATTTCATGTGCAAATATTTCCAGGAACCGGGCAAAAAGTAACAAATGGAGAATCATTTAAAACTGAAAATGGTTTCATAGAAACTTCTACAAACGCTAAGGACCTTAATTCACTAATATCTATGCCTGGGCCATCATCCAACATACAGGTCATACCTTCAGCTGATGAAAAGGCTTTGACTGAAAATATATTGGCAACTCTAATAGACCGCAGAGAGTTGCTGGGCAAGAAGCTCTATCCTCTCGTTCATGGTATGTATAGCGATATGGTTGGGAAAATAATAGGAGTATTATTAGAATTTAATGACATGAATATACTGCATATGTTGGAAAATATTGGTTACCTTAAGGATAAAGTTGATGAGGTAATCGAGGATTTAGTGGCTCATCAAGCCTGGCAAGCTAATGTTAGAACAAGAGAAAGATAAATTAATCGCCTGCTGTCAGATGTTTAGCAAATTACTTGGAGACTTGGCAAATATCATAATTACATTAAGATTGTTATGTTCAAGACTGATATCAAATCTGATAAGCTAATGTTCATGAATTCTATACCTAGATAATATTTTTCTCAATATATTTATTTCCAAGTAACTATAGCGATACCTGAATAGAGGACTCTAATTATAGAATTTCATTCAGTAGTATGAGTTGCTGGCAAAATTAATCTTCAGAATTATACAAATTTTGAAATAAATCTATTGATTTTGCAAGAAACTGTTATTACTGATTAGAAATTGTAATCTTACTCTTACTTGGGTATCATCATGATTTTTGGAAATATATGCATTCGGAAAAAAAGTCGTGGCCAAGGATAATATAATTCTCTTCTTTATTCTCTTTTGAATATGTTATGAACCTTAACACTAATAGTTTCTTTAACAGTATTTGGTAAATTGGCATACAGTGGTAAATAAGAATATGTAGAATTTTTTATTATTTTAGTTTTATATTCTTAAATTTAAGTCAATTTTATCATTTTTAATTTTCATATTTTTTCATTGTTATCTTTAAACAAATGTTAAGGTGAACTTATTTAATCATATATTACATACTTCAATTAATCATAGTTTTAAGTTTTGTATTCTTAATTTTAAGTCAATTTTATCATTTTTAATTTTACATATGTTTTCAATATTATTTTGAAACAAATGTGAAGGTGAATTTATTCAATCAAAGATTACATATTCCAATTAAAACATTGTTTTAAGTTTTGTATTCTTAATTTTAAGTCAATTTTATCATTTTTAATTTTACATATGTTTTCAATATTATTTTGAAACAAATATGAAGGTGAATTTATTCAATCAAAGATTACATACTCCAATTAAAACATTGTTTTAAGTTTTGTATTCTTAATTTTAAGTCAATTTTATCATTTTTAATTTTACATATGTTTTTTAATATTATTTTGAAACAAATGTTAAGTTGAATTTATTCAATCAATATTACATACTCCAATTAATTATAGTTTTAAGTTTCATGCTTTATTCTTAGTTTGTATTTGTTGGAAAAAATAAAATCGTATGAAAAACAAAAGTTAATGTTCTTTACTTGAAATGCTTGTTTCAAAAAAATCGCTCCTCTATCTCGCTCATTTCTTTTTTGGTATAACCAAATGGGACCTTTTTGTTGGGCTTAATTTTGGCTATCCAAAATTAATTTCTACAATTTGTTTTAGTATTTAGTATTTGATGGAATGAATTTTGCAAAATCACTTTTTTCATGTCTGAGAAGTAATTATTATGAATTTTTCTAATGCCACTCTCCAAATTTTCAAACTGTAAGGCCTTTTCAAGAAAATAGGCCCCAATGCCTCTGTATTATATGGTTTTGTAGTTATGGGTTTCTAATTAATATTGTCCATCAATTAGGTATGGGACTATCAACACGGGCAAAAATTTTAAACGCTGCTAACAGATATGGTGATACAGAAATGATCTCACGGCTTGGTAATTATAACGATCTTTTTGCTTATGCTATAAAATTTGTGGTTCAGATAAAGTTGCTGATAATGTTAGATCTAGTAGTTCAGATGAGGAATTTTCACAGAATGCTTTTTCTTTAAACCTCTCTAACAATCACATTCTTCAGAGCTGCAGAAATTTAGCATTAGTCCATCCCTCTCTTAACGAAGTGACAAAGGAAGAATTCGAAAGTCAAGTTTCTGATGTTTTATCGACATTTTCAAAATGGCTTTTAAAAACACTCGATGAGAATAAGAATAATACGGATTGTCTAACTCTCAAATATTGTCACATGAGCTTTTACTTAAAACTATTTTCCAAAAAAATATTTATATAATAAAGTCAGAAGCAAAAAAGTAATAAATCTTCTATGTAACATGGGATTTTCAGGTTCTTACAATGATGCAAGGAATATGACAATAATTTTGGCTAAACACAGGTTCAGTATTGAGAAAGACATTTATATCCCATATGAAAATAAAAAACGCACATTTTTTGCAAGTACTTCCCTATCCGATATCCAAATAGGTGGATTGGTCGGGGTGGTCCCGTTGAATGGCCCCCGAAATCACCAGATCTCACACCCCTTGACTATTTTTTGTGGGGCTATTTAAAATAAATAAAGAAGAAATAAATACCAGAGAGCAGCTGATTGCAAGAATTGAGCACTTTTGCAATTAAATTAAAAACAATTTAGAGATTGTTATAAAAAGTATAAATCAAATGACAAATCGATCAAGACAATGTATTGGATTTGGTCACTTTGAAAATAAACTGTGATTCAAAATAATTTAGTTGGATTTAGTAAGTTTGACTGACTTTTATTTTACCAGGTATATGTGATGAATTTTTATTCTCCCTATTTGCACTACCTTTTGGTAGTGCAGATAGAGAATAAAAAAAATAATATGTAAGCGAAAAAAAAATTTAAACCCTCAACAATTTAATTTTTTTATTTAAACAATGAAATGGTGCCAAAATATTTTTTATGAGATGTATCTTTCTGGGTGCAAATTAATATTTTCATGTCAAATATTTTATAAACAGTATAGTTATATTTTCTAGGAATAACTTAAAAAAAATTTTTTCTGGGTCCGGCCCTGCTATTTTATTAATATCCCAGGTGCATGACTACTGTAATCAAAATACAAAATTTCATTGGATTCCGTTTATGCATTACAGGTATATGGCGAAAAAAAAATTCTTCCACATAATATAATACACCCTGTATTTCGAAAAAGGAGCCGCTTCAGCCATTACTGTATGGGGATTTAAGATAACCTCAATGTTCTCTATTTTTGGTAAAGTATGACCCTCTCCTCACGAATCACCCTGTATATACTTGGAGGAGCTGGACGATTGGAGTTGACGATTGCAAGCCTCTCAAGATTGTGTGGCACTCATATCTAAGTGATTTTCCTTTAAAGTACTTTATCCAGCTTCGTACTCTGTATCAGATTCTACAGCTTTGATAGAAACTTCTGCCATTGGCTTTTCCACTCCAAGTAATTGAAATTCCAATCGCACAGAGCTGTGAGCCGAGGGTTCTTGCCCCTCTTACCAGAATCTACATGTTGCATCCTCTGCCAGGCCCATTATGTGTCTAGGCAATTCCCAGTTAGAAAACCTACCATTATCCTATTGGCCTTCCTGTTCTGACGTAATAAGTCTTTCGTAAATTCGATAGATTATTTTTTGACTTGCCTTTGTCTTGGAAAATTCCTCTAACATTCCAGAGATTTATTTTACATCAATTCGTTAATGGCATGGCTCTGAAGGTTTCGGACCCTACTGGAGCTTCTAGCGTGCCTTCTCTGATCAATTCATCCGCCTTTTCATTTCCTCTGTGTAGTTTGTGTCTTAGTACCCACTATTCTGATTTCCTAAGTCCACAAGGGCAATCAAACAGTCTCGTACTAGACTCAAATTGACTTGCATGGAATCAATTGCTTTTATCGCTGCTTGGCTATCAAAGACAATTGCTATCGACTGATTAACAATACCTTTCTTATTACCTTCTTTGCACAACAGTATATAATGGTCACTTCAACCTGAAATACTGTTGCATATTTTCCTAGACTTAACAGGATTTTGGTTTTGGCCTTCTCCCGTATATCCTGGCTTCAGCATTGTTCCAGCCTTATCTGTCTGATATTACGATTTGAAATTTCTTATTGAAGTTATACCTGGAACCATTATGCCCTTGGGCATTCTTATAATGGGATCTGTCTTTAGCTTTGTTCCATGTTGCTGACTAGTCGGTAGGTCTAGGAAAATCTCCAGGAACAGATACATTCGCCTACGTAGCGCACAAGTAGGCAATCCCTTGTATAATACACACAAATTAGATTAAAAAACACTGAATAGAAGAAATAATTTACAAAGAAATAATATTTGACATGGGTACTCTCGATAGGGTTAGGAATAGATACCCGAAAAGTTCTCACCCCATTCAGGAACGGAAAGTCCTTTTTTTGCAAAAAAATCACCCCTGACGGGGACTTAACAGTGGTTTCCAATTTTGTCTTGTACACCGTTCATTGGAAGAGAAAAAAATATAGGAAATAAAAATTTGTCGTTACGTTCTGTATAAAAAATGTCCTACTGACCTTGTAACTTATCTCACAGTAACAGCGTCCAAACTGAGGGGTAGTTTGGAGCACACAAGTAAAAATCGGTTTTACACGAAGTTTCGTAGCGAATATATCAAAACCGGTTGATTTAACGAGATAAATGCCCAAGAATGAATTTATATAATGGAATTTTCTCTATAAGATGCATGCATAGGGGATGTGGACGCAAGTGGTGATTTTTATTTATTTTCACCTTTTTTTGCTCAAAGATGCGCTTTTTATTAGAGTTCTCGGTGCGTTTTTTTAAGTGATTTACCCTGTAGCCCTATTCCACTAAAAGTCTGTCCAATTTTACTCATTAGAGGGTTCTTCATCAACGAACAGTTCTTCAAATTCGGAATTTAAACCTCCTTGCATGACAATCAGAGCATATTGTTGAGCAGGGCAATCCAAGCTTAACACAGGTGCATCGTTTTCCGCAACCATTTTTGCAGCTGCAGGATACTAGCTGAAGGGTGGGAATTGGTGCTGGTAACTTGGTGGTGTAAATGGGAGCTAAGATATTGCCCACTTTCTCTCAACCCCATTCGGTTGGTTCCAATTTTTCTCCTCCCCAAGATCGAATTTGATATATATAGCCACAATATTTTGAAGCTGTTTAATTTATCATAGTATTAAGCTTTGCTAACGGCTATTAAATTCACCAAGCCTCTTTCAACAGCACAGTTTCACCTCCTTGGAGCGTCTTTTCGCAAATGAAACAATCACCTATTGTCTCCATATCTACAGAAACACTTTCTCGCACAATTTAAATCTATGCAGTAATAATGTACCTGCATATATTTTTATATTTTTTTGTCTATCGTACTGGATGTTTAAATTCCGAATTTGAAGAACTGTCCGTCAATGAAGAACACTCTAATGAATAAAATTTTACAGAATTTTAGTGGAACCACTTAAAAGAAACGCACCGAGAGCTCAAATAAAAAAACGCATCTTTGTGGAAAAAAAGGAGAAATTAAATAAAAATCACTTGCATCAACATTCACTAGACATGCACCTTATAGTGAAAATTCTGCTCTATAAATTATGCATATAATCCGATTTTGAGATATTCGCTGTGAAACTTCATGAAAGACCGATTTCTACCTGTGCGCTCCAAACTACTCCTCAGTTTGGACGTAATTACTGCGAAATAGGTGGGGATAAGCTACAAGGTCAATAGAGCATTTTTTATATAGAATTTAATGACAAATTTTTATTTCTTACACTTTTTCTTTTCCAACGAACGATTTACAAGATAAAAGCGAAAAATCAGCGTTAAGTCTCCATTAGGGGTGGGAACTTTTTAGGTACCTATCTATTCCTCATCTCAAATATTATTTATTTTTAAATTATTTCTTCTAAAAAATCTAATTTGTGTGGACTATGTATGCCACTTAGCAGCCTTATCGCTCTCAACTGTAGTGTCTTAGTTTAACATACCACTGATCCATCGGTTGTTTGTGCTTTACTACCCTGTGTTTAACTACAGGCTCTTTTTGGAGTCCCACACATTTGCCTACACTTTTCCAATGCAATTGTCACTTTCCACATGACATTTAGATGTTGGCATTTTTTTCAAAAATGACTCCTAAATATGTAGCTTTAAAAACAAATGGAATTTCCATTCTATTCAGTATATTCTAAGCAGTGAAAATCTTCTGCAGACAATTTTCAGAAAAGTTCACTAACAAAGATTGGTCACAGCAGTGGAAATAATATTCCTCCGTGGTGGTAACCTCTACTTATCTTTGCCTTAATGGTAACCTCACCTAGATTGAATATTATAAGCCTGTTACCTAGGTTGCCTTTAATTGACTGGCGGAGCATTGTTGGGACTCTTCTGTTTGATAATGCATTCATTAGCGAGTGCATTGTAGTATTAATGAATGCTCCTTCTATATTCAGAAATGTCGCTACTGCTATTTACTTGTCATTCCATGACTTTGTCAGTAGTCTATTTAAGTAATTGCCATTCGATTTTGCCTACTATCTTGATGGCCAGTCTCTAGACTTGGGCTGCTCCAGCCTTTAGTCTGGGTGCTGTATATCCTATAAGCTTGTCATTATCAGTGTGTGAAGTTTCATCCAATCTTTTGATAAAACCTACTTCATTTACAGTGCAGTGCAGATTTTATAGATTCTAGAGGCTTTCACTAACTTTTTCACAGAACCTTCTCCACGAGTCTCTCATTGCCTTACAGACTTCTATGTTGTACTACCTAAGTTATGTTTGTAGGTATCCCAATCTTGGTTGGATTTGGTCTTATCAAATAGCCTTCTAACTGCAGCTCTGCGACTTTCTAGATATTTGTTCCACAAGATTATTTTACCTACAGTTTTCCTTGTTTTCTCCAGATGGTCTTCCTGGTAAACAGCTATTAATTAATGCCTCACTTATCTGTCCCACTGTCACTTCATGGTTCTCTATGTGCTATTCGTCCCTTAAGGCGCCCTTTGTTGGACTCTTGATATTGTTCCCAGTTGGTCTGTCGGGAATTTCTGAATTTTGTCTCCATAAGAGCTGTGTTAACGATCGGAGACTGACGGATCTTCTGACACAGGTCACTTTCTTATAGTATCAACATTACTCACACATAGAGTTAAGTTTAAGCCCTTTTTACATACTGAAGTGTCATTAACTTCGGTCAAGTAATGTATATTTTGTAAAATTAATTTCTTAAAGCAGCTAACGCATGTATATATCTCCAAAAGTATTCAAAACATGACCAAAAGTAGACGTACACTACACAACTAATTTTTTTTTATTGACTTATAATTAGAATTTTCTCAGAAGAGTATATTTTGTTTACTAGACACTTTTTTAAAACTGTAATCACTCATCCATTTATTCGGAGCATATGAATTACTATTGACTTTTTTACACTCAAGAGGAAAAGTTACTTCAAAGTATTATAAAAAAAAAGTTATTAAACTTATCATATTTTTCGTTAGCATTTAAAATAGGGCTACTCAAAACCTTAAACTTGCAATTATAAAAATATGTTAACTCTCTACGTCTTCGTAAGACATAATTGACTGAGGCATTTCTGTTAGTTTCTTTAAAATATAGAACTAAGTTGCCAAAAAGTTGTTAGGACTTTAATGATATTGAACAAAATGTGGCAATACGGTATAGTGTAACTTATATGGGGGAGCAGATTATCCTAAGGTAAGTGGTGTAAATTCTCTGGAAGAAAAAATTGACCTTGTGCCCACCTAGTGAAAGTTTGTTATCAGTTTAGATGTATCTCATCCATTGAACTATTGCTTATTTGCTGTACCTTCTACGTCGTTACAAGTTTGATCAATCAACAAATTTCCCTTAATTCAGCTAAAATTTTCCTATTATTTCCATTGGATCGCTTTGTTCAATTTAAACATTTAGAGGTGTTCAGAACCTTCTACCTGCAGATAAACTATTTTTGATAGTACCCATACCGATTCAAAGACTGGGACTCTTTTAGAGCTACAAATGTAAATATAGTTGGTGAAGAAACTTTTGGTAAGAATTTTGCTTGTATCAAGTAATGCAGCATATATACATTTCAGTTCGGATATGCTCATTCATATATTAATGAATAATTGCTGATGTTAAAGATTGTTCACGTAAGGACATCATGAATGAATCGTACGCGCAGTATCAACTCATACACACGCCAAAAGTTAAAGCAGTATACTTACTAACATTATTCTGTGTGCTATATGTGGCATTTTGTGAACTACCGTTTCAGCTTGGTATAAATGCTTACAAATCAGAGTAATACCTAATAGGGCGTATGCCCTTATTCTCCAGTTTCGTACATAGTTCCTGAATTAAAAAATACTGTTACAGAAACAAGAGAACTTTCTTATTTCCTTTCGTCTTATAAAAAGTAAAAAGCCAAATTACTACGGCATACTCACTCCATAAAATACTTTAGTTAAATTTTTGCGATCTCGCGACTTACACTAATGACTAATGTCTTTAAGCTTAAGCGCATTGAAGCGTGACGTCATTTTTAGCGTACTCCTGAAGCCGCGCGATACTGCTGCAAGTGTCTTTAAGCGTGACGTCATGACTTATTCGCTCGAATGGCACAGCTTATCGCGTCTAATGCGCAAAAATATAGCTTAAAAATAAACGGCTTGAACAAGTAACAATCAGCTGACGCTGATAAATACTTGGAATACGTCAAGCTTGTTTACAACTGCATAGTGTTTTCTTTCTACCGACAAACTTAGTTAACTAGGTAAAGTAAGTTTCTTTTGTTATTTCTGCTGTGCCTAAACTAGTTTGCCTTGCAAAAAAAACGATCAAAACCGAGCAGAAAATTGGCACATGAGCATATCTCGTTTTCCGTTTGTATACCAATTGTCACCTTTGTTAGGGCCAGTTTATCAATGCTGGGTTAAGTTACATTATCTGATAGATAGCGTCGATCTCGAGTTTAATCTATTTATCAATAGAGAGTTGTTGTGCAACCAAAATAAGTAACATTATAAAGATACGCTAGCTTTATTTCATTACGTATCTACAAATAACGTGTTACCAAAAAGAGACTTGTTGAACAGCTTATTAGGGCAGGTTTATCAATGCATGGTTAAAGCTGTTGGATAACTATTTCGTAGTTAAAAATATCCAGCAAATAAAGTGGTAGTTAAAGTTGGTAGCGTTTTTCAAGAATACCTTTTAGCTTCAACAATTTATTCGTAAGTTGGCTGCACTAATAATACAGCAAATCTTTGTGATTGATGGCTGGCTGTCCTTGGTATAATTTGACAAAATAACCTGTGCTGTTGCAGCGTTGCCGATTGAATTTGTTGAAAGTACCCGATTGTGCACCGTCAATTCCCCGAAACCTGCATGTGTTGAAAATTTATGTTTACTGATTTTAAGTCAAACTGAAACGGACACAATGTGACGAAAGGAGGGGAGAATTTTTCCCAACACAATTTGATGAGGACCGGGCATTTGCTCAAAATTGAATTTATTTCTCTTAATTCTCTATAAATATAAAAACTCGTCATAATGTCTAAACTCTACAAATCCTCGATTTTCCTCACTGAGAATCAATCTCCAATTTTTACCCACAATCGCTTGAAATTCCCCGGTAGAATTTTATTTAGTGATGAATCTCGTTTTACGTATAATGGCGTATACAATAGACATAATCTACATTATTACCCTAAAGAAAATTTACACAAAATGTTTGAAGGAAACCATCAGGATAGATTTGGATTGAATGTGTGGGCTGGAATATTCGATACAAAAATGATTGGTCCCATACTCTTTCAAGAACCACTAACTGGCGCGCGTTAGTTAAGCTTTTGCAAAATGAAACAACACGAATTGGATGAAGCTTGATTGGAAAATATCATAAATATGTACTTCCAACAGGATGGAGCATCGCCGCATATTGCTGGTTTTGTGGGAAATTACCTTAGTACACAAAGTTTGACAACCGGGTAATATCTACTAATGGAACTATTAGGTGGTCTGCAAGGTCACCAGACCTAACTCCACTTATTTTTTTTCTTTGGGGTTATCTGAAGGACAAAGTATACTCAACGCCGTCTGCAACATATTAGAAAAACTCTAAAATAAAATTTTAAATGCCTTTTGAATCCATAACTCCAGTTATGTTACAAAGTGTTATGAGGGAAACTATATGAAGAATGAACAAGTATTCTGAAATGGGTGGGCGTCATTTTGAGCACTTGTTATAGGTTTGGGGTTTGGGGTTTGGTAGTTGTGTTGTATTGTTCTATTTATAATATTAATATAAATTTAGTAATAAGTTGCTGTCCAGATAGATATCATAACTTATAAATTGGTTTTGATTGTGTGAATTTTTGTTTTTTTGCTTATGATTCATCAAAATGTTTGTTATATTTATCAAAATATATTTTCTCTAATTACAAAAACTCATCTGTTTTTCATAGCTTACTGCAAGATATGGACACATAATTCGAAACGCTTCTAGAAAAAGCTTAATATTTATTTTAATTTATATTCAATTTTTAATCGGGAAAAACCAGTCTAAAGCAAATTTACCACTCTATCTGATAAAAAAATAAAACATGCAGGGTACCATTTGGAAAATTGGAGTTACAACAAATTGAATTTTCATTAAATGGAAAAATGGGAAAAACATTTCTAAATCCAAGCAAGTGAACAAAATAGGCCAATTTTACATTTAAATTGTTGACCCTTTTATTCAATTTCAAAGTCTACTTCGAATTTTTTTTTAAATTTGTTCCTGAATTCCAAAGCCAATTAGAAATAGCAAATAAATGCCATTTCCAAAGTTATTTTTCATCCGAATTCAAATCCGAAAAAGCGTTCGAGAGAGAAACTACAGCTTTATGAGAAAAGTGACATAAATATACAGGGTGCTATTTAAAATAAGAAAGTTGTGGCAATTTCCGGCCATACTGGAAGGGATTTCTTTACCACCGAATGATCAAAATGTGGCCATTGATACCTATATTTGGTTTCTCAAATTTTGGAATTTTATTTGTAAAACTGTAGAAAAAAATGAGGGGTAGGTACTTTCTGGGTCACCCGGTATAAGAAATTAATGTTGTGTAGCGCCGTTCCTGTCTTTTTCGTACTTGATTATTATTTTCAAAAGTTATGAAAGTTCTATCAACAAAGACTTTTCAGGATATTGGTTGTTCATTAGAACCCCTTTGATAAATTATTTATCATTGTTTCATATTTCATTATTAGATGAAATTATTTTGGATCTATCATTCTATCATATTAACATTTATTGACTGATTTGAATTAAAATTAAATATCTGTTCGCATGTGCTGGTTTTCTATAAACACGTGTTTCAATAGACCGGTGTGAAATCATCCACAACCACATTCTGATGTAGAACTATAATCGATAAAGTCGTGGCAATGAAATAATACGAACTATTTCACCTGGTTTTAATTTAATTACAGACAGTAATTTCTTGTCTCTAAACTAATGCAAAAAATGTAAAATTTCACGAAATTTGCTTGTTTTAAAAATGAACATGTTTTTTATGAAGAGGATAAATAAGTATTACATTAAATGGTTCTAAAATTTAAAAAATTCGTAATTTTCTTAATAATTGCTGATGCGTCAAAATTTTAACGTAGACTTGTTACTAATATAGAGCAGTCGAGATTGTTTCTAGGTATTGAAATCATTTGTCAGGGGGTTTAAGAGGGTGAGAAGGGGTAAAAACGGTATATATCAATAAACAATTTAAAAGATTGTTAATCTGGAAAAATGTTTATGCAGTGACGTTGCAAATAACGGAGCAGCTAACAGAGTCATTCGTCAGGCCGTGTTAGAGGGTGTGAAGGGGTGAAATTTGTTAATAATCGATAAATATATCAACAGTCCTTAAATTGTAAAATCTTTAATTAACACTTGTCATAAATAATTTTGTTAATTGCTAACATCATTCGTCAGCCCGCCTAAGGGGGTAAAATGAGGGGATGAAATATTTAAAAAATTGTAGCTTTTCAAATAATTGTTGATGCATTAAAATTTTAACGTAGACTTGTTACTAATAGAGCAGTGGATGGTTTCTAGTTGTTGAAATCATTCGTCAGCCCGTCTAAGGGGATGCAAGGGAGTGAAATATTTAAAAAATCGTATCTTTTCAAATAATTGTTGATGCATTAAAATTTTAACGTAGACTTGTTACTAATAGAGCAGTGGATGGTTTCTAGTTGTTGAAATCATTCGTCAGCCCGTCTAAGGGGATGCAAGGGAGTGAAATATTAAAAAAATCGTATCTTTTCAAATAATTGTTGATGCATTAAAATTTTAACGTAGATTTGTTACTAATAGAGCAGTGGATCGTTTCTAGTTGTTGAAATCATTCGTCAGCCCGTCTAAGGGGATGCAAGGGGGTGAAATATTTAAAAAATCGTATCTTTTCAAATAATTGTTGATGCATTAAAATTTTAACGTAGACTTGTTACTAATAGAGCAGTGGATGGTTTCTAGTTGTTGAAATCATTCGTCAGCCCGTCTAAGGGGATGCAAGGGAGTGAAATATTTAAAAAATCGTATCTTTTCAAATAATTGTTGATGCATTAAAATTTTAACGTAGACTTGTTACTAATAGAGCAGTGGATGGTTTCTAGTTGTTGAAATCATTCGTCAGCCCGTCTACGGGGATGCAAGGGGATGAAATATTTAGAAAATCGTAGCTTTTCAAATAATTGTTGATGCATTAAAATTTTAACGTAGACTTGTTACTAATAGAGCAGTGGATGGTTTCTAGTTGTTGAAATCATTCGTCAGCCCGTCTAAGGGGATGCAAGGGAGTGAAATATTTAAAAAATCGTATCTTTTCAAATAATTGTTGATGCATTAAAATTTTAACGTAGACTTGTTACTAATAGAGCAGTGGATGGTTTCTAGTTGTTGAAATCATTCGTCAGCCCGTCTAAGGGGATGCAAGGGGAAGAAATATTTAAAAAATCGTAGCTTTTCAAATAATTGTTGATGCATCAAAATTTTAACATAGACTTGTTACTAATAGAGCAGTGGATGGTTTCTAGTTGTTGAAATCATTCGTCAGCCCGTCTAAGAGGGTGACGTGAGGGATGAAACGTATAATAAATCGTAACTTTCTAAGCGGTTATTGATGCGTCAAAATTTTAACGTGGATTTGTTACCAATACAGTACTAGACAGTTTCTAGGTATCGAAATCATTTGTCAGAGAGAGGGTTTAAGAGGGTGAGAAGGGGTAAAAACGGTATATATCAATAAACAAATTAAAAAATAATTAATCTGTAAAAATATTTATGCAGTGACGTTGCAAATAATAAAATATTGCAGCTAACAGAGTCATTCGTCAGGTCGTGTTAGAGGGTGTGAAAGGGTGAAATTTGTTAATAATGGATAAAAACTTTAATAGTCCTTGAATTGTAAAGTCCTTAATTAGCGCTTGTCATAAATAATTTTATTAATTGTTTTTAAGTGCTAAAATCATTCGTCAGCCCGTCTAAGGGGGTGAAACGAGGGGATGAAATATTTAAAAAATTGTAGCCTTTCAAATAATTGTTGATGCGTCAAAATTTTAACGTAGACTTGTTACTAATAGAGCAGTGGATCGTTTCTAGTTGTTGAAATCATTCGTCAGCCCGTCTAAGAGGATGCAAGGGGGTGAAATATTTAAAAAATCGTATCTTTTCAAATAATTGTTGATGCATCAAAATTTTAACGTAGACTTGTTACTAATAGAGCAGTGGGTGAAACGAGGGGATGAAATATTTAAAAAATTGTAGCCTTTCAAATAATTGTTGATGCGTCAAAATTTTAACGTAGACTTGTTACTAATAGAGCAGTGGATGGTTTCTAGTTGTTGAAATCATTCGTCAGCCCGTTTAGGGGGATGCAAGGGGATGAAATATTTAAAAAATCGTATCTTTTCAAATAATTGTTGACGCTTCAAAATTTTAACGTAAACTTGTTACTAATAGAGCAGTGGGTGAAACGAGGGGATGAAATATTTAAAAAATTGTAGCCTTTCAAATAATTGTTGATGCGTCAAAATTTTAACGTTGACTTGTTACTAATAGAGCAGTGGATGGTTTCTAGTTGTTGAAATCATTCGTCAGCCCGTCTAAGGGGATGCAAGGGGATGAAATATTTAAAAAATCGTATCTTTTCAAATAATTGTTGATACTTCAAAATTTTAACGTAGACTTGTTACTAATAGAGCAGTGGATGGTTTCTAGTTGTTGAAATCATTCGTCAGCCCGTCTAAGGGGATGCAAGGGGATGAAATATTTAAAAAATCGTATCTTTTCAAATAATTGTTGATACTTCAAAGTTTTAACGTAGACTTGTTATTAATAGAGCAGTGGATGGTTTCTAGTTGTTGAAATTATTCGTCAGCCCGTCTAAGGGGATGCAAGGGGATGAAATATTTAATAAATCGTAACTTTTATAAATAATAAATAATAAATAAATAATTGTTGATGCGTCAAAATTTTAACGTAGACTTGTTACTAATAGAGCAGTGGATTGTTTCTAGTTGTTGAAATCATTCGTCAGCCCGTCTAAGGGGGTGAAGCGATAGGGATGAAATGTTTAATAAATCGTAACTTTCTAAACGGTTGTTGATGCGTCATAATTTTAAAGTGGATCTGTTACCAATACAGTACTTGACAGTTTCTAGGTACCGAAATCATTTGTCAGGGGGTTTAAAAGGGTGAGAAGGGGTAAAAACGGTATATATCAATAAACACATCAAAAGTTTATTAACCTGCAAAAATATTTGTGCAGTGACGTTGCAAATAATAAAATAAGCTATTGCAGCTGACAGAGTCGTTCGTCAGGTCGTGTTAGAGGGTGTGAAGAGGTGGAATTTGTTAATAATCGTTAAAAACTTTAATAGTCCTAGAATTGCAAAATCTTTAAATCACACTTGTCATAAATAATTTTATTAATTGTTTCTAAATGCTAAAATTATTCATAAGTTTGTTTAAGCGTGTCAAGCGAGGGGACGAAATGTTTTAAAAACCTAAAATTAGAAGCGAGGGATGAAACATTTAAGAAATCGTAGCTTTCAAAATAATTGTTGATGTGTTAAAATTTTAACGTGGACCTATTACCAATAGGGCGGTTGATTTTTTTTAACCACTGGAATAATTTTAGTGGATTTAAGGAGGTGAGAGTGCGTAGAAATAGCAAATACCAATAAACAAATTCACAGATTATTTATCTATGAAAATATTTATATAGTGAGAATACAATAGTCGATTTCAACTAACGATCCATTCGTTAGATCGTCTTAGAGGCTGTGTAGGGGTCAAATATGTTAATAATTGATATCTACTTTGACAGTTCTTGACTAGATCAAGTTGGGTAACAGCTCAAAGTGTCGTGCTTCAAAAATGTTAAATATTGTTGTACTTGACTGTTTCGAGAAAGATGTCAAAAATATGAATTGTTTTTCTTGGGTACCCCAAATACTGGAAAACAAAAAAGAACAAAGTCCCTAAAAATCTTTTTTTAAGCGCAAAATAAAAAACACGTCATTTTACTGGGGTACTAGAGGGCACTAGTGAATTTTCAGCTGCATTGTTTTACATACACTCGCATTTCAAATAAAATTGGTAAAAATTTCGCTTTACACTTTTTTGAAACTTTCATTTGTTTCGTAAAAATCCTATTTTAAATTGATATATCATCAAATCTGAGGCCATCGCAGGTACGCCTTTACGATACTCGAAAAGAAATACAATCGCGGCTAGTACTTGGATGGGTGACGTCCAGGAAAATACAACGATCTCGTTTTACCTTCTAGTGACTTGTGTATCAGTATAAACGCAGAAACTATGCAATCTCTTTCGAAAATTCCGTGGCGCATATACCATCTTTTGGATGGAATGTAAAACAATCGATTCTTTGTCTATTAGATGATTTCGATACCTAGAAACTGTCTAGTACTGTATTGGTAATAGATCCACATTAATATTTTGACGCATCAATAACCGCTTAGAAAGTTACGATTTATTATATGTTTCATCCCTCACTTCACCCCCTTAGACGGGCTGACGAATGATTTCAACAACTAGAAACAATCCACTGCTCTATTAGTAACAAGTCTACGTTAAAATTTTGATGCATCGACAATTATTTGAAAAGCTACGATTTTTTAAATATTTCATCCCCTTGCATCCCCTTAGACGGGCTGACGAATGATTTCAACAACTAGAAACCATCCACTGCTCTATTAGTAACAAGTCTACGTTAAAATTTTGACGCATCAACAATTATTTGAAAATATACGATTTTTTAAATGTTTCATCGCCTTGCATCCCCTTAGACGGGCTGACGAGTGATTTCAACAACTAGAAACCATTTTACAGATTAACTATCTTTTAATTTGTTTATTGATATATACCGTTTTTACCCCTTCTCACCCTCTGACAAATGATTTCGATACCTAGAAACTGTCTAGTACTGTATTGGTAACAGATCCACGTTAAAATTTTGACGCATCAATAACCGCTTAGAAAGTTACGATTTATTATACGTTTCATCCCTCACTTCACCCCCTTAGACGGACTGACGAATGACTTCAACAACTAGAAACAAACCATTACTCTATTAGTAACAAGTCTACGTTAAAATTTTGATGCATCAACAATTATTTGAAAAGCTACGATTTTTTAAATATTTCATCCCCTTGCATCCCCTTAGACGGGCTGACGAATGATTTCAACAACTAGAAACCATCCACTGCTCTATTAGTAACAAGTCTACGTTAAAATTTTGACGGATCAACAGTTATTTGAAAGGTTACAATTTCTTAAATATTTCATCCCCTGGTTTCACCCCCTTAGACGGGCTGACGAATGATTTTGGCACTTAAAAACAATTAACAAAATTATTTATGACAAGTGCTAATTAAAGACTTTACAATTCAAGGACTATTAAAGTTTTTATCCATTATTAACAAATTTCATCCTTTCACACTCTCTAACACGACCTGACGAATGACTGTTAGCTGCAATAGCTTATTTTATTATTTGCAACGTCACTGCATAAATATTTTTACAGATTAACTATCTTTTAATTTGTTTATTGATATATACCGTTTTTACCACTTCTCACCCTCTTAAACCCTCTGACAAATGATTTCGATACCTAGAAACTGTCTAGTACTGTATTGGTAACAGATTCACGTTAAAATTTTGACGCATCAATAACCACTTAGAAAGTTACGATTTATTATACGTTTCATCCCTCACTTCACCCCCTTAGACGGGCTGAAGAAAGATTTCAACAACTAGAAACAATCCACTGCTCTATTAGTAACAAGTCTACGTTAAAATTTTGATGCATCAACAATTATTTGAAAAGCTACGATTTTTTAAATATTTCATCCCCTTGCATCCCCTTAGACGGGCTGACCAATGATTTCAACAACTAGAAACGATCCACTGCTCTATTAGTAACAAGTCTACGTTAAAATTTTGATGCATCAACAATTATTTGAAAGGATACGGTTTTTTAAATATTTCATCCCCTTGTATCCCCTTAGACGAGCTGACGAATGATTTCAACAACTAGAAACGATCCACTGCTCTATTAGTAACAAGTCTACGTTAAAATTTTGGCGGATCAACAATTATTTGAAAGGCTACAATTTTTTAAATATTTCATCCCCTCGTTTCACCCCCTTAGACGGGCTGACGAATGATTTTGGCATTTAAAAACAATTAATAAAATTATTTATGACAAGTGCTAATTAAAGACTTTACAATTCAAGGACTATTAAAGTTTTTATCCATTATTAACAAATTTCACCCTTTCACACCCTCTAACACGACCTGACGAATGACTCTGTTAGCTGCAATAGCTTATTTTATTATTCACTGCATAAATATTTTTACAGATTAATTATTTTTTAATTTGTTTATTGATATATACCGTTTTTACCCCTTCTCACACTCTTAAACCCTCTGACAAATGACTTCGATGCCTAGAAACTGTCTAGTACTGTATTGGTAACAGATCCACGTTAAAATTTTGACGCATCAATAACCGCTTAGAAAGTTACGATTTATTATACGTTACATCCCTCACTTCACCCCCTTAGACGGGCTGAAGAATGATTTCAACAACTAGAAACAATCCACTGCTCTATTAGTAACAAGTCTACGTTAAAATTTTGATGCATCAACAATTATTTGAAAAACTACGATTTTTTAAATATTTCATCCCCTTGTATTCCCTTAGACGGGCTGACGAATGATTTCAACAACTAGAAACCATCCATATTTGAAAGGATACGGTTTTTTAAATATTTCACCCCCTTGCATCCCCTTAGACGGGCTGACGAATGATTTCAATAACTAGAAACGATCCACTGCTCTATTAGTAACAAGTCTACGTTAAAATTTTGACGCATCAGCAATTATTTAGAAAATTACGAATTTTTTAAATTTTAGAACCATTTAATGTAAGACTTATTTATCCTCTTTATAAAAAATATTCATTTTTAAAGCAAGCAAATTTCGTGAAATTTTACATTTATTGTATTAGTTAAGAGACAAGAAATTACTATATATAATTAAATTAAAACCAGGTAAAATAGTTCGTATTATTTCATTGCCACAACTTTATCGATTATAGTCCTACATCAGAATGTGGTTGTGGATGATTTCACACCGGTTTTCAATAGTATTATTTCTTTTAATTAAAACATCTAAAAATAGTAGTTTGTTAATAATTTCTACTTCTAAAGCAAAACAAAGTTCCTTCCTTTGTATATTTTCTAAAAAACTATCTAGCAAATCAACTCCACTAGGCCAGACTGCAAAAATGTCGTCAATATATTCCAACTAGACAACCGATTTGTATTTTCAAAATCCGCCATAATATAATATTAATAATAATGATTTTATTGTGCGAAAGAAAGGAAAAATACACACAAATGGTAAGGCTTCGGCAGTGCCTTTCTTCCACTCTTCCTGTATTAATTACAATGAGTATTCATAAAAATATTTTACAAAGATTTACAACACAATAATAAATAACAAATAAACACAAATGCCACACTAAGATAGACCATGCAGTTAAAAAGAATAACATCTGTGGTATACAGTATAGGTAGTAATGATAAAATGAAGATGAGAAAAAAGACTGAACTCGAATACGTACTTATTACTTACAATCAACTAGATTATTTTGTAATAAAGCAGTTTATCAGAGACACCTACTAGTCGAGTTTATTAATGAGAATATTAGTGATATTATGATTCAACCGATTGCAAGATTTAGATAAATTAGCCATCTATCGTTTATCGTTTCAGCTATGTATTGAGTTATGCCAGGCGCGCATGGACGATTGTGGAATCGACCGATTACAATCGCCAGATCACAGATTTACGCGCGCATGAGGCGATTTTGCAGTCGGCCGATTAGTCCCAGCGCGGACGAACGATTGGCAGTCGGTCGATCAAAATGGATTTCGTATTTTCTGCTCAGTTGTAAAATGGGTTTGATAAATTTTCTTTTTGAGATAGCTGTCCCCAATCCTTAACCATAGCTTCGCAGACATCAAGCCACAGTATTTGTTTTTTATTGCGGTCACTATAGCCTTTTAATTGTCTATTATACAGTTCAGGTCGCACTTCTACCAAGCTTATTAATGTTTCTGTGTCAATTTCCATATTCTACGACGAGAAACAACAGACATGCACCTAGTATATCGTGAATCGGCCGACAGAAAACATATGCGTTCGCGCGTGCAGATTGAAATACATTGGGCTAATGCAATCGGGCGATCGCGATCGGGTCAGAAATCTGTGTCCAGACACAGATTTTCAAATCGGGCGATTTTGCGATCATTCATGTGCGCTTTCCATATATAAAGTACAGGTCTAACTACCCGATTGATTAATCGGTCGATCGTAAAATCGTCCGTGCGCGCCTGGCCTTAGGGATCACTCCGTAAGATAAAACAAAAATTTAAGTGCAAATCGATAGTTCACGAATAATTGTTTGTGGTTCCTTCAATAAATACATGATTTTATTATATTATCTAAACAAATTGTAAACAGACAGTTGTTTATGTTTCGATGATTAATTTCAATGCATAAGCACAGATCATGCATAATATAGCGAAGCAGACTAATCAGAGAGTTGGAATGTAGCAAATAAACAAATGTGACAGGCAACATCATAATATTTAATTTCGTAATATTGGTCACCTAGTCAGCATGAAATCAGGGGCAAATCATAGAAACGGTAAACTTTTTAAAAGCTGAAACATCTCAACCCCAGGGGTGTTAATTAATATCAAATATCCTTGATCGTGAAGCAATCAAGAACTTATTAATTCCTACCCAGTAATTAATTATCTCAATTTTATGTCAAGATAAATAAACAAATTGGCCATATGCGTGATCGTATAGTTTTGTTAGTGTAGGACCCAAACTTTGTTGTGAGTGTAGTAACCCTTTTTAATCACCCCAGGTTCTTTTATATAAAGTTTAATATTACTTGTTTCTGTCTGATACTATATACCTTGAAAATTAATCACTCTGTTAATTGAAATACCTGGTAAACTTGAACACACTGTCTATTAATTGAGAGACCTGGTTAATTATATATGTTATTTATGTAGTATTTTATTACTCAAGATTGCACTGTACATTTATATTTGAAGTTTGTCTTCTATTTTGCTTTGAAACAAAACCATTTATTTAGTTTATTACTTATATGATGAAAAAGGTAAAGGTGAAAGAAAAGACAATAATTGATGGGAAAAAATAGTAAAAAAACCCATTTTATTTTATATAAATTGATGCAACAATAGTCGAACATGAAATCAAAATAATCCAAATATTTGAGACAATAGCCTAAATATTACAATAGGAAAATTTGTGCTGCAATAGTAATGATATACTATAGATATACTGAGTGTTTTGATGCAATAACAAGAACTTATACAAAAGTGTGCTGTATTATTTTAATAGTAATTAGGGTTGTGGCAATGGCCTGATAATGATAATATATAATAGAGCTGTTAGCAATCGCTAGGTAATAATGGTTTATAATTAAATAAAGTTGTTAGCAATCGCTAGATAATAAATCGAATGCAAAACAAAAGACAAGAATCATGTCATGTTTATTCATTATCAAAATTAAGTTGAGAAATGAGCATTAAATACTGATGTAAAATATTAAAGAGTGTTGAGTAAATATCCTTTAATTATACATTGTTTATTGATTGACATTAGAGTAGGAACAATCGTTCAGATAATCATATTAATCTTGCTGAGGTGAGAATTTACACTCATATAAAATCCTTTAGAATGCTGGGGAAATCTCCCTATAGTAATTAAATAGAAAAGCAACCAGAAGATTGCCTATGATTGTCAAACGTACGAAGCCGCGAAGGTAAGAAAGTGCGGTTGCATCACCCTTCAACCGAACAAGTGACCAGGCAACTGCCTGAAATATTGACATCCCTCGTTGTAACTGAGCCCAACAGGAGAACAGAACCAGCCAATTGGCCGTAGTCAATGTTTCAAACCTTTGTTAACGCAAAGTATACCGAATTCATGTGACGATAATATTCTATTGTAGGTAGATGTTAAACAATTAGACAACCTTGTGGTTACAGTAGGAAAACATTCCTAGTGTACTTTAAATATAAGGCATTCTTGAAAAATCTTACAAGAGATGAGGTGGACATGAGAGTCAACTATTTGTTTTATAAAAACTGCAGAATAATTATTAACATGAAGTTTGACGAGTCTATGATAAAATATCTTGTTATTGCATAGCTCTAAATATATAGTTCTTGAATATAAACTTGTTATTTTGCAAACACAAATTTCCCTAGTAAAACATTCAGAAAGTGAAATTCTATGAATTAAATTCGTGAATGAAATCATAACTATGAATAACAGGTAATACAATATTCTTTATAGTTAAAAATCAAAGCTAGTATTTCATAAAAAAACTAATATTCTTTTAATACCACAAAAAAGCCAATTTCCCCTATCCCCCCCAAACCAGAATGTAAAGTCAATAACGCAAAGAAGTAAATAGGTTTGATACTTAAATAGGTATGTTGGTGAAATTGTTGTCGTGTAAATTGCCAAGTTATGTTCTAGCAGTCCAAATCTTTTAGTAGCCAGATTGGATTTATTCGTAGAATTAATTGATGTCTTTAGAGAACTAAGCGGGCTCGAGTATTTGATCGTCGACAAGCATCCTGCAATTAGTATCTCTTAGCAAATTCAGAGGGTTCGAAAATCGACGACAAACATCCTCGATGAAATTTGCTACTACTGGAATAAGTATTCTTCCAGGCAAACCGAGAGGGCTCGTAAACGTCGGCAAGCATCCTCTATCAGTTCTGCCGCGAGGTATAGCATCGCCTGGCTTTTATTCTGTTCTTCCAACAACGCGGTTCCAAAATAACAGTGCCAATTTCCCTCATATCTTGAACGTGGCTTGTATATTTGACACGAGATGTGGTTCCGGTATCCTGCCCTATCTTCGTCTTATACGTTTGCTTAAAGTTGCCCTATTCACTTCATACACAATTCTCGACGCTTTGCTGGTTTTACTAATGCATTAGTCTTGTTTTTAAAACTGCCAAGTTTTAGATAAGAATTAATAACCATGTTACAAGCTATTTTAAAGTGACACTTGACATATGTACAACTTTCTACCCCAATAAGTTAAAACGTAACGGTGCCCTGAAGTCGGCTATTATTTAGCATTGAGAAAATAATTTCTGTTGTGAAATTAATATTTGCATACATATGGAAATGAAATTAAGAATGTAATGTTTAAATAATTTCTGGTTAATTGTAGTTATAAAAGCGATATTTCCCTGAATTTAAAATAAATTTAAGACTTATTTTTAAAATAGGATGGCCCCAGGGGCGGTACGCTTCAAAGCTTTTATTTAACTTGCAATGTTCGTTTGTCAGTTGGTTTAGGGCAAATCTTGCAATCAAAATTTCGATTAGTTCTAATAAAGCTAGAGCTTTGAAATTTTGCACATTTGTATAAGTCCGGTGACAATACACTTTAACAAATTCATATAAGAAAAAACAAGATGGCGGACGACTTTATCGTTTATGATCCGATTCGACTCTGAATCGATATCTGGGGGTTTTCGAGATTGCCAATTATGAATTCTTGGTCAAAATTTAGAAATTCAAAATGGCGGCGCCAATTTGGCGGATGACTTTTGTCCTTTATCGTCCAAATAGATCAAAATCGATATCTGTGGGTTTTCGGGTTCGCCGATTATGAATTTCTAGTCAAAAATTTAGTTCAAGATGGCGGCTTCAAGATGACGGACGACTTTATCGTTTATGATCCGATTCGACTCAAAATCGATATCTGATGGGGGTTTTCGAGATCGCCAATTATGAGTTCTTGGTTAAAATTCAGAAACTCAAAATGGCGGCGCCAATATGGCTGACGACTTTTGTCATTTAGATCCAAATCGATATCTGGGGGTTTTGGGGGTCGCGGTTTACTAAAAAGTAAAAAATAAAATTAGAAAAAAGCTTTTGTTTAAAAAATGCTCTAAAAAGTAGAAAATAAACTTTGAAATATATCAAACTCATCATTTTGTTACATGATATAAAAGCTTGTCGCGAGCAATCTCCTTTACACAGGAAAATCTCGCGACAAGCTTTTATATCATAAAAAAAATTAAATAACGTAACAAAATGATGGGTTTGATTTACTTCAAAGTTTACTTTCTACTTGTAGAGCATTTTTTAAATAAAAGTTTTTTAAAAATATATATATTTTTTAATTTTTATATTTATCATGTGTGTCGTGTTCTTTGTTAGTAGAGGCACCTATTAAATTAATAACACTGCAATCAATTACTATGCCATTTATTCTACTTAATAACAAATACACCTATTAATCACAATACTATAAGCGCGCGTGGATTCTATGTATACGCACTATATCCGTGCGTACCTATAGCCGGCTTGATAACAAAAAAAAAATCCTTGCAAAAACTATTAAGTACCGAAAACATTCTCCTTCATTAAACTATTTACAATATATTACATACCTCCCCGACAATTTTGAAAATAAATCAGGAAGTCGCCTGAAATCTGTCAGGAGCTTTACGATTTCTAGCACTTTTACGTGGGTGGCGTTGGCGGTTTATTTTCAAAATTCTCGAAGAATTCGCCAAGGTTTATGTCACAATTTTTGTTTACATCATCCGTACTATTGTCTGAGTCTACGAATATATTACTGTTTACATCACTACCTGAATATTCTAAAATTTGATTTACATGTCGCTTCCAAGTTTTTTCTAGATCTGGTATAAAAGTAAAAGGTAAGTTCTAGATCCCAAAACCTTTTGGAAATAATAGCGTTTATCCAACTCGGTTTTTTTCCTCTATAATCTTTGACTAAAACTGTGCCATTTACATTAAATTTTTTTATTCTTTTCCCAGAAAAATATTTTTGCTGATCTTTTTGTTTTTTCTTAACATGATCTCGAACTGCCGAAATATCAATTTTATTTGTTTTTTCATTCAAATTTGGAGGTTTTTTTCGGAGATCAAGTCTATTTCGAAGCCTCCTGCCTATTAGCATCTGAGCAGGTGACATACCAGTGGTACAGTGAGGTGTATTTCTATAGTCCAGCAAAAATCTATGCAAAATTAAATTTAAATCATTAATCTTCTTAGTGTGAAGAGCTTTAAGTAATGCTAACTTAATGGATTTCACCGCATTTTCGGCTGCTCCATTCGTAGAGGATGATATGGAGCACTGGTTTTAAAATGTATGCCGTTTAATTTGAAAAAGTTTTTGAACTCCTCTGAAACAAAATATTTAGCGTTATCAGACACTATTGTTTTAGGAAAACCAAATGTAGCAAATAAACTTCTCAAACAATGTACAGTATTTTCAGTATTCGATGTATTGACAAAAAATGCTTCAGGCCATTTGGAATATGACTCAATAACAACAGAAATGTGTTTATTAAATATAGGACCGAGATAATCAATATGCAATCTTTCATAAGGTTTATCTGGAAAATTCCAGCTTACTAACTTGGATTTAGGTGGATTTTGTCTGAAATTTAAGCATCCTGTACAATTTTTCGTTATATTTTCGATGTCTACATTCATCTTAGGCCACCACACATACGAACGTGCCAAGCTTTTCATTTTGACCGTCCCCATGTGAGACACATGTAATTGTTCTAAAACTTTACTTTTTAAACTTATAGGTATGACCACTCTGTATCCAAACATCAAGATTTCATCAATCACTGAAAATGAATGACGATTGGCATAAAAACTTCTTAAAATACGATCAAGTTTTTCGGCCATCCTTTTTTTACATAAAAAATTACCCTTTTTATTAACTCGTCATTTAATGATTCCTTTTTAACCATTTCAAAATCTAACAAAATGTCCGTATTATTTTTCACATAATTTAAATAACTAGGATTCTCGTCCTTCTCTGTTTCATTTATTTTTTTTATGGGCAAACGTGATAGACAATCGGCCTGATTGTCTATGGACTTTACATAGCAAATATTATATTTGAAATTCGACAAAATTAAAGCCCAACATTGTAACCTATTTGCTGCAAACACCGGTATACCACGATGTTCCGAAAAAATTGCACATAAAGGTCTGTTATCTGTATACAGGGTGAATTCCCTATGATATAAATACTGAAAAAATCTGGTAACACCAAAAATTATGCTATATGCTTCTTTTTCAATTTGGGGCCAATTTATTTTGCTTTTTGTTAGAGTTTTGGAAGCATAGGCAATAGGACGTTTTATACCATCTATTGTGTGTGATATAAATGCCCCCACTGCACACGCTGAGGCATTCACGGTTAACTGCACAGGTAACTTAGGGTTATAGTGGACAAGTATGGGTGAAGATGATAATTTATTTTTTATTTCCTGAAAAGATGACTCACATTTTTCATCCCATATTCACTGCGTATTTGCTTTTAATAAATTATACAAAGGTTTCAAAATTTTCGAACTATTTTCTATAAATTTATGGTAATAATTTACAAGGCTCAGAAAACTTTTTAATTGAGCGATAGTGGTAGGTGCGGGAGCATTTACAATGGCATCGGTCTTTTCTTTACAAGTATGAAGTCTTTCCTTGTCTATTTGATAACCCAAATATCTGATACTTCGTTTAAAAAATTCACATTTTGTCTTTTCTACCGTAAATCCATTATCCTGTAGTCTTTTTAAAACCGCTTTAACCCTCTCAATATGCTCCCTTCTATTTTTACCCGTAATAACAATATCATCTAAAAAACAAGCTATTCCTTCTAAACCTTGCAATATTTTTTCTATAATTTTCTGGAATTTTGATGGCCCACAATGTATTCCGTATGGTAAACGATTATACATAAAAAGACCTTTGTGTGTACTGATTACCGTTAATTTTCGAGATTCCGGATCAAGCTCGACTTGTTGGTAAGCTTGAAAAAGATCAAGCTTAGTAAATTCTTTACCACCCTGTAATTTTACAAATAATTCCTCTATACGAGGTAAGGGAAATTTATCAATTTTTAATTCGGAATTAAGGGTCACCTCAAAAACTCCGCATAATCTAAGATTACCATTACTTTTTAATATTGGTACTATAGGAGTACCCCAATCACTGTATTCCACTGGACTTAAAAGATCTAACGAAAGTAGACGATCTATTTCTTCCTCAACTTTTTGTTTCATTGCAAAAGGTAGGGGTCTAAGTTTAAGATACTTGGGAGTGGCATTTTCTTTTAATTCAAGCTTTATATATCTCTTATTAAATAATCCTAACATGTTGCTAAACACACTACTAAATTCTGTGTACAATTTTTTTACATCTTCATTAAAATCTAATTTATTTAAAGTTAAATTAAATTTTGCAAAAAAGTCTCTGCCCAACAAAGCTGGTCCCCCGTCTTCAATAACAAATAGGTCTAAGTCGTTTTTAATATTTTTATACTCAACATTTACATTTATTGTCCCAATGGGATAAATTTTGTTTCCTACATAAGTCACAAAATGCCTGTCTGTTTTTTCTAAAGTTTTATTTGGAAAATATTTATTTTTAAAATCTAGAGAACAAACAGACAAACTAGCCCCCGTATCTAGTTCAAACTCTAATTCTTTTGTTTCAATTTTAACTTTCACAAAAATCGGTTTATTATCCTTAGAAATTAAATTCAACATTTGTCCCACACTGCCATTATTTAAGTCCGAATTATCCAAGTCCGAATCGTTATCGGTATTGTAGTCTAAATAATGATTACTTACATTGCCTCTTCTTCTATTTTGTTCCGTACTCACTTTAACTGATCCTCTTCTATTTTTGTCTCTCTTGCATACATTGATTAAATGACCTTTCACTCCACAACCTCGACATTCATAATTTTCGTATATGCACTTCCCAGAATGTAACTTTCCACATGCCCTGCACTGATTTACCACTTGGAATTGCGTAGTACCTCTTCCAGAGTCGCACACGAGTTGTCCACCCTGTTTCGAAAAATTTGAACTCGTAGAAACTGTTGGTTGATTTGAAAGGAGTCTTATTCTGTCCACGAATCTTTCCCGATTTTGCTTAAGATGATATACTTCTGGTTCCTCTTTAACTATTATATCACTGGTCGCATAATGATTTACACTAGTTTCCGTATTTTTCGCAATTTCTATAGCTTTATCAAAGGAAAGAATTGACACATCTTCTTCACATAATGTATCCAATATGGGACCTTCCGGAAAACCGATTACGAAACAGTCTCTCATATACATATTTATTTCTGCTCCAAATTGGCATTTAGAAGCTAAAGCTCTGACTCGTGCTGCCCACATTCCAATATTTCCCTCCTCCGATTTTCTTGCAAAAAAAAATTTCGGCGTTCAGGAAATCCATACGTTTTTACTTTAAAATTTTCCACCAATTTTTTGAAGGTTTCACTTTCAGGATCATTAGGGACGCACATATTTTTAAGTAATTCATAAGCAGTTTGATTTAAACTATATAAAAAATGTGCTCTTTGTGCCTCATCCTCTTTTATATTATTTGAAATAAAAAACTGCATCATTTGAGATTTATAAATTGAACAGTTACATATATAAGGGACAAACTCTCGCAATTGTCCTCCTCCAGAAGTAGCAATTTAAATTAATCTTTAATACACTTGAAATTAAATCGTTTTAACTTCACTTTTTAGATTAACAATTATAGTTTTTAATTCTCGTCGTCAATTGTCGTGTTCTTTGTTAGTAGAGGCACCTATTAAATTAATAAAACTGCGATCAATTACTATGCCATTTATTCTACTTAATAACAAATACACCTATTAATCACAATACTATAAGCGCGCGTAGATCTATGTATACGCACTATATCCGTGCGTACCTATAGCCGGCTTGATAACAAAAAAGAAATCCTTGCAAAAACTATTAAGTACCGAAAACATTCTCCTTCATTAAACTATTTACAATATATTACAATGTGCCTGATATATTTCGTTTGACAAAAAAACTGCTGTTTACAACTATTTTCATTATTTCACCTGTTTAATTTAATCAAATAGATATATTATAACCGAAAATAATGCTTAATAGCAATATTAGGAAAAACTATATAGAATTTCCTTTTATAACACTCATCCAAACACTAATATGGAACAAAAACAGCTGCCCAAGGAATCACTACTTCCTCATCCAGATTTTGTATCCAGGTCTTATTAAGTCATTGGTCTTATTATACACTCTAAATCCCAATGTAATCTTTTACTCCCTTTAATAACAGAGTAGGGGTGGCTAATTCCAAAATAAATTTTAAAGGCCCTTGGTTCTCGTACACACACTATATCCCAATTTAATTTTTTACAGGGGTCGTAGAGGGGATGGCTATTGCCAAAATTTTTTAGAGGCAATTGGTTCTGTTATTCACACCAAATCCCCAATTTTTTTTACTCCCCTTAATAATAGGGGGGGTAGAGGGGGTAGCTAACGCCCAAAGTTTTTTTGAGACCTTGACATTTCGTACGTGCCCTAAATAGAAATTTTATGGACTCTTACCTGCTTGCTTTGCCTGTTTAACCTTATTTACTCCCGGACCGTTCAACGAAATTAGATCAAAATATAATCTAGTTCCAGGCGAATACATAAGTGTACCAAATTTCAAGTCAATATCATAAACGGTTTCAGAGTAAACGTGAGCACAAAAAAGAGTTACAGACCGACAGAAATTTTTTTCGCTCAAATTTAAAATCTCGACGTTTTATGACATTTTAAGCCTATTTCAACAACAAAAAATATATATAACTTTTTCTGCGTTACTATAGTAAAAACCCCTATCCCAGGAATCACTACTTCCACATCCATATTTTGTATCCAAGTCTGGTACACTCTAAATTCAAATGTAATATTTTACTCCCTTTAATAATAGTGTTGGTATGGTAGAGGAGGTGGCTAATGTCAAAAAAATGTTAAAAGAAGCCCTTGGTTCTCGTATACACCCTAAATCCCTATTTAATTTTTTACTCCCTTTAGGCGTTACATTCTTGTATGCACACTAAATCACATTTTAATTTTTTTTACTCACTTTCATAATAGTGTGGGGGTGGTATTGGGGGTGATAGTGAGGGGTGGCTGATACCAAAAAAAATTTTGAGACCTTGACTTTTCATACATGCCCTAAATTGCAATTGTATGGACTCTTACCTGCTTGCTTTGCCTATTTACCCCCGGACCCTTCAACGGAATTAGATCAAAATATAATCTAGTTCCAGATCTCCTTATAATACATAAATGTACCAAATTTCAAGTCAATATCATAAACGGTTTCAGAGTAATCGTGCGCACAAAAAAAAGTTACGGACCGACAGACAGACCGACGCGACAGAAAGACAGCATTTTCTCTCGAGGTTTCATGACATTTTTAATCTATTTCAACAACAAAAAAAATATATTTTTTTGCGTTACCAAACATGTCAATGACAATTAAATTGTATTTTGTATAATAATATATAATAGAGCAAGATGTGACTATAGGATTTAACAGATATAACAAGAAAATAGAACTGTAACATACAATGTGTATGTGTCTCTCTGGACCAGATTAAAAGAAATTTTATTTTAGTATCGTCAATTTTACTTTAAAAGGTTATTAATATTGGCAGAGGAATGCCTCGTTCTCGGCATGGAGCGTCTATTACCATTAAACTGGAAACTCGGCCAATTCCCGTTCCTTTTTACCGCATTTCTTTCTCTATTTACTTTAATAATCAATCTCAAAATATGCATTATCGAACATTCACATTGAATCAACTTTATTAAAACAATTAAATATATAATTAGCAATTTTAATAAACTTCAAGAAAGACAATAAAATATATTTAGTGTATTTTCTTGTCTTTATGTTAACTTAAAACAAACTCAAAAATTTTGCACGTTCTAATTTGGATGGCTATCCAAATACTCACAAAACATTTCTGTTTCTTTAAAATAATGCCACTTTAACAATATAAACGTAGTTTAAGGAACTTGAAGCAGTTACATTTTGATTAAGGTTGTTTGAATTTCGTTCCTGAAATCACGCCATCTATCCTGCATTCTATGAATCCTCTACAACTATAAAGTATTCTGCATTCGCAATATCTTACTTTTTGAAGAGAGGGCGCTATGAATATTTCCGCAAAATTTAACAGCAAGAAGATAGAACACCATCTTTGATCTAATCAGAAGCATCCGTGCACCCATTTTGTCGAACGCTGGTACGTTTTTATCAAAAAAATATTAGTGAATGTGTATTATTTATCTGAACATTTTGTGATAAATGCAAGTTCTATCCCTCTACATCCCCAGTTATTTGGCGATTGCATTGATTGACAAAGTAAGTTTTAAACATTTTGTACATAGGTTTAGGTTTGTTCGCCATTTTGGTCAACAGTTAAAAATTGTTGAAAAGAAAACAAATTAGTGGTTATGGATATTTCATTATTGTCTCTGTTTCATGAACTAATTGTTGTTTAATTTGTTTTAGTTCATGAAATAGTAAAAGACAAATTTTGGATGAGAATAGAACTTAATCTTAAATTATCACTGAGAATCGAGACTTAAATTTGTATCCTCAAAAATGGAAAGAAGTTATGACAACCAGACTAATTTATACGTCAAAAATTTGTGTGAGTACATTGACGATGACGAGCTTCGAAAAGAATTTTCACCTTTTGGAATGGTAATCTCTGCTAGGGTGATGATGGAATTAGGTAGAAGTAGGGGATTCGGATTTGTGTCTTTTTCCAAGAAAGAAGAAGCCAGCTTAGCAATGAGGAAAATGAATGGCCGTATAATAGGCCCAAGCCCGCCTTTATACGTAGCACTAGCTCAACGTAAGGAAGAACGTAAAGTTTTTATAACGAATCAGTTGACGAACACAAGAAACAAGAAAGAAGAAAATGAGCCAGTACCGTCCAATCAAGAACTTGTACTAGCTAGCACTTCAACTGAATGCCAAGAGGAACGTTATTCGACAGAAAATAACATGCCCGAGCAAATTCCTTTGAGATTAGGACCACAAGAACCAAATACCCATATTGATTCCTCAAACACAAATGGCACCAAAACTAGAGCACTAAATGAATCCACAAGCTGCCCCGGATTTTCACAGAAACCAGAAACTTTGACGAGTGAAACCCTGACAATCACAGACTCACAAGAGCTGCCATTAGCGGAGCAAGGACTTTTGGTAAATAATACATCTCAACCAGATCAAGAGTCTAGAGGACAGACACTCCCATTCCCACAAAATACTCGGGGCCATTCTATTACCAAACCTAGACCCACAAATACCCCATTTCGGTCAACTGAACAACATATGGCACCTGTTGAGAATAGCAATGGTAGTAGACCACATATAAATTTAGGTATACAGCCCATTACTGATATAATGCCTATTGAGAATAGCAATGGTCCACGATCGCATATGAATTTTGTTATACCCCCTATTACTAAAGCGACGCCTGTTGAGAATACCAGTGGTCAAAGGTCACACATGAACTTTGGTATATCTTCTGTCGTTGGAAGTAATAATACTTCTAGGCAGATTCCAAATGAAGGATTATCAACTAGAACCAGAATTTCACCAACTAGAGAGCCCATGGTGCCTCCGTTATCTAATTTATTGCCGAGATACCTTATAGATGAGCTGCAGCAGCTAGCAAATGATGGCAATTATCTCAGTAATAAACATAATACAGATGTTACTGAGAGTAATATTATGTCTAGACCCATTACAATTAAACACGAATCAAATAACATGCAAGCACACCAACAGAACATGGTGGGGAATGAAAATACAAATGTCTCAAGTTTTATTTCAAACACTGGGCCATATACATATGAAACTATGGATAGTACAAAATATAGTAATTGCACAGCACCTATGACAAATCAACTGTCATCAAATATATGGCAATATGTTCCAGATCAAACAGGCATCACGACGAGTGGCTACCCTCAATCGGTCTACAAACAACAACCGCAGAGATATCCATTAAACAATCCAGTCTATATGGGCGAGATGGGAAATCCTTACATACCATGGTCTGCTAATGCCTCAGTACAAGAATTTTCATGTGGCCCACAAGGTGTTACGAACAATACTTTAACAGAATCTGTTCAAAATGAAGGACCGTTTTATACTCCAAATCTTTCCACAACAGAACAAGGTTTTTCAATGCCTCCAAGTCATGGTCATGGAAAACGTACTTTCACATATCAATATCTGCCTAACGTTAGAAATGCATCAAAAGGTTGGCAACAATCTCCGAAAAAGCACAGAGAGTTGTTGGGAGGTATGTATAGCGATATTTCTGAGAAAATAATGGGAATGTTATTAGATCTTGATAATCCAAAATTGTTGCATTTGATAGATAATGCTTCTTGCCTTAAAGATAAAGTTAATGAGGCAGTTGCACTTTTAAGATTGCATCAAGCCAGACAGGCTGATGTTACAGCAGAAAAAAAAATAAATTAAGGTGGGCATATCCAAGAGAGAGAGGTCCGATAAGAAAATATTTATTATTTTTGACCATAACTTTTTTTTAATAATATATATTGGTAGAAAAAAGTATAGGACTACCTAAGTAGAACTATGACAGGTGTAGTGATATGAATAGGTAATCTTATAGTTTGTTTGCAATGTGTTTTAGAATAAAAAGTTATGGTCAAAAACAGTAAATATTTCCCTACCGGACCTCTCTTTCTTGCATATTCTTACCTTAATTGCCTGCTGTCAACTGCTTACCAAATAAGTTGGAAATCTATCGAACATTAACAAAATATGTTACAGTTCTCGTGTTCAAAACGAAGAAATTTGATATGAAAATGTTTATAAATTGTGTTTTTTTTTCAGCACATGTAACAAAAAACAAAAACCATAGGAATGGCTGAGTAGTGCTATAACTATAGAACTTCATTCAATACTATCAGTTGTTTTCAGAATGGCAAACATAAAGTTTATAAAAAATTAATATTTTATAGTCTTAAGTCCATCTCATTTGCAACCAACATTATTGATTGAAAATTCTATTGCTATAGATTTACTTACGTGCCGTCATGGTTTATTGGTAATACAGGGTGACTACTTTCTATATTGAACAGCGTTGCTATCCCGCAAACCATAACAGTTACAAAGTCGGTTAAATGAGAAAAAAATTTCGTATTTTGAAGGCCAATAAAGTAAGTTATAGAAATTGAAACTTTTCCGATTGGTTCTGGAGGTATGCGGTGAATATTATAATAATATAAAATACTTTAGGGAAATATTTTATTATATATTAACTTTGTTATAAGTTACCATATTCAAATTTTTATTCTGAGGTTTCGTCTCTTAAAAGCCACCATCAACTTTATTTTTATAAATACAATTCTGTCCTCTTTATTACACATTTTTAAAGCATTTGACATTGTGAATTCAAGAGTATGTCACACTTGATACCGTTACTAAGTTTCGTCAAAAAATAATCACCATTTATTTTCTTACATTTGCCCTTCACAAAACATATTCTGATGAGCAATACATGATGTGAGTCATCATTTAAGATGTTCTTTTATGAACAATCAAATAATTATTAACTAAGATGGCTAGTCTGTACCTGCTATTAACTCAATATTATTTTGCAGAGTGAGCACCAAATAAACAGTCAATTTCATCTTGCCAAATGCATACAATGAATATATTTATAAAAAAAAACAATAAAAATTACAAAAATTTCTCAATATCTCCCAAATAATGTACAGGATTTAAACAAGGGGAGCGAGATGATCACCTTACTGGTCACTGCATGATTTTCAAGGCACCCTAGAAGAAGGTAAATAATATTGAATTAACAGCAGGACTGGATTAACCATGTCAGTTGATGCATTGAATTGTTCATAAAATAAGCCTGTAGTGGTTAAAATTGTTTCTGCGAAGGGCGAAATGGATCAAGTAAATGATGATTATTTTTCCACTGAAACATAATAAAATTGCCAAGTGTGGAATACCTTTGAATATATAATTTCAAATGCTTTGAAAATTTTAAATAAAAAAGACAGGGTATTGAAAAAAAAATAAAATTGGTGGTGTCCACGAAATTTGAATACGGTAAGTTATAGCAAAGTTAATGTGCAACATAACATTGCTATAAAGTTTTTAAAATTTTTTATAATAACAGCGTTATGTAATGAGAGAAAAAAACGAGCTATTTCAGATTGTACCATATATTTCCGGAATCAATCAGAATAATTTCAATTTCTACAGCTTATTTCATTGGCCTTCAAAATACGAAACTTTCATCTCATTAAACCGACTTTGTAACCGTTATGGCTTGCGAGATAGCAATACTGTTGAATATGAAAAGTAGCCAGCCACCCTACATACATTTAAGAAAAAAGGTTGGCAAATAAAATTTCGTAAATTCTTATATGAAAATTAGGCGAGACGAATAGTTTTAGTTAAAAATAATTGCAAGTTCTTTTGAAAATGGAGCAAAATTTATTATGTACATTTTGTGGGAATCTTTTTGACTCTTCTAAGGACATGATTGTCAACAAACCAACAAAGAAGTACTATTAAGCCTAATAAAAGCAGCTGAATCTCGACAAGCTATGAATTTGCCAAGAATATTCTTAATCATAAAGTGCAATATTTTCTGGTATGAAAAGCTTTAAATTTCATATATCTTGTCAAAGTTCGTATATTCATTGAGGGAATATTATTACCAAGTTAATGCCTTCCGACTCTCTTGTTTTTTTCTGAGTAGTAGTTTAAATGCACAGCTTCGAACACGAAGTACTGATTGCTTTGAAATACACACAATGTGTTTATTTTGTAAGAGAGCGAGAAAAAAGAAACAAGAAAAAAATAACTTCCATACAAATAGGTACACCAACTTATACAGGGTGTTTCAAAAAATTTGTGATATGAAAATATTTATAAGTTCTGTTCGTGACATTTTTTTTCCAAAAAAAAAAAAAAAACAAAAACAAAAACCATAGGCTGAGGAGTGCTATAATTATAGAACTTCATTCAATACTATCAGTTGTTTGCAGAATGGTAACTTTAAGCTTATACAAATTTTATATTTCATAGTCTCAAGTCCATCTCATTTGCAACTAACATTATTGATTGAAAATTCTATTGCTATAGATTTACTTACGTTCCATCATGGTTTATTGGTAATACAGGGTAACTACTTTCAATATTGAACAGCGTTGCTATCTCGCAAACCATAATAGTTATAAAGTCGGTTAAATGAGAAAAAAAAATCGTATTTTGAAGGCCAATAAAATAGGTTATAGAAATTAAAAGTTTTCCGATTGGTTCCGGAGGTATGCAGTAAATATTATAATAATATTGTTACATGTTTACAGTCTTCAGTAAACACTCTGTAGGTTCAAATAACTTGCAACAAGAATCTTCACAAACCACTATATTATTAATCACTTAAATTACAATAGTAAATACTTAAAAATCATACAACTAATAATAACTTAATCTAATATAAATTCATTACTTTTAAATCACAACTGTACTTTACTTTTCTTCTTAAACTTGTCAACTCTTATCTAACCTAAAAACTGTCCTGTCTGCTCAACTTCACTTCATTATATACACCTTTAGAATGTACCAGAATCCTATTCCATAACATTCTATAACAGGTTGGAATCCTCCAGTTTTCTACTATGTGCTAGATGGCTGTTCGTCAATCGGCCCAGAGATGACGCCACCCCATCTACCGGCCATCAACAGAATAACACGTTTCCCTTCACTTTGATCATCTCACATCTCTCCCCGTTAGAGGGCAGCACATAACACTGCCCCCTCCTTAAGCCTGAACGTCCCGGTCAGGCAATTCAGATTCCCCAACATACATCATACTTCGCCAACCTATCCAAGTGCACGATCTTCATCTTGGACTTCTTACTATGTTGAATTCGGTAAACAACGTCATTGACCCTAGTGATGACAGAATACGGTCCTTCCCAGGGTGGGTGAAGCTTCGGAGATCTTCCCTTCTTTCCCTGTGGGTTATATAGCCAAACCAGATCGCCCTCCTTGAATCCTGCTGATGTCCCCTTCCGGTCATAGCGAGCCTTCATTCTGTCACTAGCTATGCTAACTTGGTTTCGAACCAACTCGTGGGCATTCCTCAGCCGTTGACTAACTTCATCTGCATAGTCATCCATGGACAGTGGCTTCTTATCTATTGTACCAAACATCAAATCACATGGCAGTCTGATCTCGTGCCCAAATATAATAATATGTCGATCTCAATTTCCCTGGTTCTTGTGAACCACCTTAGAAAGATGTTCCTTCAGGGTTTTATTATGTCGTTCCACCTTTCCATCTGACTGAGGATGAAGAGGAGTTGTCCGAGTCTTGTGAATGCCCAGTAACTCACAAATTTTCTGAAATACCTCCGACTCAAAGTTTCTCCCTTAATCGGAATGTAGCTCCAAGGGTACACCAAATCGGCATACAAGGTTATCCACCAGAACTCGAGCAACAGTAACTGCTTCCTGATTTGGAATGGCATAGGCTTCCAGCCATTTACTAAAATAGTCCATAGCGACCAGGATGTATTTATTTCCATCATCTGTCACTGGGAATGGGCCCGCTATATAATAGTAATAATAATAATAATAATAATAATAATAATAATGTCTTTATTTTCGGCAGCAGTAAAAAAAAACAATAACAAAATAAATACATTGAGACAAAAGATTACCGAAAAAGATGAAGTTCACAATTAAATGTGCTCTACCACTTAACCTATCTTATTTAAATTAAGTATAATGATAACCTAAAGGAAACAATAATAATAGTAACAATAACACAATAATGACAAAACATTAAAAAAACACCTAATAAAAAATTAATTTCCCTGGACTAAAACCACCCATTAGAATATGTAATTACGATTATTACATTACAAAATCACTAATTACTGCAATTGACTAATACATTTGTTTAATTTCTTTTTTAAACTTGGATATCTTGAGATTTTATTTCAGTCGGAAGGCAATTATAGAGAAACGCAATGTTGTATCGAAAGCTCCGCTCATAAAGGTGGGTTCTGTGTACAGGAGGGGTAATTAAACCTCTGAATCCAATATTGATGTTATGGACATCGCTTCTGAAAGTGATTTTATTGTATAGATATGGTGGCGACTTAAATAATAATAAAAAAAAAATAAAATTGATGGAATAAAGTTAATGTGTAACATAATATTCCTATAAAGTTTTTTAATATTTTTTATAATAACAACACTATGTAAAGAGAAAAGAAAACGAGCTATTTCAGATTGTACCATATATCTCCTGAATCAAAATAATTTCAATAGCCTTCAAAATACGAAACTTTTGTCTCATTTAACCGATTTTGCAACTGTTATGGTTTGTGAGATAGCAATACTGTTGAATATGAAAAGCAGCCACCCTACATAAGTTTAAGAAAAAAGGTTGTCACCAAGGATAATAAATAATTTCCCATTAGACCGCTCTCCTTCTGAATATGTTAAGAACATTAACTCTAGCAGCTTCTTTAATAGTAGTTGATAAACTTGCATTGGATGTTCAACAAAAATATTAAAGTTTTGCATTATTCTTATTTTTAAGGTTATTTATTCATTCTCTTTTTAGATTTTATCTACCTTATTTTTATTTGTTCTTATCAATTTTAGATTTTGTTCTCATTTTGTATCTATGAAAGAAATAAATTTGTGTAAAATAGTAGAAGTTGTAACGTATTTATAAGATATGATTTTACAATATTTAAAACACACTTGTTCTAAACACTATGCTTTTAGCGGAATTCAAAAATATATGTCGAATGGGAAACTTCAATGTGGAGCGGGGTCAATCTATCCAATTTTTTTGCCGTATATGGAATTGTCTATAAAGATGATTTTTTGTTAATCAAATGAATAGTTCAGATAGCTAGAATTATAGAATAATATTTTGTCCGATGCTGCCCTTATGGAACATGCTCTTTTACACAATGCATGTATGTTTTGAACCATTTCTTTTCTCCTTTTTTGTTGAATATCTCAAGTTGCATCTGCTATATCGAGAAAATAAAAATACGAGCATCTTCGTAATCAAATTTCTAATGAAACTAGGGCACTAAAAGTTGTTTCCCTTAATTTGGTATGTTGTAAAGAAAAACTAAAAAAAGCTGTTTTTTTATATTATTATATTCAGGAAAATTAGCGTACCAAGTTTGAGATCAAAAAGAGTTGGTTAAACATTTAATGACAAGTTTTATAAGTTTGAAAATTCGACTCTTAACCCTGTACGTAGCTTTGACAGCAGGGAGATTTTCTTGGTCTCGGAGGTTCTCAGGTATATTTTTTTTTAAATAAAAACGGATTTTTAAAAATAACTTCGTTAAAAACAAACTGATTCTCTAGGGCTCTTGAACTGAAATGAAAAGTAAAGATATTTTGAGACATCTGCAATTAAAAAGAAGTTACTAAATGCTAATTTGGAAAGGAAATATGGAATATTCTAAGTTTCAATTGTTTATAAATAAACAAATTGAAAGTTGTACTAGTTTACTTTATATACCATGTGTTAATATAAAACCGTAAAGAAATAAAATATAGTCCTTTTCAGTTCTCATATAAAGTTTATTTTTGAAGCCTATACACATATAGGGTTACACACGGCGGGAAAATTTCTAATCATTCGAACACTTACATAGTTATTACCTTTCTTCCTTATCTATTAGCGTAGAAGAGCGCTTAATCTTTTTAAACAATATCTGTTTCTGTTCTTTCGGATTTTAATATCAAATTTCACTCCTAACCAATCACAGCATATAGGTATATACTGCTGCAAATTTTATTGGAGAAAATCAATCCAAATTTTTTCTACATATGAAATTGTTTGGAAAGGTGAATTTTATTAATAATATGAATAGTGTGGGTAGATAGTTGTTTCTGTTAACTTGGTAAGTTGCAAAAATAGAGCAAAAAAAAACTGATTCTGGAATTGGTTGGGAGGGTGGTCAATAAAAATTATTGAACCACAGCACTTAGGCCCCATTGGGCCCCTTGTACATCCTCCCTGTAGGCAGACCTTCGCCTATACCTCGAACCAACCTAATCTTGCGAAATAGGTGGTGATGCTGCCTAGGGGCATCTCCCTTACATCGGTCAAAGTAGGCCAACGTTCTCTCAAAATGGATTCTCTTGATTGATGAGACGGTGGAACAGTTAAAAAAGTACATGTTGGACCGTCTCATCTTCTTGTTCACAACCACTACAGAGAGATGTTTCGCTTAATCTCATGTTATATAGATGTTTCCTTAACGGACAGTGCCCAGTTTGAATTCCCATTGTAAAACGTAGATTTCTTCTGGACATTGCCAGGTAGTCCATTGCTGTCCCAACTAGCAAAATAATATTTATAATAGTTGTATAAACAATTACACAAGGCATTTTGATAAAATTAAATTGTTTTAAAAGCATTTTTTAACTCTTAATACGATAGCTGCAGAACCAAAAAAGGCCCATTTTTATAAAATATTTTAATTCTATAGTGTCTGATGTATCGTGGCACTATATGGTCATTACACAATAATATAAGCATTGTTAAATAACAATTTTAAAACTGTTATATAAACATCATTTTGGGCTACTTTATACAATGAATTTGTTACAACAGTCATATAAAAATTGCATTATAAACATATTGTATAAGTATACTATAATACAGTACATGATGTATTTAAGAATATTTATACAACTTTTAAAAAAGTATTACAAACGTATCATATAAATCTCGTATAGCAGGTTATAAAATAATTAAAAAATACACAGGGATCATGAGAATTCAGTAATTCAGTAGCATAATGCTGAAGAACTACATCAAAATATCGTAAGAATAATATATAACCTATTTTCTGCGAGTACGGTGTGAATGACATACTCTAATAATAAAAACGGCAATGTAGCTATAATATAAAATGTGTTTAATATGCAATCATAGAAACTTCGAAAACGGCATTCCAATGGATGTTTTATGTGCGCGGCAAATTTTTCTGACAAAATATATATACTTTTGGCATGAAAAATGTAAGCGCCTCCTCTTTGGCATAAATTCAGTATTTTTAAGGTTCAGTAAATTTTTGGAAAAAATGAGATATTTTAATATTTATTATTTTAGGGCAAGATTTAATAAGTAATTGATAGAAAAACAATATAATTATGGTCTTTTTCGAAAAAATATAATATTAATGTTTTTTTTTTTTTAGGTTACAAAATATATTGTGCACAATGGCATCAGTCAAAGGCGCAAAAATGCTGATAAAAATATGGCGCATTTTAATACAATGTTTTTGTTATTTTTCAAGTCACTATACGAGGTTTTAGTTGAATAACGTTGTCTAAGTATGTGCTAAAAGTAGCTTTCATACATAACGTCTTTACCTTTTCTCAAGTGCTGCCAAATCTAAATTAAATAAGTGCAATGCTGGACAAAAAATGGAGAAACCTTTTAAGCTTTTGGCCCACCGTGACCAAAATAGTTTTTTACTACAGTCAATGAAAAGAAACTAGTTTGCTTAATTCTTACCACTAGCCAGTTTTTATTTGATAAAAGGTATATATTATTTTGTTGAAAATGACATACAAGAAATTAAAACTATCCCCCTCCTTTTGCGCTCAAAATAATATTCATATTTAACAAAAATGCCGCTAAAAATTTCAAGTTGTATAACTGTTTTGTACTTTCTAAGATATATTTTGGCGAACCAATTATGTAGCCATGCAAGTATTTAATTTAATTAACAAAACAAAACTTTAATACACAACATATTCTTTCTGAAATATTTACAGTTCGGCAACGCTGTTTTCAGTCTCATCCTAACTGTCGCATAACTTGTCGACAGCCAACTTTATACAACAGAATAACCGTACAAAGTATGAAAACAACAACTTTAAATGAATATTTTGTTGTGTTGTGTTGGATAGGCCAGCAGTTACCTACCTATTGGCAGGTTTTCCAGTTCCGCTATAAATTTCAATAACTACTGGCTTAACTTGTGGAATTTCATAGATATTACATAAAATAGGCCAGAATTCACATTTGGAACTTTTATAGATAGGAAGGCCGTCCATGTTGATATTAAAGGAAATTGACTGAACGTTGGGGTCAGGGTTATTTTCCAGTGAGCGTATTAAATTTTTGTTTAGACCATTGTGTCAATAAAGTCCATTATCTAGCATTGTTATTAAGTTTATTATCTTGGGAGTGTTAAGAAAAGTTCTAGGATCCTTAGGAAATATGTTGGGTATTCTTTGGTTCCATATTTTAAACAGTTCCCTTAGGGCAGAATGGGTAATATTAAATGACGTCGCCCATATCCGAAGCCATTAACATTATATTTTGCTCAATTTGCGAAAAGTCTTGCATTTTTTCATCTTCTTCATCACTAGAATTTTGTTTATCCTCCTCCATGGTACCTGTTTCATCAAAATTAGGTATTTCTTCATTTTCATGTAAATTGGCGTCCTCATTTAGCAAAAATTCTTTCTCGCTGGAATTAGTGGAATTAGCAACATCACTACAAGTAGCTACTACATTCATAGGTTGAAGCACGAAAGTTGTTTTAAAATGTCCACTTTGTTTAACTTTTTTCCACTGGGAAACTGTTGGATTCATATTTGTATCGAATAGACAATGGTAAATGAGGTTATGTTAAGTATAAACAATGTTGTGTTGCGTAGTTTTATTTCATATTTTCTTCTAATAAACTACATTTCAATGCTATAAGAATTTTATAATAGCGGTAATTGCTAGGATTATGTACAAGTTATAAAATAGTTTTAAAGTAGTTCGTTAAGAGTTGTATTATATAAATATATAACACTTCTATTATATGGTTTTAAGGTGGGCTACACAACTTGTATAAAATGTACATAAAACTATTTTATAGTAGCTGTGTTAGAAATTACTAGACTATCTATACAACTCTTATATATATTTTTATAGCTGTTTTAAAAAGGTTTTGTAAGAGGTGATATAAAGGTTTATACAGCGCTAATAAAATGCAGATACTTAGATTGCCGTTTGTAATTATAATATCTGTCGTATATTTCTTCTTACAACTATATTATGTGACAATTTGGTTTGCTTGCCAAAATGGTTTTAATTTTTGCCGTTATATAACTGAACTCTTCTATGAAGAGCACTAACGAATATTTATATAATAATTTTGTTCCTTTAGAAATCCATTTTGCTAGTTGGGGTACTCTTGAAGGAATATTTTAGTAATTCCCTAGCAAGCTGAGAGCTGTTTGTTTTATCCCACAGCTTCTTGAATTCATTGTGGGCGTTTTCTTTGATTATTTGGGTTATTGCCATGATCGGTAACAGACTAGCTGGACCTGGTCTAAAGATACTTAGGCCTTCTTGGCCAGTCTGTCGGCTATTTTGTTGCCACTGTACTGTGCATGTCCTTTCACCCAGCATACCAGTATGTTAATCATGCTGGAGACACCCACAAGTGCTTGGTGACATTCCCATACTGCTCCTGTGGTTATTTTGTAACTTCTCAGGGCTAGTAATGATTGTCTACAATCTGTGTAGATCCTGATTGTTTTGCTCGTAGTTTGCCTACAGCAATCTCTTTTGCAGCTATGATTATATCCGCCAGTTCCATCTGTACTACGCTGGCTTGCCCATCCATAGCCCATTTATATTGAATTTGCAGACATCTGGAGCATATTCCACATCCTGCCCCATCCTTCTTTTTTGATCCCTCTGTGAAGATGTTGATCACATCTTCGCCAGCAGCCTCGTTCTCACTATTCTTCTGTATTATGTAGGGCCTTTTAAAGACAAACCGGAGAGAAATGCCATCTGTGCACGCCTGTAGAAAAGGTGTCTTCCTGGCAGCCTCATTCCACAGGCAACTTCTGGCCTCTCCACAGCCTACATTTTTTTGTTTTTTGACGAGGAGGGGAAACTCTCATGGGCTCCCAACCTGAGCTGGGTCAGTGTCAGACTCTTACTGACTAAAACCCCTCCTCATAGGGTCGTCTGTAACACTCCGAGGGCACTGCAGCCTCTTGGGCTTATTGTGCAGTCCCTGTTCCGATTTACACTGCCCATTTTAATACTCCTGTGCCACTGATGAGGCGATACAGGTCTGAGAATGGGCGAGTTTTAACGCTTTGCGGGTCTGTTTGTATTTGCCCATAAATATTATATTTTCTGCAGGCCAATGCCTCACATTCATATATAATATGGTCTACTGTCTCTGGTACCTTGCCACATAATCTGCAGTCAAGGTCGCCATCGAACTTGCCAATTCTGTGCAGGTGTTTCTCAATAGGAAAATGTCCCGTCGAGAGGTCTGTTAAAATTCTCAACTGTAATCTGTTCTTTAAGAGCAGTTCTGCAGTTTGTTTTGGGCATGGTCCTTCAATAAGTGTTTTCCCATGTCGATTACCTGGTATGTTGGTGTAATGGGGTAGTGAAGCGCAAGTTATAGCCTCTCCTACTCAATTGTTAACCTCACCTTCGCGATGAGTTCAATTTGAACTTGGTGCACCCTGTTTTCACTAACGAGGCTCTAACGACCGAGTAAGGGCGGAATAACCCTTACCTTTTGCCGTGAGCACATCCACCTTCTCACGAAGAGTGCGATAAAAATAACCCACCGCACACAAAGGTTGCTTTTGGAATCGTTTGGTTACCCCATCGTCGCAGTCTCCTTCTGTGCCATGGGACCACACCACTCGCCTTCCGCAACCGAGCTGGTCAGTTGCATACCTGCTCCAGCTAAAACTTCAAATGCAGCTTCGTTTTCAGTCGATTAAGGCTTTTAAAAAATGATGGAGCGTTCAAGTGGGACAAAATCATCCGGAGGTAAAATACCCTCCCGATCGGATCTCCGGGGGAGGGTGCCCACAGGGACACCTCATCGAATGTCGAAAAAACACCGACAAGTTAAATCCAACAAAACTAATCCTTTCATCTACGGCGCTTGGAATGTTCGTACTTTGAACGACAGCACTCGCACCGATCGGCCTGAAAGAAGAACTGCTCTAATAGATAGAGAACTTCACCGACTCAATGTTGACGTTGCAGCTCTCAGCGAAACTCGATTTTTGGAGGAAGGCTCTCTCACAGAAAAGTACTACACCTTCTATTGGAAAGGTCTTCCCACCAATTCAAGAAGACAACATGGAGTAGGATTTGCCGTTCGGAATCAACTTGTATCCAACTTAACACAAGTACCACAAGGCCTATCCGAGCGTCTAATGCTGCTACGCTATGAGCTATCAGATGGCAACGCGGTAAATCTAATAAGCGCCTACGCTCCCACTCTGGATGCAAGTCACGAAACCAAGGAAAGCTTCTATCAACAGCTGGAAGAAACCCTCTGTAGAATACCTAAAACGGAACGACTCGTTATTCTTGGCGATTTTAACGCTAGAGTAGGGAGAGATGCAGACACCTGGCCAGGCATCATAGGCAAGAACGGTTTGGGCAACATGAACGCTAACGGTCAACTACTCCTAACTAAATGCGCCGAACATGATCTAGTTATAACAAACACCATTTTCCGACAAAAGGATAAATTTAAAGGCACCTGGCGTCACCCCAGATCAGGTCACTGGCATCTACTGGACTATGTTATCGTACGTAGGAAGCATCTCAAGGACGTCCAAATTACAAAGGCGCGCATTGATAGCGAATGTTGGACCGATCATCGTCCTGTTGTCTCTAAAATGAAAATTGTTATGAGACCCAAACACCGAAGAACTCAAGTAAAACGCAGACTCCGTCTCTGTATTAGTAAATTGCGTGACCAACAAACCGTCGAACAGCTAAAGCAAAAAGTTCAAGAGAATTTGAGTGCACTAGAAGAAACCAATTCTGTCGCTGCTACCTGGACACAAATTAAAGACAGTTTAAAAAGTGCGAGTGAGGAAATTCTTGGCACTGCAGCAAGTAAAAAACAGGAGGACTGGTTCAATGATAATGAAGCTTTTATACAAGAACTTCTTGACCGCAAACATACTGCCTTCCAAAACGCTATCAACCACCCCAACGACTCATCAAAAGCAGAAGCTTTTACCCAATCTAAGTATGAAACGCAACGCGAAATCAGAAGAATAAAGAACGAGTGGTGGGCAAGCAAGGCCAGAGAAATTCAAAGGTACGCCGATTCACACGACTACAGGAATTTCTTTCAAGGAGTAAAAGCAGTGTACGGCCCCAGTAGGAAAAATATGTGCCCTATTAAAGATTTAAATGGAAATCTCCTCAAAGAAGACCAGGAAATAAGAGCCCGATGGAAAGAACACTACTCTAGCATTCTTAACCAGCAAAGTCAAGCCGATCACGATATTATAAATCTTATCCCTCAATATGACACCTTCGAAGACTTAGATAAACCACTAACAACGGAAGAGATCTTAACCGCCATTGGGCAGCTAAAAAATAACAAATCTCCCGGCGCCGACTCACTCCCAGCTGAGATCTTTAAAGCTGTGTCGTCAGAGCTCATACCCTACCTCAAAAAACTGTTTGATATCGTGTGGGAAAGTGGTCAAGCTCCGCAGGAGTTTCGTGATACACTTTTAATCAACCTCTTCAAAAACAAAGGGAGCGCTGCGGACTGTGGAAATTACAGGGGTATAGCTCTCCTGGCTGTTGGAGGGAAGATACTCACTAAAGCGATGGCAAATAGGCTAACACCTGTTATGGAAAAGTTACTTCCTGAAACACAGAGTGGCTTTAGACCAAACCGAGGCACATCGGATTTAATCTTCACACTTAAACAGCTTCAAGAAAAAGCACTCGAACATCAAGGAGAAATTCACATGGCCTTCATTGATTTAACCAAGGCGTTTGACTCGGTGGACAGGGAAGTGCTCTGGAAAATTATGTTCCGCTTAGGTATCCCTAGAAAATTTGTGGAAGTATGTCGCAGTCTACATACAAACAACAACGCCCAGGTTATGTATAATAATGAGGCAACCGAACCTTTCCAAACTCTCACTGGAGTTAGGCAGGGATGTGTCCTGGCACCCCTACTCTTTAATTTGTTTACCACTGCTCTAACAATTATTGTTGACAACAAACTGACAGTCAGAGGAATAGGTCTCAGATACCGTTTTGATGGCGGTCTCTTTAACATAGGGCGCTTTAGAGCTTTCACGAAAACACGCACACGATTCATTTGTGATCTCCAGTATGCGGATGACTGTGCACTTTTAGCCTCTACGCCGGAAGAGCTTCAAGAACTTTTAGATGTGTATGCCCAAAGCTATGATTCTTTGGGACTTAAAATCAACATTGGAAAGACTAAGATTATGTCAACTCCTCATCAAGTGAACCAAATAGACATTACACTTAACGGAAATTCTCTTGAAGTGGTGGATCAGTTCAATTACTTAGGCAACGTTGTTAATGACAAAGCAAACATGGACAGCGAGATTCGCAATAGAATTAACGCTGCATCTAGAGCATTCTGGGGACTTAGAGAGAGAGTATTTGACAACCACGACCTTGCTTTGTCAACGAAAATGGCTGTCTACAGAGCAGTTGTCATTCCAACACTGCTATATGGATGTGAAAGCTGGGTCACTTACCGTCGTCATGTGAAAGAATTAGAACGTTTTCAGCAAAGACACCTCAGAAGTATGATGAAAATCCGTTGGTTCCATCACATATCAAACGTGGAAGTACTCAGGAGAGCAAACAGCCTTCCAATTGAGGTGCTTATTTCAAGAGCACGCCTAAGATGGGCAGGTCACGTTCATCGTATGCATGATAACCGCCTTCCTAAATGTACACTTTATGGTGAATTGCTAAGCGGTAGAAGAAAGCGTGGCGGTCAACGAAAGAGGTTCACGACGCTCTCCATGAAAGTTTAAAATCCTGCGGTATTGCAGACGAGCAATGGGAACAACTTGCAGCGGACAGAACCGAATGGCGAGGGGTTGTGGCCAGCTATCAAGGAAATGTTGCTGCAAGAAGGCCGAATCCAAGACCTAACCAGGTCTATGTTTGTCCTGATTGCGGTCGACATGTGCTCTCCCGAATTGGCCTCTATAGCCATAGTCGTGTGCACCGTAGATGAATGGGAATTACAATAGACTACACCTTTTACTTGTTTTTTATTGTACGCAATTTATCGACTGTAACATTTCTATACTCGGACTCGAGTAACGGCTAATAATAATAATGTTCCTCCAGTAATGATTGTGTTTATTCCTGACCCAGTCTTTAATTGCCCCTCTAGATGAGCATTTGGTAATGCCCAGTACGGGCTCTGGGCCATAGAATGTGTTAGCTGCTCCTTGTCTAGCAAGTTCATCAGCTTTTTCGTTGCCGTCTATTCTGGTGTGTCCCGGCACCCAGAGTAGTTTGACTCTGTTCTGCTCACCCAGAACATCGAGCTCTTTATGGCAGTCCCACATCAGTCTGGAAGACATTTTATTAGAGGCTAATGCCTTTAGTGTCGCCTGACTGTCAGAAGCGATGCAGATCTGCTGGTTCACATATCGTCGTTTGACATTCTCACGTATAGCCAGAATTTCAGTTTGAAATACAGTGGCGTGAAGTCAAAGAGAAAGGTTTATACTTGCCCTCGGTCTCACTCCATGTATTCCTGCTCCAGCTCCTGATTCCATCCTGGACCCGTCAGTATACCAGGCCAGGCCTTTGCGTAACAACTCAGGAGCTCCTGTTGACCAATCCCCTCTCTCTCCAATAGAGATACTGAAGGGCTTGTTAAATGTGATTTTTGGGACCATGTAATCTGATGCTCAATAGAGGATCTACTACAATGTTGATTATCCTCATATGTCCTGACTTCCCTGTGTGGAGAGCCAAGTCACGTGAGTTTTGTACCCTGTATGCCCCCATTCTTGCCTCTCCCTGAATCACTACACTGAGTGGGGGGAGGTCCAATAAGGTCTCCATGGCCGCTGTGGGAGTGCTTTTCATAGCACCCGTGATTCCCAAGCAAGCCAGTCTCATTATGTTAAGATGTCACCGAGCTCTTGTTCGATCTATTATAAATGTTGCAGAAACAGACCATTTTTACATTACGTGTGTGTGAAATGTCACAATGTGTATCACAAGTGTTGTGTTCCAAAATTTAAGAATCAAATTCGCTTCATCAAGCAAAATAAGATAATTTGCTGTGAAGAAGACAATTGCAGTGAACCAGAAGATGAAAAAAGCTTATTAGAAAAGACAATTGGAGATCTCAGCGAGGACAATTATTTGAAAGATAAGTACATAAATAAATTAAGAGCTGAACATAAATTATTTGTAAATGAGGCAATGAAACGTGAGGATGATATGAACGACTTGTTACGAAAACAACAAATATTTATTAAAGAATTAAAGGAATCTATAGCGAAATTACAAAAAACTGCTTTACTAATTCCAGAAAAATGTAAAAAAGTGGCTAGTACACAAACGGAAAAAAAAACAAGGACATATCTATCTCTACTGATATATCTATGAATAGTTTAGAACTGATAGTCCAGTCAAATGAGTTCAAAAATGTGAACCTTAAGAATAAGCAATTAAGTAATCTAACAAATAAATCCACAAAATCTCAAATTGTCCAATCCAAGAAACTTGATGCTGGTATTAATTCAAGACCACATATTAATAATAAAAATAAAAGTACGACATAATGCCTAATAACGTATTTATAGATGATAGGGCACAAGTAAGAAAGAAAATTGTCCTTATGTCAGATGAAGGTGGCAAAAGCATTAATTTGTTGTTACGTAATAATCTATGTAACTCTGATGTACAGTCGATGATAAAACCAAATGCACCATTGTCGGTAGTTATTGAAGACATTGACAAACTAGCTGTGACTTTGTCAAAAAGAGACCATATTATTATTCTAGCCGGGAAACATGACTTTGATCAAAAAGCTTTTCCATCTTTTAGAAATATATGCAATAAGCTTAAAAAATCTGATGCTAATATTATATTCTCATCGGTGCCTTATACACATAATCAAAATATCAATAAACCTATATTTAAGTTTAATTATAGGCTTAATGAGTTCTTAATAAAATTAAATAAATTGACTCAGGGAAATGTTCAATATTGTTATGTGCTGCCCTCTAACGGGGAAAGATGTGATTAAGTCCCTGGTCAAAGTGAGGGGAAACCTGTTATTCTGTGATGGCCAGTAGGTGGGGCGGCGCCATCTATGAGCCAATTGACGAACAGTCATCCAGCACATAGTAGAAAATTCTGTAGGATTCTAGAATGTTATGGAATAGAATTCTGGTACATTCTATGGGTGTAGATAAAGAGTTGAATCCAGCAGATGAGGGTACAGTTCAGTTGAGTATACAGTACAGTTCTGGTTACAGAGACAGTTTTTAGGTTAGACAAGAGTTGACAAGTGATTTAAAAGTAAAGTACATAGTGTTTTAAAAGTAGTGAACTTATATTAGATTCAGCTATTATTAGTTGTGTGATTTTTAAGTATTTACTAGTGTAATTTTAGTGATTAATAAAATAGTAGTCAGTCCTCATCGTTGTGTAACAAGGAAGGAACTATTGGCCATTGTTAAGTCCATGGACCATTTTCACAAGTACCTATATGGCCAACATTTCAAAATCAGGACCGACCATGCTGCATTAAAATGGCTATGACAGCTGAAAACCCCAGAAGGTTAACTGGCTCGCTGGATAGAAAGACTGCAGCAATATGACCTCACAATCGAAACACCGACCTGGAAAATCCCATAAAAATGCAGATGCTCTGTCAAGAAGACCGTGCAAAGATGACTGCAAGCACTGCTATCGGGTTGAAAAAGCACAGGTCACGGTAACAGTAAACACAGTTCAGGTAGATGTTCCAGACGATTGGACAAGGGAAGTTCTAAGACAAGAACAATTGGATGACAGCGTAATTGGTCCTATATTAAGGGCAAAAGAAAAAGGAACGCGACCGGAATGGAAGGATGTTTCGGACAAAAGTGTGGAGCTGAAGGCATTGTGGGCACAATGGGACTCCCTTAAGGTTATAGATGGACTATTAAAAAGAGCATGGAAAAGTCCAGATGGGAAGGAAGTTACCATGCGTTTGGTGATACCCAGCTGTCGGATCCCAAAAGTACTTCAGGAAATACATGATGGAGTGTCTGGGGGACATTTTGGTATGAATAAGACATTGGCTAAAGTACGGGAACGATTTTATTGGATAAATAACCGTCAAGATGTGGAGGCTTGGTGCCGCAAATGCAAGGCTTGTGCAGCCACCAAAGGGCCACAGACGAAGAGCAGGGGCCAAATGAAGCAATATAACGTCGGAGCTCCTTTTGAGAGGATTGCTATAGATATAGCGGGCCCATTTCCAGTGACAGATGATGGGAATAAATACATCCTGGTTGCTATGGACTATTTTAGTAAATGGCCGGAAGCCTATGCCATTTCGAATCAGGAAGCAGTTACTGTTGCTCGAGTTCTGGTGAATAACCTTGTATGCCGATTTGGTGTACCCCTGGAACTACATTCCGATCAAGGGAGAAACTTTGAGTCGGGGGTATTTCAGAAAATTTGTGAGTTGCTAGGCATTCACAAGACTCGGACAACCCCTCTTCATTCCCAGTCAGATGGAATGGTGGAACGACATAATAAAACCATGAAGGAACATCTTTCTAAGGTGGTTCACAAGTTACTCCTGTATATAAAAAAGGTAACTTTAATAATACTGATAGCTATAGGCCTATATCAATTATTCCTATTATCTCTAAGTTATTTGAAATTATTCTAAAAAACAGACTCTTGGAATTTTTTGAGAAGAACAAATTACTAACTGATGCCCAATTTGGGTACAGACCGGCAAGGTCTACTATTGATGCGATCTGTGAAATGTATGAAATTGTTACAGAAGCTTTTGAAGAACGCAAATTTTGCACTGCTAAATTTTATGACATGTCTAAGGCTTTTGATACTGTGAACCACGAGGTACTTGTGCAAAAATTAGAATACTATGGTATAAGAGGAAACGCCTTAAATTTATTAAAATCTTACCTTGGTGGCCGTCAACAATGTGTCAAGTTTAATGATAACGTATCACAATTCTCTAAAGTCGATTATGGGGTGCCACAGGGATCTGTCCTTGGCCCGGTGTTATTTATTATTTATATTAACGATATGTCTTTCAACTTAGCTTCCGAAGTGGTTCCAATACTGTATGCTGATGATGCCACATTTCCACTTAGCAACGAATTATCACAAAATCTACACCAAAACATCACAAAATCGAATAATTTGATAGTAGACTGGTCGGAAAGTAATTATCTCACCATAAATAAGGATAAGATTAACACTTTAAATTTTTCAACAAAAAAAAGTATTACCAACAACGAACCAGTAAAACTACTTGGAGTGTACTTAGACAGTACTTTAAATTTTCAGACACACATTGAGCAGCTATCTAAACGACTATCGACCGGCATATATATAATAAGACAACTTAATCACAAAACTACATTGAACTGCTTAAGAATTGCTTACTTTACTATTTTTCACAGCATAATGACGTATGGAGTAATTATGGGGTGGATCAAGTTATACAATAAAAAATTTTAAATTACAAAAAAAAAACTGTTAGAATTATGGCACAAGCTAAATATGATGACCATTGCAAACCAATTTTTAAATACCTGAATATACTACCCCTACCATCTTGTTTTATTTATGAATGTTTATCCTATATAAAAAAACTAACTGATGAGAACAAAGTGACTAAACAGGGGGGCATACACTGCCATGACACTAGGAGTAAAACAAAATTAAGACTACCCACGTTTAGGTTATCAACATCGCAGCATACCGACTTATATTTGTC